>CM035126.1:82084187-84504187 GCA_020205555.1 Panax stipuleanatus
TTTTATGAATAAGATTTAGTTTTCTTATATATTATTTCGAAATAGTAAGGTGTTGTTTTGATAAATATGAAAGTTATGGGTGAAATGTGCAAACATTTTTAAAATGAGCAAGTGGTTATAAAATATTCTTGTTGTCGGGGAATATTCGTTTGGTCGTGGATATTCTTGTTGTCGGGGAATATTCGTACGACGGCGCTATTTGTGGGCCCCCACAACGGAATAACTGTCGGATATAGAAAGCGACAGAAATAACTTTTTTACAAATAACGGCGTGGTTGTTACCGTTAGTACTGTTGAAATACCCGGTGGTTAAAATACAGTGATACACGGTGTTGCATAGTAGCACACGGTATTGCACAGTATTTCGAATTATTGAGTCTTACGTGAAGCAACCTTACTCAATTATTGTTACAGTAATTACTGTTCAATATTTTATATTATTGACTCAATAATTGCTACGTTGATATTTTATATTATTGACTCAATAATTGTTACATTGATATTTTATTGACTCAATAATTGCTACGTTGCCATTTTATATGATTGATTCAATAATGACTACAGTTGATATTTTGTAGTATTGATTCAATAATTGTCGTTGCACAGTATTTCACGTTATCAACTCAATAATTCATATTATTTGAATAATATTATTAGATAGCATTATTGACAATGTCTAAGGAAGTTCTGTCTAGGAGGGGTTATTTAATTGCGCGCCAGTAAGGAGAAGTCCTTATCGGAAGGCCCCCTCTGTCCTGGGAACGACCTGGTTGTTAATATTTTAGTTCTATAATATTATTTGTGAATAATTAATTATTGATTTATATGATAAAGAAATATTTATTTTGTGGATATTAAAGAAGGAATTGGCGCTGGTGAGTTTTTATCAATATTTTGGTGTGAGAAATCATCTGTTTTTGGATTTCGGATAATTTATGTTTGGAATTTGGAAAAACTTCCTTCTGCAAAGTTGTAGAGAATTAAATTTCCTATGAAAGGACATAGAATTTGTATTTTTCTAACGAAGGGGCTATTTGTTATGAATTATTAAAGTTTCAGAAAATAAATATTTTTTAAATAAAATGGTGGGCCCCACTTTTGTTGTTGGTTGAAAAATTTGATTTTTTTGGTAGCAGCCGGCGGCTGGAGAATTTTAAAAATAATAATAATATTTTATTATTTTAGTCTCCTTTGGCATCCTAAGTTTTTCCTATAAATAGGGTGCTTACGTTAGAATTGAAAATCACACCAGAATCAGAAGTTTTCTCTCTCTATAATATCGAGCGTAGTTTTGTGAGTATTTCAATACTTTGAGTATTAGTATTCAGTGCAAGTTTCCTTCGGTATTATATCCGATATTCCAGTCAGAGGTACTATCTTTTTGAGGTAAGGGATGTTATTTCTTTCGTAAATGATGTTATTCTTTTCAATATCATTATACCAAAATATTGTCATGGATTTTATGTTGAAATTCTTACTTTTTCCGTCGGGGTTACTATTCACGTATACGGCACTATTCACGGAAAAATTAAATTTTCTTCTATTTGTCCAAATTGCTTGTTAAGGTTACTATCTTTGATTGTATCCAAGTTTTGAGCTTTATTCTTGAATTTTGCTCCATAATTGATTATTACGAGGTATTTTTGAATTGGATATACTAAAATACGAATCCTTAGTCTTTGTCTTTTATCTCACTGGATTCGTTTTTTTAAAATATTTTTCATCATTCTCAGTCCTAAAAGGTGATGTAACTGAATATCTTTGGCCTGTAGAGCAAAGATGAATGATTACTTGATGAATATCTTTGGCCTGTAGAGCAAAGATGAATGATTACCTGATGAATATCTTTGGCCTGTAGTGCAAAGATGACAGGTGTTGAGATGAACATGACCACTGATGATACAAATGAATATCTTTGGCCTGTAGTGCAAAGATGAATATTTGATTCGAGATGTATATTGATTGATGTTACAGGGATAAAATATTGATGATGGACTTTTAAATCATAGAAGATAGTAGACTTTATTCTCTGTTTAATTCTTCTAATGAACTGTTATTTCCGCTGCGAATATTGATCTGAAGTTGGTTGTCCATTATATTTTATCTGATTTATTGAAGGCTAACGATAATTTATTTTCCATTATCTTAGTCATAATATTCTTTACTGAGCTAGTTGAGCTCACCCTTTTCATCTGTTGTCCTCTTCAGGAAATGAGAATGTTGCGGGAACTAGTCGGGGGACAGAGTGATGGTCCGAGTTAGAGCAGTAGTAGTCCTCATTATTTCTGATAAATAGTGTGATAATAATTGTAATGAGGACTTAGTTTGAATCTTAATATTTTCTACATATTTGTATTGACACTCACAGTTGTGTGGTCGTATTTTGCACGACCGTATGATATAAAGTTTGTATTTGAATTCTGTACCATGTATTTGGCGACTCAGAATGGGTTGGGTTGAATGGACCTATTTTGGGGGGCGTCACAGTTGGTATCAGAGCTTAGGGATATGATCTCTGGCGGAGATCGGGGAATAGAACTAGGAGGGGAGAGACGAGTAAATCCTTCACTAGTATGTCCTACCTAAGCTTATGTGATATTTAATTGGTCAATCGGAGCATAGGGTTCATATGTGGGATGTAATTTGTTTAATTAACCCTTGTTTTATGACAGTATTTGAGAATAGCAGCTGAGAACGTTAACAACGAAGTGAATGAGACCGTGGAGACACCTTTAATCGTTAACCAGGAGAACATGCAACAAGAAGGCAATGTTCATCCTGAAAATAACGCTGGTCAGACGATAAACGATGAGATGTTTAGAAGTTTTTTGCAGTTTATGCAAAACCAGACGAGGGAGACTCGTGTGCAACATACAGGTGGAGATAATAACAACACGCGAGTTGTTACTACCAAGCAGTTCAAAGAATTGGGACCACCAGAGTTTCTGGGAAAGCCAGATCCGATAATGGCGGAGACGTGGATTAAACAAATTACCAAGATATTTGATGTCTTGGGATGTACGGAGGAACAAAAGGTTCCATTCGCCACGTTTATGTTGCGTGGAGAGGCAGATTACTGGTGGGAATCCGTGAAGCGTACCCAGCCTGCCGCACTCAAGATGTCTTGGGAAGCGTTCCAGAAATTATTTAATGACAAGTACTTTTCTGAAAGTATTCGTCATATGAAGGAAGTAGAATTTATTATACTCGAACAAAATAACATGATGGTATCCCAATACGAGGCTAAGTTCGCGAAGCTGTCCAGGTTTGCACCTCATTTGGTGGAGAATGAGGAGCGTATGACGCGGATGTTTCTAAGAGGTTTGAAACCCGAAATACGTCAATACCTCATTTCTCATAAATTTTCTTTATATTCGGATGTAGTAAATAGGGCCCAGTTATTAGAAAGAGATAATGATTATGTTCAACCGAGGGACCACAACCAAGGTCGTACCGGTGGCAGCAGTCATCGGAGCAATGACAACCAGCGAGGAGGAAAGTATGACAGAAGCGGTAACCACTCCGGTGGTTATCGTGGCCATGATAGTAGAAGAAGCGAATTGGGAGGAGATTTCAAGAAGAGAAGGTACAACAATGAGAACGCGAAGACGTCGACATCAGCACCAGCATCAACTATTTCGAGGGGAGGAGAACGACCACCGGTCGTATGCTTTAAATGCGAGAAAGAGGGACATATCAGCCCAAACTGCCCACAACAGTTCAAAGGATGCTATAACTGTGGAAAAGAAGGACATATAGCTCGAGATTGTCCTGTTACGAAACCAAGTTCAGCGGGGGTAGGTGATTCCAAAGGCGGTTGCAGACAAGTCAAAGTCGGTGATTCCTGGAAGAGCGTTTGTCGTGACAGCCCAAAACGCGAGGAATCCACATGAGGTGATTACGGGTAAGCTGATAATAAACTCTTGCGAAGTTTATACCTTGTTAGATACCGGTGCTACCCATTCCTTTATTTCACCTGCTTGTGCTCAACGTTTGAACTTGACTTCTGATAAATTAGACTTTGACTTATCTGTTGAAACTCCGTTAGGAGAAACCTTCATTACATCTACAGTTTACAAATCTTGCTTGATTCAGATTGGTACCCTTACCTTACCTGTTGATCTTATATCTTTGAAAATACTTGCATTTGACGTGATTTTAGGAATTGACTGGTTAACCACTTACCATGCCAAAATTGATTATTTTCGTAAGGTTGTTAGTTTTCATATTCCTAATCAACCTGTTGTACGAATCCAAATCACCAAACCACTAAAATCAGTCAATATCATTTCAAATCCCAAGGCTATTCGTTTATTGAAAAACGGATGTCAAGCTTTCTTAGCTCATGTCACTGATCTAAATCAGAATACATCAGATTTGAATCATATTTCCGTTGTTAATGAATTTCCTGATGTATTTCCGAAGAACTTCCCGGTCTACCCCCAGAACGTGAAGTTGAATTCTTTATTGACCTTGAGCCTGGTACAAAGCCCATTTCTAAAACCCCATATCGAATGGCTCCTATTGAACTTCAGGAGTTAAAGGTCCAATTACAAGAATTGTTAGACATCGATTTTATTCGTCCTAGTACGTCTCCTTGGGGTGCTCCTGTTTTATTCGTAAAGAAGAAAGACGGGAGTATGCGACTTTGTATTGACTATCGGGAGTTGAACCATGTCACCATTAAGAATACGTATCCGTTACCTCGTATTGATGACCTGTTCGACCAGTTGCAAGGAGCGCAATTCTTTTCAAAGATCGATCTTCGTTCTGGATATCATCAGTTGAAGATTAAAACTGAGGATATTCCAAAGACTGCTTTTAGAACACGGTACGGGCATTATGAGTTCTTAGTCATGTATTTTGGATTGACTAATGCTCCTGCTGCTTTCATGGATATGATGAACTGTGTATTTAAGGAGTATTTAGATCAATTCGTTGTTGTCTTTATTGATGACATTCTCATCTATTCTAAAAGCCGTGAAGATCATGAACACCATTTGAAGTTGGTACTTCAAAAGCTTCGTGAGAACAAGCTATATGCTAAGCTGAAGAAATGCGAGTTTTGGCTTGAGGAAGTAGCATTCCTTGGGCACGTGGTATCGAAACGTGGAATATCTGTGGACCCGGCGAAGATTGAAGCAATACAAAGCCGGGAGCAACTTAAGTCGGTGACCGAAGTACGAAGCTTTCTGGGCTTAGCTGGTTATTATCGGAGGTTCGTAGAGGGATTTTCTCGAATCGCTACTCCATTAACTCAGTTGACTCGGAAAGATACGAAATTCGTTTGGAGAGAGGAATGCGAGAAGAGCTTCCAAGAGCTCAAGAGGAGACTTATTTCGGCACCTGTTCTGACAATACCATCTGGTTCGGATGGATTTATTATTTACAGCGATGCTTCGGGCAAAGGGTTAGGATGTGTTCTCATGCAACATGGGAAAGTCATAGCCTATGCCTCGCGACAACTCAAAGAATATGAGAGGAATTATCCTACTCATGATCTAGAGTTGGCAGCAGTCGTTTTCGCGTTGAAGATCTGGAGACATTACTTGTACGGAGAGAAAAGTGGAGATTTATACGGATCATAAGAGCCTTAAATATTTCTTCACTCAGAAGGAACTCAACATGCGGCAACGACGTTGGCTTGAGCTGTTGAAAGATTACGATCATACTATCCAATACCATCCTGGAAAAGCGAACGTGGTAGCTGACGCATTGAGTAGAAGATCATATGTGGGAACGAGTGCGATGATGTCAAGTATACGCGTAGAACCAGCTTTGATTGATAAAGTTAAAGCTGCTCAAGCTACGGATGCGGAGCTGATGAAGATGAAAAAGAAGGTGCAAGAAGGTGCAATTCCAGAAGCGAGAATCGATGAAGATGGAATACTTCGAGTCAACTCCAGACTTTGTGTTCCTAACGATTCCGACTTGAAGTATAGAATCATGATGGAGGCACACAACACACCGTTTGCGATCCATCCTGGGAGTACTAAAATGTATCGTGATCTTCGACATACATTTTGGTAGAGCAATATGAAGAGAGAGATCGCGGAGTTCATCTCGAGATGTTTAACTTGTCAACGTGTAAAGGCGGAGCATCAAGTGCCGAAGGGTCCATTGCAACCACTGGAGATTCTGAAATGGAAGTGGGAACACATTACGATGGATTTCGTTACGGGTCTTCCCAAGGTTTCTCAAGGCTTAGATGCGATTTGGGTTATTGTTGATAGATTAACCAAGTCTGCTCATTTCTTGCCGATACGAGAGACTTATTCCCTTGAACGTCTTGCTCATATGTACGTGAATGAGATTATGAGATTTCATGGCATGCCAGTATCCATAGTTTCGGATCGTGACCCCGGATTTACTTCACGATTTTGGATCAGTTTGCAGAAAGCTATGGGTACGAATTTACGATTCAGTTCGGCTTATCATCCTCAAACAGACGGACAATCGGAAAGGACTATCCAAACTCTTGAAGATCTATTGAGACTTTGTGTTCTAGACTTCAAAGGGAGTTGGGATAAGTATTTACCATTGGTGGAATTCTCCTACAACAACAGTTATCAGGCAAGAATAGGCGTAGCTCCATTCGAGGCATTGTATGGGAGAAAGTGTCGCTCTCCAGTATGTTGGAACGAGGTGGGTGAAACAACATTGTTGGGACCGGAGTTAGTACGTATGACTACAGAAAAGATCCAAATGATTCGACAACGTATACAAACGGCACAGGATCGACAAAAGAGTTATGCGGATCTTCATCGAAAGGACGTGGAATTTAATGTTGGAGACCATGTGTTATTACGTGTTGCTCCATGGAAAGGAGTTACAAGGTTTGGGAAGAGAGGAAAGCTTAACCCACGATTCATTGGTCCATTCGAGATTCTTGACCGAGTAGGAAATGTGGCTTATAGACTCGCTTTACCTCCAAGCATGTCTCGTGTTCATAACGTGTTTCACATATCCGTGTTACGTAAATATGTGAAGGATCCAAACCGCATTATTGAGTTAGAACCAGACGAGATAGCTGAAGATTTAACGTACGAGGAGGTACCTGTCAAGATCTTGAATAGGAAAGAGCATGTCCTACGCTCGAAAATTATACCTCAAGTTAAAGTTTTGTGGAGAAACCATGCAATTGAGGAAATGACCTGGGAGTTCGAATCGAAAATGAAAGCGAGGTATCCTCACCTTTTCGACATACCAGGTACGTACGTCAATTTCGAGGACGAAATTTCATAAGGAGTGGAGGTTGTAAGACCCCAACTTTTATGAATAAAGATTTAGTTTTCTTTATATATTATTTCAAAATAGTAAGGTGTTGTTTTGATAAATATGAAAGTTATGGGTGAAATGTGCAAACATTTTTAAAATGAGCAAGTGGTTATAAAATATTCTTGTTGTCGGGGAATATTCGTTTGGTCATGGAATATTCTTGTTGTCGGGGAATATTCGTACGACGGCGCAGCTATTTGTGGGCCCCCACAACGGAATAACTGTCGGATATAGAAAGCGACAGAAATAACTTTTTACAAAATAACGGCGTGGTTGTTACCGTTAGTACTGTTGAATACCCGGTGGTTAAAATACAGTGATACACGGTGTTGCATAGTAGCACACGGTATTGCACAGTATTTCGAATTATTGAGTCTTACGTGAGAAGCCATTACTCAATTATTGTTACAGTAATTACTGTTCAATATTTTATATTATTGACTCAATAATTGCTACGTTGATATTTTATATTATTGACTCAATAATTGTTACATTGATATTTTATTGACTCAATAATTGCTACGTTGTCATTTTATATGATTGATTCAATAATGACTACAGTTGATATTTTGTAGTATTGATTCAATAATTGTCGTTGCACAGTATTTCACGTTATCAACTCAATAATTCATATTATTTGAATAATATTATTAGATAGCATTATTGACAATGTCTAAGGAAGTTCTGTCTAGGAGGGGTTATTTAATTGCGCGCCAGTAAGGAGAAGTCCTTATCGGAAGGCCCCCTCTGTCTTGGGAACGACCTGGTTGTTAATATTTTAGTTCTATAATATTATTTGTGAATAATTAATTATTGATTTATATGATAAAGAAATATTTATTTTGTGGATATTAAAGAAGGAATTGACGCTGGTGAGTTTTTATCAATATTTTGGTGTGAGAAATCATCTGTTTTTGAATTTCGGATAATTTATGTTTGGAATTTGGAAAAACTTCCTTCTGCAAAGTTGTAGAGAATTAAATTTCCTATGAAAGGACATAGAATTTGTATTTTTCTGACGAAGGGGCTATTTGTTATGAATTATTGAAGTTTCAGAAAATAAATATTTTTTAAATAAAATGGTGGGCCCCACTTTTGTTGTTGGTTGAAAAATCTGATTTTTTTGGTAGCAGCAGGCGGCTGGAGAATTTTAAAAATAATAATAATATTTTATTATTTTAGTCTCCTTTGGCATCCTAAGCTTTTCCTATAAATAGGGTGCTTAGGTTAGAATTGAAAATCACACCAGAATCAGAAGTTTTCTCTCTCTATAATATCGAGCGTAGTTTTGTGAGTATTTCAATACTTTGAGTATTAGTATTCAGTGCAAGTTTCCTTCGGTATTATATCCGATATTCCAGTCAGAGGTACTATCTTTTTGAGGTAAGGGATGTTATTTCTTTCGTAAATGATGTTATTCTTTTCAATATCATTATACCAAAATATTGTCATGGATTTTATGTTGAAATTCTTACTTTTTCCGTCGGGGTTACTATTCACGTATACGGCACTATTCACGTATACGGCACTAATTCACGGAAAAATTAAATTTTCTTCTATTTGTCCAAATTGCTTGTTAAGGTTACTATCTTTGATTGTATCCAAGTTTTGAGCTTTATTCTTGAATTTTGCTCCATAATTGATTATTACGAGGTATTTTTGAATTGGATATACTAAAATACGAATCCTTAGTCTTTGTCTTTTATCTCACTGGATTCGTTTTTTTAAAATATTTTTCATCATTCTCAGTCCTAAAAGGTGATGTAACTGAATATCTTTGGCCTGTAGAGCAAAGATGAATGATTACTTGATGAATATCTTTGGCCTGTAGAGCAAAGATGAATGATTACCTGATGAATATCTTTGGCCTGTAGTGCAAAGATGACAGGTGTTGAGATGAACATGACCACTGATGATACAAATGAATATCTTTGGCCTGTAGTGCAAAGATGAATATTTGATTCGAGATGTATATTGATTGATGTTACAGGGATAAAATATTGATGATGGACTTTTAAATCATAGAAGATAGTAGACTTTATTCTCTGTTTAATTCTTCTAATGAACTGTTATTTCCGCTGCGAATATTGATCTGAAGTTGGTTGTCCATTATATTTTATCTGATTTATTGAAGGCTAACGATAATTTATTTTCCATTATCTTAGTCATAATATTCTTTACTGAGCTAGTTGAGCTCACCCTTTTCATCTGTTGTCCTCTTCAGGAAATGAGAATGTTGCGGGAACTAGTCGGGGGACAGAGTGATGGTCCGAGTTAGAGCAGTAGTAGTCCTCATTATTTCTGATAAATAGTGTGATAATAATTGTAATGAGGACTTAGTTTGAATCTTAATATTTTCTACATATTTGTATTGACACTCACAGTTGTGTGGTCGTATTTTGCACGACCGTATGATATAAAGTTTGTATTTGAATTCTGTACCATGTATTTGGCGACTCAGAATGGGTTGGGTTGAATGGACCTATTTTGGGGGGCGTCACAGTTGGTATCAGAGCTTAGGGATATGATCTCTGACAGAGATCGGGGAATAGAACTAGGAGGGGAGAGACGAGTAAATCCTTCACTAGTATGTCCTACCTAAGCTTATGTGATATTTAATTGGTCAATCGGAGCATAGGGTTCATATGTGGGATGTAATTTGTTTAATTAACCCTTGTTTTATGACAGTATTTGAGAATAGCAGCTGAGAACGTTAACAACGAAGTGAATGAGACCGTGGAGACACCTTTAATCGTTAACCAGGAGAACATGCAACAAGAAGGCAATGTTCATCCTGAAAATAACGCTGGTCAGACGATAAACGATGAGATGTTTAGAAGTTTTTTGCAGTTTATGCAAAACCAGACGAGGGAGACTCGTGTGCAACATACAGGTGGAGATAATAACAACACGCGAGTTGTTACTACCAAGCAGTTCAAAGAATTGGGACCACCAGAGTTTCTGGGAAAGCCAGATCCGATAAAGGCGGAGACGTGGATTAAACAAATTACCAAGATATTTGATGTCTTGGGATGTACGGAGGAACAGAAGGTTCCATTCGCCACGTTTATGTTGCGTGGAGAGGCAGATTACTGGTGGGAATCCGTGAAGCGTACCCAGCCTGCCGCACTCAAGATGTCTTGGGAAGCGTTCCAGAAATTATTTAATGACAAGTACTTTTCTGAAAGTATTCGTCATATGAAGGAAGTAGAATTTATTATACTCGAACAAAATAACATGATGGTATCCCAATACGAGGCTAAGTTCGCGAAGCTGTCCAGGTTTGCACCTCATTTGGTGGAGAATGAGGAGCGTATGACGCGGATGTTTCTAAGAGGTTTGAAACTCGAAATACGTCAATACCTCATTTCTCATAAATTTTCTTTATATTCGGATGTAGTAAATAGGGCCCAGTTATTAGAAAGAGATAATGATTATGTTCAACCGAGGGACCACAACCAAGGTCGTACTGGTGGCAGCAGTCATCGGAGCAATGACAACCAGCGAGGAGGAAAGTATGACAGAAGCGGTAACCACTCCGGTGGTTATCGTGGCCATGATAGTAGAAGAAGCGAATTGAGAGGAGATTTCAAGAAGAGAAGGTACAACAATGAGAACGCGAAGACGTCGACATCAGCACCAGCATCAACTATTTCGAGGGGAGGAGAACGACCACCGGTCGTATGCTTTAAATGCGAGAAAGAGGGACATATCAGCCCAAACTGCCCACAACAGTTCAAAGGATGCTATAACTGTGGAAAAGAAGGACATATAGCTCGAGATTGTCCTGTTACGAAACCAAGTTCAGCGGGGGTAGTGATTCCAAAGGCGGTTGCAGACAAGTCAAAGTCGGTGATTCCTGGAAGAGCGTTTGTCGTGACAGCCCAAAACGCGAGGAATCCACATGAGGTGATTACGGGTAAGCTGATAATAAACTCTTGCGAAGTTTATACCTTGTTAGATACCGGTGCTACCCATACCTTTATTTCACCTGCTTGTGCTCAACGTTTGAACTTGACTTCTGATAAATTAGACTTTGACTTATCTGTTGAAACTCCGTTAGGAGAAACCTTCATTACATCTACAGTTTACAAATCTTGCTTGATTCAGATTGGTACCCTTACCTTACCTGTTGATCTTATATCTTTGAAAATACTTGCATTTGACGTGATTTTAGGAATTGACTGGTTAACCACTTACCATGCCAAAATTGATTATTTTCGTAAGGTTGTTAGTTTTCATATTCCTAATCAACCTGTTGTACGAATCCAAATCACCAAACCACTAAAATCAGTCAATATCATTTCAAATCCCAAGGCTATTCGTTTATTGAAAAACGGATGTCAAGCTTTCTTAGCTCATGTCACTGATCTAAATCAGAATACATCAGATTTGAATCATATTTCCGTTGTTAATGAATTTCCTGATGTATTTTCCGAAGAACTTCCCGGTCTACCCCCAGAACGTGAAGTTGAATTCTTTATTGACCTTGAGCCTGGTACAAAGCCCATTTCTAAAACCCCATATCGAATGGCTCCTATTGAACTTCAGGAGTTAAAGGTCCAATTACAAGAATTGTTAGACATCGATTTTATTCGTCCTAGTACGTCTCCTTGGGGTGCTCCTGTTTTATTCGTAAAGAAGAAAGACGGGAGTATGCGACTTTGTATTGACTATCGGGAGTTGAACCATGTCACCATTAAGAATACGTATCCGTTACCTCGTATTGATGACCTGTTCGACCAGTTGCAAGGAGCGCAATTCTTTTCAAAGATCGATCTTCGTTCTGGATATCATCAGTTGAAGATTAAAACTGAGGATATTCCAAAGACTGCTTTTAGAACACGGTACGGGCATTATGAGTTCTTAGTCATGTATTTTGGATTGACTAATGCTCCTGCTGCTTTCATGGATATGATGAACTGTGTATTTAAGGAGTATTTAGATCAATTCGTTGTTGTCTTTATTGATGACATTCTCATCTATTCTAAAAGCCGTGAAGATCATGAACACCATTTGAAGTTGGTACTTCAAAAGCTTCGTGAGAACAAGCTATATGCTAAGCTGAAGAAATGCGAGTTTTGGCTTGAGGAAGTAGCATTCCTTGGGCACGTGGTATCGAAACGTGGAATATCTGTGGACCCGGCGAAGATTGAAGCAATACAAAGCCGGGAGCAACTTAAGTCGGTGACCGAAGTACGAAGCTTTCTGGGCTTAGCTGGTTATTATCGGAGGTTCGTAGAGGGATTTTCTCGAATCGCTACTCCATTAACTCAGTTGACTCGGAAAGATACGAAATTCGTTTGGAGAGAGGAATGCGAGAAGAGCTTCCAAGAGCTCAAGAGGAGACTTATTTCGGTACCTGTTCTGACAATACCATCTGGTTCGGATGGATTTGTTATTTACAGCGATGCTTCGGGCAAAGGGTTAGGATGTGTTCTCATGCAACATGGGAAAGTCATAGCCTATGCCTCGCGACAACTCAAAGAATATGAGAGGAATTATCCTACTCATGATCTAGAGTTGGCAGCAGTCGTTTTCGCGTTGAAGATCTGGAGACATTACTTGTATGGAGAAAAAGTGGAGATTTATACGGATCATAAGAGCCTTAAATATTTCTTCACTCAGAAGGAACTCAACATGCGGCAACGACGTTGGCTTGAGCTGTTGAAAGATTACGATCATACTATCCAATACCATCCTGGAAAAGCGAACGTGGTAGCTGACGCATTGAGTAGAAAATCATATGTGGGAACGAGTGCGATAATGTCAAGTATACGCGTAGAACCAGCTTTGATTGATAAAGTTAAAGCTGCTCAAGCTACGGATGCGGAGCTGATGAAGATGAAAAAGAAGGTGCAAGAAGGTGCAATTCCAGAAGCGAGAATCGATGAAGATGGAATACTTCGAGTCAACTCCAGACTTTGTGTTCCTAACGATTCCGACTTGAAGTATAGAATCATGATGGAGGCACACAACACACCGTTTGCGATCCATCCTGGGAGTACTAAAATGTATCGTGATCTTCGACATACATTTTGGTAGAGCAATATGAAGAGAGAGATCGCGGAGTTCATCTCGAGATGTTTAACTTGTCAACGTGTAAAGGCGGAGCATCAAGTGCCGAAGGGTCCATTGCAACCACTGGAGATTCTGAAATGGAAGTGGGAACACATTACGATGGATTTCGTTACGGGTCTTCCCAAGGTTTCTCAAGGCTTAGATGCGATTTGGGTTATTGTTGATAGATTAACCAAGTCTGCTCATTTCTTGCCGATACGAGAGACTTATTCCCTTGAACGTCTTGCTCATATGTACGTGAATGAGATTATGAGATTTCATGGCATGCCAGTATCCATAGTTTCGGATCGTGACCCCGGATTTACTTCACGATTTTGGATCAGTTTGCAGAAAGCTATGGGTACGAATTTACGATTCAGTTCGGCTTATCATCCTCAAACAGACGGACAATCGGAAAGGACTATCCAAACTCTTGAAGATCTATTGAGACTTTGTGTTCTAGACTTCAAAGGGAGTTGGGATAAGTATTTACCATTGGTGGAATTCTCCTACAACAACAATTATCAGGCAAGTATAGGCGTAGCTCCATTCGAGGCATTGTATGGGAGAAAGTGTCGCTCTCCAGTATGTTGGAACGAGGTGGGTGAAACAACATTATTGGGACCGGAGTTAGTACGTATGACTACAGAAAAGATCCAAATGATTCGACAACGTATACAAACGGCACAGGATCGACAAAAGAGTTATGCGGATCTTCATCGAAAGGACGTGGAATTTAATGTTGGAGACCATGTGTTATTACGTGTTGCTCCATGGAAAGGAGTTACAAGGTTTGGGAAGAGAGGAAAGCTTAACCCACGATTCATTGGTCCATTCGAGATTCTTGACCGAGTAGGAAATGTGGCTTATAGACTCGCTTTACCTCCAAGCATGTCTCGTGTTCATAACGTGTTTCACATATCCGTGTTACGTAAATATGTGAAGGATCCAAACCGCATTATTGAGTTAGAACCAGACGAGATAGCTGAAGATTTAACGTACGAGGAGGTACCTGTCAAGATCTTGAATAGGAAAGAGCATGTCCTACGCTCGAAAATTATACCTCAAGTTAAAGTTTTGTGGAGAAACCATGCAATTGAGGAAATGACCTGGGAGTTCGAATCGGAAATGAAAGCGAGGTATCCTCACCTTTTCGACATACCAGGTACGTACGTCAATTTCGAGGACGAAATTTCATAAGGAGTGGAGGTTGTAAGACCCCAACTTTTATGAATAAAGATTTAGTTTTCTTTATATATTATTTCAAAATAGTAAGGTGTTGTTTTGATAAATATGAAAGTTATGGGTGAAATGTGCAAACATTTTTAAAATGAGCAAGTGGTTATAAAATATTCTTGTTGTCGGGGAATATTCGTTTGGTCATGGAATATTCTTGTTGTCGGGGAATATTCGTACGACGGCGCAGCTATTTGTGGGCCCCCACAACGGAATAACTGTCGGATATAGAAAGCGACAGAAATAACTTTTTACAAAATAACGGCGTGGTTGTTACCGTTAGTACTGTTGAATACCCGGTGGTTAAAATACAGTGATACACGGTGTCGCATAGTAGCACACGGTATTGCACAGTATTTCGAATTATTGAGTCTTACGTGAGAAGCCATTACTCAATTATTGTTACAGTAATTACTGTTCAATATTTTATATTATTGACTCAATAATTGCTACGTTGATATTTTATATTATTGACTCAATAATTGTTACATTGATATTTTATTGACTCAATAATTGCTACGTTGTCATTTTATATGATTGATTCAATAATGACTACAGTTGATATTTTGTAGTATTGATTCAATAATTGTCGTTGCACAGTATTTCACGTTATCAACTCAATAATTCATATTATTTGAATAATATTATTAGATAGTATTATTGACAATGTCTAAGGAAGTTCTGTCTAGGATGGGTTATTTAATTGCGCGCCAGTAAGGAGAAGTCCTTATCGGAAGGCCCCCTCTGTCTTGGGAACGACCTGGTTGTTAATATTTTAGTTCTATAATATTATTTGTGAATAATTAATTATTGATTTATATGATAAAGAAATATTTATTTTGTGGATATTAAAGAAGGAATTGACGCTGGTGAGTTTTTATCAATATTTTGGTGTGAGAAATCATCTGTTTTTGGATTTCGGATAATTTATGTTTGGAATTTGGAAAAACTTCCTTCTGCAAAGTTGTAGAGAATTAAATTTCCTATGAAAGAACATAGAATTTGTATTTTTCTGACGAAGGGGCTATTTGTTATGAATTATTGAAGTTTCAGAAAATAAATATTTTTTAAATAAAATGGTGGGCCCCACTTTTGTTGTTGGTTGAAAAATCTGATTTTTTTGGTAGCAGCAGGCGGCTGGAGAATTTTAAAAATAATAATAATATTTTATTATTTTAGTCTCCTTTGGCATCCTAAGCTTTTCCTATAAATAGGGTGCTTAGGTTAGAATTGAAAATCACACCAGAATCAGAAGTTTTCTCTCTCTATAATATCGAGCGTAGTTTTGTGAGTATTTCAATACTTTGAGTATTAGTATTCAGTGCAAGTTTCCTTCGGTATTATATCCGATATTCCAGTCAGAGGTACTATCTTTTTGAGGTAAGGGATGTTATTTCTTTCGTAAATGATGTTATTCTTTTCAATATCATTATACCAAAATAATGTCATGGATTTTATGTTGAAATTCTTACTTTTTCCATCGGGGTTACTATTCACGTATACGGCACTATTCACGAAAAAATTAAATTTTCTTCTATTTGTCCAAATTGCTTGTTAAGGTTACTATCTTTGATTGTATCCAAGTTTTGAGCTTTATTCTTGAATTTTGCTCCATAATTGATTATTACGAGGTATTTTTGAATTGAATATACTAAAATACGAATCCTTAGTCTTTGTCTTTTATCTCACTGGATTCGTTTTTTTAAAATATTTTTCATCATTCTCAGTCCTAAAAGGTGATGTAACTGAATATCTTTGGCCTGTAGAGCAAATATGAATGATTACTTGATGAATATCTTTGGCCTGTAGAGCAAAGATGAATGATTACCTGATGAATATCTTTGGCCTGTAGTGCAAAGATGACAGGTGTTGAGATGAACATGACCACTGATGATACAAATGAATATCTTTGGCTTGTAGTGCAAAGATGAATATTTGATTCGAGATGTATATTGATTGATGTTACAGGGATAAAATATTGATGATGGACTTTTAAATCATAGAAGATAGTAGACTTTATTCTCTGTTTAATTCTTCTAATGAACTGTTATTTCCGCTGCGAATATTGATCTGAAGTTGGTTGTCCATTATATTTTATCTGATTTATTGAAGGCTAACGATAATTTATTTTCCATTATCTTAGTCATAATATTCTTTACTGAGCTAGTTGAGCTCACCCTTTTCATCTGTTGTCCTCTTCAGGAAATGAGAATGTTGCGGGAACTAGTCGGGGGACAGAGTGATGGTCCGAGTTAGAGCAGTAGTAGTCCTCATTATTTCTGATAAATAGTGTGATAATAATTGTAATGAGGACTTAGTTTGAATCTTAATATTTTCTACATATTTGTATTGACACTCACAGTTGTGTGGTCGTATTTTGCACGACCGTATGATATAAAGTTTGTATTTGAATTATGTACCATGTATTTGGCGACTCAGAATGGGTTGGGTTGAATGGACCTATTCGGGGGGGCGTCACACTTGGTACGGCGCTGCGACGCTTGAACGTCCGTACGTCAAACTTGCCTATTCGAACGCCCAAATGACACTCATTTGCCCATGCTTAGCACGCCCATACGACTTGTCTAATACTCAAGGTTAATGCTAAGTATCATTATAATACATAATAGTCATGTTATGGAAGTTAGAACATCATTTTACATGGTAGGGAGCATTACATGTGCATAGGTGCATGCCCGACGCCCCTCGATTGCCTCCAAAAACACATAAGTCCCATAAATGACCATTTTGACCCTTACTACTAACCTCAAATTGAAACACTTAAAAAACAAAAGATGTAGGTCTACTCGTGCTCGTTCCAGATCATCTTGAATCGCCTCAATCGGAGTTCGACTGAAACAGTTATGGCTATTTTACCACAGGAGGTCAAAACAGTCCCGAACTGACTTTCCTCCCGGCGCAACTGCGCCCCAACCAGCCTTGGGGGCAGAGCAGCTGCGCCACTGACAGCGTGCTACGCGACTTTTTCCTCCAGTATGTCGTTATTGCGAATTTTCTAACCCTTTCTTCCTTCCAATCGTCATAAATCAAGCTATACACATTCGATTGAGTCCAGTTTTCGACTCTATGGATTCGTGAAACACTGAACTACTCATCTACATAATAATTATAACACTTCAAGAACATTAAACAATTCATTTTAAAGGGTTCTAATTCACTGTTCATGCTATACTTTCATATTTTAAACATATTTAGCGAATTCATTAGCCACGAATTCGTCTATTGACCAAAATAATTCCTTCCACTAGCATTCTTTTCGTTTCTCAATGTATTAATACAAACTATCATCAATTCACAGTTTATCACATGATTTAATCATCAATTTTGGGTCTAAAACAAGTCATCTTGCACATATTATGCCAAAACTCAAATTCTTTATCTTTTCACATATTTACACTAATCTGATTAGTACAAAACCCATTACAGAAGTTATATACCAGATTATACACATATATAACAAGTATATCATCAATTCTTAGCAAATCCTTTACCAAAATCCATCTACAAAGAAGTATATATAAGAACTCAACATAGATTTTAGAACCAAGTTGTTACCTTAGATTTCTTCTTTAGATTGATTAGAAGATGACCAGGAAACCTTGATTACGCCTCTTCTCCCCTCTTGATTCTCAGGATTTTCTCTTCTTAATCCACAGAAAATTTCTTTATCTCTCAAACCCTCTATAAGGCTCCCCTTCCTCTCTGTTATTTAGACTTAGCAAAATAATGTGTAACATAAAAACTGACAAACGGTTTACGCTCAAATAAATTAAGGGTCTCAGCAGTTAAAATATACCAAAGGTCATACGACCTTGTTTGGTTGCCACACCTTAAAAATTCCCGATTACTCGATAATTTCCTGTCTTACATCGCAGTCTATGATTCTTTGATAAATGATCACTATGAGTCAGACTCAATTTCAATATAAAATTATTCAAAATAGTATATTTCTCTCCATTATTAGTTTCGGGGTAGAACCTGAGGATCGGGTGACCCTTTTAATTTTATTTTTATAATTCTCTTATCCTATAGTACTCATGTCACACATTACTCAATTAAATTATAATCTTTATTTAGCCAATACAATATTTAATTAGCTAATACAATTATAATTTGTTTAACAAATCATTAATTCTCTAATTTAATTATTTAATTAAATTAGACTATTTTCATTCCATTAGCGTAATAAAGTGCACACTGATTATAAAATCATTTAATCAATAATATCGTACTTAAATAAACTATTCTCTAATAATTTTCATCGAATATTCATTTTATTCCATAAATATTTCAACTAAAATATTTATTTCATTTAATAAATATTTTACTATTTACGAAATTCACTATCGTAATACATTAACATAGTACATTTTTATGCAATATATTACATTCTCATTTTATTAAAACTATTATATTAATTCACTATTTAAATTAAGTGAATTATCACATTATTCATGAATTTAATTCAAGCATTTCCATAGCCAACAAGGTATCACCAACAAATTATATTATTCAATAATATAACTTCCAACTTAATTAAATTAACTTACTTCTCTTTTCAAACAATTTCATTTCCCTTCTTTAATAGTTAAAATAAATTAACTACTAAACCTCATTCCTCCAACATATGAATATATATATATATATATATATATACATATATATATATATATATATCTTCTATATTCACACCACATCATATACTTCACCACATATAACACAAATATACACATATCCTAACTCAAAACATCTCGTAATAACAATTTTATTTATTAAATTCTTATTATAATAATTTTTGAAAATCCGGGTTGTCGCACTTGCCATATTCACCTTCAAAATAATAAGAATCTTCCACAATTGCTCAATAATTAGGAAGCGATATAAATAACTCAGGAATTTAAAAGATTCCAAATCATGCTGAGGGGTCATAAGATGTTGAACTCTCCTCCAGGTTTAATAGTGTATCACCACTGTAAACTATCTTTAAAAGAATGTTTAGCAATCACACAGACTGAAAACACTCTCTACAAGTATTCTAGGTGATCAACATATCGTAACCCTACGTCGTGCACATCGTATTATATTATAACATCGTAATGAATATATGCGTTACTTTCGGAACCATTGTCTCTTGTAATGTGTCCTCTATATAGGGTTGTTCACCTCAGTTTTCAACATCTGAATCCGCCCCAAAATAATTTGGTTTGGCATACTGTCAAGAACGCTCGAATTTTATAAACATCTTTCAATATTGTCTAGCTGAATCAAGTAGCATATACTTTTAGCAACAATTCGACCATCTATCGATATATATATATATATATATATATAACCAACTCAATATATATTATTTTTTTATAGTTTAAGGAAACTAAAAATAAATAAATCTTTTTATAATATCATGATACTGTACTGTCATAATGGTACATTGAGGATTTCTTCATTATATGACGTCGTCATTACTACATTATACTGTAGTGGGCTGACGATCCTACGATCACATCCATCACTAGGTTCAACTACATTGATGGATTCCTCGATTATTATTTCTGCACCATATCAAATGATGGATAGAAATATATAAAATACATTTTGAAAAATTCAAATCATTTTTGTCTAGCTGAAGATATTTGTATAAACATGTTAATAATTGCACTGTTTTAAAAATCCATTGGTTCAATCATTTGATCCAATATTTTTCAAAAGACTCGAAAGTGCAAACATCAGCACGAAGTCAATAAATTTTGAAAATCTAGCATAGCTAGAAGATTTAGAATATCCAAGTTTCCTCCATCAATATTAATATTAACTCCACTGCTTCATTACTTAATCATTTTATCAATCTTCAGCACCATCAATGCTCTCTATACCATAACCTTTCTATACCCAGTATAGTTCATCAAACTTATCACACTTTGAAAGTTCAGGAACTTGCCACAATAATATGAGTTTAAGAACTTTTTCTAGCAATACGTAGTCCAAGAACTGATCAGGGACTGTGCATACGCTTAGGGGTTCAAAAATATACATACGATTATGAGTCACGAACTTACCATATGCATGAGTTTTAAGAACCGCACCTAATCTTAATATCATCTAATCTAATCTTAATAGTCTCTAACTATCAAATATAAACATGGGACAAGAATCACCTTCTTACCATATATATATATCAATAGCTCGACACCAACATTACAATGATTATCTATATGATAAACCAAGTGTAAGCACAAAATCCCTGCCCCTACAAAGGTTTGTACAACTCAGCCACCACATGAGTCCTTAGTTGAAATCCCACTTAATTCCATCTTGCTCTTCTCTTGCTCTTTGCTTGATACAGACTTTATGTATCTCATCATCTATAACTCCTCGTGAGTTTATCTCGTACTATATCATAGTACATTCTCTTTATAGCATCAAACTATAACCATTCAATCATTACAGACCATCTGTCTTTTACAACTTTAAAAGATCACGCCGTGATCTTATTCTATAATCATCTCCCTTATGATTCTTTTTCTATTTATGATCATTTTATTTTACAATCTTCTTATCTTTCCCTTTCAACATGTCATATTATGATTTCATTTATGCTTTTAATCTTATAGACTTTGTCTATTCATCATTATTCGTCATCTTGATTATTGGAGTTAGGTAACTCCTGATTCTTATTTTTATATCTCTTCAGGATTCTTCTTTGAATCTTCTTGTTTATTAATCAATTCTTCCTTTAAGAATTTCTAACTTCATTCATATTGCTCAATATTTTATTCGAGTTTACTCCTCATCTTTCTCACCTTCTTCTTATAACATTTTTAGGACTTAACTCACCCTATACATCTACATATGTGAAAAGAATCACCTTTTTATGATACATATTCATAACACTATACTCGGTACACATCGAGTCTCTAATAGTGTTTAATATAGTAAGTTGAGTGGTTTCCCACAAACAACTAATAAACTAGTTTCCCGTCTCGTCTACACTATATTTCACAGAGAGTTAGATAGGTGGCTAGTTCGTATATACCTCCGCTCCCTGAAGGAATCGTTTAGCCCAGATACTATATATCAACCATTAAAGAGTACGACGGTACCCCTACTTAAACTTAACTTCTTATAGCCTAATGTTATAGCCTAAGGTACTCTTACCTAAGGTGTATAACCTATCAGCTCTGATACCTACTATAATGACCCCAAATTTCATACAATACAACTCTCGACATCGGTCGTTAACAATATATCGAACTTCTAACTTTACATCATTAATCGGTATTAAACTTAATAAAATGCGGAATAATTAAAACTTTTCTATTTACTTTCTTCATTTCACTGAATCACAACCTTTATCATTAACATATCTTTAATTCAAATCTATTTTATAGCTCGCTTCATCAGAGGTATAAACAAAATCTTACATTATAAATCAATATCCATTATACATCGGATAACTCAACTTACAACTCAACAATTATAATACATCCAACCCATCATATATATTTCTCATCTAAATGTAAATAATCTTCTTGAATCGCTATTAATCTCTATCATTCAATTAGCACGTATCATTACCTTGAATCCTTGACCTGCAAAAATGGTTATTTTGCAAGAATGAGCTCGACAGTTCAGCAAATCTAATAGTTTTCATGTATCACATAGCATATAATATCATTCTCAAATCATACATCGTAATCGTTTAACTAAACATATCATACATGTTGTATTTCACATCTCAATTAAAGATTGAGTTCTATAACCCAATAAGTTTAGTCATAAATTAACTTTTACAGTATAAAATTTCATTTATAATTTCACATATATTCAATAGTCTTAACAACAACAATTAGTTACCAAATTCATAAAGCAAATAGGAACTGAAAGACTTGCCTTGATCGTTGTTTACCAATAACAGATTAATAGCTTACAGCTATCTGCCCTTCACGTGCCCTACACAATTATATAATCATGCACATCAACTATTAGTCTTATAGAAAATAGTAGTTGTAATGTAAACTTTACTCTACATCCATAACTCTTTCTATTGATCAATACACAATGTTCAATTTAATTATGTTAACTTTAGACTTATATCTCACTATATTTCTTCTTAGTCATAGTCAAAGTTCATTCAAGTGTTTAAGTCTTGCTAGGACTCCTTATTGGTTTATATTAACCCCATTTCATATCTTATAATTTTCATTTCATTTGAGTTAAAACAATTTTTAAGTTCATTAACACTTGGCACGGCGTTTCGAAGTTCTTTCGTCGCACGCTCGATTCGTCACTCTTGCGTACACTTAACATACTCATACAACTTATCTAAAACATCATTAATTAATGTTAAGTATCATTATATTTCAAAATATTCATGTTTTATAACTTATAACAACATATTTTACCGTCAGGAGCACTACACTTGCGTACGTGCATGTCTGACGCCCTCCGATTGCCTCTAAATACGCATTAGTCACAAGGATGTCAACTCGTTATCTTTCTGAATTATCCTGAATTGCCTTAATCGGAGTTCGTATGATAAAGTTACACCCGTTTTACTATAGGAGGTCAAAATAGTCCCGCCTGACACTATTTAGGCGCAGCTGCGCCCCAAATGGCCTTGGGGGCAGTGCAGCTGCGCCGAAAATGGCCTTGGGGGCAGCGTAGCTGCGCCCATGAGAAGAATGGGTTTTCCCAGATTTTGTTCTTTGCGATTTTCAGACCATTTCTCCTTCCAATTTTTGTAACTCGAGTTATACACATCCAAATTAATCCGTTTTAGATTCTATAGATTCGTAATTCATAGAACTACAACATACCAAAGAATCAACAATTTACAGAAACATTAACTAACCCAAATCTTAACCCAAAACTCATGTACATACTAAATTTTCATGTTTTAACATGTTTAGTGAATTCATTCACTACACATTCGTTTCTTAACCAAATTGATTCATTCAACTTGCGTAATTTTCATTTTTCAACGTTCTTACAACATCAATCATCAAAATATTTTTTAGATGAAAAACTCAATAACAACTAAACTATAGTTTATAGTTTAGTTAAATACCTTTTCGATTCCTTCTTTAGGCTTAGCTAGATGATATGAAACTTGATAAATCTTCGCATTCTTCACTTGATTTCATAGAATTTCCTCTCTCAGAATTCCACAAAGAATCACCTTCTCTCTCAATTTCTCTCTTCTCTACTCTACCTTTGCAAATAACGTAAAACTAACCCTTATGGAAATTGGGAGTTACACCCACGTAATAATCTTATTAGTTATAAAACCAAAAGTCACAAGGCATTGTTTGGCTTACCCAAATAAAACTCTGTTCTATTTATTTTAATAATTCTCTTATTATAAGTCCCATTGTCACACCTTTATTTAATTTAATCATAATCTTTACATAATATTTACTTAACCAATAAAATTATAATTTTATTCAACAAATCATTAATCCTCTAATTTAATTATTTAATTAAACTAGAATATTTCCATTCCATTAGCGTAATAAGCTACACACCGATTATAGAATCACTCATCATAAATCTCATCAATATTATCATACCTTAACAATTTATCCCATAACAATTTTCATCAAATATTCATTTTATTCCATAAATACCCCAATTAAAATATTTATTTAATTCGATAAATATTTTAACTACTCATGAAATTCACAGTCATATTACATTAACATATTACATCTATATGTAATATCTATTAACCTCTTATGTTATTAAAATAAATACATTAATTCACTATTTTAATTAAATGAATCACTTACATTATTTATGAACCTTAATTCATCATAACTTCCATTGTCATTATAATAATCAAATTATATTGTCCCATAGTATAATTTTCAACTCAATTAAATTAAGTAATTTTCTTCACTTTCCTAAATAGTTTAATTAAATATTAAACATCTTTTCTCCAATACATGAATATAACTCTCTTCATACAAAATCACACATTTTCGAATATAACACATATGCACATACTCGTACTTGAAACATCTTATAATAATAATTTTATTTATTAAATTCTTATTTATTAATTTTTGAAAATTCGAGTTGTCACAGAGCTGGTTTAGCGGCCACTCCTTGTATTATACTCTTCATCCGGAGTACCAAGCCATCGTCAACACTTGGGGTTTCGAGTCCTTCTTCTCTATTCCTCCCTGTTGTTACCCTTGGGGTTATCTGCGGGCTTTTTTGAGCAATAGTTCCACCAGACCCAGTCTCTCCACTTGTTGAACTGCGAGATTATGATGAAACTGATGGATTGGTGGTTCATCACAGGGTTAGAGTTTACAGGGGAGCCAGTGCCTTTGGTGGCTGACATTTTTTCTACTGTCGTTTGATCCCTTTTGGGAGTTCCTGCAATGGCCATTAACGGTCGGACTGTCCGTTCAGCGCCCTTGAGTGTGGATACCCAGAGTGGGGCTTTGATTGAGCCTCTGCCTGATGATCAGAGGGTTAGAGATCGCATTCTTTGGCGATTGTTCCTGGTCATCATCAGGGGTTGTTTCACAGCAGATAACTCTTTGAAGGTCTCTTTTTCTCTTGTGAGATCTACTAGAGATGTGGAGCGCATCAGGGATTTTAACTAGGGCACCTTCACCTTCGCCTATTTTCTTTGTGGTTTGCGCCTACGCTCTGAAGGCATGACGGAGGCTTGGCTGGATTTTTATCCATTCCTACTGGTGAGTAATTTCTCTTTCACCATTCAATCTCCCACATTTTATGTTTATTACTCTTTAGCACTAAGGACATTTATTTTTTGCACTTCTAGTTTTGGTCATATGAAAGGCTCCCTTGTCTGTGCCTGACTAGTACTCTAGGTCTAGAAACTATCCTCGAGGACGATGGCATTATTCCACCTTTACAAAGGTCCCTGTAGCAGAGGGGTTCACCCATTCCCGCTTATAGTTAGAGCTATTGACTGTCGATTCCATCACGTGGGTTCTTTACACCCTAGATTATCTGACAGTCGGATTCAATGATGGATTCTTGACCGAATTAGAGTTTATATTGTCCACTCGCCGAATTCCCCTTTTTATCGATGGCGGCTGGGAGCTCTATTTGGGGGAGTGAGCTATCAAGAGCATCACAGGAGAGATTCGCATTCCATTCCTTTCTCCTACTAGGCATCATTGGCCCTTATCTCAGCCAGTCACAGACATTCCCTTGGTGGGCTTAGATGGCTTCACCCTATCAGAGGGTCTTCACAGTCAGGAGGCCTTTTTTCGATGGTGGAGTCCTCACACTATTGGGGCTCAGACTCGTGCCACTCAGTTCATGGCAGACATTGTTCCTGGGTCTGTTATGATGACAGACTGTATAGCTTGCCTTCGAGAGCCTACTCATTTGGAGCAGATTTTGAGTTTCACCCAGTGGTTGGAGCATGCACAGTTATTTATTAGGAACCTTGGCAGGGATCCTTTAGAGGTAGATTCTTTTGATCCTTCCAGCTCCGGAGCTAGCCCCTCATGAGGCCCATATTCTGGTAGTTATACTGGTGCAGATCCTCCACTCTATCGACCAGACATTCCTTCTGGCAGAGATTCAATGACTCAGGAGGAGTTGCAGTAGTTTGATCGTCTAGATGAGGATATCATAGACTTCTTTTGATAGATTTCTCGATATATCTTTTGATAGACCTCTGTTAGATATTGGGCGACTGTACCCTATTTCTCGTTATCTCTTTTGATAGGCCTCTGTTAGTTATTAAATGGTTGTGCCCCATTTTCCTGTATTTTTTATTTTTCATTTTAGTAGCAGACAGAGATGATGCTTTCAGTAGACAGTGTATTTAGAAATGCATGATATTTCCTATTTATTGCATTCTATTGTTATTTATCATTATCATCTATCATGATGCATGCATTATGTCATGGATATGCATTCAGATAGGTGCTTTTAGCATTGACCCCTGGATGGTCTCATGATACATTTTTACAGATGTCTTTATCTACCATTAGCCGTATTGAGCACATGCTACCTTCATTGATAGCATCTTCTTTGAGATCCTGATATGACAGTTTGACTCCCACAGATAGGGCAACAGTTGATAAGTTGTTGGGGCATTCTATTGCCATCTTTGCTTTCTAGGTCCCACTGGGCTTTGTGGACATCATGTTATCTTACTGGATATTTTAGCAAAAGATTTTTAGATTTGGCATCCATGAGCTGACTCCTACGTTGGAGGAGTATGAGCGCATCACTGGTTTACCATTGAAACGGCCTTGTGCTAAGATGGCCATCAGTAATATGAGACGATAGTTCATGACCTTAACTGACTTGAGGAGCAGAGTCGTAACAAATGAGATTACTTCGGGGCATGTGGTGTCCCTAGACTTTGTGATTGATCTATTTGGGTGGCTGGATAGCTATGCACGATATTCAGGAGACTTTACTATTACTGCAGGGGATTGGAAAATTGCACGCGTAGATATTTTATTGATGTGCGTCACAACCTACCTGTATATGCTGCTATATATGGATCACTTGGATATCTATCTGATCACAGTGGTTTGCACTCTTAGACAGGGTTGTACCATCCTGCCCATTATACTAGCCGAGACCTTGAGGTCGGCTACATTCTGTCGCACCCATCCTGTGGGGTTCTACAGGGGTAGTGCCATTTTATTGTACGTGTGGTTTATGACATACTTTAGACCCATTGGCACTTTTAGACATTATGGGTACTATTTTACTCATGAGATAGCCATGTCCTACTCCTTTTAGCTGGTTGAGTGTACAGATGAGGCATTGTGGTTGGCCTTTCTGACGGTGATCGAGCATCCATTTACGATCTTGCCCTGTTCAGGGCTCAACTCTCCTTATAGCTTCATTACTTATGTAGTTGGCATGGATTATCTACCTATGTTGGGTTTGAGAAGGGTGACCACATATCATCCACTAGGCTGTCATGGGATAGTTCGATCAGTTTCAAGATATTCACCAGTTTGAGGGGGCTTTGGATCAGCGACTATCAGCTTCGTCTTTGTCATCAGCTGATTTGACTAGGATTTATAATTGTTGGACTCGTCGTGAGAGGGATGATCTTTCGACTAGTCATCCGAGTCGTTCTCTAGAGTATTCTACATGGTTGGAGGCAGACATTGCATTAGATGCGGTTGTTCACTCAGCTCCGAGTATTGACTCTGATGAGGAGGGGCCTATGGAGGACCCTGATTCTCCTGCCGAGGATGAGTTATTTACTGGTTTGCAGCAGCTTTGGTCCGTGACCCCCCTAGCACCCTGACTGTGGTGAATCCATCTCTTATATATTCTTTAGCTCGGATGACCTTTGTGAGGGATCAGGCGAAAGCACTAATGTTGACATCCCTTTCTGGCAGGGATACTACTTTTATCGATAGGGACGATGCTCGAGCTACTTGGGACTCAGCTTTTATTGAGATAGAGGAGGCTCTAGTTACCCGGGATGCTGTCTTTGTTATGCGGGATGAGGCACTAGCTACCCGGGATGTTTGCATAGCTGATAGTACTGCACTCAAGTCCTATACACATAGCTTTGTTGTAGATATGAGTACCTTCATAGATGACCAAAGTAGCACTATGCAGATGGCAGAGGATCTTCTATCTCGCATGGAGACCTTAGGGCAGGAGCTTACAGAAGCACCTCCATCTTCTGAGAAGGATGCCATGTTGGATTTGTTATCCCGTTTATCAGCGAGTTTATAGACTAGCTTTTATTTTCCTGCATAGACTAGGTCAGCCATTTTTGTCATGTACAGGATACATTGTATATATATTAAACAATATTATATGGCAGAGAAATATATTTTGGTTCACTTCCCTTTTGGACATGTATTGTTATTGCTGAGTGATTACCACTTTTTCATGACGTGCTGTCTTGATGTGTCATGAATTTTTCCTTGATGTTTTGACATTAAGATGTCAAAGAGTACCACAGAAGGGCCTGTTGATCAGGGAGTCTTGATAGTATTTGGGTTTTATAGGGGTTTTAGTTTCTTGGGACTAGTTTTCAATAAGGTTCGTATGTTTTCTTGAAGGTTAAACCGCACCATAAATGGCTGCCTACGCACTCTTGAGTTGAGGGAGATCAGGTCATTCGTAGTTCTGGCTTGGCCTGAAAGGTTTGAGAAGTGTTTATTTGGGTTTGACCTTGGTTTGAGGGGTTTTTGGATTTTTTGTTTGGTTTGACCGCATCGTAAATAGCTGCTTACGTACTCCCAGCTTGAGGGAGATCAGGTCATTCGTAGTTCAAGCTTCTAGTGAAAACCTGAATTGATTTGATTGATTTTTTTTCACAGGACCAGAATGATGGCTTGCAGGTGCTTCAGACATAGTACCTCTTCACGGTGTCTGAATTGATGAGTTGGGGAATTTCTTTCCCATCCATTTCTTACAATCTGATGGCTCCTCGTGTCAACACTTCTTTGATAATGAAAGGGCCTTCCCAATTTATGGTAAACTTTTCTTTGGCTTCATCTTGATTGGCAAGGACTTTCTTCAGTACTAAGTCATTTTCTTTGAATTGTCGGAGTTGAACTTTCTTGTTATATGACCGAGCAATCCTTTGCTGATATAATTACCCATGAAATATGGTTGTAGCCCTTTTTTCATCTATCATGGATAACTGGTGGTATCGCTCTTGCAACCACTGGTCTTCTTCTATCTGAGCATCTATTAACACCCTCAATGACTCCATTTCTACTTTTATTGGGAGTACTGCTTCCATGCCATAGACTAATGAGTATGGGGTAGCCCTAGTAGATGTACGCATTGACATTTTGTAGGCTAGAAAAGTCAGTGGCAATAGGACAGGCCATCCTTTGTGATTGGCGGACATTTTTTCATGATCTTCTTGATATTTTTGTTGGCAGCTTTGACAGCACCATTCATCTTGGGACTATAGATGACGAAATTGAGATGCTTGATCTGAAACTTGCTGCATAATTCTTTCATCATTTGGTTATTTAAATTGTTGGCATTGTCTGATACGATCACCTCCGATTGTCCATATCGACAGATGACATTATTTTAGATGAAACCAATGATTACCTCTTTGGTAACTTTGGGAAAAGAGGTAGCCTCAATCCATATGGTGAAGTAATCGATCATGGTGAAAATGAATCGATGATCATTACTGGCTTTAGGTTCTATTGGGCCAATCACGTCCATTCCCCACATGGAAAAGGGCCATGGCAAACTCAGATTGTGCAGTTCATTTGGAGGAGCATGGATGGCATTTCTATGGACCTGGCATTGGTAGCATCTTCTGACATTATCATCACAGTCAGATTTAAGAGTGATCCAGTAATGCCCTGTTCTCAATATTTTTCTAGAAAGTAAAAGACTGCTCATATGTGGACCACAGACTCCACCGTGGACTTCATCTATCAATCTTTCGGCTTGATCCTTATCCAGTCATCTTAAAAGGCCTATTCCAACATCCCTTTTATAGAGTGCATCTCCGCTTAGATAGAATTTCATAGCCATCTTATGAATCCGCTTTCTTTCAGCTTGACTTACCCCGGTAGGCATAGATCCATCTCGCATATATTCTTTTAGATCTTGGCACCAAGGCTGTTTGATAGAAGGTAGTTCATCTAATATTTCTACAATGTAATTCCCATATGCTGGGGCCTTTTAGCTTGCAAACATGTTATTAGGAATTACCATTCTATTAAATATGTGGATCAAGGAAGCCAACATTACCAATGCATCAGCAAAGTCATTCCTTCCTCGAGGGATATGGATGAAGGTTATTTCTTCAAACTCCATGAATATTTTGATAACTTGCCGATGATATGGCGGCAAATGTAATTCTTTGGTATGATATGCCCGGAGGTTTGTTTGATAACTAACTCAGAATCCCCAAAAACTAGTAAACATTTGAGAACCATGGATTGGGCTAGTTTCAACCCCATTATACAGCCCTCATACTCAGCTGTGTTGTTAGTGTTGACGAACTACAACTTGATGGCCACAAGAACTACCCCAGCTCCGGCACCTTCCGTGTTCACGGCTCCATCAAAATATATTTTCCAAAATTGGACTGTATTTTCTTGAGGGATTTGTTGAATTATCATTATCCCATCATCCGAGAAATAAGTTTCCTAGGGTTCAAAATCCCCTGACGGTGCTTCGTCCAATTGATCCGTAATTCCCTGACCTTTGACAGATTTCTAAGTCACATAAATAATGTCGAACTGTTGTAGGATCAACTGCCATTTGGACAATAGGCAATTCAACATTGGTTTACTGAATACATACTTTAGTGGATCCATGCACGATATGAGATAGGTCGTGTGCCCATGAAAATAATGCTGTATCCTCATGGCGACCCACGCTAATGCATAGTAGGTCTTTTCAATCAAAGTGTACTTCTGCTCGTCGGTATTGAATCTTTTCCTCAAGTAATAGATAACTCTCTCTTTTCTTCTATCATCCTTCCGCCTTAGCATACAGCCCATTGCATTGGCATTGACTGACAGGTATATAAATAGGGGAACCTCATCCTTTGGGCGTACTAAGACAGATGCTTCGATTAGCTGCTTCTTGATGGAAAGGAAGACTTTTTGACAATCTTCATTCCATTTCATAGAGGAATTCTTCCTTAGCAACTTAAAGATGGGTTCATAAGTTGCCGTGAGTTGAGAGATGAATCTGCTTATGAAATTGATTCTCCCCAGGAACCCCCATATTTCCTTATCTGTTCGCGGCATGGGCATCTCAATGATTGCTTTAATTTTGGCAGGATCCAGTTCAATGCCTCTGTTGCTCACTATAAATCCCAACAACTTGCCTGATTTGACACTGAAGGCACATTTAGCCGGATTCAGCTTTAGGTTGTACTTGCGCAACCTGTTGAAAAGCTTTTTGAGATGGCTGATGTGGTCATCCTCCTTCTGGGATTTGACGATGATATCATCCATATAGACCTCTATCTCTTTGTGCATCATGCCATGAAAAAGGGCCATCATGGCTCATTGATAGGTGGCACCGACATTGATAAGGCCGAAAGACAAACGTCTATAACAAAAGGTTCCCTAGGGAGTGATGAAGGCTATTTTCTCCCTGTCCTCTTCAGCAACCATGATTTGATGGTATCTGGCAAAACTGTCAACAAAAGAATATATATTATACTGCACCGTGTTGTCTATCAGTATGTGGATAAAAGGTATTGGGAAGTTATCCTTGAGACAAGCCTTGTTCAAATCCCGGTAATCCATGCATACTCATACCTTCCCTCCGGGCTTAGGCACGGGAACTATGTTGGATAGCCACTCAGAGTAAGTTAATACAATGATGATGCCGAATTTGAATTGCTTAACAATTTAGTCTTTGACTTTCAAACTCCACTCAAGTTTTAATCGCCTGAGCTTCGACTTGACTGGCTTGAATCCATCTTTAATGGGCAATCGATGAATGACAATGTCAGTAGAAAAACCAATCATATCTTTATGTGACCATGCAAACACATCTTGGAACTGAGTTAAGAGTTCAATCAGGTCTGTTCTTTAGTTTTGGGTAAGGTCCATGCCTATCTGGATTTCTTTAGGGTTTTCTGAGGTTTTGATATTGACAATGATGGGTTGATCGAGGTTTGGTTTGGGCTTGTCTTCGACCATTATTTGATCTTCTCGGGCACCTCATAGTCATCTATCTCTTCTTGATTAATCCGCATCAAGTCGAAGTCCAGTTCTACATCAAAGTTGTAGTCACTATGAAAATTTGGCATCTCATCAGCAGGGCCAAACAAATCTAACTCTAGAGTTCTAAAAACAAAATGCTTTTACTTTAATATATGAAACTGTTTGATCATACAAAGCATTTAGAAAAAAGCATGACAAAAGTAACTGTTATTGTTGTGCAACAAAAAAAGTATGAAATAAAACCACGCTTCAGGGAAGATGGACTTTCTGCCCTTTTACCCTTTTACCCTTTTTGATTGATGCACGGAGTGCTGGTCCAATTGTCTAGAGTCAAGCCCTCATGAACAAGGAGGATAAAGGAGTTGCTTTCGTCTGTCTCCTCTTTGATAATGACTAAGACAACATTCACATCAAGGTTAGTGCTTTTCTTTGAACTGCTTTCCTTACCCCTGTTGATGTGAGGTATTAGGACTTGATCTTTTGAATAGTCATCATCTGGGATATTGTCGTTCATACCCTCAGTGTGCACCAGAAAATACATTTTTGAAAACAGGTCTCCTCCACCCTGCAGAAACTGTTCTTTTCTTTTTTTGCTTCCTTCATCAGGCTTCGAGACTTCTTTTCCACTATCCGGCTTGACCTGAGGAATTAGCATACATGACACAACAGCAGGAATCTTCTTCATCGATTTCACAAACCCTACATCAGTGAGGTTTGGTAGCAAGATGGTGGAGGTAGGAACCGGTGGGTGTTTGTGCGGGTTCTGGTGGTTTGATCTAGAGGAATAGCCTAATCCATCTTTCCGTGTCGGGCTAGGGATTTGAACTGGACTTCTGATTCCTTGTTCACTTTTTCCTAACCCTTTTCTTGGGCAGAAACCTAAGGATACCATTTCCTGACCGACCGTCATCACTTCGGTGGAAACTTTTGGCTTTAAAGTTGGCGCTCCATAGGTAGGTATTGAGTGTTGCTCACCTCCAGAGCTTAAAAACTGACATGCTCAACCCCTTCATCGAGACTGATTACCTGCATATCACTTTGTATATAGACATGATATTCTGGCTTGGCATTTACAGTTATCAACTTACCATCAATGATGTATTTGAGTTATTGATGAAGGGTGGGCGGAACAGCTCCTTCCATGTATCCACGATCTTCCCAATAGCAAATTATATCATGTGGTAATGCTTAGTATCTGAAAGGATACGTATTAGAAAGTATGGGGACCAATCTCCAATGGAAGCTCAATTTCTCCCACAGCCTCTAGGCGAGATCCACCAAAAGCCCTAATGACTACATGACTAGTCCAAATTCGGTTTGGATTAATCTTCATTATCTCCAATATGTCGTAAGGGTAGATGTTCGGGTATAATCCTCCATCTATCAGTACACCTCCTACCACATATCCTGAGGACATCACTGCTATATGCAATGACTTGCAATGACCAGTCCCTTCCACTGGTATATCATCGTTAGTGAAAGATATCACATTACTGTTGAAATTATGCTCTATCACGTGATGAAACTTCTCAGTATGCTTCTTCTAGTACTTTTACTAGAATCTTGCAATGATAAGACCAAATCCAAAATGGATATCTGTCGGGGTGCCTCTTTTAACGTTTGCACCACTTTGACCTCCTTATGGCCCATCTTGCTGAGGAATTCTTCAATTTTCTCCTCAGACACTCTTCCCTTGGCTTTAATGATTGAGTTGATTACTCACTGAGGCAGGTACAGATGGTTTTCCTTTGATATAATAGTAATGTGGTTTGATGTTGATCCTTCTTCTTTCCTATAGTTCCATGGGACTCTCTTCAAGCTGACTACATGATATTGCGTTCTAAGTGGTAAGATTAGAGGTTCGGGTACAACCACTTTCACATGATTTTTTCCTTCTTGGTCCCCTTTTCCCTGAAGTATCAGGGACGTTATGGCTAGATCCTTCTCACAGGAAATGACATCCACTACTTCTTTCAAATTCCATACCATGGGAAGAAAGATTGCTTCCTCACCAGGATAGCCATAATCTTGGTTTGCCTTCAGCAGCTCACCGCTTTCAATTAGATTTTGAATCAAGTGACAAAGTCCCCAACAATCCTTTGTGTCATGACCAGGCGTGCTGGAATGATATTGACAGAAATTATCAGGCTTGAACTTCCTAGATCGAGGGTCCATTGAGGGTAACAATTCTGTGAGTTTCCCCTCATTGATCAACATTTGGAAAATTTATTTCATAGGCTGATTCAAATGAGTGAAATTTCTTTTACAGGCGAACTCCCTGTTAGCTCTGAACTTCTCTTCCTTAGCAACCTTATCGGCCCAGGGTTAATGCTCATAAAATCGGTAATGATCCCTCCTGGCAATGGGACTAATTTTAGGACTAGGAAGATTTGCTTCCTATTGGTTGGTTTGTTTATCAATTGCCTCGTTATCTGATGTTGATAAACTACTAGTTCTGCCAATTGACCAACCAGCTCTTTGATAGATTTGATTTCTTGTTCTATCATGAATTGCCTTTTTGACTATTCCCAATTGTCTGGCCTATCTTTATTTGTTTGGGATGACTCTCCGATACACTGGATGTATTTGGATCCTTCTCCGTTTCCCATGCTGATCATATTGACGCTCTCCTCATTGTGTTGAGGTAGAGGATTGTCTTGAACATGTGGTTATTCTTGTGTTGTCACCACAATCTCCTCATTATCTATCAGGTCTTAGATTTTATGTTTGAGAAACTAACAATCTTGGGTATCGTGGCCTGGTGCTCCAAAATGATAAGTACACTTCTTACTCGAGTCAAAATTTTGTCCACTTGAATTGGCCGACGGAAGGAGTTGGAAAATCTTCGTTTGTGTTGTCAGAAGCTTCAATACATTTTCCAGTGAGTCCCCTAAGGGTGTGAACATTCTTCAACATTTAACATCTCCGGTCTTTTGAAAGGGAGGATTTGAAGATTGTGCAGGAGTTTGGAGAGGGGAATAATTTCTCCTTTGAATGGGAAAATTTGGATTGCCTCTCTAATTCTGTCCCTGAAGTATCAAGGACACATCCTCCTCCTTCTTTTTGTGAACTATTCGAGGATTATTCCCATAGCTTCAAACTTGAATATGTTCGGCCACTGCCTCCAAAGCGGTAAGGTCTTTGATCTTTCCACACTTTAGACCCATTTTGGCCATTTCTCCATGTTTAATCATTTTCGAGAATGGTTTTCCTATACCTGCTAGGACCCTCTCATAATATGGAGCTTCCTGGATGTCTATGAAAATCATGACCATTTATGTTTCTATCATTAATGGAATGACTTGGGCAGTCAGGCGTCTCCACCGTTGGGCATACTCACTGAAAGACTCATTGCTTTGCTTTTTAACCTTGGTCACTTGATATCGATCCAAAGCCATCTGAGACTGGAAGCTATATTGATTTAAAAATGCATGGGCTAGCTCTTCCCAACTATGGATCCTGGAATTGTTAAGTCGGGCACACCAAGCTCGGGCTTCCCCAGTTAGACTCTTTTGGAATAATTGCATTATGAGTTTTTCATCCTCAGCATATGATCCGAGTTCTCCAATGAACACTTTTAAATGAGTGTAAAGATCTTCTAATCCGTCATACTTTTTAAAATTCGGGACTTAAAATATGTCAGGATATTTAGCCCCTAGAAATATACACAGATCTGAGTAGTTTACACTTCCAAATGCCCTATTTCCTTTGATGGACCTGATTATTTCTTCTATTTGCTGGACTTTTTTCTAATATCACCAGTTTCCTGATCATTTTTAAGATTGGTGATTTCGGGGTTTTGTTGTTCAGATCCTTGTTTTGAGGCTCAGGTATCTGATTATCTTTCTTTTTGTCGGTATCCTGACTGCCACCTTGTGTGGATGATTCTATTTGAACAGGTATTTGTTTACCCTGAATACTTTTGCTTTGCTCTTTAAGGAAAATGGCCAATTCAATTATCTAGTTTTTAAGACCTTCGAACTTTTCCCAAGAGATATGGGTGGATTCAGGTTGGGCACTTGATGTCATGCCTGGAGATGGGATTAGTGTCTTTTTAGACTTTGATCTGGTAATGGGACCAATTTTTTCCTACAATAAAGTAGCTATGTTAATTTTGATGTATATATTAATAGGATGTATGCTATGCAATGTATTATGATTTTTTGAAGTTTTTTAATCTTTTCCTGTAAAACAAAGGTCAGTTGTTTTGATGACAGGATAGTATGATAGTATTTGACAGGAAATGAAAGGTATATTTACATTTATTTGATAATTACATGGAATTTAAAATTTACATTGAATTGAAAGTGGAAGGCATGAAGAGACTGTGACGCCCCCAAATACAGGTTCCCTAACCTCGGGTTTGGCGCTCACGATCCATCATACATATCACATTCTAACTACCCATTCATTAATGAAATACATCATTCATTACATGTCCTTAATAAAAACATACTTTAAAACCTAATTATATTGTCATCCAATGTTAACTAACCTTAATATTACATGCATATGATACAAAAGGCTTAAACCAAATATATAATATAATATTCATAATTACATAACTGCTACTACTTGGTCACCTTCGCGTTGCCCTCATCCTTGTTAGATTCTTCGGCTACCTCAACTTTAGCTGAAATGTTTTATTGAAGCAAGGGTGAGCAACGAGTTTTCTCAGCAAGTTAAAGTATTCAATAAATGATATAAATCATGAATAGAAGAGTCTAGCTTATATAGAACTTCAACAATAATCAAAGGATTTCGAAATAGCTGAATAATAATTCATTTTCAATAACAAGACTTTCTTAAATTTCATGTTGAATAACATATCAAGGATGAAAGAGTGAAATTCTTTCAAAGATTCAATCACATTCAAGTGAATAAGAAGAATTAATAATACTTCAACAATATTCAATAAAGTGAGATGTTCCCATATTTCATTCTGAGTGATCACAAATGGAACTTGAACTAATAGCGGCATTACCAATTCATTTAATGATAGACTACCCCAAGAATATAAGTTAACCATAAAGATTAAATCATACTTCTCTGCAAGTACATAAAGTGACCAGCTTCATCGTACCTTATATTATGCATAATAATCAATAATAACGCATGGGTCGTTTTACGATAATAAAGTTTGTTCATCTCAGTCTTACATCATGAGTCCGTACCACAACAATATGGTTTGGATTGCTTTCAAAGAAATACTATGATTTCAACATAAAATTTTAATATTGATCTAGCCGAATTCAATGGCATAGATCTTCTAATAATAAATCAGTTCATCATAAGTAGAATGTTTCATGCTTTAACAAATATTAGTCTCGCCAAAACAACTAGCTGACACATGGCTCATAAACAGTTCCAATAATAGAACAAGAATCAATGGTGCTATTTGCGAATAACAATAATCATTATAAATGTCAATAACTATCAATAATTATTCACTAATTACGCTTCAAAATTAATAAATCTTGTTGAGTTAGGAAACTTGTAATAAGTGCGAATACTCAATAATAATCTTAGATGTGGAATAATCAACAATAATTATCAACTATCATGCTTGAACGATAATAACTCAAGTATGAGTTAGGAAACTTGCAATAAATGCGAATATTCGATAAAAATCTTAGATGTGGAATAATCAACAATAATTATCCACTAACATGCTTGAAAAATAATAACTCGTGTTTGATTTAGGGAACTTGCCTGATTCGTTGACTACTGCTACGCAATTTAAGTTAACTTCTTTTGTAAGACGTATCATTAATAAGATCGATCTCTCAATTAGCATCACATATCTTACCTATAGTAATTTATCTAACATGTAATCATATAATCAATCATTAGATAACACTATACGTATTCACAATTCTAAACATAGCACACATCGACTCTTCAATAGTGTTCAATAGAGTATGAAGAGTGGTTTTCCATAAATAACCAACAAACTAGTTTCTCGTCCCGTCTACACTATTTTTACACAGCGAGTTAGATCGGTAGCTAGTTTGTATATACCTCCGCTCCCTGAAGGAATTGTTTAGCCCAGATAATATATATTCACCATTAAAGAGTACGATTGTACTACTTTAGATTTAACTTATGGATTAACACTTAATCTTTCATTTATAAGTTCTTATTTATAAACTAGTAAACCATATAACCAATCTAGCAAACTGCATTGCCAATCCAGCAACTTGGATAGCCAATCCAGCAACCTGGATTACCAATCTAGCAACCTGGATTGACCAGACATACCAATCCAGTAACCTGTATTATCCAAACAGATCAATCCAGCATCCTAGATTGTTCAAATAGACCATTCCAGCAACTTGATGGCCAATCCAGCAAACAAGATTGCAATCCAACAAACTAGATTCCAATCTAGCAAACTGGATTCAAAATAGATTTCAATCCAGCTAACTGGATTCCCTTTTTTTAATCTAATCAACTTATTATTTTTTTATCTTTTGGCTACACATATATACATATATTTCATACACAAAAATAATTTTTCTAGAATTTTTTAATTTCCTTTAGTATTTTTCAAAAGTTTGTTTTTAGTTCGTAACTCAAGAAATTAGCTATATTATACTCAACTCCAAAAATTCCCAACTCTTGGAAGAATCTTACACATATTAACGTGAACGTCCAGTGTAAATTTCGTGGCCATCTGAGTTATAGAACTCTTGTTATAGCGATTTTTGTCGAAAAAAACCAAACTATTGAAATGACCATAACTTGTTCAATTTAAGTTGGAATAAGCTCCTTTTTGGACAGGAGCTACTTTATATCATATATTTTCATATCCCAAAAAGGTTCAAATTTATTTTAATAATTAAGTTATCGAAACTGCCGCTAGAAGTTTTGGGCAGCTTACTTTTTGTCATTTTTCAGATTTTGCGTACTTTGCTAAAAACAGTCCGCACGAAAATCTACAACACCTTTTTTAGTGATTCCACTTGAAAATGTTAGAAAACTCATATATCTAACTCTAGTACTTGACCAAACTCAAAAATTCGAAATATAATGAGAGATATGGTTGTTTGAATTTTGTATTTTGATTTTAAAAAAATCTGATTTTCAATCCTTTGTGATTTCTAGGAAAATATTCTTGATCTCTTGATTAATCAAACATTACCCATCATATACATACTAATACTTCATATACTCATGGATCTACCATGATCGATAATCTATTTCATCAAACATTCACCAAACACTAAATTAAACACAATCAATGCTAAGAAAAATTAGGGTTTTCTAACTTTTGAAAACCTAGTTTCCATTTCTTAATTTAGATCCAACTTTTGATCCTCAAAAGGGTTAGATCCAAACATATAACACTAAAAACACATGGTTCTAAGATTTTAAACCTCAAGATCATAACTTTACATTATCAAAAATCAAATCACATAAAAAGGAATTAGACTTTATTAAATAGAAACCTTTTATACCTTAGCTTTTTGTCCTTCCCTCCTCTTCCTAATTTTGGTTAAGGAACTTTGAAAACACCAAATACTCTCCCTCTCTCTCTACCTATGGTGGTCGAAATATCTTCACTCTCTCTCTCTCTCTCTTGGTTGTTTTGTTTTGTTTGCTAATGAGGAAAGAGAAAAGAAATAAGATAAAATTTGGTTTTGGTGGGTTAGTAGATTAGGTAGATATATTTTGTATATATCTTATACATCCCCCATCAACTCTCCCTTTCTCATCATTAAAAGCTTACTTGCACACTATAGATTACTTACAAACTTGGTTTAAATATACGGCTTGAATGAAAGCTTGACACTTAACTTGGAGTTGTTGAACAACCCTTGACAACTAAGTTGGCTAAATTCAATTAACCATGTGACTTATCCCTCCTCTATATTGCCGACCATACATCCATTTTGTCCCACTTCTGTTTTATTTTTATTGCATAATTTACTTAATCAAATGACTAAAAAGTCCCTTACCACATGGACTAAAAATTGGACCACTTAATTAATCTTTTGGGCTTAAAAATTTATTTCTTGAGCCATGAAATCAGCATAGTTTCATACTTTTTTAATTCTATCTTACCCTAATCATTTAGTTAGGGTTTTCATTACACACATTTGTAAATAAATTTCTTACTCATATACATTTAATTTCATAACCCAATTAGACTTGCTTTACTAAGGTTATAAAATTAATTAGTTGAGATGTATAAAATAAATCTCTTAGAGTTAGTATATATTTTTAAATACTAACATTCTCGCATATTATAATTCTTTAGGTTATTTAATTACCATACCTAATATATATTAGGTTACATAACTTTATTCTTAATTACAAAATAAATGCATACACATTATATAAGGTATATTTATTTAATCACGTACATAATTCATATCAATAATTAGTCACTCAAAGATTATAAATCTTTTTAATTTAATAATCAAGACTAACATTCAAGCTATGTTAATTTTTAACATAACTTATCTTACTCTTCGTTAATCAAAATGATTAAGTATTCATCTTAGTTAATAAATAAATTAACTATCTAGCTTAATTCACATATTCACTTATATGGTTCAAGTACTTTCTAAAAAATATTATTCATAAAAATTACACATATAATCATGTAAAATTCTCGGTCCTTACATTCTCCCCTCCTTATAAGAATTTCGTCCCCGGAATCACTATTACCTTTCACTCAAATTATGTCTATCCTTAGACACTCATTTATTTAATTACTCTAATCATATTTATTACTTCATTTATTCTTTCATATCCTAATTCGAAAAAATCTTAGCTTAATTGAAGTCTCATTGACTTGGCATTGCTCATATTAACCTGTTATATTTAGGTATCAACATCTTATTCACAATTATAGTCTTTTAATATATTAGGCAACTTGTTCTTTCTCTAACTCTACTCTGGAACCTCTAAGGGTTATCATATATCACATGGACAAACTCATGTTCTAATATTTTTTAAAATTGTATCATCAATTCCTTCTTTTCTATATATACATAATACCAACCTGTGACTCAGATACCAATCTTGTAACTCAGATCCATAAAGAAATAGTATCTCATAGTGATATCTATCAAATAATACGTGCACAATTATATTACTAATCAAAATTTTACCTGACACTACTTCCTTCGAAGCGTCTGCATCCTGAACCGTCATGTTAAATGTGTGTACCGTTGGACTTTCGTGGCTGAGCTGGTTCTTTAATCATCGGTGTTTCACTGCTGTTTCCTTTGTTATTGTTTCCTTTATTTGCATTCTTCTTTGGACAATTACGGGCATGGTGGTCTAACAAACTACACGAAAAATAACCTTATATCCTCTTTGGACTGGGACAATTGGGAGAGATGTGTCCCTCTTGACCACAGTTCAAGCACATGCTCTTTCCCTTCAAACATATTCCTTGATGATTCTTACCGCAAACTGCACATGGCTCACCTTTTTTCCTACATTCTCCTGACTTGTTTCTCGATTCGGTGTTGTCATTCTACTTACGCTTATTAGAGTTTCTGTCTCCACTACTATTTACCTCATTACCTCCTTCAGCATCCTTCTTCTTTTGTTCTTGATTGTACATTGATACGGCTTCGCTTCCTCCCTCGGCGATGATCGCTTTTTCCAATAGAGTCAAAAATGAATCAATTCGCAATACATCTATCTTGTTGAATATCGATGGTTGCAGTCCATTCTTAAAATGTCGCGCCTTCAGTTCCTCAGTGTCTAGTTGATGTGGAGAGAACCTAGCTAGCTCGTTGAACTTGATGAAGTACTCTGACACTGACATGTTCTCCTGCTTCAGATTTAAAAATTGTACTTCCATATTTTTGTTCATACTTCACTTCCTAGGCGGCATTATCTGGTTAAACAAAATCTATTATTACTTCGAGTTTTATTATATGTTATATCTTCTTAGTGTTTTAAAATATTACATGTAATGTAAACTCTGACAATCACAACATTGAATTAACTAATTCCACTTGCTGAATTATTCAAATTTAGTTTGCTGAGTTAACACATTCAGCTTGTTGAATTAATAAATTATCAATTAGACAGCTTACTATCTTTATTCTCAAAATTTATCTACTTAATCAAACATATAATCATATTACTGCATTCATATTCATATTCATTTAAATAGTACTTATTACTTTTCATCATATAGTCCATATTGCTACAAACATTTACTATTCCTTTATGCATAAGTCGGGATTCATTACTACAACTTTATACAAAAAGTTGAGACATACAAAAGTTATTTTGATATTCATACAAAAGCATTACATTCATATATATATATATATATATATATATATATATATTTACATATACCTACTCATCTTCTACGATACTATATTCCTAACATATTATCTTACTGCAAAAAATTCTACTCTTCACACTTAATTTTTCTTTTGTCCACTTCCTTCACATATCTTCATCTTTGGATAATTTTTAAGCCTATGAATCATTCCTCCACATGAAAAACATCCTCCTTTCCTTGGCTTAGGACAATTTGGTGAAATATGCCCTCCGTGTTCGCAATTATAACACACATATTTACCCTTCATAAATTCCCCTAAATGGTTCTTCCCACATGCTTGTTTCTTCTTTGAATGTGAAGTCCTTGAGTTGTTGTCACTTTTGTTGTTCCTTTTCCTTTTATTACCCTTCTTTTTCTTACTTACATCTTTAGACGATACACTGTATTCAACCCTCCTTCTATCGACTTTTGCCTTCAGATTACTTCATTCTTCTGTCATCTCATACAATTCCCATTCCGTCTTTCATAATTCTTCTAGGATAAAAACCTTAATCCTTAGTTCTTGAACTTCCGCAGATGCTTGACCTTCTTCAATTACTACTCTACCTTTTTCTCCATCTTCGACCTTTATTTCTGGCTCCAACTTATTTTCTTTGGAATATATTTCCTCCTCTTCATTCAGCTCCATCTCAGGGTATTCGTCATGATCGCTTCCTAGATTTACCGCAGGTTTTCCTTTTTGGACCTTCTCATCTATCACTTCTTCTTCAAAATCATTCTCTGATTCACCTACCAAATCACTCTGAGTTGGTACCTCGGCTAATGACATTGGTGCAGCGGCTAACACATCCGTAACCATCTCATCATCTCTTGACATCCTTCAATCAGTTTAAATAACTTAATTTGTACATCATCATTAAACACAATCCATAAAAGCCTAGTGTCCACATATCTTATTATTGATGAATTTTCCCCAATCCATCACTTAGAACTCTAAATGAGTTTTCTCTATCCTTCTTATGGTTATATTCCTAAGGCTTTTTCCCCACCTTAGGCTTATAACGTACAGCTTTGATACCAACTTGTAACGCCCCCAAATTCGGGTTCCCTAACCTCGGGTTTGCTGCTCACGATCCATCATACATATCACATTCTAACTGCCCATTCATTAATGAAATAAATCATTTATTACACATCCTTAATAAAAACATACTTTAAAACCTAATTATATCATCATCTAAGGTTAACTAACCTTAATATTACATGCCTATAATATAAAATGCTTAAACCAAACATATAATATAATATTCATCATTACATAACTGCTACTACCCGGTCACCTTCGCCTTGCACTCATCTTTATTAGATTCTTCGGCTACCTCAACTTTGGCTGAAATGTTTTATTTAAGCAAGGGTGAGCAACGAGTTTGCTCAGCAAGTTAAAGTATTCAATAAAGGATATAAATAATGAATAGAAGAGTATAGCTTCTATAGAACTTCAACAATAATCAAAGGATTTCGAAATAGCTGAATAATAATTCATTTTCAATAACAAGACATTCTAAAATTTCATGCTAAATAACATATCAAGGATGAAAGAGTAAAATTCTTTCAAAGATTCAATCATATTCAAGTGAATAAGAAGAATTAACATTACTGCAACAATATTCAATAAAGTGGGATGTTCCCAAATTTTATGTTGAGTGATCACAAATGGATCATAAACTAATAGAGGCATTACCAGTTCATTTACTGATAGACTACCCCAAGAATATATGTTAATCATAAAGATTAAATAATTCTTCTTTGCAAGTACATAAAGTGTTCAGCTTCATCGTACCTTATATTATGCATAATACTCAATAATAGCGCGTGGGTCGTTTTACGATAATAAAGTTTGTTCATCTCAGTCCTACATCCTGAGTCCGTACCACAGCAATATGGTTTGGATTGCTTTCAAAGAAATACTATGATTTCAATATAAAATATCAATATTGATCTAGCCGAATTCAATGGCATAGATTTTCCAATAATAAATCAGTTCATCATAAGTAGAATGTTTCATGCTTTAACAAATATTAGTCTCGCCAAAACAACTAGCTGAGACATGGCTCATAAATAGTTCCAATAATAGAACAAGAATCAATGGCACTATGTACGAATAACAATAATCATTATAAATGTGAATAACTATCAAAAATTATTCACTAATTACGCTTTAAAATTAATAACTCATGTTGAGTTAGAAAACTTGTAATAAGTGCGAATACTCAATAATAATCTTAGATGTGGAATAATCAATAATAATTAACCACTACCATGCTTGAAGGATAATAACTCAAGTTTGAGTTAGGGAACTTGCAATAAATGTGAATATTCAATAATAACTTTAGATGTGGAATAATCAACAATAATTATCCACTAACATGCTTGAAAAATAATAACTCGAGTTTGAGTTAGGGAACTTTCCTGATTCGTTGACTACTGCTGCGCAATTTAAGTTAACTTCTTTTGTAAGACCTATCAATAATAAGATCGATCTCTCAATTAGCATCACATATCTTACATATAGTAATTTATCTAACATGTAATCACATAATCAATCATTAGATAACACTATACGTATTTATAATTCTAAACCTGGCACACATCGAGTCTTTAACAGTGTTCAATACAGTATGCTGAGTGGTTTCCCACAAACAACCAACAAACTAGTTTTCCATCTTGTCTACACTATTTTTACAAAGCGGGTTAGATCGGTAGCTAGTTCGTATATACCTCCGCTCCTTAAATGAATCGTTTAGCCCAGATACTATACATCAACCATTAAAGAGTACGTTTGTACTACTTAAGATTTAACTTATAGATTAACACTTAATCTTTTATTTATAAGTTCTTATTTATAAATTAGTAAACCATATAACCAATCTAGCAAACTGCATTGCCAATCCAGCAACTTGGATAACCAATCCAGCAACCTAGATTACCAATCCAGCAACCTGTATTGACCAAACATATCAATCCAGTAATCTGTATTATCCAAACAGACCAATCCAGCATCTTGGATTGTCAAAACAGACCATTCTAGCAACTTGATGGCCAATCCAGCAAACCAGATTGTAATCTAGCAAACTGGATTCAAAATAGATTTCAATCCAGCAAACTGGATTCCCCTTTTTTAACCTAATCATCTTATTATTATTTTTATCTTTTGGCTACACATATATACATATATTCCATACACAAAAATAATTTTTCTGTAATTTTTCAATTTACTTAAGTATTTTTCAAAAGTCCGTTTTTAGTTCGTAACTTAAGAAATTAGCTATTTTATGCTTAACTCCAACAATTCCCAACTCTTGGCAGAATCTTATACGTATTAACATGAACTTCCAGCTTAACTTTCGTGGTCATCAGAGTTATAGAACTCTAGTTATAGCGATTTTTGTCGAAAAAACCTAAATATTAAAATGACCATAACTCGGTCAATTTAAATCGAAATAAGCTCATTTTTAGACAGAAACTACTTTATATTATATATTTTCATTTCCCAAAAGTTGTGAATTTATTTTATTATTTAAGTTACCGAAACTTCCCCTGAAAGTTTTGGGCAGCTTACGTTTTGTCATTTTTTAGATTTTGTCTACTTTGCTAAAAACAGTCCACACAAATATCTACAACACCTTTTTTAGTGATTCCACTAGAAAATATTAGAAGACTCATAGATCTAACTATAGGACTTGACCACACTCAAAAATTCAAAATATAATGAGAGATATGGTTGTTTGAATTTTGTATTTCATTTTTAAAAAAATCTAATTTTAAATCCTTTGTGATTTCTAAGAAAGCTTTCTTGATCACTTGATTAATCAAACATTATCCATCATAATACATACTAATACTTCATATAATAATGGATCTATCATGATCTATGATCTATTTCATTAAAAATTCACCAAACACTAGATTAAACACAATTAATGCTAAGAAAAATTAGGGTTTTCTAACTTTTAAAAACATAATTTCCATTTCTTACTTTAGATCCAACTTTTGATCCTCAAAAGGGTTAAATCCAAACATATAACACTTTCAAATAAATAGATCTAAATTTTTAAATCTCAAGATCATAACTTTATATTATCTAAAATCAAATCAAATATAAAGGAATTAAACTATATTAAATAGAAACCCTTTATACCTTAGCCTTTTTTCCTTCCATCTTCTTCCTAATTTTGGTTAAGGAACTTTGAAAACACCAAATACTCTCCCTTTCTTTCTCCCTATGGTGGCCGAAATATCTTCACTCTCTCTCTCCAATGGTTGTTTTGTTTTGTTTGCTAATGAGGAAAGATAAAAGAAATTAGATGAAATTTGGTTTTGGTGGGTTAGTAAATTAGGTAGATATATTTTGTATATATCTTATACATCCCCCATCAACTCTCTCTTTCTCATCATTAAAAGCTTACTTGCACACTATATATTACTTGCAAACTTGGTTTAAATATACGGCTTGTATGAAAGCTTGACACTTGACTTGGTGTTGTTGAATAACCGTTGACAACTAAGTTGGCTAAATTCAATTAACCATGTGACTTCTCCCTCCTCTATATTGTCGACCATACACCCATTTTGTCCCACTTTTGTTTTATTTTTATTACTTAATTTACTTAATCAAATGACTAAAAAGTCCCTCACCACATGGACTAAAAATTGGGCCACTTAATTAATCTTTTGGGCTTGAAAATTTATTTCTTGAGCCATGAAATTAGCATAGTTTCATACTTTTTTAATTCTATCTTACCATAATCATTTAGTTAGGATTTTCATTACACACATTTGTAAATAAATTTCTTACTCATATACATTTAATTTCATAACCCAATTAGACTTGCTTTACTTAGGTTATAAAATTAATTAATTGAGATGTATAAAATAAATCTCTTAGGGTTAGTATATATTTTTAAATAGTAACATTCTCGCATATTATAATTCCTTAGGCTATTTAATTACCATACCTAATATATATATTAGGTTACATAACTTTATTCTTAATTACAAAATAAATGTATACACATTATATAAGATATATTTATTTAACCACGTACATAATTCATATCAATAATTAGTCACTCAAAGATTATAAATCTTTTTAATTTAACAATCAAGACTAACATTCATGCTATGTTAATTTTTAACATAACTTATCTTACTCTTCGTTAATCAAAATGATTAAGTATTCATCTTAGTTAATAAATAAATTAACTATCAAGCTTAATTCACTTATATGGTTCAAGTACTTTCTAAAAAAAATTTATTCGTAAAAATTACATATATAATCATGTAAAATTCTCGGTCTTTATAGAGACTCCACTTCGGATTTGGTTTATCAGTGGCTGACCTCTCTTAAGCTACTCTCGCGGCTTTTCGGCATGTGAAGGTCCCTAGATCATTGCAATTTACTTGATGAGAAATTAATCCATTCCTTCAATTGGAGAGGATCTGAGTTGCGTCTTTCCTGAGCCTCGTAGGATTAATATCCTTTGAGTCCAGTAATCAAACGCCGATGGGTTCGCCTCCTGGTGGAGGAATCACACAACATACATTCACATACAACGTGTCTCACCGTATGAAATGATGACATTGTGCGAAGCACTAATATTTAATGTAGTAAAACATTTATTTACATCCATTCAATGTAAACACAGCATCCACACACATGCAGATAAAAAGAGAATTCTTAAAAAGATTGAAATGAGGCTTAAGCCCTCTACTGTCCCCAGCAAAGTCGCCAAATGTTGACGTCGAGAAAAATCTTTGGCGATCCCCCTTTTCCTATATGTTTCTACCCTTATTTGTTTTTCATTTGTTTGATCTAAAGGGTGAATTTTTAGGAAAAGACCGACATATAATGTTGATGATTTGAAAAGTTTGATTTTACAGAGTCTCCACTTGGTATATTTGAAATGGTTGTGCCAACTCAACCGAGTTTTATTTGAAAAGTTTTACAAGTAGGCCCAATTATTGGACTCTCTTTAACTTGGCCTTGGAAACCAAGATTTATAGAACTCGGAAGCTTGATTAAGAAGGGGGAAGGTGTAAGGCACCCCCCGACTTCCGTGAAATACGGTTATCGCGTATTTTAATTTTCTCTATTTTATTGGCAGTGTGTGTGTGCTTGCAGTAATTTGGCATATATGCTTTATTTGGAAGTAGTGTTGTGCTTCGTTGGACCTATAAACGAAGGGTTTGATTTAATGAAAACTCCATTTTTAAATAGGATATGAAATTGATGTTTTGAAAAGATGGTTTTCAAACCTTTTCGTTAGCATAGGAATTGAAGCCTTTTGATACTTCCATTTTATTCTGCATTCGGCTGATTTTGATTTTATTGTGGGGATGCGAAGCATCCTGGACAAAAAAATAATATATATACAAGTGTTGGTCTCGTTATGGGCATGAAAGCCATCGAAGTGGCCCGAGCACCCCAAACTATAATTTACTATGTTGAGACCTTAAAATCGGATAACCGTTTTAAGGTCCATTTGATTTACATTTACAAAAAAAGACAGGCAAATTGTATTTACAGTGCAAATTTGTCCAATATGAAAATCGGATCTAAATCAATGTGATTAATAGTAGATCCCGTGAGTCCTAAGATCACAAAATATTATCAAAAAAGCATGCACAGAAGAGATATTGAAATAAAATACATATTGAAATCTAGACGTCGCAAGACAAAGGATTCATCTGTTAAATTCTTGCATACACGTAGCCAAAGCTTCTCGTTCCCTCTAGATACGGATCTAGGGTCGCGTAGTCACTTCAATATTTACAAAACTAGAAAGAAAGCTAGATTTAAATAAATCTTAGCCATTCTTACTCAACGGTTCCAGTTTGACAGCTTTTGAACTAGTTAAAAGTTAGAGGTGGCTAGATTTAGATAAACCTAGTTCACAAACTTTACAATACTACAGAATTATATCAAATGAACAATTAAAACTGATACTTAATGATATATTAATAAATATATATATATATATATATATATATATATTATATATATATATTAAAGCTGAAAAGAGCCACAAATTTTCAATCCAAGCGTGACTGATCAATGTAAATATATATATATATATATATATATATATATTGAAACTGAAAAGGCCACGGATTAGCAATCTAGGCCAAACGAGTTAGTATATATATATATATATATATATATATATTAAAGAGAGGAAAAGCCACGAATTAGTAATCCAGGCTAATAGAGTTAGTGTAAATATATATATATATATAGCTATATATATATATATATATTAAAGCAGAAAAAGCCACAGATTTATAATCTAGGCATGACTGAATTAATGTAAATATATATATATATATATATATATATATATATAGTTATAGTTATATATTAAAGCCAAAAATACCACAGATTAACAATCTAGGATAAATAATACTTATATATATATGTGTGTGTGTGTGTGTGTATATATATATATATATATATATATATATTACCATTCAAAAATAGTATATTATCATTAAACTAGTTATCGATAAAACTTTTATAATTGAGCTTCCTGCTTTAGTTGATACTGGTGCAGATCTTAATTGTATTCAAGAAGGGTTAATCCCTACTAAGTTTTATAAGAAAACTAGTGAAAGACTAAGTTCAGCTAATGGTAGTAAAATAAAAATAAAATATAAACTTCCTAAAGTTCATATTTGTCAAGATAATATGTGTTTCAAAGCAACTTTTGTTTTAATACGTAATCTGACAGATAAGATCATTTTGGGTTTACCATTTATATATTTATTATATCCTTTTACTACTAGTAATAATGGTTTAACCACTAATCATTAGGGTCAAAAGGTCGTATTTTAATTTATTATCCAACCTAAAGAAAGAGATTTAAAATTCATTCAAGACGAATCCATTTCTAAATCTTTAAGCCTACTAAATTGTAAAACCACTCAGTTAAAATTCTTAAAGGAAGAGATTAAGTATAAAAAAGTTGAAGATCTTCTTAATAATAAACAGGTTCAATATAAAATCGATGAGCTTAAGAATTTTATGAGTAAAAACCTTTGTTCTGATTCTCCTAATGCTTTTTGGCACAGGAGAAAGCATGTTGTAAGGTTACCTTATGCTAAGGAGTTTAAAGAACATTTAATTCCTACTAAGGCAAGACCTATACAAATGAATCATCAACAAATTGAACTTTGTAAATAAGAAATTAATGATTTACTTGCCAAAGGTTTAATTAAACATAGTAAGTCACCCTGGTCCTGTCCAGCTTTTTATGTCAATAATGAAGCAGAAAAGGAGAGAGGTGCCCCTAGACTAGTCATCAACTATAAACTATTAAACAAGGTTCTAGAATGGATTAGTTACCCTTTGCCTAATAAAGAATACCTACTCAGTAGACTTAGTAATGCCACCATTTTTAATAAATTTGATCTCAAGTCAGGATTTTGGCAGATTAGCATTCATCCCAGTGATAGATATAAAACTGTTTTCACTACTCCTTTTGGTCATTACGAATGGATTGTTCAACCACTCGGCCTTAAAAATACTCCAGTGAATTTCAGAATATTCTTAACGATATTCTAAACCCATTTAGTCATTTTATCATTGTTTATATCGATGATATTCTTATTTTCTCTAAGTCAATTGAAAAACATCACAAACATTTGAATTCGTTCTTCAAAACCATAAAGGTCAATGATCTTGTTTTATCTCCTACTAAATGCAGTCTTTTTCAGACTAGAGTCAAATTCCTTGGTCATGATATTAATCATGGTCTTGTTCGACCTATTCAGCGAGTTATTATATTTGCAGATAAAATCCCAGATAAAATCACTGATAAAACCCAACTTCAGCGATTTTTAGGGTCTCTCAATTATATTGGTAAATTTTATCAAAATCTTAGAAAAATATGTAAACCTCTTTTCCAGCGTTTACAAAATAATTCCCCTCCTTGGACAGATGAACATACTTCCATTGTCCAACAAGTTAAAAAATGTTAAGGTATTGCCTTGCCTTGGCATTTCCAATGAATCAGCATTTAAAATTATTGAAACTGATGCTTCTGAAATTGGATTCGAAGGTATTCTGAAGTAGAAATTAACTCCTACTTCTTCTGAACAAATTGTTCGATTTCATTTTGGCGTATAGAATCCTACACAATTAAATTACAATACAATTAAAAAAAAATCTTTCTTTGGTTTTATGTATTAATAAATTTCAAAGTGATTTGTTAAATAAAAAGTTTCTAGTTAGAATAGATTGTAAGTCAGCCAAATATATTCTAGATAAAGATGTTGAAAATGTCGCCGCTAAGCAAACCTTTGCTAGATGGCAAACCCTTTTGAGTATTTTTGATTTTGATATTGAGTACATTAAAGGTAGTGATAATTCCATTCCCAATTTTCTCACCAGGGAATTCATTTATATATATATATATATATATATATATATATATATATATATATATATATATTAAAACGATAAAAGCCACAGATTTGAAATCTAGGCTACAAAAGCATATAAATATATATATATATATATATATGGGAGCTAATCCATGGCAACCGGTTGCTGGAGCAACCAACTTTATCCCAGCCGCTACTCCTTGTAGCGGCTTGTGTATCAATTTAAAAGTCAAAACAATCAAGTACAGTGGACCCCATTAGGAGAAAAAAAAAACTCAGCCGCTACTAGGAGTAGCGGCTCTTTCAATTCATTTGTCCCACTTTGTTTGTCACTTCCATTATATTAACCTTCTAAAATTATATTATTATAATAATAATATTAATTGTTTAATTTATTAATAATAATAAATAAAATAATAAATAATAATTAATTATTTGATTTAATAAATATAATAATATTAATAATAACTAATAATAATATTAATTGTTTGATTTAATAATAATAATAATTGTAATAATATTAATTGTTTTATTTAATTATTATTACCTTAAATTAAATTAAATTATTACTATTATTACTATGTGTAGCGGTTGGGAGAATAAAAAAATAATAATAGTATTAATAATAATAAAAATAATAGTATTAATAATAATAATAATTTAATTATAAATAAAATTTGACTCTTGGCATTGTAATTTGATTCTTTTTGTAGAAGGAACGTTAAAAATATAGAAATTAAAAACAAGTTTAGAAGGTAAATCATTAGAATTTCTAATGACTTCAAGTTATATCATTAGAATTAAACGTTCCTTAGAATTTTTATACTTCTAAACTTCTAATGACTTCAAGTTATGTATATCATTAGAATTAAACATTAGAATTAAAAATATAAAAATTGAAAACAAAAATGATATATATAATGACTTCAAGTTATATATATCATTGTAACTTGTTTTCAATTTTTATATTTCTAATTCTAATGTTTAATTATTTATTTTTCTTTAGAATCACTAGAGGATATTTTAAATTTTAAAGTTGATGGAATTCGTTTTCTTTTGAAAATTATAACTAATCAATTAGTAGTATTTTACATAATATACAATTATTATTATGTTCTCTAAAATTTAAAAGAATTTGTATTAATATCAAATATTAAATATAAAAATTGAACATTAGAATTAATAAGAATTTATATTAATATCAAATATTAAATATAAAATTTGTATTAATATCAAATATTAAACATTAGAATTAGAAATATAAAATTTTTTATATTTGTTAATAATAAGAATTTGTATTAATAATAAGAATTTGTATTAATATCAAATATTAAATATAAAATTTTTTATATTTGATAGAATTTTTATATTTGTTAATAATAAGAATTCTAATAAAATTTTTATATTAGAATTAGAAATAATTTATTAATAATAAGAATTTGTATTAATATCAAATATTAAATATAAAAATTTGTACTAATATCAAATATTAAACATTAGAATTAGAAATATAAAAATTGAAAACAAGTTACAATGATATATATAACTTGAAGTCATTATATATATCATTTTTGTTTTCAATTTTTATATTTTTAATTCTAATGTTTAATTCTAATGATATACATAACTTGAAGTCATTAGAAGTTTAGAAGTATAAAAATTCTAAGGAACGTTTAATTCTAATGATATAACTTGAAGTCATTAGAAATTCTAATGATTTACCTTCTAACTTGTTTTTAATTTCTATATTTCTAACGTTCCTTCTACAAAAAGAATCAAATTACAATGCCCAGAGTCAAATTTTATTTATAATTAAATTATTATTATTATTAATACTATTATTTTTATTATTATTAATACTATTATTATTTTTTTATTCCCCAACCGCTACACATAGTAATAATAGTAATAATTTAATTTAATTTAAGGTAATAATAATTAAATAAAACAATTAATATTATTATAATTATTATTATTATTAAATCAAACAATTAATATTATTATTAGTTATTATTAATATTATTATATTTATTAAATCAAACAATTAATTATTATTTATTATTTTATTTATTATTATTAATAAATTAAATAATTAATATTATTATTATAATAATATAATTTTAGAAGGTTAATATAATGGAAGTGACAAACAAAGTGGGACAAATGAATTGAAAGAGCCGCTACTCTTAGTAGCGGCTGGGTTTTTTTTTTCTCCTAATGGGGTCCACTGTACTTGATTGCTTTGACTTTTAAATTGATACACAAGCCGCTACAAGGAGTAGCGGCTGGGATAAAGTTGGTTGCTCCAGCAACCGGTTGCCATAGATTAGCTCCCTATATATATATATATATATATATATATATATATATATATATATATATATATACACTTATATATACATATATTGAAGCCATAAAGGCCACAGATTTGAAATCCAGGCGAAACCAGAAGCTATAAATATATATATACGCTTATATATATGTTAAAGTAGTAAAAAGCTTCAGATCACAAAAAATCTTACAGTATGTAGCGCTAAAGGTTTTAAACAACTTGGTAGGCCTGAAAACTCCGTTTTCACCGGTTAAAATTTTATATGTTAGTATATATACGTATACAAACATATTGGAAGAGTAAAATTGAAGTTTGGAGCACTGTACGTAGGGTTAAGAGCTGAAATGGGAGGAATTTCCTCTCTTTTCCTCTTATTTTCTTTTTTGGCTGATGGGGGTCTCTATTTATAGACCAAAATAGTCGCGGGTCTACCCGCGGCTCCCCGGGTGGGCCCTGATTGTGACACCCCCAAATTCGGGTACATCAATTTCCACGAGATTTGGTGTTCACTGTACAAATATCACATATCTATCTACCCATATTAAATGCAATCTCATGAATTACATAGAAATCCTCCCCTTAATAGGTTACATCATCTGAATAAATAAAATCCCAGGTTAAACTAACCTTAAACATCAATGCGGAAACGTAAACAAATAAATAAGTCTTAACAACATCATAATCTTTAAACATAATAATTTCAAATAAAATAACAAGTTTTCATCACTTGTTAACCTTTCCCTTTCCCTTGCTAGTTGAAGGCTCGTCAATCCTTTTAGCCTTAGCTGCAATGTTATTATGCAAGAGTGAGCAATGATTGCCCATAAGTATAACAATATAACAATAATAATAACATGCGAGAAATCAAAGGGTTCTGAATAATAGAAAGTTTGGCTTTTGAATCAAGGATGAATAACAAAAATCAAAAGTACATCTGAGGGTCATAAGACCAAGAACTATGTCCCAGGTTGTCGATTATTTCTACTATAAACCTTTAACAGTCATAAGACTATGTGGACTCTACTACTCGTACTTAGGGGTATCAGCCCTTAGTACCATGAATGTGTACAACATCTCAACGCTAACGCCTAATTAATCCCCTATAAAAGGGTTGTTCATCTCAGTTTGACATCAGAGTCCGCACCAAAGGAAGTTTGGTTTGGATAAGCTTAATAATTGTTCTAGAATTTAGAACGTTCATCAACTATGGACTAGTCGAATCAATAAGGGTTCGCTAGTCTTACAAGATTCAATAATAAACTGATAATCAAATTGAATAAGGAATCTCAAAAGTATACAATTGAATAAGTATTGTATACTGAAGTAATGCTTAATAAAAGTTATAATATCTCATACGACATCTTGACTTGAATAAACAAGAATAAGAACTTGATTGATATAAAAGCATAAGTTTAGAACTTGCTCAGTGAACACTTTGAATTTAGAAACTTACTTAAGTTAAAGAGTGTAATTAGAAAACTTGCTCAACAATAGTAAATTAGGAATAGAACACTTGCCTCGAGCACAAGCTATAATTATAATTCTCGTTCCTCAATTAATCCTACATATCATTAAATTCATAGTACAAATTAATTCTAAGTCTGATATACACATCAAATCACAAACATCAGCGTCTGAACACGTTATACGACTTTTTGAATAACAATTTTACATAACGTATTTAACTTACCAATTAATCACATAAATCAAGTTAATAATTTGTTTTTACATTTTAATATATGCTTAACATGTCATCATGTTCATTACCTTTGGTTTTAAAACACCTTTCTGAACTTTGAACACTTGAATAAAATTTACTGTTTCATTCTGCTGGCCGGCGCTGCAGTGCCCAGTTTGTATTGGGGACTGGTGCTGCAGCGCTGAGCCCACGTTAACAAAGCCTCTGGCCTAGCGCTGCAGCGCTCGGTTCTTTCACAGAACCACCGCCACGGTGCCGCGTCGCAATAAGGTCTAACAGTGTTTGCGAAGAACACAAAAAAAGCCAAATAAATGCCAAATTAAACTAACACAACAAATTTACTGTTACCCATGATTTATAATCTTAACAGAAATATCATACAACGCTTCTAGCATGTTTTTAACCCTTTAGATTACATAATCACTCAAATTAGAATATATAAATTTATTATTTTTGGTATTTTTGCAAAGTTTCATCAAAATTCATCATTACAGATTCATTATAACACCGAATCTGTCCGTTTAAATTTCGTTCTCTTCGTTTTAACATCCATAACTATAATCAACCATCAATTTAAAGTTTAATAAACATTTAAAGCATGAAATTTTGTACATAAGGGCCATATTCATACTTTTCATATTCTGTGACTTATGAAACTTTGATTAAAGCATAATTACATGGTTTTGATTTCTTTAAAGCATACATAAATGATAAAAAATATGTTGTGAACATATACTAACACATATAATCATATAATCAACAATCATTCTAAATTTTGTTTTACAAAGAACTTAAAAATATACGTTAATGGAAAACTAAGAACATGAACTATAAAACATGGGTTGAGGTTTATACCCTTGTAATCTCTGTTATGATGATGTGAACTTCCTTTTTGATTCTCCAAACTTATTTCTTAAATTCACAAACTCTCTCTCTCTCTCTTTTTCTCAAACTCTCTCTAGCTTTTCTCTGATGAAAATATATGATATATGATATATGAAGAATATAGATATATAAGTTAACGTATAAAATATAACTGATGGTATAGTGGGTGTTAGTTAATCCCCTCAATGGATTTAACTGCTCCCCACTAACTAAGGCCTTGTTTGGTTGGTCACTTATTAACTCATTTCCCATTAATTTAATTAAAGTGTTTATTACATAGTTTATTTGTCACACTTTAATTAATCAAATAATCATTATTTAAATCAATTAAATAAAACATGATATTATACATTAAATCACATCATCACATAATTAAAATTCTTATTTATTAATTATGTCAAATTATTAAATCTCTAATTAATTATTAAATTAATTAGAATAATATTATGCTTAATAAATAATTCATTTAATTAAATAAACTCAATTAAATTAATACTTTGAACTATAAAAATTCTCCACATTAATTTAATCAATGTAACACATATATTAAATTAATCTTCAATAATTTCATCAAATAATTATTTAACTCAATAAATAAATCATCAAAAATATTTATTTAATTCAATAAATATTCAAATTAAATTACAAAATTCTTATTTGTCACATCTTTCCCCCCTTAAAAGGATTCTGATCTTAGAATCACTGTTCAATTAAATTTGTCCCGTTACATTCTCCCCCTTACAAAGATTCTGTCCCCAGAATCGCTTAAACATAGATTAAGCAAATAAATGTGGGTAAGTTTTCATCATATGTTTTTTGAGTTCCCACGTAGCTTTATCAGCGTTCTGGTTCATGTGACGCCCCCAAATTCGGACCGCCACATCGTCTCGAATCCGGTTCGTCACGTTCTATAAACTAAAATAATAATACGATTAAATATCGCATCGCACAGCGGAATAACACTTACTACGAATAGATTACATTTATTTAACATAATCATTCACGTCCCAAGGTCTCGTAACTTAAACATCAATTACATAGCTTAAACATATCTTAAGCATATATAAACTTAACTAATACATAAGATAATAAGATCTTATTACAAAGTCATAGAGTTCTACATAATATAAAGCTACTCCGTAGCTTTGCCTTTGCCCTTGTCGGTGCCCTAGGGTCCACCCTGTTTTGCCTTAACTGAAATATTTTTAGGGAAAAGCAAGAATGAGAAACAAGTTTGCTCAGCAAGTAATATAGCAATAACGGTCGTTAAAGTTTCAGACTCCCAAAACAGGTATAACATGATATAATAGTTCAAGGATAGCAAGAAATATCAACAGTTCTCAATAACAATCGCTAAGGACAGAAGGATATTGATAAGATTCAACGATTAATTAATTCAAGATTTTAAAATAATGAATACTGAGCAGTCACTAAAGACTATGAACTTCTACTAGAATTAATAGAAATATACTGATAATCTAATAAAACAAGTACAACAGGTGATCAGCCTAAAGTACCCTACGTTGTGCATATCGTTCAATCGTACTTAACTGCACACGTCGGTCTCCCGAAAATATATAGTTTCCCTTCAAAGAAGGTTGTTCATCTCAGTCAATACAAGATTCCGCACCAATCAATTGGTTCGGATCGCTTTTTAAATTCATAATATAGGTCTAGCCGAATCAAATGGCATAGACCACTCTTTCAATGTATATAAGAACAATCATAAGTTAAGATTTAAAGTTTGAAGAATATAAATCGACTTTAACTTATCCACGAAGTATTTAAGTCATAAAACATGAATCACAATTCCAATAGTTTACTTGTACGACAATAATAGCACAAGTTCAATAAATGCATAATAAGAGTAAAGTTCAAGTACTTTCTTATAATATTCATTAAATAAAGTAATGCAAGGGTTTAGCATACTTACACAACAAAAGAGTATAAGTCAGGGAACTTGCCTTAAGCGTAGATTATCAACCTTTAGCTTATCGATACTTCGAATTCCTATCGTAATATATTACATGTATAGGATGTTTATTAGCTAAGTATAATCGACACACAAGCTCGATATATAAGTTAAATATACACATATGATTCTACTTTAGTTATATAACTCTATACGTATGTCATTACGTACTTTTCACATGCTTATCACATAATCAGTATATAAGACATTACGAAATCAAGTAACATGGTTATACCACGTATTAGTATCATAACACTTAATCAACATCATCTTTATCAACTTTAGAATCCCTTTTTATAAGTTAAACATCATCATGTTACTTCATCATCTCATATAAATACCTATTAGTCATGATCAGACTCTGATTAGCAGTTTAAGGTACCATTATAAGCTAACTGTTAGATCAGATTTAAGCAGAATGTTTCAAATTTGATTTCAGCCTGGCGCAGCTGCGCCCTGGCTAAGCCTAAGGACGGCGCAGCTGCACTGTTTCCTGGCTAGACCAGGGTTGGGCTTTTTCTTGATGCTTCTATCCACATCATCAATATTTATTTCTACATAGCATATATACATGTTAAAGGGTCTTTCATGCCTTTAAAGTCCATCTAAGTTCCACCTTTCATGCAATGGTTCAAGATTAATACCTTTGATGACTTAAGGCTATACAAAGTTATGAAATCATATAGTCTATCACGCTTGTCGTTTATACATGCGAGGTGGTCATATAATTTGTCAATAAGCATGCTCATATGTGTTTATATCATTTACGTACGGCTAGCATTGTTTATTACTATAAAACATGCTTAAACTTATGCTTGACTAACTTCCATTGTAACTAACAAGTGTGTGCACATGTAGGCCATCTAAGTGATGTTAAGAGTACTAGCATACGCGTTCAAAAATATCACAACACCATGACATCATGTTCGTGCAGATTTAGTTTTCCAAAACTTTTAAGTTTAGCATTTGAAATCATTTTAAACTTAAACCATGTATGCTAGTGTGTACTCAACACCTTAGACTATTATGCATATATAGACTATACAATCATGCTCGACAAGTCAGAATATAAACATGATTCGTACATGTCAAAGTTCACTTCAAAATTATAAGTCCATTTTCAAACCATAAGTTTTCCATCAATAATGTATACTAACATAGTCAAACATGTTCATGTTAGGTCTAGGTACACTACAACACATTCTAAACCTGTTATCATGCTTGCCTACGGGATACCATCAAGTTAGCATTATACAGAAACTAACAGAAACAGAAAACTAAAACAGGTGACTGGCGCAGCTGCGCTGCACCCTAGTATAAAAAGGGCGCAGCTGCGTCGTGTCTCGGTCAGAACTGGAACAGCTTCTGTTCGGCAGTTTATAAAGACAAACTCAAAATTTCTTCACAAATTCCATTCTAAACTAGCCACATTGTATACTAACATGTCTATAAGCTTGTATAACACTTAACAAGTATTTCTCAATCCAATTATCATCTTATTCAACATAATCAAGAAGCTAGCAAGTTCAAGAATGAAGAACGTGGAATTAGTTATACCTCTGTTAACTCAGTTTACAAGGCTTGCTAACTGTCTTCTACTATGCTGCTATATTGCTCTCCCTAAACTCAATAGAAAATCTCAGCAAATGAACGAAGAAGAGTAGAAGCTATATTTATAGAAAAGCGATTACACAGATAATGCAATTCCACACCATTTCAACCAATGGGAAGAAGAATTGTATGATGGTTAAGTAAGAGTTGGTGGTTAGTTGTTAAATTCCATCATGATGCCCACTCCCCTTATGATCATTTGCTATTTATATTTGTTGAGTTTGATAATATAGGAATAGACTAGCCTTTTGCTTGAACACGTAAGGAAGAAAGTGACAATCATATTGGGACAAGGCTTAATAAAGCTCAGCATTTGGCAATGAAGAGTATTAACACTTAGGTTATATTATATATACACTTAGGCATATATATATACTTAGGTATTAAATTAAAGTCACAATGTATTTCTAATGAGGAAATAACATTGCAATTTAGTAAGTTGGTGTACATATATATATCAACATATAATCCATGTACATTTCATCATACCGAATATAATTCCATTGGGTATGATCATCACCATATTATTTCAATTAAGTTATTGAAATCATTCTTAAGTCACAATTGTTTACTTAATTTATTATAATATTATTAATGTACACATTAATGGTCTCACACATCACTTAATATCACATAAGCATTATTGTTATGTAACTCACATATACCTGTTGTCACATAAATATTATTATGTAACTTACACCATTTAATCAATTTTAATATATAGTTCTTATATATTATATGAAATCACATGTTAGTGGCACATCTCTTCATACATTAGATGTAGGTACTTTAATATACAATCACCTATTACATAATATGACACTTGGTAATTAATTGAGTAATCATTATATTAATTATTCATTTACTCTTTTAACCGTTTATTATTCATAACAATAACTATTAACCTTATTATACGATTAACTATCACATTCCTCGCACACAATAATTAATTAAATAAATATAAATCCTATTATATTTATAAATAATTTTCTTATTATTATTCTATACTCGCAATAATAATAAATCAACATACTATTAATTAATCACCCATTAATATTCTATTTCTTATAATAACAATTAGTCAATATTAATTAATTACTCATTAATAGTTATCACTCATAATATTAATTAACAATAATATTAATTAATCCATCGCTTATTAATTTACTATTTAATCAATGTTGGTAATTAACCTTTGTAATCCATGCATGCATAAGTAATTATTCAAGTCGTACTACCGGCGCAGCTGCACTGGTTTACCATACAAAAGTGGCGCAGCTGCGCCACTCTAGGGAAAATTATAATAATTTACTTACTTTTTTGTTTTGATTAATAGCATTCTTATCTTATCACTTTGCCACACTAGGCAATTCATATAAGCATGAAGTCAAGCTTCTCATCACTTTCATTCTCGTGCCACTCAAGGCATTCTATGGGTTTATCGTAATTCTCCATATTATCATAAATTCAATTTGAAGTAATTGAGTTAACTCATCTCATAACACATAATCATTTATATTCAAATAAATATTCGACTTTCATTAATTTATTCCTTAATAATATTCAGAAATTCTCGGGTATTACAGTTCCTCCAGATTACCTTAACAGAAGGTATCACTTTATTTCTTAGAACTTGTTCTTTCCTGTCAACAATCTGAACATAAACTTTTTCATAGGATAAATCTTTCTCAAATTGCAGGGGTTCATATACAATAATATGTTTGTAATCGAATTTATACGGTCGTAAGACTAAAACATGAAAGACATTGTGGATATGCTCTAGCGCAAGAGGTAAAGCTACCTCGTATTCAACTTCTCCTATTCTCCGTAACACCTCAAAGGGTCCGATGAAACTCGGGCTTAATTTTCCCTTTTTTCCGAATCTGATCTTTCCCTTCCACGGAGAGACTTTAAAGAAAACAAAGCTTCCCGATTCAAATTCTATGTTCTTACGGTGTGGATCAGCGTATTTCTTCTGTCTATCTTGAGCAGCTACCAATCTTGTCCGGATCACCTTGACTATTTCGACTGTCTGTTGTACCAATTCTGGACCTGGCAATTATCTTTCACCGACTTTATCCCAATATAATGGATTTCTGCACTTTCTGCCGAACAATACTTCGTAAGGCAGTATGCCAATACTTGCATGGTAACTATTGTTGTAACCGAATTCTACGAGCAATAGGTGATCATCCCAATTTCCTTTGAAGTCCATTATGCATGCTTTCATCATATCTTCTAATGTCTGGATCGTTCTCTCGCTCTACATGTCGGTCTGAGGGTGATGTCGTACTCATTCTTAACTGCATCCCCATGCATTCCTGTAGTTACTTCCAGAAATTCGATGTGAAGCGCGGATCTCGATCGAAAACAATCGACACTGGAACTCTGTGCCTTGAAACAATATCCTTCACATATAGCTTCGCCAACTGATCTAAATTGAATCTAATTTTGATTGGTAAGAAGTGTGCTGATTTCGTCAATCGATCTACGATAACCCATACCGCGTCGATACCTTTCTGAGTCGTCGGAAGACATACCACGAAATCCATTGTAATATGCTCCCATTTCTATTTTGGGATCTCTAGTGGTTGTAGCAACCCACTCGATCTCTGATGTTCTGCTTTCACTTTCTGACAAATCAGACACTTGGCCACATAATTTGCAACGTCTCGTTTCATATTTGGCCACCAGAAATGCTGTCAGAGATCTTGGTACATCTTCGTACTCCCTGGTTGAATGGAATACCGTGAACTATGAGTCTTGCTCAAAATTTCATCTTTAATCTTTAGCACTGGCGGTACCCAAACTCTGCTCTCGAATCTTAGTAGTCCTTCGTTATCCATTTTAAATTTCAGATCATTCCCATCGAATATCCTCTTTCTTATCTTCTCACAATCTTCATCTTGAAGTTGTGGTTCCTTAACCTTATCCAGTAAAGTTATACCAGCTCCTGGAACAGTTTCTCGTCAAACTCCATTGGATATCTCACCTCTAATTCCAGTTTCTCCATTGCTGAAATTAGTACTTTCTGGGCAGTCAACAGCATCAATTTCTTTCGACCCTTCCTGCTTAAGGCGTTGGCAACCACATTTGCTTTACCCAGATGGTAAGACCTCACAGTCGTAGTCCTTTAACAATTCCAACCATCTCCTCTGGCGCATGTTCAAGTCCTTCTGTGTAAAAATATATTTTAGACTCTTTTGGTCTGTATATAATTCACACTTCTCCCCATAGAGATAGTGTCTCCAAATTTTTAAGGCAAATACCACTGCGGCTAATTTCAAATCATGGGTCGGATACCCCTTCTCATAATCCTTCAATTGTCGTGACGCATACACAATAACCTTGCCATTTTGCAAAAGCACACATCCTAGTTCTTTATACGACGCATCACTATACACCAGAAACTTTCCTGTGCTATCTAAGAGAGATAACACAGGTGTCGTACTCAACCTCGTCTTAATCTTTTAGAAGTTTTCCTCACACTTCTCCGTCCAAACTAATTTCACCAATTTCCTAGTCAAATTTGTCAGCGGAGTCGTGATTTTGGAAAAGTCCTGAATGAATCTTCTATAATAACCGGCTAATCCAAGAAAACTTCTCACTTCCGACGGTGTTTTTGGCTGATCCCAGTTAATCACAACTTTAACCTTTAAGAGATCTACCGAAATTCCGTCCTTATAAATCACGTGACCAAGAAATTGCACCCGCTCAATCCAAAATTCGCATTTTGAAAATTTGACATACAACTTCTCTCTTCTAAACGCCTCCAATGTCACCTTCAGATGCTCTAAATGTTCCTCCTTGGTCTTCGAATACACCAGTATGTCGTCGATAAACACCACTATGAATTTGTCCAAAAATAGCTTGAACACTCTATTCATTAGGTCCATAAATGCTGCAGGCGCATTCGTTAGACCAAATGACATCACCAGAAACTCGTAGTGACCATATCGAGCACTGAATGCTGTCTTCGGAACATCCTCTGTCCTCACCTTCAACTAATGGTAACCACTTCTCAGATCGATCTTTGAGAAATATCTCGCTCAATTCAATTGGTCAAACAAGTCGTCGATCCTACGCAACGAATACTTTTTCTTGATTGTAACCTTGTTCAATTCTCTGTAGTCGATGCAAAGCCGCATCGTCCCATCCTTCTTCTTAAAGAACAACATCGGCGCTCCCCACAGCGATACATTTGGTTGTATATACTTCTTGTTTAAAAGCTCTTGAAGTTATACCATCAATTCTTTCATCTCTACCGGAGCCGTACGGTACAGGGCCTTCGATATAGGAGCAGTTTTCGGCGCTAAGTCGATCACAAACTCTACTTCCCTATTTGGCGGAAGTCCCGACAAATAGTTCGAAAGTACATCCACGAAGTCTCTCACGACTGGTATCTCCTATAACTTTGGGCTCTCTTTATGACTATCGACTATGTATGCTAAATATCCTACACATCCTTGTCTCAACAACTTCTTAGCCTTCATAATCGTCAGACAACTCGCTTGTCCTGGCGACTTGCTGCCATAAAACACAACCTTTGACGAAGTCATAAGGTTAATACACTTCTTTTGACAATTAATTATCGCCCTATAATTGAATAGTTAATCCATTCCCAAAATAATGTCAAACTCTCCAAGTCTAATCGGGATATGGTCTACGTTCATAACATTACCCTTAATATCCACTCTACAGTTCTTGTGTATGAACCGAACAGGAATCACTTCCCTATTCGCAATCTCTATGTTCATAGGGTATTCTAACTCGTCCTTAGGTAATTCTAAGTTCTTAGCAAAGTCATCGGCTATAAATGAGAAAGTGGCACCCAAATTAAATAATACATAAGCATTAACTTTATTGATCGGAATGATACCTGACACCACATCGAGTGACTGTACAGCATCCTGCACTGTTATATTGAAAGTCCTGGCAGTAGGTCGGTTGGTTGATGTCGTTCTTGTGATAGTCCGAGCATTTCCACCGCTGCTTCCTCTGTTCCTACCTGATCATGTCCCTCCTGATGCCTTCTTGGGGTAATCCCTGGCCAGATGGTCCTTTGACCCACATGTGAAGCTGGTGCCCTTCTTAGTGTTCGGGTAGTTTGGTGCTATATGGCCTTCCTAACCACAATTGTAGCAGACTCGCTTTCCTTTCATACATACCCCCAGGTGATTCTTCTCGCAGGTCGGACACGCTTCTACTCTCTTCTTCAGGCCTCCCTGCTGATTCCCGGTCGATGGGCTGTCATTCCACCTTCTCTTTTGACTGTTACCTCCTCCAGTGTTACTACCACTAGAATTATTACCTTCACCTTCACTCTTCTTCTTCTTCTTCTTCTTCTTCTTCTTCTTCTGCTCTTGGTTGTATTTGGTCATAGCATCGCTTCCACCTTCAGTGATGATTGCCTTCTCCAATACTCCAGCAAAAGTGTTCAATTAGAACTTTAACACTTTGCTGTACAACTAAGGCTTCAGTCCCTATTCGGATCTCCTAGCCCTTCTTTCATTAGTGTGCACTTGATACGTGGCAAATCTAGCCAACACATTAAATCTTGCAACGTAATCTGGCACAGACATATTACCTTGCTTTAGCTCCAGAAATTGCACCTCCATCTGGTTTTGTGAGCTTATCGAGAAGTACATTTTGAAGAACATCTCCTTGAACCTTTCCTAGGTTATCACGCCCTGTCCTCCCCGGACCTTGTTTGCCTGCCACCAATAGCTGGCCTCTGCCTTTAATATGAACTGTTGCGTAAGCCGTCTTCTGATCCTCATTGACCCTAGCTACGTCAAAAACTTTCTCCATCTCCATAACCCAAGTCTGTGCTTCGATTGGGTTTATAGATCCCTTGAATTCTGGTGGTCCCACAGCCTTGAAATCCTTGAACGAAGTGTTCGGTGGAGCTTGCGACTGATTGTTAATGGCTCTCGTCAATAGATTCACCAACTGATGAGCGGGGTTGGTGTTTGCATTGGCGTCATTATTATTTGTCGACCCTTCTTGAGCCAGTTGACGAGTTGGGTGTCTTCTTGGCGGCATATTTCTATTAAGATATACGCTTATTTGATCTTCATTCAATTCTTAAGTATTTAATACTTTACTTAAACATTTTAAGACATTCACTTAACACATATTATCTCAAATAAATTCTAATATTTTATTCAATCAAAAGATCTAAACAAACGAAAGATAGCATCACTGCTATTTACATCAATTATCCTGAGATAAAGAATCTTCAGGATTTAAAATCAACATTATATTCCATTGTTTATAACCACAGTGAAACTTACATTATTAACAACCATAAAATATTCAGATAATCATGTTATTCCTATCACGGCCTACTAAGACGTCGAACAGCTTTTCTGCGCTCTTTTTCCATAATACGGAACATCGTCCTACGGTCCAGCATGTACCAAGGTAAGTCCTTGAACTGCACTGGATAATAGAACACTCGGTCCTGGGCCCTATCAATCGCTGTCTGGAACGTGTAGTCCATCTCCTCAATCTTTGCTTCTTGGCCAGATCGTCACCCTCGGTAAGATCTGTAATTCGTGAAGCCATCATCCAATCATCCTCTGCTCTAGCACTCTTCATTGATTCCTCTCGCAAATCATTCTTTAGCTTCTCTATCTTGACTGACTTTTTTTCATTTTGGCCCTTTTCATGAACCAACTCCCACTCTACGTCTCCAAGACGTCTATCCAGAGTCTCAATCTCACCATCCTTCTGCTCGATGGTAGTCCGCTATGTAACTGTCTACTCTTTCAGCTCCCGAACAATATCCTGTAACTCTATGTTCCTATCATACAGCTGGTCGTACATCTTGGCACTAATAGAGTTTGGTGGAAACTCATCAGGGTCCTCATCCTCCTCCTCAGCTTCAACCTCAACCTCAACCTCTATCTCTTCAGAGTCCTCCTCTTAATCAAACATTGGCTAATGCTCCTGACCAACAACAGTGATTAAAGGAGATGGCTCCTTCTAAACCAACTGCTCCCAGACTGTATGAAGGTCTCGATGCTCCTCCTCAATAGCCACTCGGGGCTCAACCTCTCTAGGCTGACAAGATCCTCCAACATCCGAAATCCTGACAATCAAAGTTTTAAGTTTTTAGTTACTATGTGATGCTAATCGATACTCGCGAGCACATAAGTAATCATATAAGCACATAAAGTCTTTTATTATCTTTCTTAGAACTCGATAAGAGTTAATCACCACTATGTTATCGATCTCTTAAAAAGGCTACTACCCTAAGGTTTTCCCAACCTAAGGTTCACAACCTACAGCTTTGATACCAACGTGTTACACCCCCAAATCCGGGTACATCAATTTTCACGGGATTTGGTGTTCTCTGTACAAATATCGCATATCTATTTACCCATAATAAATACAATCTCATGAATTAAATAGAAATCCTCCCCTTAAGGGGTTACATCATCTGAATAAATTAAATCCCAGGTTGAACTAACCTTAAACATCAATGCGGAAACGTAAACAAATAAATAAGTCTTAACAACATCATAGTCTTTAAACATAATAATTTCAAATGTCTTCATCACATGTTAACCTTTCCCTTGCCCTTGCTACTTGAAGGCTCGTCGGTTCTTTCAACCTTAGCTGCAATGTTATTACGCAAGAGTGAGCAATGATTGCCACAAGTATAACAATATAACAGTAATAATAACATGCGAGAAATTAAAGGGTTCTGAATAATAGAAAGCTCTGGTTTTGACTCAAGGATGAATAACAAGAATCAAAAGTACATTTGAGGGTCATAAGACTAAGAACTATGTCCCAGGTTGTCGAGTATTTCTACTTTAAACCTTTAACAATCATAAGACTATATGGACTCTACTACTCGTACTTAATGGGAAATCCCTTAGTACTATGAATGTGCACAACATCTCAACGCTAACGAGTAAATAATCCCCCATAAAAGGGTTGTTCATCTCAGCTTGACATCAGAGTCCGTACCAAAGGAAGTTTGGTTTGGATAAGCTCAATAATAGTTCTAAAATTTAGAGCATTCATCAACTATGGACTAGTCGAATCAATAAGGTTTCGCTAGTCTTACAAGGTTCAACAATAAACTGATAATCAAATCGAATAACGAATCTCAAGAGTATACAATTAAATAAGTATTGTATACTGAAGTAATGCTTAATAAAGATAATAATATCTCATACGAAATCTTGACTTGAATAAACAAGAATAAGAACTTGATTAATATAGGAACATAAGTTTAGAGCTTGCTCAGTGAATACTTTGAATTTAGAAACTTGCTTAAGTTAAAGCATGTAATTAGAAAACTTGCTCAACAATAGTAAATTAGGGATAGAACACTTGCCTCGAGCACAAGCTACAATTATAATTCTCATTCCTCAATTAATCCTACATATCATTACATTCATAATACAAATTAATTCTAAGTCCTATATACACATCAAATCACAAACATCAGTGTTTGAACACGTTATACGACTTTCTGAATAACGGTTTTACATAACGTATTTAAATTACCAATTAATCATGTAAAACAAATTAATAATTTGTTTTTACATTTCAACATATGCTTAACATGTCATCATGTTCATTACCTTTGGTTTTAAAAAACCTTTCTGAACTTTGAACACTTAAATAAAATTTATTGTTTCATTCTGCTGGTTGGCGCTACAGCGCCCAGCTTGTACTGGGGACCCGCGTTTCAGCGCTAAGCCCGCGTCAGCCAAGCCTCTGGCCTGGCGCAGCAACGCCCGGTTCCTTCATAGAATGGACACCGTCGCGCCGCGTCGTAGTAAGGTCTGACATTGTTAGCGAAGAACAAAGAAAAAGCCAAATAAATGCCAAATAAAACTAAAACAATAAATTTACTGTTACCCAATATTTATAATCTTATCATAAACATCATACAACGCTTCTAGCATATTTTTAACCCTTTAGATTACATAATGTAACGCCCCCAAAATAAGTTCACACAACCTATTCTGAGTCGCCAGAAATACTTGGTACAGAATCCAAATACAAATATTTTATATCAAATCGTCGTGCACAATATGACCACACATAAAGTCTGATTTTTAATACAAATACAGTACCCACACTCCTTATCAATGATACGTTACATAAAAGTACAGTCAATAACTGTTTTAGAAATTTTAAATTTTTTGAAAATGCTCAATGAAACCTTCGTACATGGGAGGCTATACTTCTAAGTTATAATAGATATCGTATGACTTGAGAATTAACCTTGGATGACCCAATAGACCCCAAAGAAGAACGAGAAGATTACTATCACGTTCATTCCAATGGTGGGTATTCTCTTGCCATATAATTATCTCCATTATCTCAAACTGAAAATTATATTCCAACCATACTCCAACATTATATAGGTAGTGCTCATAGATATAATCAGCAAGTAGATGCACACAATCATGTCTTATGATAACACGAAGTCGTATGTGATTATACATCTTTTATGATAGTGGCAATACACCCTTCCAAAGTCGGGTTCACCTCACCCTATTTAGTTCACCAAAATCAACTATTAAATGACGTATAAAATACGAAACACACATTTAAAGTTCTCAATACAATTGTTTCCATCTTATTTTATGGGAAACTTCAACAGTTATAGACCATCGTTCTATTCCCCTGTTATCCCCGCTCGACCCAGCTACACACTTATTGTCTGAAAGGAATTGTGAAGCAAAAGGATGAGCACAAATAGCCCAGTAAAAAATATCATAACTAAAGATAATTAAATTATCAATACCCTTCATCAGTAATAAATCAGATATTTAGAACATATGGTAGATGATAAAAACTTTCAACCATAGTTGCAGTGAAACGAACAATACATTAGAAGAGTCAAATAGACCATAATGTCTATTATCTTCTCCATGTTAATAGTCCACCAACAATATTTTATCCCTGTAACATCAATCAACAGTTCCTGTCCACAATCATGTAAATAGTTCATTATCATAATTATGTTGATAAATTCCTCTTTGCACCCAAGACGAAGATAATTTTCATCACCTGTCTTTACCTATAACACCAAAGATTATGGTTATATTAATTAACAATTCATGTTCATAACCATATAAATCAACAGTTTCTCCTTGCCACAAAAACTTAATAGAACTTTCACTCAATGTCCTTGCCACAAAGGCTAAAGACACTTAATAATCGTATCATCTTTACACCCTACACCAAATACATTCAAATGTTACAACCATGGTCATAATCATACCAATCAACTATCTATCTTTGCACTACAGGGCAAAGATATTTATTTGTATCATCAGTGGTCATGATCATGCCATAGCCTTGTCCATCTTTGCACTACGGGCCAAAGATATCAATTAACAATTCATCTTTGCACTACGGGCCAAAGATATAAATCAACAGTTCATCTTTGCGCTACAAGCTAAAGATATCAATCAACAGGTCATCTTTGTACTACGGGCCAAAGATATCAATCAACAGTTCATCTTTGCACTACAGGCCAAAGATATCAATCAATAGGTCATCTTTGCAATACGGGCTAAAGATATCAATCAACAGTTCATCTTTGCACTACAGGCCAAAGATATCAATCAATAGGTCATCTTTGCACTACAGGCCAAAGATATCAATCAACAGGTTATCTTTGCACTACGGGCCAAAGATAACTTTCACCATAATTTAAGTCTGATGATTATGACAATGATATAAGAAATGAATCAAGTGAGATCAATGACAAATATTAGAGATTTATAATTCAATTTATCTAGAGTTTAATAATGTTCAAATTGTCCACATGAAGATAAAAACATGGATTCAACTTCAAGAATAAGTTTCATAAAAGATAATTTTGACAAAGAAAAGAAACTAAATTTCATCGTGAATAGTATTCTGGCATGGATAATACCCCAGATGAATAGTATTTTGGCATGAATAGTACTCCGAATGAATAGTACCCCGGATGAAAAGATTAAAATTTCTATAAGAAAGTTCAGATCAATATTCCAGTGAAATGATATTAGATGAAGTGAAAACCTTAAGCAATTTCTAATCATTTTATGAATTTTAGACGCAATACTTACCATAGTAAGTTTAAATTTAGGAATATGAAACGAAATAATATTACTTACATACTATAAAGTATGGAAAAAAATAATATTTCTTATGAATATTGAACGAAAACAACATCCTTTACGAGAAAAATAATATCCTTTACCTTAATAGGAGAGTAGTTCTGACCGAAATAACGGAGATTATGTTGAAAAAATCTTGCACTGTTATCAACACTCAAAATATCTTTATACTCACAAGAAATACTTTCAATAGTATAGAGAAAGAATTTTCTGATTCTGATGTGATTTTCATTTCTTAACTAAGCATCCTATTTATAGAAAAATGCTGGAACACCAAGGTTGACAAATGAAACCCACAGATGAAATACTCAGCACCACACCTTTGAATATTTTGGAGCACACCACTTATGAATTCCAAATCTAACATTCCACATGTTTAAAAATTTTTAAAAAACATTTATAATTATTAAAAGAATTCAAATTCAGTTTTCTCTCTTCCACCTCATTTTATTTTTATACCATAAATTTATTATAATAATGTTACCATTCAAATTATAAAATTATACTATTATATTATCACATTATACTATTATAATGTAATATTATAATAACATATTTCAATGAATTAATTTTATCGGAGAAGATAAAATGCCAACTTTCAACAAATATCTCATACTAAAAATTCATCCCTTTATATCAAAATTAGACAAATATTTACTTATCATATTTATCAACAATTATTATTTTATTCATCAATTATTATTCATAATAAATAATATAGAATTACAATATTGACAACCATGTCGTTCCCAAGAAAGAGGAGGCTTTCTGATAAGAATTTCTCCTTATTGGCGCGCAATTATATAACCTAACCCCTTTCCTTGACAGAACTTTCTAGGCATTGCCAATAATGTTATCTAATAATATCATTTAAATAATATGTGTGATCATTATTGATTTAATAATGTGAAATACTGTGCAGTAGTTATTGTGACAATTATTGAATACATAATATAAAATACTATGTAATTATCAACGTAACAATTATTGAATCAATAATATAAAATATTAAACAGTAATTACTGTAACAATTATTGAATGAGTGAATTCGTAAGAATCAATAATTAAAATTACTGTACAATACCGTGTGATACTGTGCAACAACGCGTATTACTGTGCTTTTATCACCGGGTATTTCAACAGTTTAATGGTAAAAGTTTTGCCGTTACTTTTATAAAAATGTTATTTATGTCGTTTTATATATTCGACAGTTATTTCGTTGTGGGGTCCACCAATGAATGCGCCGTCGTACGAATATTCTCCTACAAAAAGAATATTCCCCAACCAAACGAATATTTTATAACAAAATATTTACTTTGTAAAATTTGCCAAATCACTCATAACTATCACATTTTTCAATTTAACCATTTACTGAATAGAATAATAATTATAAGAAAAATTGAATACTTTTATTTCATAAAATCCGGCATCTTACAATCTCCCCTCTATATGAAATTTCGTCCCCGAAATTTACGTACCTGGTAATTCAAAGAGGTGAGGATACCTTGCTTTCATTTTAGATTCTATCTTCCCGGTCATCTCTTCTGTATCATAATTTCTCCATTACTCATCTCTTAGATTTATAATATTATTCTAGAATACAACTTCGAAACAAAAGTTAATTGACATATCACAATTTGTCAATTTATTAAGTAAGAAAATTCAGCTTAGATAAGTCATACACTAGCGAAGTATATTACTCATCTCTCCCCTCCTAATTCTAGACTCAGATCTCCGCCAGCGACCATATCCCTAAGCTCTGATGCCATTTGTGACGCCCCCAAAATAGGTCCACACAACTTATTCTACGTTGCCAGAAATACATGGTACAGAATCCAAATACAAATCTTTTATATCAAATTGTCGTGCACAATATAACCACACATAAACTGTGAGTTTTAATATAAATACAGTACCCATACTCCTTATCAATGATACATTACATTAAGGTACAATCAATAACTGTTTTAGAAATTTAAAATTTTTGGAAAATGCTCAAGAAAACCTTCATACATGAGAGGTCATGCTTCTAAGTTATAATAGAAATCGTATGACTTAAGAATTAACCTTGGATGACCCAATAGACCCCAAAGAAGAATGAGAAGATTACTATCACGTTAATTTCAATGGTGGGTATTCTCTTACCATATAATTATCTCCATTGTCTCAAACTAAAAATTATACTCCAACCATACTCCAAGATTATATAGGTAGTGCTCATAGATATAATCAGCAAGTGGATGCGCACAACCATATCTTATGATAACATGAAGTCGTATGTGATTAAACATCTTTTATGATAGTGGCAATACACCCTTCCAAAGCCGGGTTCACCTCACCATATTTGGTTCACCAAAATCAACTGTTAAATGACGTATAAAATACGACACACATTTAAAGTTCTCAATACAATTATTTTCATACTGTTTTATGGAAAAATTCAACAGTTATAGACCATCGTTCTATTCCCTTGTTATCCCCGCTCGACCAAGCCACACTCTTATTGCCTGAAAGGAATTGTGAAGCAAAAGGATGAGCCAAATAGCCCAGTAAAGAATATTATAACTAAAGATAATTAAATTATCAATAGCCTTCATCAGTAATAAATCAGATATTTAGAACATATGGTAGATGATAAAAGCTTACAATCATAATTGCAGCGGAACGAACAATCCATTAGAAGAGTCAAATAGACCATAATGTCTATTATCTTCTCTATGTTAAAAGTCCACCAACAATATTTTATCCCTATAACATCAAAAAACCGTTCCTGTCGACAATCATATAAATAGTTTATGATCATAATTATGTTGATAAATTTCTCTTCGCACCCAAGACGAAGATAATTTCCATCATCTGTCTTTACCAGTAACACCAAAGATTTTGGTTATATTAATTCACAATTCATGTTCATAATCATGTAAATCAACAGTTTCTCCTTGCCACAAAGGCTTTATAAAACTTTCACTCAATGTCCTTGCCACAAAGGCTAAAGACACTTAATAATCGTATCGTCTTTACACCATACACCAAAAATATTTAAACGTAACAACATGGTCATGATTATACCAATCAACTATCTATATTTGCACTACAGGCCAAATATATTTATTTGTATCATCAGTGGTCATAATCATGCCATACCCTTGTCCATCTTTGCACTACGGGCCAAAGATATCAATTAATAGTTCATATTTGCACTACAGGCCAAAAATATCAATCAACAGTTCATATTTGCACTACAGACCAAAGATATCAATCAACAGATCATCTTTGCACTACGAGCCAAAGATATCAATCAACAGTTCATCTTTGCAGTACATGCCAAAGATTTCAATCAACAGGTTATATTTGCACTACAGGCCAAAGATATCAACCACTAGTTCATCTTTGCACTACAGGCCAAAGATATCAATCAACAGGTCATCTTTGCACTACAGACCAAAGATATCAATCAACATGTCATCTTTGCACTACGGGCCAAAGATAACTTTCACCACAGTTTAAGTCTGATGATTATGACAATGATATAAGAAATGAATCAAGTGAGATCAAGGGCAAATATTAGAGATTTATAATTCAATTTATCCAGAGTTCAATAATGTCCAAATTGTCCACATGAAGATAAAAACATGGATTCAACTTGAAGAATAAGTTTCATAAAAGATAATTTGGACAAAGAAAAGAAACTAAATTTCATCGTGAATAATATTCTGGCATGGATAGTACCCCGGATGAATAGTACTCTTGCATGAATAGTACCCCGGATGAATAGTACTACGGCATAAATAGTATCCCAGATGAAAAGATTAAAATTTCCATAAGAAAGTTCAGATCAATATTCCAATGAAATGATATTAGATGAAGCGAAAACCTTACGCAATTTCTAATCATTTTAGGAATTATAGAAGCAATACTTACCATAGTAAGTTTAAATTTAGGAATATGAAACGAAATAATATTACTTACATACTATAGAGTATGGAAGAAAATAATATTCCTTACGAATATTGAACGAAAACAACATCCTTTACGAGAAAAATAATATCTTTTACCTTAATAGGAGAGTAGTTCTAATTGGAATAACGAAGATTATGCCGAGAAAATCTTTCACTGTTATCAACACTCAAAATATCTTTATACTCACAAAAAATACGCTCAATAGTATAGAAAAAAAATTTCTGATTCTGGTGTGATTTTCATTTCTTAACTAAGCACCCTATTTATAGGAAAATGCTAGAACACCAAGGTTGACAAATGAAACCCACGGATGAAATACTCAGCACCACACCTTTGAAAATTCTGCAGCACACCACTTATGAATTGTAAACCTAACATTCCACATGTTTAAAAATTTTAAAAAATATATTTATAATTATTAAAAGAATTCAAATTCAATTTTCTCTCTTCCACCTCATTTTATTTTTATACCATGAATTTATTGTAATAATGTTACCATTCAAATTACAAAATTATTGTGACAACCCGAGAATTTATAAGATTTTAAATAATTAAATAAAGGTTAAATAATAAGACCTAGACTAGAAATAGAGTATGGATGTAAAAATTTTGTGAAGGACTTATATGGTTTTGTGTATTATTTATAAATTTATTTAACATATGAAGAGAATTAAGAATGAATTCTTGTAACCTAATATATATATTAGGTATAGAAATTAAATAACTTAAGGGTTATAATATGTAAGGATATTAGTATTTAAAATTTTTACTAACCTAATAGATTAAGTTTATTATCTTAATTTATTAATTTTATTAAAGCAAGTCTAATTGAGTTAAGTAATTAAATATATTTGAGTAAGGAATTAAATTACAATTGAGTGAATAGAAACTCTAAATAAATGATTAGGTTATGATATAATTAAAATTAATGGACTGTGTTAATTACATAGCCCAAATATTTTATTAGCAATCCCAAAAAAAATTAAATGGAAGCCCAAGACTTTAGCCCATTTGTTAAGGGATTTTTGTGGGATATTTGCTAAGTGGATAAGGTATTAGAAAATAAACCAAAAGTTGGAAGAAAGGAGCCATGTGGCCGGCCAAACAAGGAAGAGAAAGAGGGGATGTATATGATGATTGCAATTACCAACTCCTTACCAACTCCCATCAATTGTCCAACATGTGTCACTTGTTTATTCCACCCACTTCTTTCACTAAGTGTGCAAGTAACCACTTAATAATGAGAAAGAGAGAAGGAACATGAATGTGGATAAAGATGATAGATATATCTATTATATCTAATATAATTTTCTATCACTAAAGTTATCCTCTTTTTCTCTCATTTTATTTCTAAGTTAGTAAGCTAAATTAAAACAAAAGCTAGATAGAGAAAGAGGGGTATTCGAACAAGAAATAAGGAGAAAGAAGAGGGATTTCGGTAGCTCCAAATGGAGGAGAGGAGGGAGAAAGAACCTCCATGGGAGGAAAGAAAGGGAGGAGAAGAAGCACACAAGCTAGGTATAAATCCTATATAGCTTATATAATTTATGTTTGATTATTTTCAATCAAAATATGGATCTATGATTTCAAAACTCCAAAATCTTATATCTATGTATTAATAAGTGTGGTATGTTTAGATCTATTACTTTTGATGATCAAAACTTAGATCAAAAATAAGAAAAAGGAAACTATGTTTTAAAAGTTAGAAAATCTTGGTTTTCCTAGTCTAAATTATGTTTTGCTTAGGTTTGGTGAAGTTTTAATGAAATATATTATGGATCATGGTAGATCCTTGATCTTAAGGTGTATTAGTATGTATTATAATGGTTTATGATGTCTAATGTTAGGTTAATCAAGAGATCTAGGAAGATTTCTTAGAAAACACAAAACTGAAAAAAATTAGATTTTTAGAAAACGTAACATGAAGATCAAAAGACCATATCTCCTATTCTATTTTGAATTTTTGAGTGTGATCAATTTTTGAACTTAGATCTATGAGTCTTCTAACTTTTCCAAGTGGAATCGCTGAAAACATCCATGCAGATTTCCGTCGGGACAGTTTTGAGCAAAGGACGCCAAATCTAAAAAATCACAAAAAAGTAGGTTGTCCGGATTTTTGAAGGGAAGTTTCGGCCACTTAAATTGTGTAATAAAATCAGACATTTGGGAAATGAAAATATATGATATAAAGTACCTTGTGTCCAAAACTGAGCTCATTCCGACTTAAATTGAGCAAGTTATAACTATTTTAATATTTACGTTTTTTGACGAAAATCGCTATAACCGGAGTTGTATAACTCCGATGGCTACGAAATTTAAACTGGAGGCTCATGTTAATACTTATAAGATCCCGCTAAGAGTTGGAAATTATGGAGTTAAGCACGATGTAGCAAATTTCTTAAGGAATTAACTAGAAATAGATTTTTGAAAAATACTTAAGGAAGTTGAAAATTTCTGAAAATTTATTTTTGTGTATGGAATATATGTATTTATGTGTGGACAAAAGATAAAAAAATAATAAGACGATTAGGTTAAAAAAGGGGAATCCAGGTTGCTTGATTAGAATCCAGTTTGCTGGATTTCAATCTAGTTTGTTGGATTGACCACCAGGATGCTGGATTGGTATGTTTGGATAATCCAGGTTGCTGGATTAGAGGTTAGTTGAATCCAGGTTGCTGGATTTGAGGTTAGTTGAATCCAGGCTTGGTGGATTGGATGTCAGTTAAATCCAGGCTTGCTGGATTGGAGGTCAGTTGAATACAGTCTGCTGGATTGGAAAATAATTTACTAAATTAAAATTCAGTCTGAATTCAGGTTACTGGATTAGGAATTCGGCTTACTAAATTATAAAGGACTTATAAAATGAAAGACTAAGTGTTCATTCACAAGTTATATGTTACAGTAGTGTTAAGTCTAAGGTAGTAAAGTCGTACTCTTTAATAGTTAATGTATAGTAGCTGGGCTAAATGCCTCTTTCATATAGGGAAGGTATCTACGAATTAGTAACCGATCTAACTTACTATGAAAATAGTGTAGACGAGACGGAAACTAATTTGTTAGTTGTTTGTGGGAAACCACTCAGTATACTATATTGAATATTATTAAAGACTCAATGTGTGCTAGGTTTAGACTTGTGTATATGTATAGTGTTAAGGTCATATAATATTTGACTATGTGGTTAAGTGTTAGATGGTTTACTTTTAAAGTAATAGACTGATGAGATAAAGTATGTTATACTAATTGAAAAATCAATCTTATAACTGATAGGTCTTTACAATAAAGCGATTAAATTATATTACGTAGCAGTAATCGACGGTACAGGCCATTTTTCTCTAACTCAACTTTGAGTTATATTTCAAAGCATGTTCGTGAATAATTATTGTTAATTATTCACATCTATACTGATTATTGATTCGCACTTAGCGCATGTTGCATATGTTCATCAGGTATGAAAGGCTGATCACCTTCATTACCATTTGGTTCAGTTATATTTATTCATGTTCATTGTTGGCTATTCATCATTATTGAGTCTAGTTCTTTCACATTTCTTATATTGTTGAAAGTTTGTCAACTTATTATTCTTTTCAATCATGATATATCTTCATTTGAACTTAAACTTGATGGGCAAACTTGTTGCTCACCCTTGCTATATCATGATAAACATTTCAGATTAAAGAAGAAACTTCGTATACAGTCAAAGGTAAAGACAAGTTCTAGGATGAAATTATTGTACGGTTAAAATGGTAATAGTATAGGATACAAATGACATTGTATGTCGTGTAGGATATTGAATACATGTATTAAATTAATGTTACAGACCTTGAGAATTATGTTGTAAAAGTTATTGTATAAACAATTTATGTTTATATCTTCCGCAATAGTTATAGAAATGATGTATCGTAACGTACCAGGTTCGAGATTCTTGGGACCCGGATTTGGGGGCGCTACAATTATACTATTATATTATCACATTATACTAGTATAATGTAATATTATAATAATATATTTAAATAAATTAATTTTATCGGAGAAGATAAAATGTCAACTTTCAACAAATGTCTCATACTAAAAATTCATCCATTTATACCAAAATTGGACAAATATTTAGTTATCATATTTATCAACAATTTTTATTTTATTCATCAATTATTATTCGTTGTCAATAATGCTATATAATAATATCATTCCAATAATATGAGTGACAATTATTGATTTAATAATGTGAAATATTGTGTAGTGGTTACTGTGATAATTATTGAATCAATAATATAAAATAATATGCAATTATCAATGTAGCAATTACTGAATCAATAATATAAAATACTGAACAGTAATTACTGTAATAATTATTGAATGAGTGACTTCTTACGTAAGAATCAATAATTAGAAATTATTGTGCAATACCGTGTGCTACTGTGCAACAACACGTATTATTATATTTTAACTACCGGGTATTTCAACAGTTTAACGGTAAAAATTTTGCCGTTATTTTTATAAAAAGGTTACTTCTGTTGCTTTCTATATCCGACAATTATTCTATTAACCAATGATTGCGCCGACGTACGAATATTCTCCAATAAAAAGAATATTCCCAGACCAAACGAATACTCCCCGACACAACGAATATTTTATGTCAACTTGTTTACTTTGTAAAATTTGCACATATCACCCTTAACTTTAACATTTTATCAATTTAACCATTTACTGAATAGAATAATAATTATAAGAAAAATTGAATACTTTTATTTCATAAAATTCGAGGTCTTACAACCAAGGTTGACAAATGAATCCCACGGATGAAATACTCAGAACCACAGCTTTGAAACTTGTGCAGCACACCACTTATGAATTCCAAACCTAACATTCCACATGTTTAAATTTTTTTTAAAAAAACATTTATAATTATCAAAAGAATTCAAATTCAATTTTCTCTCTTCCACCTCATTTTATTTTTATACCATTAATTTATTATAATAATGTTACCATTCAAATTAAAAAATTATACTATTATAATGTAATATTATAATAATATATTTAATTAATTAATTTTATCGGAGAAGATAAAATGTCAACTTTCAACAAATGTCTCATACTAATAATTTCTCCCTTTATATCAAAATTAGACAAATATTTACTTATCATATTTATTAATAATTTTTATTTTATTCAAAATTAATATTATAGAATTATAATATTGACAACCAGGTCGTTCCCAAGAAAGAGGGGGCTTTTCGATAAGAATTTCTCCTTATTGGCTCGCAATTATATAACCTAACCCTTTTCCTCGACATAACTTTCTAGACATTGCTAATAATGTTATTTAATAATATCATTTAAATAATATGTGTGACCATTATTGATTTAATAATGTGAAATACTGTGCAGTGGTTACTGTGACAATTATTGAATACATAATATAAAATACTATATAATTATCAATGTAGAAATTATTGAATCAATAATATAAAATATTGAACAGTAATTACTGTAAAAATTATTGAATGAGTGACTTCGTAAGAATCAATAATTAGAATTACTGTGCAATACCGTGTGCTACTGTGCAACAACGTGTATTACTGTGCTTTTATCACCGGGTATTTCAACAGTTTAACGGTAAAAGTTTTTCCGTTATTTTTATAAAAATATTATTTATGTCACTTTTTATATCCGACAGTTATTCCATTGTGGGGTCCACCAATGACTGCGCCATCAAACAAATAATTTCCGACAAAAAGAATATTCTCCGACCAAACGAATATTTTATAACAACTTGCTTACTTTGTAAAATTTTCACAAATCACCCATAGCTATCACATTTATTCCATTTAACCATTTACTAATATAGAATAATAATTATAAGAAAAATTGAATACTTTTATTTCATAAAATTCGGGGTCTTACACATAATCACTCAAATTAGAACACATAAATTTACTATTTTTGGTATTTTTGCAAAGTTTCGTCAAAAATCATAAAATTCGTCATTACAGATTCGTTATAACACTGAATATGTCCGTTTAAATTTTGTTCTCTTTGTTTTAACATTCATAACCATAATCAACCATCAATTTAAAGTTTAATAAACATTTTAAGCATGAAATTTTGTATATAAGGGTCATATTCATACTTTTCATATTCTGTGACTTATGAAAGTTTGATTAAAGCATAATTACATGATTTTGATTTCTTTAAAGCATACATAAATGATAGAAAACATGTTATGAACATATATTAACACATATATAATCATATAATCAACAATCATTCTAAATTTTGTTTACAGAGAACTTAAAAATATACGTTAATGAAAAACTAAGAACATGAACTATAAAACATGGGTTGAGGAATATACCCTTGCAATCTCTGTTAAGATGATGTAAACTTCCTTTTTGATTCTCCAAACTTATTTTTTAAATTCACAGACTCTCTCTCGGACTCCCTCTCAAACTCTCTCTAACTTTTCTCTAATGAAAATATATGATATATGATATATGAAGAATATAGATATATAAGTTATCGTATAAAATATAACTGATGGTATAGTGGGTGTCAATTAATCCCCTCAATGGATTTAACTGATCCCCACTAACTAAGGCCTTATTTGGTTTGTCACTTATTATCTACTTTCCAATTAATTTAATTAAATGTTTATTACATAGTTTATTTGTCATACTTTAATTAATCAAATAATCATTATTTAAATCAATTAAATAAAAGATGGTATTACACATTAAATCACATCATCCCATAATTAAAATTCTTATTTATTAATTATGTCAAATCATTAAATCTCTAATTAATTAAAATAATATTATGCTTATTAAATTATTCATTTAATTAAATAAACTCAATTAAATTCATACTTTGAACTATAAAAATTTTTCACATTAATTTAATCAATGTAACACACATAATTAAATTAATCTACCACAATTTTATCAAATAATTATTTAACTCAATAAATAAATCATCAGAAATATTTATTTAATTGCATAAATATTCAAATTAAATTATAAAATTCTCGTTTGTCACACCGGTCCAGTGGATCCCGTTGTCTCGAAGAACGTGTACTCCGACCAACGCGTTGTCTGCTTTGAACCTTTATAACTTTCAATCCGGGAGTCCGATTGAGGCGTGCTATACCTTTCCAGAAAGCCCTTTTTGACATATACACAATGACATAAGATTTGAACTTTTTTGAATCCGAGAAGATGGGTTCATGACCAGATCTTCTAGTCTTCGCAGTTCGTCCGTTGAGCTGTCTTGTGTAATTTTCACTCGGGATTGATATTATGGTTCTGCATGACCTTCATGGCATTGATTTGGCTTAATTTTGACTTGATTTGATGTCAAGTTGGTAAAATGACAATTTTGTCCTTCTGGGGGTTATCTCCATGATTGACATGGTTTTCGACTGTTTCTCGGGGTTATCTCTTGTGACGCCCCCACATCTGGGTTCCATGACCTCAGGTTTGGTGCTCACGATCCATCATACATATCACATTCTAACTACCCCGTTCATTAATGAAATACATCATTCATTACATATCCTTAATAAAAATATACTTTAAAACCTAATTATATCGTCATCCAAGTTAACTAACCTTAATATTACATGCTTATAATATAAAAGGCTTAAACCAAACATATAATATAATATTCATCATTACATAACTGCTACTACTCGATCATCTTCACCTTGCCCTAATCCTTGTTAGATTCTTCGACTACCTCAACTTCTGCTGAAATGTTTTATTTAAGCAAGGGTGAGCAACGAGTTTACTCTGCAAGTTAAAGTATTCAATAAAGGATATAAATCATAAATAGAATAGTCTAACTTCTATAGAACTTAAACAATAATCAAAGGATTTTGAAATAGCTTAATAATAATTCATTTTCAAAAACAAGACTTTCTTAAATTTCATGCTGAATAACATATCAAGGATGAAAGAGTAAAATTCTTTCAAAGATTCAATCATATTAAACTGAATAAGAAGAATTAACAATACTGCAACAATATTAATTAAAGTGGGATTTTCCAAGATTTCATGCTGAGTGATCACAAATGGATCACGAACTAATAGAGGCATTACCAGTTCATTTACTGATAGACTACCCCAAGAATATAAGTTAACCTTAAAGATTAAATCATACTTCTCTACAAGTACATAAAGTGATCAGCTTCATCGTACCTTATATTATGCATAATACTCAATAATAGCGCGTGGGTCGTTTTACGATAATAAAGTTTGTTCATCTCAGTCCTACATTATGAGTCTGTACCACAACAATATGGTTTGGATTACTTTCAAAGAAATACTTTGATTTCAACATAAAATATTAATATTGATCTAGCCGAATTCAATGGCATAGATCTTCCAATAATAAATCAATTCATCATAAGTAGAACGTTTTATGCTTTAACAAATATTAGTCTCGCCAAAACAACTAGCTGAGACATGCCTCATAAACAGTTCCAATAATAGAACAAGAATCAATGGCACTATATGCGAATAACAATAATCATTATATACGTGAATAACTATCAATAATTATTCACTAATTACACTTTAAAATTAATAACTTGGGTTGAGTTATGAAACTTGCAATAAGTGCGAATACTCAATAATAATCTTAGATGTGGAATAATCAATAATAATTATCCACTACCATGCTTGAAGGATAATAACTCAATTTTGAGTTAGGAAACATGCAATAAATGTGAATATTCAATAATAATCTTAGATGCGGAAAAATCAACAATAATTATCCACTAACATGCTTGAAAAATAATAACTCGAGTTTCAGTTAGGGAACTTGCCTGATTCGTTGACTACTGGTGCACAATTTAAGTTAACTTCTTTTGTAAGACCTATCATTAATAAGATCGATCTCTCAATTAGCATCACATATCTTACCTATAGTAATTTATCTAACATATAATCATATAATCAATCATTAGATAACACTATACATATTCACAATTCTAAACCTAGCACACATCGAGTCTTTAACAGTGTTCAATATAGTATGCTGAGTGGTTTCCCACAAATAACTAACAAACTAGTTTCCCGTCTCGTCTACACTGTTTTTACATAGCGAGTTAGATCGGTAGCTGTAATACCCGAGAATTTCCATATATTATTAAATAAATATATTAATGGAAATGAGAATTTATTTGAATATAAATGATTTTGTGTTATGAGATGAATTAATTCAATTATATATAATTGAATAATTATAATAATTGGGAAATTGGTGGAGTTTGTGATAAACTCGTTGATTGCCTTGTGTGGCACAGTGACGTAATATAAGAATGATTATATTAATTTAAGCGAATAATTAATCTATATTAATTGTTAATCGAAGAATATTAATTAACTGTTATAAAATACTAATGAGGATTGATTAATAATATGTGATTATTATTATTGCAAGAAACATAATAATAATGAGCAACGTGTTTATAAATATAATAAGATTTATGTCAAAGTGATGATTAATCATATAAGGGTTAATTAAGTTGTTATGGAGGTTAACAATTATATTGATTGATGTAGGATATAGTGTATATTATTAATTCATATTCAATTTATAAGATGAGAAATTATATGTGCAAGCATGCGAATTAAATGTGTAGCATATATTAGCTGACTATGTATTATGTGAAGTGTAATATGACACTATTATATGGTAAGGCTTATTAAACCATGTGAGCTACTTGATTAATAACTTGTGTGACAATAAATATGTGGGTATACATTGTATAATGAACATATTGTAAACAATTAGTTTTAATAAAGGAGACAGTGTAATGTGTTAACATCTGATTAGATTATATCCGGTACTAACAAAATGTACATGGATTATACGTGCCAATTTACACTTACTACAGTATATGAATTATTGTGACATTTCAATTAAAGACCTAAGTGTCTAAATATGTGTGTGTATATAACCTAAGTATTAACACTAGTTTGTTTACAAATTGGAAATGCTGAGATTTTTATGCCTTGTCCCATATTAATAAGACATAAACCTTGTACACGTAAAACACTCATGAAGCTAGCCTACTCCTACCTTCTCAAACTCAGCATTCTAGCAAATCATGATACGGGGAGTGGGCACAACAGTGTTCTTCAACCACTCTACCAACTCTTCCTTAGCTGATATACAAAGCTTCAATCTAGTGGTTCAATTTAATGGACAATTGCATTGTCTGTGTAAGGATTCTTCTATAAATAGCAGCCATGTTTCTTCGTTTTCAATTTGCTGAGAGTTTGCATAAGTGGTGAGTGAAAGCAATATACATATATCAGTAGGAGAAGTTGGATTAGCAGCAAACTATATTTGAATCCTAGCAGAGGTATAATCCCTCTTCCTTTGTTCTTCATTTTCGTTTTCTGTTTCCGAAGTTTCCTTCAAATTTTTGATTATGCCAAATTGGTTCATGATTGGTTTGTAGAACCCTTATATTGTTGTTATATGAACATACATACGTGATGGAACCACTATATAGCTTTCTTGACTTTCATTTCCATTGTTGCTCTTTAATTTCTATAAAGCATCGAATTCGTGAAATTAGTTGGAGTTCATGAAATTGGGAAACGTTTGGGCGATTGACTGTTATATAAGCATATATATGTGTTAGTAAGTTAAAAAGGTTAGTCTAATAGCATCTGGGTATGTTGAAATCGATGAAATGGGAAGTTTGGGGACGGTTTTGGCTGCAGCGAACTGAGTCTGCAATGCCGCGCCGCAGCGCCGATGCACAGCGTTAGCTGCGCGCTGCAGCGCCAGAACGCGGCAGTACCAGCGTCTCCCACGCCGCAGCGCCAATCCCAGGGCATTATGCCCTCGCCGCAGCGCCAGATTGTGGCTGCTGTTGCCGCGCCGCAGCGCCGGCCTCTGTGTTCAGTTTTCTGCATTCTGCAACAAAACTGTTATATACCAATTGTTTGATTTTTGTTTAAACAAGCATGGGAGCATGATTAATACATATATATAAACCTAATGAGGCAATGTAAGCATGTTTTAGTATATTAGCATGCATGGTTAACCAAACGACATATAGTTTGAAAACAAACTTAAAGTTTTCATAAACGAACGTTAACATATATAAAGCATGTTAATATTCTGATTTTTCAAGGCATGTCGGTATGAGGTAGAGATGTGTGAAAGACATATTAAGTTATGTATATATGGTTCATAGTATGACAAGAGCCTGTTAGACCTCACTATTGAACATATCTAACAAAAATACAAGTTTTGAAGGTTGATATTGACATGTAAAGACCATGTATACATTCTGACTTTTCGAGCATGTTTATAGGGCCTTGAAATGCATGAAAAGCATGTTAACTTGTGTATATGGGTTTCATAAGGAAGCATGAACATGATAGACCTTATTAATGAACTATTCTAACAAAGTATAAGCTTTGAACGTGAACGTTGGTATGTTATGACGAGAATTAGAATCTGACATTTATGGACACATGTGATAGTACTCTTAGACTCATTCATGTGTCATGCATGTATATATACCATGATTAGTTGCCGTGATTAAAGTTTAGCATAAACAAAGCATGTTTTCAAGATAATAACAATGCTAGCTACATATATGCAATACGAGTACTCATGAGCATGACTAATACAAGTTATATGAATATCTTATGTGTTTAAAAGCGACCATGTTAGACCATATGAGTTCGTGTCCTTGCATGGCTTTAAGTATTAACTTAAGAACCTATACCATGTACGATTGGATTTGGAAAAGTTATACAAGCATGAAAGTATCCTTTAAATATGAATACATGCTACGTGATATTATATGATGTTACTTGAACCCGATTTTGACGGTTAACTTAAGGAGATGCCGTAACTTGCTAAAATGAAATATATTTAGTATTGATTGTGGTCTTATGTGATATTAATAATATGCAAGCATGTTTGCTAATTGTTGAGATCTTATATAATATGAGAATGCGTTTAAACTCTAAAGAAGGAACGTTAAGGATAGAAATTATATTCTATATAACTGTGTAGCTAGGTAAAACTTACCTTATGTGTTGATCGTATATTCAAAGAGAAAATGTGAAGTTAAATTATATGACTAATGAATATCATATATATACGTAACTGTATTACGATAGGAATTCGAAAGTGTTGATTGCTTTTCGTGGATAAACTACGCTAAAGGCAAGTTCTCTTACTTACACTCTTTTAAAGTGCAAGTATCCTAACCGCGCATTTACTTTATGCAAGGAAATCTATGATTGTGAAAGTTTCCTAACTTATACTCTTTTACTATGCAAGTATCCTATCTTGTGTATTGCGAACTAGTTTCCTATTTAATCGGTTGAATTGAATTAGCATACTTGAACTCTTATTTCATTAAAGCTATTATTCATGTTGAACTTAGTATTGTTCTTGAATATTGTGAAAGTGTCTATGCCATTTGATTCGGCGGGACTTATGTTATTGAAAAGCAACCCAAACTAATTGATTGGTGCGGGATCTTGTATTTGACTGAGAAGAACAACCTTCTTTGAAGGGAATATATAAATTGTCGGAGAACCGACGTGCACACTTGAGTATGATTGATTGTTATGCATAACAAGGGTACTTTAGGCTGATCACCTGTTGTACCTGTTTTTGTTGGATTTTCAGTTTATTATTGTCAATTCTAGTAGAAGTTCATAGTCCGTAGTGACTACTCAGTATTCAATTATTTGAAATCTTGAATTGACTTATTATTGAATCATATTGATATTATCCTGTCCTTAGCGACTGTTATTGAGAACTGTTGATATTCTTGAGCTATCAAATCTTGCTATACCCTTTCGAGAATTGAGAATCTTATTATTCACCCTTATTGTATATTACTTGCTGGGCAATTTGTGCTCATTCTTGCTTTCCCTAAAACATTTCAGTTAAGGCAGAGCATGGCGAACCTTCGGGCATTGATAAGGGCAAGGGCAAGGCTACCAACTAGCTTATGTCTGTTATGTTTCAAATATATTAATATTGTGTGAAGATGATGTAGTAAGACTGGATTTATTTATGTTTAAGCTTAAGTTAGATTATGTAACAAGTCGTTAATTGATCATGCTATGTAATCTATTAAGTACTGTAGGTTGCGAGACTTGGGGGAATAATTATAATAAATCATTGTAAATTATTCTAGAATAGATTTTCCGCTGTGGTTGTGTGATATTTAGTTATCATTATTGCGATGTATTACCATGAGCACGTGATGAACCGAATTCGAGAGACCAAGTGGCGGTCCTGGAATTTGGGGGTGTCACAGGTTGGTATCAAAGCCGTAGTTATAAACCTTAGGAACGAGTGTCCTTAGACTATAACTTAGGCGAACTTAGAAGTTAGGAAGGAGATAAAACTCATGTAGAGTTTTCCTTGAGAGGCTTAGTCTGTTATGAAATGTAACTTCATTTTATACAATGAACTTATATTTTGTTTAACATTCTAATGGAGATGCTATTTCTGGTCTTGTGTTTGTGATTGTAGGATGACAGACACAGGAGTACCTAGTAGAGTGGCCAAGGAGGAGCCCAGGGATATACATGTAGTGTACGAGGCACCTCTAGAGGCTACACCAGTGCAGGCTGTTGCACCGTTCGAGTCCGACGACGAGGACGAGATTGAGATAGAGTCTGATCCAGAGGAGGAGCCGATGGAGGATGAGCCAGTAGAGGACTCTGATGAGGCTACTATAGAGGAACAGATGTTAGGTGAGTACGAGGAGCGTATTCTAGAGTTAGACTGCAGAGTCCAGGAGCTGGAGGCAGAGGCCCACGAGAGAGAGTCTGAGTTCCAGAAGCTGAGGGACGAGGACCACCAGAGGAAGCTGGCTATTCAAGAGTTAGAGGTGGAGATTGCCTACCGTAGGGAGGCAGGGATCCAGATGGGGACTCTATTTCACAGGTCAGTGGCTAGGAATGCAAATTTGGCAGAGAAGCTAGAAGAGGTTGAGCACAGGGAGCTGAGTGAGAAAACTGAGAAAGAGGCACTCCGTACTCAGCTAGAGTTGGAGGTGATGGATAGGTTACACTTCGAGGAGAAGTGGGAAGCGTCCAATGAGAGAGCTGACGACCTTGAGGACGAGGTCAGGTGCAAGAAGAGAAAGATGAATAAGATGGGGTATGTGTTCCGTTCAACTTTTGAAAGGGTGATTGATGGTGTGTACCACTACCCGGCAGAACAGGGACAGACTCTACATACCTTGAGCCGAGAGCTGGTTGCGTATATAGCACAGTTGGAGTACAAGAGCGCAGTGGAGCGCGGGATGATGGGATGAGATTTCCTTAGTCAGTCTAGTGGTAGTACTAGTTGTGTCTTTATGTATTGTATATACTATGTTGTAATCCCGATCTTTTGTGTAAGATGTGGGATGATGATGTAAACCCCGAGTTAGCTTTTGTTAGAGGGGTAGTATGGTAGTAGGTTGGTATATTCCCCGTCTTTTGTGATATTAGGGGATATATGTGATAACATTTATAGTAGTATGCTAGGAAAATCATGTAATGTAATGAAATGGCATATGAATATAAATGGAGTTGATTTTAGAAACGTGTTATAAATTTATTCTTTTAGTATTAAAAGAAATACTTAAGTGATATACTTGAATAATAATAAAATGAAAAATTGTGATAATGCCGCCCAGACGTAGATTGACTGCACCCGAAGAATCCGTTAACAATGAGAGAGAACAAGTAGACCCGATCCAGAAACTGGTAGACTTGTTAGGAGAAGCCTTAAGGGGAAGGAACAATGAACCCGTTCGCCCGAACCCTCAAACTGTGCCAGTAACAACCTTTAAAGACTTTAAGAGTGTAGGACCCCCGGAGTTCGAGGGAACTACCGACCCAATCGTCGCACAAACGTGGATCAAAGAGATCGAAAAAGCTTTCACTATAGCTAGCGTAGGCGAAGATCAGAAGACGGTGTTTGCCACGTACATGATGAGGGGAGAAGCGAACTACTGGTGGGAGGCTAATCAACAAAGAGCTGGAGAAGGGATAATAGCTTGGGATAAGTTTAAGACACTGTTCTTCGAGAATTAATTTCCGAAGAGTATGAAGAATAGGATGGAGGTGAAATTCCTAGAGTTAAAATAAGGTGAGATGACGGTGGCGCAATACGCGGCTAGGTTTAACGAACTAGCGCGATTTGCGGAGCACCAAGTTGGTGATGAAGAGAGGAAGGCTAGACGCTTTGAACAAGGGTTGAAGCCATGGCTGTTCAATAAGGTATCAGTTCTTCAAATTGATTCCTTTGCAACATTACTGGAGAAGGCAATCATTGCGGAAGGCGGCAGTGAGGCCTTAAGTCTGTATAACAAAGAAAAGAAAGGAAAGAATACTGGAGGAGAGAATCGTACGGGAGGAAGCAGTAGCGGAGGAAGCAACTTGGGAAAGAGAAAGTGGGAGAACAACAACAACAACAAAAACAACAATAATAATCAATCAGGGAATTTTTGTGGAGGTTTCAAGAATAGGGCTGAAGGATGCCCGAAGTGTGGGAAGAATCACCAGGGCGAGTGCTGGAAGGGACGTGGCACTTGCTACAACTGCGGACAGGAAGGGCACATCTCGCCCAACTGTTTGAAACCGAAAAAGATACAAGGATGCTTTGCGTGTGGCTCGACGGAGCACCGAATTAAGGACTGCCCAAAGAAGGGAAGTGGTGGGGGTAGTAATCAGCAAGGAGGCAACAAGCTGATGATCGGTGGACCGACACAATCCAACCGCCCAACCGCCAGAACCTTTAACATGACCGTCCAAGACGCAGTGGCTGCGAAGGATGTGGTGTCAGGTATAATCCTAATTAATGATATAAATTCTTATGTATTATTTGATTCGGGTGCCACCTGTTCTTTTGTATCTGAAGAATTTGCTAGTAGACTTAGTAGACCCCGAGAACTTTTAGAAAATCCTTTGATCATAGAAGTTGCTAATAAGGAAGTGATCCCTGTAGAATACGTTTATCAAATTGTCGCGCAAGTATTAGTAAACATGAACTGAGCGTAGACTTGATTCCTATTAGACTGGGAGAATTTGACGTAATACTGGGAATGGATTGGTTGTATAACCATGCTGTGATAATTGATTGTCAGAACAAATGTGTGAACCTTCAGACTCCGAGTAAGTCTAAGGTAGTGTTTTATGGTAGCTAATCGCTTAAGCAATCGTGTTGCGTTACGATGATGCAGGCCAAGAAATTGTTAAGGAAAGGATGTGTAGGATATTTAGCTTACATCGTTGATACTCGGAAAAAGGGAGTAGAAATTAAGGATATATACGTAGTTAATGAATTCCAAGATGTGTTTCCGGACGATCTGCCTGGTCTTCCGCCAGACAGAGAAATCGAATTCGTAATAGACTTAGCACCGGGAACGGCACCGATTTTGAAAGCTCCATATCGTATGGCGCCAGTAGAAATGAAGGAATTGATGATACAATTACAAGAATTATTGGATAAGGGTTACATTCGACCGAGTGTTTCTCCTTGGGGAGCACCAGTACTATTCGTTAAGAAGAAGGACGGATCGATGAGGCTCTGTATCGATTATCGAGAATTGAACAGAGTAACGATCAAGAATCGGTATCCGCTACCGAGGATAGACGACTTATTTGATCAACTGAAGGGAGAAAAGTGTTTCTCAAAGATCGACCTACGAACAGGATATCATCAACTGAAAGTGAGGGATGAGGACATACCAAAGACTGCGTTTCGAACCCGTTATGGACACTACGAGTTTTTGGTAATGTCATTCGGATTGACTAATGCTTCGGCAACATTTATGGACTTGATGAACCGAGTTTTCAAGCCATACTTGGATAAATTTGTAGTGGTTTTTATCGACGACATTTTGATCTACTCAAAGACAGAGGAAGAACACGCCGAACATCTGAAGATTGTGTTGGAGGCACTAAGGAAGGAGAAGATGTATGCAAAATTTTCTAAGTGCGAATTTTGGATAGAGAAGGTTCAATTCTTAGGCCACGTGGTGGATAAGAATGGAATCTCAGTAGACCCAACAAAGGTCGAAGCAGTAAGTAATTGGGAACAACCGAGAACACCGACGGAGGTGAGAAGATTTCTAGGGTTAGCTGGGTACTATCGAAGATTCATCCAAGATTTTTCTAAGATAGCAACCCCGTTGACCAATTTGACTAGAAAGACGGTGAAATTTGTATGGACCGACAAATGCGAAGAAAGTTTTCAAGAACTGAAAAGGAGATTGAGCGAAGCACCTGTGTTATCATTACCAGATGATGCGGGAAATTTTGTGGTGTATAGTGATGCATCGCACAAGGGGCTTGGCTGTGTGCTCATGCAACATGGCAAGGTTATTGCATATGCGTCACGACAATTGAAGGATTACGAAAAATGATACCCCACTCACGACTTAGAATTAGCGGCAGTAGTTTTTGCGTTAAAGATATGGAGACATTATCTATACGGAGAAAAATGTGAGATATACACGGACCACAAAAGTCTGAAATATATCTTCACACAGAAGGAGTTAAACATGCGGCAGAGAAGGTGGTTAGAATTAATCAAAGACTATGGCTGCGATATTCTTTATCACCCGGGAAAGGCAAATGTGGTTGCCGACGCTCTGAGCAGGAAAGGAAGGGAGAAGTTGTTTAATTTGATGACTCAGGAAGAGTTGATAAGAGAGATGGAGAAATTGGAGATAGAAGTGAAAGGACCAGAAAAGTCTGGTGAGAAGTTAATTGTAATGGAAGCTTGTCCGACATTGTTGGATAGAGTAAAGGAAGCTCAGGAAAAGGATGAAGAGTGTGAGAAAATCCGAAAGAGGATCACAGAAAATGAGGAAGAAAAATTTCGAATGGATAAAGACGGTATTTTGAGATTTGAAGGGAGAGTGTGGGTACCAGCGGTAACCGAGTTGAGGGAAGAGATTTTGCACGAGGCACACAATACGACATATTCCGTTCATCCGGGAGGCACAAAGATGTACCAAGATCTAAGGCAACATTTTTGGTGGCCCAATTTGAAACGGGAAGTCGCGGAGTGCGTCAGTAGATGCTTGACTTGCCAACGCGTTAAAGCAGAGCATCAGCGGCCGAGTGGTTTACTACAACCGTTAGAAATACCAGAGTGGAAATGGGAGCATATTACCATGGACTTCGTGGTAAGACTTCCAGTTACACAGAAAGGTTATGATGCTATTTGGGTTATCGTGGATCGACTAACGAAGACCGCACACTTTCTACCAATCAAGATCCGCTACAGTTTGAACCAATTAGCAAGCCTATATGTAAAAGAAATTGTTTCACGACATGGAGTGCCGGTGTCAATTGTCTCTGATCGAGATCCGCGCTTCACGTCCAATTTTTGGAAGAGTTTGCAAAAAAGAATGGGAACGCAGTTGAGGTTGAGTACAGCTTATCATCCTCAAACAGACGGACAAAGTGAGCGAACAATACAAACGCTAGAAGACATGCTTAGGACTTGCGTGATGGATTTTAAGGGAAATTGGGACGACCACCTACCCTTAGTAGAATTCGCATATAATAATAGCTACCATGCGAGTATCGGCATGCCACCGTACGAAGCTCTTTACGGGAGAAAGTGCAGAACGCCGTTATGTTGGGACGAAGTCGGAGAACGACGAATACTCGGACCAGAGTTAGTTCAACAAACCGCAGACGTGGTGACAGTGATAAGAGCCAGACTTGTAGCAGCTCAAGATCGCCAGAAGAAATACGCAGATTTGCATCGGCAGGACCGAGACTTCAAAATCGGCAGTTTCGTATTCTTGAAGGTATCTCCATGGAAGGGAAAAATCTGTTTCGGCAAGAAAGGAAAATTGAGTCCAAGATTCATAGGACCGTTCGAGATACTGAAGCGAGTGGGCGAAGTGGCATGCAAAGTTGCATTGCCACCCGAACTGGAGCACATCCACAACGTGTTTCACATTTCCGTATTGCGACCGTACAAGGCCGACTACAAGCACGTGATTTCTTACGAGCCCATTCAAGTGGAGAAGAACTTGGCGTATGGAGAAATTCCTGTCCAGATATTAGATAGGAAAGAACAAACTTTGAGAAATAAAGTTATTTCATCTGTAAAAGTACTTTGGCGTAACCACGATGTCGAGGAGGCAACGTGGGAGTTAGAAGATAGGATGATGAGGGACTATCCCCATCTATTTGTGTAACCTTGTAGCAATTCCGGGACGGAATTTTTATAAGGGGGGGAGGATGTAATACCCGAGAATTTCCATATATTATTAAATAAATATATTAATGGAAATGAGAATTTATTTGAATATAAATGATTTTGTGTTATGAGATGAATTAATTCAATTATATATAATTGAATAATTATAATAATTGAGAAATTGGTGGAGTTTGTGATAAACTCGTTGATTGCCTTGTGTGGCACAGTGACGTAATATAAGAATGATTATATTAATTTAAGCGAACAATTAATCTATATTAATTGTTAATCGAAGAATATTAATTAACTGTTATAAAATACTAATGAGGATTGATTAATAATATGTGATTATTATTATTGCAAGAAACATAATAATAATGAGCAACGTGTTTATAAATATAATAAGATTTATGTCAAAGTGATGATTAATCATATAAGGGTTAATTAAGTTGTTATGGAGGTTAACAATTATATTGATTGATGTAGGATATGTGTATATTATTAATTCATATTCAATTTATAAGATGAGAAATTATATGTGCAAGCATGCGAATTAAATGTGTAGCATATATTAGCTGACTATGTATTATGTGAAGTGTAATATGACACTATTATATGGTAAGGCTTATTAAACCATGTGAGCTACTTGATTAATAACTTGTGTGACAATAAATATGTGGGTATACATTGTATAATGAACATATTGTAAACAATTAGTTTTAATAAAGGAGACAGTGTAATGTGTTAACATCTGATTAGATTATATCCGGTATTAACAAAATGTACATGGATTATACGTGCCAATTTACACTTACTACAGTATATGAATTATTGTGACATTTCAATTAAAGACCTAAGTGTCTAAATATGTGTGTGTATATAACCTAAGTATTAACACTAGTTTGTTTACAAATTGGAAATGCTGAGATTTTTATGCCTTGTCCCATATTAATAAGACACAAACCTTGTACACGTAAAACACTCATGAAGCTAGCCTACTCCTACCTTCTCAAACTCAGCATTCTAGCAAATCATGATACGGGGAGTGGGCACAACAGTGTTCTTCAACCACTCTACCAACTCTTCCTTAGCTGATATACAAAGCTTCAATCTAGTGGTTCAATTTAATGGACAATTGCATTGTCTGTGTAAGGATTCTTCTATAAATAGCAGCCATGTTTCTTCGTTTTCAATTTGCTGAGAGTTTGCATAAGTGGTGAGTGAAAGCAATATACATATATCAGTAGGAGAAGTTGGATTAGCAGCAAACTATATTTGAATCCTAGCAGAGGTATAATCCCTCTTCCTTTGTTCTTCATTTTCGTTTTCTGTTTCCGAAGTTTCCTTCAAATTTTTGATTATGCCAAATTGGTTCATGATTGGTTTGTAGAACCCTTATATTGTTGTTATATGAACATACATACGTGATGGAACCACTATATAGCTTTCTTGACTTTCATTTCCATTGTTGCTCTTTAATTTCTGTAAAGCATCGAATTCGTGAAATTAGTTGGAGTTCATGAAATTGGGAAACGTTTGGGCGATTGACTGTTATATAAGCATATATATGTGTTAGTAAGTTAAAAAGGTTAGTCTAATAGCATCTGGGTATGTTGAAATCGATGAAATGGGAAGTTTGGGGACGGTTTTGGCTGCAGCGAACTGAGTCTGCAATGCCGCGCCGCAGCGCCGATGCACAGCGTTAGCTGCGCGCTGCAGCGCCAGAACGCGGCAGTACCAGCGTCTCCCACGCCGCAGCGCCAATCCCAGGGCATTATGCCCTCGCCGCAGCGCCAGATTGTGGCTGCTGTTGCCGCGCTGCAGCGCCGGCCTCTGTGTTCAGTTTTCTGCATTCTGCAACAAAACTGTTATATACCAATTGTTTGATTTTTGTTTAAACAAGCATGGGAGCATGATTAATACATATATATAAACCTAATGAGGCAATGTAAGCATGTTTTAGTATATTAGCATGCATGGTTAACCAAACGACATATAGTTTGAAAACAAACTTAAAGTTTCATAAACGAACGTTAACATATATAAAGCATGTTAATATTCTGATTTTTCAAGGCATGTCGGTATGAGGTAGAGATGTATGAAAGACATATTAAGTTATGTATATATGGTTCATAGTATGACAAGAGCCTGTTAGACCTCACTATTGAACATATCTAACAAAAATACAAGTTTTGAAGGTTGATATTGACATGTAAAGACCATGTATACATTCTGACTTTTCGAGCATGTTTATAGGGCCTTGAAATGCATGAAAAGCATGTTAACTTGTGTATATGGGTTTCATAAGGAAGCATGAACATGATAGACCTTATTAATGAACTATTCTAACAAAGTATAAGCTTTGAACGTGAACGTTGGTATGTTATGACGAGAATTAGAATCTGACATTTATGGACACATGTGATAGTACTCTTAGACTCATTCATGTGTCATGCATGTATATATACCATGATTAGTTGCCGTGATTAAAGTTTAGCATAAACAAAGCATGTTTTCAAGATAATAACAATGCTAGCTACATATATGCAATACGAGTACTCATGAGCATGACTAATACAAGTTATATGAATATCTTATGTGTTTAAAAGCGACCATGTTAGACCATATGAGTTCGTGTCCTTGCATGGCTTTAAGTATTAACTTAAGAACCTATACCATGTACGATTGGATTTGGAAAAGTTATACAAGCATGAAAGTATCCTTTAAATATGAATACATGCTACGTGATATTATATGATGTTACTTGAACCCGATTTTGACGGTTAACTTAAGGAGATGCCGTAACTTGCTAAAATGAAATATATTTAGTATTGATTGTGGTCTTATGTGATATTAATAATATGCAAGCATGTTTGCTAATTGTTGAGATCTTATATAATATGAGAATGCGTTTAAACTCTAAAGAAGGAACGTTAAGGATAGAAATTATATTCTATATAACTGTGTAGCTAGGTAAAACTTACCTTATGTGTTGATCGTATATTCAAAGAGAAAATGTGAAGTTAAATTATATGACTAATGAATATCATATATATACGTAACTGTATTACGATAGGAATTCGAAAGTGTTGATTGCTTTTCGTGGATAAACTACGCTAAAGGCAAGTTCTCTTACTTACACTCTTTTAAAGTGCAAGTATCCTAACCGACGCATTTACTTTATGCAAGGAAATCTATGATTGTGAAAGTTTCCTAACTTATACTCTTTTACTATGCAAGTATCCTATCTTGTGTATTGCGAACTAGTTTCCTATTTAATCGGTTGAATTGAATTAGCATACTTGAACTCTTATTTCATTAAAGCTATTATTCATGTTGAACTTAGTATTGTTCTTGAATATTGTGAAAGTGTCTATGCCATTTGATTCGGCGGGACTTATGTTATTGAAAAGCAACCCAAACTAATTGATTGGTGCGGGATCTTGTATTTGACTGAGAAGAACAACCTTCTTTGAAGGGAATATATAAATTGTCGGAGAACCGACGTGCACACTTGAGTATGATTGATTGTTATGCATAACAAGGGTACTTTAGGCTGATCACCTGTTCTACCTGTTTTTGTTGGATTTTCAGTTTATTATTGTCAATTCTAGTAGAAGTTCATAGTCCGTAGTGACTACTCGGTATTCAATTATTTGAAATCTTGAATTGACTTATTATTGAATCATATTGATATTATCCTGTCCTTAGCGACTGTTATTGAGAACTGTTGATATTCTTGAGCTATCAAATCTTGCTATACCCTTTCGAGAATTGAGAATCTTATTATTCACCCTTATTGTATATTACTTGCTGGGCAATTTGTGCTCATTCTTGCTTTCCCTAAAACATTTCAGTTAAGGCAGAGCATGGCGAACCTTCGGGCATTGATAAGGGCAAGGGCAAGGCTACCAACTAGCTTATGTCTGTTATGTTTCAAATATATTAATATTGTGTGAAGATGATGTAGTAAGACTGGATTTATTTATGTTTAAGCTTAAGTTAGATTATGTAACAAGTCGTTAATTGATCATGCTATGTAATCTATTAAGTACTGTAGGTTGCGAGACTTGGGGGAATAATTATAATAAATCATTGTAAATTATTCTAGAATAGATTTTCCGCTGTGGTTGTGTGATATTTAGTTATCATTATTGCGATGTATTACCATGAGCACGTGATGAACCGAATTCGAGAGACCAAGTGGCGGTCCTGGAATTTGGGGGTGTCACAGGTTGGTATCAAAGCCGTAGTTATAAACCTTAGGAACGAGTGTCCTTAGACTATAACTTAGGCGAACTTAGAAGTTAGGAAGGAGATAAAACTCATGTAGAGTTTTCCTTGAGAGGCTTAGTCTGTTATGAAATGTAACTTCATTTTATACAATGAACTTATATTTTGTTTAACATTCTAATGGAGATGCTATTTCTTGGTCTTGTGTTTGTGATTGTAGGATGACAGACACAGGAGTACCTAGTAGAGTGGCCAAGGAGGAGCCCAGGGATATACATGTAGTGTACGAGGCACCTCTAGAGGCTACACCAGTGCAGGCTGTTGCACCGTTCGAGTCCGACGACGAGGACGAGATTGAGATAGAGTCTGATCCAGAGGAGGAGCCGATGGAGGATGAGCCAGTAGAGGACTCTGATGAGGCTACTATAGAGGAACAGATGTTAGGCGAGTACGAGGAGCGTATTCTAGAGTTAGACTGCAGAGTCCAGGAGCTGGAGGCAGAGGCCCACGAGAGAGAGTCTGAGTTCCAGAAGCTGAGGGACGAGGACCACCAGAGGAAGCTGGCTATTCAAGAGTTAGAGGTGGAGATTGCCTACCGTAGGGAGGCAGGGATCCAGATGGGGACTCTATTTCACAGGTCAGTGGCTAGGAATGTAGATTTGGCAGAGAAGCTAGAAGAGGTTGAGCAGAGGGAGCTGAGTGAGAAAACTGAGAAAGAGGCACTCCGTACTCAGCTAGAGTTGGAGGTGATGGATAGGTTACACTTCGAGGAGAAGTGGGAAGCGTCCAATGAGAGAGCTGACGACCTTGAGGACGAGGTCAGGTGCAAGAAGAGAAAGATGAACAAGATGGGGTATGTGTTCCGTTCAACTTTTGAAAGGGTGATTGATGGTGTGTACCACTACCCGGCAGAACAGGGACAGACTCTACATACCTTGAGCCGAGAGCTGGTTGCGTATATAGCACAGTTGGAGTACAAGAGCGCAGTGGAGCGCGGGATGATGGGATGAGATTTCCTTAGTCAGTCTAGTGGTAGTACTAGTTGTGTCTTTATGTATTGTATATACTATGTTGTAATCCCGATCTTTTGTGTAAGATGTGGGATGATGATGTAAACCCCGAGTTAGCTTTTGTTAGAGGGGTAGTATGGTAGTAGGTTGGTATATTCCCCGTCTTTTGTGATATTAGGGGATATATGTGATAACATTTATAGCAATATGCTAGGAAAATCATGTAATGTAATGAAATGGCATATGAATATAAATGGAGTTGATTTTAGAAACGTGTTATAAATTTATTCTTTTAGTATTAAAAGAAATACTTAAGTGATATACTTGAATAATAATAAAATGAAAAATTGTGATAATGCCGCCCAGACGTAGATTGACTGCACCCGAAGAATCCGTTAACAATGAGAGAGAACAAGTAGACCCGATCCAGAAACTGGTAGACTTGTTAGGAGAAGCCTTAAGGGGAAGGAACAATGAACCCGTTCGCCCGAACCCTCAAACTGTGCCAGTAACAACCTTTAAAGACTTTAAGAGTGTAGGACCCCCGGAGTTCGAGGGAACTACCGACCCAATCGTCGCACAAACGTGGATCAAAGAGATCGAAAAAGCTTTCACTATAGCTAGCGTAGGCGAAGATCAGAAGACGGTGTTTGCCACGTACATGATGAGGGGAGAAGCGAACTACTGGTGGGAGGCTAATCAACAAAGAGCTGGAGAAGGGATAATAGCTTGGGATAAGTTTAAGACACTGTTCTTCGAGAATTACTTTCCGAAGAGTATGAAGAATAGGATGGAGGTGAAATTCCTAGAGTTAAAATCAGGTGAGATGACGGTGGCGCAATACGCGGCTAGGTTTAACGAACTAGCGCGATTTGCGGAGCACCAAGTTGGTGATGAAGAGAGGAAGGCTAGACGCTTTGAACAAGGGTTGATGCCATGGCTGTTCAATAAGGTATCAGTTCTTCAAATTGATTCCTTTGCAACATTACTGGAGAAGGCAATCATTGCGGAAGGCGGCAGTGAGGCCTTAAGTCTGTATAACAAAGAAAAGAAAGGAAAGAATACTGGAGGAGAGAATCGTACGGGAGGAAGCAGTAGCGGAGGAAGCAACTTGGGAAAGAGAAAGTGGGAGAACAACAACAACAACAAAAACAACAATAATAATCAATCAGGGAATTTTGTGGAGGTTTCAAGAAGAGGGCTGAAGGATGCCCGAAGTGTGGGAAGAATCACCAGGGCGAGTGCTGGAAGGGACGTGGCACTTGCTACAACTGCGGACAGGAAGGGCACATCTCGCCCAACTGTTTGAAACCGAAAAAGATACAAGGATGCTTTGCGTGTGGCTCGACGGAGCACCGAATTAAGGACTGCCCAAAGAAGGGAAGTGGTGGGGGTAGTAATCAGCAAGGAGGCAACAAGCTGATGATCGGTGGACCGGCACAATCCAACCGCCCAACCGCCAGAACCTTTAACATGACCGTCCAAGACGCAGTGGCTGCGAAGGATGTGGTGTCAGGTATAATCCTAATTAATGATATAAATGCTTATATATTATTTGATTCGGGTGCCACCTGTTCTTTTGTATCTGAAGAATTTGCTAGTAGACTTAGTACACCCCGAGAACTTTTAGAAAATCCTTTGATCATAGAAGTTGCTAATAAGGAAGTGATCCCTGTAGAATACGTTTATCAAATTGTCGCGCAAGTATTAGTAAACATGAACTGAGCGTAGACTTGATTCCTATTAGACTGGGAGAATTTGACGTAATACTGGGAATGGATTGGTTGTATAACCATGCTGTGATAATTGACTGTCAGAACAAATGTGTGAACCTTCAGACTCCGAGTAAGTCTAAGGTAGTGTTTTATGGTAGCTAATCGCTTAAGCAATCGTGTTGCGTTACGATGATGCAGGCCAAGAAATTGTTAAGGAAAGGATGTGTAGGATATTTAGCTTACATCGTTGATACTCGAAAAAAGGGAGTAGAAATTAAGGATATATACGTAGTTAATGAATTCCAAGATGTGTTTCCGGACGATCTGCCTGGTCTTCCGCCAGACAGAGAAATCGAATTCGTAATAGACTTAGCACCGGGAACGGACACCGATTTTGAAAGCTCCATATCGTATGGCGCCAGTAGAAATGAAGGAATTGATGATACAATTACAAGAATTATTGGATAAGGGTTACATTCGACCGAGTGTTTCTCCTTGGGGAGCACCAGTACTATTCGTTAAGAAGAAGGACGGATCGATGAGGCTCTGTATCGATTATCGAGAATTGAACAGAGTAACGATCAAGAATCGGTATCCGCTACCGAGGATAGACGACTTATTTGATCAACTGAAGGGAGAAAAGTGCTTCTCAAAGATCGACCTACGAACAGGATATCATCAACTGAAAGTGAGGGATGAGGACATACCAAAGACTGCGTTTCGAACCCGTTATGGACACTACGAGTTTTTGGTAATGTCATTCGGATTGACTAATGCTCCGGCAACATTTATGGACTTGATGAACCGAGTTTTCAAGCCATACTTGGATAAATTTGTAGTGGTTTTTATCGACGACATTTTGATCTACTCAAAGACAGAGGAAGAACACGCCGAACATCTGAAGATTGTTTTGGAGGCACTAAGGAAGGAGAAGATGTATGCAAAATTTTCTAAGTGCGAATTTTGGATAGAGAAGGTTCAATTCTTAGGCCATGTGGTGGATAAGAATGGAATCTCAGTAGACCCAACAAAGGTCGAAGCAGTAAGTAATTGGGAACAACCGAGAACACCGACGGAGGTGAGAAGATTTCTAGGGTTAGCTGGGTACTATCGAAGATTCATCCAAGATTTTTCTAAGATAGCAACCCCGTTGACCAATTTGACTAGAAAGACGGTAAAATTTGTATGGACCGACAAATGCGAAGAAAGTTTTCAAGAACTGAAAAGGAGATTGAGCGAAGCACCTGTGTTATCATTACCAGATGATGCAGGAAATTTTGTGGTGTATAGTGATGCATCGCACAAGGGGCTTGGCTGTGTGCTCATGCAACATGGCAAGGTTATTGCATATGCGTCACGACAATTGAAGGATTACGAAAAACGATACCCCACTCACGACTTAGAATTAGCGGCAGTAGTTTTTGCGTTAAAGATATGGAGACATTATCTATACGGAGAAAAATGTGAGATATACACGGACCACAAAAGTCTGAAATATATCTTCACACAGAAGGAGTTAAACATGCGGCAGAGAAGGTGGTTAGAATTAATCAAAGACTATGGCTGCGATATTCTTTATCACCCGGGAAAGGCAAATGTGGTTGCCGACGCTCTGAGCAGGAAAGGAAGGGAGAAGTTGTTTAATTTGATGACTCAGGAAGAGTTGATAAGAGAGATGGAGAAATTGGAGATAGAAGTGAAAGGACCAGAAAAGTCTGGTGAGAAGTTAATTGTAATGGAAGCTTGTCCGACATTGTTGGATAGAGTAAAGGAAGCTCAGGAAAAGGATGAAGAGTGTGAGAAAATCCGAAAGAGGATCACAGAAAATGAGGAAGAAAAATTTCGAATGGATAAAGACGGTATTTTGAGATTTGAAGGGAGAGTGTGGGTACCAGCGGTAACCGAGTTGAGGGAAGAGATTTTGCACGAGGCACACAATACGACATATTCCGTTCATCCGGGAGGCACAAAGATGTACCAAGATCTAAGGCAACATTTTTGGTGGCCCAATTTGAAACGGGAAGTCGCGGAGTGCGTCAGTAGATGCTTGACTTGCCAACGCGTTAAAGCAGAGCATCAGCGGCCGAGTGGTTTACTACAACCGTTAGAAATACCAGAGTGGAAATGGGAGCATATTACCATGGACTTCGTGGTAAGACTTCCAGTTACACAGAAAGGTTATGATGCTATTTGGGTTATCGTGGATCGACTAACGAAGACCGCACACTTTCTACCAATCAAGATCCGCTACAGTTTGAACCAATTAGCAAGCCTATATGTAAAAGAAATTGTTTCACGACATGGAGTGCCGGTGTCAATTGTCTCTGATCGAGATCCGCGCTTCACGTCCAATTTTTGGAAGAGTTTGCAAAAAAGAATGGGAACGCAGTTGAGGTTGAGTACAGCTTATCATCCTCAAACAGACGGACAAAGTGAGCGAACAATACAAACGCTAGAAGACATGCTTAGGACTTGCGTGATGGATTTTAAGGGAAATTGGGACGACCACCTACCCTTAGTAGAATTCGCATATAATAATAGCTACCATGCGAGTATCGGCATGCCACCGTACGAAGCTCTTTACGGGAGAAAGTGCAGAACGCCGTTATGTTGGGACGAAGTCGGAGAACGACGAATACTCGGACCAGAGTTAGTTCAACAAACCGCAGACGTGGTGACAGTGATAAGAGCCAGACTTGTAGCAGCTCAAGATCGCCAGAAGAAATACGCAGATTTGCATCGGCAGGACCGAGACTTCAAAATCGGCAGTTTCGTATTCTTGAAGGTATCTCCATGGAAGGGAAAAATCTGTTTCGGCAAGAAAGGAAAATTGAGTCCAAGATTCATAGGACCGTTCGAGATACTGAAGCGAGTGGGCGAAGTGGCATGCAAAGTTGCATTGCCACCCGAACTGGAGCACATCCACAACGTGTTTCACATTTCCGTATTGCGACCGTACAAGGCCGACTACAAGCACGTGATTTCTTACGAGCCCATTCAAGTGGAGAAGAACTTGGCGTATGGAGAAATTCCTGTCCAGATATTAGATAGGAAAGAACAAACTTTGAGAAATAAAGTTATTTCATCTGTAAAAGTACTTTGGCGTAACCACGATGTCGAGGAGGCAACGTGGGAGTTAGAAGATAGGATGATGAGGGACTATCCCCATCTATTTGTGTAACCTTGTAGCAATTCCGGGACGGAATTTTTATAAGGGGGGGAGGATGTAATACCCGAGAATTTCCATATATTATTAAATAAATATATTAATGGAAATGAGAATTTATTTGAATATAAATGATTTTGTGTTATGAGATGAATTAATTCAATTATATATAATTGAATAATTATAATAATTGAGAAATTGGTGGAGTTTGTGATAAACTCGTTGATTGCCTTGTGTGGCACAGTGACGTAATATAAGAATGATTATATTAATTTAAGCGAACAATTAATCTATATTAATTGTTAATCGAAGAATATTAATTAACTGTTATAAAATACTAATGAGGATTGATTAATAATATGTGATTATTATTATTGCAAGAAACATAATAATAATGAGCAACGTGTTTATAAATATAATAAGATTTATGTCAAAGTGATGATTAATCATATAAGGGTTAATTAAGTTGTTATGGAGGTTAACAATTATATTGATTGATGTAGGATATGTGTATATTATTAATTCATATTCAATTTATAAGATGAGAAATTATATGTGCAAGCATGCGAATTAAATGTGTAGCATATATTAGCTGACTATGTATTATGTGAAGTGTAATATGACACTATTATATGGTAAGGCTTATTAAACCATGTGAGCTACTTGATTAATAACTTGTGTGACAATAAATATGTGGGTATACATTGTATAATGAACATATTGTAAACAATTAGTTTTAATAAAGGAGACAGTGTAATGTGTTAACATCTGATTAGATTATATCCGGTATTAACAAAATGTACATGGATTATACGTGCCAATTTACACTTACTACAGTATATGAATTATTGTGACATTTCAATTAAAGACCTAAGTGTCTAAATATGTGTGTGTATATAACCTAAGTATTAACACTAGTTTGTTTACAAATTGGAAATGCTGAGATTTTTATGCCTTGTCCCATATTAATAAGACACAAACCTTGTACACGTAAAACACTCATGAAGCTAGCCTACTCCTACCTTCTCAAACTCAGCATTCTAGAAAATCATGATACGGGGAGTGGGCACAACAGTGTTCTTCAACCACTCTACCAACTCTTCCTTAGCTGATATACAAAGCTTCAATCTAGTGGTTCAATTTAATGGACAATTGCATTGTCTGTGTAAGGATTCTTCTATAAATAGCAGCCATGTTTCTTCGTTTTCAATTTGCTGAGAGTTTGCATAAGTGGTGAGTGAAAGCAATATACATATATCAGTAGGAGAAGTTGGATTAGCAGCAAACTATATTTGAATCCTAGCAGAGGTATAATCCCTCTTCCTTTGTTCTTCATTTTCGTTTTCTGTTCCGAAGTTTCCTTCAAATTTTTGATTATGCCAAATTGGTTCATGATTGGTTTGTAGAACCCTTATATTGTTGTTATATGAACATACATACGTGATGGAACCACTATATAGCTTTCTTGACTTTCATTTCCATTGTTGCTCTTTAATTTCTGTAAAGCATCGAATTCGTGAAATTAGTTGGAGTTCATGAAATTGGGAAACGTTTGGGCGATTGACTGTTATATAAGCATATATATGTGTTAGTAAGTTAAAAAGGTTAGTCTAATAGCATCTAGGTATGTTGAAATCGATGAAATGGGAAGTTTGGGGACGGTTTTGGCTGCAACGAACTGAGTCTGCAATGCCGCGCCGCAGAGCCGATGCACAGCGTTAGCTGTGCGCTGCAGCGCCAGAACGCGGCAGTACCAGCGTCTCCCACGCCGCAGCGCCAATCCCAGGGCATTATGCCCTCGCCGCAGCGCCAGATTGTGGCTGCTGTTGCCGCGCCGCAGCGCCGTCCTCTGTGTTCACTTTTCTGCATTCTGCAACAAAACTGTTATATACCAATTGTTTGATTTTTGTTTAAACAAGCATGGGAGCATGATTAATACATATATATAAACCTAATGAGGCAATGTAAGCATGTTTTAGTATATTAGCATGCATGGTTAACCAAACGACATATAGTTTGAAAACAAACTTAAAGTTTCATAAACGAACGTTAACATATATAAAGCATGTTAATATTCTGATTTTTCAAGGCATGTCGGTATGAGGTAGAGATGTATGAAAGACATATTAAGTTATGTATATATGGTTCATAGTATGACAAGAGCCTGTTAGACCTCACTATTGAACATATCTAACAAAAATACAAGTTTTGAAGGTTGATATTGACATGTAAAGACCATGTATACATTCTGACTTTTCGAGCATGTTTATAGGGCCTTGAAATGCATGAAAAGCATGTTAACTTGTGTATATGGGTTTCATAAGGAAGCATGAACATGATAGACCTTATTAATGAACTATACTAACAAAGTATAAGCTTTGAACGTGAACGTTGGTATGTTATGACGAGAATTAGAATCTGACATTTATGGACACATGTGATAGTCCTCTTAGACTCATTCATGTGTCATGCATGTATATATACCATGCTTAGTTGCCGTGATTAAAGTTTAGCATAAACAAAGCATGTTTTCAAGATAATAACAATGCTAGCTACATATATGCAATACGAGTACTCATGAGCATGACTAATACAAGTTATATGAATATCTTATGTGTTTAAAAGCGACCATGTTAGACCATATGAGTTCGTGTCCTTGAATGGCTTTAAGTATTAACTTAAGAACCTATACCATGTACGATTGGATTTGGAAAAGTTATACAAGCATGAAAGCATCCTTTAAATATGAATACATGCTACGTAATATTATATGATGTTACTTGAACCCGATTTTGACGGTTAACTTAAGGAGATGCCGTAACTTGCTAAAATGCAATATATTTAGTATTGATTGTGGTCTTATGTGATATTAATAATATGCAAGCATGTTTGCTAATTGTTGAGATCTTATATAATATGAGAATGCGTTTAAACTCTAAAGAAAGAACATTAAGGATAGAAATTATATTCTATATAACTGTGTAGCTAGGTAAAACTTACCTTATGTGTTGATCGGATATTCAAAGAGAAAATGTGAAGTTAAATTATATGACTAATGAATATCATATATATACGTAACTGTATTACGATAGGAATTCGAAAGTGTTGATTGCTTTTCGTGGATAAACTACGCTAAAGGCAAGTTCTCTTACTTACACTCTTTTAAAGTGCAAGTATCCTAACCGACGCATTTACTTTATGCAAGAAAATCTATGATTGTGAAAGTTTCCTAACTTATACTCTTTTACTATGCAAGTATCCTATCTTGTGTATTGCGAACTAGTTTCCTATTTAATCGGTTGAATTGAATTAGCATACTTGAACTCTTATTTCATTAAAGCTATTATTCATGTTGAACTTAGTATTGTTCTTGAATATTGTGAAAGTGTCTATGCCATTTGATTCGGCGGGACTTATGTTATTGAAAAGTAACCCAAACTAATTGATTGGTGCGAGATCTTGTATTTGACTGAGAAGAACAACCTTCTTTGAAGGGAATATATAAATTGTCGGAGAACCGACGTGCACACTTGAGTATGATTGATTGTTATGCATAACAAGGGTACTTTAGGCTGATCACCTGTTGTACCTATTTTTGTTGGCTTTTCAGTTTATTACTGTCAATTCTAGTAGAAGTTCATAGTCCGTAGTGACTACTCAGTATTCAATTATTTGAAATCTTGAATTGACTTATTATTGAATCATATTGATATTATCCTGTCCTTAGCGACTGTTATTGAGAACTGTTGATATTCTTGTTATTCTTGAGCTATCAAATCTTGCTATACCCTTTAGAGAATTGAGAATCTTATTATTCACCCTTATTGTATATTACTTGCTGGGCAATTTGTGCTCATTCTTGCTTTCCCTAAAACATTTCAGTTAAGGCAGAGTATGGCGAACATTCGGGCATTGATAAGGGTAAGGGCAAGGCTACCAACTAGCTTATGTCTGTTATGTTTCAAATATATTAATATTGTGTGAAGATGATGTTGTAAGACTGGATTTGTTTATGTTTAAGCTTAAGGTAGATTATGTAACAAGTCGTTAATTGATCATGCTATGTAATCTATTAAGTACTGTAGGTTGCGAGACTTGGGGGAATAATTATAATAAATCATTGTAAATTATTCTAGAATAGATTTTCCGCTGTGGTTGTGTGATATTTAGTTATCATTATTGCGATCTATTACCATGAGCACGTGATGAACCGAATTCGAGAGACCAAGTGGCGGTCCTGGAATTTGGGGGTGTCACAGTAGCTATTTGTATATGCCTCCGCTCCCTGAAGGAATCGTTTAGCCCAGATACTATACATCAATCATTAAAGATTACGAATGTACTACTTTAGATTTAACTTATGGATTAACACTTAACCTTTTATTTAAAAGTTCTTATTTATAAACTAGTAAACCATATAACCAATCCAGCAAACTGCATTGCCAATCCAGCATCTTGGATAACCAATCCAGCAACCTGGATTGACCAAACATACTAATCCAGTAACCTGTATTATCCAAATAGAACAATCCAATATCCTAGATTGTCCAAACAGACCATTCCAGCAACTTGATGGCCAATCCAGCAGACCAGATTGCAATCCAACAAACTGGATTCCAATCCAGCAAACTGGATTCCAATCCAGCAAACTAGATTCAAAATAGATTTTAATTCAGTAAACTGGATTCCCCTTTTTTAACCTAATCATCTTATTATATTTTTTTTATCTTTTGGCTACACATATATACATATATTCCATACAAAAAAATAATTTTTCTGAAAATTTTCAATTTTCTTTAGTATTTTTTAAAAGTCCGTTTTTAGTTAGTAACTTAAGAAATTAGCTATATTATGCTCAACTCCAACAATTTTCGACTCTTGGCAGAATCTTACACGTACTAACGTGAACTTCCAATTTAAATTTCGTGGCCATCGAAGTTATAGAACTCCAGTTATAGCGATTTTCGTCAGAAAAACCCAAATATTGAAATGACCATAACTCGGTAAATTTAAGTCGGAATAAGCTAATTTTTGGACAGGAGCTACTTTTTATAATATATTTTCTTGTCCCAAAAATTTTGAATTTATTTCATTAATTAAGTTATCGAAACTTCCCCTGGCAGTTTTGGGCAGATTACTTTTTGTCATTTTTTAGATTTTACCTACTTTGCTAAAAACAGTCCACACAAAAATCTACAACACCTTTTTTAGTGATTCCACTTGAAAATGTTAGAAGACTCATAGATCTAACTCTAGGACTTGACCATACTCAAAAATTCTAAATATAATGAGAGATTTGGTTGTTTGAATTTCATATTTTGTTTTCTCAAAAATCTGATTTTCAATCCTTTGTGATTTCTAAGAAAACTTTCTTGATCTCTTGATTAATCAAACCTTACCCATCATAATACATACTAATACTTCATATACTCATGGATCTACCATGATTCATGATATATTTCATCAAACATCCACCAAACACTAGATTAAACACAATCAATGCTAAGAAAAATTAGGGTTTTCTAACTGTTGAAAACCTAGTTTCCATTTCTTACTTTAGATCCAACTTTTGATCCTCAAAAAGGTTAGATCCAAACATATAACACTTATAAACACATAGATCTAGGGTTTTAAACCTCAAGATCATAACTTTACATTATCAAAAATTAAATCAAACAAAAAGGAATTAGACTATATTAAATAGAAACCTTTATACCTTAGTTTGTTTTCCTTCCTAATTTTGGTTAAGGAACTTTGAAAATACCAAATACTCTCCCTCTCTCTCTCCCTATTGTGGCCGAAATATCTTCATTCTCTCTCTCCCTTGATTGTTTTGTTTTTTTTGCTAATGAGGAAAGATAAAAGAAATAAGATGAAATTTGGTTTTGGTGGGTTAGTAGATTAGGGAGATATATTTTGTATATATCTTATACATCCCCATCAGCTCTCTCTTTCTCAACATTAAAATCTTACTTGCACACTATAGATTACTTGCAAACTTGGTTTAAATATAAGGCTTGACTGAAAGCTTGACACTTGGCTTGGAGTTGTTGAACAACCCTTGAAAACTAAGTTAGCTAAATTCAATTAACCGTGTGTCTTCTCCCTCCCCTATATTGCCGACCATACACCCATTTTGTCCCACTTTTGTTTTATCTATATTGCTTAATTTACTAAATCAAATGACTAAAAAGTCCCTTACCACATGGGCTAAAAATTAAGCCACTTAATAATTCTTTTGGGCTTGCAAATTAATTTATTGGGCCATGAAATCAACATAGTTCCATACTTTTTTTAATTCTATCTTACCCTAATCATTTAGTTAGGGTTTCTTTTACACACATTTGTAAATAAATTCCTTACTCATATACATTTAATTTTATAACCCAATTAGACTTGTTTTTACTTAGGTTATAAAATTAATTAATTGAGATGTATAAATTAAAACTCTTAGGGTTAGTATATATTTTTAAATACTAAGATTCTCTCATATTATAATTCCTTAGGTTATTTAATTACCACACCTAATATATATATTAGATTACATAACTTTATTCTTAATTACCAAATAAATGTATACACATTATATAAGGTATATTTATTTAATCACGTACAAATACATATCAATAATTAGTCACTTAAAGATTAAAAATATTTTTAATTTAAAAATCAAGGCTAACATTCAAGCCATGTTAATTTTAAACATAACTTATCTTACTCTTTCGTAATCAAAATGATTAAGTATTCATCTTAGTTAATAAAGAAATTAACTATTTAGATTAATTCGCATATTCACTTATATGGTTCAAGTACTTTCTTAAAAAAATATTATTCGTAAAAATTACACATATAATCATGTAAAATTATTGGTCGTTACATTTCGTAGTTTGATCCTTACCCACTCTGTTATTCCTCTGGGTTGTCTCCGAGGTTAACTTGATATCCTAAGGTTGCCTCTGGGATGATTTGATGCTTCGGGGCTGCCTCCAAAGGTTGATTTGATCTCCCTGGTTGTCGCGGAGGTTTGATTTGATCTCCCGGGGTTGTCGCCTAGGTTTGATTTGATCTCCCGGTGTTATCACCGGGGTTGGATTTGATCTCTCGGTGTTGTCGCTAGGGTTTGGCTTGACCTCCCATTGTTATCGTTGGGGTTGACTGTATCTCCCGGGGTTGTCGCCAGGGTTTGATTTGATGCTTAGGGGTTGTCTACAAAGGTTGACTGTATCTCCCAGGGTTGTCACCGGGGTTGATTGTATCTCCCAGGGATGTCGCCGGGGTTTGATTTGATCTCACGGTGTTGTCTTCTGGGTTGGAAGACGGTTTTGCCCTCCTTCTAGGTTTGTAACAGGAATGCAAAATTTTGAGTGTCTACACATTGATTACTCACATGTTATTATTACTACTGTTATTGTTATACTTGTGGGAAATTGTTTGCTCAGTCTTGCATAATAACATTGCAGCTAAGGTTGAAAGAGTTGACGAGCCATCCATTAGTAATGGAAAAAGCAAGGCAAACAAGTGATGAAGACTTGTTTAATTATTTGAAAGATATTATGTTAAGACTTATTTATTTATGTTATGTTTGCGCATTTGATGTATTTAAGGTTAGATTACCTGGGATTGATTTATTATGATGTTGTAACCCTTTATTGGGAGGATTTCTATTTTAGTTATGAGTTTTATTTATATCCTTGTTTATGGGTAATTATTGTGATTTTATTGGACAGTGAACACCAAATCCTGTGGAAATGAAGTACCCATATTTGGGGGTGTCACAATCTGGGTACAGGGCAGCGTAGCTGTGCCATTATTAAACTGCCAGGAAGTGCAGCTGTGCCCTTCGGCAGTCTCAGGCATAAAGTTCAGACAGCGCAGCTACGCCCAAGCACCAGATCAGTTTTTAAAATAAGATCCACACCAGCAGTTCACTCCCACTCAAACACAACTTCTGATTTTACTTCTCTCTCAAAATAAAGCCGATAAACCCTACTCCTACTCTTCTTCAAAAACATCAACTTCAATCTCAATCCCAATCCAATTCACAACCAACTTGGATTCCACCTCTCTCTTTCTCTTATAAAAACCATAATTTTCCCCTTCAATTTCACAGATATCAAACACATAGAGGCAAGAGGGAATCGTGAATTATCCATCAAGTGTTTGGTAAAAGGTTTGAGAGAGATTTTACGGTACATTCAGTCAGTTTGGGGGTTACTCATTGTCAGAAAGCTCATCCACAAGCCCTAGCTTTGTAATTATGCCAAATAGAATTCGAATACCACAATTATCTTCCTCCAGCAGTGACAATGAGAGTGAGGGACAGAGCAGTAATACATTGGACCCATCAAAGTTCATCAATCTCTCCGCAAAACACCATTATTGGAATGTGCTTGTCGACAAGTCATTTGTGTGGAGAGAGGTCTCAAGCCAAGTGAGGGAGATGGGAAGATTCTTAAGCAAATTCGGCAGCGTGGTTAGGCATTATTTGTGGAAACTCCATGCTCAGCTCCAATGGCAATTGTGAGGGAATTCTATGCAAACACCTGAGAAACTCAGAATGGGATATCTTTCGTTAGAGGCAAGCAAGTTCCCTACACATCGCAAGCAATTAATGAACTGTTTCGATTTCCAACACCAACTCCAGCGGCCATAAACTGGGTGCAAGCCCAGTGATTTGAGAAGGACTTAGACAAATTGATGGATGACATATGCAAGCCTGGGACTAGTTGGAAGACAAAAGCAGGCACTGACAAAAAAATTCATTTTCCCCAAACTGCTTTGAACAGATACGCCAAGGCATGGTATAGTTTCATTTGAGCGAGCGTGCTTCCCACTAGTCACGACAAGGATGTGACCACCGAGAGAGCTGTGCTATTATATGGAATTCTAAAGAAGCAGAGCTTAGATCTCGGGTTTCTCATCAATCAGTCCATGCTTCGGTTTATGCGACCCGGTACGTCTGATGGGATTCCTCATGCCTCTATCATCACGCATCTTTGCCATGTGGCAAAGGTGGACTGGGGTGAAGAAACTCTTCAGCTGCCCATGAGAGACATAGACAGCGCCGCCATAAAGAAATATACCATTTGGAGTAGAGGAAAATCTCACCCACGGTGCTTGGGATTTATTATGCCTGAGGATGATTCTGAGAGTGAAGAAGAAGAGGAAGAAGAAGTAAAGGAAGAGGAGAATGCACCAGTTCTTGCTCTACAACCAGTTGGGCCACCTCCCGAATATTATGCCAGATAGAAGCGGGAGATACTGTACTTAAGGAAACGTATAGATGCTATGCACATGGATTTCAAGACCTACACAGCAGAGTTTTCTCAGACCTTATCTCGTGCCTTTGAAATGAGTGGCACACATGCCTCATTTTCAGTATTCGGCACAGGCGTCTCCTATCCTCTGCCTGACACACCTTCCAAGCAAGATGAGACGGGAGACGACGATGATGCCACCTAGGGGAGTTTTCTTAACCCTTTATCTCCAATGAGGACATTGTAATTCATAAGTTTGGGGTTATCGGAGAAGCATTGTAGTTTAATTCATATCATTTAGTTTATATAGTTTCATTTTAGTTAATTGCATGAGAGTTTAGTCTAATTTAGTTATGTTCCTGTTATTTCCTTATTTCCTCCTAAAAATAATAATAAAAACAAAATAAAAAGTTTTTCTTGTTGCATTATGTTTCTGTAGATCATATTGGATGAATCCTAGCATCTTGTTAGTTTGAAATCCATATTGGCCTATGATGAAATTGGTTTTTCTTGATTATGTAAGAATGTGGATAACTTAGACTTGGTTATAATGTCATATTGTAATGTGAATCCTAATCTTTTTGAAATTGATATAACTAGATAGCACTCGTAAAATAGTTGTTATTACTTGCTTAATCTAAATATTCACATAATTATTAAATGATAGAAATTTCAAAGAATGGGTAGTGTAAGCAAAGATCACACAAAGACTGAGTTTGGGAGAAAACTTTGGAGTAGTAAAGCTATATTGCATAAAAATAAAGAAAAAAAATGAATAAATGCTTGTCTAGTCTAGTCCTGTGGCCTTTGATACTCGAGTAAGTACGCCCTAGGGGATGTCTCTACACCCAGCGCCCTAAAGCCTTCTGGCTTGGGAGTCGTTGGTCGAAAGCTCGCTACATGGGTATCATTGAAAAGCCTAAGAGGGCTAGGCATTGCACAGCCGGGTATAAACACGGGAATGAGCGAATAATTCCCTCGTGATTGAATAAAAAGCTAATAAACTCCAAGTTAACCCCTAACTTAGTCAATGTGAAGTCACAGCTGCAACTTATCCTATTTGATGCCTTTATTAAGTTAGAATTGTAACTTTCCCTCTAAGAAGCATATTATGTGAAATATTTGCATCATGGAAAATTTAATGGTTGCTAAGAACACAACAAACTATATCAGTAATGACAGGCTTTAGATTTACAAAATGATACGGCTTATTTGTTGGGTTTGTACGAAATCGTGACGCAATCAAATTGCAAAAATTAGCGAAAGCATGGTATATCAAAGTTTAAAAAAAATTTCACAAAACCATTACTCGGATCATCCTTTATTCAAATTATTAATTTAAAACGATAAATAAGAAATTATGGAATCATACCCTTGTAGAACGAAGCTTCCACAAGTACGAGTTCAACTCCTTGTTCTTCGTGATCTCCTTGAATTTTTGGGTTAGATTCCTTCCTTTGATCAATGTTAGCCACCCAAGTGTTTGGCCTCTAGAGGTGATTCATCAAGGAATAGGAATTATTCAAGAAGGAGGGTGGTTGGCTAAACCCTAGTTTTCTATCCTCTGTAGAAAAGGAGTACTCTCCAACAATTAGAATTGCATCAACTGATATATATATTATAAGACTTCTCTTGTATAGATATTGGTCAACCCTTCTAATCCTATTAGATATGGGGTTTCATTTAATTAATTAAGCTCCTTTAATTAATTTAGGCTTCCCACCACATTGGGAATAATTAATTAAATTTATTTAATTAATTTGCCTCTTAATCTTATTAGAAATAAATGAGAGTACTAATATTAAATTAATTCCTATACTCCTTTAGAAATTAAAATAATAATAATTGTAATAATATTAATAAGACTCCTCTTATTAATTTATATTTAATATTTCCAAAATATTAAATAATAAACATTAAGCTATTTAATTTATTTTATCACTATAGATTAAATTAATTACACTTAATGCATTATGACGATTATGTCATTATTCTTAAATAATTATTATTCCTTTTATGGTGCGACCCTTTAGGTTCTCCATATTAAACCGGTTGTGAATAAATCAATTAGAACAATTCTAATCTTATTTAAATAAATAAATTAAACTAATAATCTATTTAAATAAATAATATTTATTCTACAATAGGGATAAGCCTCCCTAGCGATCAACGACTTTCCAGATAATATAGATTTCAAAATTAATCATAAAAGAACTTGTGAGTAAATAGTTACCGTACAATTCAATCCTTCCACCATACACTGTCCCAATTAAATATAAGACATAGAATTATTGTCAAGTCTTATTTTATTTAATTATATGTATTTCGATTAGAAAATGCACAACTCCAAATAATGCAAATTAGAAACTCCTTTCTAATTTCATTCTGTCTTGGCCAAGGACTATTGAGTTGTCATTTAATGAATCACATAGGACATATATCTTCTTTGACTAGAAGTGATAGATTTTTTATTGATCATTCATTATCTCCATATGTAACTATTGGGTTTGTACGAAATCGTGATGCAATCAAATTACAAAAATTAGGGGAAGTATGGTATATTAGAGTTTAAAATATTTCTACAAAACCATTACCCGGATCATCCTTTATGCAGATTATTAATTTAAAATGATAAATAAGAAGTTATAGAATCATACCCTTGTAGAATGAAGATTCCACAGGTACGAGTTCAACTCCTTGTTCTTCGTGATCTCCTTGAATTTCCGGGTTAGATTCCTTCATTTGATCAATGTTAGCCACCCAAGTGTTTGGCCTCTAGAGGTGATCCACCAAGGAAGATGAATTATCAAGAAGGAGGGTGGTTGGCTTAGTTTTCTATCCTCTATAGAAAAGGAGTACTCTCTAACAATTGGAATTGCATCAATTGATATCTATTATAAGACTCCTCTTATATAGATATTGGTCAACCCTTCTAATCTTATTAGACATGGGATTTTATTTAATTAATTAAACTTCTTTAATTAATTTAAGCTTCCCACCACATGAGAATAATTAATTAAATTCATTTAATTAATTTGTCTCCTAATCTTATTAGGAATAAATGAGAGTACTAATATTAAATTAATTACAAAACTCCTTTAGAAATTAAAATAATAATAATTGTAATAATATTAATAAGACTCCTTTTATTAATTATTATTTAATATTTCCAAAATATTAAATAATAAATATTAAGCTATTTAATTTATTCTATCACTATAGATTAAATTAATTACACTTAATGCATTATTACAATTATGCCATTACCTTCTTAAATAATTATTCTTCCTTTTATGGTGTGACCCTTTAGGTTCTCTATATTAAACCGGTTGTGAATAAATCAATTAGAACAATTCTAATCTTATTTAAATAAATAAATTAAACTAATAATCTATTTAAATAAATAATATTTATTCTACAATAGGGATAAGCCTCCCTAGCGATCAACGACTTTCCAGATAATATAGATTTCAACATTAATCATAAAAGAACCTGTGAGTAACTAGTTACCATACAATTCAATCCTTCCACCATACAATGTCCCAATTAAATATAAGATATGAATTTACTGTCAAGTCTTATTTTATTTAATTATATGTATTTCGATTAGAAAATGCACAACTCTAAATAATGCAAATTAGAAACTCCTTTCTAATTTTATTTTACCTTGGCCAAGGATTCCTGGGTTGTCATTTAACGAATCACATAGGATATATCTCCTCTTTTACTAGAGGTGGTAGATTCTTTATTGATCATTCATTATCTTCATATGTAACTCATTATACCCAAGTATACCCTTTTATATACCCTAAAGGGTTTTAAGGAATAAGTCAAAGTATAATTCATTACATACAAGATACTATGATGATCTCAAGTCTAAGGATCACTTGTACTACTATCACATTAGGAATTCCTATTGACAGGCGCGTAAAACTCCATTAGGTATTCCATAGCGAGTCACGTTCAGTGAACTTATTCTCCAATAAGCACCTACATACTTGCTTTAGTGTCTCCACATAAATGATCATGAGATCATTCATTATCTCTATATGTAACTCATTATCCCCATATGTAACTCATTATACCCAAGCATACCCTTTTATATACCCTAAAGGGTTTTAAGGAATAAGTCAAAGCATAATTCATTACATACAAAATACTATGATGATCTCAAGTCTAAGGATCACTTGTACTACTATCACATTAGGAATTCCTATTGACAGGCGAGTAAAACTCCATTAGGTATTCCATAGCGAGTCACGTTCAGTGAACTTATTCTCCAATAAGCACCTACATATTTGCTTTAGTGTCTCCACACAAATGATCATGAGATCAATCATCCTCATCCAATGAGCAAGCAACATATGTACCAATCTATCCGAATTTACTAATTCCTTTTTTTAGTAATCCCACGATTGGGAACTATTTTAGTTTTAGAGCTTTTTATGAATTTAGATCTCATTAGCATGATCATCATCATAATTCTAAAAGCATTGCTTAAAACTATAGGTTATTTACATATTATAAAAACAGCACCATGTAGATAATTAAATGCCTTTAATAAATGAATATTTTATTAATAAATAAATAAGATTGTTTACAAAGTATGTGCTTTATCATCATACATGATTGGCTTGTATGCACACTACTATCAATCTCCCACTTGCACTAAAGCCAATCGCCATAGTATCTCATACCCATCTTCTCTAAGTGACGATCAAACTGCTGTTGTGTTAAAGCTTTAGTAAATAGATCTGCAATGTTGTCTTAAGAGTCTACACGCTCCAAGGTGACGTCTCCTCTTTCAATGATCTCCCTGATCAAATGAAATCGCCGCAACACGTGTTTAGATTTCTGATGAGACTTGGGTTCCTTAGCCTGTGCAACTGCTCCTGTGTTGTCACAGTAAACGGGAACTGCTTCTCCAATGCTAGGAACCACACCAAGTTCAGTTATGAACTTCTTCATCCAAACAGCTTCCTTTGCAGCTTCACTTGCAGCTATATACTCTGCCTCTGTCACTGAATCAGCAACTATTTGCTGCTTGGAACTCTTCCAACTCACTGCGCCTCCGTTCAAGGTAAAAACATACCCCGAAATAGATTTATTATCATCTTGGTCCGTTTGAAAACTTGAGTATGTGAAGCCCTCGAGTTTTAATTCAGACCCACCGTAGACAAGAAAAATATCCTTAGTCCTTCTCAAGTATTTTAGGATATTCTTCACTGCCTTCCAGTGCTCTTCTCCTGAATTCGACTGGTATCTGCTCGTTACACTAAGTGCATAAGCAACATCCGGTCTAGTACATATCATACCGTACATGATAGATCCTATTGCCGAAGCATAAGGGATCTTATTCATACGGTCTCTCTCCTCAGGTGTCTTTGGGGCCTGTTTCTTGGAGAGATGTATTCCATGGCTCATCGGTATGAGACCTCTTTTGGAATCTTCCATGCTAAATCTCTTTAGCATTACATCAATGTATGGTCCTTGGGATAAACCAAGCATCCTTTTAGATCTATCTCTATAGATCTTTATCCCCAAAATATAGGATGTTTCTCCCAAGTCCTTCATGGAGAAGTGTTTAGATAACCAGATTTTAATCGATTGTAGCATAGGAATGTCATTCCCTATCAATAATATATCATCAACATATAATACAAGGAATAAAACTGCGCTCCCACTAACCTTCTTGTACACACATGGTTCATCGTCATTTTTGATAAAATCAAACTCTTTGATTGTCTCATCAAAATGAATGTTCCATCTACGAGAAGCTTGCTTCAATCCATAAATGGATCGTTGCAGCTTACAGACTTGATTTGTTCCAACCTTTGAAACAAATCCCTCTGGCTGTGTCATATACACATTCTCCTCAAGTTTTCCATTGAGGAAGGCCGTTTTCACGTCCATCTGCCAGATCTCATAGTCGTTATAAGCTGCAATTGCAAGCAAAATCTAAATGGACTTGAGCATAGCTACTGGTGAAAAGGTTTCATCATAGTCAACTCCTTGTCTTTGTTTGAAACCTTTTGCAACCAGTCGGGCCTTATAGGTCTCTACCTTGCCATCCGCTCCAGTCTTTCTTTTAAAGACCCATTTACACCCAATAGGCTTAATGCCTTCAGGTGGTGAAACCAAAGTCCATACTTTGTTTTCATACATGGAGTCCATTTCGGATTTCATGGCTTTAAGCCATTTCCCTGAGTCTTTATTACTCATAGCCTATTCGTAATTCAATGGATCATCATCATTCATAATGTGTACCTAATCGTCATCCTCTATAATGAATCCATACCTCTCAGGTATCTTCGGTACTCTTCCAGATTTACGAACAGGGTGTGGTATAGTAGGTTCTTCTACTTGGTCAGGTACCTGACTTTGATCCGTGATAATTTATGGTTCTTGGACTTCTTCAAGATATATCTTACTCCCACTGACCCCTTCATGGATAAACTCCTTTTCCAAGAACGCAGCATGTTTTACCAATTATTCAAGCCTGAAAGGAGACGATGGAGATTCTGGAACTGCTTCGAATCCTCAACGCAATCCAACGGAACTGCGCCTCTACGGTATCCACACAAACGTCCCGCGAATCGTCACACGATCTGCAGCAAGGAAAGCTGCGGTACTAGCCGCCAAAGATCTGGACTTTTCAAAAAATTTCTCTCTAGTCTCTCTCTAAGAGCGGCTAGGGTTTTGATATCGATGATACCCTAAACGGCTGATATATCATATATAGCAGTTAAAGAAATTAACCAAAACCTAATCCAATTAGAAATATAAAATCCGAATTTATATATATATATATATATATATTATTTCTTAATTAAGTCTTACTTAATTAATATAAATATATATATATATATATACAAATTATCCTATTAATTTAAATTCATAATTTAAATACTATCAATCATATTGATATATTTAAATCCATACAATTTAAATTAATTCCCTTTTAATTACGTTCTAAGTGTGTGACCCTATAGGTTATTATTATGTTGGCAATACTTTTAAAATCATATTATAAAATTATAAACAGTGAGCGGCATCTAGTAATGCATCACTACTACCCAAATAATAATAAGATCGGTGATTCGATACAACCTTTTCGTGACCAATGTTTCAATGTAATTTAATCCTTTTAACCTTGACATCCTAGTTTAAACTCGAGGCATGAAATGTGTCATCCTCTTCATAATTTAATCTGAGTTTTCTTGATCGATGAGTAGACTATATGAAACAAATCAGTATTTGAGCATGGCCATGCATTTCATAGTCCTACTCAATCAAGAGGCCTATGGATATCACCCCTAATATATAGTAGGGTTAAATTCCATCTAGATCACTCATATTCCTCACACGATTCATGATATACCCAATAATCACCTTTATCGTCCACCTATTAAAGGTGGCCTTTGATGATATCAAAGTACATAAATTCTCGTGTAGTAATATAGTGATTTCAGGTCGGAGGATCATTACATCATTGTCACTATGAGAATTGCTTATGACACTTTGCATAATGCTCCACGTAGAATTCTCATGGTGGGTCTGCCCAGTACATTGTTCTCTAACATGTACCTATGCATTGACTCAATATCTCATATATTTATGACCAATGAGATTTGGCCATCAGTCAATCCACATACTAGTCTCAATGTATCATTGTTGTCCCATTAACAATGACACTCAACTAGGGACATTTAAGAGTAATGATACTAATTGTAACTATATGATCTCATATTCAAGTCACATACTTGAAGCCGTATAATTTGTATCACTATTCTAAGGACTTTTATTATGTTAACATTTATATAACGTAGTAAATAAAACCATAATAAAGTAATTCATTTATTCAATCAAATATAATATCAAAAAATGTTTAAACAATTACATCAAAGAATTAGCCTCTAGGGCATAAACTCTAACAGGTAAAACTCATCAGGGATCGAACCATGTCTAACAGCGTTCGATTTCTCCTTTCAGATACTCCATTTAATTGTGGTGTACCTGGAGGAGTCCACTGTGAGATTATACCATTTTCTATGAGACAATTGAGAAACTCACCGCTTAAGTATTCTCCACCTCGATCTGATCGAAGTATCTTTATACTCTTGCACGTTTGTTTCTCTACTTCACTTCTGAACTCTTTGAACTTTTCAAATGATTCTGACTTGTATTTCATTAAATACACATATCCAAATCTTGAGTGATCATCAGTGAAAGTAATAAAATAAGAATACCCACCCCGTGCACTTGTTGTCATAGGCCCACAAACGTCTGTGTGAATCAATGCCAACAACTCTGTAACTCTTTATCCTTTTGCACTAAAGGGAGATTTTGTCATTTTACCTATGTGACAAGATTCACAAGTTGGATATGATTCATAATCGGATAGCTCGAGGAGCCCATCTTTATGCAACTTGGATAATCTTGTTTCATTGATATGACCGAGTCTACAGTGCCACATGTAAGTATAATTAATATCATCTCTTTTCCTTTTCTTAGTTTGTTCAATTTTGAAAAATATTTTCTTGTAAGTCAAGTGTATAAAGTCCATTTCGCAAATTTCCAATACCATATAAAACATCGTCTTTTTAAATAGAACAACTATTGTTCTTTATAACAACGTTAAATCCTTCCATATCCAATATAGAAATTGAAATAATATTTTTAATAATATTCGGAACATAATAACAATTATTAAGATAAATGGACTTGCCCAAAGGCATTACTAAACAATAAGTCCCTACAGCTAATGCAGTAACCTTTGCTCCATTCCCCTCTCGTAGGATGACCTCATCATTGCTCAGCTTTCTATTTCTGACCAGTCCCTTCACATTATTACATATGTGAGAACCACAGCCGGTATCCATTACCTAAGTAGATTTATAACTTTCAAAAAAATTAATTTCAATCATAAACAAACCTTGATTGGAAGTCGAAGCTTCTCCAAGCTTCTTCGCTGCTAGATACTTCTTGCAGTTCCTTTTCCAATGTCCCGGCTTGTTGCAATGAAATCACATTCCTTTAGCTGGTTCAGGTTTCTTTCGTTCATTTTCTTTCCCCTTTCCCTTAGCCTTCTTGGATTTCTTCTTTTCAAAAGATACCTTGGGCCTCTTCCTTTTATTGGAAGAATCCACCATCAAGATATGGTTCTTCTTGGATGGGAAGTGACCTTCTGCAGTTTTCAGCATGTTAAGCAGCTCAGACAAGCTGACATCTAGCTTATTCATGTGAAAATTAACCACAAACTGCAAGAAGGTCTCAGGGAGTGACTGCAAGACCAAGTCTTGACTCAGCTCCCCATCCATGACGAACCCCAGCTGTCCAAGGCGTTCAATCAAATTGATCACCTTTAGGACATGAGTCTCGACGGCAGTACCCTTGGTCATCCGAGATCGGAAGAGCTCCTTAGATATCTCATATCTAGCAGTCCTACTCTATTCACCATACAACTCCTTGAGGTGAAGCAGCATAGCAGGAGCATCCATGTTTACGTGCTGACGCTGAAGCTCGTTATTCATGGATGCGGGCATGACGCATTGAGCCACAGATGCATCATTTTGCCACTTATTGAAAGTGGCAATCTCTTCCTCAGAGGCTGTTTCCGAAATAGACTCAGAGACAGTTGAATTTAGGACATAAAAAATCTTTTCAGCAGTGAGAACAATTCTCAGATTTCTTAGCCAGTCCTCATAATTCGGCCCGGTAAGCTTGTTTGCATCAAGTATGCTTCGTAGTGAGATTAGTGATTTAGACATTTTTAAAATTCTGCATGTGAAAGAAAATAACATTTTAGCAAACATTCATTTTATTAACTTTACATACCAAAATAAATTTAGGTCTTTATTTTAAATTGGTATCTCCCACTATTTTTATCAAACTATATTACCATCACTTATATAGTTCGGCAACATTTAATTAAAAATTTGCTAGTGAGAATAAGGATCCCATTTCAAATGTATATAACCTTGTGGATAGCACAATGAGCGATATACAAATAAATAGGTAGACAACTCTTGTCAATTACATCACCATGTAATTCCTTTTATTTTGCCTCTTAAATCATAATGGTCAAGTGTGTGCACATCCGAACTAAAATTATTTAAGTTAAGTCCAGCCTAGCACTTCTATAAATTCAAAAAAGAAAAATGTTCGTCCTTGTGGATAGCACAACAAGACTAGATCGTTCAATTTTCTTGATAAGCATCAAATGTGATTAATTAACATCTTAAATACGCAATACTCGCCTTGTGGATAGCATAACAAGCTCGTATTAAATATTTAATACTCTATTAATTTATCATGCTAGAAGGCGACGTTCGATATTCCAAATATCATTTGAACGCTTCGGACTTAATATTATTTCTTTGAGGGGTTTGTTATTATTTGTCTCATCTTGTTTAGCGCGCATGCACATATATATATAAAATACGCGTCATTTTATTAAACATGCGAACCATGTTTGCATAAAATATAATATATATAATATTTAGCATGCAATATAGAATACTATATTCTACCCGGATTGATTATGGACTTTTATTCTAGTTTGGTTCACTAGAGCCACCAACTGAACCAAAAGGTCAAACCTAGGAGTACAAGAATTTAAATTTAAACGTAACTATTACATTTAAACCCGGGCTCCATACAAATGGGTTTTCACGCGCTCCTTGCTTATTGGTCTCCAATTTCTTCAAGATAATTCTAACTATTTCTATTACATTAAACTATTTAATTTAAATAGAAAACTTGATCAGCAGTCAAGGGAAAATACATAGGAAGGAGATAGAATTTACATCGAGAATAAAACTAGGGAAGACGAGGTACGCAGACCCCATTTTATAAAATCCATTCATTCAAGCATTTATCCAAAATAAAATCCAATCATATTGGTCAATAGTCCATAATCAACCCCATTTATTATCAAACACATCAACATATGCATCAATAAATAAATATTCATCTCATAAATTAAAATTATTCCATATATATATGAGTATCATTTAATGGGCAATTTTAAATTGCATGAAATCCAATTTCAAGATTAAAATAAACTCTTTATTTTAAATTATAAAATTATTAAATATATATATAATCCTGCCAATTAATTAGGAATCCTAGATCACCTTTTGAATTCAAACCATTCATGCAGCACTTTCTTTATAAAGCTTACCGGTAGCATATTATATATATACTTTATACATAACGTTATAATAAGTATATATTTATATATTATATAACGTGAATGCAAGCACGGATCAAACATATTTTTAATTCGCGAATTTGCTAGTAACGTGGCTCACTCCAAAAAAAATGATTTCGCAATCTTTTCATTTTGGAATTAAAAGACGCTTTCCATTTTCATTTTATTTCAAAAAAAATAAAATAATTTTATAAAATTAATTATGCCCAATAAATTATTCTAAATACATACCCATATAATATGGAATCAAAACAATTAATAATTGCATAAAGGTTTGGCTTTGATACCACTGTTGGGTTTGTACGAAATCGTGACACAATCAAATTGCAAAAATTAGGGGAAGCATGGTATATCAGAGTTTAAAAAATTTCTACAAAACCATTACCCGGATCATCCTTTATGCAAATTATTAATTTAAAACGATAAATAAGAAGTTATGGAATCATACCCTTGTAGAATGAAGCTTCCACAGGTACGAGTTCAACTCCTTGTTCTTCGTGATCTCCTTGAATTTCCGGGTTAGATTCCTTCATTTGATCAATGTTAGCCATCCAAGTGTTTGGCCTCTAGAGGTGATCCACCAAGGAAGATGAATTATCAAGAAGGAGGGTGGTTGACTTAGTTTTCTATCCTCTATAGAAAAAGGAGTACTCTCCAACAATTGGAATTGCATCAACTGATATCTATTATAAGACTCCTCTTATATAGATATTGGTCAACCCTTCTAATCTTATTAGACATGGGATTTTATTTAATTAATTAAACTTCTTTAATTAATTTAAGCTTCCCACTACATGGGAATAATTAATTAAATTCATTTAATTAATTTGTCTCCTAATCTTATTAGGAATAAATGAGAGTACTAATATTAAATTAATTATCAAACTCCTTTAGAAATTAAAATAATAATAATTGTAATAATATTAATAAGACTCCTCTTATTAATTATTATTTAATATTTCCAAAATATTAAATAATAAACATTAAGCTATTTAATTTATTCTATCATTATAGATTAAATTAATTACACTTAATGCATTATTACGATTATGTCATTACCTTCTTAAATAATTATTCTTCCTTTTATGGTGTGACCCTTTAGGTTCTCTATATTAAACCGGTTGTGAATAAATCAATTAGAACAATTCTAATCTTATTTAAATAAATAAATTAAACTAATAATCTATTTAAATAAATAATATTTATTCTACAATAGGGATAAGCCTCCCTAGCGATCAACGACTTTTCATATAATATAGATTTCAACATTAATCATAAAAGAACCTGTGAGTAAATAGTTACCATACAATTCAATCCTTCCACTATACAATGTCCCAATTAAATACAAGATATGAATTTACTGTCAAGTCTTATTTTATTTAATTATATGTATTTCGATTAGAAAATGCACAACTCTAAATAATGCAAATTAGAAACTCCTTTCTAATTTCATTTTACCTTGGCCAAGGATTCCTGGGTTGTCATTTAGCGAATCACATAGGATATATCTCCTCTTTTACTAGAGGTGGTAGATTTATTATTGATCATTCATTATCTCCATATGTAACTCATTATACCCAAGCATACCCTTGTATATACCCTAAAGGGTTTTAAGGAATAAGTCAAAGTATAATTCATTACATACAAGATACTATGATGATCTCAAGTCTAAGGATCACTTGTACTACTATCACATTAGGAATTTCTATTGACAGGCGAGTAAAACTCCATTAGGTATTCCATAGCGAGTCACGTTCAGTGAACTTATTCTCCAATAAGCACCTACATACTTGCTTTAGTGTCTCCACACAAATGATCATGACATCAATCATCCTCATCCAATGAGCAAGCAACATATGTACCAATCTATCCGGATTTAGTAATTCCCTTTTTTAGTAATCCCATGATTGGAAACTATTTTAGTTTTAGAGCTTTCTATGAATTTAGATCTCATTAGCATGATCATCATCATGATTCTAAAAGCATTGCTTAAAACTATGGGTTATTTACATATTATAAAAACAGCACCATGTAGATAATTAAATGCCTTTAATAAATGAATATTTTATTAATAGATAAATAAGATTGTTTACAAAGTATGTGCTTTATCATCATACATGATTGACTTGTATGCACACTATATCAGTAACTCATTATACCAAAGCATACCCTTTGATATACCCTAAGGGTTTTTAAAGAATAAGTCAAAGTATAATTCATTACATACAAGATACTATGATGATCTCAAGTTCAATGATCACTTGTACTATTATCATCTTAGGAATTCCTATTGACAGGCAAGTAAAACTCCATTAGGTATTGCATAGCGAGTCACGTTCAGTTAACTTATTCTCCAATAAGCACTTACATACTTGCTTTAGTGTCTCCACACAAATGATCATGAGATCATTGATCCTCATCCAATGAGCAAGCAACATATGTACCAATCTATCCGGATTTACTAATCCTCTTTTTAGTATTCCAACGATTGAAAACTATTTTAGTTTTAAACTTTTTAAGAATTTAGATCTCATTAGCGTGATCAACATCATGATTCTAAAAGCATTGCTTAAAACTATGGTTATAAAAAATAGCATCATGTTGATAATTAAATGCCTTTAATAAGTTAATACTTTTATTAATAAATAAATAAGATCATCTCCAAAGTATATGCTTTATCATCATACATGATTGGCTTATATGCATACTACTTTCATTATTGACTATTTTTTGGTTGAATGCTATGTTTGATAATCATTGTGATTCCACTTAGGCAATTCATTTGGATTTCATACTGACTGATGTCGATTAGTAGGCATTTAGAATAGACTGCATATTACTTAGCTTTTGCATTTCACTTTTTATTTTATTGCTTGAGGGCAAACAACGTGTTAAGTTTAGGGGTATTTGATAAATAGGTTTTATACCTACTTATTGGATACTAACTTGCTACACTTGTTTCTTAATCTCATTTGTTTAAGTTTCTTTTCATGCATTTCTTTCTAATTTGTAGGATTCATGTTCGAGAACTCGCTCGGTAACATCTTTCGTCAAAAGGATAGTAAAGTGGCATGATAAACATGGAACTTGGTGTGTGGGAGCAAAGAAGTTAAGGCATGGTGAAAAGAGAAGCAAAAGTGATCAAAGAGTGTATGGACTAAAGATGCAGTAGAAGAACAGCAGATTGCATGATTGCAAGAGAGTGCAGCTATGCCTATAATGCAAAGGAAGACAGTGCAGCTGTGCCTGACCCCAACACAGAATGCCCCGATGCGCAACTGTGCCCAGAACAAGCACAAGACCGGCGCAACTGTACCAGTCACTGAAGCCAAAAAGTTAACTTTTCACTTAATGGACCAATCGAATTCTAATTGAAAAGGGGGTCATTGCAAGTTAGGGCAAACATATTAGGACATTTTTATTGCCTTTTTGGTCATATTGAAGCATAGAGAGAGCCTTGTGCATATTTGTCTCTCTACTTTGAATCTATCTTAGTTTTTATTGTAATTTTCTAGATTAGCTTAGATTAGGGATGGATTTAGGGAGATTGAAGCATTGGCTTAACATTGAAGGTTCAGATTTGAAGAGGAGACATCAGATTTGCATCTCTCATTCCTTAGCTTCTATTTATTTTCATCTTTGGCTTTCAATGTATGAAAATTTTTGGATGATGGCTATTGATTCAACTATGAACTAATTTTTATTGTGGGATTTTAATGGATCTTAGTGCTTAATTAAGATTTCTTTACTTTCTTGTTCAGATTTCATTGATTATGTATGGATTGTCTAATGCGGTTTATCACCAATTATCGGGATAGCTCATATGAAATTGAGAAATGAATTATGAGTTCAGATATGATCATATTGACTTGTGTTTATGTTTCTACACGGTGTTAGATTCCATAATTCGTGCTAAGGATAGAAATATATCGAAGCACCACTCGTGGTCATTTAAGAACTTGTACTTAAACCCTTATTAATTTTAAGTCATATAGAGATATAGTGCGTTAATTAATTTGGGTGTTCACATTCATTCTGTAATGACAGAGAATTTTAAACTCCATTATTAATTTAATATGTGATTTAAATTTTAATGAGTTAGTTTTATGAACTTATTTAAACCTTATGTGATTATGTGAATTTGAGAAATAATTAAAGGGAGTCACTAATGGGTTATTTAAATTAGTGGACTAACCCTAAGACTTTAATATATCAAAGAATTGATTAGGTTGTTAAATAATGAAATATTCAATTTATTTGAATATAGTGTCAGGAATTGAACATAGTGATTAATCGCAATTATGAGTAATTAATTGATAATGTGTTGATTAATAATTATTATGAATGAATAATAATTAATGAGTAAGGGATTAATGAATATAATAGTATTATATTTACTTGGTTAATTATTTTATACAAGCATGTGATAAGTAAACCTCGCAATATATGGTAGTTAACTATATATTATATATAGTATAAGGTGACACATTAATACGTCTATATATTATATATGTAGACTATATAGTATGATTAATGACATTATGTGAGTTACATGTTATGTATGAATAGACATTAATATGATACCCTATCACTTTATATTAATAACAATAAACTATTGTTATTTGATAATAATTTTTTATAAGTTATTATAATTATAATAATAACAGTTATGGTAATGGAAGAATGGATAATACATGATTGAATTATCTTTAGTGTTAATAGAAAATATACATGGATTATATGTATGTATACTACTTGATATATTATATCAACAATTGCTCATTAGAAGTAACATTATAATATACTATGTGTATATATATTATACTATCTAGTGTATTTATTATGTAACAAGTATGGGACATATATGATATACACCTATTTGCAAGATTGCTGAGTTTACATTGTCCTATAATAAGAGCCATTTCCTCTTCACGTGAGAAGCTAGGTAGCCTACACTATGTCTACTCCTTCTCTCAAATTCATCAATTGTAGCCAATAATTATAGGGGAAGTGGGCATTATGATGGGTTCTAACTACTCCCAATTATTCCTCATACAATTCTTATTCCCATTGTTTTGAAATGGAGAGCAAAAGCATGGACCATGTAAGGAATGGGCTATAAATAAAGCCTCTCTTCTCCTTCATTCATTTGCTGAGTATTTCATTTGATTTAAGGGAGAGTATCATAATAGCATTATAGAATCTGTTTAGTAGCAAAGCCATATAATAGAGGTATAATTTCTATAGTTTCCATTCTTGTTCTTCATTATCTAATTCTTGATTATGCGAAATTGAATGACCATTTGATTGGAGAATGCTTGCTATGTATTATAAGTTGTTGTGTTAGCTTAGAATTGCAAAATATCATGTTAGAATATAATTAGTTTGAAATCTCTGAGTTGGGTTTAAGCTCCTGCCAAGCAGAAGCAGTTCCTGGTCGGCCCAGGCAACTGCGCAGGGCCTGCACCAGGATTTTTGTTTTCTGTTTCGTTCTGGTTCTGCTATGTTGATGGTACCCTTTTTGGTTAAGCATGTAAACTGGATTAGCACACCTATATGAATACCTTCATGTAGTATAAGCATGTATAACAATGTTAGTACACATGATTGACGCAACACTTATAATTTTGAAATGAAACTTATAGTTTCGATTGTGAACTTAGACACGTAAGTAGCATGTACATATTCTGATTTTATGAGCATGATAGTATGGTTTACATTGACATGAAATGCATGTTTAAAGTGTGTTCACACACTAGCATACGTGATTGCAAGATTCTAGTGATTTCAAAAGAGAAACTTAAGAACTTTAAAAAGAAAACTTGACCAAGGACTTTGCCTTGTGATTTCTAACCATATGAGAGCTTTTATGTGGTTTAGATATGCATTCTAATACATGTGAGTCATGACTATGAGACGCTTTACTTGTATTATGTTACCCATGTTGATTTGGTGCAACTTTTGATGAAAACGTAGAATGTGAAGGATAATGACATGAAATACCATGTGGAGTACGTATTGATCATACAAGCATGTGTATTAAAGTTCATTATACCTATAACCATATTAACATAGACCTCGTTTGGTCAAAGCGTGAATTTTGCATATGCACGTATTCATAAGAAATGAATTTCTGAAGCATGAACTACGTGATTAAAGTATACGTGTGTAGTATACTCGAGCATACATATTAAATATTGTTTAGCCTTGTTATGTGATAACAAGACTTTAGTAATCAACTTTGAAGCATGAACTTGTATTAGTTAAAGTATGTGAATTACCGGCATGAAAACATGACTTTGAATTAGATTAGGATAGGCGTGCTAGTTTCGAACTCGAGTTTATAAAACTTATAAGCATGTGTGTTGATTTATAACTTGAAGTGCTATATTGATGCATAGTAACTAGATAATCTAAAGTTATTAAATCTATGACATGATTAGATTAACTTACGTGAATTATGGATAGATTAATATGATAAACAGATTCTTGTAAGTGTAGACTCGTATTAGTTTACACATACTAATTGAAAGGCCGACTTATTAATGTTAGGTCGTTTCGACGTAAGTTAATTAAAGCTAGAACTTAATCGTAGCTGAGCAAATAGGAAAGTATCCTAAATTCTTGCACTACTTTATTCAATGAATCGTGTAAGAGAATTTCATAACTTCACTTGATTTGAATGCAAGTTCCCTTACACTCTTTATTGTGCAAGTTCCTATCCTTCTCATATTGTATTGAGCAGGTTATTATCGTATTGACAGTTAATTATTTAAAGCTTGAACTTTATTTCCAAGCGTGCTATTAGGTGGTTTAATTACTTTACCATTATTCCACATCGATTTTATTGATATTCGCACTTGGTGCACTTGAGTTCGTACAGTCTTGGACTTGTACCTTATTTAAAAGTTCTATAATTCTTGAACTGCGTTAGATAGAGTCTGAACCCTTATTCGGTCAGATAATTGTATGAAGTTTTATAAAAGCTATCCATACCAATTGATGGTATAGATTCTAAGACTGAAAAGAACACCCTTTATATATAGGGGAGTACCCCAGGTATCTAATATAAGATACAAACAACAGAGTTGAATGTTATGCATATACATAGCGTACGCGAGGCTGATCCCCTCAAGTACTATTCTGTAGCCAGTAACCAAAGGGTCAATCAGCTATTGATTCCGTTGTAGTTTTATAGTTTGAAGTCTACTTGACTATCAGTTATTCTAAAAACAATTATTATTCTTGCTTTCGATATTCATATTATTGAATTCATTGTCAGATATTTTCTATTCATCATAATATATCCTTTATTGTTGTATTTAAACTTGCTGAGCAAACTTGTTACTCATTCTTGCAATATCATGACTTATATTGTAGTTAAGCCCAAGACTTCGGGGAAGGACAAGGGTAAAGGGAAGATGTAGGATTAGTTTGCAAGGAGTAGACTTTATCTTTATGTTTAATTAAATTACTGTTATATAATATGAACCCTAATGACTATTCTAGGGTAATGTTTGTATGTTTGTATTTAAGGTTATCGAATCTTGGGACTAGTAACACCTTTTGAATGAACAACGTACGTTTATTATATTTCGCACTTTAGTTATCGTATGTTGTTTAGAGGTGGATGTTTAGTATTATTTTGTGACGACCGGACCGTGGTCAGAGGACCCGAATTCGGGGGTGTCACACATTCTATCAATTGTTGATTTAATGTCATATGGGTATGGTACATCGAGAGATGGCCATATTTTACTTTCGTGTTCTTGACTAACAATCCGAAGCAATCAATTGGGCTTAACAGGAAGTGTAGTAATTTGAGTGTCGCATTAAGTGAAATTATAATCCCATATCTCCTTTATCTGAGTTATTTACTTGTTAGTTAGTTGCCTTTTTATATTCAGCACTTTTTATGTAAATCACAATTTGGTCGTCTGTTTAAGTAGACTGAAATTGTTATAAAATTGGTGTATGTTAGATTAAAATGTAATTAATATTCTCTGTGGGATCGATACTCTACTTCTTCTATATTACTTATTAACCACGTGCACTTGCGTGTGTGTATTGATTTGTCATATATACAAACAAGCCAACAAGTTTTTGTACGCTATCCTATGCCAATTGTTTTGGTACTAATTCAAAGGTAAGCCTGAGTATGAATAAACAAAGGTATTTTACGTCATTTATCGACGGGCACATGAGGTTGCCAAAACTTAAACGTAAACACGTTTAACAGAGTAGTGTTGATTAACATAGAGTACTATAGGCTGATCACCTAGAAGTGCTCGTAAGATATATCGGATATACGGTCTTAGTGTAGGGATGTCTTTTTCATGAATGAAAACAAATGAGAATGTTCATTGTCTTTTAACCAACTCCGAATTCTTAAGTGACGATATATACATTGGAATTGTTTTAAAGAAATCAAAAGTGTTATTTCGATTGGTCATAGTACTTCATAACTATTTGCTCAGTTATCAAAGATAAATGATATGATTCTTGATTTTGTGGTTGTGTTATATATTGTTAAACTTGCTGAGCTAGTTATGCTCACTTCTTGCTTAAATTATATGATTGCAGCTAAGTGCGAACGGACCGAAGGTTCTGGTAAAGATAAGGGCAAGGCCAAAATGGATAAATAGATATCCTATAATAGAATAATATATTTTGTATGAACTTATACTATGACAACGAATGATGTAATGTTTAAAAAAACCTGGGAAGGATTTATTATTATTGTAATAAGAATTTAGTAAATATGTTCATCTTGATGCAGTTTTCAATGGAATGAATGTATAGTTTGTAGCACCGTGTAGCACCATATCTGTGGATTGAAAGTACCCAGATTTGGGGGCGTCACATCAATGTTATAAGACCGCAATAAAAGTAAAATAATAATCGCTGTAAACACAAGGAGTTTGCAACAGACGATCAGCCTTGTCACACAATGAACCGTATGACTTAGACATTAAGAAATGATAATGAACATAATGTTCATTAATTGGATCACTAGAATGAGTGATTGAAACCTTGAGTAAAGGTTGAATGGAAGTTTAAAAGACAAGCGATGTGAACGCAAGGTACGTAAACGATAATCGTGAATCGTATTCGCGTCTACCGAACGTTTTAAGCATACATTAATTTGTATAACTTAAACGTTGATGAATGTTAGTATAGTATGATATGTAATTATCAATAAAATCGTAACGAATGATAACTGAATTAATGAATGGTCCGAATTTGAATCGGATAAAGAATGTTAGAGGAAAAGTAAACATAAAACACTTAAACCGATGTGAAGGTGTTGAGTGTACGCGTAAGTTAAACGTGTTTGACCTACACATTGTGTATAGTTTGAACATAAGTTAATGAAGAGTAATGAATAACGTATAACGTTGAGAAGTTGAGTTATTTATTATAACTTGAATAACGTTCTGAGTTAAATAAACCGGACGTTGTAAGATATGAAGATGAGGAAATGTGAAATGTTTAAAAGTGATGAACACATAGTCTTAACATTGAATAATCGCTCTTGGCATACAAAAGATTGTATGACTTGAACGATAAAGAATAATCTTGAGGTATAACATTTATTTTGTCAGAAAGCTATAAGGAATGATAATTGACTTAACGAACATTACAGTTGTAATGATTCAGACAAGTTGAGCTATAAAGAAGGATAAGGTAATGTAAATCTATTGTAAGAGATGATAGTAAGAATTAATACATCTCCGTATGTCGTAATGCCTAAAATCGATAAAGAAAGTTGGCTGCGTGAGTTTAAGTTATAAAACACGAGCCATAGGAAGTCAAGTTAAGTTAAACTAATGAGTAGTCAAATATATGACTAACTGGTATGTGTTATCCTTATATGATATATAGGGATTTCGAAGAGCAATATTAGCATAAACTGTAAGCAGTATACAACGCTTAAGGCAAGTTTCCTAACTTCATTCATATTTTACATGAATGTTAGTTTCTTAAACTTACTCAGATGTTGAACTTGATAAAGTTTTTCCTATGTGCAAATGTGTTATATTTGTACAAGGTGTTAGTATGTATGAGGCCATGTGCCAAACTTTTAACACTTATGTGTTTCTGTGAAATAAACTGTTATGTGATTGATCTGTTCAATGTGAAGATGTTCTGTTTATTCATGAACTGTTAATTTTAAGTCTTTGCTAATTATTTTAGCTAGACATAAAGCATAGGAAAGAGTATACAAATTGAGGTTATGTCGAAGTGAGTGTGATTAATGTTTTAAAATGATAGGAATCAGAGTTTATTCCTGTTATTCGAGCTGCTTCATAACCTTTGTTCGGTTATTAAAGTTTTAAAAGAATATATGACTCTTGATGTTGTTAATATTCAACTGCTATGCCTTGCTGAGCAATTGAATGCTCACACTTGCTTAAAGTAAAAACATTTTCAGCGGTACGAGTAAGAAGAATTAGAAGAGCATGTGAAGATCAATCTGAAGGATGCTATTGTAAGGTGCTAGGATTGAAAGTACCTTGAGCGTTATTCATTATATGAATAAGCGTGAAGATCAAGACGAGTCTTTTTAATGCATAATAGTTTATAAAACTGTTATGTATCTTTTGTGGCGGATGAAAGTCACACTTGTAAAGAAGTAAAGAATAATATAATTACCATTATTTGATTGTATAAAGATTTTAAGGTAATAGAATATGGGTTTTGAAGAAATATGTTGTTATATTTAATGATATAATGATGTATGTATGGAAAGAGAAGTATTAGTAATGCACCAAATTTGGGTGCGAAGATAGACCGAATTTGGGGGCGTTACATTTTCACAACTTAGTATATATATATATATAGAAATTTCACATAGATAGCTCATATAGGCACATATCACCTATATAGTTTATATATATCCCAAAGCATACTTGTTTCTGTCCAATCTTATCATGGTATAGATATTAGATCATAAAATATTTTTATTATCTCGTTTAGTCATGATAAGACATTTATAATCCTTAAATTTTATTTTCACAACATAACTCAAAAACACAAAAATATGATTTTGAGGTACTTTTGGAGATTTTTAATAATTTTTATAGTAACCTTTTTAGTTTCCCATTTATGCAATCTTATAGGCCCCAAGTGGGCTATTTTACACATTTCCTTACTTAGCCAAAATTGTAGTTTTGTTGATTTTCTAGGCTACTTTGATGTTTTTTTAGAAATTTATATATTAGGCTTTTGGAGATGAAATCTGGATAGACTATATACCAAAATATTTTTATATTGGTTTGATTTCTCAAGCAAGCTATCTGAGCTTCTTGAAATTGATGCTCAAACTAGGTGGTTCACCACAATTTCTAGTTTTACCAACTTTAGCCAATTCTTGACATTTTCATTTTTGGCCACTTGGATTCTTTCCAACACTTGAATTATTACTAGTTAAGACTAGTTTTAGCATTCTCTTGACTTTGCTAAGTATAGATTTGGGTTTGACCCTCTAAACCTAGTTTTTTCAAGCTTTAACATACTAATTTCTCATGTTCTTGTATGTATTAGCATTCCAACACTTGGAATTGTCTAACATACCTCTAAATCTGTGACACCCCCAAATCCGGGTACTTCGTTTCCACATGATTTGGTGTTCACTTTCTAATATAACATACATCTACCCAATGAATAATGTAAAATAAACTACAACTTAAATTAGAATAGATAAATCTCCCTTAAAACAAGGGTTACAACCTTTTCAAGATAATCTCGGTTTACTCTAACCCTGACATGAATATAATAAAGTGCGGAAACAAAAACATAACATTCAAGTCTTATTACAATCATTCTCAATATAATAAAAAAAAATAAGTCTTCACTTGCTTTGCTTTCCCTTGCCCTTACTCGTAGACGGAGCATCAGCGTTATCAACTTTAACTGAAATTATTATTTAATTCAAGACTGAGCAAACCACAGCTTACTGGAGTTTAACAATAACATAGACATGAAAGGATATATTTAAAAGAATCTGAACAACTTAGCTTGCTTCAATAATAAAGAATTGAATAATAATTCTCTATCAACATTAAAATTCGAATATAGAATTTATCTGAGGGTCATAAGACCTTTGAACTCTTATCCTAGGTTATAAATATTTCTATTTAAACCTTTAACAGTCAATAAGACTATGGACCTTAACTCGTACTTAGGGGGATCAGCCCTTTGTACCATGTATTGTGCACAAACATCTTAACGATATGCGTAGTAGCCTCCCCTAGTAAATAGGGTTGTTCAACACAGTAATTTGAATTCGAGTCCGCACCAAAGAAAGTTTGGTTTGGATAAGCTTACAAGGGTAATTTAAAATTTACCTTCATCAACTAAGGATTAGTTGAATCTACTTTTAATAATTCATAAATAAAAGAATTATGAATTAACATATGCTTTAGAAGTAAATTTAAAGCAATTAAAATAATAACTGGATCTTACTTGAACAATAAGCTAAGATCATTTCAATTAAATAAACAATTGTCCAATACAGAAATGAAAAGGACATTCTTAACAAGAATATATGAACTCAAGAAATTATACAAGGTTAGGGTTTAGAAAACTTGCATAAAATTAACGAGTTTAGGGTTTAGAAGACTTGCATAAAATTAACGAGTTTAGGATTTAGAAGACTTGCATAAAATTAACGAGTTTAGGGTTTAGAAGACTTGCCTCAAGCGCAAGCAACTTAACACAATTCACGTACTTTAATACTTCCTACACATATATATTCAATCACAATAACCTAAATTAGTTAACACGTAACTAATTCATATAAGTGGTTAACCCTCATGGTTAACTCACTCTAATAATAATAATCAACTGTCACATAGTTAATTAAATCGATTATATATTTAACTAAATTATAATTAAACAATTATAATTCAAACACTTAATCAAATTATAATTACCATTTAAATTATAAATAATTATAATCAATTAAACCACATCATGCATTTAATTATACAAATTATAATTAATCATGAAATTATCAATTTATAATCCATAATTAAACATGCATAAATTATAATTTAATTTAACATCTAATTGATTAAAATAAATCAACTTTTATACATTATAATTTCACAAAAATTATAATTTAAATTAAACATTTACTCTTAATTATAATTAATAAAATTATAATTAAGTAACTTATTATACAATTAAACAATTATAGTTTATAATTTAAATACCATATTAGTTTTTCAAAACTTCTTTTTTCTCAAATTATAACACATGTTATAGCAGCTAGATACATGCTCCTTGTCATAGAATAATTAAACTAAGCTTAGAATTAACACTGCACAAAAACTAAAGTCACTGCCACTGCCCGGGACACGGCGCAGTTGCGCCACATTTAGCCTTGACATCGGCGTAGCTGCGCAGGGGCCAAACCTGCGAAAATCCAGCGGCGCAGCTGCGCCGCTTCTACCCTTACTGCCTGCGCAGCTGCGCCAGCAGCGGACAGAAACAGAGCAGCTTCGCGAATAGTGCAGAGAAAAGCCAATTTGGCTTAATTCTCTACAATGAATTCTCAATTCAGCCAACAATTTTCATATAAAAACTTTACAGAAATAAAGTGCAAAGCTTCTAACATGTTTTGAACACACTAATACATCAATTAGCAAAATTACAACGCTTAATTTTTACAAAAATTTTAAAAAAAATACCAATGTCAGTGTTCTAGATGAAATTGAACACTGCAAATTTGTTTTAAAACCAATTCTCACAATTCCAATCCCAATCAACTAATTTCTAAACATAATAACATATTCCACAATTAATTTATACAAAATCAACAATCAACATATATTTTGATTTCTATGAGAAACTTTATTTTTCCCAGGCACTTCACTGTGACTTTTGAAAAACATAAATTCTCCGTTATATCATATATATATATATATATATATATATATATATATATATATATATATATATTCATGAATTAAACAACTAATTAAGCATATCATCACATATAGACATGATATGAACACAATTATATATATATATATATATATATATATATATCCATCATGCTATACAACTTCCAAAACATGTTTTACAGATAATGAAAATATAAGGATCATAACTTTAAAACTAATTTTTACAACAATTGTATTTTGAAAATCTTTCCATGGCACACAATTACATATGAAAACCTATGAACATCATATATACATAGTCACAATTATACAACTTCATGAAAACTCAACTTTTGACAGAGAATAAAATACATGAAACATATGAATTGAGTTCTATAATAATTAGAGATTATAGATAATACCTTTTGTTAATAGATTGAAAGAGAAAGCGATGTGAGTTCAATTCTAACAATTCTTCTTCCTCTTTTCTCTTCTCTGCTCTTCCTTTTCGCTGCTCTCTTTTCTTCTTAGTTCTTAGTTTAGACTTAGGAAAAACTAACGTAGTTTAGATATATTATAACTGATATAATATACGTATACTAATGATATATATGTAACTGCTAATTACTTAATATATATAATAAATACATTTATTATATAAGTTACAAAATTCAAAAGCCAACTTGGCTTGTTTGGCTACAAGAAAATTAGAAACTAGTTTTACTTACTTAGGCATGGTTTAGGTAAATGAGGTTTAAGCTAGTGCAAGAGCCCTGTTTGGCAACAATTTTTAAAACAAAAGCAAGGGCCTTGTTTGGTAAAAATTATTTAAAATTCTTTTCCTTTTTATTTTAACAAATTATTTAACACATACTTTAATGTCATATTTTAATCAATTAAATATTAATCAACTAATTTAATCAATTAAAATCTAATATCAATTAATCACATAAAATTTGCCACATAATTATAATTACTCGCTAATTATAATTCATGTAACACTTCATCACATCTAATTTAATTCTCTCAATTAAATTAGAACTAAAAAATAAAATTAATATAGATTAATTAAATTAAATATTACATATTCATTTAATTAATATATACCCTTAATTAAATAACTCCATAAATCACATAATTTATTTATTTAACTCAATAAATAAATCACATAAAATATTTATTTAATTCAATAAATATTGAAAATTAAAAATAAAATCTCAATCGTTACAAGCTTCCCTCCTTAAAAGGATTCTGTCCCCAGAATCACAAAAAAATAAAAATAAAAAATCTTGTCTATTACATTCTTCCCCCCTTAAAAGGATTCTGTCCCCAGAATCAGTATATAAGGGTTACACATAACTAAACAAATAAATGCGGATAAGATTTTATCATAACATCTTCGAATTCCCACGTAGCTTCTTCAGCACTGTGGTTCCTCCAGATTACCTTAACAGAAGGTATCACTTTATTCCTAAGTACTTGTTCCTTTCTATCAACTATTTGAACATGCACTTCTTCATATGATAAGTCTTTATCAAATAGCAAAGGTTCATATTCTATTACATGTTTATAATCGTGCTTGTAAGGTCTTAATACAGAAATATGAAAGACATTATGTATATTCTCGAGCTCCGGAGGTAATGCAATCTCGTAAGCTACCTCGCCCACCTTTCGTAATACCTCAAAAGGTCCAATAAATCTGGGACTCAGCTTCCCCTTCTTATCAAATCGAATTTTCCCTTTCCAAGGAGATACCTTCAGAAAAACGAAACTTCCTGGTAATAATTCTCGGTTTTGTCGAAGTAAATCGGCATACTTCTTCTGTCTGTCTTGAGCAGCAACTAATCTCGTTTTGATCAGCTTCACAATTTTAGCTGTTTGTTGTACCAATTCTGGTCCCAACAATTGACGTTCACCGACTTCATCCCAGCACAAAGGAGTTCTGCATTTTCTGCCGTATAATGCTTCGTAAGGCGGCATGCCAATACTCGCATGATGACTATTATTGTAGCCGAACTCCACCAACGGTAGATGATCCTCCCAGCTTCCTTTGAAGTCCATCACACAAGCTCTCAGCATATCCTCAAGCGTCTGAATCGTTCTCCTCGCTCTGTCCATCAGTCTGAGGATGATACGCTGTACTCATTCGTTATTGCGTTCCCATACATTCTTGCAATCGCTTCCAAAAATTAGACGTGAAACGTGGATCTCTGTCAGACACAATCGACACTGGAACACCATGTCGAGAAATAATTTCCTTCACGTAGAGCTTCGCTAGTTTATCCAGGTTGTACTTGACCCTGATCGGCAGAAAGTGGGTTGACTTTGTCAGTCGATCCACTATAACCCATATCGCATCATATCCCTTCTAAGTCGTTGCAAGTCCTACCACAAAATCCATCGTGATGTGCTCCCGCTTCCACTCTGGAATTTCTAACGGTTGCAGCAAACCACTTGCTCTCTGGTGTTCTGCTTTGACTTTTTGACACGTTAAGCATTTCGCAACGCATTCAACCACGTCCCTCTTCATATTCGGCCACCAGAAATGATGCATGAGATCCTGGTACATCTTCGTACCCCCAGGGTGAATAGAATATCTAGAACTATGAGCTTCGCTCAAAATCTCCTCTTTGACTTCTGGTACTGGCGGTACCCAGATTCTACCTTCAAATCGTAACAGTCCTTCATTATCGACCTTGAACTTGAACTCTTCGCCATCAGTTAACCTCATCCGAATCTTTTCACATTCTTCATCATGAAGTTGTGCTTCTTTCACTTTGTCTATTAAAGTAGAACTAGTGGTTACTTGAAACAACATCTCATCCGATTCTTTCGAAAACTTTCCAACTCCAATCTAGCCGTTTGTTCTATTAACCGATCCTGATCAGTTAACACATTCAGCTTCTCCCGACCTTTTCTGCTCAAAGCGTCGGCAACAACGTTAGCTTTACCAGGATGGTAAAGTATCTCGCAATCATAGTCTTTAATCAGTTCCAACCATCTTCTTTGGCTCATGTTCAAATCCTTCTGGGTAAATATATACTTCAGACTCTTGTGATCTGTGTATATTTCACACTTTTCTCCATATAAGTAGTGCCACCAAATCTTTAGGGCAAACACTACTACTGCCAATTCTAGGTCATGGGTCGGATACCCCTTCTCGTAATCCTTCAGCTGACGTGACGCATAGGCAATGACTTTGCCGCTCTGCATCAATACACAGCCTAATCCTTTATGTGAGGCATCGCTATATACTACGAAATTCCCCGAACTATTCGGTAAAGACAATACAGGCGCAGTACTCAACCTCTTCTTCAGCTCTTGAAAACTCTCCTCACACTTCTCCGCCCAAACAAACTTACCTATTTTACGAGTCAAATTCGTCAACGGAGTTGCGATTCTAGAAAAGTCTTGAATAAATCTTCGGTAATAACCAGCCAATCCTAAGAAACTTCTCACTTCAGACGGCGTCTTCAGTTGTTCCCAACTAATTACGGCCTCAACTTTCGACGGATCTACCGAAATACCATCCTTGTCGATCACGTGGCCAAGGAATTGCATACGTTCCAACCAAAATTCGTATTTCGAGAATTTAGCATAAAGCTTCTCTCGTATCAGTGCTTCTAAGGTTAGTCGTAAGTGTTCAGCATGATCCTCCTCGGTCTTGGAATACACCAAGATGTCATCTATGAACACTACCACGAACTTGTCCAGAAATGGCTTGAACACCCTGTTCATTAGGTCCATAAATGCAGCTGGGGCATTCGTAAGACCAAATGACATCACCAAGAACTAGTAATGACCATACCGAGTTCTAAAAGCTATTTTCGGTATATCTTCCTTCCTCACCTTCAATTGATGATACCCGCTTCTCAAATCTATTTTCGAGAAGTATTTCGCACCCTTCAGTTGATCAAACAAGTCATCGATCCTAGGTAAAGGATACCTATTCTTGATCGTAACTTTATTCAACTCTCTATAATCAATGCAAAGACGCATCGACCCATCCCTTTTCTTCATGAATAAGACAGGCGCTCTTCACGGCGAAACGCTCGGTTGAATATACTTCCTGTCTAGCAGTTCTTGCAGTTGAACCATCAGTTCCTTCATCTCGACTGGAGCCATTCGGTATGGAGCCTTCGAAATCAGAGCAGTTCTCGGCGCTAGATCGATCACGAACTCTGTCTCCCTATCTGGCGGAAGTCCTGGCAATTCGCTTGGAAAAACGTCCACAAACTCCTTAACTACCGATATCTGCTCCACCTTCGGGCTTTCCTTACGCGAATCTACTATGTAGGCTAGATATCCTACACAGCCTTGCGTCAGAAGTTTCTTGGCTTGCATAACCGTCAGACAACTCGCTTGCCTAGGCGATTTGCTACCATAGAACACCAACTTCGATGGAGTCGTAAGGTTTACCGACTTCTTCTGACAGTCGATTATCGCCCCATGGTTGAACAACCAATCCATACCTAGTATGACGTCGAATTCTCCAAGTTTTATCGGAATCAAATCTACTCTAAGCTCCTGACCCTTAATGTTCAATCTACAGTTCTTATAAACGCTCCTAACAGGAATAACCTCCCTATTCGCAATCTCTATGTTCAAAGGGTAAATTAACTCCTCTACAGGTAAGTCTAGGGTTCTAGCAAAATCATCATATATGAATGAGCAAGTAGCACCCGAATCAAATAATACATATGTATTTATACTATTGACCGGAATAATACCTGACACCACATCTTTTGATTGCACAGCTTCCTGCACCGTCATATTTAATGTCCGTGCAGTGGGTCCAACAGCTTGTAATGGTGCAGCGATAGTAATGGTACTGCCGCTTCCATTCCCTCTGCTCCCTGTTGACCCTGCCGTCAGCTTCTTTGGGCAGTTGCGAGCCATGTAATCTTTGGATCCACATGTAAAGCAAGCTACCTTCTTCGGTTTTGGGAAATTAGGCGCGATGTGGCCTTCCTGACCACAGTTGAAGTACACCCGCTTCCCCTTCATGCACACGCCAGTGTGATTCTTATCGCATGTAGCACATGCTTCGAACTTCCTCTTCTGCTGGCTTCCTTACTGACTCCCAGCAGAGGTATTATCAAATCATTTCCTCTTCTGGTTCACAGTGCTGCTACCCCCAGACTTGGTTTCTACCTCATTCTTCTTCTTCTAATCTTGGTTGAACTTCGTCACCGCTTCGCTTCCTCCCTCAGCAAGTATGGCCTTCTCCAGCACCGCTGCAAAGGTATTCAGCTGGAACATGGAAACCTTGCTGTAGAGCCAGGACTTTAGTCCCCGCTCAAACCTTCTCGCTTTCCTAGCGTCAGTGCTGACCTGGTATGTAGCGAACCTGGCCAACTCGTTAAACTTAGCGGCATACTCAGACAACGTCATCCCTCCTTGCTTAAGTTCTAGGAACTGGACCTCAATATGTATCAGGTTCCACTGTGCATCTCCTAGTGCACTATCCATCTCTTCGATAGTCTCATCACGTTGCTGAATAGTCTCCTCGAGATCTCCGGGTACTTCGTTTCCACATGATTTGGTGTTCACTTTCTAATATAACATACATCTACCCAATGAATAATGTAAAATAAACTACAACTTAAATTAGAATAGATAAATCTCCCTTAAAACAAGGGTTACAACCTTTTCAAGATAATCCCGGTTTACTCTAACCCTGACATGAATATAATAAAGTGCGGAAACAAAAACATAACATTCAAGTCTTATTACAATCATTCTCAATATAATATAAAAAAACAAGTCTTCACTTGCGTTGCTTTCCCTTGCCCTTACTCGTAGACGGAGCATCAGTGTCATCAACCTTAACTGAAATTGTTATTTAATGCAAGAGTGAGCAAACCACAGCTTACTGGAGTTTAACAATAACATAGACATGAAAGGATATATTTAAAAGAATCTGAACAACTTAGCTTGCTTTAATAATAAAGAATTGAAGAATAATTCTCTATCAACATTAAAATTCGAATATAGAATTTATCTGAGGGTCATAAGACCTTTGAACTCTTATCCTAGGTTATAAATATTTTTATTTAAACCTTTAACAGTCAATAAGACTATGGACCTTAACTCGTACTTAGGGGGATCAGCCCTTTGTACCATGTATTGTGCACAAACATCTTAACGCTATGCGTAGTAGTCTCCCCTAGTAAATAGGGTTGTTCAACTCAGTAATTTGAATTCGAGTCCGCACTAAAGAAAGTTTGGTTTGGATAAGCTTACAAGGGTAATTTAGAATTCACGTTCATCAACTAAGGATTAGTTGAATCGACTTTCAATAATTCTTAAATAAAAGAATTATGAATTAACATATGCTTTAGAAGTAAATTTAAAGCAATTAAAATAATAACTGGATCTTACTTGAACAATAAGCTAAGATCATTTTAATTAAATAATCAATTGTCCAATACAGAAATGAAAAGGACATTCTTAACAAGAATATATGAACTCAAGAAATTATACAAGGTTAGGGTTTAGAAAACTTGCATAAAATTAACGAGTTTAGGGTTTAGAAGACTTGCATAAAATTAACGAGTTTAGGGTTTAGAAGACTTGCCTCAAGCGCAAGCTACTTAACATAATTCACGTACTTTAATACTTCCTACACATATATGTTCAATCACAATAACCTAAATTAGTTAACACGTAACTAATTCACATAAGTGGTTAACCCTCATGGTTAACTCACTCTAATAATAATAATCAACTATCACATAGTTAATTAAATCGATTATGTATTTAACTAAATTATAATTAAACAATTATAATTCAAACACTTAATCAAATTATAATTCCCATTTAAATTATAAATAATTATAATCAATTAAACCACATCATGCATTTAATTACACAAATTATAATTAATCATAAAATTATCAATTTATAATCCATAATTAAACATGCATAAATTATAATTTAATTTAACATCTAATTGATTAAAATAAATCAACTTTTATACATTATAATTTCACAAAAATTATAATTCAAATTAAACATTTACTCTTAATTATAATTAATAAAATTATAATTAAGTAACTTATTGTACAATTAAACAATTATAGTTTATAATTTAACATATTAGTTTTTCAAAACTTCTTTTTTCTCAAATTATAACACATGTTATAGCAGCTAGATACATGCTCCTTGTCATAGAATAATTAAACTAAACTTAGAATTAATACTGCACAAAAACTAAAGTCACTGCCACTGCCCGGGACACGGCGCAGCTGCGCCACCTTTAGCCTTGACACCGGCGCAGCTGAGCAGGGGCCAAACCTGCGAAAACCCAGCGGCGCAGCTGTGCCGCTTCTACCCTTACTGCCTGCGCAGCTGCGCCAGCAGCGGACAGAAACAGAGCAGCTTCGCGAATAGTGCAGAGAAAAGCCAATCTGGCTTAATTCTCTACAATGAATTCTCAATTCAGCCAACAATTTTCATATAAAAACTTTACAGAAATAAAGTGCAAAGCTTCTAACATGTTTTGAACACACTAATACATCAATTAGCAAAATTACAACGCTTAATTTTTACAAAAATTTTAAAAAAAATACCAATGTCAGTGTTCTAGATGAAATTGAACACTGCGAATTTGTTTTAAAACCAATTCTCACAATTCCAATCCCAATCAACTAATTTCTAAACATAATAACATATTCCACAATTAATTTATACAAAATCAACAATCAACATATATTTTGATTTCTATGAGAAACTTTATTTTTCCCTGACACTTCACTGTGACTTTTGAAAAACATAAATTCTCCGTTATATCATATATATATATATATATATATATATATATATTCATGAATTAAACAACTAATTAAGCATATCATCACATATAGACATGATATGAACACAATTATATATATATATATATATATATATATATCCATCATGCTATACAACTTCCAAAACATGTTTTACAGATAATGAAAATATAAGGATCATAACTTTAAAACTAATTTTTACAACAATTGTATTTTGAAAATCTTTCCATGGCACACAATTACATATGAAAACCTATGAACATCATATATACATAGTCACAATTATACAACTTCATGAAAACTCAACTTTTGACAGAGAATAAAATACATGAAACATATGAATTGAGTTCTATAATAATTAGAGATTATAGATAATACCTTTTGTTAATAGATTGAAAGAGAAAGCGATGTGAGTTCAATTCTAACAATTCTTCTTCCTCTTTTCTCTTCTCTGCTCTTCCTTTTCTCTGCTCTCTTTTCTTCTCAGTTCTTAATTTAGACTTAGGAAAAACTAACGTAGTTTAGATATATTATAACTGATATAATATGCGTATACTAATGATATATATGTAACTGCTAATTACTTAATATATATAATAAATACATTTATTATGTAAGTTACAAAATTCAAAAGCCAACTTGGCTTGTTTGGCTACAAGAAAATTAGAAACTAGTTTTACTTACTTAGGCATGGTTTAGGTAAATTAGGTTTAAGCTAGTGCAAGGGCCCTGTTTGGCAACAATTTTTAAAACAAAAGCAAGGGCCTTGTTTGGTAAAAATTATTTAAAATTCTTTTCCTTTTTATTTTAACAAATCATTTAACACATACTTTAATGTCATATTTTAATCAATTAAATATTAATCAACTAATTTAATCAATTAAAATCTAACATCAATTAATCACATAAAATTTTTCACATAATTATAATTACTCGCTAATTATAATTCATGTAACACTTCATCACATCTAATTTAATTCTCTCAATTAAATTAGAACTAAAAAATAAAATTAATATACATTAATTAAATTAAATATTGCACATTCATTTAATTAATATACCCTTAATTAAATAACTCCATAAATCACATAATTTATTTATTTAACTCAATAAATAAATCACATAAAATATTTATTTAATTCAATAAATATTTAAAATTAAAAATAAAACCTCAATCGTTACAAAATCACTTGTTTAAGGTGTAAAAATTGATTTTTAAGCAAAATGGTAAAATCTCAAATTTCACACTTAAAAAATCTGTAGAAACTGCAGTTTACATAATTTTACTAGCTAGTTTGGTGATTTTTATGAATTTTTTGGTTAAGATCTTGGCTCAACCACTTGGCCCTACTTATAGACTATACAACAAGGTATTTTAGTTAAGGTTTAGGTTTCTTATCCATGTCAGTTAAGCATCCCAAAACAGGGGCTCAAACTGGCATGTTTCTTACTTTTTTACAAAAATTGTTTTTGACTCTTTTCTATTTGTTTCCAGTTTTGGCTACTAGTATAGTCTAGGCATGTGCATTGTAGTTGCCTAAGGCTACCTTTATCATTGTCTCACTTTAGTTAGTCATCTAGCCAAATTTGACCTACTAAAGCACACTTTAGGCTTATAAAAGAGATCCTAACTTGGTTCTTTTGTTAGCTTTTGTCAAGGCCATGATTGGGAATCATTAATAGCATGTATAAGAAAATTTACATAAGCTCCTTATAGTCAATTATGGCTAGGTCTTCAAAATTTCCCAAAACAATCCATTTTTAGCTTAAAACATGGTTTTTAACAAGTCCAAGACTCAAAACAGTCTAGACTTGGTTTATTTAGCTTGTGTAGCTCACTTATGTCATATTATAGCTATTGAAACATTCCTACAAGGTTCAGGTATGGTAATTCTATAGTTAGGTGCTAGTTAACACTTCAAGTTTACTTTTCATTGGTTTTAAACATGAAAGTTGAGTATCACTCAATATGGACCTCAACTAAGTTAAGGGTCACTTTTTAAATGCCTCTTATAGACATTGTATGGTCTCCTTACTAACTCCTAAGTTCAAGTACTGAACTTGACCAAAACAGTCCCAAAATCTGGAATTTAAGCACAGTTTTGGCTGTTACACATAAACAATCCCAAATCTATGTTTCAAGGGTTATCTAAGCATTCATATAAACTTTAAATTATCTTTAAAACTCATAATCACATACTTTAATATGCTTTCACAGTTAGTTTAGATTTTGACATCTAAAATAGTTATAACTAAGCATTTTAAGTATGATTTAACACCAATACCCATAATAGTATTCAAACCATTAAGTATATGCATTATCACATCATATATATGTTATATACACTACATTCATGGATTAAAACACATGGATGCAAGGCTTTCATGATTTTGACCAAAACAGCCAATTTTTAGGCATAGTTTAATATTATACCACATAACAGCCTTTAAGCTTTCAAATAAATGGGTTATCACTAAATGTATTTGCTATATAATCTATTCTGATGGTAGTGAACATGCTTGCATAACTAGTAATCCTTTAGCACAAAACAGTCCCCATTTAGGAATCTTAGGCATTAATTTTACATGAAATTCATAGTTCTTTGAGTTTAATATCCTATTTCATTTGGTCCTTTCAAAAGTATGTCTATCATGTTTTTGATTCTTAGAGGCACAAAACTTATAGTTTTTGTTAGTTAACTGTTTTGCTAACCACCAATACACATGCAAATTCTCATGTAGGCAAACTTTTTAGCAAAATCTTCATTTAAACTTTATTTTACTAAATAGAATTATCATACTTGATAGTCCATTAATCATGCCATACTTACTTGGGATTTTATAAGAAACAAAACATAGATATCAAGTTTAAGCATAGCCCATCTCAAAATTAGCATATATGCATCAAAGTAGATGTGTATCATGGCTAAAACACATGAACATGTTTTTGATCTTGACTGCTGGAAGCTGTCGTTTACACTCCAAATTAACCTCACTTTCACTTCACAAATTTAAATAATTAGCACAGTAGTAAGCAAGGATCGATCCCACAGAGAGTAAGTTTGATTTAGAATTATTCTACTATTTTAAAAGAAAATAAAGATGGGGGGTTTTGAAATTGTTTTAAACTAAGAAAAATAGAATTAAATAATGAGATTAACCAAATATGTAAAAATTTTAGTTTTGCAGTTTAGTTTCACCAAGCACAACAATCAATTAATCAAGTTGTTATTATTTACCCTTTAATGAAACTATTAGCCCTAGATAACAATAAGCTCTGCTATCCGAAATTCTCCTTAGATATTCACTGTATGAAACAAGCACTTCACCAGATTCAACTAGCATACAACCTAAAACAAGCTCTCTAGATTTAATATGATAGAAGCATTAAGAAACAGAGAATTAGGCTAATCCAAGCAACAAACACATAAGCTCAATTTTTTTAACTTGTTTTCTAATAATCTTAGCAATATCCAAAAGCTTGTCCACAATTAGTATCACTAATTTGCTACTTGTGATGAAGACATATATCAATTACACGTAATACTGATCTTAATCTAGTACATGATAATGATTAATTTAACTCAATTGGCCATATCAAATTAATTAGATCAATTAGCATGCAATCAATGAAAACAGATTATCAGAAGAAATTTTACACAAGAAGGAATAAATAATAATACTCAATTAATCAATTACTTGTAACAAGGTTCCACCCCCCCTTTAGAACTGAATAAAGAAACTAGCCTGACATGCTCCAAGTCTCCAAGAAATCCTAGATCTAAAATAAAAGATGAATAATAATGTCAAAATACAAATGGATCCCTATTTATAACACTATAATAGCAACCCTAATATTCATATGTGATTGCACCCAAATCCGTTTCGCAAAAAGAAAACTCTGGCCATGTTCCCGCCTCCCCGCCCCAGCGGGGATCCTCACGCTCACCCCAGCGGGGACACACACTGCCCAGCCTTTAATTGTCATATTTGACAAAGTAAATTTGCATATATCCTTGTTGACTTCGGCTGTAGCTTTCCTTTGCCAACTGCTCTAACCGTGGCCCACATGTTACACTCGTTTGCAAGTTGCTCATCTCGTGGCCCACTTAAATTGGCAAGCTTCATGATGTTCTCCTTTGATTGCTTGCTTATTTCGTGTACTGCTAGGACAATTAGGAGTTGGACATGTAATTTGATTCTTGCTAGCGTGGGCCCATGTACATTCCACTAGCCCACGTGAACTGCTTGCTTTGCTTCAATTTGTAATACCTAAAAACCGTGACCAGCTTGGAAAGGAATTCGTGAGCAGCTTGGAACTTTAATTTGCAAGCTGCTGCCTTCTCTAGCCTATATAACATTCCTTTTCCATTTGGAATTATCCTACCGTGACCCACTAGGAATCATAAGCTGCTCAATTCAATTTGTAATTGAATTGAATTGCATGGATCATTATTTTACCTTTTGCTCTAATTCACCTAAAAATAATTAAATAACTTATTAAGCCCATATCCGCATTAAACATGTAACAAAACTAAATATAAAGGAATAATAATCATCGAATATTATGTATTATCAACTGCACACTTAGTATAGCCTTTAGCATATACTGTGACGCCCCTAAATCTATACACTCGTGGTATCCGATCTGGATTTCACAATTATCCAAATACTATAGGTATTCAATAAGATATAATTCCTATCTATCCAAGGTTCACATATCCCATAACAGATAAAAATTATTATTTAGAACTATTGTTGTGTTTGGATACCCTCACTGGGATAAATAGAGTGTATCCTATGAATATCCCTTTTATATCGGTAGTTCATATCCATCCGAAATTCAGAGTATTAGCAATAACATGAACAGTCCATATTACCAATACCTTCACTCAGATATATAATCACTAAGGATATTGTAACTTTTAACTCGTATTACAAATCACTTAAGTATGTATCAATACACAGTTGCGAAAGTAAAAGATGATAATATATATATTTTATACTAAGTTCAATTACACGGTTCTCAACTTGAGTTCTTATTACAACAAAAAGTTTTAGAAGACTTGCAGTAAATAAGGACAGTAAATAAAGCTAATCTATGCAGGTTCTCTTTCCACTGTGTTTGTCAGAGGTGCCGGGATTACCATCTAAAACTGCAAAGGAAATAATTTGCAAGAATGAGCTATGATATGCTCATCAAGTTTATATAACAAAATGTTTGATTTCAAAGGAACAAGAGTTCAACAATTTCATTGAGGGTTGACGACCATTTCTAGAATTTTTATTTCACTCAACCATTTCTGTCAGTCACACAGACTTATAAATTTGCGTATTCGGATCTGAGATAGGGGATCATCCTATTCAGTATCCTAAGAGTATGCATATCTGATAGTAGTGTGCATACAAGCCAATCATGTATGATGACAAAGCACATACTTTGTAAACAATCTTATTTATTTATTAATAAAATATTCATTCAAGGCATACAATTATCTACATGGTGCTGTTTTTATAATATGTAAATAACCCATAGTTTTAAGCAATGCTTTTAGAATCATGATGAGATCATGATAATGCGATCTAAATTCTTAGAAAGCTTAAAAACTAAAATAGTTCCCAATTGTGGGATTACTAAAATGGGGATTAGTAAATCCGGATAGATTGGTACATATGTTGCTTGCTCATTGGATGAGGATGACTGATCTCATTGTCATTTGTGTGGAGACACTAAAGCAAGTATGTAGGTGCTTATTGGAGAATAAGTTCACTGAACGTGACTCGCTATGGAATACCTAATGGAGTTTTACTCGCATGTCAATAGGAATTCCTAATGTGATAGTAGTACATGTGATCCTTGGACTTGAGATCATCATAGTATCTTGTATGTAACAAATTATACTTTGACTAATTCCTTAAGGCTTTTTAAGGCATATATAGGGTATGCTTGGGTATAATGAGTTACATATGGAGATAATGAATGATCAATAAAGAATCTACCACCTCTAGTAAACGAGGAGATATGTCCTATGTGATTCGTTAAATGACAACCCAGGAATCCTTGGCCAAGGTAGAATGAAATTAGAAAGAGGTTTCTAATTTGCATTATTTGGAGTTGTGCATTTTCTAATCGAAATACATATGATTAAATAAATTAAGACTTGACAGTAAATCCATGTCTTATATTTAATTGGGACATTGTATGGTGGAAGGATTGAATTGTACGGTAACTATTAACTCACAGGTTCTTTTATGATTAATGTTGAAATCTATATTATCTGGAAAGTCGTTGATCGCTAGGGAGGCTTATCCCTATTGTAGAATAAATGTTATTTATTTAAATAGATTATTAGTTTAATTTGTTTATTTAAATAAGATTAGAATTGTTCTAATTGATTTATTCACAACCGGTTTAATATGGAGAACCTAAAGGGTCACACCATAAAAGGAAGAAGAATTATTTAAGAAGAAAATGGCATGATAGTAATAATGCATTAAGTATAATTAATTTAATCTATGATGATAGAATAAATTAAATAGCTTAATGTTTATTATTTAATATTTTAGAAATATTAAATATAAATTAATAAGAGGAGTCTTATTAATATTGTTATTATTATTATTATTTTAATTCTAAAGGTGTTTAGGAATTAATATAATATCAGTACTCTCTCTCAATCCTAATAAAGATTAGGATATAAATTAATTAAAAGTAATTAATTAATTAATTAAATAAAACCCTATTCTAATTGGATTAGGAGGGTTAACCTAATATCTATATAAGAGAGTCTTATATCAGAAATAAGGAACGTGAATTTTTCAAGAGTTGGGAGTACACATATTCTATAGAGATAGAAACAAGGGTTAAGCTAATAACCCATCTTACTGAGTTCTTCATCTTTCTTGGTGGATCACCGTTAGAGGCCAAACATTTGGGTGGCTGACATTGATCAAGGGAAGGAGCCACTACAGAGGAATCAAAGGAATCAAAGGAGTAGAACTTGTACCTGAGGAAGCTTGTATCTTCAAAGGTATAATTTTGTTTTTCTCCTTCTTCATTCACTGATAATTGATGCATAAGAATGATCATGGTAATGGGTTTGTATAAATTTTGAAAACCTAGTTTTTTACGCTTCCGCCCTATTTATGTGATTTGATTGCATGATTGCGTTACGTACAAACCCAACAGTGGTATCAGAGCCAATCTTGTGCTAATTATCAGTCTATGTGATTCCATACATGTATGATATGCGATTGGATCGAGTTCTGGGCAACAAAAATTTTTCAGATTCTGCGAAGCTGCGCAGCTGCGCCGGTACAAGGCAATATTGCTGCGCAGCTGCGCCGGGTGCTGTTCCTGGTTTTCATGCTGCGCAGCTGCGCCGGTTCCCTTTACATTCTTGGCGCAGCTGCGCCACTGGACAGGAACTGAATTTTTTTTTGTTTTATTTAATTAAATGAATGGTTTATTTAATTAATAAAGGTTTAAAATAAAGATGTTTATTTTATATGAAATGAGATTTCAGAATTGCTAAAATTAAAGAGTTTAATTTGGAATTATTTTTGAATGAAATAAAGGAGCTTATTTTTCCAAAAACAAAGTTTAGCAAACTTTTGCCCATTAACTGATATTAATACATATATGGAATGAATTTATTTTTATGTGATGAATAAGTTTTATTGATACGTATGATAATATATATGGTAATAAAAGGGATTGATTATGGACTATGACTAATGTGATTGGATTTTATTTTGGTTGAATGCTTGAATGAATGGGTTTTATAAAATGGGGGTCTGCGTACCTCGTCTTCTCTAGTTTTATTCTCGATGTAAATTCTATCTCCTTTCTATGTACTTCCCCTTGACTGCTGATCAAGGTTTCTATTTAATTTTAAATAGTTAATGTAATAGAGATAGTTAGAATTACTTTGAAGAAATTGGAGACCAAGGAGCAAAGAACGCGTGAAGACTCATTTGTATGGAGCCAGGGTTTAAACGTAATAGTTATATTTAAATTTAAATTCTTGCACTCCTAGGTTTGACCTTTTGGTTCACTTGGTGGCTCTAAGTGAACCAAACTAGAATAAAAGTCCATAATCAATCCGGGTAGAATATAGTATTCTATATTGCATGATAAATATTATATATATTATATTTTATACAAACATGCTTCGCATGTTTAATAAAATGATGCGTATTTTATATATATATGTGCATGCGCGCTTAAAAAGATGAGACAAATAATAACAAACCCCTCAAAGAAATAATATTAAGTCTGAAGCGTTCAAATGATATTTGGAATATCAAACGTCGCCTTCTAGCATGATTAGTTAATAGAGTATTAAATATTTAATATGAGTTTGTTGTGCTATCCACAAGGCGAGTATTGAATATTTAAGATGTTAATTAATCACATTTGATGCTTATCAAAAAAATTGAACGATCTAGTCTTGTTGTGCTATCCACAAGGACGATTTTTTTTTTGAATTTATGGAAGTGCTAGGCTGGACTTAACTTAAATCATTTTAGTTCGGATGTGCACACACATGACCATTATGATTTAAGAGGCAAAATAAAAGGAGTTACATGGTGATGTAATTGACAAGAGTTGTCTACCTATTTATTTGTATATCGCTTGTTGTGCTATCCACAAGGTTATATACATTTGAAATGGGATCCTTAATCTCACTAGCAAATCTTTAATTAGATTTTGCCGAACTATATGACTGAGGGTAATATAGTTTGATGAAAATAGTGGGAGATACCAATTTAAAATAAAGACCTAAATTTATTTTGGTATGCAAAGTTAATAAAATGAATGTTTGCTAAAATGTTTTATTTTCACATGCAGAATTTTAAAAATGTCAAAATCACTAATCTCACTACGAAGCATACTTGATGCAAATAAGCTTACCGGCCCGAATTATGAGGACTGTCTAAGAAATCTGAGAATTGTTCTCACTGCTGAAAAGATTTCTTATGTCCTAAATTCCACTATCCCTGAATCTGTTTCAGAAACAGCCTCTGAGGAAGAGATTGCCACTTCAATAAGTGGCAAGATCATGCATTTGTGGCTCAATGCATCATGCTCGCATCCATGAATAACGAGCTTCAGCGTCAGCACGAAAAAATAGATGCTCCTGCTATGTTGCTTCACCTCAAGGAGTTGTATGGTGAACAGAGTAGGACTGCTAGATATGAATATTTAAGGAGCTCTTCCGATCTCGGATGACCGAGGGCACTGCCGTCGAGACTCATGTTCTGAAGGTAATCAATTTGATTAAACGCCTTGGACAGCTTGGGTTCGTCATGGATGGGGAGTTGAGTCAAGACTTGGTCTTGCAGTCACTCCCTGAGACCTTCTCGCAGTTTGTGGTTAATTTTCACATGAATAAGCTAGATGTCAAATTACCTGAGCTGCTTAACATGCTAAAAACTGCAGAAGGTCACTTCTCATCCAAGAAGAACCATGTCTTGATGGTGGATTCTTCCAATAAAAGGAAGAGGCCCAAGGTGTCTTCTAAAAAGAAGAAATCTAAGAAGGCCAAGGGAAAAGGGAAAGAAAAGGAGCAAAAGAAACCTGAACCAGCTAAAGGAATGTGCTTTCATTGCAATGAGCCGGGACATTAGAAGAGGAACTGCAAGAAGTTTCTAGCAGAGAAGAAGCTTGGAGAAGCTTCGACTTCCAATCAAGGTTTGTTTATGATTGAAAGTAATTTTTCTGAAAGTCATAATTCTACTTGGGTATTGGATACCGGCTGTGATTCTCACATATGTAATACTGTGCAGGAACTGGTCAGAAGTAGAAAGCTGAACAAAGATGAGGTGATCCTACGAGTGGGAAATGGAGTAAAAGTTGCTGCATTAGCTGTAGGAACTTATTGTTTAGCAATGCCTTCGGGCAAATCCATTTATCTTAATAATTGTTATTATGTTCCGAATATTATTAAAAATATTATTTCAATTTCTGTATTGGATATGGAAGGTTTTGACGTTATTATAAAGAACAATGGTTGTTCTATCTATAAAGACGATGTTTTATATGGTATTAGAAATTTGCGAAATGGACTTTATACACTTGACTTACAAGAAAATATATTTCAAATTGAAGAAATTAAGAAAAGGAAAAAAGATGATATTAATTATACATATATGTGGCACTGTAGACTCGGTCATATCAACGAAACAAGATTATCCAAGTTGCATAAAGATGGGCTCCTCGAGCTATCTGATTATGAATCATATCCAACTTGTGAATCTTGTCTCATGGGTAAAATGACTAAATCTCCTTTTAGTGGAAAAGGAGAGAGAGTTACAGAGTTGTTAGCATTGATTCACACAGACGTTTGTGGACCTATGACAACAAGTGCACGGGGTGGGTATTCTTATTTTATTACCTTCACTGATGATCACTCAAGATTTGGATATGTGTATTTAATGAAATACAAATCAGAATCATTTGAAAAGTTCAAAGAGTTCAGAAGTGAAGTAGAGAAACAAACGGGCAAGAGTATTAAGATACTTTGATCAGATCGAGGTGGAGAATACTTAAGCAGTGAGTTTCTCAATTGTCTCAGAGAAAATGGTATAATCTCACAATGGACTCCTCCAGGTACACCACAGTTAAATGGAGTATCTGAAAGGAGAAATCGAACACTGTTGGACATGGTTCGATCCAGGATGAGTTTTACCGACCTTCCAATTTCCTTCTGGGGATATGCCCTAGAAATGGCTGCATACCTACTTAACAAGGTACCTACCAAATCCGCCCCAAAGACTCCATATGAGATGTGGAAAGGGAGGAAACCAAATCTTAAGCATGTTAAGACTTGGGGTTGTCCAGCTTATGTCAAAAAGTTTGAAAATGATAAGCTACAGACTAAATCCGATAAGTGTAGATTTGTGGGATACCCTAAAGAAACCGTAGGGTATTATTTCTATCATCCAACTGATCAAAAGGTGTTTGTTGTGAAACATGCTACCTTCTTGGAGAAAGAGTTTATCCATGAAGGGGTCAGTGGGAGCAAGATATATCTTGAAGAAGTTCAAGAACCACAAGTTACCATGGACCAAAGTCAGGTACCTAACCAAGTAGAAGAACCTACTATACCACACCCTGTTCGTAAATCTGGAAGAGTACCGAAGATACCTGAGAGGTATGGATTCGTTATATAGGATGACGATGAGGTACACATCATGAATGATGATGATCCATTGAATTACGAACAAGCTATGAGTAATAAAGACTCAAGGAAATGGCTTGAAGCCATGAAATCCGAAATGGACTCCATGTATGAAAACAAAGTATAGTCTTTGGTTTCACCACCTGAAGGTATTAAACCTATTGGGTGTAAATGGGATTTTAAGAAAAAGACTGGAGCAGACGAAAAGGTAGAGACCTATAAGGCCCGACTGGTTGCAAAAGGTTTCAAACAAAGACAAGGAGTTGACTATGATGAAACCTTCTCACCAGTAGCCATACTCAAGTCCATTCGGATTTTTCTTGCGATTGCAGCTTATAACGACTATGAGATCTGGCAGATGGACGTGAAAACGGCCTTCCTCAATGGGAAACTTGAGGAGGATGTGTATATGACACAGCCAGAGGGATTTATTTCAAAAGTTGGAACAAATCAAATCTGTAAGCTACAACGATCCATTTATGGGTTGCAGCAAGCTTCTCGTAGATGGAACATTCGTTTTGATGAGACAATCAAAGAGTTTGATTTTATCAAAAACGAGGATGAACCATGTGTATACAAGAAGGTTAGTGGGAGCGCAGTATCATTCCTTGTATTATATGTTGATGATATATTACTGATAGGGAATGACATTCCTATGTTACAATCCATTAATATCTGGTTATCTAAAAACTTCTCCATGAAGGACTTGGGTGAAGCATCCTATATTTTGGGGATAAAGATCTATAGAGATAGATCTAAAAGGATGCTTGGCTTATCCCAAGGAACGTACATTGATACGATGCTAAAGAGGTTTAGCATGGAAGATTCCAAAAGAGGTCTCATGCCGATGAGCCATGGAATAAATCTCTCCAAGAAACAGGCCCCAAAGACACCTGAGGAGAGAGACCGTATGAGTAAGATCCCTTATGCTTCTGCAATAGGATCTATCATGTACGGTATGATATGTACTAGACCGGATGTTGCTCACGCACTTAGTGTAACAAGAAGATACCAGTCGAATCCAGGAGAAGAGCACTGGAAGGCAGTGAAAAATATCCTAAAGTACTTGAGAAGGACTAAAGATATTTTTCTTGTCTACAGTGGGTCTGAATTAAAACTCGAGGGATTCACGGACTCAAGTTTTCAAACAGACCAAGATGACAGTAAATCTGTTTCAGGGTATGTGTTTACCTTGAACGGAGGTGCAGTGAGTTGGAAGAGTTCCAAGCAGCAAACGGTTGCAAATTGAGTGACAGAGGCAGAGTATATAGCTGCAAGTGAAGCTGCAAAGGAAGCTGTTTGGATGAAGAAGTTCATAACTGAACTTGGTGTGGTTCCTAGCATTGGAGAAGCAGTTCCCGTATACTGTGACAACACCGGAGCGGTTGCACAAGCTAAGGAACCCAGGTCTCATCAGAAATCTAAACACGTGTTGCGGCGATTTCACTTGATCAGGGAGATCATTGAAAGAGGAGACGTCACCTTGGAGCGTGTAGACTCTCAAGACAACATTGCAGATCCATTTACTAAAGCTTTAACACAACAGCAGTTTGATCGTCACTTAGATAAGATGGGTATGAGATACCATGGTGATTGGCTTTAGTGCAAGTGGGAGATTGATAGTAGTGTGCATACAAGCCAATCATGTATGATGACAAAGCACATACTTTGTAAACAATCTTATTTATTTATTAATAAAATATTCATTTAAGGCATATAATTATCTACATGGTGCTGTTTTTATAATATGTAAATAACCCATAGTTTTAAGCAATGCTTTTAGAATCATGATGAGATCATGATAATGAGATCTAAATTCTTAGAAAGCTTAAAAACTAAAATAGTTCCCAATTATGGGATTACTAAAATGGGGATTAGTAAATCCGGATAGATTGGTACATATGTTGCTTGCTCATTGGATGAGGATAACTGATCTCATGGTCATTTGTGTGGAGACACTAAAGCAAGTATGTAGGTGCTTATTGGAGAATAAGTTCACTGAACGTGACTCGCTATGGAATACCTAATGGAGTTTTACTTGCATGTCAATAGGAATTCCTAATGTGATAGTAGTACATGTGATCCTTGGACTTGAGATCATCATAGTATCTTGTATGTATCAAATTATACTTTGACTAATTCCTTAAGGCCTTTTAAGGCATATATAGGGTATGCTTGGGTATAATGAGTTATATATGGAGATAATGAATGATCAATAAAGAATCTACCACCTCTAGTAAAAGAGGAGATATGTCCTATGTGATTCGTTAAATGACAACCCAGGAATCCTTGGCCAAGGTAGAATGAAATTAGAAAGAGGTTTCTAATTTGCATTATTTGAAGTTGTGCATTTTCTAATCGAAATACATATGATTAAATAAATTAAGACTTGACAGTAAATCCATGTCTTATATTTAATTGGGACATTGTATGGTGGAAGGATTGAATTGTACGGTAACTATTAACTCACAGGTTCTTTTATGATTAATGTTGAAATCTATATTATCTGGAAAGTCGTTGATCGCTAGGGAGGCTTATCCCTATTGTAGAATAAATGTTATTTATTTAAATAGATTATTAGTTTAATTTGTTTATTTAAATAAGATTAGAATTGTTCTAATTGATTTATTCACAACCGGTTTAATATGGAGAACCTAAAGGGTCACACCATAAAAGGAAGAAGAATTATTTAAGAAGAAAATGGCATGATTGTAATAATGCATTAAGTATAATTAATTTAATCTATGATGATAGAATAAATTAAATAGCTTAATATTTTTTATTTAATATTTTAGAAATATTAAATATAAATTAATAAGAGGAGTCTTATTAATATTATTATTATTATTATTATTTTAATTCTAAAGGAGTTTAGGAATTAATATAATATCAGTACTCTCTCTCAATCCTAATAAAGATTAGGATATAAATTAATTAAAAGTATTTAATTAATTAATTAAATAAAACCCTATTCTAATTGGATTAGGAGGGTTAACCTAATATCTATATAAGAGAGTCTTATATCAGAAATAAGGAACGTGAATTTTTCAAGAGTTGGGAGTACACATATTCTATAGAGATAGAAACAAGGGTTAAGCCAATAACCCATCTTACTGAGTTCTTCATCTTCCTTGGTGGATCACCGTTAGAGGCCAAACATTTGGGTGGCTGACATTGATCAAGGGAAGGAGCCACTACAGAGGAATCAAAGGAATCAAAGGAGTAGAACTTGTACCTGAGGAAACATGTATCTTCAAATGTATAATTCTTTTTTTCTCCTTCTTCATTCACTGATAATTGATGCATAAGAATGATCATGGTAATGGGTTTGTATAAATTTTGAAAACCTAGTTTTTTACGCTTCCTGCCCTATTTATGTGATTTGATTGCATGATTGCGTTACGTACAAACCCAACAATATCATCCTACTTCTATTTGTCTATTATAGACATACATATAGAAAACCCCAATTTAGGGTAAATTTAACTCAGTATAGGATGTCTTACCAAAATAATTTGGTTTGACTAACAGTTTATGCTTGATAAATAACAATTCAATTTCATATGAATAAATAATTCATTTCTTAAGTCATGCTGAAACAATAGCAGTAACTTTTTCAGTGATAATAATCAGGTTTGGTAGAAGATATTGAAAGGTATTTAAGTAACGTCATAAGATTAAGTATAAAACTTGCGTAACATAGTACATTTATGTGTACAATAAAAAGATAAAGTTCGAACACTTGCCTGTGCGAAGAACGTTTATCTAAAGTTACTTGAAGTGTTTAGGATACCTAAAAATATGTTAAACATATTTATATTTTTCATTAGTATTGATAACAGTATTTAATTAGTCGAACTAGACATGTTCGGTTTGTGTTCGGTACGATTTCGGTGCTCTTAAACCTCACCGGATATTTAATAAGTTAGAAACTTAGTAAAACTTTATTTATAAGCTTTATTATAATTTTAGATAATTTATTTATCATTGTAACAATTTTTGAAAAATTATAATAATTTTTAAATATTTATTTATCCATTGAAATGATTTTTAAATTATTAACTTTATACTTAAATAATTTTAGTATATTTATTAAAACCTTAGTTTTATTTTTAAATAACTTAAAATTATTTATTATGATGTTAGAATATTTAAATTATTTTTAAATAATTACTTATTATTTTTAAATGATTTAACTAATTACTATAATAATTAACTTAATTATTAATATATAAAAATAATTATGAAATTTATGTCAAAATATCAAAAGTTAATTATTATAACTTAAAATAATTTTAAAAATTAAAATTAAAATTATTTATAATTATTTCTATTTATTTTAATTATTTTTATTTTTTGCCCGTCGCTAAAGGTGTTCTTCAATTCTGAAGAACAACCCTGGTCAAGGCCAAGGGGCTATTTTGACCAAGCTTGTTCTTGCAGCGCGTTTCGATTTGATGTTGTTAAGTGCTTTGGTGTTATAGTGTTTATGTAGTACTATAACTAGGTATCAATTTCTGACTCTAAACAATAACTAGCAGCAAGTTATTAAGGTTCAAAGAACCTGTTAGAGCCATCTTGGGCTTTTTGGGTAACACAGAAAGTCGGTCAATGTCGGTAAACGACCTTATAAGGTTTACCGGCTTGATTATGTGTATTAGATCTTTGTTTTAATGATTGTAGTGTGTAGTATATATGACATAATTGAACTAGATAGCACTGGTCAGGACCAAGTAACCTCTTAAGGCATAGATCTAGGTCGGCCAAAGTCTTGTCAGAGACTGTTCTTTGTGTTCTTCATTTTCTGGGTTTTTCAAAAAATAAAACCGTGAACGGTCAACGAGTTTTTACTATAAATTCTGGTCATCCTATGAACTTCTAAGCTGTTAGACTACTCTAATGGTCTACTACACATGTCAGACTGCAAAAACAAAGCACTTTCACAATCTAACAATCATCTGAGACGAAGATCTGAGCCGGTCAAATGGCTGTCAAGAAATTTTTGGGAAAAATTTGTGTTTTCCAAATTTCAGATTTTCGTGATCGGTCAATGACCTTTGACCATTTATATTTTTCATTCTGTTAATCCCATGGACTTGATTCCTCTTTCATATTACAAAGCTCATGTAATACTACAACTAGCATATCATTAACAGACTTAAACATTAACACACGAAGATTTACAGGCCCTGACATATGGTTGTCAGGCCTATTTTTCAAGATTATTCAGATTGCTTAAAAGACCTATTTGATGCACCTAGATGTTATGAAATCGTGATCTAACAACCCAGAACACTAACTAGTATGTTATTACATATAACTAAACAAAAAAACAAAAAAACAAACATAAAATCAAAGATTAATCATAAAATTAGGGTTTATACCTTTCTTGTTTAAATTTGGCTATCTTAGCTTCGATTCTGATGTTGCTATTGATGGGGCCCATTTTGGAAGACAGTATATGTATAGTAATGAAAGATTTGTGAGTTTAAACTTTGATCTAGGGCTGCAATTTATAGTATTTCAAGGTTAGGGCTTTTAGGTCATTTTCACCTCCTTGCCTCCTAAAATATCAATTCTCCGGACTTGTGCAGCTATGACAAGCTGCTTGGCGAACAGATTGGTGGCAATTTTCGAAGTAGGAGGTGGCACAAGTTTGTAAGCAACTTTAAAGTTTAATTAGTAGCTAATTTTTCCCTAAGCTTCACTAATTATGAATTAGGGTTTTGATCTTTTTGTTTAGAATAACTCAATAAAGTTAATAACACCTAATTTAAGTTTAGTTAACATAATTAGGGTAACATAGCCTAATTAGGGTTTAATTTCTCTAATTAGGTTTAGGGTTTTCTAAATTAGGTTTTAACACCTAATCCTTTTCAAAGCAAGAAAAAGCATTTCGTCAATGTAAGCACGACAAATCATTTCATCAATGTAAGCACGACAATGCACCTGATAAAATAATATACCGAAAAGTCCAAAAATGAAATAAAAATTTTAAGCACGAGGTGTCAAGCATGACGTTTTTCGGAGAAAAATATTTTTGACCTAAGTCTTTAATAACGTATATAATAACACGATACAAAACTAGAACGGAGAGATTTTATTGATAGATGAGAATTTTACATAATCGAGTCTTTATTAGGGTTTCGGGATATTACATTCATCTCCTCTAATAAGAATTTTGCCTTCAAAATTTTAGTACAGGTTAAGTAAATAAGTGGGGATAGTTCTCTTGCATTTTATTTTCGAGCTCCCATATAGCCTCTTCAACGTTCTTATTTCTTTAGATCACCTTAACCGATGCTATCACTTTATTTCTTAGGATTTGCTCTTTCCAGTCGATGATCTGAAAAGGTTCTTCTATATAAGATAGATCCTTTTCGATTAGGATAGGTTCGTAACTTATAACATGTTTGTAGTCTGGTTTATATGGTCGTAATACAGATATATGAAACACATTATGGATATGGTTTAAGTCAGGAGGTAAAGCTATCTCATAAGCCACCTCTCCTATTCTTCTCAAAATTTTGAAAGGTCCAATGAATCTTGGACTTAATTTTCCCTTCTTGCCAAAACATATCTTGCCTTTCCAAGGAGATACTTCCAAGAATACATGGCTTCCAACATTAAAGTTCCGCTCCTATCGATGTGGATCAACATACTTTCGTTGTCGATCTTGAGATGCTTGCAATCTTCCTCGTATAAGTTAAATCGTTTCTGTAGTTTGTTAAATTATCTCGGGTCCTAGCATTTGTCTTTTCCTGACCTCGTCCCAACACAACAATGTTCTACACTTTCTACCATAAAGAGCTTCATAGGGTGGCATACCTATGGTAGCATGATAACTGTTATTGTAGGCAAATTCTACCAAAGGTAATTGATCTTCCTAACTCCCTTTGAAGTTCATGACACAGTTTCTTAACATGTCCTCTAAAGTTTGAATGGTCCTCTCAGTCTGCCCATCTGTCTGCGGATGATATGTTGTACTTAATCTCAACTTAGTTCCTAGGTGTTTTTGAAGGCTTCCCCAAATGTTTGAAGTAAATCTTGGATCTCTATCAGACACTATAGAAACAGGAACTCCATGCCTAGAAATAATTTCATAAATGTATAGCTTGGCAAGTTGATCTAAGGTATGAGTAACCTAGATAGGTAGGAAATGAGCGAATTTGGTGAGTCTATCTACTATTACCCAAATGGCATTGTGGCCTTTCTGTGTAGCAGGAAGGCCTACCACGAAATCCATGGTTATATGTTCCCACTTCCACTCAGGAATTGGTAAGGGTTGTAATAATCCGCTCGGTTTTTGGTGTTCAGCCTTAACCCTTTGACACAAGAGACATTTACTGACCCATTCTCCTATTTTCCTTTTCATATTAGACCACTAAAAATGTTGACACAAGTCCCTATACATTTTTGTACTACCTGGGTGAATGATAAATTTAGAATTATGAGCTTCATTTAAGATTTCATCTTTTATAGATTGGTCAGACGGAACCCAGACTCTATTCTCATATCTTAGTACCCCCTCCTTATCTACTCGGAATTTAACATTCTTTATATGAGTTATATCTGTGTAGACACTAAAAATTTTGTTTTCCTGTTACTAACCCAGTAGGAGGGTAAAATCGTCTTCTCAGCCCCGGTCACCAATACCGGGATGTCAACTTAACCTAGATCACCAATATCGGGACGTCAAACTCAACCCCAATCTTAATACCGGGCCATCAGATCAACCTCGGTCTTAATATTGGGATATCAATTCAGCCTTGGTCACCCTGGAGGTATAGTTAAGCCCCTGTCACAACCAGGAGATCTAGTTCAGCCCCAGAGATAACACTGGGAAGTCCAATCCAACCTTCAGAGACAAACCCGAAGCATCACATCAGCCCCGGTCTCAACCCAGGAGGTACAGGTCAGCCCGGTCTCAACCCGGGAGGTAGAGGTCAGCCCCGGTCTCAACTCGAGAAGTCAGGTCAACTTTGGGAACAGTTTTGAATCATAACAACATCTCTAGAGGATAACCTGGAGCGACCAAGTCAACCTCGAAGAACGACACTGAGGACAAACAGACTCAAATGGGATCCAAACCTTGGAAACAACCCCAGGAAGTCAGCCGAATGCCATGCCGACATTGAAAGCAATCCCGGGAGAGGTAAAATAGTATTTTTATCAACTTAAAGCGGATTCGGTCAAACTCAAGACAAATTGATGTCACCAAGGTCAAAAAGAACCATAACGGTGATCCCGAGTGAAAATAGAGCAAGACGGCTCAACGGACAAACTGTGGGGAATCGAAGACCTGGTTATAAACTCGTCTTCTTTGACTCGAAAAATGTTTTATCCCATGTCATTGTAACACTCTCGGTGAGGGCTTTCTGAAAAGGTATAGCACGCCTCAAACGAACGCTCCGATCAAAAGTTAAAAAGTTTTGACTTCGACCTCGTGTTGCTCGGAGTGCACGTACTTTGAGACGACCAAACCAGGTAGGTGGGCCCCACCATGGAAGCCGCATCTCTACCTACGGCAACAGTAGGTAGAGTTGAGGCTCCCTGGCCTATAAATAAACGTGCACCCTCCCTCATATTTTAAAATTATGAAACGCAGCGAACCTCTGCCCGTTTGATTTTTTGACTTTTTTATCTCTTCTAAACCCAAATTTTTTCACTCTAACACGTAGATATACCCACATACTACCACATATCAGAAAAAAAATTGGTATATTTGGACGTATAGAGCCTACGATTTGCAAAAAGCTAGTGTAGCAGTCCATTGTGAGTATTTTTACGGTCAGCATGTTTATATTACTTCCTTGTACTTTTATACACTTGCACGTTAAGTTTCATTTTCTAAATATGCCCGAAACTTAGTTCCGTGACTGTTTTCAACAAAATTTGGCACATTTTTGTATATAAACTCAATTTCTAGCATTTCTATAACTCGGATGAACGATCCGTCAGCCCCATCAACTTCAATGCACTAAATTCTTCGTTTTGGCAACTTCGCCGGACTGGGTTATCTTCCTAGTCCGGGTTTGGCCCTTTTTTGTGTTTATTCAACTTTATATTGTGACACCCCCAAATTCGGGTACTTCGTTTGCACATAATTTGGTGTTCAGTTTCTAACTATAACAAACATCTACCCAATATATCTCAAAAGAAATTACAATCATTATATAAAATCTCCCTTAAAACAAGAGTTACAACCTTTTTAAAATAATCTCGGGTTACTCTAACCCTGACATGAAAATAATAAAGTGCGAAAATAAAAACATAACATTCAAGTCTTATTACAATAATTCTCAATTAAATAAAAACAAGTCTTCACTTGCTGTGCTTTCCCTTGCCCTTACTCGTAGATGGGACATCAATGTTATCAACCTTAACTGCAATTGTTATTTAATGCATGAGTGAGCAAACAACAGCTCACTGGAGTTTAACAATAATAAATACATGAAAGGATATCTTTAAAAAGATCTGAATAACTTAGCTTACTTCAACAATAAAGAATTGAATAATAATTCTCTATCAACATTAAAATTCGAATATAGAATTTATATGAGGGTCATAAGACCTTTGAACTCTTGTCCTAAGTTATAAATTTTTCTATTTAAACCTTTAACAGTCAATAAGGCTATGAACCTTAACTCGTACTTAGGGGGATCAACCCTTTGTACCATGTATTGTGCACAAACATCTTAACGCTATGCGTAGTAACCTCCCCTAGTAAATAGGGTTGTTCAACTCAGTAATTTGAATTCAAGTCTGCACCTAAAAAAGTTTGGTTTGGATAAGCTTACAAGGGTAATTTAGAATTCACGTTCATCAACTAAGGATTAGTTGAATCGACTTTCAATAATTCATAAATAAAAGAATTATAAAGTAACATATGCTTTAGAAGTAAACTTAAAGCATTTAAAATAATAAACTAGATCTTACTTGAACAATAAGTTAAGATCATTTCAATTAAATAAACAATTGTCCAATACAGAAATAGAAAGAACATTCTCAGCAATGAATATATGAACTCAAGAAATTTTATAGAATTAACAAGTTTAAGGTTAGAAGATTTGCCTTATGCGCAAGCTACTTAACTCAATCATGTACTTTAACACTTCCTACATACATACATATTCAATCACAATAACCTAAATTTGTTAACACATAACTAACTCACATAAGTGGTTAACCCTCATGGTTAACTCACTCTAATAAAATAAATAATAATAATCAACTATCACGTAGTTAATTACATCACACACATACTCACATAATTAAATTAATTATGTATTTAACTAAATTATAATTAAACAATTATAATTTAAACACTTAATCTAATTATAATTACTCAATTATAATTACCTATTAAATTATCACCAATTCATAATTAATAATTAATTAAACTATATCATGCATTATCATTACTCAAATCATAATTAATCATGCAAATTTATAAATTTTAATCCATAATTAAACATGCATTAAATTATAATTACATATATTGTAATTTAATTTAACATCTAATTGATTAAAATAAATCAACTAATATCATGCTTTAAACTAAACACTTACATTTAATTATAAATAATCAATTTATAATTTTAAAAGTAACTCATAGAACAATTATAATTTAACAATTCAAATATTATTTTAAGATTTACAACTTCATTTTCTAAATTTTTCTTTTTAAATACGACATTGTCAAACTCATGTTAACATGTTATAGTAATACATGATTATTCATAAAACAATTAAATTAGGCTGCAAAATAACTCTGCACAAGTAAACTAGCATCACTGCCTCTGCACTAAACATGGCGCAGCTGCGCAGCCAGCTGCCTTAAAACCGGCACAGCTGCGCAGGGAATGAATCAGGGAAGGGCAAGCGGCGCAGCTGAGCTGCTCCTGGCCTTGCTGTCGGCGCAGCAGCGCAGTAACTCGGCCAGCCGCAGACAGCCACGGCTCTCTGCTTTACCGAACAACCCATACAAGCCAACGAACAAAAAAATACAGCAACATAGACACTGTAAATCATATATATGTTGTAATACATATATCTAACATGCTTCCAAAACATAAAATTATTTAAACAACGAGAATCAAGAGTTTTAAAATTCAAATTTGGCTATTATTACGAAACTCATATTTCCTCTAAACAATTCATTGTAATAAAATTTTCTTACCAATTCAACTTATACAACATGCATTATATTTGAAATTGAAGATAGCATCAAATAAATTCCTAATAAACATATTAACATATATCAATTTCATCAATTTCTTCAAACTAAAATCAACCATAATATGTAAAACTCATATGAACTCATATGAACATAACTTTTCTATTAAAACATGTTTCTACAATCAATTTAATTTATGAAAATCATTGTTTATGGCATCTAATTAAATTTATAGACAGTATATCAACAAAATTCCAATATATGTTCAACAAAATTACTAACTTTAATTAAAAAACATTTTTACAGAGAAGTTCCACAATATAAAACACATTATTAAAACTAAATTTAGAAGTTATACCTATTGATTAGGCTTAGGAGAAGAAGATGATGGCTTAGCGAGAATTCTTTCAAGGTCTCTTTCCCCTTTCTTTCTCTTCTTCTTCCCTTTTTCGCTGTTCTTCTTTTTCCTCTGCTATTTTCTTTCTTTGTTTTTCTTAGTTTGTAAAACTAAAATAGTTGTAGTATATACGATATACATATAATAAATATATTACATAAAACATGTAACTCCTAATAATAATTATATATACTAACTCTTATTAATTAGGTACGTTACAAAATTCAAAAGCCAACTTGGCTTGTTTGACTACAAGAAAATTTGAAACTAGCTTTATTAAATCCAAACATAGTTTAGGTAATTTAGGGTTAGGCTAGTGTAAGGGCCCTGTTTGGTATAAATCATTTTAAAAATTCTTTTCCTTTTATTCTAATAATCATTTTAACACATACTTTAATGTCATATTTTAATTAATTAAATCATTTTACAACTAATTTAATCAATTAAAATTCAACATTAATTAATCACATAAAATTGTCATATTTTATAATTACTCGCTAATTATAATTCATGTAACACTTAACACATAATTCGTCTAATTTAATTCTCTCAATTAAATCAGAACTATATTTTAAAATTAATATACATCAACTAGATAAATATTAAACTTTCATTTAATTAATATATAACACTTAATTAAATCACTCCATAAATTACATAATTTATTTATTTAACTCAATAAATAATTCACATAAAATATTTATTTAACTCAATAAATATTTAAAATTATTATATAAAATCACAATCGTTACAATCTTCCCTCTTTAAAAGGATTCTGTCCCCAGAATCACACATAAAAAAAAATATCATCTATTACATTCTTTCCCTCTTTAAAAGGATTCTGTCCCCAGAATCAACACATAAGGGGTTACACAAAACTAAGCAAATAAATACGGATAAGATTTTATTATAACATCTTCGAGTTCCCACGTAGCTTCTTCAGCACTGTGGTTCCTCCAGATTACCTTAACAGAAGGTATCACTTTATTCCTAAGTACTTGTTCCTTTCTATCAACTATTTGAACAGACACTTCTTCATATGTCAAGTCCTTATCAAATTATAAAGGTTCATATTCTATTACATGTTTATAATCAAGCTTGTAAGGTCTTAACACAGAAATATGAAAGACATTATGTATATTCTCGAGCTCCGGAGGTAATGCAATCTCGTAAGCTACCTCGCCCACCTTTCGTAGTACCTCAAAAGGTCCAATAAATCTGGGACTTAGTTTTCCCTTCTTACCAAATTGAATCTTCCCCTTCCAGGGATATACTTTCAGGAACACGAAACTTCTTGGTAAGAATTCTCGGTTCTGTCGATGTAAATCGGCATACTTTCTTCTTCTGTCTTGAGCAACAACTAATCTCGTTCTGATCAGCTTCACAATTTCAGCGGTTTGTTGTACCAATTCTGGTCCCAATAATTTACGTTCACCAACTTCATCCCAGCACAAAGGAGTTCTGCATTTTCTGTCGTATAATGCTTCGTAAGGCGGCATGCCTATACTCGCATGATAAATATTATTGTAGGTAAACTCCACCAATGGTAGATGATCCTCCCAACTTCCTTTGAAGTCCATCACACAAGCTCTCAGCATATTCTCAAGCGTCTGAATCGTTCTTTCGCTCTGGCCATCTGTCTGAGGATGGTACGCCGTACTCATTCGTAACTGTGTTCCCAGACACTCTTACAAATGCTTCCAGAAATTCGACGTAAAACGTGGATCTCTGTCAGACACAATCGACACCGGAACACCGTGTCGAGAAATGATTTCCTTGACGTATAGCTTCGTTAGCTGATCTAAGTTGTACTTAACCCTGATCGGTAGAAAGTGGGCTGACTTCGTTAGTCGATCCACTATAACCCATATCCATTCTAAGTCGCTGAAAGACCCACCACAAAGTCCATCGTGATGTGCTCTCACTTCCACTTTGGAATTTCTAACGGTTGTAGCAAACCACTCGGTCTCTGGTGTTCTGCTTTAACTTTCTGACACGTTAAGCATTTCACAACGCATTCAGCAACGTCCCTCTTCATATTCGGCCACCAGAAATAATGCATGAGATCCTGGTACATCTTTTTACTCTCAATGTGAATAGAATATCTAGAACTGTGAGCTTCTCTCAGAATATGCTCTTTAACCTCTGGCACTGGCGGTACCTAGATTCTTTCTTCAAATCGTAACAGACCTTCAGTATCGATCTTGAACTTGAACTCTTCGCCATCGGTTATCCTCCTCCGATTCTTTTCACATTCTTCATCATGGAGTTGTGCTTCTTTCACCTTGTCTACTAGAGTAGAACCAGTGGTTACTTGAAACAACTTCTCATCCGATTCCTTCAGAAACTTCACTTCTAACTCCAATCTAGCCATCTGTTCTATGAACTAATCCTGATCAGTCAACACGTTCAGCTTCTCCTGAACTTTTCTACTCAAAGCGTCATCGACGACGTTAGCTTTACCCGGATAGTAAAGTATCTCGCAGTCGTAGTCTTTAATCAGTTCCAACCATCTTCTTTGGCGCATGTTAAAATCCTTCTGGATAAATATATACTTCAGACTCTTGTGATCTGTGTATATTTCATACTTCTCTCCATATAAGTAGTGCCTCCAAATCTTTAGGGCAAACACTACTGCTGCCAATTCTAGATAATGGGTCGGATACCCTTTCTCATAATCCTTCAGCTGACGTAACGCATAGGCAATGACTTTGCTGCTCTGCATCAACACACAGCCTAATCCTTTTTGTGAGGCATCGCTATAAACCACGAAATTCCCCGAACTATCCGGTAAGGACAATACAGGCGCAGTACTCAACCTCTTCTTCAGCTCTTGAAAACTTTCCTCGCATTTTTCCGCCCAAACAAATTTAACCGTTTTACGAGTCAAATTCGTCAATGGAGTTGCGATTCTAGAAAAGTCTTGGATAAATCTACAGTAATAACCTGCCAATCCCAAGAAACTCCTCACTTCAGACGGCGTCTTCGGCTGATCCCAATTCATTACTGCTTCAACCTTCGACGAATCTACTGAAATACCATCCTTGTTGATTACGTGGCCAAAAAATTGCATACGTTCCAACCAGAATTCGCACTTCGAGAATTTAGCGTAAAGCTTCTCACGTCTCAGCGATTCTAAGGTTAGTCGTAAGTGTTCAGCGTGTTCCTCCTCGGTCTTGGAATAAACCAGGATGTCATCTATGAACACTACCACGAACTTATCCAAAAATGGCTTGAACACCCTATTTATTAGGTCCATAAATGTAGCTGGGGAAATCGTGAGACCAAATGACATCACCAATAACTCGTAATTACCATATCGAGTCCTAAAAGCCGTCTTCGATAGATCTTCTCTTCTCACCTTCAAATGATGATACCCGCTTCTCAAATCGATTTTTGAGAAGTACTTTGCACCCTTCAACTGGTCAAACAAGTCATCGATCCTAGGTAAAGTATACCTATTCTTGATCGTAACTTTATTCAACTCCCTATAATCAATGCAAAGACGCATCGATCCATCTTTCTTCTTAACAAACAAAACAGGCGCTCCCCACGGCAAAATGCTCGGTTGGATATACTTATTGTCTAATAGTTCTTGTAGTTAAACCATCAGTTCCTTCATCTCAACTAGAGCCATTCGGTACGGAGCCTTTGAAATCGGAGCAGTTCCCGGTGCTAAGTCGATCACGAACTATGTGTCCCTATCTGGCGGAAGTCATGGCAAGTCGCTCAAAAATACGTCTACAAACTCCTTAACTACCGATATTTCCTCCACCTTCGGGCTTTCCTTACGCGTATCTGTTATATAGGCTAGATATCCTACACAACATTGCGTCAGAAGTTTCTTGGCTTGCATAACCGTCAAATAACTCGCTTGTCTAGGAGATTTGCTATAATAGAACACCAACTTTGATGGAGTTGTAAGGTTTACCGACTTCTTCTGACAGTCGATTATCGTCCAATGGTTGAACAACCAATCCATACCCAGTATGACATCGAATTTCCCAAGTTTTATCGGAATCAAATCTACTCTCAGCTCCTGACCCTTAATGTCCAGTCTACAATTCTTATAAACACACCTAACAGGAATAACTTTCCTATTCGCAATCTTTATGTTCAAGGGGTAAACTAACTCTTCTACAGGTAAGTCTAAGGTATTAGCAAAATCATCAGATATGAATGAACAAGTAGCACCTGAATTAAATAATACATATGCATTTATACTATTAAATAGAATAATACATGACACCACGTCTTTTGATTGCACAGCATCCTGCACCGTCATATTGAATGTCCGTACAGTGGGTCGAACAGCTTGCAATGGTGTAGCGATAGTAATAGTACTGTCGTTTCCATTCCCACCGCTCCCTATTGACCCTGCAGTCAGCTTCTTAGGGCAGTTGCGAGCCATGTGATCTTTGGATCCACATGTAAATCAAGCTCCCTTCTTCGGGTTTGGGCAATTAGGCGCAATGTGGCCTTCTTGACCACAGTTGAAGCACACCCGCTTCCCCTTCATGCACACGCCAGTGTGATTCTTACCGCATGTAGCACATGCTTCGAACTTCCTCTTCTGCTGGCTTCCTTCCTGACTCCCAGCAGAGGTGTTGTCATTCCATTTCCTCTTCTGGTTCACAGCGCTGCTACCCCCAGCCTTGGTTTCTATTTCATTCTTCTTCTTATCTTGGTTGAACTTCGTCACCGCTTCGCTTCCTCCCTCAGCAAGTATGGCCTTCTCTAGTATAGCCGCAAAGGTGTTCAGCTGGAACATGGAAACCTTACTGTAGAGCAAGGGCTTCAGTCCCCGCTCAAACCTTCTCGCCTTCCTAGCGTCAGGGCTGACCTGGTAAGTAGCGAACCTGGCCAGTTTGTTGAACTTTGCGGCATACTCGGACACCGTCATCCCTCCTTGCTTAAGCTCTAGGAACTGGACCTCCATCTGGTCCTGCGAATTCACTGGGAAGTACATTTCATAGAACATTTCCTTGAAACGTTCCCACGTTATGACTCCTTCTCCCTCCCGAGTCTTATTAGCCTGCCACCAGAAGCTAGCATCCGACTTCAACATGAAAGCCGCGAATGATGTCTTCTGGTCTTCACCTACTCGGGCTACATCAAATACCTTCTCCATTTCCATAACCCACGTCTGAGCCTCAATAGGGGGGTCGATCCCTTGAACTTAGGCGATCCTACTGCCTTGAATTCCTTGAACGTAGTACCCTGCACTTGCGGCTGATTCGCAAGAGCTCCGGTAAACAGATTCACCAACTGCTAAACCGAGTTGGGATTCATCCCATCGTTATTGTTGTTGTTCGTCGAACCCTCGGGGTTTTGAGGTGTTGGTCTTCTTCGAGGAGGCATTTTCTGTTAAGAAAATATTATTATTAGACCCTCTATTCAACTATTAAGTATTCAAGTTCATACTTAACATTTTAAACAATTCAGTTCACATAGAACACATAGCACGCCAATAAACTCCTTTTATTCATTAGTCGTAGTTTAAAAACATCAATCCGATAGCATTTCTGCCATTTACATCATCCTTCCTGAACTAGAAAAGTTACTGTATTACATTATTAACTTATCCAATTCTTATCTCAAATTATGGGATGTACTTTATTTACTTTAAAAAGCAACACATAAACAAAAGTTCTACTACTACTACTACTACTACTACTACTACTACTACTACTACTACTACTACTACTACTACTACTACTACTACTACCACTACTACCACCACCACCACCACCACCACCACCACCACCACCACCACCACCACCACCACCACCACCACCACCACCACCACCACCACCACTACTACTACTACTACTACTACTACTACTACTACTACTACTATTACTACTACTACTACTACAACTGCTACTGTAAGACCCAAATTTTTAGAAATTATTAAATAAGGATTTAATAAATACAATTCTTAAACCGTGAGATGGGTTCGAATAAAAAGATATATATGTGATATGAGGTATGTGGTATTATATTACATAGGGTGATATGGACTATGTAATATGTGTTTTTGTGATTAATGAATATATTATTAATATATATTTGTTATTTATTTTAGAGACAATTCAATTGAGGTAAAGAAAGTGGATAAATTCCTATCGATATTAAATAATTTATAGAATTATTTTATCATAGTAAGTTGGTGACATTAAATATCCTTAATGTATAATCACCATATTCTTATGTATGTGTACTAATAACTCGTATGTTTATAATATAGGTTATTAATAGCACTTAAGCTATCTGTGAATAGGTTTGGATAGTGAAGCATGAGTTAGTTAAGGAATTAACTAATAAGAATAAATATTGGTTAATTTAAGTTGAGAGTTATATTATGGAATAATATAATGTGAATATTGAACCTTAATTAACTAAGGTAATATGGTACAAGGTTTAATTTACTTAAGTAAAGGAGTGAATTAATATATATGTTGAATATATGATTATAATTAGTACCTTCTATATATTACTTAGAATGGTAATATGTGTGAAGGTCTAATGTACAAATAACGTTAATAGATATATATACGTTATTAAAGAGAAATGGAAATCATTATATCTTTAAATAAATATTTGAAGAAATTGTTTTGGGAACAATTTATAGAAAAAAAAAAGAGAAATAATTATTATATATTTCTAATAAAGGATATTAAAATAAATTATAATATTGAATTATTTTAATAAAGGAGGAAATATTATTTTTGAATAATAATATTACCCTATATGTTTTTGGTATGATGTAATAAGTGTGATTAATTAATATGGTAAATACATTAAAACATATTTGCTATATATAAATAAATTGATGGAAATAAATTATTATAATAGAAAATAAACTTATTACCTATTTTCTATATATAATGTATGTACATGTGCTATACATGTAATTATTTTAGTAGATATTATATTAAGAATAATATCTTGAGACAATAAGTAAATTATTTTCTAACAATGAATATCTTTATTTGGAGAAAACATAATATTTTATGTTATGGCAAAATACATAATTCCTAATGTATTTTCAAGAAAGTTTATTAATGAAAGAAAACTAAGTTATTTCAATATATTAAATAACTTAAGTTATTATTTTATCGTAGATTTTATAATAATTAATAGAGTAAATATTAATTATTCTAGTGTAAAGGTTATACATATAATTGTTCAAGGTAGCTAAATAATTTAGCATAAAAGTGCATGTGTCACACAAACCTTATATTAAAAGAATATTAAAGTGTGATGGGAGTGATAATAAGCTTAAGGTAAGCTTGTGAGATATGCCTAGTGTGGCAAAGTGGTGGAATAAATATTTATTAAATAAATTAATGAATGAATAATTAATGGAATTAATTATTATTATTATGTGAATAAATTCCTATGTGCAATGATGTGTAATTATAAGTTATATAGTAGCTACATCTATATAATATGGAATGAAGTGTGACACTTCAAGAAAACTATATAATATAGGAAACTATATGATTAAGTGTAATAATAAAGTTACAATAATGGGGTGTGACACTACTCAATTAAAATATATTCGGTATTGTGAAATGTACATGGATTATATGATTGGGTGTATGTGTGACCCTATCATATCATATGGTAATAACATTAAGTTATTAGATATAAGCTTGCAAGTTAGTCCATGTCAGAGCAATAATGGTCAATTAAGTGGTTAGGGTACATGAATAGTGGTAGTTGGTGGGAGTTAGCCACCAACTTCCCTTTTGCCCTTTGGGTAGTAACCATAGGAGAATAATACCTTGATAATGAATAGATGCAATACATTGGTGTGTAGAGTTTGTTAATTCAATTACTACATTGTTGCTAAGAAAGCATATAATAAGAAATATAATTACATCATGAGCATGTTATAAGGTGTAATGATGAGGAAGGACCATGAATAGTAGTAGTTGGTGGAGTTAGCCACCAACTCCTCTTTGACCATTGGGTATTACCCATAGGAGGGTAATAGATTGTTTATAATAGAGAACATGTAATGCAATGGTATTACTTTATGAACATATTATAAGATGTAACATTGAGTATAATATTATTTTAGGAGATTATATTATTATAAACTTGTGGACTATTAAGTACTAAGTTCACATAATTATGCCTTGTGTGGCATAAATAATGAAGTTAAATCAAGGGGATTTAATTGGAAGTATTAGAAGAAAATGAATGGTGGATATTAATTATCATTATAATATTTGAGTATATTTGTGATAATAATTTTATGGAAAATGGTGGGATGATAGTACCCAACCATATTATATTTAGTCCAATTAGAATATTAACTTAACCTATGTACATGAGGTACATGATTATATATAGTAGTGTATATTCAAAATATAAGTATACCTAATTAGGTGTGAGTGTACATATTTGTAGGTTTGTATATATGTACCTATAACCTAAGTCATATGGGATGAAATGTATACATAAATTATATAACCTAAGTGTATATATTATATATAGAGGTGTGTAACCAAGTGTGGAATTACATTTGCTAATTGCTATTGATGAGTTAGATTATTTGTCTCACAATGAGTGCCCAACTTCTCCTTCACGTGAATGGCCTAAGGCTAGCCTATCTCCTTCATCTCTCAACTTCCTAGCTAGCAATGAGTGTGATGATTATGGGGGGAGTGGGCTTCATGATGGGAATTACTAACTATCTATTGCCCAACAATTCTTCTCTTCTTCCATTAGTTTAATTCATGATGCAAAGCTTTGGCATGGTTAACCAATTCTCTATAAATTGGAAGCTCCCCCTCACAAACTCAAGTTGCTAAACTCTTGATAAGTTTCATATAGTGAGTGTGTTGATGAGTATTGAGGGAGAGAATTCTGAAATTCATGGGAAGCTCTACCCAAGTTGAAGCTCAAGGGGTATAATCTCTAAACTACTTTGGAATTCAATTCATAGCAATAGCATGAAATAGTAGTAATTGGTCATGTGAAAAGATGCTAGCACGTTAGTTAAGTTGTATACATGTTGTAAATACTATGTAGTTGATTTCTAGCATTTTTAAATTCGAATTATTGAAGAAATTTTTGAGTTGGGCTAAGAGACTGCCGAAGCAGAAAAGCTTCTGGTTTGGAAACGGGGACGCGCGGCCGCGCGTCTCCCTAGTACAAATGGGGCGCGGCCGCGCCCTCTGTAGAAACTCTTGGTGATTTTGTGTTTTCTGGTTGGTTAAGCATACTAGTTAGACTCTAATAATTTCATAAAGGGGTCTGACATGCGTACTAAGATTTTCATGCACGTAGTAAGTTGTATTAGTTGGTTTAACATAATTTCCTAAAAGAAAACTTAAAGTTTTGAAAATGAGACTTGACGAATTTTGTGAGTCGGACTTTTGAGACACGTGTAAGTGTCTTGGTTATGTGTATCAATGGGTATGAAGGTAGTTGTTAATCAGTTACATTAGCTAATAGTAAACAATTATACCTTGTTGTAGTAGAGTTTTTAATGAAAACTTAAGGTTTTATAAACAAATTATGGCGTATATAAGTCATGTTTATATTCTGACTTTTTAAGCATGATTATATGGTTTAGATATGCATGATATGTTAGCCGAAGGTATTGAGCATACACTAGAACACATTGTTTAAATTAAAAATGATTTCAAAAGATAAACTTAGAGTTTTTGGACATATATATAGGATGTCCACGTTCTGATCATTTGAGCATGTAAAAGTGGCTTATGTATGTGTTCTAATACGTGAGAGTCATGACTACGAGGTACTTTGCATATACTTAGTTACCTTTGTTGACTTAAAGCGATTTTTATGAAAAGTTTAGAATGTGTAAGATGATAGCATCAAACACGGAGTGAGTTATATTATGATCATACGAGCATGTATATTAGGATTCATTATGCCTATAGACATGTTGACATAAGCATCATGTGATGAAACATGGATTTCTCCTATGCACGCATATTCGAGAAAATGAATTTCAAAAGCATAGACTATGTGATTAAGTATACATGTGTAGTATAAGCACGAGCATGCCTACTTAATGTGTGTGTATAATATATATCAGAATGCATGATATGTTAGGACCAAACTAAGTTTATGAAATCTAAGTTCTGGTTCTGGCAGGGAGTCGCGCGGCCGCGCCACTCCCAAGCTTAATTGCCGTGCAGCCGCACCGTGTTGCAGAGCTGCCAAGAACAGTTTGTTAACTGTCTGGTCCAAAGTTATTTTCCTTAAGGACCCTAAGGACCGAAATAGAATGGTTTCTATAGAATAAGTATGAAGGTATGATGTTGTACCATCGTGGTTATCCTAAGATAGAGTGAAACGAAACCAAGATTAGAAAACGATATACGAATTGTTATTCTATTAAGAGCATATGAAATGTATGACTGATGGATGTAAATCCATGATTATATAATTGTGTAGGAATACACGAAGTGCAGATAGCTTTAAGCAGTTAAGTCGTAGTTGTTAAACTACGAATCAGGCAAGTCTTTCAGTTCCTATTTGATATATGAATTCAATAACTGTTAGTTGAATTATATTATGCTGTGATAATGTGAACTTATATATGAATTGTATATGAGATATAAATGAGATTGAAAGTTGATCTTTGATGATATACTTGTTATGTGAAAAGTAACATGCGTAGTAAATATAAATTGTTTATAAATGCATGAACTGAGTATAATGTTGTATGCTATGTGATGCATGAAAACTGTTAGAATTGCTGAGCTGTCGAGCTCACTCTTGCAAATAACCACTTTTGCAGGTTAATGACTTACGATAAAGACTTCGTGCTTCTTGATTGATAAAGATAGATAGTATCTAATTGAAGAAGTACTATTTAGATTATTGCTTGAACACTGTTTAGATTCTAGAAGTATTACTTGATAGTTGTTTACACTGTTTAATACAGGTTGTGTTGTAAAGATGTATTAGTTAATACATAGAGGATATCAAGTCGAGTTGTAAACGTTATACGATAACTCCAATATAATGAATCATATTTTATAATTGATTCAAGGGTTGTAATTGATTCAAGTTATGAAATCAATAAAAGATTTTATTCAAGGAGGATTAAAAAAGTTTAAATTATTCCGCATTTTAGTAACATCGAATATGATGTAAAGATGAGCTCTTGGATATAAATAGAATTTATATTCTAAATTGTAATAAGTAAAGATGTATTCTTTTAGTAATGAATAAAAGATATAATAGTTTGGCGTTAGTAGTATCGTGACTGCACCGAATCCGAGGTTTCGAAGGAACGTGGATTTGGGGGCGTCACAGGTTGGTATCAAAGCTGTAGGTTATAAACCTTAGGTAAGTGTACCTTAGACTATTACCTGAGAGAGTGAAAGATAAGATTAAAATATATCTAAATGAAGATTCAAAGAAGAATCTCAAAATATCTAGAGAATGAGAATCAGGAGTTTCCTAACTCCGGTAATGAAAATGTTAAGACGATGTCTATAATATGAATATGACAGGGATAGTAAGAATAAACTCAGATGGAGTTTGGTTGATAATAGGGAAAGAACCCTAAGGTATAGTGATGATCACGACATGATCAGATTGAATTGTAAAATGATAGATAGTCTGTAATGACTAAGTATGTATAGCTTGATGCTATAAGAGAATGTACTATGATATAGTACGAGATGAACTCATGAGGAGTTGTATGTGATGAGACATAGAAAGCTCGTAAAGAGCAAGTGATAAAGTAAGATAGATTTAAGTGTTGGACTTCCATTGAGGGCTCATGTAACGGCTTAGTTGTACAAACTTTTGTATGGGCAGAAGTTTTGTGCTTGCACTAAGTACGTCACATTGATAATCGTTGGAATGATAGTGTCGCGGTATCATTATACATATGGCGGAAAGGTGATTCTTTTCTCATATTTATTTTGATAGGTAGAGATATCTAAGATATAATTAGATAATACTAAGATTAGGTGCGAGTTCTTAAGACTTATGCCTATGATGAGTTCGTGACTCATAATCGTATGATGGGAGCCCTCAGCGAATGGACGATTTTGGTCTGACTAGGATAAGTTCCTCAACCCATATGATTGTGGTAAGTTCCTGAACTTCCATGGTGTGGTAAGTTGGTGAACTGTACTGAGAATAGATATATTATATAAGAGTTTTGGAATAGTGAGCATTGATGGTAGTAAGAGATTGAAGTGATGGAGAAATTTGGATTTTTCTAAATCTTCTAGCTACGCTAGATTTTCAAAATTTATTGACTTCGTGCTAGTGTTTGCACTTCGGTTTTCTTGAGAAAAACATTGAGTCGGGTGACTGAACCAATGAGTTTTAAAAACAACACCGTTATTCGTATGTCTAAGCTATTTGTTTCGGCTAAGACAAAAATAATTTGAAAATCTTTCAAAATGTATTTTGACCATATGCATCATTTGATATGATGTAGAATGGTAAACGATGGAGTCATCAATGCAATCGAACCTAGTGTAGGTTGTGATCGAAAGATCGTCAGCCCACTATGGTATGATGTAATATGACAAAGTCATAAAATGGCGGAATCCTCAACGTATTATTAAGTTGGTGCGGCATCATGACGTCATAAAATAGTTTTTGGTTTTTCTTTTGAATTATGAAAAGTGACTAAATTATTTCGATTGATGTCCGAATTGTTGATAAGAGTCTAAGCTATTTGATTCGGCTAGGCGACTGTTGAAAAGAGATTATAGAATTCAAGCATTCTTGTGTATTTATGCCAAACCAGATTGCTCTGGTGCGGATTTTGATGTTGAAAAGCTGTGGTGAACAACCCTATAAGGGAACATGTTTTCGGGGACAATGGTTTCGAGCGTAACGCATATAGTCGTTACAAAACACTATGTTGCGGCCCAATGTAGTGGTACAATAGGTTGGCCACCTAATGTACGCGTGGAGGGTGTTTTTAGTCTTTGTGATTGATAAAGACTCTGGTTTGCAATGTGAAGAATTGTGTTGAAGCATTAGTAAACCTGTGGAAAAGTTCTCGGTCTTGTGACCCCTCAGCATAAATTGGGAATCTGAGTTATTCATACTACTTCTCGATTATTGAAAAAAAAAATCGTGGAAGATTCTTATTCTTCTTAAGGATGAATATAGTAAGTAGATGCTCCTTAGAAAGGAGAAAGTGATAGAATGCAATTGAGAAAGTTATAATAATAAAACTTCTGAAAAAAGAATGGATAAAATTATTCTAAAGAATATATAATATTCGGAATAGCACCGAGTAGAGGAAGTTTCGGTGATTCCGAGTACGGAATCCTTATAAGGGGGAGAGGATGTAAGAACCCGGATTTTCAGAAATTATTAAATAAGGATTTAATAAATAAAATTCTTAAACCGTGAGATGGGTTCGAATAAAAAGATATATATGTGATATGAGGTATGTGGTATTATATTACATAGGGTAATATGGACTATGTAATATGTGTTTTTTGTGATTAATGAATATATTATTAATATATATTTGTTATTTATTTTAGAGACGATTCAATTGAGGTAAAGGAAGTGGATAAATTCCTATCGATATTAAATAATTTATAGAATTATTTTATCATAGTAAGTTGGTGACATTAAATATCCTTAATGTATAATCACCATATTCTTGTGTATGTGTACTAATAACTCGTATGTTTATAATATAGGTTATTAATAACACTTAAGCTATCCGTGAATAGGTTTGGATAGTGAAGCATGAGTTAGTTAAGGAATTAACTAATAAGAATAAATATTGGTTAATTTAAGTTGAGAGTTATATTATGGAATAATATAATGTGAATATTGAACCTTAATTAACTAAGGTAATATGGTACAAGGTTTAATTTACTTAAGTAAAGAAGTGAATTAATATATATGTTGAATATATGATTATAATTAGTACCTTCTATATATTACTTAGAATGGTAATATGTGTGAAAGTCTAATGTACAAATAACGTTAATAGATATATATACGTTATTAAAGAGAAATGGAAATCATTATATCTTTAAATAAATATTTGAAGAAATGTTTTGGGAACAATTTATAGAAAAAAAAGAGAAATAATTATTATATATTTCTAATAAAGGATATTAAAATAAATTATAATATTGAATTATTTTAATAAAGGAGGAAATATTATTTTTGAATAATAATATTACCCTATATGTTTTTGGTATGATGTAATAAGTGTGATTAATTAATATGGTAAATACATTAAAACATATTTGCTATATATAAATAAATTGATGGAAATAAATTATTATAATAGAAAATAAACTTATTACCTATTTTCTATATATAATGTATGTACATGTGCCATACATGTAATTATTTTAGTAGATATTATATTAAGAATAATATCTTGAGACAATAAGTAAATTATTTTCTAACAATGAATATCTTTATTTGGAGAAAACATAATATTTTATGTTATGACAAAATACATAATTCCTAATGTATTTTCAAGAAAGTTTATTAATGAAAGAAAACTAAGTTATTTCAATATATTAAATAACTTAAGTTATTATTTTATCGTAGATTTTATAATAATTAATAGAGTAAATATTAATTATTCTAGTGTAAAGGTTATACATATAATTGTTCAAGGTAGCTAAATAATTTAGCATTAAAGTGCATGTGTCACACAAACCTTATATTAAAAGAATATTAAAGTGTGATGGGAGTGATAATAAGCTTAAGGTAAGCTTGTGAGATATGCCTAGTGTGGCAAAGTGGTGGAATAAATATTTATTAAATAAATTAATGAATGAATAATTAATGGAATTAATTATTATTATTATGTGAATAAATTCCTATGTGCAATGATGTGTAATTATAAGTTATATAGTAGTTACATCTATATAATATGGAATGAAGTGTGACACTTCAAGAAAACTATATAATATAGGAAACTATATGATTAAGTGTAATAATAAAGTTACAATAATGGGGTGTGACACTACTCAATTAAAATATATTCGGTATTGTGAAATGTACATGGATTATATGATTGGGTGTATGTGTGACCCTATCATATCATATGGTAATATCATTAAGTTATTAGATATAAGCTTGCAAGTTAATCCATGTGAGAGCAATAATGGTCAATTAAGTGGTTAGGGTACATGAATAGTGGTAGTTGGTGGGAGTTAGCCACCAACTTCCCTTTTACCCTTTGGGTAATAACCATAGGAGAATAATACCTTGATAATGAATAGATGCAATATATTGGTGTGTAGAGTTTGTTAATTCAATTACTACATTGTTGCTAAGAAAGCATATAATAAGAAATGTAATTACATCATTAGCATGTTATAAGGTGTAATGATGAGGAAGGACCATGAATAGTAGTAGTTGGTGGAGTTAGCCACCAACTCCTCTTTGACCATTGGGTATTACCCATAGGAGGGTAATAGATTGTTTATAATAGAGAACATGTAATGCAATGGTATTACTTTATGAACATATTATAAGGTGTAACATTGAGTATAATATTATTTTAGGAGATTATATTATTATAAACTTGTGGACTATTAAGTACTAAGTTCACATAATTATGCCTTGTGTGGCATAAATAATGAAGTTAAATCAAGGGGATTTAATTGGAAGTATTAGAAGAAAATGAATGGTAGATATTAATTATCATTATAATATTTGAGTATATTTGTGAGAATAATTTTATGGAAAATGGTGGGATGATAGTACCCAACCATATTATATTTAGTCCAATTAGAATATTAACTTAACCTATGTACATGAGGTACATGATTATATATAGTAGTGTATATTCAAAATATGAGTATACCTAATTAGATGTGAGTGTACATATTTGTAGGTTTGTATATATGTACCAATAACCTAAGTCATATGGGATGAAATGTATACATAAATTATATAACCTAAGTGTATATATTATATGTAGAGGTGTGTAACCAAGTGTGGAATTACATTTGCTAATTGCTATTGATGAGTTAGATTATTTGTCTCACAATGAGTGCCCAACTTCTCCTTCACGTGAATGGCCTAAGGCTAGCCTATCTCCTTCATCTCTCAACTTCCTAGCTAGCAATGAGTGTGATGATTATGGGGGGAGTGGGCTTCATGATGGGAATTACTAACTATCTATTGCCCAACAATTCTTCTCTTCTTCCATTAGTTTAATTCATGATGCAAAGCTTTGGCATGGTTAACCAATTCTCTATAAATTGGAAGCTCCCCCTCACAAACTCAAGTTGCTAAACTCTTGATAAGTTTCATATAGTGAGTGTGTTGATGAGTATTGAGGGAGAGAATTCTGAAATTCATGGGAAGCTCTACCCAAGTTGAAGCTCAAGGGGTATAATCTCTAAACTACTTTGGAATTCAATTCATAGCAATAGCATGAAATAGTAGTAATTGGTCATGTGAAAAGATGCTAGCACGTTAGTTAAGTTGTATACATGTTGTAAATACTATGTAGTTGATTTCTAGCATTTTTAAATTCGAATTATTGAAGAAATTTTTGAGTTGGGCTAAGAGACTGCCGAAGCAGAAAAGCTTCTGGTTTGGAAACGGGGACGCGCGGCCGCGCGTCTCCCTAGTACAAATGGGGCGCGGCCGCGCCCTCTGCAGAAACTCTTGGTGATTTTGTGTTTTCTGGTTGGTTAAGCATACTAGTTAGACTCTAATAATTTCATAAAGGGGTCTGACATGCGTACTAAAATTTTCATGCACGTAGTAAGTTGTATTAGTTAGTTTAACATAATTTCCTAAAAGAAAACGTAAAGTTTTGAAAATGAGACTTGACGAATTTTGTGAGTCGGACTTTTGAGACACGTGTAAGTGTCTTGGTTATGTGTATCAATGGGTATGAAGGTAGTTGTTAATCAGTTACATTGGCTAATAGTAAACAATTATACCTTGTTGTAGTAGAGTTTTTAATGAAAACTTAAGGTTTTATAAACAAATTATGGCGTATATAAGTCATGTTTATATTCTGACTTTTTAAGCATGATTATATGGTTTAGATATGCATGATATGTTAGCCGAAGGTATTGAGCATACACTAGAACACATTGTTTAAATTAAAAATGATTTCAAAAGATAAACTTAGAGTTTTTGGACATATATATAGGATGTCCACGTTCTGATCATTTGAGCATGTAAAAGTGGCTTATGTATGTGTTCTAATACGTGAGAGTCATGACTACGAGGTACTTTGCATATACTTAGTTATCTTTGTTGACTTAAAGCGATTTTTATGAAAAGTTTAGAATGTGTAAGATGATAGCATCAAACACGGAGTGAGTTATATTATGATCATACGAGCATGTATATTAGGATTCACTATGCCTATAGACATGTTGACATAAGCATCATGTGATGAAACATGGATTTCTCCTATGCACGCATATTCGAGAAAATGAATTTCAAAAGCATAGACTATGTGATTAAGTATACATGTGTAGTATAAGCACGAGCATGCCTACTTAATGTGTGTGTATAATATATATCAGAATGCATGATATGTTAGGACCAAACTAAGTTTATGAAATCTAAGTTCTGGTTCTGGCAGGGAGTCGCGCGGCCGCGCCACTCCCAAGCTTAATTGCCGTGCAGCCGCGCCGTGTTGCAGAGCTGCCAAGAACAGTTTGTTAACTGTCTGGTCCTAAGTTATTTTCCTTAAGGACCCTAAGGACCGAAATAGAATGGTTTCTATAGAATAAGTATGAAGGTATGATGTTGTACCATCGTGGTTATCCTAAGATAGAGTGAAACGAAACCAAGATTAGAAAACGATATACGAATTGTTATTCTATTAAGAGCATATGAAATGTATGACTAATGGATGTAAATCCATGATTATATAATTGTGTAGGAATACACGAAGTGCAGATAGCTTTAAGCAGTTAAGTCGTAGTTGTTAAACTACGAATCAGGCAAGTCTTTCAGTTCCTATTTGATATATGAATTCAATAACTGTTAGTTGAATTATATTATGCTGTGATAATGTGAACTTATATATGAATTGTATATGAGATATAAATGAGATTGAAAGTTGATCTTTGATGATATACTTGTTATGTGAAAAGTAACATGCGTAGTAAATATAAATTGTTTATAAATGCATGAACTGAGTATAATGTTGTATGCTATGTGATGCATGAAAACTATTAGAATTGCTGAGCTGTCGAGCTCACTCATGCAAATAACCACTTTTGCAGGTTAATGACTTACGATAAAGACTTCGTGCTTCTTGATTGATAAATATAGATAGTATCTAATTGAAGAAGTACTATTTAGATTATTGCTTGAACACTGTTTAGATTCTAGAAGTATTACTTGATAGTTGTTTACACTGTTTAATACAGGTTGTGTTGTAAAGATGTATTAGTTAATACATAGAGGATATCAAGTCGAGTTGTAAACGTTATACGATAACTCAAATATAATGAATCATATTTTATAATTGATTCAAGGGTTGTAATTGATTCAAGTTATGAAATCAATAAAAGATTTTATTCAAGGAGGATTGAAAAAGTATAAATTATTCCGCATTTTAGTAACATCGAATATGATGTAAAGATGAGATCTTGGATATAAATAGAATTTATATTCTAAATTGTAATAAGTAAAGATGTATTCTTTTAGTAATGAATAAAAGATATAATAGTTTGGCGTTAGTAGTATCGTGACTGCACCGAATCTGAGGTTTCGAAGGAACGTGGATTTGGGGGCGTCACAGGTTGGTATCAAAGCTATAGGTTATAAACCTTAGGTAAGTGTACCTTAGACTATAACCTGAGAGAGTGAAAGATAAGATTAAAATATATCTAAATGAAGATTCAAAGAAGAATCTCGAAATATCTAGAGAATGAGAATCAGGAGTTTCCTAACTCCGATAATGAAAATGTTAAGACGATGTCTATAATATGAATATGACAGGGATAGTAAGAATAAACTCAGATGGAGTTTGGTTGATAATAGGGAAAGAACCCTAAGGTATAGTGATGATCACGACATGATCAGATTGAATTGTAAAATGATAGATAGTCTGTAATGACTAAGTATGTATAGCTTGATGCTATAAGAGAATGTACTATGATATAGTACGAGATGAACTCATGAGGAGTTGTATGTGATGAGACATAGAAAGCTCGTAACGAGCAAGTGATAAAGTAAGATAGATTTAAGTGTTGGACTTCCATTGAGGACTCATGTAACGACTTAGTTGTACAAACTTTTGTATGGACTCAATAAAGTGCGAAAATAAAACATAACATTCAATTATTACAATCATTCTCAATTAAATAAAAACAAGTCTTCACTTGCTTTGCTTTCCCTTGCCCTTACTCGTAGATGGAGCATCAGCGTTATCAACCTTAACTGAAATTGTTATTTAATGCAAGAGTGAGCAAACCATAGCTCACTGGAGTTTAACAATAATATATACATGAAAGGAATTCTTAAAAAAAGAATCTGAATAACTTAGCTTACTTCAACAATAAAGAATTGAATAATAATTCTCTATCAACATTAAAATTCGAATATAGAATTTATCTGAGTGTCATAAGACCTTTGAGCTCTTGTCCTAGGTTATAAATATTTCTATTTAAACCTTTAACAGTCAATAAGACTATGGACCTTAACTCGTACTTAGGGGGATCAGCCCTTTGTACCATGTATTGTGCACAAACATCTTAACGCTATGCAGTTGTAACCTCCCCTAGTAAATAGGGTTGTTCAACTCAGTAATTTGAATTCAAGTCCGCACCAAAGAAAGTTTGGTTTGGATAAGCTTACAAGGGTTATTTAGAATTCACGTTCATCAACTAAGTATTAGTTGAATCGACTTCCAATAATTCATAAATAAAGAATTATGAATTAACATATGCTTTAGAATCAACTTAAAGCATTTAAAATAATAACTGGATCTTACTTGAACAATAAGTTAAGATCATTTCAATTAAATAAATAATTGTTCAATACGAAAATGGAAAGAACACTCTCAGTAATGAATATATGAACTCAAGAAATTGTATAGAAATAACAAGTTTAGGATTAGAAGACATAAGCTACTTAACTCAATCACGTACTTTAACACTTCCTACATACATACATATTCAATCACAATAACCTAAATTAGTTAACACATAACTAACTCACATAAGTGATTAACTCTCATGGTTAACTCACTCTAATAAAATAAATAATAATCAACTATCACGTAGTTAATTACATCACATACATACTCACATAATTAAATTAATTATGTATTTAGCTAAATTATAATTAAACAATTATAATTTAAACACTTAATCTAATTATAATTACTCAATTATAATTACCTCTTAAATTATCACCAATTCATAATTAATAATTAATTAAACTATAACATGCATTATCATTACACAAATCATAATTAATCATGCAAATTTATATATTTTAAATCCATAATTAAACATGTATTAAATTATTATTACATAAATTATAATTTAATCTAACATCTAATTGATTAAAATAAATCAACTAATATCATGCTTTAAACTAATCACTTACTTTTAATTATAAATAATTAATTTACAATTTTAAAAGTAACTCATAGAACAATTATAATTTAATAATTCAAATATTATTTTAAGATTTACAACTTCATTTTATATATTTTTCTTTTTAAATACAACATTGTCAAACTCATGTTAACATGTTATAGTAATACATGATTATTCATAAAATAATTAAATTAGGCTGCAAAATAACTCTGCACAAGTAAACTAGCATCACTGCCTTTACACTGAACATGGCGCAACTGCGCAGCCAGCTGCCTTAAAACCGGCGTAGTTGCGCAGGGAATGAATCAGGGAAGGGCAAGCGGCGCAGCTGCGCTGCTCCTGGCCTTGTTGCTGGCGCAGCTGCGCAGCACTCGGCCAGACGCAGACAGCCATGGCTATCTGCTTTACCGAACAACCCATACAAGCCAACAAAAAAAAATACAGTAACATAGACATTGTAAATCATATATACGCTGTAATACATATATCTAACATGCTTCCAAAACATAAAATCATTTAAACAACGAGAATCAAGAGTTTTAAAATTTAAATTTGGCTATTATTACAAAACTCATATTTTCTCTAAAAAATTCACTGTAATAAAATTTTCTTACCAATTCAACTTATAAAACATGCATTATATTTGAAATTGAAGATAGCATCAAATAAATTCCTAATAAACATATTAACATATATCAATTTCTTCAAACTAAAATCTACCATAATATCTAAAACTCATATGAACTCATATGAACATAACTTTTCCATTAAAACATGTTTCTACAATCAATTTAATTTCTAAAAATCATTGTTTATGGCATCTAATTAAATTTATAAACAGTATATCAACAAAATTCCAACATATGTTCAACAAAATTACTAACTTTCATGAAAAACGTTTTTACAGAGAAGTTCCACAACATAAAAAACATTATTAAAACTAAATTTAGAAGTTATACCCGTTGATTAGGCTTAGGAGAAGAAGATGATGGCTTAGCGAGAATTTTTTCAAGGTCTTTTTTCCCTTTCTTTCTCTTCTTCTTCCCTTCTTCTTTGTTCTACTTTTTCCTCTGCTCTTTTCTTTCTTTGTTTTTCTTAGTTTGTAAAACTAACGTAGTTGTAGTATATACAATATACATATAATACATATATTACATAAAACATGTAACTCCTAATAATAATTATATATACTAACTCTTATTAATTAGGTAAGTTACAAAATTCAAAAGTCAACTTAGCTTGTTTGGCTACAAGAAAATTTAAAACTAGCTTTATTAAATCCAAACATAGTTTAGGTAATTTAGGGTTAGGCTAGTATAAGGGTCCTGTTTAGTATAAATCATTTAAAAAATTCTTTTCCTTTTATTTTAATAAATTATTTTAACACATACTTTAATGTCACACGGTAATTATTTAAATCATTTAACAACTAATTTAATCAATTAAAATTCAACATTAATTAATCACATAAAATTGTCACATTTTATAATTACTCGCTATTTATAATCCATGTAATACTTAACACATAATTCATCTAATTTAATTCTCTCAATTAAATTAGAACTATATTATAAAATTAATATACATCAACTAGATAAATATTAAACATTCATTTAATGAATATATAACACTTAATTAAATCACTCCATAAATCACATAATTTATTTATTTAACTCAATAAATATTTAATATTATTATATAAAATCACAATCATTACATATATATACTAACATTTCAATGTTGTCAAGACCGGATGTCAAATCTGACGTAGTTTACTACTTTTATATATATTTATGCATATAGAAGCAATTTTCACCACCAATGGGTTCTTTTCCCAGTCTTGGTTGACAACATTTTTGTCAATATATATATATATATATATATATATATATATATTTATATTTCAGTCCGGCATGGATCATTCTGTGGCCTTTATACTGTTTTTGCACCCTTCACCATTACTGGGTTATCTTCCCAGTCACTGGTTGACTACTTTTTTGTACATTTACATTTCTGTTCGGCCTGGATTATTTTGTGGCCTTTTTACTGCTTTTATATGTAAATATGCATATATAAGCAGCCTTCACCACCACTGGGTTGTCTTCCCAGTCTTGGTTGACTACTTTTTTGTCAATATATATATATATTTCAATTTTAGTCCCGGCACAAGCGCGAAAACCCATCGCCCTTTTTACAGTTTTTCTATATATATTTCAATTATGTTCAGCCTGGATCATTCCATGGCTTTTATACAACTTTTATAAATATATATATATATATATATATATTATTTTTTAATTTCAGTCCGTGCACCGGTGTGAAAACCCATCGCCCTTTACAGCTTTCATATATATATATATATATATATATATATATAACTGTATATATATTGCTTTACTCGCTTTATTAAATTATTGTTTTAAATATTCATTTGATATGGATCGGCATTAACAAATTCAGCATGTTTCAGTCATAAAAGCAACCTCGCGTCCCTTAGATTGCTATCTAGTGGGAACGAGATGCTTCGGCCAGGTGCGAACCAAGATTTACTGAATGAATCCTCGGTTCTGGCGACATTTGAGATATTTATCTATTTCTGTACAAATTTGAACTGTGCAGGTTTATTGGCTACTCATATGTGAGCCTAGGAATTGTGGGATTCATGATCAAACTGATCAGATTCTGATTCCCACGCTGGACAAACTCCACTTTACGAATGTACCCTGCCAGTTTTTCTATAAAAATATACATACAAAAGACCTTAAAACGGTTATTCGGATTTAAGGTCTCAACATAGTAAAAACATGGTTTATCGTGTCAGAGTCCCTCCGATGACTATCATCCCTATGAGGAGACCGACACTTGTATTTATTTTTGTGGTCGAGGATGCTTCGCAGCCCGAAAATCACCATTCAAACTATGCCTTAAGGCTGAAGAGATAAAAAATGAAAGTATCAACAGGCTTCAATTCCTGTGTGAGCGTAACGGTTTGATAACCAGCTTTCAAAACATCATTTTCAATTCAATCAAAAGAAAAAGCTTTTGCAAATCAAATTAAACACTTTTTCAAATCAAATCAAAGACTTTTTGAAAATCAAATCAAACCCTTCGTATATAAGTTCAACGAACCAAAGCACTACTTTCAATCAATCAAACATAAGCCCAACTTTCAAACAGCCTTCACACACGCATTTCTGTTTTAAGGGAAATATTGAAAAGATGCGGTACTGTGTTTACACGGGAGTTATGGGGTTCCTAACACCTTTCCCACACTTAATCAAGCCCCCGAGCTCAAAACTTTGTTTTCAAAGATCAAGTTTCGACAGTGTCCAGCAATTGGGCCTCTTTCAAATAAAACTCGGTTGAGTTGGTACAACCATTTTCAAATCTACCAACTGGCGGCTCTGTAAACGTTCAAATCGTCGACATGATATATTTTGGCCTTTTCCTAAAAAACCCTTCAAAACCTTTTTTGGAATAAAAAGAGTGAGGGTATAGATAACTTAGGAAAAGAGATAAAAGATCTAGGTTGTGACCCGACCCGCTGATTTTTTAACTGACGTCGATAGGTGGCGACTCTGCTGGGGACAGTAGAAGGCTTAGGTCGCTTTCCAATCTTTTCAAACTTTTCCCTTTCAAAACTATGAATGCGTGAATTCTGCGTCTCCACATTAAATGAATGCGTGAATGCTGCATCTTTGCATTGAATGAATGTGAATGAATGCTTTATTGTGCATCACACCCATATTAGTGCTTCACACCAACTGTCATCATATGCATACGGTGAGGGCGATGTATGTGAATATATGTTGTGTTCCTCTCACAAGGAGGCAAAACCAGTCGGTGATAAGTACTGTCTCTGGGGACGGCTTAGTCTCTAGGTCTCATGAAAATGCACCACCCCGATTCGCTCTAGTTGAAAGATCGGATTAATTTTCCCTCTACTAGATTGCGATGATCTAGGATCATCATGCCAAAAAGTCGCGAGAGTAGCCTAAGATAGGCCAGCCTCTGATTAACCAAATCCGACGGGAAGCTTCTTCATGCCTTCCTCTTTCAATTCAATGTCTAGTTTTCAATTCCAATGTAAAGGATCATAATGTAAATATTATAATGAAAGATTTACATTCCCTATCAAATACAACCTATCATTATGTCATCAAAACAACTGACCTTTGTTTTGCAGGATAAGATTAAAAAATACATTATGGCATGCATCCTATCCCTACCTACCTCAGGAAATAGACACGCCTACGTTTTGTTGTAGGTAAAAAATTTGTCCTGTCACCTGGTCTAAATCTAAAAAGGCACAAAGCCTATCCACTGACATGGCTGAAACTGGCCAACACGAGTCAGGTTCCATATCTCGAAAAGAGTTTGAGGGACTTAAGAATCAAATAGCATAGTTGGTTATCCTCATAAGAGAACAAAGTAAAAGCAATCGGGGTCACGCAATGCCCAATCAAACCAAGTCCTCATCACATGGTGGCAATCAAAGTGCTAACAAAAAGGGGGAAATGCATATCCCTGAACCTCGATCCAATAAAAGAACCCCCCTGAAATCACAAATCTCAGGGAAGATCGGGAAACTGGTGATATCTGAAGGAAAGTCCAACAAATGGAATACACCATCCGACCAATCAAAGGGACTGGAAACCTTGGAAGTGTCACATATTCGAACCTTTGCAAATTCCCAAGGGCTCGATATCCTGACAAATTCAAAGTCCCAAACTTTGAAAAATATAATGGGGCAGGCGATCCCTATACGCACTTGAAAGTATACATTGGCGAGCTAGGGTCTTATGCTGAAGATGAAAGCCTCAGAATGCATCTTTTCCAAAAGATTCTCACTGGAGAGGCTAGGATATGGTATGCCTGACTTGATAATGCAAAAATCCATAGTTGGGAAAAGTCCCATGCCTTCCTAACTCAATATAGCTTCCAATCTTAGATGGCTCCAGATCGGTATCAAGTGTCCAAAGTCAAAAAGCAGAGTACTGAGTCTTTCCGTGAGTATGCCCAAAGATGGAGACGTCTGGCAGCACAAGTCAGCCCGCCTATGACAGAAACTGAAATGGTGATGACTTTTATAGACATCCAAGAGGCACCCTACTATGAGAGAATCCTAGCTGCAATAGGAAAGACATTCTTAGAGATGATCAAACACGGCGAAATGATAGAGATGAGCCTGAAAGCAGGCAAGATTAAAGATCTCACGGCCTTGAAAGTAACCGCCGAACATATACAGTCTAGCAACTATGTGAGTGATCCCATAAGGATACCTAAGAAAGGCGATGAAGATGTATCCCTCATTGTACAGGGGAAATCTAGGCAACCCAACCATAGTCCCCCCATTTGGAAGAAGGAATGCAATCTGTCATTCCGACAATAAATCGCGTTCAACCAATGCCAGGACATAAAGAGAAAATTTGAAAGAACAGAAAATCGGGTGTTCACTCCATTAGGCGATTCCCTTGAAAACATGTTGGTGATGTTAATAGATCACAAGAAAATTATCGAACTGGCTCCACCTATAGATCCAAAAAGCAAAAGATACAATCCGAGCTAGATATGTGCTTACCATTCAGGATCTCCAGGACACGATAAACAAGATTGTTGGTCCTTGAAGCATAAAATCCAAAACCTGATCGATCATGGCGATATTGTGGTCCAGCAACTTGACCATCCAAATGCCAACACCAACCTTCCGATGTAGTATGATACGGAGGGAGTAAACATGATCGGGTCAAGAAGCGATGAAATGTATCCAAATCATAAATACATACGAAGGATGGAGGAATACCCCCAAAGGAACACAACAAATGTCCTAGAGCTGGAAAATGCAGAGGAGGGTATGACAGTGATGCAAAAATTGGATACAATCCAGCATCAAGTAACTCTATTGGCTAATCTGATAGTGCGCCAACATCAGGATACAAGGCAGCTTTTCACTCAACTATCAGAAAGCCAAGAAAAAGAGGACGTTATTCGGAATGTAAGCCTATCTCCCTCTAAGATCAGCCAGCAAAATGAAGAAGATCAGAGCATGCTGAGTAGACGAGAGAGGGGCAATGATAGAATTACTAGAAGATCTCGCCAAAGGAAAAATCGTCCGGAGGAATGCGAATGCCAAAATAGGAAACATCAAGCAACATTCCAAATATTGGCCAACCCTCGAAATCCTATTGCACCGAGAGACGGGGAGAGTAGGCGGAGAAGGGAATTCACACCTTTGGGGGACTCATTGGAAAATATGTTAGCATTGATGGTTGCGTAGAGAACGATTACCAAGTTGCTGCCTCCTACCAAACTCGAGATGAAAAGTTATGATGCCACAAAGATATGTCGCTATCATTCTAACTCACCTGGACATGCAACTGAGGAATGCTGGTCTCTAAAGCACAAAATCCAAGATCTCATTGAAAATGGTAAACTACAGATAGGCGTCCCCATGACCGAAAAGGCAAAATTAAAATAAAGATCTTAAAAGGTCCACTCGAGGCAGGTAGTTCAAAGGAGGGGACAATTATAAGCCCCAATCCTGGAAGAACACTAGGTAGACAAATCTTAATGCTTGAAGTGATAGAGGAAACAGGGGAGTCCTCTAAGGAAATTCATCCGCCACCATCAAACATCTTGTTGCCAGAAGTTAGCAACCACATTCCTGACCTTATCCTCCTGGATGATGAAGAGGAAATACTGATCCTTCCTAGGGTGGAAAAAGCCAAAAAGGAAAGTTCCTTGCGAGAAATACAACAACCATGCGAGAGTGATTTCATAATCAAATCCTCTCAAGCCTATGAGAAAGGTGAAGGAACAGATGAAGGAAAAGGTGGTGAAATTCTCGAGGAAGCCAACCCATCGAGGAATCTAGAGTTCATCCCTTTCTGCGGCAAGTCCAGTTTAAGCCTCCTTGAGAGATATACTAATTCCAGAAGTGATCAAGTTATGGTCGTGATTGAAGATATTCATGACCAGGAGGTAACCTCTATCACAAACCTCGAAGGTAACACAACCACTGACAACTTGACTATCAGGCCTCAGCTAGACCAAAGGACGTAGATCTAGAGGAAAGTTGCGAATTTTAGAGGATGTTGGGACGTTATCCTTTTCTTAGCATTATGCCTTTTATTTTCCATGCATACAAAACCAAAAGACCAAAAAAAATAAAAAATAAATAAAAAATCAAAAAATTGACCCTTTCAGGAAAGCCTGAACTACGAATGACCTGATCTCCCTCCACCCGGGAGTACGTAGGCAACTATTTTTGGTGCTGTCAAACCAAACAAATAATTAAAAAACCCATCAAATAAATCAAAAATTTCAAAAACCCATCAAACCAAACTCAAACCTAAAAGAGACACTTCGCAAGCCTCTCACACAAAAACTTGAACTACGATCGACCTAATCTCCCTACACCTGGGAGTACGTAGGCAGCCATTCATGTTGCGGTTTGACGTTCAAGAAAAAACAAAAAGCCAATCAAAAAGCCAGTCCCAAGACACCGAAATCCTATAAAATTCAAATGCTATCAAGTCTCCCTGGCCAATAGGCCCTGCTGAGGAAAATCAAAGCTAGTCTCTGGACCCGTGGAGAAGCGGGATAACAGTGCCAACATGGCATCTCTCTGAAGATGGAGGAACAACTGCAAGCTCATGACCCTCAGTTTCCATATGAGCAAGAATATCCACAGCTATATGCATAGGGCTTCTATGACCATCTATGAAAGCACTCATGTCTGCAACCAAGATGTGTGTATATGATCTAAGTGCAGTGCTGTATGCAATGTAAAAATCCTGGGTAGCTCTACCCTCAACATAAGCAGCATCCCGGACAACTAATACCTCCTCAATCTCCTCAAAGACTGCATTTGGGAAGATCGGACCTCATCTCTCTCCTCAAGAGATGCATCTCGAGTGGATCAAGCCTCGTCTCTCTCAACCAATGCTATATCCCGAGTAGCTCCAGCCTCCTCTCTAGTAGTAAAACTAGGTCTTTGTTGAAAAGGGCTGTCAATATTAATGCTCTAGCCTAATCTCTCTCAGAAGTCATCCGAGCAGTGAATCAGCAATAGCTGGATCTGTCCCGATAGGGATACTCGAAGGATCACTAACTAAAGATGATGTCAAACCAACAAATGAATTATCCTCGATAGGAGAATAAGATCCTCCATAGGCTCCTCCTCATCTGAATCAATACTTGGAGCTGACCAGACAGCCGCAACTAATGTAATATCGTATTCCAACCATGTCAAATACTCTGAAGAACGATCTGGATGGTTAGTAGAGAAATTAACATTCTCCTTGCGAATCCAACACTCGTAAATCCTGATCAGGTCAGTTGGCGACAAAGACAAAGCTGATACCCTCTGATCTATAGCTCCCTCAAAATGGTGGAGGCTCTGAAATTGATAAACTGACACATGACTTCTAGCGGAGGCTATGTGGTCACCCCCCCAAACCCGCCAGGGGCAGATAATCCAAGCTAAATGCAATCATGAAGTTGTAAGGGGAGCTAAGTCCTAAGCATAGCAATACCAAAAAGGGATGCTTGATCTTCGATATGAAGGACAAACCTGAAAAGCATACATCTAAGGAACACACTCAAGATCAACGACATATGTTAAGTAGACCCAACGACACCTCAATGGTGTTCCATAAAATTTGGAGCAAGTCTTGAAAGGAAGAGACATCGATACATCAAGACGACCAGTCACAGTGATGAACTGCCAATTATCATAGGATGCAACCTGTCAGTAACTCATCACTCCTGATGTGCGAGAAGACTTGATCTCCTTGGACCCATAGAAGCACATGGGCTACAGTCATGGCAAAGTCTATCCCATACCCGTCGACATGTTCCTTAAGCAAAAGGCCACGGATTAGACCTCGCAGATCAAGGAAAATCCGGTTGAAGCCATCACACCCCCAACCAAGCTGAGCTCTTAGGTCCAATTCATTAGAGTCCGAAGGCATCTAGACATTAATCATCAAAGGTGAAACAATAACACCGCAATATATCAAGCATAATCATCAGCAATGACCTTCGAAGAGCTGACACCATCAATATGAAACCTTCATCAAACCATAAGAAAGGTCATCAAAGTTAATTGCTCCTACAAATCAAAAATAATGACTGGGGCATCCAAGCATTAAAGCTAAAATCCACTACCTATTCACCATGGGGGTCATGCGATTAAAGACTCTTGCGATCTTGGCATCTTATCAGCCTATCAGTCAAACATACAACCAAGCAATCCTCCCAGATGGCAATCAAGACTGGGGAAAGTTCAAAGTCAACGGCAACTCGATGTTAGGACCGTTACAACAAGACTGGACCAATTTTTGAAATTGCCAGAATTCAACATTGGGGCATTTATCAACCATCCAATCAACATGCACCAGTTGACACCATCAACATGGTCTGTCATCATCCAAGCTTCCACCATTGGCAATTCGGTATGATCAATCTGTCTTTTCCAATCATAATTTTCTTAGAATACTGCGACCCACTGATAAGGTACGACTCTTTCATCTCTTTAAGTGCTTTCAATTTTCCAGTTACATGCATTTGCAATGGTAAACATATAGTATAGATAAATCTTGCGTTAGAATCTTGGAAAAAGGTTTTAAAAAGGAAAAAAAGATTTTTGCTTAACTTGTTATTAATTGAATTAATTCTGATAAGCGTCCGTGGAGCGAGAATCACGAGAATGATTAGAGAATTAAGACTATTCAACCTTTTGATTAGGCATGGCATCCTAGTTCAAAGAGCTTTTAGAGCAAACTTGACCTCATATGCATGTCTGCACTTTTCGATTGACCTGACTCTTAGTTGTAGGGTATGAAACTATGATGACAAGGATGACAATTAATAGGCAGCCTAATGTCTCGAATCGTGGTCTGGGTTACTCGAGTTATTAAGCTTGAGGGATGTCTTTACACCTGTTGCCCTAAAGCCATCTAGTTTGGGAGCCACTTGCCCAACGCTCATTACATGGGTAACTCAATGCCTAAGAAAATGAGCATTACAAGAAGAAGAAAAAACCTGAGCAGATCCGAATCGTTGCCTAGGTTACTCGAGTAATTAAGCCCGAGGGGTGTCTCTACACCTGGTGCCCTAAAGCCATCTGGTTTGGGAGTCATCGGCCCAACACTCGCTATACGGGTAATTTAAAGCCTAAGAAAACAAATCTTATACAAGCTCAGGCAAGGATCAAAAAGAGTAGATCACCTAACTTATCTTGAAGTGTAGACTTTGTTACTCGAGCCAGTAAACCCGAAGGGGTGTCTTAACACCAAGTGCCCTAAAGCCATCTGGTTTAGGAGTCATTGGTCCAAAACTCGTTACATGGGTAACTCTGAATAGCTAAAGAAAACAAGACAAAGTTAAGCGAGGAAAACAAAAAAAATTTTCAAGATGAAAATGAGATCATCTAAAGTCATAGAAGAAAAACCCCTGCTAAGGGTTGCGTCACTCATAGTGCACATGTCATATAATGTTAATCTTGTGAAAAGCAGTGTCTAGAGTGAAGATGAGGTGTCTCTGATGAAGGTAGATAAGTCTTTTGAATCTGATCCTACCCATGAAAAATGACCATGGACGCTTAAAAGTTTTCTTGCGATTTCATAAGTTGTCAAATGAAAATTTTGATTTCCTTAGGAAAGATGCATTGTCATAGTCAATTTCAAGATCTTTAGCGATAAGATAAGAGCGCATTAAATACAAGCATTCAATTTCATAAACTTTAACTTCAAATGCCTCATTCACAAGATCATACTAACCCCGACAGCCTGAGCCATCAAGCTTTTGGCACATATTGTTATTTGTCTGAATGTGCAGGATATTGCTCACCGTGGATATGGTCGACAAAGTGAGTTCTTCTGTGAACCCCAGAAATAACATGCGAAAGGAATGGGGCATTGCTAATTCCAAGAAGTGGAAATGATCTACAGCGGGACCAAGTTCATCATCAAAAGAAAAGGGAGAATTCCTGAAAGAAATCAAGGCTACATAAGTTGTCCCTTCACAAAAAGTGAAAAATTCTCAAAAGAGTCCTTAACTCGGGAAGAACAGATGCTCGATGACAAAAAGATATAGCAAATAAAATCTACACTATCAAACATGTCAACATGTGCCAAGTCCTCACAAGTCGAGGCCTCTACACCAAAGTTCAAATCTGGGCAATGAAAGAACACGCTACATCTTCCAGAACGTCAGCAACACCTGGGTCATCAGCCGAGCCAGCATCTAACCCAGCAGGGTGGCAAAGGAAAAGCTTACCCCTTTTTCACACTCAATGATTAAACCATTGGCACCAATCCAGCATAGCATCGAAGAAGGATCCGGTGATGAATACCATGGAACACCACTTTAGCAAAGATATCGAGATATCTCCTAATATTGCCATCAGTGTTTAGGGCACCAGAGGGACCACCACCAGATCCCGATTCTGAAAGAAAAATAGCAACCCCTGCGAGATCCCCACCAAAGACGTCATATAAAAGGGGAACATCCGAATCTGCTCTTTGAATGACAAAAGGAGCCATACGGGAACTAGAGTTGCTAAGCCTATCAAAATTCATGCATGAAAAGAAACTCCAAATCACCTCAGAAAATGTGATGTATGGTTCTATATCAATGCAATTAAGCATATGCATCAACCTAGGACAAATTAAGATCATCATATCATGTCTGGTCTGCACATGTGCAACAAGCTCTACATCAGCGCACATCTCCATTAAAAAGTTAGGCATATATACCCAGTAGAGTTAAATATGCATACACATTAAATACACAAACTCTACGAAAAGTCTGCTACCGTTCGTGTAACAACCCAGGTCAAATCTCGAGTCCGGAATAAATCTCGGGTCAAATCCCAAGTCCGAATCGAATCCATCCAAAATAAGGCCTTATACCACTGGCCCAATAGTATCTTCTTGGGTCATCTTAGCCCACCATAGGCTCACCCAAAAGTCAGAACTGAAGGTACTATTGGTAGTAACTTATTTCCTTATATGCAATTTTTTTTCCTTATCTTTCGATGTGGGACTGGGGTGTTACAAACTCCCCCACTTAAATTTTTGACGTCCCCGTTAGAACCGATCACACACACGGTCCAAAGATCTTTGCCTCTCTAGCCATTGTGGGATAATACCGGCTGGCTTCGTGTCCCCACCTCCGGACCTCCATCTCTCCATTGTGGGATAATACCACTAGCTTTCGTGTCCCCACCTCCGACAACCAGATCGGATGACCCGATCCGAGCTTTCGAGAGTTGGCTCTGATACCATATATAACAACCGGGTCAAATCTCGAGTCTGAAACAAATCTCAGGTCAAATCCCAAGTCCGAATCGAATCCATCCAAAATAAGGCCTTAACCCACTAGCCCAATAGTATCTTCTTGAGTCATCTTAGCCCACCACAGGCTCACCCAAAAGTCATGACTAAAGGTACTATTAGTAGTTACTTATTTGCTTATATGCAGACAAATTTTTCCTTTGTCTTTCGATATGGGACTGGGGTGTTATAGTTCGAGTAGGCATCGGGACAGTCCAATGATCAACCATTGTCCCTACCATCAGGGTATGCACTGTTGCAAACTATTGGTGTAAGTTATCATCAGAATAGGCATCGGGAGCACCCACTGTGGTAACTCGGCAAAAGAGATATATCCCCAGCAGAGGAGCTTTCAGAAATGTACAATGGTATCGGCCAAGAGAAAATTTTCCCCCTGATAGTATCGGCAGATATGAAAAACCATTGGGCTTAAACCAAGGTAACACTAAGGGCTACCACGGATGACGTCATCCCCAGCAGAAAGTGACAAGAACTATCTGTGATAGCCTAACTATGATAGCCTACCAATGGCATCCTACAAACAGCAAAGGATATCATAAAGGACATCGTCCCACAGCAGAAATGTAGAAAACATTTAAGTTTATCTTCATTAAACAAAGCATCGACAACACCGATGGAAATCAAACCATTCGAGTCAACACCAGCATAGACATCAACAGCACTGATGAAAGTCAATCGTTGAGATCAGCCCCAACATAGGCATCATCCATGACCGGTCAGGGTAAATAATTTATGATGCGATTTGCGATACGATATAACGATATACGAAGTACGAAATGTGATTTGCAAAAACATGTTAACATTCATTGCATTGCGATTTTCATCATAACTATCTTGTTATATTTCAAGTGTCTAGCAATCTTTATCCTGTTCATTCCATTGCATTACATAAACATGATAAAGAGGGGCATCTGTAGACACTCGAAATTTTGTTTTTCTTGTTACTAACCCTGCAAGAGGGCAAAATCGTCTTCTAAGCCTCGGTCACCAATACCGGGATGTTAACTTGATAAGTACACAATATTCATGATTTTTTATTCCTTTACATTTGGTTTTATTACATGTTTCATGTGTATATGAGCTTAATAAGTTGTTTATTATTTTCAGGTGAATCAAAGCTAAAAGGATGGAAACAAGTTGATTTAGAGTTGAATTGAAGAGGAGTTTGACCAGCAGTTGACTTTCTCAATATTTGGAGATTCTTACATGGAATTGGATTGATATTACTATTAAAATTAGGACTTCTTTGGACACTGAGATTTTATTTCTTTATTAGATTCTATTTCTTTATGGAGACTAGTTATAATTGTAATTCCTTTTAGGATTTGGATTCCTAGTTCTTATAGGATTTAGGCCCTTGTCTAGCACTATAAAAAGAGGATGATAGTTAAGGTTTTATTCATTCAATCTTATACCAACTATCATACCTCATTGAAGTGCAGACTTGGAGCATGTCAGGCTAGTTTCTTTATTCAGTTCTAAAGGGAGGTGGAACCTTGTCACAAATAATTAATTAATTGAGTATTATTATTTATTCCTTCTTGTATGAAATTTCTTCTGATAATCTGTTTTCATTGATTGCATGCTAATTGATCTAATTAATTTGATATGGCCAATTGAGTTAATTTAATCATTAACATATACTAGATTAAGATTGGTATTACGTGTAATTGATATCTGTCTTCATCACAAGTAGTAAATTAGTGATACTAATTGTGGACAAGCTTTTGTGTATTGCTAAGATTATCAGAAAACAAGTTAAACAAATCGAGCTTATGTGTTTGTTGCTTGGATTAGCCTAATTCTCTATTTCTTAATACTTCTATCATATTAAATCTAGAGAGCTTGTTCTAGGTTATATGCTAGTTGAATCTGGTGAAGAGCTTGTTTCATACAGTGAATATCTAAGGAGAATTTCGGATAGCAGAGCTTATTGTTATCTAGGGTTAATAGTTTCATTGAAGGGTAAAGAATAATAACTTGATTAATTGATTACTGTGCTTGGTGAAACTGAACTACAGAACTGAAGTTTTTACATATTTGGTTAATCTCTTTATTTAAATTCTGTTTTTCTTAGTTTAAAATAATTTCAAAAATCTCCCATCTTTATTTTCTGTTAAAATAGTAGAATAAATCTAAAACAAACTTACTCTCTGTGGGATCGATCCTTGCTTACTACTGTGCTAATTATTTAAATTCGTGAAGTGAAAGTGAGGTTAATTTAGGAGTGTAAACGACAGCTCCCAAATTTTGGCGCCGTTGCCGGGGAGTGTTATTTGTTTTTGTTTATTCTTTGCTTTCGTTTATTTTTATTATTTTCTTTTTCTTTTTCTTTTTCTTTTTGTTTTCTGACTCAATCCTCTCACTCTATTAACTTAAATTTTGATCAAGAGATAGAGAAAATTGCAGATACAAAAGAAGCTCTTGTTCCAACACTTGAACAGGAAAAGATGGAGGTGCCAAGAATTAAGCAACAAATTTCTGAATTAACTGCTATAGTTCGACCAATGGCTGCAAGGAATATGCAAGGTTTTCAGCAAGTTCAACCTCAGTACCACACAGAAAATCAAGAAGTACCTGTCAATTCTGGGACATCTATGGAGGATATGTTCAAGGCATTCATGAGCCGAACACTACAGTTCATGAGTCAGACACAGCAGTTCCAGCAGGAGACAAGAACTTCTCTTCAAGATCTGAGGGATCAAGTTGGTCAGCTTGTAACCAAAGTAGGGAGGTTGGAATCTCAAGGCTTCGAGGAGTTACCTCCTCCGTTTGTTGAGAACTTCAGTACAATGGGATTTGACGAAGAGGAGCAGGAGGATTCAGTGCTTACTCCGGGAATGGACTGTAATATGGAATTTGACGAAGAGAATGAACAAGAGGAAGAAGAGAATAATTTGATAAATTCTGCAGATCTCGACAAGAAAGACGTGGATTCATCTCCATCAGTACAACTAACAGAAACAAGGAGTGCTACACACCATCGTACCTTTACCATGGAATTGGACAATGCAAAGTTTCAGTTCAACGCAGATCAGGCTAAGAGGTATCTTGATAATATTAAATCTATTTTTGTTATTGATGTTGTGGATTATTTAGTGCAGGAATCTTTTGATCGAATACAATTATACGAGGAGGATTTGGTGGCTGGAAAGGAGCAAAATCATGAAATACACAATGTTCCTCAATTAAGGAAGAAACTATTACCAATCCATTTGAAGTTCACAACTCCAATTACATAGAACGAGAGGGAAGATGTCAAGCCAATGACAATAAACAAGGGCAGCTGCTTGGGAGGCAACCCAAGAATTCAGATTTGATCTTTCTATCCCTTTTCTTTTTAATTTGTTAGTTGTAGTTCTTTCTTCTTTGCATGATTTTATTACATTGGGGACAATGTAAGGTTTGAGTGTGGGGGGGAGAGATTTAGGTTTTTATTTTATATTTAGGGATATTTAATTTACCAATTTTGAAATGAAATAGGACCATCTTGATGCCTTGAAATTTTTTTTTGAATTTTTTTGAAAAATTTGATTTCCATAATTCTATTTTGCCTATGTGTTCGAAGGTTAAAGTCAAAAATGAGAATCAATGCTAAAAATTCAAAATCTGTTTAATGCTTAATTGGTTAATGATTGAGAAAAACTAAGTCATGATCCATAGTAATTGATTTAAATTGAATTTGTGTCTCATGAGCACTTGAACATGTGATATATGCTTAGTTGGCTAAGTTATCTGTGGAGTTGTCTATGTGCACTAATCTCATGCTCTAGAACTATTGAACTGCTTAAGCGTTTTGCAGGACCATGTGAAAAAAAATAATAAGAAAAATTGGAAACCAGTGAAATTGTTGAAAAAGAAACACAAGAGAAGTCATGTGGTGGGATGAGATGGAGCGTAAAACGCACTCTCCTATAAACACGTGCGGATAAGTGAGATGGAGCATAAAATGCACTCACTTACAAAAGAATGATTGAGGAAGGTGAAACGGAGCATAAAATGCATTCACCGAAAATAAAAAAAATTAAAATGAAAAGATTCTGATAAAAAATTAAGCAGAAAAAGTATGTTTTGAGTTTTTGAGTGGTGTGCACGGTTTTTGCTCCATGGTAACTAAATTGAGTAAGTATGTGGATCATAGACAAGGGCTTATGTGGTTACAATTTAACTTAATAAAACTCATTGGTGAAGTGGTGAGGTACTTATCTTGAGTTGATTGATGAAGCGTTGATCATGTTTTTGTGGGTTTAGTGTTGATAATCATGATTTGATCTTAAAATCTTTTGACGTTATGGTTGAGTAGAGTTTCTGAAAATTAAACTTTTAGTTTACACGAGGACGTGTAAAAGACTAAGTGTGGGGGAATTTGATAAGTACACAATATTCATGATTTTTTATTCCTTTACATTTGGTTTTATTACATGTTTCATGTGTATATGAGATTAATAAGTTGTTTATTATTTTCAGGTGAATTAAAGCTAAAAGGATGGAAACAAGTTGATTTAGAGTTGAATTGAAGAGGAGTTTGACCAGCAGTTGACTTTCTCAATATTTGGAGATTCCTACATGGAATTGGATTGATATTACTATTAAAATTAGGACTTCTTTGGACACTGAGATTTTATTTCCTTATTAGATTCTATTTCTTTATGGAGACTAGTTATAATTGTAATTCCTTTTAGGATTTGGATTCCTAGTTCTTATAGGATTTAGGCCCTTGTCTAGCACTATAAAAAGAGGATGATAGTTAAGGTTTTATTCATTCAATCTTCTACCAACTATCATACCTCATTGAAGTGCAGACTTGGAGCATGTCAGGCTAGTTTCTTTATTCAGTTTTAAAGGGAGGTGGAACCTTGTCACAAGTAATTAATTAATTGAGTATTATTATTTATTCCTTCTTGTATGAAATTTCTTCTGATAATCTGTTTTCATTGATTGCATGCTAATTGATCTAATTAATTTGATATGGCCAATTGAGTTAATTTAATCATTATCATATACTAGATTAAGATTGGTATTACGTGTAATTGATATCTGTCTTCATCACAAGTAGTAAATTAGTGATACTAATTGTGGACAAGCTTTTGTGTATTGCTAAGATTATCAGAAAACAAGTTAAACAAATCGAGCTTATGTGTTTGTTGCTTGGATTAGCCTAATTCTCTATTTCTTAATACTTCTATCATATTAAATCTAGAGAGCTTGTTCTAGGTTATATGCTAGTTGAATCTGGTGAAGAGCTTGTTTCATACAGTGAATATCTAAGGAGAATTTCGGATAGCAGAGCTTATTGTTATCTAGGGTTAATAGTTTCATTGAAGGGTAAAGAATAATAACTTGATTAATTGATTACTGTGCTTGGTGAAACTGAACTACAGAACTGAAGTTTTTACATATTTGGTTAATCTCTTTATTTAAATTCTGTTTTTCTTAGTTTAAAATAATTTCAAAAATCTCCCATCTTTATTTTCTGTTAAAATAGTAGAATAAATCTAAAACAAACTTACTCTCTGTGGGATCGATCCTTGCTTACTACTGTGCTAATTATTTAAATTCGTGAAGTGAAAGTGAGGTTAATTTAGGAGTGTAAACGACAGCTCCCAAATTTTGGCGCCGTTGCCGGGGAGTGTTATTTGTTTTTGTTTATTCTTTGCTTTCGTTTATTTTTATTATTTTCTTTTTCTTTTTCTTTTTCTTTTTGTTTTCTGACTCAATCCTCTCACTCTATTAACTTAAATTTTGATCAAGAGATAGAGAAAATTGCAGATACAAAAGAAGCTCTTGTTCCAACACTTGAACAGGAAAAGATGGAGGTGCCAAGAATTAAGCAACAAATTTCTGAATTAACTGCTATAGTTCGACCAATGGCTGCAAGGAATATGCAAGGTTTTCAGCAAGTTCAACCTCAGTACCACACAGAAAATCAAGAAGTACCTGTCAATTCTGGGACATCTATGGAGGATATGTTCAAGGCATTCATGAGCCGAACACTACAGTTCATGAGTCAGACACAGCAGTTCCAGCAGGAGACAAGAACTTCTCTTCAAGATCTGAGGGATCAAGTTGGTCAGCTTGTAACCAAAGTAGGGAGGTTGGAATCTCAAGGCTTCGAGGAGTTACCTCCTCCGTTTGTTGAGAACTTCAGTACAATGGGATTTGACGAAGAGGAGCAGGAGGATTCAGTGCTTACTCCGGGAATGGACTGTAATATGGAATTTGACGAAGAGAATGAACAAGAGGAAGAAGAGAATAATTTGATAAATTCTGCAGATCTCGACAAGAAAGACGTGGATTCATCTCCATCAGTACAACTAACAGAAACAAGGAGTGCTACACACCATCGTACCTTTACCATGGAATTGGACAATGCAAAGTTTCAGTTCAACGCAGATCAGGCTAAGAGGTATCTTGATAATATTAAATCTATTTTTGTTATTGATGTTGTGGATTATTTAGTGCAGGAATCTTTTGATCGAATACAATTATACGAGGAGGATTTGGTGGCTGGAAAGGAGCAAAATCATGAAATACACAATGTTCCTCAATTAAGGAAGAAACTATTACCAATCCATTTGAAGTTCACAACTCCAATTACATAGAACGAGAGGGAAGATGTCAAGCCAATGACAATAAACAAGGGCAGCTGCTTGGGAGGCAACCCAAGAATTCAGATTTGATCTTTCTATCCCTTTTCTTTTTAATTTGTTAGTTGTAGTTCTTTCTTCTTTGCATGATTTTATTACATTGGGGACAATGTAAGGTTTGAGTGTGGGGGGGAGAGATTTAGGTTTTTATTTTATATTTAGGGATATTTAATTTACCAATTTTGAAATGAAATAGGACCATCTTGATGCCTTGAAATTTTTTTTTGAATTTTTTTGAAAAATTTGATTTCCATAATTCTATTTTGCCTATGTGTTCGAAGGTTAAAGTCAAAAATGAGAATCAATGCTAAAAATTCAAAATCTGTTTAATGCTTAATTGGTTAATGATTGAGAAAAACTAAGTCATGATCCATAGTAATTGATTTAAATTGAATTTGTGTCTCATGAGCACTTGAACATGTGATATATGCTTAGTTGGCTAAGTTATCTGTGGAGTTGTCTATGTGCACTAATCTCATGCTCTAGAACTATTGAACTGCTTAAGCGTTTTGCAGGACCATGTGAAAAAAAATAATAAGAAAAATTGGAAACCAGTGAAATTGTTGAAAAAGAAACACAAGAGAAGTCATGTGGTGGGATGAGATGGAGCGTAAAACGCACTCTCCTATAAACACGTGCGGATAAGTGAGATGGAGCATAAAATGCACTCACTTACAAAAGAATGATTGAGGAAGGTGAAACGGAGCATAAAATGCATTCACCGAAAATAAAAAAAATTAAAATGAAAAGATTCTGATAAAAAATTAAGCAGAAAAAGTATGTTTTGAGTTTTTGAGTGGTGTGCACGGTTTTTGCTCCATGGTAACTAAATTGAGTAAGTATGTGGATCATAGACAAGGGCTTATGTGGTTACAATTTAACTTAATAAAACTCATTGGTGAAGTGGTGAGGTACTTATCTTGAGTTGATTGATGAAGCGTTGATCATGTTTTTGTGGGTTTAGTGTTGATAATCATGATTTGATCTTAAAATCTTTTGACGTTATGGTTGAGTAGAGTTTCTGAAAATTAAACTTTTAGTTTACACGAGGACGTGTAAAAGACTAAGTGTGGGGGAATTTGATAAGTACACAATATTCATGATTTTTTATTCCTTTACATTTGGTTTTATTACATGTTTCATGTGTATATGAGATTAATAAGTTGTTTATTATTTTCAGGTGAATTAAAGCTAAAAGGATGGAAACAAGTTGATTTAGAGTTGAATTGAAGAGGAGTTTGACCAGCAGTTGACTTTCTCAATATTTGGAGATTCCTACATGGAATTGGATTGATATTACTATTAAAATTAGGACTTCTTTGGACACTGAGATTTTATTTCCTTATTAGATTCTATTTCTTTATGGAGACTAGTTATAATTGTAATTCCTTTTAGGATTTGGATTCCTAGTTCTTATAGGATTTAGGCCCTTGTCTAGCACTATAAAAAGAGGATGATAGTTAAGGTTTTATTCATTCAATCTTCTACCAACTATCATACCTCATTGAAGTGCAGACTTGGAGCATGTCAGGCTAGTTTCTTTATTCAGTTTTAAAGGGAGGTGGAACCTTGTCACAAGTAATTAATTAATTGAGTATTATTATTTATTCCTTCTTGTATGAAATTTCTTCTGATAATCTGTTTTCATTGATTGCATGCTAATTGATCTAATTAATTTGATATGGCCAATTGAGTTAATTTAATCATTATCATATACTAGATTAAGATTGGTATTACGTGTAATTGATATCTGTCTTCATCACAAGTAGTAAATTAGTGATACTAATTGTGGACAAGCTTTTGTGTATTGCTAAGATTATCAGAAAACAAGTTAAACAAATCGAGCTTATGTGTTTGTTGCTTGGATTAGCCTAATTCTCTATTTCTTAATACTTCTATCATATTAAATCTAGAGAGCTTGTTCTAGGTTATATGCTAGTTGAATCTGGTGAAGAGCTTGTTTCATACAGTGAATATCTAAGGAGAATTTCGGATAGCAGAGCTTATTGTTATCTAGGGTTAATAGTTTCATTGAAGGGTAAAGAATTATAACTTGATTAATTGATTACTGTGCTTGGTGAAACTGAACTACAGAACTGAAGTTTTTACATATTTGGTTAATCTCTTTATTTAAATTCTGTTTTTCTTAGTTTAAAATAATTTCAAAAATCTCCCATCTTTATTTTCTGTTAAAATAGTAGAATAAATCTAAAACAAACTTACTCTCTGTGGGATTGATCCTTGCTTACTACTGTGCTAATTATTTAAATTCGTGAAGTGAAAGTGAGGTTAATTTAGGAGTGTAAACGACAGCTCCCAAATTTTGGCGCCGTTGCCGGGGAGTGTTATTTGTTTTTGTTTATTCTTTGCTTTCGTTTATTTTTATTATTTTCTTTTTCTTTTTCTTTTTCTTTTTGTTTTCTGACTCAATCCTCTCACTCTATTAACTTAAATTTTGATCAAGAGATAGAGAAAATTGCAGATACAAAAGAAGCTCTTGTTCCAACACTTGAACAGGAAAAGATGGAGGTGCCAAGAATTAAGCAACAAATTTCTGAATTAACTGCTATAGTTCGACCAATGGCTGCAAGGAATATGCAAGGTTTTCAGCAAGTTCAACCTCAGTACCACACAGAAAATCAAGAAGTACCTGTCAATTCTGGGACATCTATGGAGGATATGTTCAAGGCATTCATGAGCCGAACACTACAGTTCATGAGTCAGACACAGCAGTTCCAGCAGGAGACAAGAACTTCTCTTCAAGATCTGAGGGATCAAGTTGGTCAGCTTGTAACCAAAGTAGGGAGGTTGGAATCTCAAGGCTTCGAGGAGTAACCTCCTCCGTTTGTTGAGAACTTCAGTACAATGGGATTTGACGAAGAGGAGCAGGAGGATTCAGTGCTTACTCCGGGAACGGACTGTAATATGGAATTTGACGAAGAGAATGAACAAGAGGAAGAAGAGAATAATTTGATAAATTCTGCAGATCTCGACAAGAAAGACGTGGATTCATCTCCATCAGTACAACTAACAGAAACAAGGAGTGCTACACACCATCGTACCTTTACCATGGAATTGGACAATGCAAAGTTTCAGTTCAACGCAGATCAGGCTAAGAGGTATCTTGATAATATTAAATCTGTTTTTGTTATTGATGTTGTGGATTATTTAGTGCAGGAATCTTTTGATCGAATACAATTATACGAGGAGGATTTGGTGGCTGGAAAGGAGCAAAATCATGAAATACACAATGTTCCTCAATTAAGGAAGAAACTATTACCAATCCATTTGAAGTTCACAACTCCAATTACATAGAACGAGAGGGAAGATGTCAAGCCAATGACAATAAACAAGGGCAGCTGCTTGGGAGGCAACCCAAGAATTCAGATTTGATCTTTCTATCCCTTTTCTTTTTAATTTATTAGTTGTAGTTCTTTCTTCTTTGCATGATTTTCTTACATTGGGGACAATGTAAGGTCTGAGTGTGGGGGGGAGAGATTTAGGTTTTTATTTTATATTTAGGGATATTTAATTTACCAATTTTGAAATGAAATAGGACCATCTTGATGCCTTGAAATTTTTTTTTGAATTTTTTTGAAAAATTTGATTTCCATAATTCTATTTTGCCTATGTGTTCGAAGGTTAAAGTCAAAAATGAGAATCAATGCTAAAAATTCAAAATCTGTTTAATGCTTAATTGGTTAATGATTGAGAAAAACTAAGTCATGATCCATAGTAATTGATTTAAATTGAATTTGTGTCTCATGAGCACTTGAACATGTGATATATGCTTAGTTGGCTAAGTTATCTGTGGAGTTGTCTATGCGCACTAATCTCATGCTCTAGAACTATTGAACTGCTTAAGCGTTTTGCAGGACCATGTGAAAAAAAATAATAAGAAAAATTGGAAACCAGTGAAATTGTTGAAAAAGAAACACAAGAGAAGTCATGTGGTGGGATGAGATGGAGCGTAAAACGCACTCTCCTATAAACACGTGCGGATAAGTGAGATGGAGCATAAAATGCACTCACTTACAAAAGAATGATTGAGGAAGGTGAAACGGAGCATAAAATGCATTCACCGAAAATAAAAAAAATTAAAATGAAAAGATTCTGATAAAAAATTAAGCAGAAAAAGTATGTTTTGAGTTTTTGAGTGGTGTGCACGGTTTTTGCTCCATGGTAACTAAATTGAGTAAGTATGTGGATCATAGACAAGGGCTTATGTGGTTACAATTTAACTTAATAAAACTCATTGGTGAAGTGGTGAGGTACTTATCTTGAGTTGATTGATGAAGCGTTGATCATGTTTTTGTGGGTTTAGTGTTGATAATCATGATTTGATCTTAAAATCTTTTGACGTTATGGTTGAGTAGAGTTTCTGAAAATTAAACTTTTAGTTTACACGAGGACGTGTAAAAGACTAAGTGTGGGGGAATTTGATAAGTACACAATATTCATGATTTTTTATTCCTTTACATTTGGTTTTATTACATGTTTCATGTGTATATGAGATTAATAAGTTGTTTATTATTTTCAGGTGAATTAAAGCTAAAAGGATGGAAACAAGTTGATTTAGAGTTGAATTGAAGAGGAGTTTGACCAGCAGTTGACTTTCTCAATATTTGGAGATTCCTACATGGAATTGGATTGATATTACTATTAAAATTAGGACTTCTTTGGACACTGAGATTTTATTTCCTTATTAGATTCTATTTCTTTATGGAGACTAGTTATAATTGTAATTCCTTTTAGGATTTGGATTCCTAGTTCTTATAGGATTTAGGCCCTTGTCTAGCACTATAAAAAGAGGATGATAGTTAAGGTTTTATTCATTCAATCTTCTACCAACTATCATACCTCATTGAAGTGCAGACTTGGAGCATGTCAGGCTAGTTTCTTTATTCAGTTTTAAAGGGAGGTGGAACCTTGTCACAAGTAATTAATTAATTGAGTATTATTATTTATTCCTTCTTGTATGAAATTTCTTCTGATAATCTGTTTTCATTGATTGCATGCTAATTGATCTAATTAATTTGATATGGCCAATTGAGTTAATTTAATCATTATCATATACTAGATTAAGATTGGTATTACGTGTAATTGATATCTGTCTTCATCACAAGTAGTAAATTAGTGATACTAATTGTGGACAAGCTTTTGTGTATTGCTAAGATTATCAGAAAACAAGTTAAACAAATCGAGCTTATGTGTTTGTTGCTTGGATTAGCCTAATTCTCTATTTCTTAATACTTCTATCATATTAAATCTAGAGAGCTTGTTCTAGGTTATATGCTAGTTGAATCTGGTGAAGAGCTTGTTTCATACAGTGAATATCTAAGGAGAATTTCGGATAGCAGAGCTTATTGTTATCTAGGGTTAATAGTTTCATTGAAGGGTAAAGAATTATAACTTGATTAATTGATTACTGTGCTTGGTGAAACTGAACTACAGAACTGAAGTTTTTACATATTTGGTTAATCTCTTTATTTAAATTCTGTTTTTCTTAGTTTAAAATAATTTCAAAAATCTCCCATCTTTATTTTCTGTTAAAATAGTAGAATAAATCTAAAACAAACTTACTCTCTGTGGGATTGATCCTTGCTTACTACTGTGCTAATTATTTAAATTCGTGAAGTGAAAGTGAGGTTAATTTAGGAGTGTAAACGACAGCTCCCAAATTTTGGCGCCGTTGCCGGGGAGTGTTATTTGTTTTTGTTTATTCTTTGCTTTCGTTTATTTTTATTATTTTCTTTTTCTTTTTCTTTTTCTTTTTGTTTTCTGACTCAATCCTCTCACTCTATTAACTTAAATTTTGATCAAGAGATAGAGAAAATTGCAGATACAAAAGAAGCTCTTGTTCCAACACTTGAACAGGAAAAGATGGAGGTGCCAAGAATTAAGCAACAAATTTCTGAATTAACTGCTATAGTTCGACCAATGGCTGCAAGGAATATGCAAGGTTTTCAGCAAGTTCAACCTCAGTACCACACAGAAAATCAAGAAGTACCTGTCAATTCTGGGACATCTATGGAGGATATGTTCAAGGCATTCATGAGCCGAACACTACAGTTCATGAGTCAGACACAGCAGTTCCAGCAGGAGACAAGAACTTCTCTTCAAGATCTGAGGGATCAAGTTGGTCAGCTTGTAACCAAAGTAGGGAGGTTGGAATCTCAAGGCTTCGAGGAGTAACCTCCTCCGTTTGTTGAGAACTTCAGTACAATGGGATTTGACGAAGAGGAGCAGGAGGATTCAGTGCTTACTCCGGGAACGGACTGTAATATGGAATTTGACGAAGAGAATGAACAAGAGGAAGAAGAGAATAATTTGATAAATTCTGCAGATCTCGACAAGAAAGACGTGGATTCATCTCCATCAGTACAACTAACAGAAACAAGGAGTGCTACACACCATCGTACCTTTACCATGGAATTGGACAATGCAAAGTTTCAGTTCAACGCAGATCAGGCTAAGAGGTATCTTGATAATATTAAATCTGTTTTTGTTATTGATGTTGTGGATTATTTAGTGCAGGAATCTTTTGATCGAATACAATTATACGAGGAGGATTTGGTGGCTGGAAAGGAGCAAAATCATGAAATACACAATGTTCCTCAATTAAGGAAGAAACTATTACCAATCCATTTGAAGTTCACAACTCCAATTACATAGAACGAGAGGGAAGATGTCAAGCCAATGACAATAAACAAGGGCAGCTGCTTGGGAGGCAACCCAAGAATTCAGATTTGATCTTTCTATCCCTTTTCTTTTTAATTTGTTAGTTGTAGTTCTTTCTTCTTTGCATGATTTTCTTACATTGGGGACAATGTAAGGTTTGAGTGTGGGGGGGAGAGATTTAGGTTTTTATTTTATATTTAGGGATATTTAATTTACCAATTTTGAAATGAAATAGGACCATCTTGATGCCTTGAAATTTTTTTTTGAATTTTTTTGAAAAATTTGATTTCCATAATTCTATTTTGCCTATGTGTTCGAAGGTTAAAGTCAAAAATGAGAATCAATGCTAAAAATTCAAAATCTGTTTAATGCTTAATTGGTTAATGATTGAGAAAAACTAAGTCATGATCCATAGTAATTGATTTAAATTGAATTTGTGTCTCATGAGCACTTGAACATGTGATATATGCTTAGTTGGCTAAGTTATCTGTGGAGTTGTCTATGTGCACTAATCTCATGCTCTAGAACTATTGAACTGCTTAAGCGTTTTGCAGGACCATGTGAAAAAAAATAATAAGAAAAATTGGAAACCAGTGAAATTGTTGAAAAAGAAACACAAGAGAAGTCATGTGGTGGGATGAGATGGAGCGTAAAACGCACTCTCCTATAAACACGTGCGGATAAGTGAGATGGAGCATAAAATGCACTCACTTACAAAAGAATGATTGAGGAAGGTGAAACGGAGCATAAAATGCATTCACCGAAAATAAAAAAAATTAAAATGAAAAGATTCTGATAAAAAATTAAGCAGAAAAAGTATGTTTTGAGTTTTTGAGTGGTGTGCACGGTTTTTGCTCCATGGTAACTAAATTGAGTAAGTATGTGGATCATAGACAAGGGCTTATGTGGTTACAATTTAACTTAATAAAACTCATTGGTGAAGTGGTGAGGTACTTATCTTGAGTTGATTGATGAAGCGTTGATCATGTTTTTGTGGGTTTAGTGTTGATAATCATGATTTGATCTTAAAATCTTTTGACGTTATGGTTGAGTAGAGTTTCTGAAAATTAAACTTTTAGTTTACACGAGGACGTGTAAAAGACTAAGTGTGGGGGAATTTGATAAGTACACAATATTCATGATTTTTTATTCCTTTACATTTGGTTTTATTACATGTTTCATGTGTATATGAGATTAATAAGTTGTTTATTATTTTCAGGTGAATTAAAGCTAAAAGGATGGAAACAAGTTGATTTAGAGTTGAATTGAAGAGGAGTTTGACCAGCAGTTGACTTTCTCAATATTTGGAGATTCCTACATGGAATTGGATTGATATTACTATTAAAATTAGGACTTCTTTGGACACTGAGATTTTATTTCCTTATTAGATTCTATTTCTTTATGGAGACTAGTTATAATTGTAATTCCTTTTAGGATTTGGATTCCTAGTTCTTATAGGATTTAGGCCCTTGTCTAGCACTATAAAAAGAGGATGATAGTTAAGGTTTTATTCATTCAATCTTCTACCAACTATCATACCTCATTGAAGTGCAGACTTGGAGCATGTCAGGCTAGTTTCTTTATTCAGTTTTAAAGGGAGGTGGAACCTTGTCACAAGTAATTAATTAATTGAGTATTATTATTTATTCCTTCTTGTATGAAATTTCTTCTGATAATCTGTTTTCATTGATTGCATGCTAATTGATCTAATTAATTTGATATGGCCAATTGAGTTAATTTAATCATTATCATATACTAGATTAAGATTGGTATTACGTGTAATTGATATCTGTCTTCATCACAAGTAGTAAATTAGTGATACTAATTGTGGACAAGCTTTTGTGTATTGCTAAGATTATCAGAAAATAAGTTAAACAAATCGAGCTTATGTGTTTGTTGCTTGGATTAGCCTAATTCTCTATTTCTTAATACTTCTATCATATTAAATCTAGAGAGCTTGTTCTAGGTTATATGCTAGTTGAATCTGGTGAAGAGCTTGTTTCATACAGTGAATATCTAAGGAGAATTTCGGATAGCAGAGCTTATTGTTATCTAGGGTTAATAGTTTCATTGAAGGGTAAAGAATAATAACTTGATTAATTGATTACTGTGCTTGGTGAAACTGAACTACAGAACTGAAGTTTTTACATATTTGGTTAATCTCTTTATTTAAATTCTGTTTTTCTTAGTTTAAAATAATTTCAAAAATCTCCCATCTTTATTTTCTATTAAAATAGTAGAATAAATCTAAAACAAACTTACTCTCTGTGGGATCGATCCTTGCTTACTACTGTGCTAATTATTTAAATTCGTGAAGTGAAAGTGAGGTTAATTTAGGAGTGTAAACGACAGCTCCCAAATTTTGGCGCCGTTGCCGGGGAGTGTTATTTGTTTTTGTTTATTCTTTGCTTTCGTTTATTTTTATTATTTTCTTTTTCTTTTTCTTTTTCTTTTTGTTTTCTGACTCAATCCTCTCACTCTATTAACTTAAATTTTGATCAAGAGATAGAGAAAATTGCAGGTACAAAAGAAGCTCTTGTTCCAACACTTGAACAGGAAAAGATGGAGGTGCCAAGAATTAAGTAACAAATTTCTGAATTAACTGCTATAGTTCGACCAATGGCTGCAAGGAATATGCAAGGTTTTCAGCAAGTTCAACCTCAGTACCACACAGAAAATCAAGAAGTACCTGTCAATTCTGGGACATCTATGGAGGATATGTTCAAGGCATTCATGAGCCGAACACTACAGTTCATGAGTCAGACACAGCAGTTCCAGCAGGAGACAAGAACTTCTCTTCAAGATCTGAGGGATCAAGTTGGTCAGCTTGTAACCAAAGTAGGGAGGTTGGAATCTCAAGGCTTCGAGGAGTTACCTCCTCCGTTTGTTGAGAACTTCAGTACAATGGGATTTGACGAAGAGGAGCAGGAGGATTCAGTGCTTACTCCGGGAACGGACTGTAATATGGAATTTGACGAAGAGAATGAACAAGAGGAAGAAGAGAATAATTTGATAAATTCTGCAGATCTCGACAAGAAAGACGTGGATTCATCTCCATCAGTACAACTAACAGAAACAAGGAGTGCTACACACCATCGTACCTTTACCATGGAATTGGACAATGCAAAGTTTCAGTTCAACGCAGATCAGGCTAAGAGGTATCTTGATAATATTAAATCTGTTTTTGTTATTGATGTTGTGGATTATTTAGTGCAGGAATCTTTTGATCGAATACAATTATACGAGGAGGATTTGGTGGCTGGAAAGGAGCAAAATCATGAAATACACAATGTTCCTCAATTAAGGAAGAAACTATTACCAATCCATTTGAAGTTCACAACTCCAATTACATAGAACGAGAGGGAAGATGTCAAGCCAATGACAATAAACAAGGGCAGCTGCTTGGGAGGCAACCCAAGAATTCAGATTTGATCTTTCTATCCCTTTTCTTTTTAATTTGTTAGTTGTAGTTCTTTCTTCTTTGCATGATTTTCTTACATTGGGGACAATGTAAGGTTTGAGTGTGGGGGGGAGAGATTTAGGTTTTTATTTTATATTTAGGGATATTTAATTTACCAATTTTGAAATGAAATAGGACCATCTTGATGCCTTGAAATTTTTTTTTGAATTTTTTTGAAAAATTTGATTTCCATAATTCTATTTTGCCTATGTGTTCGAAGGTTAAAGTCAAAAATGAGAATCAATGCTAAAAATTCAAAATCTGTTTAATGCTTAATTGGTTAATGATTGAGAAAAACTAAGTCATGATCCATAGTAATTGATTTAAATTGAATTTGTGTCTCATGAGCACTTGAACATGTGATATATGCTTAGTTGGCTAAGTTATCTGTGGAGTTGTCTATGTGCACTAATCTCATGCTCTAGAACTATTGAACTGCTTAAGCGTTTTGCAGGACCATGTGAAAAAAAATAATAAGAAAAATTGGAAACCAGTGAAATTGTTGAAAAAGAAACACAAGAGAAGTCATGTGGTGGGATGAGATGGAGCGTAAAACGCACTCTCCTATAAACACGTGCGGATAAGTGAGATGGAGCATAAAATGCACTCACTTACAAAAGAATGATTGAGGAAGGTGAAACGGAGCATAAAATGCATTCACCGAAAATAAAAAAATTAAAATGAAAAGATTCTGATAAAAAATTAAGCAGAAAAAGTATGTTTTGAGTTTTTGAGTGGTGTGCACGGTTTTTGCTCCATGGTAACTAAATTGAGTAAGTATGTGGATCATAGACAAGGGCTTATGTGGTTACAATTTAACTTAATAAAACTCATTGGTGAAGTGGTGAGGTACTTATCTTGAGTTGATTGATGAAGCGTTGATCATGTTTTTGTGGGTTTAGTGTTGATAATCATGATTTGATCTTAAAATCTTTTGACGTTATGGTTGAGTAGAGTTTCTGAAAATTAAACTTTTAGTTTACACGAGGACGTGTAAAAGACTAAGTGTGGGGGAATTTGATAAGTACACAATATTCATGATTTTTTATTCCTTTACATTTGGTTTTATTACATGTTTCATGTGTATATGAGATTAATAAGTTGTTTATTATTTTCAGGTGAATTAAAGCTAAAAGGATGGAAACAAGTTGATTTAGAGTTGAATTGAAGAGGAGTTTGACCAGCAGTTGACTTTCTCAATATTTGGAGATTCCTACATGGAATTGGATTGATATTACTATTAAAATTAGGACTTCTTTGGACACTGAGATTTTATTTCCTTATTAGATTCTATTTCTTTATGGAGACTAGTTATAATTGTAATTCCTTTTAGGATTTGGATTCCTAGTTCTTATAGGATTTAGGCCCTTGTCTAGCACTATAAAAAGAGGATGATAGTTAAGGTTTTATTCATTCAATCTTCTACCAACTATCATACCTCATTGAAGTGCAGACTTGGAGCATGTCAGGCTAGTTTCTTTATTCAGTTTTAAAGGGAGGTGGAACCTTGTCACAAGTAATTAATTAATTGAGTATTATTATTTATTCCTTCTTGTATGAAATTTCTTCTGATAATCTGTTTTCATTGATTGCATGCTAATTGATCTAATTAATTTGATATGGCCAATTGAGTTAATTTAATCATTATCATATACTAGATTAAGATTGGTATTACGTGTAATTGATATCTGTCTTCATCACAAGTAGTAAATTAGTGATACTAATTGTGGACAAGCTTTTGTGTATTGCTAAGATTATCAGAAAATAAGTTAAACAAATCGAGCTTATGTGTTTGTTGCTTGGATTAGCCTAATTCTCTATTTCTTAATACTTCTATCATATTAAATCTAGAGAGCTTGTTCTAGGTTATATGCTAGTTGAATCTGGTGAAGAGCTTGTTTCATACAGTGAATATCTAAGGAGAATTTCGGATAGCAGAGCTTATTGTTATCTAGGGTTAATAGTTTCATTGAAGGGTAAAGAATAATAACTTGATTAATTGATTACTGTGCTTGGTGAAACTGAACTACAGAACTGAAGTTTTTACATATTTGGTTAATCTCTTTATTTAAATTCTGTTTTTCTTAGTTTAAAATAATTTCAAAAATCTCCCATCTTTATTTTCTGTTAAAATAGTAGAATAAATCTAAAACAAACTTACTCTCTGTGGGATCGATCCTTGCTTACTACTGTGCTAATTATTTAAATTCGTGAAGTGAAAGTGAGGTTAATTTAGGAGTGTAAACGACAGCTCCCAAATTTTGGCGCCGTTGCCGGGGAGTGTTATTTGTTTTTGTTTATTCTTTGCTTTCGTTTATTTTTATTATTTTCTTTTTCTTTTTCTTTTTCTTTTTGTTTTCTGACTCAATCCTCTCACTCTATTAACTTAAATTTTGATCAAGAGATAGAGAAAATTGCAGGTACAAAAGAAGCTCTTGTTCCAACACTTGAACAGGAAAAGATGGAGGTGCCAAGAATTAAGTAACAAATTTCTGAATTAACTGCTATAGTTCGACCAATGGCTGCAAGGAATATGCAAGGTTTTCAGCAAGTTCAACCTCAGTACCACACAGAAAATCAAGAAGTACCTGTCAATTCTGGGACATCTATGGAGGATATGTTCAAGGCATTCATGAGCCGAACACTACAGTTCATGAGTCAGACACAGCAGTTCCAGCAGGAGACAAGAACTTCTCTTCAAGATCTGAGGGATCAAGTTGGTCAGCTTGTAACCAAAGTAGGGAGGTTGGAATCTCAAGGCTTCGAGGAGTTACCTCCTCCGTTTGTTGAGAACTTCAGTACAATGGGATTTGACGAAGAGGAGCAGGAGGATTCAGTGCTTACTCCGGGAACGGACTGTAATATGGAATTTGACGAAGAGAATGAACAAGAGGAAGAAGAGAATAATTTGATAAATTCTGCAGATCTCGACAAGAAAGACGTGGATTCATCTCCATCAGTACAACTAACAGAAACAAGGAGTGCTACACACCATCGTACCTTTACCATGGAATTGGACAATGCAAAGTTTCAGTTCAACGCAGATCAGGCTAAGAGGTATCTTGATAATATTAAATCTGTTTTTGTTATTGATGTTGTGGATTATTTAGTGCAGGAATCTTTTGATCGAATACAATTATACGAGGAGGATTTGGTGGCTGGAAAGGAGCAAAATCATGAAATACACAATGTTCCTCAATTAAGGAAGAAACTATTACCAATCCATTTGAAGTTCACAACTCCAATTACATAGAACGAGAGGGAAGATGTCAAGCCAATGACAATAAACAAGGGCAGCTGCTTGGGAGGCAACCCAAGAATTCAGATTTGATCTTTCTATCCCTTTTCTTTTTAATTTGTTAGTTGTAGTTCTTTCTTCTTTGCATGATTTTCTTACATTGGGGACAATGTAAGGTTTGAGTGTGGGGGGGAGAGATTTAGGTTTTTATTTTATATTTAGGGATATTTAATTTACCAATTTTGAAATGAAATAGGACCATCTTGATGCCTTGAAATTTTTTTTTGAATTTTTTTGAAAAATTTGATTTCCATAATTCTATTTTGCCTATGTGTTCGAAGGTTAAAGTCAAAAATGAGAATCAATGCTAAAAATTCAAAATCTGTTTAATGCTTAATTGGTTAATGATTGAGAAAAACTAAGTCATGATCCATAGTAATTGATTTAAATTGAATTTGTGTCTCATGAGCACTTGAACATGTGATATATGCTTAGTTGGCTAAGTTATCTGTGGAGTTGTCTATGTGCACTAATCTCATGCTCTAGAACTATTGAACTGCTTAAGCGTTTTGCAGGACCATGTGAAAAAAAATAATAAGAAAAATTGGAAACCAGTGAAATTGTTGAAAAAGAAACACAAGAGAAGTCATGTGGTGGGATGAGATGGAGCGTAAAACGCACTCTCCTATAAACACGTGCGGATAAGTGAGATGGAGCATAAAATGCACTCACTTACAAAAGAATGATTGAGGAAGGTGAAACGGAGCATAAAATGCATTCACCGAAAATAAAAAAAATTAAAATGAAAAGATTCTGATAAAAAATTAAGCAGAAAAAGTATGTTTTGAGTTTTTGAGTGGTGTGCACGGTTTTTGCTCCATGGTAACTAAATTGAGTAAGTATGTGGATCATAGACAAGGGCTTATGTGGTTACAATTTAACTTAATAAAACTCATTGGTGAAGTGGTGAGGTACTTATCTTGAGTTGATTGATGAAGCGTTGATCATGTTTTTGTGGGTTTAGTGTTGATAATCATGATTTGATCTTAAAATCTTTTGACGTTATGGTTGAGTAGAGTTTCTGAAAATTAAACTTTTAGTTTACACGAGGACGTGTAAAAGACTAAGTGTGGGGGAATTTGATAAGTACACAATATTCATGATTTTTTATTCCTTTACATTTGGTTTTATTACATGTTTCATGTGTATATGAGATTAATAAGTTGTTTATTATTTTCAGGTGAATTAAAGCTAAAAGGATGGAAACAAGTTGATTTAGAGTTGAATTGAAGAGGAGTTTGACCAGCAGTTGACTTTCTCAATATTTGGAGATTCCTACATGGAATTGGATTGATATTACTATTAAAATTAGGACTTCTTTGGACACTGAGATTTTATTTCCTTATTAGATTCTATTTCTTTATGGAGACTAGTTATAATTGTAATTCCTTTTAGGATTTGGATTCCTAGTTCTTATAGGATTTAGGCCCTTGTCTAGCACTATAAAAAGAGGATGATAGTTAAGGTTTTATTCATTCAATCTTCTACCAACTATCATACCTCATTGAAGTGCAGACTTGGAGCATGTCAGGCTAGTTTCTTTATTCAGTTTTAAAGGGAGGTGGAACCTTGTCACAAGTAATTAATTAATTGAGTATTATTATTTATTCCTTCTTGTATGAAATTTCTTCTGATAATCTGTTTTCATTGATTGCATGCTAATTGATCTAATTAATTTGATATGGCCAATTGAGTTAATTTAATCATTATCATATACTAGATTAAGATTGGTATTACGTGTAATTGATATCTGTCTTCATCACAAGTAGTAAATTAGTGATACTAATTGTGGACAAGCTTTTGTGTATTGCTAAGATTATCAGAAAATAAGTTAAACAAATCGAGCTTATGTGTTTGTTGCTTGGATTAGCCTAATTCTCTATTTCTTAATACTTCTATCATATTAAATCTAGAGAGCTTGTTCTAGGTTATATGCTAGTTGAATCTGGTGAAGAGCTTGTTTCATACAGTGAATATCTAAGGAGAATTTCGGATAGCAGAGCTTATTGTTATCTAGGGTTAATAGTTTCATTGAAGGGTAAAGAATAATAACTTGATTAATTGATTACTGTGCTTGGTGAAACTGAACTACAGAACTGAAGTTTTTACATATTTGGTTAATCTCTTTATTTAAATTCTGTTTTTCTTAGTTTAAAATAATTTCAAAAATCTCCCATCTTTATTTTCTGTTAAAATAGTAGAATAAATCTAAAACAAACTTACTCTCTGTGGGATCGATCCTTGCTTACTACTGTGCTAATTATTTAAATTCGTGAAGTGAAAGTGAGGTTAATTTAGGAGTGTAAACGACAGCTCCCAAATTTTGGCGCCGTTGCCGGGGAGTGTTATTTGTTTTTGTTTATTCTTTGCTTTCGTTTATTTTTATTATTTTCTTTTTCTTTTTCTTTTTCTTTTTGTTTTCTGACTCAATCCTCTCACTCTATTAACTTAAATTTTGATCAAGAGATAGAGAAAATTGCAGGTACAAAAGAAGCTCTTGTTCCAACACTTGAACAGGAAAAGATGGAGGTGCCAAGAATTAAGTAACAAATTTCTGAATTAACTGCTATAGTTCGACCAATGGCTGCAAGGAATATGCAAGGTTTTCAGCAAGTTCAACCTCAGTACCACACAGAAAATCAAGAAGTACCTGTCAATTCTGGGACATCTATGGAGGATATGTTCAAGGCATTCATGAGCCGAACACTACAGTTCATGAGTCAGACACAGCAGTTCCAGCAGGAGACAAGAACTTCTCTTCAAGATCTGAGGGATCAAGTTGGTCAGCTTGTAACCAAAGTAGGGAGGTTGGAATCTCAAGGCTTCGAGGAGTTACCTCCTCCGTTTGTTGAGAACTTCAGTACAATGGGATTTGACGAAGAGGAGCAGGAGGATTCAGTGCTTACTCCGGGAACGGACTGTAATATGGAATTTGACGAAGAGAATGAACAAGAGGAAGAAGAGAATAATTTGATAAATTCTGCAGATCTCGACAAGAAAGACGTGGATTCATCTCCATCAGTACAACTAACAGAAACAAGGAGTGCTACACACCATCGTACCTTTACCATGGAATTGGACAATGCAAAGTTTCAGTTCAACGCAGATCAGGCTAAGAGGTATCTTGATAATATTAAATCTGTTTTTGTTATTGATGTTGTGGATTATTTAGTGCAGGAATCTTTTGATCGAATACAATTATACGAGGAGGATTTGGTGGCTGGAAAGGAGCAAAATCATGAAATACACAATGTTCCTCAATTAAGGAAGAAACTATTACCAATCCATTTGAAGTTCACAACTCCAATTACATAGAACGAGAGGGAAGATGTCAAGCCAATGACAATAAACAAGGGCAGCTGCTTGGGAGGCAACCCAAGAATTCAGATTTGATCTTTCTATCCCTTTTCTTTTTAATTTGTTAGTTGTAGTTCTTTCTTCTTTGCATGATTTTCTTACATTGGGGACAATGTAAGGTTTGAGTGTGGGGGGGAGAGATTTAGGTTTTTATTTTATATTTAGGGATATTTAATTTACCAATTTTGAAATGAAATAGGACCATCTTGATGCCTTGAAATTTTTTTTTGAATTTTTTTGAAAAATTTGATTTCCATAATTCTATTTTGCCTATGTGTTCGAAGGTTAAAGTCAAAAATGAGAATCAATGCTAAAAATTCAAAATCTGTTTAATGCTTAATTGGTTAATGATTGAGAAAAACTAAGTCATGATCCATAGTAATTGATTTAAATTGAATTTGTGTCTCATGAGCACTTGAACATGTGATATATGCTTAGTTGGCTAAGTTATCTGTGGAGTTGTCTATGTGCACTAATCTCATGCTCTAGAACTATTGAACTGCTTAAGCGTTTTGCAGGACCATGTGAAAAAAAATAATAAGAAAAATTGGAAACCAGTGAAATTGTTGAAAAAGAAACACAAGAGAAGTCATGTGGTGGGATGAGATGGAGCGTAAAACGCACTCTCCTATAAACACGTGCGGATAAGTGAGATGGAGCATAAAATGCACTCACTTACAAAAGAATGATTGAGGAAGGTGAAACGGAGCATAAAATGCATTCACCGAAAATAAAAAAAATTAAAATGAAAAGATTCTGATAAAAAATTAAGCAGAAAAAGTATGTTTTGAGTTTTTGAGTGGTGTGCACGGTTTTTGCTCCATGGTAACTAAATTGAGTAAGTATGTGGATCATAGACAAGGGCTTATGTGGTTACAATTTAACTTAATAAAACTCATTGGTGAAGTGGTGAGGTACTTATCTTGAGTTGATTGATGAAGCGTTGATCATGTTTTTGTGGGTTTAGTGTTGATAATCATGATTTGATCTTAAAATCTTTTGACGTTATGGTTGAGTAGAGTTTCTGAAAATTAAACTTTTAGTTTACACGAGGACTTGTAAAAGACTAAGTGTGGGGGAATTTGATAAGTACACAATATTCATGATTTTTTATTCCTTTACATTTGGTTTTATTACATGTTTCATGTGTATATGAGCTTAATAAGTTGTTTATTATTTTCAGGTGAATTAAAGCTAAAAGGATGGAAACAAGTTGATTTAGAGTTGAATTGAAGAGGAGTTTGACCAGCAGTTGACTTTCTCAATATTTGGAGATTCCTACATGGAATTGGATTGATATTACTATTAAAATTAGGACTTCTTTGGACACTGAGATTTTATTTCCTTATTAGATTCTATTTCTTTATGGAGACTAGTTATAATTGTAATTCCTTTTAGGATTTGGATTCCTAGTTCTTATAGGATTTAGGCCCTTGTCTAGCACTATAAAAAGAGGATGATAGTTAAGGTTTTATTCATTCAATCTTCTACCAACTATCATACCTCATTGAAGTGCAGACTTGGAGCATGTCAGGCTAGTTTCTTTATTCAGTTCTAAAGGGAGGTGGAACCTTGTCACAAGTAATTAATTAATTGAGTATTATTATTTATTCCTTCTTGTATGAAATTTCTTCTGATAATCTGTTTTCATTGATTGCATGCTAATTGATCTAATTAATTTGATATGGCCAATTGAGTTAATTTAATCATTATCATATACTAGATTAAGATTGGTATTACGTGTAATTGATATCTGTCTTCATCACAAGTAGTAAATTAGTGATACTAATTGTGGACAAGCTTTTGTGTATTGCTAAGATTATCAGAAAACAAGTTAAACAAATCGAGCTTATGTGTTTGTTGCTTGGATTAGCCTAATTCTCTATTTCTTAATACTTCTATCATATTAAATCTAGAGAGCTTGTTCTAGGTTATATGCTAGTTGAATCTGGTGAAGAGCTTGTTTCATACAGTGAATATCTAAGGAGAATTTCGGATAGCAGAGCTTATTGTTATCTAGGGTTAATAGTTTCATTGAAGGGTAAAGAATAATAACTTGATTAATTGATTAATGTGCTTGGTGAAACTGAACTACAGAACTGAAGTTTTTACATATTTGGTTAATCTCTTTATTTAAATTCTGTTTTTCTTAGTTTAAAACAATTTCAAAAATCTCCCATCTTCATTTTCTGTTAAAATAGTAGAATAAATCTAAAACAAACTTACTCTCTGTGGGATTGATCCTTGCTTACTACTGTGCTAATTATTTAAATTCGTGAAGTGAAAGTGAGGTTAATTTAGGAGTGTAAACGACAGCTCCCATAACTCAACCCCGATCACCAATATCGGGACATCAAAATCAATCCCAATCTCAATATCGGGCCATCTGTTCAACCCCGATCTTAATACCGGGCCATCAGATTAACCCTGATCTTAATACTGGGATATTAATTCAGCCTTGGTCACAACCCAGAAGGTACAGTTAAGCCCCCAGTCACAATCAGGAGATCCAGTTCAGCCCTAGAGATAACCCTGGGAAGCCAATCAAACCTTTAGAGACAAACCCGAAGCATCACATCAGCCCCTGTCTCAACCTAGGAGGTACAGGTCAGCCCCAGTCTCAACCTGGGAAATCAGGTAAACTTCAAAAATAGTCGTGAAGCATAACAACATCTCCAGCGAAAATTTTGGAGCGACCAAGTCAACCTTGAAGAATGACACTAAGGACAAACAGACTCAAATGGGATCCAAACCTTGGAAACAACCCCAGGAAGTCAGCCGAATGCCATGCCGACATTGAAAGCAACCCCGAGAGAGGCAAAATGGTCTTTTTATCAACTTGAAGTTTATTCAATCAAACTCAAGCCAAATTGATGTCACCAAGGTCAGAAAGAACCATAACTGTGATCCCGAGCGAAAATAGCGCAAGACAGCTCAACGGACAAATTGCGGGGAATCGAAGACCTAGTTATGAACCCATCTTCTTGGACTCAAATTTTTTTTATCCCATATCATTGTGACACTCTCGGTGAGGGCTTTCCGAAAAGGTATAGCACGCCTCAAACGGACCATTCGATTAAAAGTTTGAAAGTTTCTGTGACACCCCCAAATCCGGGTACTTCGTTTCCACATGATTTGGTGTTCACTTTCTAACTATAACAAACATCTACCCAATATATCTTAAAATAAATTACAACCTTTATTCAACTATTAATAAAATCTCCCTTAAAACAAGGGTTACAACCTTCTCCATATCAATCCCAGGGTTACTCTAACCTTGAAATGAATGAAATAAAGTGCGAAAATAAAACATAACATTCAATTATTACAATCACTCTCAATTAAATAAAAACAAGTCTTCACTTGCTTTGCTTTCCCTTGCCCTTACTCGTAGACGGAGCATCAACGTTATCAACCTTAACTGAAATTGTTATTTAATGCAAGAGTGAGCAAACCACAGCTCACTGGAGTTTAACAATAATATATACATGAAAGGAATTCTTAAAAAAAGAATCTGAATAACTTAGCTTACTTCAACAATAAAGAATTGAATAATAATTCTCTATCAACATTAAAATTCGAATATAGAATTTATCTGAGTGTCATAAGACCTTTGAACTCTTGTCCTAGGTTATAAATATTCTATTTAAACCTTTAACAGTCAATAAGACTATGGACCTTAACTCGTACTTAGGGGGATCAGCCCTTCGTACCATGTATTGTGCACAAACATCTTAACGCTATGCGTAGTAACCTCCCCTAGTAAATAGGGTTGTTCAACTCAGTAATTTGAATTCAAGTCCGCACCAAAGAAAGTTTGGTTTGGATAAGCTTACAAGGGTTATTTAGAATTCACGTTCATCAACTAAGTATTAGTTGAATCGACTTCCAATAATTCATAAATAAAGAATTATGAATTAACATATGCTTTAAAATCAACTTAAAGCATTTAAAATAATAACTGGATCTTACTTGAACAATAAGTTAAGATCATTTTAATTAAATAAACAATTATCTAATACAGAAATAGAAAAGGACATTCTTAACAAGAATATATGAACACAAGAAATTATACAAGATTAGGGTTTAGAAAACTTGCATAAAATTAACGCGTTTAAGGTTTAGAAGACTTGCCTCAAGCGCAAGCTACTTAACACAATTCACATACTTTAATACTTCCTACACATATATATTCAATCACAATAACCTAAATTAGTTAACACGCAACTAATTCACATAAGTGGTTAACCCTCATGGTTAACTCACTCTAATAATAATAATCAACTATCACATAGTTAATTAAATCAATTATGTATTTAACTAAATTATAATTAAACAATTATAATTCAAACACTTAATCAAATTATAATTATAAACAAATTATAATAATTATAATCAATTAAACCACATCATGCATTTAATTACACAAATTATAATTAATCATGAAATTATCAATTTATAATCCATAATTAAACATGCATTTATTAAATTATAATTACATAAATTATAATTTAAATTAACATCTAATTGATTAAAATAAACCAACATCTATACATTATAATTTCACAAAAATTAAAATTTAAATTAAATATTTACTCTTAATTATAATTAATAAATTATAATTAAGTAACTTATTGTACAATTAAACAATTATAGTTTATAATTTAAATACCATATTAGTTTTTTCAAAACTTTCTTTTTCTCGAATTATGAAATTATCAACTTCATGTTAACACATGTTATAGCAGCTAGATACATGCTCGTTATCTTAGCAATAATGTAATGGAACCATAACAACACACTGTACACTTGACTAAAACTCATTGCCACTGCACTGTGCACGGCGCAGCTGCGCAGCCACAGGCCTTGGCACCGGCGCAGCTGCGCAGGGTAAGGATCTGGGAAGGACAAGCAGCGCAGCTGTGTTGCTCCTGGCCTTGCTGCCGGCGCAGCTGCGCAGCAACTCGGCCAGACGCAGACAGCCACGTTACTCTGCTTCACCGATTAACCCATACAAGCCAACAAATGGATATTTACAATAACTTAAACATTGTAAATCATACCTATGCAATTATACATATACATATATATATATATATATATGTATAACATGCTTCCACAACACAAAACCATTTAAACAATGATAATCACAAGTTTTAAAAATCCAATTTGTCCATTTTCATAAAAACTCATATATTTTCCAAAATAAGTCACTATAATCAAATTCTTAAGCAATTCAACTTATAACACATGCTTTATTCTCATGATTCAAGGTAGTATCATAGAAAATTTTTAAACAACATACTAACATATACCAATTTCTCAATGTAAAATCACCCATAATATATAAACTCATGAAATTCCATATGAACTCATATAAACATGAATTTTCTGTTAAAATATATTTCTACAGTAATTTAATTTATGAAAATCATTGATAACCATATAATTCACCATGAACAACACCACCTATATATATATACCATCCATGTTTATGCTGTTATATGAAAACTCAGTTTTCACAGAGAATAAAACATGAAACTTAAATCGAGTTTTGAAAATATGAAAGTAGAGATTATGGATTACCTTTCGGTGATAGGAGAAGAAAACAAAGATTCACTCTAGCCTTCACAAGCTTCTTCTTCCTTCTCTTCTTCTCCAACGCTTCTCTGCTTTCTCTTTTTCCTCTGCTTTTTTTTTTCTTCTTTGCTCTTAGTTTAGACTTAGGATTAATCTAACGTAGTATAGAACTAACGTAATATAATATAATACGCGTACTAACTAATACTAATTAGCCTAATTAATTTAGCAGTTACATAAGTTTCAAAATTCAAAAAGCGTTAAGGCTTTGTTTGGCCAAAACAACATTATTTTAAAAAAATAGGTTATTATTACTAAGGCCATGTTTGGTAGAATAGATTTAAAACAAATGCAAAGCCTTGTTTGGTAAAAATTATTTAAAATTCTTTTTCTTTTATTTTAACAAATTATTTAATACATACTTTAATGTCACATTTTAATTAATTAAATATCAATCATCTAATTTAATCAATTAAAATCTAACATCAATTAATCACATAAAATTGCCACATAATTATAATTACTCGCGAATTATAATCCATGTAACACTTCATCACATAATTCATCTAATTCAATTATCTCAATTAAATTAGAACTATAGTATAACATTAATATTAATTAAATAAATATTACACATTCATTTAATTAGTATATAACACTTAATTAAATCACTCCATAAATCACATAATTTATTTATTTAACTTAATAAATAAATCACATAAAATTTTTATTTATCTCAATAAATATTAAAATTAATTATAAAATCTCAATCGTTAGAGTTTCGACTTTGACCTCGTATTGCTCGAAGTGCACGTACTTCGAGAGGACCAAACCAAGAAAGTGGGCCCCACCAGGGTAGCCGCACCTCTACCTACGGCAGTAGTAGGTAGAGTGGAGGCTCTGTGTCATTTAAATAAACATGTACCCCCCTCATATTTAAAAATTCCAAATTGCAGCGAACCTCTGCCTATTTGATTTTCTGACTTTTTCATCTCTTCTAAACCCAAATTTTTTCACCTTAACACGTAGATATACCCACATACTACCACATATCAGAAAATACCTGGTAGATTTGGACGTATAGAGCCTTTGATTTGGCAAAAAGCCCGTGTAGCAGTCCAATGTGAGTATTTTTACGATCAGCAAATTTATATTACTTCTTCGTACTTTTATACACTTGCACGTTAAGTTTCGTTTTCTAAATATTCCCAGAACATAGTTCCATGGCTGTTTTTGTCAAAATTTGGTATATTTTTGTACATAAACTCAATTTCTGACATTTCTACAACTCGAATTGACGATCCGTTAGCTCCATCAGCTTCAATGCACTAAATTCTTCGTTTTGGCAATTTTACCGGACTGGGTTATCTTCCCAGTCTGGGTTTGGCCCTTTTTTGTGTTTATTCAACTATATATATACTAACATTTCAATCTTGTCAAGCTCGAATGTCAAATCCGAGGTAGTTTACTACTTTTATATATATTGATGCATATATAAGCAATTTTCACCACCACTGGGTTCTCTTGCCAGTCTTGGTTGACTACATTTTTGCCAATACATATATATATATATATATATTTATTTATTTATTTACTTATATTTCAGTCAGGCCTGGATCATTCTGTGGCCTTTATACTTTTTTTGCACCCTTCACCATTACTCGATTATCTTCCCAGTCACTGGTTGATGACTTTTCTGTACATTTACATTTTTGTTCGGCCTGGATTATTCTGTGGCCTTTTTACTACTTTTATATATAAATATGCATATATAAGCAGCCTTTACCACCACTGGGTTCTCTTCTCTGTCTTGGTTGACTACTTTTCTGTTAATATATTTATATATATATTTCAATTTTAGTCATGAAAACCCATCGCCCTTTTTACTATTTTTCTATATATATTTCAATTCTGTTCAGCCTGGATCATTCCGTGGCTTTTATACAGCTTATATATATATATATATATATATATATATATATATATATATATTTCAATTCCAGTCCGGGTACCAGTGTGAAAACCCATCGCCATTTACAGCTTTCGTATATATATAATTGCATATATATTACTTTACTCGCTTTATTAAATTGTTGCTTTAAATATTCATTTGATATGGATCGACATTAACAAATTCAGCATGTTTCAGTCATAAAAGCAACCTCCCGTCCCTTAGATCGCTATCTAGTGGGAACGAGATGCTTCAGCCAGGTGCGAACCAAGATTTACTGAATGAATCCTCGGTTCTGGCGACATTTAGGATATTTATCTATTTCTGTTCAAATTTGAACTTTACAGGTTTATTGGCTACTCATATGTGAGCCTAGGAATCGTGGGATTCATGATCAAACTGATCAGAATCTTATTCCCACGATGGACAAACTGCACTTTACGAATGTACCCTGCCAGCTTTTTTGTAAAAATATACATACAAGAGACCTTAAAATGGTTATCCGAATTTAAGGTATCAACATAGTGAAAACATGGTTTCTCGTGTCAGAGTCCCTCCGATGGCTATCATGCCCATGAGGAGACCGACACTTGTATTTATTTTTGTGGTCGAGGATGCTTCACAGCCCGACAATCACCATTAGAACTGTGCCTTAAGGCTGAAAAGATAAAAAATGAAAGTATCAACATGCTTCAATTCCTATGTGAGCATAAGGGTTTGTTAACCAGCTTTCAAAACATCATTTTCAATTCAATCAAAAAAAAAAGCTTTTGCAAGTCAAATTAAACACTTTTTCAAATCAAAGAAAAGACTTTTTGAAAATCAAATCAAACCCTTCGTATATAAGTTCAACGAACCAAAGCACTACTTTCAATCAATCAAACATAGGCCCAATTTTCAAACAGCCTTCACACACGCATTTCAGTTTTAAGGGAAATATTGAAAAGATGTGGTACCGTGTTTACACGGGAGTTGTGGGGTGCCTAATACCTTCTTTAATACCCAAGAATTTCTGAATATTATTAATGATAGTCGAATATTTATTTGAATATGAATATTTATGTGTTATGAGATGAGTTAACTCAATTACATCAAATTGAATTAATAATAATTGAGTAGAAAATGTGGAGTTTATAATAAGCTCGAAGAATGCATTGTGTGGCACAGTGATGAGAAATATTGATGTTTTAATTAATTAAAGATGAAATTAATAAGTAGATGATTAATTAATAATATACTATTGATTAATGATAATTATGGGTGATAGCATATTAATGAATAAATAATTGATAAATATTAAAAGGGTTGATGTTTGTTCAAGTATTTGTTAAGTGTAAAGTTATCACTATAACTATGTAATATATAGAAACTATATGATAAAAAAGGAAGTGAGTCACATGGGTGGACCTATGAGAATACATGATATGTGTACGTTGGGCAATATGGAACCAAACTACATTATATAAAGTGTAGTGTGACACTACAAGAGACTATGTGATATATATAAATTATATAATAAGTTTTAATGAGTTATATTGAGTTACATAAATGACGCTTATGTGACCATGTGATGGGTATAGTACATTAATGAATACTATATGGCATATTAAATTAAAGTATGTGAATAATTAATAAGTATTTCTATAAGTAATATAATTGAAAATAATATTAGAGGTTGTAGTAATATGGTGTGATAATGCCCAATTAAATTGTATCAAGGTATTATAAAAATGTACATGAATTATATGATGTGTATAGATATATACCCCCCAACTTGCAATTTTGTAATATCATTACCTCAATTAGAGTCCATGTATACCCTAAGTGAACTTAGACCTAAGTATATATGTGTATATGTATAATAGACGTTAGTATTGGTGTTATATCAATTTGCAAATGCTGAAAATAGCTTGTCCCTAAAAGAGAGTCACTCTCCATTTCTCTACTCACGTGAAATACAAAAAGGCTAAGAGCCTACTCCATCTTCTTCTCCCAAGCTCTTTCTAGCTTATGATTATGGGGGGGGGGGGGGAGTGGGCATTATGATAATTTCAACAACCAATTACCAGCCCCTCCTTAACCTCCATATAATTCACAATCCCATTGGTTTAAGTTGGAGGAGAAAAGCTTTGTCTAGATAATATTTCTTCTATAAATATATCCTCTCCTCCTTATATTTGATGTTGAAAGAATTATTGTTAAGTGTTGTGAGAGTGAGTTGAGAGAAAATTCTGAAATTGAGGGGAAGCTCTACCCAATTTAAAGCTCAAGAGGTATAATCCTTAAACCCACTTTGAAATTCAATTCATAGAAATTGCATAATGTGGTTGGAATTAATGGGAGGGGAAATGCTAGTATGAGTTGTAAAGTGTATATATATGTTAGGTTTGTAAAGTAGTAGTATGAAAGCATGCTAGCTCATTTATGTAGAGGGATTTGGCTGAAGCTTTGTTCTAGCAGAACACTTTCTGGTTTGGAATCGGAGTGGCGCGACCGCGCCACTTCCTAGTACAAATAGGGCACGATCGCGCCCTTCTGCGGAACTTGTTGATGGTTTTGTTAGGCTATCTGATGCATGAAGCATGCTAATATAACTTAGTTAAGCCTATTTTAGTCCCTGACTTGTTAGTTTAAGTGGGCTTTAATAGAACCACTTGCCAAAGCATGGTTTCAAAGAAAACTTAAAGCTTTCGAAAACAAGTTTGTTAAATTAGAACATTTTGAGTTCTGAGATTTCAAGCATGATATGTGGTCTACTTACGTGTATATGAAAGCATGATATAATGTGTATAGATTTACCTTACATACTTGAATGGTTTTGACAACCTTCCAAGAGGAGACGTAGAGTTTTAAATACGAACTTGATGAATTATCTGCCCTTTTTAAATTCTGAACTTGTGAGCATGCTTAGGTGGTATGATTAGGTATATACAAGCATAAAATACGATATGTGTAGTAGCATTGCATGCGTGGTTGGTTAACGTGAGATTTTTAAGAGAAACCTTAAGAGCTCGTGAAACTAGTTTGGTTGATAAACAACTTGCATGTATTCTGAAAATTATAAAAACCTTGATAGGATATCATATGTCTCTAGATATGATCAAAATGTATGTCTAGTAAACTAGTGAGTATGAATTAAGACTAGTGGAACCTCATAACTTGAAATACATGACCAAAATGACGTGAGCATATATAGTTGAGACATAAAGGCCTCATAACATGAGTATAACGATTAAACGTGAGAAACTTCGTTACTTGATCACTTAAAAGCCTTGATTGAACGAAAATGGATATCAAGCTATATTAAAGACGATATGTGATCGAGCAAGTTATAAGTATCCCAACATGTGTGTTTTGGCATAATCTTTCATCTATGTGCATAGCATATTGGATTAGGTTCTGCAGGAGAAGCCCTGTCTTGGTCTGCACCAGGAGCAGCGCGGCCGCGCCACTCCTTAGTGTGCACCAAGCGCGACCGCGCCAGTATGCAAAACTTTCAGAGTTTGTTTTATTATAAACTGAACTTGAGACATACTTGTGTGGTTGTCCTAATCTGTAATACATGTCTAGAACATTATTCAAGTGTCAATGAGCATGCTAAGCTATGATACTATATTAAGTCGACAAAGTGTTATAAACCTCAAATGTTAAGTTTAACAATAGTTACAAACTACGTTAATTGGAATCATAGTGACTTATAATCTGATTTCATGCTACATATGAATAAGTACGTAGTAACTTACGTAGAGGATTATACGACTATGTTAGAATCATATGTGTATACTTGAATTTCATATACAGCTTGTGTATCAAATATACATAGCTAATGAATATCCTATATACGTAAATATGTTATAATAGGACTCGAAAAGCGTTGATAAGCTTTACTTGGTAATCTACGCTTAAGGCAAGTATCCTATCCTTGTATTTATTTTATTCAAGGAATATTGTAAGCAAGTTCCTAACCTTACTCTTTATTGAGCATTGCATTAAGCTTGTGCTATTATTGTCGTACAAGTAAACTATTAGAATTGCGATTCATGTGTTATAACTTAAATACTTCGTGTACAAGATAAAGTAAATTTATATTCTTAGAACTTTAAATCTTGAGTTTTGGACTTATAATTGTTACGATCTAAGCCATTTGATTCGGCTAGACTTATATTATTTGAAAGGCAATCCAAACCAATTGGTTGGTGCAGAATCTTGTATTTGACTGAGATGAACAACCCTTTTGAAGGGGAAATTATATTTGTCGGGAGACCGACATGCACACTTGAGTACGATTGAACGATATGCATACCGTAGGATACTTTAGGCTGATCACCTGATGTACTTATTTTTGTTGGATTATCAGTATATTTCTGTTAATTCTAGTAGAAGTTCATAGTCCTTATTGACTGCTCAGTATTCAATTATCTTGAATTCTTTAATTAATTTAGCAATGAATCATATTGATATTATTCTATCCTTAGAGACTGTTATTGAGAACTGTTGATATTTCTTGTTGTCTTGAACTATCACACCTTGCAATACCCTTTTTAGATTCGAGAACTATGTTACTCACCCTTTTTGTTATATTACTTTGCTGAGCAAACTTGTTTCTCATTCTTGCTTTCCCTAAAACATTTCAGTTAAGACAGAGCATGACGGACCTTCGGGCGCCGACAAGGGCAAGGGAAAGGCTACAGAGTAGTTTTTTTTGTTATTTATGAAGAACTTTATGATTGTAATAATAACTTATATTGTTATGTATTAGTTAGGTTTATATATGCTTAAGGTATGTTTAAGCTATGTAACCAATGTTTAAGTTACGAGACCTTGGGACATGAATAAATTATATTAATTAAATGTAATACAATCGGTAGTAGTATTTCGTGTTATTCTGCTGTACGATGCGATATTTTGTCGTATTACTATTATCATGGTGCTAGATTGTAGTACATGACAAATCGAATTCGAGAGACCAGTGGCGATCCGAATTTGGAGGCGTCACAGGTTGGTATCAGAGCTGTAGTTATAAACCTTAGGAGCGAGTGTGCTTAGATTATAACTTAGGAGAACTTAGAAGATAGAAAGGGATGAAACTCATGTAGAGTTTTCCTTGAGAGACTTAGTGTGTTATGAAATGTAACTTCATTCTATACAATGAACTTATATTTTAGTTAACATTCTAATGGAGTTGCTGTTTGTTTGTCTTGTGTTTGTTATTGTAGGATGACAGACATGGGAGTACCTAGTAGAGTGGCAGAGGAGGAGCCCAGAGATATACATGTGGTATATGAGGCACCTTTAGAGGCTGTGCCTCTGTAGGATGTTGTACCATCTGAGTCTGACGACGAGGATGAGACCGAGGTGGAGTTTGATCCAGAGGAGGAGCCTATGGAGGACGATCCTATTGAGGACGAGCCTGTGGAGAGCGATCCCATGGAGGACTTTTACGAGTCTAACCTGGAGGATCATATGCTGGGAGAGTATGTAATTCGGAGTTGGACTACATAGTCCAAGAGCTTAAGGCTGAGGCCCAGGAGAGAGAGTCTGTGACACCCCCAAATCCGGGTCCTCTGACCTCGGTCCGGTCGTCACGAAACAGTACTAAACATCCACCTCTAAACAACATACGATAACTAAAGTGCGAAATATAATAAACGTACGTCGTTCATTCAAAAGGTGTTACTAGTCCCAAGATTCGATAACCTTAAATGCAAACATACAAACATACCCTAGAATAGTAATTAGGGTTCATATTACATAACAAAAATTTAATTAAACATAAAGATAAAGTTTTCTCCTTGCAAACTAATCCTACATCTTCCCTTTACCCTTGTCCTTCCCTGAAGTCTCGGGCTTAACTGCAATATAAGTCATGATATAGCAAGAATGAGCAACAAGTTTGCTCAGCAAGTTTAAATACAACAATAAAGGATATATCATGATGAATAGAAAATATCTGACAATAAATTCAACAATATGAATATCGAAAGCAAGAATAATGATTGCTTTTAGAATAACTGATAGTCAAGTAGACTTTTGAACTATAAAACTCTAACGGAATCAATAGCTGATTGACCCTTTGGTTACTGGCTACAGAGTAGTACTTGACGAGGTCAGCCTCACGTACGCCATGTATATGCATAACATTCAACTTTGCTGTTTGTGTCTTATATCAGATACCTGGGGTACTCCCCTATATATAAGGGGTTTTCTTTTCAGTCTAAGAATCCATACCATCAATTGGTCTGGATAGCTTTTATAAAACTTCATATAATTGTCTGACCGAACAAGGGTTCAGACTCTATCTGACACAGTTCAAGAATTATAGAACTTTTAAATAAGGTACAAGTCCAAGACTGTACAAACTCAAGTGCACCAAGTGCGAATATCAACAATATCGACGTGGAATAATTGTAAAGTAATTAAACCACCTAATAGCATGCTTGGAAATAAAGTTCAAGCTTTAAATAATTAACCGTCAATACGATAATAACCTGCTCAATACAATATGAGAAGGATAGGAACTTGCACAATAAAGAGTGTAAGGGAACTTGCATTCAAATCAAGTGAAGTTAAGAAACTCGCTTACACGATTCATTGAATAAGGTAGTGCAAGAATTTAGAATACTTGCAACACAATAAAAGTAGGGTTCAGATACTTGCCTGTTTGTTCAGTTACGAATAAGTTCTAGCCTTAATTAAATCTTGCTGAAATAACCTAACATTAATAAGTTGGTATTCCAATTAGCATGTGTAAACTAATACGAGTCTACACTAACAAGAATCTAATTATCATATAATTCTAGCACATAGTTCATGTAAGTCCATCTACTCATGTCTTAGATTTAATAACTTTAGATTATCTAGTTACTATGCATCAATATAGCACTTCAAGTTATAAATCAACACACATGCTTATAAGTTTTATAAACTCGAGTTCGAAACTAGCATGCTTATCCTAATCTAATTCAAAGTCATATTTTCATGCCGGTAATTCACATACTTTAACTAATACAAGTTCATGCTTCAAAGTTGATTACTAAAGTCATGTTATCACATAACAAGGCTAAACAATATTTAATATGTATACCCGATTATACTACACACATATACTTTAATCACGTAGTTCATGCTTCAGAAATTCATTTCTTATGAATACGTGCATATGCGAAATTCACGCTTTGACAAAACGAGGTCTATGTTAATATGCTTATAGGTATAATGAACTTTAATACACATGCTCTAATGATCATAATAACATTCACATGGTAATCGACGCTATTTAGTTTTCTCATTCTAAGTTTTCACATCGAAAATCACATTAAGTTAACAAGGTATCATAGTACATGTTAAGCGTCTCGTAGTCATGACTCACATGTCTTAGAAATAATATATACACCAAATATTTGTTCTCATATAGTTAGAATCTAAAAGACATTAACCTTAGTCAAGTTCACTTTGAAAGTTCTTAAGTTTCTCTTTTGAAATCACTAGAATCTTGCAATCACGTATGCTAGTGTGTGAACACACTTTAAACATGCATTTCATGTCAATATAAACCATACGATCATGTTTAGAATATCAGAATATGCACATGTTACTTATGTGTCTAAGTCCACAATTGAAACTACAAGTTTCATTACAAAATCATAAGTGTTGCGTCAATCATGTGTACTAACATTGTTATACCTGTTCATACTACATGCATATACTCATATATGTGTGCTAATCCAGTTTACATTCTTGCTCTAACAAGGTACCATATTAACAGCAATTAAAATCTAGGAACTGGTCCTGGCGCAGCTGCGCCGCTGGCCAGTTCAATACTGGTGCAGCTGCGCAGGCTGTTGGCCAGACCAGAAGCTAAACTGCTTCGGCAGTTCTGCAAACCCAACTCAGAAAAAAATTACAAAGTTTGCTTCTATCATGACATATTGCAATTCTAACATATTTAGAAGTTGGTATAACACTAAGAAACATATCCCAAATCAATTATCAATAATTACATGCTTAATTCCAAGAATCAAAGATTAAGAATTTTTGCAGAAATCGAAAATGGAGTTATACCTTTGTAAATGAACTTGCTGCTAAACAAAATCTATAATGCTATTATGATGCTCACAATGTTACTATAATACTCCTTCCTAACTCAATTGAAATCCTCAGCAAATGAATATGAGAAGAAGAGGAGCTATATTTATAGATAAATATTTACATAGACTTTGCAATTCTCCATTAGATTAAACCAAAGGAATGAGTGTTTGTGCAATGGTTAAGGATTGGTGGTTGAGTAGTTGGTGAATCAAGTTATTAAACCCACTCCCCCATACTCATTAGATCTACATTTGTGAAGAATTTTAGGAGAAGGTAGTGTAGTATAGCTATTAGTGTTCACGTGAAGAGAAGAAGTGGAGAGACTATCATTTTAACTCAGAATGGGTGTATATCATATATGTCCCATACTTGTTACATAATAAATACACTAGATAGTATAATATATATACACATATTATATTATAATGTTACTTCTAATGAGCAAATGTTGATATAATATATCAAGTAGTATACATACATATAATCCATATATATTTTCTATTAACACTAAAGATAATTCAATCATGTATTGTCCATTTTTCCATTACTATAACTGTTATTATTATAATTATAATAACTTATTAAAAATCATTATCAAATAACAATAGTTTATTGATATTAATAAAAAGTGATAGGGTATCATATTAATGTCTATTCACACATAACATGTAACTCACATAATGTCATTAATCATACTATATAGTCTACATATATAATATATAGACGTATTAATGTGTCACCTTGTACTATATATAATATATAGTTAACTACCATATATTGCAAGGTTTACTTATCACATGCTTGTATAAAATAATTAACCAAGTAAATACAATATTATTATATTCATTAATCCCTTACTCATTAATTATTATTCATTCATAATAATTATTAATCAACACATTATCAATTAATTACTCATAATTGCGATTAATCAATATGTTCAATTCCTGACACTATATTCAAATAAATTGAATATTTAATTATTTAACAACCTTATCAATTCTTTGATATATTAAAGTCTTAGGGTTAGTCCACTAATTTAAATAACCCATTAGTGACTCCCTTTAATTATTTCTCAAATTCACATAATCACATAAGGTTTAAATAAACTCACAAAACTAACTCGTTAAAATTAAATCACATATTTAATAAATAAGTAGTTTAAAATTCATGGTCGTTACAGAGTCCAAGTTCCAAAAGCTGAGGGATGAGGACCATTAAAGGAAGCTATAGATGCAAGAGTTAGAAATAGAGATTGCTTACCGCAGGGATCCAGGGATTCAGATGGGAACCTTATTCCACATATCAGTATCCAAAAATATAGACTTGGTAGGAAAGTTGGAAGAGGTCGAGCAGAGAGAGTTAAGTGAGAAGACCGAGAAGGAATCACTCTGTACTCAACTAGAGTTGGAGGTTATGGATAGGATCCACTTCGAGGAGAAGTGGGAAGCGGCTAACGAGAGAGCTGACGACCTAGATGATGAGGTTATATGCAAGAAGAGAAAGATGAACAAGATGGGGTATGTGTTCCGTTTAGCTTTCGAGAGGGTGTCGATGGTGTATACCACTACCCAGTGGAGCACGGACAGACCCTACATACTTTGAGCCGAGAGCTGATAGCATACATAGCACAGATCGAGTACAAGAACGCTGTGGAGCGCGGGATGATGGGATGAGACCCTTAGCTAGACTAGTAGTAGTCTTAGTAGTTTTCTTTTGTGATGTATATGTTGTGTTGAAATTCTAATCTTTTGTGTAAGATATGTGATAGTGATGTAAACCCCGAGTAGGCATATGTTAGAGGGGTAGTAGGTTGGTATATTCCCCATCTTTTGTTATATTAGGGGATATATGTGATGACATTTATAGCAGTATGCTTGGGAAAATCATGTAATGAAAGGAATTGGCATATGAATATAAATGATCTTATTTCAGAAATGTGTCATAAATTCTATTCTTTTAGTATTAAAGAAATACTTAAGTAATATAATTGAGTATTAATAAAAAGAAAATTTTGTAATGCAGAAAATGCCGCCCGGACGTAGATTAACTGCACCTGAGGAATCAGTTAACAATGAGAGGGAACAAGTAGACCCGATGCAGAAGCTAGTAGACTTGTTAGGAGAAGCTCTTAGGGGAAGGAACAACGAACCCGTTTGCCCTAATCCTCAAGCAGTACCAGTCATAAGTTTCAAAGATTTTAGAAGTGCAGGACCCCCAGAGTTCGAGGGTACTACCGGTCCGATCATAGCTCAGACATTGGTTAAGGATATAGAGAAGGCTTTCATTATCGCTTGAGTAGGTGACGACCAGAAGACGGTGTTTGCTACGTATATGATGAGAGGCAAAGCCAACTACTGGTGGGAGGCTAGACAACAAAAAGCTGGAGAAGGGAAAATAGCGTGAGAGAGATTCAAGACGCTATTTTTCGAGAACTACTTCCCGAAAAGCAAGAAGAACATAATAGAGGTTATGTTTTTGGAACTTAAACTAGGTGATATGACAGTGGCGCAGTACGCGGCTAAGTTTAATGAACTAGCGCGATTTGCAGAACACTAAGCTGGAGACGAAGAGAGGAAGGCGAGACATTTTGAACAAGGACTGAAGCCTTGGCTATTTAATAAGGTATCAGTTCTTCAAATTAATTCCTTTGCGACATTGCTGGAGAAGGTGATCAATGCTGAAGGTGGCAGCGAGGCCTTAAGTCTGTATAATAAGGAGAATAAAGGAATGAGTACAGGAGGAGAAAATCGGGGAGGAGGTAGCAGCAGTGGAGGAAGTAATTTGGGAAAGAGGATGTAATACTCGAGAATTTCTATATATTATTAAATGAATATATTAACGGGAACGAAAATTTATTTGAATATAAATGATTTTGTGTTACGAGATGAGTTAACTCAATTATATTAAATTGAATAATTATAATAATTGAGAATATATAGAGTTTGCGATAAACTCGTTGAATGGCTTGTGTGGCACAATGATGATAAATATTTATGATTATATTAATTAACGAAGAAATCATTAAATAATTAATCTATAATAATTGTTGGTATGTTGAATTATTATTATTGCGAGTAATAGCATGGTAATAAATATATTGGTTATAAATATAATAAGATTTATATTTATTTAACGTCATAATTAATCATGTAAATGTTAGTTAATTATTATAGAAATTAATAATCAATAAGGAATGGATTAATTAATATTATCGTTAATTAATCAATGAGATGAATAATTTATTTATTTGACATTATGAATAATAAAACAAATAAGTAAGTTATTAATATAATAAGGTTATATTGATTGTTAATTGTTATGTGCAAGTATGCAATAATTAATTATATAAAGTATATGGGATACAACTATATTATATAGTGTAGTGCAATATTTATGTGACTATACTATACATAGAAACCCTATATTGAGATTGATTTAAATATATAAGCTACATGATTTATGCGTATATAACATTATGTATGTGAGTATACCATAAAATAATATATCATGAATATATTATAAACAATGGTTGACTAATAGAATTTAATTGAATAACATCCGATTAAATTATATCGGTAAGATAAGAATGTACATGGATTATATATGTACAAATTACATTTAGTACATTGCAATGTTACCTATTCATTGAATTATATTGGTACATTTCATGATGACTTAAAGTACATATAATATAAGTATATGATATGTGTATTGTAATACAAGTGTAACATATAGTTCATTTGCAAATGTTGAGCTTAGTGTGCTTTGTCCCATATTGTTAGGCACAACACTTGTACACGTGAACACCCATCAAACTATCCTATTACCTATATTCCACAAACTCAGTGAACTTCCGTAGCTCCTAGCTATCATGATCATGAGAGGAGTGATTTGATGATTTGATTCACCAACCATTTATCTACTACTCATCCTCCATACAATTCAGAAATCTCGTGGTTCAATTTGTTGGGCAAATGCAATGTCTGGATATTATTTCCTCTATAAATATAAACCCATCTCCTTCACCTTTCATATTGTTGAGAATTTCTAAGAGAAGAGAGTATACTGTGATTGTCTATTTAGTTGAGAAGGAATTTCTATAGTAGCATTAGCAAGCTCAAACCATTAACAGAGGTATATTAAGCATTCTTTGTTCTTCATTCTCCATTTTCTGTTTCTGCAAAATTTTTGAGATTTCTTAATTGATTGGTTATGGATGCTATGCATGTTTAATTGAAGTATATAAAGATTGCTTAGTAGTTACATGGACTTATATACATGTTGGGATTGGAATGTAGTTGTTCTCCATTATCATATTCATTTTTCTAACAAAACTTAAATTCTGGATGTTGTAAAATTGGATGACAATTGGAGGTTAGAATGCTTAATTGAATGTTATGTAGTCTTATAATATGATAAGGAAGCAATGTGGTATGTTTAGGACTGATTTCGTGGAGTACTTTGGGAATTGGCCTGGAAGTCTGCCGAAGCAGACTGTGTCTTGAGTCGAACCAAGCACGGAGGAGCTGCGCCGGCATTACACTGCGGCGCAGCGCAGCTGCTCAGGGCCTCTGTTGCAGATTTTGAATTTTTGATTCCTGCTTGATTGCTGCTAAGTAATAGTTATTGAAATGAATTAGAACAAGCATGCTGGTATGATTAATACATATATATGGACTTGTTAAAATAGTATGAGCATGTTACATTCGGATCACTTACGTGAACGATGAAGTTATAGATTTCCGAAATAAACTTAGGATTTCAAAATGGACGTTGATTCGTTGTATCCATTTTAGACATTATGACTTTTGAGACACGTTTGTATGACCTAGAAACACATGAAATGTATGTTCACTTGTGTAGATAAGTTTCATAACGAAATACGAACATGCAAACCTCATAAGTAACGGAAATGTAAGTTTTTACAAACGAACTCTTGACATGTATATTGAGATGTGAATTCTGATATTTGTAAACATGTTTGATAGTACTCGTAGACTCACTCATGCATCGTATATGTATACATACTATGATTAGTTGTCGTGATTCAAAATTTGCGTAAACGAAGCATGTTTTCAAACTAATGACAATAATAGTTTCATGTATGCGATATGAATACTTATGAACATGCTTAAAATAAGTATATGAATACCTTACGTATTTTAAAAGCGAGCATGATAGGCTTTGTGAATTCCATGACCTTGAATGACCGTAAGTTGTCGAAAGGGTTAACTTAGAAGCTATATCACATATGTTTGGAACGAGGGAATGTTATACAACCATAAAAGTATTCTTTAACGTATATATGCTATGTGATATTATATGTTGTTATTTGAAACCGATTTTGACGGTTAACTTATAGAAATGCCATAACTTACTAAAATAAAATATATTTAGTATTGATTGTGGTTTTATGTGATATTAATAAATATGAGAGTATGTTGCTAGTTGTTGCAATCTTATATGATATGAGAATGTGTTTTAACTCAAAAGGAGGAACGTTAAGGATAGAAATTATATTAATATAATACTATATAACTGTGTCGCTAGGTCAAGACTTAGCTTATGTGATTATCGTATATACGAGATGAGATATAATGTTAAACTATATGACTAATGAATATCATATATACATAACTATATTACGATAGGATTCGAAAAGTGCTGATTAATTTACGGGGATAAACTACGCTTAAGGCAAGTTTCCTAACTTACACTCTTTTACGGTACAAGTATTCTATCCTTGTATATTGCGAACTAGGTTCTTTACTTAATCGTATGAATTGAATTAGCATACTTGAACTCTTATTTTATTAAAGCTATTATTCATGTTAAACTTCGTATTGTTCTTGAATATTGTGAAAGTGTCTATGCCATTTGATTCGGCTAGACTTATATTATTGAAAAGCGACCCAAACCAATTGATTGGTGCGGGATCTTGTATTTGACTGAGAAGAACAACCTTCTTTTAAGGGAATATATAATTGTCAGAGAACCGACGTACGCACTTGAGTATGATTGATTGTTATGCATAATATAGGGTGCTTTAGGCTGATCACCTTCTGTACTTGTTTTTGATATGGGTTATCAGTTTAATGATGTTAATTCTAGTAGAAGTTCATATTCTTTAGTGACTGCTCAGTATTCAGTTATTTTGAAATCTTGAATTGATTTATTATTGAATCACATTGATATTATTCTGTCCTTAGCGAATATTATTGAGAATTGTTGATATTCTTGTTATCCTTGAACTATCAAACCTTGCTATACCCTTTCGAGAATTGAGAATTATATTACTCACCCTTATTGTATATTACTTGCTGGGCAAATTGTGCTCATTCTTGTTTTCCCTAAAATATTTCAGTTAAGGCAGAGCAGTGCGGGCCTTCAGGCATAGATAAGGGCAAGGGAAAGGCTACTGAGTAGCTTTAATTATATAGGAGTTTTGATTGTAATAAAGAACTTATGATATTATGTACTAGTTAAGGTTATTTATGCTTGAGATATATCTAAGCTATGTAATCACTGTTTAAGTTACGAGACGTTGAGAGGTGAATAAATTATATTATTTAAATGTAATCTATTCGATAGTAGTCGTGTATTAAATTCCGCTGTGCGATGCGACATTTAGTCGTATTATTATTATGATTGTATTACCATGAGAACGTGACAAACCGAATTCGAGTGACCAAGTGGCGGTCCCGAATTTGGGGGCGTCACAGGTTTGTATCAGAGCTGTAATTATAAACCTTAGGAGCGAGAGTCCTTAGATTATAACTTAGGAGAACTTAGAAGTTAGAAGGAGATAAAACTCATGTAGAGTTTTCCTTGAGAGACTTAATATGTTATGAAATGTAACTTCATTCTATACAATGAACTTATGTTTTATTTAACATTCTAATGGAGTTGTTGTTTGTTTGTCTTGTGTTTGTGATTGTAGGATGGCAGACACAGGAGTACCTAGTAGAGTGGCAGAGAAGGAGCCCAGAGATATACATATAGTATATGAGGCACCTCTAGAGGTTGTGCCTGTGCAGGCTATTGCACCGTCTGAGTCTGACGACGAGGACGAGATTGAGATAGAGTCCGATCCAGAGGAGGAGCCGATGGAGGACGAGCCTATGGAGGATGAGCCAGTGGAGGACTCTGATGAGACTACTGTAGAGGAGCAAATGTTAGGCGAGTATGAGGAGAGGATCCTAGAGTTGGACTGTAGAGTCCATGAGCTAGAGGCCGAGGCCCAGGAGAGAGAGTCCAAGTTCCAGAAGCTGAGGGACGAGGACCACCAGAGGAAGCTGGCCATGCAAGATTTAGAGGTAGAGATTGCATATCGTAGGGAGGCAGGGATCCAGATGGGAACCTTATTCCACAGGTCGGTGGCGAGAAACGTAGATTTGGCAGGGAATCTTGAAGAAGTAGAACAGAGAGAACTACGTGAGAAGACTGAGAAGGAAGCACTCCGCACTCAGTTGGAATTAGAGGTGATGGATAGGATACACTTCGAGGAGAAGTGGGAGGCTGCCTATGAAAGAGCTGATGACCTGGAGGATGAGGTCCAATATAAGAAGAGAAAAATGAACAAGATGGGGTACGTGTTCTGTTCGGCATTTGAGAGAGTGCTTGATGGTGTATACCACTACCCGGCAAAGCAGGGACAGACTCTACACACTATGAGTCGAGAGCTGGTAGCTTATGTAGCACAATTAGAGTACTAGAGCGTTGTGGAGCATGGCATGATGTGATGAGATATCCTTAGATGGTCTAGTAGTAGTTAGTAGCATTTATCTTTATGTGTTGTACATACTATGTTGCAATCCCAATCTTTTGTGTAAGATGTGGGATAGTGGTGTAAACCCCGTGTAAGCTTTTGTTAGAGGGGTAGTATAGTAGTATGATAGTGTTCCCCGTCTTTTGTGATATTAGGGGATACATGTGATAACATTTATAGAAATATGCTAGGGAAATCATGTAATGAAACGGTTGGCATATGAATATAAATGAGTTTATTTCAGAAATGTGTTATAAATTTATTCTTTTAGTATTAAAAGAAATACTTAAGTAATATACTTGAATAATAATAAAATAAAATTTTTTGATGTAGATAATGCCGCCCAGACGTAGATTGACTGCACCTGAGGAGTCAGTGAACAATGAGAGGGAACAAGTAGACCCGATCCAGAAACTGGTAGACCTGTTAGGAGAGGCATTAAGGGGAAGGAACAATGAACCCGTTCGCCCCAACCCTCAGGCTGTGCCAGTAACAACCTTTAAAGACTTTAAGAGTGTAGGACCCCCGGAGTTCAAGGGAACTACCGACCCAATCTTCGCACAAACGTGGATCAAGGAGATCGAAAAAGCTTTCACTATAGCTCGCGTAGGAGAAGATCAGAAGACCGTGTTTGCCACGTACATGATGAGGGGAGAAGCGAACTACTGGTGGGAGGCTAATCAACAAAGAGCTGGAGAAGGGATAATAGCTTGGGATAAGTTTAAGACGCGGTTTTTTGAGAATTACTTCCCGAAAAGTATGAAGAATAGGATGGAGGTGAAATTCCTAGAGTTAAAACAAGGAGAGATGACGGTGGCGTAATACGCGGCTAGGTTTAAAGAACTAACCCGATTTGCGGAGCACCAGGTAGGAGATGAAGAGTGGAAGGCTAGACGATTCGAACAAGGACTAAATCCTTGGCTATTCAATAAGGTGTCAGTTCTTCAGATCTATTCTTTTGTAACACTGCTGGAGAAGGCTATTATCGCCGAGGGAGGAAGTGAAGCTCTGAGCTTGTATAACAAAGAGAAGAAAGGAAAGAACACTAGTAGTGAAAATCATGGAGGAAGCAGTGGCGGAGGGAGTAACTCAGGGAAGAGAAAGTGGGACAACAACAACAATAGCAGCAGAAACAATAATCAAGGTGGGAGTCACCAAGGAAATTTAAAGAAAAGGAGTGGAGCTTGTAATAAGTGTGTGAAAAGTCACCAAGGGGAGTGCTGGAAAGGAAAGGGCACGTGTTATAATTGCGGCCAGGAGGGGCTCATATCGCCAAACTGTTCGAAGACAAAGAAGATCCAAGGGTGTTTTGCTTGCGGCTCAACTGAACACTGTATTAAGGATTGCCCGAAGAAGGGAAGTGGAGGAAGTGGTAGCCAACAACGGGGAGGAAACAAGCTTATGATCAGCGGGCCGGCACAATCCAACCCCCCAATTGCCAGAAATTTTAACATGATCGTCCAGGACGCCGTGGCTGTGAAGGATGTGGTGTCAGGTATAATCCCAATCAATGATATAAATGCTTATGTATTATTTGATTCGGGTGCCACCTGTTCTTTTATATGTGAAGAATTTGCTAGTAAACTTAGTACACCCCGAGAACTATTAGAAAATTCTTTGATCATAGAAGTTGCTAATAAGGAAGTGATCCCTGTAGAATACGTTTATCGAAATTATCGCGCAAACATTAGAGAACATGAACTAAAAGTAGACTTGATTCGTATTAGATTGGGAGAATTTGACGTAATACTGGGAATGGATTGGTTGTATAACCATGCAACGATAATAGATTGTAAAAATAAATGTGTGAACCTCCAGACTCCGAGTAAGTCTAAGGTAGTGTTTTATGGTAGCTCATCGCTTAAGCAATCGTGTTGCGTTACGATGATGCAGGCCAAGAAATTGTTAAGGAAAGGATGCGTAGGTTATTTAGCTTACATCGTTGATACACGGAAAAAGGGAGTAGAAATTAAAGATATATCCGTAGTGAATGAATTCCAAGATGTATTTCCGGACGATCTGCCTGGTCTTCCGCCAGACAGAGAAATCGAATTCGTAATAGACTTAGCACCAGGAACGACACCGATTTCGAAAGCTTCATATCGTATGGCGCCAGTAGAAATGAAGAAATTGATGATACAATTGCAAGAGTTGTTGGATAAGGGTTACATTCGACCGAGTATTTTTCCTTGGGGAGCACCAGTGTTATTCTTTAAGAAAAAGGACGGATCGATGAGGCCCTGTATCGATTATCGAGAATTGAACAGAGTAACGATCAAGAACCAATATCCGCTACCAAGGATAGACGACTTATTTGATCAACTGAAGGGAGCAAAGTGTTTCTTCGAAAATTGACCTACGAACATGATATCATCAACTGAAAGTGAGGGATGAGGATATACCAAAGACTGTGTTTCGAACCCGTTATGGACACTACGAGTTTTTGGTAATGTCATTTGGATTGACTAATGCTCCAGTAGCATTTACGAACTTGATGAACCGAGTTTTCAAGCCATACTTGGACAAATTTGTAGTGGTTTCTATCGACGACATTTTGATCCACTCGAAGAAAGAGGAAGAACACGCCGAACATCTGAAGATTGTTTTGGAGGCACTAAGGAAAGAGAAGAAGTATGCGAAATTTTCAAAGTGTAAATTTTGGATGGAGAATGTTCAATTCTTAGGCCACATGGTGGATAAGAATAGGAATCTCTGTAGACCCTGCGAAGGTAGAAGAAGTAAGTAATTGGGAACAACCGAGAACACCGATGGAAGTGAGAAGCTTTTTAGGGTTAGCTGGGTACTATCGAAGATTCATCCAAGATTTTTCTAAGATAGCAACCCCGTTGACCAATTTGACTAGAAAGATGGTGAAATTTATATGGACCGACAAATGCGAAGAATGTTTTTAAGAACTGAAAAGGAGATTGAGCGAAGCACCTGTGTTATCATTACCAAATGATGCGGGAAATTTTGTGGTGTATAGTGATGCATCGCACAAGGGACTTGGCTGTGTGCTTATGTAGCACGACAAAGTCATTGCGTATGCATCACAACAATTGAAGAATTACGAAAAACGATAACCTACTCACAACTTAGAGTTAGTGGTAGTAGTTTTTACGTTAAAAATATGGAGGCATTATTTATACAGAGAGAAATGTGAGATATACACGGACCACAAAAGTCTGAAATATATCTTCACACAGAAGGAGTTGAATATGCGACAGAGAAGGTGGTTAGAATTAATCAAAGACTATGACTGCAATATTCTTTATCACTATGGAAAGGCAAACGTGGTCGCCGACGCTCTGAGCAGAAAAGGAAGGGAAAAGTTATTTAATTTGACAACTCAGGAAGAGTTGATAAGAGAGATGAAGAAATTGGATATAGAAGTGAAAGAACCAGAGAAGGCTAGAGCGAAGGTGTTTGTAATGGAAGCTCATCCGACATTATTGGATAGAGTAAAGGAAGCACAAGAAAAAGATGAAGAGTGTGAGAAAATCCGAAAGAGGCTCACAAAAAATGAGGAAGAGAAATTTTGAATGAATAAAGACGGTATTTTGATATTTGAAGAAAGAGTATGGGTACCAGCGGTAACCGAGTTGAGGGAAGAAATTTTGCACGAGGCACATAATACGACATATTTCGTTCATCTGGGAGGCACTAAGATTTACCGAGATTTGAAGCAACATTTTTGGTGGCCTAATTTGAAACGGGAAGTCGTAGAGTGCGTTAGTAGATGTTTGACTTGCCAACGCATTAAAGTATAACATCAATGACCGAGTGGTTTATTACAACCGTTGGAAATACCAGAATAGAAATGGGAGCATATTATAATGGACTTCGTGGTAGGACTTCCAGTTACACAGAAAGGTTATGATGCTATTTGGGTTATCGTGGATCAACTAATGAAAACCGCACATTTTCTACCAATCAAGATCCGCTACAGTTTGAACCAATTAACGAGTCTGTACGTAAAGGAGATTGTTTCACGACATGGAGTGCCGGTGTCAATTGTGTCTGATCGAGGAGGCTACGTGGGAGTTAGAAGATAGGATGATGAGGGATTATGCCCATCTTTTTGTGTAACCTTGTACCAATTCCGAGGACGAAATTTTTATAAGGGGGGAGGATGTAATACCCGAGAATTTCTATATATTATTAAATGAATATATTAACGGGAATGCGAATTTATTTGAATATAAATAATTTTGTGTTACGAGATGAGTTCACTCAATTATATTAAATTGAATAATTATAATAATTGAGAATATATTGAGTTTGCGATAAACTCGTTGAATGCCTTGTGTGACACAGTGATGAGAAATATTAATGATTATATTAATTAACGAAGAAATCATTAAACAATTAATCTATATTAATTGTTGGTATGTTGAATTATTATTATTGCAAGTAATAGCATGGTAATAAGTATATTGGTTATAAATATAATAAGATTTATACTTATTTAACGTGATAATTAATCATGTAAATGTTAGTTAATTATTATGGAAATTAATAATCAATGAGGAATGGATTAATTAATATTATTGTTAATTAATCAATGAGATGAATAATTTATTTATTTGACATTATGAATAATAAAACAAATAAATAAGGTTATATTAATTATTAATTGTTAAGTGCAAGTATGCAATAATTAATTACATAAAGTATATGGGATGCAACTATATTATATAGTGTAGTGCAATATTTATGTCACTATACTATACATAAAAACCATATATTAAGATTGATTTAAATATATAAGCTACATGATTTATGCGTATGTAACATTATGTCTGTGAGTATACCTTAAAATAATATATCATAGATATATTGTAAACAATGGTTGACTAATAGAATTTAATTGAATAACATCCTATTAAATTATATCGGTAAGATAAGAATGTACATGGATTATATATGTACAAATTACATTTACTACAATGCAATGTTACCTATTCATTGAATTATATTGGTACATTTCATGATGACTTAAAGTACATATAATATAAGTATATGATATGTGTATTGTAATACAAGTGTAACATGTAGTTCATTTGCAAATGTTGAGCTTAGTGTGCTTTGTCCCATATTGTTAGGCACAACCCTTGCACACGTGAACACCCATCAAACTATGCTATTACCTATATTCCACAAACTCAGTGAACTTCCATAGCTCCTAGCTATCATGATCATGAGAGGAGTGGTTTGATGATTTGATTCACCAACTATTTACCTACTACTCCTTAACCTCCATGTAATTCATAAATCTCGTGGTTAATTTTATTGGGCAAATGGTATGTATGGATATCATTTCCTCTATAAATATAAACCCATCTCCTTCACCTTTCATATTGCTAAGAATTTCTAAGAGAAGAGAGTATACTGTGATTGTCTATTTAGTTGAGAAGGAATTTCTATAGTAGCATTAGCAAGCTCAAACCATTAACAGAGGTATATTAAGCATTCATTGTTCCTCATTCTCCATTTTCTGTTTTCTGCAAATTTTTTGAGATTTCTTAATTATTGGTTATGGATGCTATGCATGATTAATTGAAGTATAGAAAGATTGCTTAGTAGTTACACGGACTTATATACATGTTGGGATTGGAATGTAGTTGTTCTCCATTATCATTTTCATTTTTCTGACAAAACTTAAATTCTAGATGTTGTAAAATTGGATGACAATTGGAGGTTAGAATGCTTGATTGAATGTTATGTAGTCTTATAATATGATAAGGAAGCAATGTGGCATGTTTAGGACTGATTTGGTGTAGTATTATGGGAATTGGCCTGGAAGTTTGCCTGAAGCAGACTGTGTCTTGATTCGAACCAGGCACGACGCAGTTGCGCCGGCATTATACTGCGGCGCAGCGCAGCTGCGCAGGGCCCCTGCTGCAGATTTTGAATAGTATGAGTTATAAGGGACTTGGTTGTGTGCTTATGCAACACGGAAAGGTCATTGCGTATGCATCATGACAATTGAAGGATTACAAAAAACGATATCCTACTCACGACTTAGAGTTAGCGGCAGTAGTTTTTGCTTTAAAAATGTAATACCCGTGAATTTTCATATATTATTAAATAAATATATTAATGGAAATGAGAATTTATTTGAATATAAATAATTTTGTGTTATGAGATGAATTAATTCAATTATATAAAATTGAATAATTATAATAATTAAGAAATTGGTGGAGTTTGCGATAAACTCGTTGATTGCCTTGTGTGGCACAGTGACGTAATATAAGAATGATTATATTAATTTAAGCGAACAATTAATCTATATTAATTGTTAATCGTAGAATATTAATTAATTGTCATCGTAGAATAATTGTTATAAAATATTAATGGTGATTGATTAATAATATGTGATTATTTTTATTGCAAGAAACATAATAATAATGAGCAACGTGTTTATAAATATAATAAGATTTATATTAAAGTGATAATTAATCATATAAGGGTTAATTAAATTGTTATGGAGATTAACAATTATATTGATTGAACTATATGAGCTACTTGATTAATAGCCTATGTGACAATATGTATGTAAGTATACATTAAAATTTTGTATCATAAATATAAATAATAATTGATGAATATTTATATATATAATGGAGTAATAAAATTTAATTAAGGAAATAATGTGATGTGATTATATTCGGTATTAATAAATGTACATGGATGATATGTATGTTACATTGCCATATCACATCTACTACTTTGAAATATTAAGCATGTGACCTACATTATAATGATAATTATAATCTAAATATATAGTATGAATGTATATGTAATAGCCTAAGTGTATGATATATGTATATATGGCCTTAGTGTTAATACACTTCATGTTGCAAAATGCTGGATACTTAGAAGCTTGGCCCATGCTGAAAAACACAATCCTTATACACGTGACCAACTCAAGCTAGCCTACTCCCTATTTCTTCCTCAAACTCAGCATTGCATAGCTCATGATTATGGAGGGAATGGGATTCATGATGAATCTAACTACCATTTACCTACTACTCTTTAACCCCCATACAATTCACAAATCTCGTTGGTTTAATTTGTTGTACAATTACATTGTCTGGGTCTTGACCTTGCTATTTATATGGCCCCTTCTCCTTCAATTTCATTTGCTGTGAGTTTACATAAGTGTTAAGTTGAGAGAATACATTGATAGTATAGCAGCATTGTAAGTAGTAGTATAGCAGCAAGTTCAATTCACAAAATAACAGAGGTATAATTCCTCTCCTTGTTCTTCATTTTCATTTCCTGTTTCTGTTACTGCAATTGCTTAAATTCTTGATTATGCAAAATTGGATTGCAATTAGATTTTAGAGCACTTATATTGTTGTTATATGAACATACATACCTGATGGAACCACTATATAGCTTTCTTGACATTCATTTCCATTGTTGCTCTATAATTTTTGTAAAGCATCAAATTCGTGTGAAATTAGTTAGGGTTCATGAATTTGAGAATTTATAAATGCGATTGACTGTTATATAAGCATATATATGTGTTAGTAAGTTAAAAACGTTAGTGTAATGGCATATGGGTATGTTGAAATCGATGAAATGGGAGGTTTTGGGTCGGTTTCGGCTGCAGTGTGAACTGCAGAAACTGTCCCCACGCCGCAGTGCCATCGTCCGTGCCTCCCACGCCGCAGCTCCAATCCTCGCGCCGCAGCGCCACCCGCGCCGCAGCGCCAGATATTGGCTGCTGTTGTCGCGCCGCAGCGCCGGAGCGCCGGCCTCTGTGTGCAGTTTTCTGCATTCTGCAACAAAACTGTTATGTACTAATTGTTTGATTTTTGTTTAAACAAGCATGCAAGCATGATTAATACATATATATAAACCTAATGAGGCAATGTAAGTATGTTTTAGTATATTAGCATGAATGGTTAACCAAACGACATATAATTTGGAAACGAACTTAAAGTTTCCTAAACGAACGTTAACATATATGAAGCATGTTAATATTCTAATTTTTCAAGGCATGTCGGTATGAGGTAGAGATGCATAAAAGACATACTAACTTATGTATATATGGTTCGTAGTATGACAAGAGCATGTTAGACCTCACTATTGAACATATCTAACAAAAATACAAGTTTTGAAGGATGATATTGACATGTAAAGACCATATATACATTCTGACTTTTCGAGCATGTTTATAGGGCCTTGAAATGCATGAAACGCATGTTAACTTATATACATATATAGGTTTCATAAGGAAGCATGGACATGATAGACCTTATTAATGAACTAAACTAACAAAGTATAAGCTTTGAACGTAAACTTTGGTATGTTACGACGAGAATTAGAATCTGATAATTTGGACTCATATGATAGTACTCTTAGACTCATTCATGTGTCATGCATGTATATATACCATGATTAGTTGCCGTGATTAAAGTTTAGCATAAACGAAGCATGTTTTCAAGATAATAACAATGCTAGCTACATATATGCGATACGAGTACTCATGAGCATGCCTAATACAAGTTATATGAAAATCTTATGTGTTTAAAAAGTGAGCATGTTAGACCATATGAGTTCTTGTCCTTGAATGGCTTTAAGTATTAACTTAAGAACCTATACCATGTACGATTGGATTTGAAAAAGTTATACAAGCATGAAAGTATCCTTTAAATATGAATACATGCTACGTGATATTATAGGATGTTACTTGAACCCGATTTCGACGGTTAACTTAAGGGGATGCCGTAACTTGCTAAAATGAAATATATTTAGTATTGATTACGATCTTATAAGATATGAGAATGTGTTTAAACTGTAAAGGAGGAACGTTAAGGATAGAAATTATGTTCTATATAACTGTGTAGCTAGGTAAAACCTAGCTTATGTGTTGATCGTATATTCGAAGATAAAATGTGAAGTTTAATTATATGACTAATGAATATCATATATACGTAACTGTATTACGATAGGAATTCGAAAGTGTTGATTTGCTTTTCGTGGATAAACTACGCTAAAGGCAAGTTCTCTTACTTACACTCTTTTAAAGTGCAAGTATCCTAACCGACGCATTTACTTTATGCAAGAAAATCTATGATTGTGCAAGTTTCCTAACTTACACTCTTTTCCTGTGAAAGTATTCTATCCTTGTATATTGCGAACTAGTTTCCTACTTAATCTATTGAATTGAATTAGCATACTTGAACTCTTATTTCATTAAAGCTATTATTCCTGTTGAACTTAGTATTGTTCTTGAATGTTGTGAAAGTGTCTATGCCATTTGATTCGGCTAGACTTATATTATTGGAAAGCAACCCAAACTAATTGATTGGTGCGGGATCTTGTATTTAACTGAGAAGAACAACCTTCTTTGAAGGGAATATATAATTATCGGAGGACCGACGTGCACACTTGAGTATGATTGATTGTTATGCATAACGATGATGCTTTAGGCTGATCACCTGTTGTACCTGTTTTTGTTGGATTTTTAGTTTATTACTGTTAATTCTAGTAGAAGTTCACAGTCCTTAGCGACTGCTCAGTATTCAGTTATCTTGAAATCTTGAATTGATTTGTTATTGAATCACATTGATATTATTCTGTCCTTTGCGACTGTTATTGAAAACTGTTGATATTCATGTTATCCTTGAATTATCAAACCTTGCTATACTCTTTTTTAAGAATTGAGAATTATATTACAAACCCTTATTGTATATTACTTGTTGGGCAATTTGTGCTCATTCTTGCTTTCCCCAAGACATTTCAGTTAAGGCAGAGCAGGGCGAACCTTTGGGCGTTGATAAGGGCAAGGGCAAGGCTACCAACTAGCTTGTCTCTTTTATGTTTTTAAATATTTTATTGTCGTATTAAGATGATGTAGTAAGACTGATTTTGATTATGTTTAAGCTTAAGTTAGGTTATGTAATAAGTCATTAATTGATATTATTATGTAATCTATTAAGTACTGTAGGTTGCGAGACTTGGAGGAATACTTATAATAAATCATTGTAAATTATTCTAGAATAGATTTTCCGATGTGATGTGTGTTGTTTAGTTATTATTATTGTGATGTATTACCATGAGCACGTGATGAACCGAATTCGAGAGACCAAGTGGCGGTCCTGGAATTTGGGGGCGTCACAGAAAATATGGAGGCATTATTTGTACAGAGAGAAATGTGAGATATACACGGACCACAAAAGTCTAAAATATATCTTCACACAGAAGGAGCTGAATATGCGTTAGAGAAGGTGGTTAGAATTGATCAAAGACTATGACTGTGATATTCTTTATCACCTGGGTAAGACAAACGTAGTTGCCGACGCTCTGAGCAGAAAAGAAAGGGAGAAACTGTTTCACTTGACAACTCAGGACGAGTTAATAAGAGAGATGGAGAAATTGGAAATAGAGGTAAAGAGACTAGAGAAGTTTGAAGAAAAATTATTTGTCATGGAAGCTCGTCCAACTTTGTTGGATAGAGTCAAAGAATCACAAGAGAAGGATGAAGAGGGCGAGAAAATCAGGAAGAGGATCGCAGAAAATGAAGAAGAGAGATTCCAAATGGGTAAAGATGGTATTTTGAGATTCGAAGGGAGAGTGTGGGTACCAGCGGTAACCGAGTTAAGGGAAGAAATTTTTCATGAGACACACAATACAATGTATTCCGTTCATCTGGGAGGCACTAAGATGTATCAAGACTTAAGGCAACATTTTTGGTGGCCCAATGTGAAACGAGAAGTCACAAGTGCGTTAGTAGATGTTTGACTTGCCAATGCATCAAAGCAGAGCACCAGATGTGACATCCCAGATTTTTAGAATTTTTTTAAATGAGAATTTAATAAATAAAATTCTTATTATCTGATGTTTTGAGTTTGAGTATGTGAATACGTGTCATATATGGTGAAATATGTGAATTTATGTGAAGATAATTTAAATATTAATTGGAGTAAATAAATATTTTAATTGAATTATTTATTGAGTTAAATAAATAATTATGTGATTATTATGGAGTAATGTAATTAAGTGTAGTATATTAATTAAATGAATATTTAGTATTTAATTTAATTGATATAATGAGTGTATGTTGTAGTTTTAATTTAATTGAGATAATTAAATTAGATGAGTAATGTGATGAGTGTTACACGTAATTATAATTAGTAATTAATTATAATTATGTGACAATTTTATGTGCTTAATTGATGTTAGACTTTTAATTAATTAAATTAGAATGTTAGGATTTAATTGATTAAAGTATAACATTAACAAGATGTGTTAAAGGATTTATTAAAAGAATAAAAATAGTTTTTAAAACCGTTTTTCTAAACAAGGCCCTTGTATTATTTTAAATCCGTATTGCCAAACGGGGCCATAACTATTAAAACCTGTTTTTAAAATAACTTGTTTTGCCAAACAAGCCTTAATGCTTTTAAAATTCAAATTTGTAACTTATATATTAATTATAATTATTATAGTTAATAAGGATTATTATGTTTATATTTATGATTGTATTATATGTATATAGATATATGTATATTACAATAAACGTTAGATTAAAACAAGAGTTAGAGAAAATAGTCAGTGTTAGAAACAAAAAGAAATACAGAGAAAAGATAGAGAGAAAAGAAGGAAGAAGGAGAGAGAAGAAGAAGAGGAAAGGAGGAAGGCCTTGAGAGAGTCCTTGCTAAATCTCACCATCTTCTTCCTCACTAAGCATTAAGGGTATGATTTGAACCCTTGTATTTTTAAAGAGTTTATTTTATATTTTTCATTGTTAGTTCTATGTTAATTGAATTTCTATGAAAATTGGTATATACATGATTATATATACATAACGTGTTCACGAGTTTTTATGAATGAATTGATAGATGTTGTAATCCTTTACATATATACTATAAACGATTTTTCGGAAATAAGTTAGGTTATGTAATAAGTCGTTAATTGATATTATTATGTAATCTATTAAGTACTGTAGGTTGCGAGACTTGGAGGAATACTTATAATAAATCATTGTAAATTATTCTAGAATAGATTTTCCGATGTGATGTGTGTTGTTTAGTTATTATTATTGTGATGTATTACCATGAGCACGTGATGAACCGAATTCGAGAGACCAAGTGGCGGTCCTGGAATTTGGGGGCGTCACAGAAAATATGGAGGCATTATTTGTACAGAGAGAAATGTGAGATATACACGGACCACAAAAGTCTAAAATATATCTTCACACAGAAGGAGCTGAATATGCGTTAGAGAAGGTGGTTAGAATTGATCAAAGACTATGACTGTGATATTCTTTATCACCTGGGTAAGACAAACGTAGTTGCCGACGCTCTGAGCAGAAAAGAAAGGGAGAAACTGTTTCACTTGACAACTCAGGACGAGTTAATAAGAGAGATGGAGAAATTGGAAATAGAGGTAAAGAGACTAGAGAAGTTTGAAGAAAAATTATTTGTCATGGAAGCTCGTCCAACTTTGTTGGATAGAGTCAAAGAATCACAAGAGAAGGATGAAGAGGGCGAGAAAATCAGGAAGAGGATCGCAGAAAATGAAGAAGAGAGATTCCAAATGGGTAAAGATGGTATTTTGAGATTCGAAGGGAGAGTGTGGGTACCAGCGGTAACCGAGTTAAGGGAAGAAATTTTTCATGAGACACACAATACAATGTATTCCGTTCATCTGGGAGGCACTAAGATGTATCAAGACTTAAGGCAACATTTTTGGTGGCCCAATGTGAAACGAGAAGTCACAAGTGCGTTAGTAGATGTTTGACTTGCCAATGCATCAAAGCAGAGCACCAGATGTGACATCCCAGATTTTTAGAATTTTTTTAAATGAGAATTTAATAAATAAAATTCTTATTATCTGATGTTTTGAGTTTGAGTATGTGAATACGTGTCATATATGGTGAAATATGTGAATTTATGTGAAGATAATTTAAATATTAATTGGAGTAAATAAATATTTTAATTGAATTATTTATTGAGTTAAATAAATAATTATGTGATTATTATGGAGTAATGTAATTAAGTGTAGTATATTAATTAAATGAATATTTAGTATTTAATTTAATTGATATAATGAGTGTATGTTGTAGTTTTAATTTAATTGAGATAATTAAATTAGATGAGTAATGTGATGAGTGTTACACGTAATTATAATTAGTAATTAATTATAATTATGTGACAATTTTATGTGCTTAATTGATGTTAGACTTTTAATTAATTAAATTAGAATGTTAGGATTTAATTGATTAAAGTATAACATTAACAAGATGTGTTAAAGGATTTATTAAAAGAATAAAAATAGTTTTTAAAACCGTTTTTCTAAACAAGGCCCTTGTATTATTTTAAATCCGTATTGCCAAACGGGGCCATAACTATTAAAACCTGTTTTTAAAATAACTTGTTTTGCCAAACAAGCCTTAATGCTTTTAAAATTCAAATTTGTAACTTATATATTAATTATAATTATTATAGTTAATAAGGATTATTATGTTTATATTTATGATTGTATTATATGTATATAGATATATGTATATTACAATAAACGTTAGATTAAAACAAGAGTTAGAGAAAATAGTCAGTGTTAGAAACAAAAAGAAATACAGAGAAAAGATAGAGAGAAAAGAAGGAAGAAGGAGAGAGAAGAAGAAGAGGAAAGGAGGAAGGCCTTGAGAGAGTCCTTGCTAAATCTCACCATCTTCTTCCTCACTAAGCATTAAGGGTATGATTTGAACCCTTGTATTTTTAAAGAGTTTGTTTTATATTTTTCATTGTTAGTTCTATGTTAATTGAATTTCTATGAAAATTGGTATATACATGATTATATATACATAACGTGTTCACGAGTTTTTATGAATGAATTGATAGATGTTGTAATCCTTTATATATATACTATAAACGATTTTTCAGAAATAAGTTAGGTTATGTAATAAGTCGTTAATTGATATTATTATGTAATCTATTAAGTACTGTAGGTTGCGAGACTTGGAGGAATACTTATAATAAATCATTGTAAATTATTCTAGAATAGATTTTTCGCTGTGATGTGTGTTGTTTAGTTATATTTATTGTGATGTATTACCATGAGCACGTGATGAATCGAATTCGAGAGACCAAGTGGCGGTCCTGGAATTTGGGGGCGTCACAGGTTGGTATCAAAGCTGTAGTTATAAACCTTAGGAACGAGTGTCCTTAGACTATAACTTAGGCGAACTTAGAAGTTAGGAAGGAGATAAAACTCATGTAGAGTTTTCCTTGAGAGGCTTAGTCTGTTATGAAATGTAACTTCATTTTATACAATGAACTTATATTTTATTTAACATTCTAATGGAGTTGCTGTTTGTTTGTCTTGTGTTTGTGATTGTAGGATGACAGACACAGGTGCACCTAGTAGAGTGACAGAGGAGGAGCCCAGGGATATACATGTAGTATACGAGGCACCTATAGAGGCTGTGCCAGTACAGGCAGTTGTACCGTTCGAGTCTGACGACGAGGACGAGATTGAGATAGAGTCTGATCCAGAGGAGGAGCCGATGGAGGACGAGCCGATAGAGGATGCACCAGTAGAGGACTCTGATGAGGCTACTATAGAGGAGCAGATGCTAGGAGAGTATGAGGAGCGGATCCTAGAGTTAGACTGCAGAGTTCAGGAGCTGGAGGCAGAGGCCCAAGAGAGAGAGTCTGAGTTCCAGAAAATGCGGGACGAGGACCACCTGAGGAAGCTGGCTATGCAGGAGTTAGAGGTGGAGATCGCCTACCATAAGGAGGCAGGGATCCAGATGGGGACTTTGTTTTACGGGTCAGTGGCTAGGAATGTAGATTTGGCAGAGAAGCTAGAAGTGGTTGAGCAGAGGGAGCTGAGTGAGAAGACAGAGAAGGAATCACTCCGCACTCAGTTGGAATTAGAGGTGATGGATAGGATACACTTCGAGGAGAATTGGGGGGCTGCCCATGAGAGAGCAGATGACCTGGAAGATGAGGTCAAATGTAAGAAGAGGAAAATGAACAAGATGGGGTACGTGTTCCGTTCGGCATTTGAGAGAGTGCTTGATGGTGTGTACCACTACCCGGTAGAACAGGGACAGACCCTACACACCATGAGTCGAGAGCTGGTTGCGTATATAGCACAGTTGGAGTACAAGAGCGCAGTGGAGCGCGGGATGATGGGATGAGATTCCCTTAGACAGTCTAGTAGTAGTTAGTAGCATTTATCTCTATGTGTTGTACATTCTATGTTGTAATCCAGATCTTTTGTGTAAAATGAGGGATAATGATGTGAACCCCGTGTTAGCTTTTGTTAGAGGGGTAGTATGGTAGTAGGTTGGTATATTCCCTGTCTTTTGTGATATTAGGGGATATATGTGATAACATTTATAGCAGTATGCTAGGAAATCTTGTAATGAAATGATTTGGCATATGAATATAAATGAAGTTTATTTCAGAAATGTGTTACAAATTTTGTTTTCTATTAGTATTAAAAGAAATACTTAAGTAATATACTTGAATAATAATAAAATGAAAAAAATTGTGATGCAGATAATGCCGCCCAGACGTAGATTGACTGCACCTGAGGAGTCAGTGAACAATGAGAGGGAACAAGTAGACCCGATCCAGAAACTGGTAGACTTGTTAGGAGAAGCCTTAAGGGGAAGGAACAATGAACCCGTTCGCCCGAACCCTCAGACTGTGCCAGTAACAACCTTTAAAGACTTTAAGAGTGTAGGACCCCCGGAGTTCGAGGGAACTACCGACCCAATCATCGCACAAACCTGGATTAAAGAGATCGAAAAAGCTTTCACTATAGCTAGCGTAGGCGAAGATCAGAAGACGGTGTTTGCCACGTACATGATGAGGGGAGAAGCGAACTACTGGTGAGAGGCTAATCAACAAAGAGCTGGAGAAGGGATAATAGCTTGGGATAAGTTTAAGACGCTGTTCTTTGAGAATTACTTCCCGAAGAGTATGAAGAATAGGATGGAGGTGAAATTCCTAGAGTTAAAAGAAGGTGAGATGACGGTGGCGCAATACGCGGCTAGGTTTAACGAACTAGCGCGATTTACGGAGCACCAAGTTGGTGATGAAGAGAGAAAGGATAGACGCATCGAACAAGGGTTGAAGCCGTGGCTGTTCAATAAGGTATCAGTTCTTCAAATTGATTCCTTTGCAACATTACTGGAAAAGGCAATCATTGCGGAAGGTGGCAGTGAGGCCTTAAGCCTGTATAACAAAGAGAAGAAAGGAAAGAATGCTGGAGGAGAGAATCGTACTGGAGAAAGCAGCAGTGGAGGAAGTAATTTGGGAAAGGGTAAGTGGGAGAATAACAATAAAAACAACAATAATCAATCAGGGAATTTTCGTGGAGGTTTCAAGAAGAAGGCTGAAGGATGCCCAAAGTGTGGGAAGAATCACCAGGGCGAGTGCTGGAAGGGACGTGGCACTTGCTACAACTGCGGACAGGAAGGGCACATCTCGCCCAACTGTCCGAAACCAAAGAAGATCCAAGGGTGTTTTGCTTGCGGCTCAACTGAGCACCGTATTAAGGATTGCCCGAAGAAGGGAAGTGGCGGAAGTGGTAGCCAACAAGGGGGAGGAAACAAACTGATGATCGGTGGACCGGCACAATCCAACCGCCCAACCGCCAGAACCTTTAACATGACCGTCCAGGACGCCGTGGCTGCGAAGGATGTGGTGTCAGGTATAATCCCAATCAATGATATAAATGCTTATGTATTATTTGATTCGGGTGCCACCTGTTCTTTTGTATCTGAAGAATTTGCTAGTAAACTTAGTACACCCCGAGAACGATTAGAAAATCCTTTAGTCATAGAAGTTGCTAATAAGGAAGTAATCTCTGTAGAATACGTTTATCGAGATTGTCGCGCAAACATTAGAGAATATGAACTGAGCGTAGACTTGATTCCTATTAGATTGGGAGAATTTGACGTAATACTGGGAATGGATTGGTTGTATAACCATGCTTCGATAATTAACTGTCAGAACAAATGTGTGAACCTTCAGACTCCGAGTAAGTCTAAGATAGTGTTTTATGGTAGCTCATCGCTTAAGCAATTGTGTTGCGTTACGATGATGCAGGCCAAGAAATTGTTAAGAAAAGGATGTGTAGGTTATCTAGCTTACATCGTTGATAGTCGGAAAAAGGGAGTAGAAATTAAAGATATATCCGTAGTTAATGAATTTCTAGATGTGTTTTCGGATGATCTGCTGGTCTTCCGCCAGACAGAGAAATCGAATTCATAATAGACTTAGCACCGGGAACGGCACCGATTTTGAAAGCTCCATATCGTATGGCGCCAGTAGAAATGAAGGAATTGATGATACAATTGCAAGAGTTGTTGGATAAGGGTTACATTCGACCAAGTGTTTCTCCTTGGGGAGCACCAGTGCTATTCGTTAAGAAGAAGGACGGATCGATGAGACTCTGTATCGATTATCAAGAATTGAACAGAGTAACGATCAAGAACCGATATCCGCTACCGAGGATAGACGACTTATTTGATCAACTAAAGGGAGCAAAGTGTTTCTCAAAGATCGACCTACGAACAGGATATCATCAACTGAAAGTGAGGGATGAGGACATACCAAAGACTGCGTTTCGAACCCGTTATGGACACTACGAGTTTTTGGTAATGTCATTTGGATTGACTAATGCTCCGGCAGCATTTATGGAATTGATGAACCTAGTTTTCAAGCCATACTTGGATAAATTTGTAGTGGTTTTTATCGACGACATTTTGATCTACTCGAAGACACAGGAAGAACATGCCGAACACCTGAATATTGTTTTAGAGGCACTAAGGAAGGAAAAGATGTATGCAAAATTTTCAAAGTGCGAATTTTGGATGGAGAAGGTTCAATTCTTAGGCCACGCGGTGGATAAGAATGGAATCTCTATAGAACCTGCGAAGGTTGAAGCAGTAAGTAATTGGGAACAACCGAGAACACCGACGGAGGTGAGAAGCTTTTTAGGGTTAGCTGGATACTATCGAAGATTCATCCAAGATTTTTCTAAGATAGCAACCCCGCTGACCAATTTGACTAGAAAGACAGTGAAATTTGTATGGACCGACAAACGCGAAGAAAGTTTTCAAGAACTGAAAAGGAAATTGAGCGATGCACCTGTGTTATCATTACCAGATGATGCGAGAAATTTTGTGGTGTATAGTGATGCATCGCACAAGGGGCTTGGTTGTGTGCTCATGCAACATGGCAAGGTCATTGCGTATGCGTCACGACAATTGAAGGATTACGAAAAACGATACCCTACTCACGACTTAGAGTTAGCGGCAGTAGTTTTTGCGTTAAAGATATGGAGGCATTATTTGTAAGGAGAAAAATGTGAGATATACACGGACCATAAAAGTCTGAAGTATATCTTCACACAGAAGGAGTTGAACATGAGGCAGAGGAGGTGGTTAGACTTAATCAAAGACTACGATTGCGATATTCTTTATCACCCGGGGAAGGCGAATGTAGTTGCCGACGCTCTGAGCAGGAAAGGAAGGGAGAAGTTGTTTAATTTAACTATTCAGGAAGAGTTGATAAGAGAGATGGAGAAATTGGAGATTGAAGTGAAAGGAGCAGAAAAGTCTGGTGAGAAGTTAATTGTAATGGAAGCTTGTCCGACATTGTTGGATAGAGTAAAGGAAGCCCAGGAAAAGGATGAAGAGTGTGAGAAAATCCGAAAGAGGATCGCAAAAAATGAGGCAGAGAAATTTTGAATGGATAAAGACAGTATCTTAAGATTTGAAGGAAGAGTGTGGGTACCAGCGGTAACCAAGTTAAGGGAAGAGATTTTGCACGAGGCACATAATACGACATATTTCGTTCATCCGGGAGGCACTAAGATGTACCGAGATTTGAAGAAACATTTTTGATGGCCCAATTTGAAACGGGAAGTAGCAGAGTGCATCAGTAGATGTTTGACTTGCCAACGCGTTAAAGAAGAGCATCAACGGCCAAGTTGTTTACTACAACCGTTAGAAATACCAGAATGGAAATGGGAGCATATTACGATGGACTTTGTGGTAGGACTTCCAGTTACGCAAAAAGGTTATGATGCTATTTGGGTTATCGTGGATCGACTAACCAAGACCCCACATTTTCTACCAATCAAGATCCGCTACAGTTTGAATCAGTTAGCGAGCTTATACGTAAAAGAAATTATCTCACGACATGGAGTGCCGGTGTCAATTGTCTCTGATCGAGATCCGTGCTTCATGTCTAATTTTTGGAAGAGTTTGCAAGAAAGAATGGGAACGCAGTTGAGGTTAAGTACTGCTTACCATCCTCAGACAGACGGACAGAGTGAGCGAACAATACAAACGCTGGAGGACATGCTTAGGACTTGCGTGATGGATTTTAAGGGAAATTGGGACGACCACCTACCCTTAGTAGAATTCGCATATAATAATAGTTACCATGCAAGTATTGGCATGCCACCGTATGAAGCTCTTTACGGAAGAAAGTGCAGAACGCCATTATGTTGGGACGAAGTCGGGGAGCGACGAATACTCGGACCAGAGTTAGTACAATAAACCGCAGACGTGGTGATAGTGATAAGAGCCAGATTAGTAGCAGCTCAAGATCGCAAGAAGAAATACGCAGATTTCCATCGGCAGGACCGAGACTTCAAAGTCGGCAATTTCATATTCTTAAAGGTATCTCCCTGGAAGGGAAAAATCCGTTTCGGCAAGAAAGGAAAATTGAGTCCAAGATTCATAGGACCGTTCGAGATACTGAAGCGAGTGGACGAAGTGGCATATAAAGTTGCATTACCACCCGAGCTGGAGCACATCCACAACGTGTTTCACATTTCCGTGTTGCGACCGTACAAGGCCGACTACAAGCACGTGATTTCTTACGAGCCCATTCAAGTGGAGAAGAACTTGGCGTATGAAGAAATTCCTGTCCAGATATTAGATAGGAAAGAACAAACTTTGAGAAATAAAATTATTTCATCTGTAAAAGTACTTTGGCGTAACCACGATGTCGAGGAGGCAACGTGGGAGTTAGAAGATAGGATGATGAAGGACTATCCCCATCTATTCGTGTAACCTTGTAGCAATTTCGGGATGGAATTTTTATAAAGGGGGGGGGGGGAGAATGTAATACCCGTGAATTTTCATATATTATTAAATAAATATATTAATGGAAACGAGAATTTATTTGAATATAAATGATTTTGTGTTATGAGATGAATTAATTCAATTATATAAAATTGAATAATTATAATAATTTAGAAATTGGTGGAGTTTGCGATAAACTCGTTGATTGCCTTGTGTGGCACAGTGACGTAATATAAGAATGATTATATTAATTTAAGCGAACAATTAATCTATATTAATTGTTAATCGTAGAATATTAATTAATTGTCATCGTAGAATAATTGTTATAAAATATTAATGGTGATTGATTAATAATATGTGATTATTTTTATTGCAAGAAACATAATAATAATGAGCAACGTGTTTATAAATATAATAAGATTTATATTAAAGTGATAATTAATCATATAAGGGTTAATTAAATTGTTATGGAGATTAACAATTATATTGATTGAACTATATGAGCTACTTGATTAATAGCCTATGTGATAATATGTATGTAAGTATACATTAAAATATTGTATCATAAATATAAATAATAATTGATGAATATTTATATATATAATGGAATAATAAAATTTAATAAAGGAAATAATGTGATGTGATTATATCCGGTATTAATAAATGTACATGGATGATATGTATGTTACATTGCCATATCACATCTACTACTTTAAAATATTAAGCATTTGACTTACATTATAATGATAATTATAATCTAAATATATAGTATGAATGTATATGTAATAGACTAAGTGTATGATATATGTATATATGGCCTTAGTGTTAATGCACTTCATGTTGCAAAATGCTGGATACTTAGAAGCTTGTCCCATGCTGACAAACACAATCCTTATACACGTGAACAACTCAAGCTAGCCTACTCCCTATTTCTTCCTCAAACTCAGCATTGCATAGCTCATGATTATGGAGGGAATGGGATTCATAATGAATCCAACTACCATTTACCTACTACTCTTTAACCCCCATACAATTCACAAATCTCGTTGCTTTAATTTGTTGTACAATTACATTGTCTGGGTCTTGACCTTGCTATTTATATGGCCCCTTCTCCTTCAATTTCATTTGCTGTGAGTTTACATAAGTGTTGAGTTGAGAGAATACATTGATAGTATAGCAGCATTGTAAGTAGTAGTATAGCAGCAAGTTCAATTCACAAACTAATAGAGGTATAATTCCTCTCCTTGTTCTTCATTTTCATTTCCTGTTTCTGTTACTGCAATTGTTTAAATTCTTGATTATGCAAAATTGGATTGCAATTGGATTGTAGAGCACTTATATTGTTGTTATATGAACATATATACCTGATGGAACCACTATATAGCTTTCTTGACTTTCATTTCCATTGTTGCTCTATAATTTTTGTAAAGCATCAAATTCGTGTGAAATTAGTTAGGGTTCATGAATTTGAGAATTTATATAATGCGATTGACTGTTATATAAGCATATATATGTGTTAGTAAGTTAAAAACGTTAGTGTAATGGCATATGGGTATGTTGAAATCGATGAAATGGGAGGTTTTGGGTCTGTTTCGGCTGCAGTGTGAACTGCAGAAACTGTCCCCACGCCGCAGCGCCATCGTCCGCGCCTCCCACGCCGCAGCTCTAATCCTCGCGCCGCAGCGCCACCCGCGCCGCAGCGCCAGATTGTGGCTGCTATTGCCGCGCCGCAGCGTCGGCCTCTGTGTGCAGTTTTCTGTATTCTGCAACAAAACTGTTATGTACTAATTGTTTGATTTTTGTTTAAACAAGCATGTAAGCATGATTAATACATATATATAAACCTAATGAGGCAATGTAAGTATGTTTTAGTATATTAGCATGCATGGTTAACCAAACGACATATAATTTGGAAACGAACTTAAAGTTTCCTAAACGAACGTTAACATATATGAAGCATGTTAATATTCTGATTTGTCAAGGCATGTCGGTATAAGGTAGAGATGCATAAAAGACATACTAACTTATGTATATATGGTTCGTAGTATGACAAGAGCATGTTAGAGCTCACTATTGAACATATCTAACAAAAATACAAGTTTTGAAGGATGATATTGACATGTAAAGACCATGTATACATTCTGACTTTTCGAGCATGTTTATAGGGCCTTGAAATGCATGAAAAGCATGTTAACTTATATATATAGGTTTCATAAGGAAGCATGGACATGATAGACCTTATTAATGAACTAAACTAACAAAGTATAAGCTTTGAACGTAAACTTTGGTATGTTACGACGAGAATTAGAATCTGATAATTTGGACACATGTGACAGTACTCTTAGACTCATTCATGTGTCATGCATGTATATATACCATGATTAGTTGTCCGTGATTAAAGTTTAGCATAAACGAAGCATGTTTTCAAGATAGTAACAATGCTAGCTACATATATACGATACGAGTACTCATGAGCATGCCTAATACAAGTTATATGAAAATCTTATGTGTTTAAAAAGCGAGCATGTTAGACCATATGAGTTCTTGTCCTTGAATGACTTAATGTATTAACTTAAGAACCTATACCATGTACGATTGGATTTAAAAAAGTTATACAAGCATGAAAGTATCCTTTAAATATGAATACATGCTACGTGATATTATAGGATGTTACTTGAACCCGATTTCGACGGTTAACTTAAGGGGATGCCGTAACTTGCTAAAATGAAATATATTTAGTATTGATTACGATCTTATAAGATATGAGAATGTGTTTAAACTCTAAAGGAGGAACGTTAAGGATAGAAATTATGTTCTATATAACTGTGTAGCTAGGTAAAACCTAGCTTATGTGTTGATCGTATATTCGAAGATAAAATGTGAAGTTTAATTATATGACTAATGAATATCATATATATACGTAACTGTATTACGATAGGAATTCGAAAGTGTTGATTTGCTTTTCGTGGATAAACTATGCTAAAGGCAAGTTCTCTTACTTACACTCTTTTAAAGTGCAAGTATCCTAACCGACGCATTTACTTTATGCAAGAAAATCTATGATTGTGCAAGTTTCCTAACTTACACTCTTTTACTGTGCAAGTATTCTATCCTTGTATATTGCGAACTAGTTTCCTACTTAATCGGTTGAATTGAATTAGCATACTTGAACTCTTATTTCATTAAAGCTATTATTCCTGTTGAACTTAGTATTGTTCTTGAATATTGTGAAAGTGTCTATACCATTTGATTCGGCTAGACTTATATTATTGGAAAGCAACCCAAACTAATTGATTGGTGCGGGATCTTGTATTTGACTGAGAAGAACAACCTTCTTTGAAGGGAATATATAATTGTTGGAGGACCGACGTGCACACTTGAGTATGATTGATTGTTATGCATGACGATGGTGCTTTAGGCTGATCACCTGTTGTACCTGTTTTTGTTGGATTTTTAGTTTATTACTGTTAATTCTAGTAGAAGTTCATAGTCCTTAGCGACTGCTCAGTATTCAGTTATCTTGAAATCTTGAATTGATTTGTTATTGAATCACATTGATATTATTCTGTCCTTAGCGACTGTTATTGAAAACTGTTGATATTCTTGTTATCCTTGAATTATCAAACCTTGCTGTACTTTTTTTTAAGAATTGAGAATTATATTACAAACCCTTATTGTATATTACTTGATGGGCAATTTGTGCTCATTCTTGCTTTCCCTAAAACATTTCAGTTAAGGCAGAGCAGGGCGAACCTTTGGGCGTTGATAAGGGCAAGGGCAAGGCTACCAACTAGCTTGTCTCTTTTATGTTTTTAAATATTTTATTGTCGTATTAAGATGATGTAGTAAGACTGATTTTGATTATGTTTAAGCTTAAGTTAGGTTATGTAATAAGTCATTAATTGATATTATTATGTAATCTATTAAGTACTGTAGGTTGCGAGACTTGGAGGAATACTTATAATAAATCATTGTAAATTATTCTAGAATAGATTTTTCGATGTGATGTGTGTTGTTTAGTTATTATTATTGTGATGTATTACCATGAGCACGTGATGAACCGAATTCGAGAGACCAAGTGGCGGTCCTGGAATTTGGGGGCGGCACAGAAAATATGGAGGCATTATTTGTACAGAGAGAAATGTGAGATATACACGGACCACAAAAGTCTAAAATATATCTTCACACAGAAGGAGCTGAATATGCGTTAGAGAAGGTGGTTAGAATTGATCAAAGACTATGACTGTGATATTCTTTATCACCTGGGTAAGACAAACGTAGTTGCCGACACTCTGAGCAGAAAAGAAAGGGAGAAACTGTTTCACTTGACAACTCAGGATGAGTTAATAAGAGAGATGGAGAAATTGGAAATAGAGGTAAAGAGACTAGAGAAGTTTGAAGAAAAATTATTTGTCATGGAAGCTCGTCCAACTTTGTTGGATAGAGTCAAAGAATCACAAGAGAAGGATGAAGAGGGCGAGAAAATCAGGAAGAGGATCGCAGAAAATGAAGAAGAGAGATTCCAAATGGGTAAAGATGGTATTTTGAGATTCGAAGGGAGAGTGTGGGTACCAGCGGTAACCGAGTTAAGGGAAGAAATTTTTCATGAGACACACAATACAATGTATTCCGTTCATCTGGGAGGCACTAAGATGTATCAAGACTTAAGGCAACATTTTTGGTGGCCCAATGTGAAACGTGAAGTCACAAGTGCGTTAGTAGATGTTTGACTTGCCAATGCATCAAAGCAGAGCACCAGATGTGACATCCCAGATTTTTAGAATTTTTTTAAATGAGAATTTAATAAATAAAATTCTTATTATCTGATGTTTTGAGTTTGAGTATGTGAATACGTGTCATATATGGTGAAATATGTGAATTTATGTGAAGATAATTTAAATATTAATTGGAGTAAATAAATATTTTAATTGAATTATTTATTGAGTTAAATAAATAATTATGTGATTATTATGGAGTAATGTAATTAAGTGTAGTATATTAATTAAATGAATAATTAGTATTTAATTTAATTGATATAATAATTGTATGTTGTAGTTTTAATTTAATTGAGATAATTAAATTAGATGAGTAATGTGATGAGTGTTACACGTAATTATAATTAGTAATTAATTATAATTATGTGACAATTTTATGTGCTTAATTGATGTTAGACTTTTAATTAATTAAATTAGAATGTTAGGATTTAATTGATTAAAGTATAACATTAACAAGATGTGTTAAAGGATTTATTAAAAGAATAAAAATAGTTTTTAAAACCGTTTTTCTAAACAAGGCCCTTGCATTATTTTAAATCCGTATTGCCAAACGGGGCCATAACTATTAAAACCTGTTTTTAAAATAACTTGTTTTGCCAAACAAGCCTTAATGCTTTTAAAATTCAAATTTGTAACTTATATATTAATTGTAATTATTATAGTTAATAAGGATTATTATGTTTATATTTATGATTGTATTATATGTATATAGATATATGTATATTACAATAAACGTTAGATTAAAACAAGAGTTAGAGAAAATAGTCAGTGTTAGAAACAAAAAGAAATACAGAGAAAAGATAGAGAGAAAAGAAGGAAGAAGAAGAGAGAAGAAGAAGAGGAAAGGAGGAAGGCCTTGAGAGAGTCCTTGCTAAATCTCACCATCTTCTTCCTCACTAAGCATTAAGGGTATGATTTGAACCCTTGTATTTTTAAAGAGTTTGTTTTATATTTTTCATTGTTAGTTCTATGTTAATTGAATTTCTATGAAAATTGGTATATACATGATTATATATACATAACGTGTTCACGAGTTTTTATGAATGAATTGATAGATGTTGTAATCGTTTACATATATACTATAAACGATTTTTCGGAAATCAAAGTATTGTAAAAACAAATTTCTAATGGAGAATTTGTGTTCTTATGGGTTTATGTGTTTTGGTTGAATTTTAAAAATGAAAATTGATGATGTATCATGATAGTAGTAGAAAAAACGAAAATAACCCAAGTTGAACGAGTCAAAACGGATGTAAAACGAATTCGTAGTGATTGAATTCGCTAAATATATGTAAAACATGAAGAATTAGCATGAACACTGAATTGGAACCCTTAAAAGGAATTGTTAATATTTTTGAAGTGTTATAATTATCATGTAGATGTGTAGTTCTATGAATTACGAATCCATAGAGTCGAAAACGGACTCAATTGGATGTGTATAGCTTGATTTATGATGATTGGAAGGAGGAAAAGGTTAGAAAATTCGTCAGAACAACATACTGGAGGAAAAAGTCGCGTAACACGCTGCTAGGGGCGCAGCTGCGCTGCCCCCAAGGCTGGTTGGGGCGCAGCTACGCCGGGAGGAAAAGTTAGCCCGGGACTGTTTTGACCTCCTCTGGTAAAACAGCCATAACCTTTTCATACGAACTCCGATTGAGGCGATTCAATATGATCCGGAACGAGCACGAGTCGACCTACAACTTTTGTTCTTTAAGTTTTTTAATTTGAGGTCGTTAGATAGGGTCAAAATGGTCATTTATGGGACTGATGTGTTTTTGAAGGCAATCGGGGGGCGTCGGGCATGCACGTAAGCACATGTAATAGTCCTGACCATGGAAAATGATGTTCTAACTTTCATAACATGACTATTAGGTATTATAATGATACTTAGCATTAACCCGTGAGTATGAGACAATTCGGTTGGGCGTGCTAAGCGTGCGCAAATGGGTGTCTTTTGGGCGTTCGAATAGGCAAGTTTGGCATAAGGACGTGCAAGCGTTTCAACGCCGCAACGAGTGTGTATGACCTTTTTTAATATTATGTTTTTAATAAGAATGAAACATTATAGAGTAATGTAACCCAATCTAGGAGCATGCAAAACACATGCAAAAGAGGCGAGTTAGGCGTGTGACGTATAAACGTCGAAACGTCGTGTAATGTGGTAATACACTTAAATAGTATTTCGATTCTAATGAAATGAACATTATAAGATATAAAATGGGGTTAGTATAAAACCAATAATTAGTCCTAGCAAGATTTAGACACTTGAATAAATTTTGAATATTACGAAAAAGAAATATAGTGAAATATAAGTCGATAGTTAACACAATCAAGTTGAACATTGTGTATTGATAATAGGAAGGGTTATGAGATGTAGAGTAAAGTTTACATTACAACTAATATGCTTTGCTATGTGACTAATAGTTTATGTGAATGATTATATAATTGTGTAGGGCACGTGAAGTGCAGATATCTGTAAGCTGTTAAACTATTATTGGTAAATAACGATCAAGGCAAGTCTTTCAGTTCCTATTTTCTATGTGAACTTGATGATATTATGAATTGTTTTAAATTATATTGCAAAGAGTATGCTATGTTATATATGTTGCAAGCATGAAATGTTAAAGTCAATTTATGACTACATTGATTGATTTAATAATGTTGATTGAGTAAGGAACTCAATCTTTATATTTGTTATGTGATTAAAGCATGTATGCCATGTTACTTTAATGTTGAGCATGTTAATTATGTGCTATGTGATGCATGAAAACTATTAGATCTTGCTGAGCTGTCGAGCTCACTCTTGCAAATAACCATTTTTGCAGGTCAACGATGCAAGGTAAAGATACGTGTTAAGTGATTTATAGAGATCAATGTTCAAGAATATTAATTTTGTTAAATTTCAAATTGTAGTTGATGTTTTCATTGTAACTTAATTGTTAAGTTGTAAGTTGAGCTATCCGACGTATAATGGATATTGCTTAGTGATGTAAGACTTTGTATAGTCCTTTCGTTGTAGCGATTCATGTAATAGAATTGAACAAATATTTGTAATGTTAAGGTTGCGATTCAGGGCAATATAGAAAGAAGGTTTATAAAAATTTTAAATATTTTGCATTTTTAGTGATTTTAATATCGAATAATGATGTAAAGATAGATTAAAGATGTATTGCTAACGATCGAGGATGAGAATTATATTGTATGAATTTTGGGGTTGTTACACCAGAGACCGAGTGGTTTACTTTAACCGTTGGAAATACCAGAGTGGAAATTTGGAGCACACTACGATGGACTTCGTGGTGGGACTTCCAATCACGCAGTAAGGATATGATGCCATTTGGGTTATCGTGGATCGACTAACAAAGACCGCACATTTTCTACCAATCAGGATTCGCTATAGTTTAAATCAACTAGCAAGTCTGTATGTAAAGTAGATTGTTTCACGACATGGGGTGCCGGTGTCAATTGTCTCTGATCGAGATCCGTGCTTCACGTCAAATTTTTGAAAAAAGCTTGTAAGAGAGAATGGGAACGCAGTTGAGGTTGAGTACCGCTTATCACCCTTAGACAGATGAATAGAGTGAGCGAACGATACAAACGCTGGAGGGCATGCTTAGGACTTGCGTGATGGATTTCAAGGGAAATTGGGATGACCATCTACCCTTAGTAGAATTCACATATAACAATTGTTACCCTGCGAGTATCGGCATGCCACCGTACGAAGCTCTCTACGGGAGAAAATGCAGAACACCGTTATGTTGGGATGAAGTCGGAGAACGAAGAATACTCGGACCAGAGTTAATACAACAAACCGCAGATGTGGTGACAGTGATAAGAGCCAGACTAGTAGCAGCTTAAGATCGCTAGAAAAAGTACGCAGACTTGCATCGACAAGACCGGGACTTTAAAGTCGGCAATTTTGTATTCTTGAAGGTATCTCCTTGGAAGGGAAAAATCCGATACGACACGAAAGAAAAATTGAGTCCAAGATTCATAGGACCATTCGAGATACTGAAGTGAGTGAGCGAAGTGGCATACAAAGTTGCATTACCACCTGAGTTGGAGCACATCCACAACGTGTTTCACATATCCGTGTTGCGTCCGTAAAAGGCCGACTACAAGCACGTGATTTCTTATAAGCCTATTCAAGTGGAGAAGAACCTAGCATATGAAGACATTCCTGTCCAAATATTATGTAGGAATGAGCAAACCTTAAGGAATAAAGTTATTTCATCAGTAAAAGTACTTTGGCGTAATCACGATGTCGAGGAGGCTACGTGAGAATTAGAAGATAGAATGATGAGGGACTAACCCCATTTATTTGTGTAACCTTGTAGCAATTCTGAGGATGAAAATTTTATAAGGGGGGATGATGTAATACCCAAAATTTTTGAATATTATTTAATGAATATTATTAATGAAAATCGAATATTTATTTGAATATGAATATTTATGTGTTATTGGATGAGTTAATGAATATTATTAATGAAAGTCGAATATTTATTTGAATATGAATATTTATGTGTTATTGGATGAGTTAACTCAATTACTTCAAATTGAATTAGTAATAATTGAGTAGAAAATGTGGAGTTTATAATAAGCTCGAAGAATGCCTTGTGTGGCACAGTGATGAGAAATATTAATGTTTTAATTAATTAAAAAAGGTATTAATAAGTGGATGATTAATTAATAATATATTATTGATTAATGGTAATTATGGTTGATAGCATATTAATGAATAAATAATTGATAAATATTAAAAGGGTTAATGTTTGTTCAAGTATTTGTTAAGTGTAAAGTTATCACTATGACTATGTAATATAGAAACTATATGATAAAAAAAAATGAGTCACATGGGTGGACCTATGAGAATACATGATATGTATACGTTGGGCAATATGGAACCAAACTATATTATATAAAGTGTAGTGTGACAATACAAGAGACTATGTGATATATATAAACTATATAATAAGATTTAATGAGTTGTATTGAGTTACATAAATGAGGCTTATGTGACTATGTGATGGGTATAGTACATTAATGAATACTATATGGCATATTAAATTAAAGTATGTGAATAATTAATATGTATTTCAATAAGTAATATAATTGAAAATAATAATAGAGGTTGTAGTAATGTGGTGTGACAATGGCCAGTTAATTGTATCAAGGTATTACAAAAATGTACATGAATTATATGATGTATATGGATATATACCCCCAACTTGCTATTTTGTAATATCATTATCTCAATTAGAGTCCATGTATACCCCTAAGTGAACTTAGACCTAAGTATATATGTGTATATGTATAATAGACCTTAGTATTGGTTTTATATCAATTTGCAAATGCTGAAAATAGCTTGTCCCTAAAAGAGAGTCACTCTCCATTTCTCTACTCACGTGAAATACAAAAAGACTAAGTGCCTACTCCATTTTCTTCTCTAAAGTTCTTTTTAGCTGATGATTATGGGGGGAGTGGGCATTATGATGATATTTAACAACCAATTACCAACCCCTCCTTAACCTTCATATAATTCATAATCCCATTGGTTTAAGTTAGAGGAGAAAAGCTTTGTCTAGATAATATTTCTTCTATAAATATAGCCTCTCCTCCTTATATTTGATGTTACAAGAATTGTTGTTAAGTGTTATGAGAGTGAGCTGAGAGAAAATTCTGAAATTGAGGGGAAGCTCTACCCAATTTAAATCTCAAGAGGTATAATCCTTAAACCCACTTTGAAATTCAATTCATAGAAATTGCATAATGTGGTTGGAATTAATGGGTGGGGAAATGCTAGCATGAGTTGTAGAGTGTATATATATGTTAGGTTTGTAAAGTAGTAGTATGCAAGCATGCTAGCTCATTTATGTAGAGAGAATTGGCTGAAGCTCTGTTCTAGTAGAACACTTTCTGGTTTCGAACCGAAGTGGCGCGCCGCGCCACTCCCTAGTACAAATAGGGCACGGCCGTGCCCTTTTGCAAAATTTGTTGATTGTTTTGTTATGCTATCTGATGTATAGAGCATGCTAATATAAATTAGTTAAGCCTATTTCAGTCCCTGACATGATAGTTTATATGGCCTTTCATAGAACCACTTGCCAAAGCATGGTTTCAAAGAAAACTTAAAGCTTTTTGAAAACAAGTTTGTTAAATTAGAACATTTTGAGTTATGAAATTTCAAGCATGATATGTGGTTTATTTACGTAGATATGAAAGCATGATATAAGGTGTATAGATTTACGTTACATACTTGAATGGTTTTGACAACCTTCCAAGAGGAAACGTAGAGTTTTAAATACGAACTTGATGAATTATATGCCCATTTTAAATTCTGAACTTGTGAGCATGCTTAGGTGGTATGATTAGGTATATACAAGCATGAAATACAATATGTGTTGTAGCATTGCATGCGTGGTTGATTAACTTGAGATTTTTAAGAGAAACCTAAAGAGCTCGTGAAACTAGTTTGGTTGATAAACACCTTGCATGTATTCTGAAAATTATGACCATATTGATAGGATATCATATGCCTCTAGACATGATCAAAATTTATGCCTAGTAAACTAGTGAGCATGAATTAAGATGAGTGGAACCTCATAACTTGAAATACATGACCAAAATGACGTGAGCATGTATAGTTGAGACATAAAGGCCTCATAACATGAGTATAACGATTAAACATGAGAAACTTCGTTACTTGATCACTTAAACGCCTTAATTGAATGAAAATGGATATCGAGCTATACTAAACACGATATGTGATCGAGCTAGTTATAAGTATCCCAACAGGTGTATTTTGGCATAATCTTTCATATATGTGCAGAGCGTATTGGATTAGGTTCTGCCGGAGCAGCCCTGTCTTAGTCTGCATTAGGAGCTGCGCGGCCACACCACTCCTTTGTGTAAACCATGTGCGGCCGAGCCAGTATACAGAACTTTCAGAGTCTGTTTTATTATAAACTGACCTTGAGACATACTTGTGTGGTTTTCCTAATCTCTCATACATGTCCAGAGCATTATTCAAATGTTAATGAGCATGCTATGCTATAATACTATATTATGTCGACAAAGTGTTATAAACCTCAAATGTTAAGTTTAACAATAGTTACAAACTACGTTAATTGAAATCATAGTGACTTATAATCTGATTTCATACTACATATGAATAAGAACGTAGTACCATACGTAGAGGATTATACGACTATGTTAGAATCATATGTGTATAATTGAATTTCATATCCAACTTGTGTATCGAATATACATAGCTAATGAATATCCTATATATGTAAATATGTTATAATAGGACCCGAAAAACGTTGATAAGCTTTACTTGGTAATCTACGCTTAAGGCAAGTATCATATCCTTGTATTTATTTTATTCAAGGAATATTGTAAGCTAGTTCCTAACCTTACTCTTTATTGAGTATTGCATAAAGCTTGTGCTATTATTGTCGTACAAGTAAACTATTAGAATTGCTATTCATGTGTTATAACTTAAATACTTCGTGGACAAGATAAAGTAATTTATATTCTTCGAACTTTAAATCTTGAGTTTTGGACTTATAATTGTTACGATCTATGCCATTTGATTCGGCTAGACTTATATTGTTTGAAAGGCAATCCAAACCAATTGGTTGGTATAGAATCTTGTATTTGACTGAGATGAACAACCCTTTTGAAAGGGAAATTATATTTGTCGGGAGACCGACGTGCGCACTTGAGTACGATTGAACGATTTGCATACTATAGGGTACTTTAGGCTGATCACCTGATGTACTTGTTTTTGTTGGATTATCAGTATATTTCTGTTAATTCTAGTAGAAGTTCATAGTCCTTAGTGACTGCTCAATATTTAATTATCTTGAATTCTTAAATTGATTTAGCAATGAATCATATTAATATTATTCTGTCCTTACAGATAGTTATTGAGAACTGTTGATATTTCTTGTTGACTTGAACCATCACACCTTGCAATACCCTTTTTAGATTCGAGAATTATGTTACTCACCCTTGTTGTTATATTACTTACTAAGCAAACTTGTTGCTCATTCTTGCTTTCTCTAAAACATTTCACTTAAGACAGAGTAGGGCAGACATTCGGGCGCCGACATGGGCAAGGGAAAGGCTACAGAGTAGTTTTTTTGTTATTTATGAAGAACTTTATAATTGTAATAAGAACTTATGTTGTTATTTATTAGTTAGGTTTATATATGCTTATGGTTTGTTTAAGCTATGTAACCGATGTTTAAGTTACGAGACTTTGGGACGTGAATAAATTATTTTAATTAAATGTAATATATTCGGTAGTAGTATTTCGTGTTATTTCGCTGTGCGATGTGACATTTAGTCGTATTACTATTATCATGGTGCTAGATTGTAGTACATGTCAAACCAAATTCGAGAGACCAGTGGCGATCCGAATTTGGGGGCGTCACAGGTTGGTATCAAAGCTGTAGTTATAAACCTTAGGAGCGAGTGTCCTTAGATTATAACTTAGGAGAACTTAGAAGATAGAAAGGGATGAAACTCATGTAGAGTTTTCCTTGAGAGACTTAGTGTGTTATGAAATATAACTTCATTCTATACAATGAACTTATATTTTATTTAACATTCTAATGGAGTTGCTGTTTGTTTGTCTTGTGTTTGTGATTATAGGATGACAGATATGGGAGTACCTAGTAGAGTGGCAGAGGATGATCCCAGAGATATACATGTGGTATATGAGGCACCTCTAGAGGCTGTGCCTGTGCAGGCTGTTGCACTATCTGAGTCTGACGATGCGGACGAGATCGAGGTGGAGTTTAATCTAGAGGAGGAGCCTTCGGAGGACGAACCTTTTGAGGACGAGCCTACGGAGAGAGAGCCCATGGAGGACACTTACGAGCCTACCCTGGAGGAGGATATGCTTGGAGAGTACGAGGAGCGTATTTTGGAGTTGGACTGCAGCGTCCAAGAGGTGGAGGTTGAGGCCCAGGAGTGAGAGTCCGAGTTCCAGAATTTGAGGGATCAGGACCATCAGAGGAAGCTAGAGATGCAAGAGTTAGAGGTAGAGATTTCTTACCGCAGGGAGGCAGGGATCCAAATGGGAACCTTATACTACAGATCAGTATCCAGAAATGTATACTTGGCAGGAAAGTTGGAAGAGGTCGAGCAGTTAGAGTTAAGTGAGAAGACCGAGAAGGAAGCACTCCGTACTCAGCTAGAGTTGAAGGTTATGGATAGGATCCACTTCGAGGAGAAGTGGGAAGCGGCTAATGAGAGAGCTGACGACCTAGAGGTTGAGGTCAGATGAAAGAAGAGAAAGATGAACAAGATGGGGTATGTGTTCCGTTCATCTTTTGAGAGGGTGATCGATGGTGTATACCACTACCCAGCTGAGCAGGGACAGACCCTACATACTTTGAATCGAGAGCTGATAGCATACATAGCACAGATCGAGTACAAGAGCGCTGTGGAGCGCTGGATGATGGGATAAGACCTTAGCTAGACTAGCATTAGTCTTAGTACTTTTCTTTTGTGATGTATATGTTATGTTAAAATCCCAATCTTTTGTGTAAGATATGGGATATTGATGTAAACCCCGAGTAGGCATATGTTAGAGGGGTAGTAGGTTTGGGTATTTCCCATCTTTTGTTATATTAGGGGATATATGTGGTGAAATTTATAGCAGTATGCTAGAGAAAATAATGTAATGAAAGGAATTGGCATATGAATATAAATGATCTTATTTCAGAAACATGTCATAACTTCTATTCTTTTAGTATTAAAGAAATACTTAAGTAATATAATTGAGTATTAATAAAATGAAAAATTTGTGATGGAGAAAATGCCGCATAGACGTAGATTAACTGCACCTGAGGAATCAGTTAATAATGAGAGGGAACAAGTAGATCCAATCCAGAAGCTAGTAGACTTATTCGGAGAAGCTCTTAGGGGAAGGAACAACGAACCCGTTCGCCCCAATCCTCAAGCAGTACCAATCACAAGTTTCAAATATTTTAGGAGTGTAGGACCCCCCAGAGTTCGAGGGTACTACTGATCTGATCATAGCTCAGACATCGGTTAAGGATATAGAGAAGGCTTTCACTATCGCTCGAGCAGGTGATGACCAAAAGACGGTGTTTGCTACGTATATGATGAGAGGCGAAGCCAACTACTGGTGGGAGGCTAATCAACAAAGAGCTGGAGAAGGGATAATAGCGTGGGAGAGTTTCAAGAAGCTATTTTTCGAGAACTACTTCATGAAAAGAATGAAGAACATAATGGAGGTTAAGTTTTTGGAACTTAAACAAGGTGATATGACGGTGGCACAGTACGCGGCTAAGTTCAATGAACTAGCGCGATTTACAGAACACCAAGTTGGAGACGAAAAGAGGAAGGCGAGACATTTTGAATAAGGACTGAAGCCTTGGTTGTTTAATAAGGTATCAGTTCTTCAAATTGATTTCTTTGCGACATTGCTGGAGAAGGCGATCATTGCGGAAGGTGGCAGTGAGGCCTTAAGTCTGTATAACAAAGAGAAGAAAGGAAAGAATACCAGAGGAGAAAATCGAGAAGGAGGTAGCAGTAGTGGAGGAAGTAATTTGGGACAGAGGAAGTGGGAGAACAACAACAACAATAAAAACAACAACAATCAGTCGGGGAACTTTCGTGGAGGATTTAAGAAGAGGGCAGAGGGATGCCCAAAATGTGGAATGAATCACCAAGGCGAGTACTAGAAGGGACGCAGCACTTGCTACAACTGCGGTCAGGAGGGGCACATTTCACCCAACTGCCCGAAACCAAAGAAAATCCAAGGATGTTTTGCTTGCGACTCGACGGAGCAACGAATCAAGGATTGCCCGAAGAAGGGAAGTGGCGGAGGTTGCAGCCAACAAGGGGGAAACAAACGGATGATCAACGGACCGGCACAATCCAACTGCCCAACCGCTAAAACCTTTGACATGACTATCCAGGACGTAGTAGCTGCGAAGGACGTGGTGTCAGGTATAATCCCAATCAATGATCTAAATGCATATGTATTATTTGATTCGGGTGCCACCTGTTCTTTTATCTCTGAAGAATTTACTAGTAGGCTTAATATACCCCGAGAACAATTAGAAAATCCCTTGAACATAGAAGTTGCAAACAAGGAAGTAATCCCCGTAGAATTTGTTTACCGAAATTATCACGCCAACATTAGAGATCATGAACTGAGCGTAGACTTGATTCTAATTAGGCTGGGAGAATTTGATGTAATACTGGGAATGGATTGGTTGTATAACCATGCTACGATAATTGACTGACAGAATAAATGTGTGAACCTTCAGACTACGTGTAAGTCTAAGGTAGTATTTTATGGTAGCTCAACGCTTAAGCAATCATGTTGTCTTACGATGATGCAGGCCAAGAAATTGTTAAGGAAAGGAGGTATAGGTTACTTAGCTTACATTGTTGATACTTGGAAAAAGGAGTAGAAATTAAAGATATATCTATAGTGAATAAATTCGAAGATGTATTTCTGGATGATCTGCCTGGTCTTCCGCCAGACAGAGAAATCGAATTCGTTATAGACTTAGCACCGGGAACTGCACCGATTTTAAAAGCCCCATACCATATGGTGTCGGTAGAAATGAAGGAATTGATAATACAATTACAAGGGTTATTAGATAAGGGTTACATACGGCCTAGTGTGTCTCCATGGGGAGCACAAGTGTTGTTTGTTAAGAAAAAGGATGGATCGATGAGGCTCTGTATCTATTATTGAGAATTGAATAGAGTAACCATCAAGAATAGATATCCGCTACCAAGGATAGAAGACCTATTTGATCAACTAAAAGGAGCGAAGTATTTTTCGAAGATAGACCTATGGACAGGTTACCACCAACTGAAGGTACGGGATGAGGACATATCAAAGACTGCGTTTCAAACCCGTTATGGACATTACGAGTTTTTGGTAATGTCATTCGGATTGACTAATGCTCTGGCAGCATTCATGGACTTAATGATTCGAGTTTTCAAGCCATACTTGGATAAATTCGTAGTAGTTTTCATCGACGACATCTTGATCTACTCGAAGACAGAGGAAGAGCACGCCGAAAATCTGAAGATTGTTTTGGAGGCGCTAAGAAAAGGGAAGATGTATACAATGTTTTCAAAATGTGAATTTTGGATGGAGAAGGTTCAATTCTTAGGTCACGTAGTGGATAAGAATAGAATCTCAGTAGACCCTACAAAGGTCGAAGCAGTGAGTAATTGGGAGCAGCCAAGAACACCAACAGAGGTGAGAAGTTTCTTAAGGTTAGCTGGGTACTATCAAAGATTTATCTAAGATTTTTATAAGATAGCAACCCCATTGACCAATCTAATAAGGAAGACGGTGAAATTCATATGGACGGACAAATGCGAAGAGAGTTTTCAAGAGTTGAAGAAGAGATTAAGCGAAGCGCCTGTGTTGTCACTACCAGATGATGCCAAAAATTTTGTGGTGTATAGTGATGCATCGCACAAGGGACTTGGTTGTGTGCTAATGCAACATGATAAGGTCATTACGTATGCATCACGACAATTGAAGGATTACAAAAAATGGGACCCTACTCATGACTTAGAGTTTGCGGCAGTAGTTTTTGCATTGAAAATATGGAGGCATTATTTGTACGGATAGAAATGTGAGATATACACGGACCACAAAAGTCTGAAAAATATCTTCACACAGAAAGAGTTGAATATGCGTTAGAGAAGGTGGTTAGAATTGATCAAAGACTATGACTGTGATATTCTTTATCACCCGGGTAAGGCAAACGTAGTTGCTGAGGCTCTGAGCAGAATAGGAAGGAAGAAACTGTTTCACATGACAACTCAGGACGAGTTAAAAGAGAGATGGATAAATTGGAAATAGCGGTAAAGAGACTAGAGAAGTCTAAAGAAAAATTATTTGTCATGGAAGCTCGTCCAACTTTGTTAGATAAAGTGAATGAATCACAAAAGAAGGATGAAGAGTGCGAGAAAATCAAGAAGAGGATCGGAGAAAATGAAGAAGAAAGATTCCAAATGGGTAAAGACGGTATCTTGATATTCGAAGGGAGAGTGTGGGTACCAGCGGTAACCGAATTAAGGGAAGAAATTTTGCATGAGGCACACAATACGACGTATTTCGTTCATCTGGAAGGCACTAAGATGTACAGAGACTTAAGGCAACATTTTTGGTGGCCCAATCTGAAACGGGAAGACGCAGAGTGCGTTAGTAGATATCTGACTTGCCAACGCATCAAAGCAGAGCAACAGAGACCGAGTGGTTTACTTCAACCGTTGGAAATACCAGAGTGACAATGGGAGCACATTACGATGGACTTCGTGGTGGGACTTCTAATCACGCATAAAGGATATGATGCCATTTGGGTTATCGTGGATCGACTAACAAAGATCACACATTTTTTACCAATCAAGATCCGTTATAGTGTGAATCAGTTAGCGAGTATGTATGTAAAGGAGAATGTTTCACGACATGGGATGCTGGTGTCGATTGTCTCTGATCGAGATCCGCGCTTCATGTAAAATTTCTGGAAAAGCTTGCAAGAGAGAATGGGAACACAGTTGAGGTTGAGTACTGCTTATCACCCTCAGATAGACGGATAGAGTGAGCAAACGATACAAACGCTGGAGGACATGCTTAGGACTTGCGTGATGGATTTCAAGGGAAATTGGGACGACCATCTACCCTTAGTAGAATTTGCATATAATAATAGTTACCATGCGAGTATCGGCACGCCATCGTGCGGAGCTCTCTACGGGAGAAAATGCAGAACACCGTTATGTTGGGATGAAGTCGGAGAACGAAGAATACTCGGACCAGAGTTAATACAACAAACCGCAGATGTGGTGACAGTGATAAGAGCCAGACTAGTAGCAGCTTAAGATCGCTAGAAAAAGTACGCAGACTTGCATCGACAAGACCGGGACTTTAAAGTCGGCAGTTTTGTATTCTTGAAGGTATCTCCTTGGAAGGGAAAAATCCGATACGACACGAAAGAAAAATTGAGTCCAAGATTCATAGGACCATTCGAGATACTGAAGTGAGTGAGCGAAGTGGCATACAAAGTTGCATTACCACCTGAGTTGGAGCACATCCACAACGTGTTTCACATATCCGTGTTGCATCTGTAAAAGGCCAACTACAAGCACGTGATTTCTTATAAGCCTATTCAAGTGGTGAAGAACCTAGCATATGAAGACATTCCTGTCCAAATATTATATAGGAATGAGCAAACCTTAAGGAATAAAGTTATTTCATCAGTAAAAGTACTTTGGCGTAATCACGATGTCGAGGAGGCTACGTGAGAATTAGAAGATAGAATGATGAGGGACTAACCCCATTTATTTGTGTAACCTTGTAGCAATTCTGAGGATGAAATTTTTATAAGGGGGGATGATGTAATACCCAAATTTTTTGAATATTATTTAATGAATATTATTAATGAAAGTCGAATATTTATTTGAATATGAATATTTATGTGTTATTGGATGAGTTAACTCAATTACTTCAAATTGAATTAGTAATAATTGAGTAGAAAATGTGGAGTTTATAATAAGCTCGAAGACTGCCTTGTGTGGCACAGTGATGAGAAATATTAATGTTTTAATTAATTAAAAAAGGTATTAATAAGTGGATGATTAATTAATAATATATTATTGATTAATGGTAATTATGGTTGATAGCATATTAATGAATAAATAATTGATAAATATTAAAAGGGTTAATGTTTGTTCAAGTATTTGTTAAGTGTAAAGTTATCACTATGACTATGTAATATAGAAACTATATGATAAAAAAAAAATGAGTCACATGGGTGGACCTATGAGAATACATGATATGTATACGTTGGGCAATATGGAACCAAACTATATTATATAAAGTGTAGTGTGACAATACAAGAGACTATGTGATATATATAAACTATCTAATAAGATTTAATGAGTTGTATTGAGTTACATAAACGAGGCTTATATGACAATGTGATGGGTATAGTACATTAATGAATACTATATGACATATTAAATTAAAGTATGTGAATAATTAATATGTATTTCAATAAGTAATATAATTGAAAATAATAATAGAGGTTGTAGTAATGTGGTGTGACGATGCCAATTAAATTGTATCAAGGTATTATAAAAATGTACATGAATTATATGATGTGTATAGATATATACCCCCCAACTTGCTATTTTGTAATATCATTATCTCAATTAGAGTCCATGTATACCCCTAAGTGAACTTAGACCTAAGTATATATACGTGTATATGTATAATAGACCTTAGTATTGGTGTTATATCAATTTGCAAATGTTGAAAATAGCTTGTCCCTAAAAGAGAGTCACTCTCCATTTCACTACTCACGTGAAATAAAAAAAGGCTAAGAGCCAACTCCATCTTCTTCTCCCAAGCTCTTTCTAGCTTATGATTATGGGGGGGGGGAGTGGGCATTATGATGATATTCAACAACCAATTACCAAACCCTCCTTAACCTTCATATAATTCACAATCCCATTGGTTTAAGTTGGAGGAGAAAAGCTTTGTCTAGATAATATTTCTTCTATAAATATAGCCTCTCCTCATATTTGATGTTGAAAGAATTGTTGTTAAGTGTTGTGAGAGTGAGTTGAGAGAAAATTCTGAAATTGATGGGAAGCTCTATCCAATTTAAAGCTCAAGAGGTATAATCCTTAAACCCACTTTGAAATTCAATTCATAAAAATTGCATAATGTGGTTGGAATTAATGGGAGGGGAAATGCTAGCATGAGTTGTAAAGTGTATATATATGTATGGTTTATAAAATAGTAGTATGCAAGCATGCTAGCTCATTTATGTAGAGGGATTTGGCTGAAGCTTTGTTCTAGCAGAACACTTTTCTGGTTTGGAATCGGAGTGGCGCGACCGCACCACTTCCTAGTACAAATAGGGCGCGGTCGCGCCCTTCTGCGGAACTTGTTGATGGTTTTGTTAGGCTATTTGATGCATGAAGCATGCTAATATAACTTAGTTAAGCCTATTTTAGTCCCTGACTTGTTAGTTTAAGTGGGCTTTCATAGAACCACTTGCCAAAGCATGGTTTCAAAGAAAACTTAAAGCTTTCAAAAATAAGTTTGTTAAATTAGAACATTTCGAGTTCTGAAATTTCAAGCATGATATGTGGTCTACTTACTTGTATATGAAAGCATGATATAAGGTGGGTAGATTTACCTTACATACTTGAATGGTTTTGACAACCTTCCAAGAGGAAACGTAAAGTTTTAAATACGAACTTGATGAATTATATGCCCTTTTTAAATTCTAAACTTGTGAGCATGCTTAGGTGGTATGATTAGGTATATATATGTATGAAATACGATATGTGTAGTAGCATTGCATGCGTGGTTGGCTAACGTGAGATTTTTAAGAGAAAACTTAAGAGCTCGTGAAACTAGTTTGGTTGAGAAACACCTTGCATGTATTCTTAAAATTATGACCATCATGATATGATATCATATGCCTCTAGACATGATCAAAATGTATGCCTAGTAAACTAGTGAGCATGAATTAAGACGAGTGGAACCTCATAACTTGAAATACATAACCAAAATGACGTGAGCATGCATAGTTGAGACATAAAGGCCTCATAACATGAGTATAACGATTAAACATTAGAAACTTCGTTACTTGATCACTTAAACGCCTTGATTGAACGAAAATGGATATCAAGATATATTTAACATGATATGGGATCGAGCTAGTTATAAGTATCCCAACGTGTGTGTTTTGGCATAATCTTCCATATATGTGCATAGTGTATTGGATTAGGTTCTGCAGGAGCAGCCCTGTCTTGGTTTGCACCAGGAGCAGCGCGGCCGCGTCACTCCTTAGTGTAAAGCAAGCGCGGTCGCGCCAGTATGCAGAACTTTCAGAGTCTGTTTTATTATAAACTGAACTTGAGACATACTTGTGTGGTTGTCCTAATCTGTAATACGTGTCCAAAACATTATTCAAGTGTCAATGAGCATGCTAAGATATGATACTATATTAAGTCGACAAAGTGTTATAAACCTCAAATGTTAAGTTTAGCAATAGTTACAAACTATGTTAATTGAAATCATAGGGACTTATTGATAGTAGTGTGCATACAAGCCAATCATGTATGATGATAAAGCACATACTTTGTAAACAATCTTATTTATTTATAAATAAAATATTCATTTATTAAAGGCATTTAATTATCTATATGGTGCTGTTTTTATAATATGTAAATAACTCATAGTTTTAAGCAATGCTTTTAGAATCATGATGTTGATCATGCTAATGAGATCTAAATTCTTAGAAAGCTTTAAAACTAAAATGTTCTCAATCGTGGGATTACTAAAAAGGGGATTAGTAAATCCGGATAGATTGGTACATATGTTGCTTGCTCATTGGATGAGGATGTTTGATCTCATGATCACTTGTGTTGAGACACTAAAGCAAGTATGTAGGTGCTTATTGGAGAATAAGTTCACTGAACGTGACTCGCTATGGAATACCTAATGGAGTTTTACTCACCTGTCAATAGGAATTCCTAATGTGAAAGTAGTACAAGTGATCCTTGGACTTGAGATCATCATAGTATCTTGTATGTAATAAATTATACTTTGACTTATTCCTTAAGACCTTTTAAGGCATATATAGGGTATACTTGGGTATAATGAGTTACATATGAAGATAATGAATGATCAATAAAGAATCTACCACCTCTAGTAAAAAAGGAGATATGTCCTATGTGATTCGTTAAATGACAACCCAGGAATCCTTGGCCAAGGTGGAATGAAATTAGAAAGAGGTTTCTAATTTGCATTAATCGGAGTTGTGCATTTTCTAATCGAAATACATATAATTAAATAAAATAAGACTTGACAGTAAATTCATGTCTTATATTTAATTGGGACATTGTATGGTGGAAGGATTGAATTGTATGGTAACTATTTACTCACAGGTTCTTTTATGATTAATGTTGAAATCTATATTATCTGGAAAGTCGTTGATCGCTAGGGAGGCTTATCCCTATTGTAGAATAAATATTATTTATTTAAATACATTATTAGTTTAATTTATTTATTTAAATAAGATTAGAATTGTTCTAATTGATTTATTCACAACCGGTTTAATATAGAGATCCTAAAGGGTCACACCATAAAAAGGAAGAATAATTATTTAAGAAGGTAATGACATAATCGTAATAATGCATGAAGTATAATTAATTTAATCTACAGTGATAGAATAAATTAAATAGCTTAATGTTTATTATTTAATATTTTGGAAATATTAAATATAAATTAATAAGAGGAGTCTTATTAATATTATTACAATTATTATTATTATTTTAATTTTTAAAGGAGTTTAGTAATTAATTTAATATTAGTACTCTCATTTATTCCTAATAAGATTAGGAGACAAATTAATTAAATAAATTTAATTAATTATTCCCATGTGATGGAAAGCCTAATTTAATTAAAGGAGTTTAATTAATTAAAAGAAATCCCATGTCTAATAGGATTAGAAGGGTTGACCAATATCTATATAAGAGGAGTCTTATAATAGATATTGATTGATGTAATTCCAATTATTGGAGAGTACTCATTTTCTATAGAGGATAGAAAACTAAGCCAACCACCCTCCTTCTTGATAATTCCTCTTCCTTGGTGGATCTCCTCTAGAGGCCAAACACTTGGGTGGCTAACGTTGATCAAAGGAAGGAATTTAACCCGAAAATTCAAGGAGATCACGAAGAACAAGGAGTTGAACTAGTACCTGTGGAAGCTTCATTCTACAAGGCTATGATTCCATAACTTCTTATTTATCATTTTAAATTAATAATTTGCATAAAGGATGATCCGGGTAATGGTTTTGTAGAAATTTTTTTAAACTCTGATATACCATGCTTTCGCTAATTTTTGCAATTTGATTACGCCACGATTTTGTACAAACCCAACAGTGGCATCAGAGCCTAACCTTTATGCAATTATTAATTTATTTTTGATTTCATATACGTATGGGTATGTATTTAAAATAATTTATTGGGCATAATTTTATTGTTTAAAATTATTTTTTTTAAGAAAAAAATATTATGTTTTTTTTTTGGGACGAATCACAATTTTTTTTTTGGATGCTAATCTTGAATTCTGCAAAGAAAAGGTGTTGTCTCTTTCTTACTCCAAAAATAAGGTGACCCATCAGGAAGGACTCTTTTAATAAAAGAAGGTGACTTCTTTTTTAAAAAAATAAATATGAATTTATATTATATATATATATATATATATATATATATATATATAACCTGATTCGTTATATAAATATATATAATATATACGGTAATATCAAATATATATATATATATATGATATATTTATATATGATATTCTAAATAATTTTATAATTAAAATAAAGAGTTTATTTTAATTTTGAAATTGGATTTCATGCAATTTAAAATTGCCCATTAAATGATACTCATATATATATGAAATGTTTTAATTCATGAGATGAATATTTATTTATTGATATATATGGTGATATGTATGATAATAAATGGGGATTGATTATGGACTATTTGACCAATGTGATTGGATTTTATTTTAGTTGAATGCTTGAATGAATGAGTTTTATTAAATGGGGTCTGTGTACCTTGTCTTCTCTAATTTTTTTTTCTTGATGTAAAATTCTGTAACTACCATGAATTTTAAACTCTTTATTTATTAAATATGTGATTTAATTTTAACGAGTTAGTTTTGTGAGTTTATTTAAACTTTATGTGATGGTGAGAATTTGTAAAATGATTAAAGGAAGTCACTAATGAGTTATTTAACTTAGTTGACTAGCCCTGAGACCTTAATATCACAGAATTGATAAGATTATTAATAATTAAATATTCAACTTATTTGAATATAGTGACAGGATTTGAACGTGTTTGATTAATTTCAATTATGATTAACTATTTGATAATGTGTTGATTAATAATTATTATGAATAAATAATTAACAAGTAAGAGATTAATAAATATAATAATATTATATTTAATTGATTTATACAAGCATGTGATATATAAGCCTATAATATATGGTGGATTACCTTATATTATATGTAATGCAAGGTGGCACATCAATATGATTATACGTTATATATATTGACTATATGGTAAGAGTAATTACATTATGTGAGTGACATAATAGTATGACTTATGTAACATGATATGTGTGGGTAAACATTCATGTATCCCCTATTGACATATAATAAGATCAATAATTAATTAATAATGATTTCATTAAGTTATTATAATTATTATAATAACAGTCATGATAATAATTAATAATAAATGCCTAATTAATTTATATTTGGTGTTAATAGAAAATGTACATGGATTATATGTTGATGTATCTATGTGTACCCCTACTTGTTACCTTGTAATTTGAAAATGCATTGTATACCCTTTAATTCATTATAACCTAAGTTATATAAAATGTGTAACCTAAGTGTGTATGTTATGTGTATACATGATATAGCCCAAGTGTGATATTTACATATGCTGAGTTTAGCTTGTCCCAATTTAAGGGTCACCCCTCATTGCTCTTCACGTGAACTCAAGCCTAGCTACTCTACTCTTCTCCTAAATTTCAACAAAGGTTAGATAATGATTATGGGAGAGTAGTGATGATGATGGGATTCACCAACTTTCTACCTAATCTAAGTGAACCATTAGTCAATTGCTCAACCCATTGGTTTAATTTTGAGGATATTCCCATTGTATGGATATCCATTTCTCTATAAATAGAACCCTCCTCTCTTCATTTGATCTTGTTAAGTAGATTGTTAGTTGCTATAGAGAGAGCGAGAGCAATCTGATATTCAAGAGGGAACTCTAGCCAATTCAAAGCAATTTACATAGGTATAAAACTCACATTAATGTTCTTCAATTTCAAGTTCTTGATTTTGTGATTTAGGTGTTAATTGGTTGGAATAAGATTGCTAAGTAACATATAAGTTGATATGAATGCTAGAATGTTGATGCTACATGTCTGGAATGGATTTCATAGAAAGAATTGAGGAGTTTGGCTTAAGCTCTGTTTTACAGAGAAGCTTCTGGTCTGGAAACAGAGCCGCGCGGCCGTGCGTCTCCCTAGTACAAATTGGGCGCGGCCGCGCCCCTCTGCAGAATTTGTTTTCTGTTTCGTTTTCTGTCTATGCTATCTTGATGATACCCTTTGGCCAAGCATGTCAACTAATATTAAACCACACTATAAGCTTCTTAATACTACATATTTGCCATGACCATGATAGTATGTGTTGTGACGAACGAGAATTCTGTAAAGTTATTTGAATATTTATGGAGATAAATAAATATTTTTAATGATTTAATTATTGAATTAAATAATTAATTCATGAATTTGTGGTAGATTAATTTAATTATATGTGTGACATTAATTAAATTAATATGGAGTAATTTAATTGTTCAAAGAATATATTTAATTGAGTTTATTTGATTAATTTAATTAATTAAATAAGCATATGTTACTTTAGTTAATTTAATAATTAATTAATGAATTGACATAATTAATAAATAAAAATATTAATTATGTGACAATGTGATTTAATGTGAATTATCTTATTTTATTTAATTGATTTAAATATAATTAATTAATCAATAAGTAAGGTGACAATTAACTATATAGTAAACTAGTTAATTAAAATAAATGGAAAAAGAATAAGGGAACAAGCTAAACAAGACCTTAGGAGGAGTTAGTCTACAACGGTAATATTTATAATACGTATACGTTGTTTTTCTAATCCATTATCAGAGAAACACTTAGAAATATCAGAAAAAATTCAGAGAGAAAAAGAGGAAGAGATTGGGAGAAATTGAAAAAGGAAGAATTGAGAGATCATTGTGTTATTAACTTTGATTTATCTTCACTACTAAAGGGTAATTCTTCTTTTAAGTTTTCAAAATTAAGATTTCTTAAATACGTACTTTTAAGTTTTCTGTGAAATTGGGTTTCCCAATTGGGTTACGATATAATTTTATCTATATGGGTATGTGATGATAACGTGTTTTATAATATATAATCATGATTTAAAAGGATCAATTTTATTTAAGATGGCCTTAATTGGGTTTTTGGAAATCACAGAGTTTATTTAAATATATGTTCAAATTTTCTCTGTTAATAATTATTTTGAAAAATTAAACCAAGATATGTTTATATATGTAATCATATATGTTGATATTATGTGTAGAATCATGTAGGTATGATTTACACTGATCACACCAAGAAATTTTGTTAAGAGTTGGATTTTTCAAAAATACAGAGTGTTGAATATGGGTTAATAACCCATATGGGTGAAATACATGTTGTAATCATATGTTTTGATTAAAATTGACGTTTGATTATAAGTGTATATGTTTAAACAAAGAGAATGGAATTAAAATGAACGGATTCGATGTAGTAACGAATCCGTAATGTTAGATTTTATATTTTTCATTAAATTTTATAAAATTTATGAAGAACAGTGAAATTGATGGTTTTAAATTATGTAATTATATGACTTGAAATGATTAAGAACATGTTATAAGTGATATATAATGTTCTTGTGAAGTTTATACTTCATGGGTAACACTATAAATCAGTGTATTAGGGTAAAATTGTAGAAAATGGCCGAATTTCAGTGTTCTTCGCGAACTGGAAATTTTGGAAAAACGCAGCCGCGCGGCCGCGCCGGGTGCAAGGCTAAACGGCGCGCGGCCGCGCCAGGCCTGAATTTTTGAAAAAAAATTGCTAAGTGTTGAAAATTTGTGAAATGTGTTTGAGTCTAATGAACATGAACACATGTTGTATAAATATGATAAAATGTTGAAATGAGTTTAATAATTTATGTTATGTGATTAATTAATAAATTAATTACGTGACTTAAACTATTATTTATAAAGGTTAAATAATGTGTTATAAACATTAAGACATTATTTTAAATCTAATTAACATGAAGACATGTTATGTATGTAATGAGTTATTAATACAAGTTAATAACTTAAGTTACGTGATTAATTAACAAGTTAATTAATCAACGTAAACCATTATTTGAAAACCTAATAATGAGTTTGAAGAATACTATTGTAAATCAATAATCATATCGAACTTGTGATTAATTGATAATGTGAATGTATTGATAGGTAAGAGTAATTAAAGAAGTGAGTAATACTTGTAGCTTGCGCACGAGGCAAGTTTTCTATCCCTAACTTATTATTATTGTTTGGCAAGTTTCCTAAACTAAACTCTTTTAATTAAGCAATTGCTATGCTTAATTACTATTGTTGAGAAAATTCTTACTCTTGAATATCCAAGTTTAGAATTTCACATGAGATGCCATGATTCTTTTAAAAGTATCATTTAAGTGTATAATACTTATTCGATTGTATACCTTGAGAAGTTAATATTCAATATGAATATCATTTATTGAATTATCCAAACCAACTTTATTTGATACGGATTCTGATGTCAAATTGAGATGAACAACCCTAATGTAGGGGATTAATGAAGATGCTTTAAGCGTTAAGATAATGTGCACAGTATCAGTACGAAGGGCTGATCTCCCTAAGTACGAGAAGTAAAGTCTATAGTCTTATGACTGTTAAAGGTTGGAAAGGTTAATATACTTGACAACCTAAGACTCGGTTCAAGGTCTTAATGACCCTCAGAAGTAATTTGACTCTTGACTAATATTCTTGATTCAAAAGTTGAGAAGTAATTTGACTCTTGGTTAATATTCTTGATTCAAATGTTGAGCTTTCTGTTATTCAGAATTCTTTCACTCACATGTTATTATTCTGTCATATTTTTATACTTGCGAGCATCCGTGCTCACTCTTGCATAATAACATTGCAGCTAATAATGAACAAAGTGATGTACCTTCTAGTAGCAAGGGCAAAGGAAAAGCTAACAAGTGATGAAGATTTGTGTTGTCATGAATAATGTTAAAGTTTAAGATTTATGTGTGATGATTTAAGACTTATTTATTTATGTTTCCGCAAAAGAGATTTAAGGTTAAGTATAACCTGGGATTTATGATGTATTTTTATTTCAGATGATGATTTATTTATCTAATAAATGAATTTCGTTATTTATGGGTAGATAGTTGTATGATATTGGAACAGTGAACACCAAATCCTGTAGAAATTAAGATACCGGATTTGGGGGTGTCACAAGTTGGTATCAGAGTCGTAGGTTATGAACCTTAGGTGGGGGGAAAACCTTAGGATAGTAGCCTTCATGAAGATAGGAATGACAACTCTGATTTGAGTTCTAAGAAAGATAATAAAATTACCTTATGTGCTATGTGCTTATGTGTTCATACTTGTTATAGTATTGATTAACATCACGTAAAAACTAAGACTTAAAACTTATTTTGTCAGGATGTCAGATACTAGAGGAGCTAGTCAGTCCAGGGATGTTGTACCCCTAGAGACTAGAGATGAGGAGCCCCGGGACATACACACTGTCTGGGAGCAGTTAGTACAGCCAGAGCCATCTCCTGTGATTCCAGATTTTGGTCAGGAGCATGAGCCAGAGATTTACTCAGAGGAGGACCCTGAGGAGGTTGAGATCCCGGCTGAGGCAGCCGAGGAGGAGGAAGAAGAAGACCCTGAAGAAGAAGAGGAGGAGGAAGATCTTGAGGAGTTCCCACCGAACTCTGTCAGTGCTGATATGTATGATTTATTATATGATCGCAACGTAGAGTTACGAGATACAATTCAGGAGTTGAGGGAGCAGTCAGTTGCTCAGGGTGGTGAGATTGAGACACTCCACACCCGTCTTGGCAATGTGGAGTGGGATTTGGTTCATGAGAAGGGCCAAACTGAGCAGAAGACAGAGGAGATAGAAAAGTTAAAGAATGAGTTGAAAGAGAAATCTGAAAGACTCGCCATAGTGGAAAAAGCTTGGGTGAGAAATGCACGACGTGCAGATCTGGCAGAGGATGATGCGCGTGCGAAGAGAGTTAAGGTTGCAGAGACGTGCTACACGTTTCTGAGGGCAATGGATGATGCCCAGGACCGAGTTATGAGATATCCAATTCAGTTCGAGGGACTGCCTGGGTATATGTTAGATCGCAGGACTATGTCCCGCATTATAGAGGAGGAACGTAGTGAAGCTGTCCGACGCCTTAGTAGGCCGTGATAGGATAATATGATATTGTTAATGTTTAAACAATCGTAAATAATGTAAATTCCAATGTAATTATAAACAAAGGAATATTATGATAATGTAAGTCCTGTAGAAACTTTATTTCAGGATAGTTGATGTAAATGGCAGAAATGCTATCGTATTGTATTAAAAGCTTTTGGTTTTAATAAAATAATAAAGTTGTTTAAGATGATATGAGTTAAGTGAGTATGTTAAAGTATTTAACATTATGTGATACTCTTTGGAGTAGTTAATGTAAATTCCGATGTGATTAAAAAACAAAGGAATATTTTGAGAAACTAATCCTGAAGATTCTTTATCTTGGGATAGTTGAAGTAAATGGCAGAGATGCTATAGTACTATGTTTAAAACTTTTGATTTAAATAAAATATCAAAGGTTATTTGAAAAGAAAAGAGTTAAAGTGGTTATGTTAAATATTTGAGTTAATTCTTAAATATTTAAGTGATTTAATAAAGATCTAATGAGCATATATTCTTAACAGAAATATGCCGCCAAGAAGGAGACAAAATCGTCGACAAGCCCACGAGGGGTCAACCAATAACAACAACGATGCCAATGCGAACCCCGTTCAGCAGTTGGTAAATCTGTTGGCTGGAGCGATGAACAATCAGCCTCAAGCTCCACCAAACACCTCATTTAAAGACTTTAAGGCAGTGGGACCGCCAGATTTTAAGGGTTCCACGAACCCGATAGAAGCTCAGACTTGGGTTATGGAAATGGAGAAAATTTTTGAGGTCGCCCGTGTTAGGGAGGACCAGAAGACCGCCTACGCGACATTTATGTTAAAATCAGAAGCCAGCTATTGGTGGCAGGCAAATAAGATCAGGGGAGGAGAAGGTGTAATAACTTGGGAAAGGTTTAAAGAAATGTTTTTCGAGATGTATTTCCCGACCAACTCCCAGAATCAAATGGAGGTGCAGTTTCTGGAGTTGAAGCAGGGGAATATGTCTATGCCCGACTACGCGGCAAAGTTTAACGAATTGTCTAGGTTTGCCCAATATCAGGTGCATACTGACGAAAGAAAGGCTAGGAATTTTGAACAGGGACTGAAACCCTGGTTGTATAGCAAGGTGTCGATGTTTCAATTGAACACTTTTGCTGGAGTTCTGGAGAAGGCAATTCTCGCTGAAGGTGGAAGCGAATCGGTGTCTAAGTACAATCAGGATCAAAAGAAGAAGAAGAATGATAGTGAAGGAAACAATAAGGCTAGTGGCAATCACACAGGGGGAATTAATAATCATAAACGAAAATGGAATGACAACCCGTCGTCTGTAAGTCAGCAAGGTAGTCAGAAGAAAAAGTTAGAACCATGCCCAACCTATGGGAAGACTCACTTGGGAGTCTGCATGAAAGGAAAAAGAGTTTGTTACAACTGTGGTCAGGAAGGCCACATAGCACCTAACTGCCCTAACCCTAAGAAGAGCGCCTGCTACACATGTGGGTCAAAGGATCACTTGGCTAGAGACTGTCCAAAGAAGGCATCTGGAGGGGCAGGGTCAGGTGGACATAAGGGAAATAATAGTGGAAATCCTCTTACCATTACCGGACCGACTTCAACAAACCGACAAACTGCAAGGACATTTAACATGACCGTACAAGACGCTGTGCAGTCTCGTGATGTGGTGTCAGGTATCATTCCGATCAATAAAGTCAATGCTTATGTTTTATTTGATTCGGGTGCTACTTGTTCATTTATATCCGATGACTTTGCAAAGAATTTAGAATTGCTTAAAGACGAATTAGAAATCCCTATGAACATAGAGATTGCGAACAAGGAAGTAATTCCTGTTAAGTATATACACAAGAACTGTAGAGTGGATATTAAGGGTAACGTTATGAATGTAGATCTTATCCCGATTAAACTTGGGGAATTTGACGTTATCCTGGGAATGGATTGGCTATTCAATTATGGAGCCGTAATTGATTGCCAGAAGAAATGTATTAACCTTATGACTCCATCAAAGGTTGTGTTTTATGGCAGCAAATCGCCTAGACAAGCGAGTTGTCTGACGATGATGCAGGCCAGGAAGTTATTAAGACAAGGCTGTGTGGGGTATTTAGCCTACATAGTCGATAGTCGTAAAGAGAATTTAAAGTTAGAAGAAATACCAGTCGTAAGAGACTTCGTGGATGTTTTCCCGGATGATCTGCCAGGACTTCCGCCTGACAGGGAAGTAGATTTTGTTATCGATTTGGTGCCAGGAACGGCTCCAATATCGAAAGCACCGTACCGGATGGCTCCGGTAGAAATGAAGGAATTGATGGTACAGCTACAAGAGCTGTTGGACAAGAAATATATTCAACCGAGCGTATCACCGTGGGGAGCGCCGGTATTATTTGTTAAGAAGAAGGATGGAACGATGCGACTCTGCATTGACTATAGAGAATTGAACAAGGTTACCATTAAGAATAGGTATCCGTTGCCAAGCATTGATGATCTGTTTGATCAATTAAAAGGAGCGAGATATTTCTCGAAGATAGACCTGAGAAGTGGTTATCATCATTTGAAGGTGAGACCCGAAGATGTCCCAAAGACAGCGTTTAGGACACGATATGGTCACTATGAATTTTTGGTTATGTCATTTGGTCTAACAAATGCGCTTGCAGCATTTATGGGCCTAATGAATGGAGTGTTCAAGCCGTTTCTGGACAAATTCGTAGTGGTTTTTATTGATGATATATTGGTCTATTCTAAGACCAAGGAAGAACATGTTGAGCATTTAAAGTTGACGTTAGAAGTATTAAGAAGAGAGAAGTTGTATGCCAAATTCTCAAAGTGTGAATTCTGGATTGAAAGGGTGCAATTTCTCGGACATGTGATTGATAAGGACGGAATTTCGGTGGATCCCTCCAAAGTCGAAGCGGTGATGAATTGGGATCAGCCGAAAACACCGTCGGAAGTAAGAAGTTTTCTTGGATTAGCTGGTTACTATAGAAGATTTATTCAGGATTTTTCCAAGATCGCCACTCCATTAACGAATTTGACTAGGAAAGTTGTGAAATTCGTTTGGACGGAGAAGTGTGAGGAAAGTTTTCAAGAACTTAAGAGAAGGTTAAGTACAGCACCTGTGTTGTCCCTTCCGGATGACACAGGAAATTTTGTGGTATATAGTGATGCGTCGCATAAAGGGCTAGGCTGTGTGCTTATGCAAAACGGCAGAGTCATTGCGTATGCGTCACGACAACTAAAAGATTACGAGAAGGGATATCCAACCCATGATTTGGAATTGGCTGCGGTGGTATTCGCTTTAAAGATCTGGAGACACTATCTCTATGGGGAAAAGTGTGAAATATATACAAACCATAAGAGTCTGAAGTATATTTTCACACAGAAAGACTTGAATATGCGCCAAAGAAGGTGGCTGGAGTTAATAAATGATTATGATTGTGATATCTTATACCACCCAGGAAAAGCGAATGTTGTAGCCGACGCCTTAAGCAGAAATGGTCGAGAAAAGTTGATGATGCTGACAGCACAGGAAGAATTGATTTCAGCAATGGAAAAGCTGGAATTGGAAGTAGGATGTCCAATGGAGACTGACGAGAAACTGTTCCAAATGCAAGCTGGTACAACTTTATTGGATAAGATTAAGGAAGCACAAATCATGGATAAGGAATGTGAGGAAGTAAAGAAAAAGATATCTGAAGGGACTGAACTTAGATTTAAAATGGATAGCGAAGGATTTTTGAGATTTGAAAGTAGAGTTTGGGTACCGCCAATACCAGAAATTAAGGAGGACATTCTGAGCGAGGCTCATAGTTCGAGGTATTCCATTCACCCCGGAAGTACCAAGATGTATCAGGATTTACGACAACACTTTTGGTGGCCAAATTTGAAGAGGGACGTTGTCGATTGTGTTGCCAAGTTTCTGACTTGCCAAAGGGTCAAGGCAGAACACCAAAGACCAAGTGGTTTGTTACAACCTTTAGAAATCCCAGAATGGAAATGGGAACATATTACAATGGATTTTGTTGTTGGCCTTCCAACGACCCAGAAAGGCTATGACGCAGTATGGGTTATCGTCGACTGATTAACTAAATCCGCACACTTTCTTCTGATCAAAATCAGATTTAACCTAGAATAATTGGCGAAGTTATATGTAAAAGAGATTGTTTCGAGGCACGGGGTGCCAGTGTCAATTATTTCTGACCGTGATCCGCGCTTCACATCGAATTTCTGGAAGCGACTACAAGAATGCATGGGAACACAGTTGAGGATGAGCACCGCTTATCACCCTCAGACTGACGGGCAAAGTGAAAGAACAATCCAAACATTAGAGGATATGCTTAGAGCATGCATAATGGATTTTAAAGGCAATTGGGATGATCATTTGCCGCTTGTAGAATTTGGTTATAATAATAGTTACCATGCTAGTATTGGTATGCCGCCTTACGAAGCGTTGTACGGTAGAAAGTGCAGAACTCCACTGTATTGGGATGAAGTTGGTGAAAGACAATTGCTAGGACCAGAGTTAGTCCAACAAACGGCAGAAATAGTTAAAGTAATTCGGACAAGATTAGTAGCGGCTCAGGATAGGCAGAAGAAATACGCCGATCCACACCGCAAGAATGTAGAGTTTGAATCGGGTAGTTTTGTATTTTTGAAGGTCTCTCCTTGGAAGGGAAAGATCAGATTTGGTAAGAAGGGAAAATTGAGCCCAAGGTTCATTGGACCCTTTGAGGTACTCCGAAGAATTGGAGAAGTAGCCTATGAGGTAGCTTTACCTCCGGCACTGGAGCATGTCCACAACGTTTTCCATGTGTCAGAATTACGACGTTATAAACCCGATTACAAACACTGTGAACCCCTACAATTTGAGAAAGATTTATCATACCAAGAAGTTCCTGTTCAGATAGTTGACAGGAAAGAGCAAGTTCTCAGGAACAAAGTAATACCTTCTGTTAAGGTAATTTGGAGGAACCACAACGCTGAAGAAGCTACGTGGGAACTCGAAGAGAATATGATGAATAATTATCCACACTTATTTTCTTGAATAGGTGAACGTGATTCTGAGGACAGAATCCTTTAAAGGGGGGAAAGATGTGACGAACGAGAATTTTGTAAAGATATTTGAATATTTATTAAAATAAATAAATATTTTTAATGATTTAATTATTGAGTTAAATAATTAATTCATGAATTTGTGGTAGATTAATTTAATTATATGTGTTACATTAATTAAATTAATGTGTAGTGATTTAATAGTTCAAAGTTGTTTGAATATTTATAATGGGACGAAATTATTAAATCGAACCGTGATTCTGAGGACAGAATCCTTTTAAGGGGGGAAAGATGTGACGAACGAGAATTTTGTAAAGTTATTTGAATATTTATGGAGATAAATAAATATTTTTAATGATTTAATTATTGAATTAAATAATTAATTCATGAATTTGTGGTAGATTAATTTAATTATATGTGTGACATTAATTAAATTAATATGGAGTAATTTAATTGTTCAAAGAATATATTTAATTGAGTTTATTTGATTAGTTTAATTAATTAAATAAGCATATGTTACTTTAGTTAATTTAATAATTAATTAATGAATTAATGAATTGACATAATTAATAAATAAAAATATTAATTATGTGACAATGTGAATTATCTTATTTTATTTAATTGATTTAAATATAATTAATTAATCAATAAGTAAGGTGACAATTAACTATATAGTAAACTAGTTAATTAAAATAAATGAAAAAAGAATAAGGGAACAAGCCAAACAAGGCCTTAGGAGGAGTTAGTCTACAACGGTAATATTTATAATACGTATACTGTTGTTTTTCTAATCCATTATCAGAGAAACACTTAGAAATATCAGAAAAAATTCAGAGAGAAAAAGAGGAAGAGATTGGGAGAAATTGAAAAAGGAAGAATTGAGAGATCATTGTGTTATTAACTTTGATTTATCTTCACTACTAAAGGGTAATTCTTCTTTTAAGTTTTCAAAATTAAGATTTCTTAAATACGTACTTTTAAGTTTTCTGTGAAATTGGGTTTCCCAATTGGGTTACGATATAATTTTATCTATATGGGTATGTGATGATAACGTGTTTTATAATATATAATCATGATTTAAAAGGATCAATTTTATTTAAGATGACCTTTATTGGGTTTTTGGAAATCACAGAGTTTATTTAAATATATGTTCAAATTTTCTCTGTTAATAATTATTTTGAAAAATTAAACCAAGATATGTTTATATATGTAATCATATATGTTGATATTATGTGTAGAATCATGTAGGTATGATTTACACTGATCACACCAAGAAATTTTGTTAAGAGTTGGATTTTTCAAAAATACAGAGTGTTGAATATGGGTTAATAACCCATATGGGTGAAATACATGTTGTAATCATATGTTTTGATTAAAATTGACGTTTGATTATAAGTGTATATGTTTAAATAAAGAGAATGGAATTAAAATGAACGGATTCGATGTAGTAACGAATCCGTAATGTTAGATTTTATAGTTTTCATTAAATTTTATAAAATTTATGAAGAACAGTGAAATTGATGGTTTTAAATTATGTAATTATATGACTTGAAATGATTAAGAACATGTTATAAGTGATATATAATGTTCTTGTGAAGTTTATACTTCATGGGTAACACTATAAATCAGTGTATTAGGGTAAAATTGTAGAAAATGGCCGAATTTCAGTGTTCTTCGCGAACTGGAAATTTTGGAAAAACGCAGCCGCGCGGCCGCGCCGGGTGCAAGGCTAAACGGCGCGCGGCAACGCCAGGCCTGAATTTTTGAAAAAAAAATTGCTAAGTGTTGAAAATTTGTGAAATGTGTTTGAGTCTAATGAACATGAACACATGTTGTATAAATATGATAAAATGTTGAAATGAGTTTAATAATTTATGTTATGTGATTAATTAATAAATTAATTACGTGACTTAAACTATTATTTATAAAGGTTAAATAATGTGTTATAAACATTAAGACATTATTTTAAATCTAATTAACATGAAGACATGTTATGTATGTAATGAGTTATTAATACAAGTTAATAACTTAAGTTACGTGATTAATTAACAAGTTAATTAATCAACGTAAACCATTATTTGAAAACCTAATAATGAGTTTGAAGAATACTATTGTAAATCAATAATCATATCGAACTTGTGATTAATTGATAATGTGAATGTATTGATAGGTAAGAGTAATTAAAGAAGTGAGTAATACTTGTAGCTTGCGCACGAGGCAAGTTTTCTATCCCTAACTTATTATTATTGTTTGGCAAGTTTCCTAAACTAAACTCTTTTAATTAAGCAATTGCTATGCTTAATTACTATTGTTGAGAAAATTCTTACTCTTGAATATCCAAGTTTAGAATTTCACATGAGATGCCATGATTCTTTTAAAAGTATCATTTAAGTGTATAATACTTATTCGATTGTATACCTTGAGAAGTTAATATTCAATATGAATATCATTTATTGAATTATCCAAACCAACTTTATTTGGTACGGATTCTGATGTCAAATTGAGATGAACAACCCTAATGTAGGGGATTAATGAAGATGCTTTAAGCGTTAAGATAATGTGCACAGTATCAGTACGAAGGGCTGATCTCCCTAAGTACGAGAAGTAAAGTCTATAGTCTTATGACTGTTAAAGGTTGGAAAGGTTAATATACTTGACAACCTAAGACTCGGTTCAAGGTCTTAATAACCCTCAGAAGTAATTTGACTCTTGACTAATATTCTTGATTCAAAAGTTGAGAAGTAATTTGACTCTTGGTTAATATTCTTGATTCAAATGTTGAGCTTTCTGTTATTCAGAATTCTTTCACTCGCATGTTATTATTCTGTCATATTTTTATACTTGCGGGCATCCGTGCTCACTCTTGCATAATAACATTGCAGCTAATAATGAACGAAGTGATGTACCTTCTAGTAGCAAGGGCAAAGGAAAAGCTAACAAGTGATGAAGATTTGTGTTGTCATGAATAATGTTAAAGTTTAAGATTTATGTGTGATGATTTAAGACTTATTTATTTATGTTTCTGCAAAAGAGATTTAAGGTTAAATATAACCTGGGATTTATGATGTATTTTTATTTCAGATGATGTAAGATGATGATTTATTTATCTAATAAATGAATTTCGTTATTTATGGGTAGATAGTTGTATGATATTGGAACAGTGAACACCAAATCCTGTAGAAATTAAGATACCGGATTTGGGGGTGTCACGTGTGTGATGAAAGGAAAACATATGTTTTAAAAGGGAAACTTATAGTTTCAATTATGAACTTAGACACGTACATAGCACGTGCATCTTTTGATTCTGAAAGCATGACCGTATAGTCTATATTGACATGAAAGGTACGTTTAAAGTGTCGAACACACTAGCATGAACGATTGCAAGATTTCAACGACTTTAACGAGAAATTTAAGCCTTTTGAAAACAAACTTGACCAAGATTAGTATCTTTTAGATTCTGACCATATGAGAACATTTACAAGGTTTAGATATGTGTTTCAATTGCATACGAATTATATGTTGAGACGCTTTACATGTACTATGTTACCTTTGTGGACTTAGTATACTTTTCAAAGGAAACTTAAGATTTGAAAGTTAATAACATCAATTACCATGTGGGTTATATTATGAGCATGCAAGCATGAAGATTAGGAGCTCACTATGCCTATAGACATATTAACATGAACATCATTTGTTTATATATTGATTTCACCTATGCACGCATATTCATAGAAAATGAATTTCTAAAGTATAGCCTATGTGATAGGAATATACATGAGCAGTATAAGCACAAGCATATTTACTAAGTATTGTTAGTCTCGTGAGGTGTAATATGGCGATGTAAATAATCTTTGAAACATGAATATGTATTAGTTAAAGTATGTGAATTACTGGCATGAAAACACGACTTCGAATTGAATATAGAAAAAGCATGCTAGTTTCGAACGAGAAGTTAATAACTTGATAAAGTATGTGTGTTGATTAAATATAAGTAACTTGAAGTATTATGTGTTCAAGCCTATATTGATGCATAGAAACTAGATAATCTAAAGTTATTAAATCTATGACATGATTAGATTGACTTACGTGAATTGGATAGATTAATATGATAAGCAGATTCTTGTAAGTGTAGACTCGTATTAAGTTTACACATTCTAATTGGAATACCGACTTATTAATGTTTGGTTATTTCAGCGAGATTTAATTAAAGCTAGAACTTAATTGTAGCTGAGCAATCAGGCAAGTTTCTGAACTTCACTCTTTGGTTGTGCAAGTTCCTTAATTCTTATTTGTGCAAGTTTCCTAACTTCATTTGATTGTTATATTGAATGCAATTATTTTAAATTCATGCACTACCTTATTCAATGAATCGTGTAAGCGAGTTTCTTAACTTCACTTGATTTGAATGCAAGTTCCCTTACACTCTTTATTGTGCAAGTTCCTATCCTTCTCATATTGTATTGAGCAGGTTATTATCGTATTGACGGTTAATTATTTAAATCTTGAACTTTATTTCCAAGAATGCTATTAGGTGGTTTAATTACTTTACAATTATTCCACATCGATATTATTGTTATTCGCACTTGGTGCACTTGAGTTCATACAGTCTTGGACTTGTAAATCATTTAAAGTTCTATAATTCTTGAACTGTGTCAGATAGAGTCTAAATCCTTGTTCGGTCAGACATGTATATGAAATTTTATAAAAGCTATCCAAACCAATTGATGGTAAGGATTCTAAGACTGAAAGAACACCCTTATATTATAAAAAGGTCGCAGGTATCTGATATAAGATACAAACAACAGAGTTGAATGTTATGCATATACATGGCGTACGCGAGGCTGATCCCCTCAAGTACTTATTATGTAGCCAGTAACCAAAGGGTCAGTCAGCTATTGATTCTGTTGGAGTTTTATAGTTCAAAAGTCTACTTGACTATCAGTTATTCTAAAAGTAATCATTATTCTTGCTTCCAATATTCATATTGTTGAATTCATCATGATATATCCTTTATTGTTGTATTTAAACTTGCTGAGCAAACTTGTTGCTCATTCTTGCTATATCATGACTTATATTACAGTTAAGCCCGAGACTTCAGGGAAGGACAAGGGTAAAGGGAAGATGTAGGATTAGTTTGCAAGGAGCAGACTTTATTTTTATGTTTAATTAATTATTGTTATAAAATATGAACCCTAATGACTATTCTAGGGTATGTTTGTATGTTTGTATTTAAGGTTATCGAATCTTGGGATTAGTAACACCTTTTGAATGAACGACGTACGTTTATTATATTCCGCATTTTAGTTATCGTATGTTATTTAGAGGTGGATGTTTAGTATTATTTCGTGACGACCGGACCGGGGTCAGAGGACCCGGATTCGGGGGTGTCACAAATTCTATCTCCCTCCTATGTACTTCCCCTTGACTGCTGATCAAGGTTTCTATTTAAATTAAATAGTTTAATGTAATAGAAATAGTTAGAATTATCTTGAAGAAATTGGAGACCAAGGAGCAAGGAGCGCGTGAAGACTCGTTTGTATGGAGCCCGGGTTTAAATGTAATAGTTATATTTAAATTTAAATTCTTGCACTCTTAGGTTTGACCTTTTGGTTCACTTGGTGGCTCTAGTGAACCAAACTAGAATAAAAGTCCATAATCAATCCGGGTAGAATATAGTATTCTATATTGCATGCTAAATATTATATATATTATATTTTATGCAAACATGCTTCGCATGTTTAATAAAATGACGCGTATTTTATATATATATGTGCATGCGCACTAAACAAGATGAGACAAATAATAACAAACCCCTCAAAGAAATAATATTAAGTTCGAAGCAGTTCAAATGATATTTGGAATATCGAACGTCGCCTTCTAGCATGATAAATTAATAGAGTATTAAAATTTTAATATGAGCTTGTCGTGCTATCCACAAGGCGAGTATTGCGTATTTAAGATGTTAATTAATCACATTTGATGCTTATAAAGAAAATTGAACGATCTAGTCTTGTTGTGCTATCCACAAGGACGAACATTTTTCTTATGAATTTATGGAAGTGCTAGGCTGGACTTAACTTAAATTATTTTAGTTCGGATGTGCACACACTTGACCATTATGATTTAAGAGGCAAAATAAAAGGAGTTATATAGTGATGTAATTGACAAGAGTTGTCTACCTATTTATTTGTATATCGCTTGTTGTGCTATCCACAAGGTTATATACATTTGAAATGGGATCCTTATTCTCACTAGCAAATCTTTAATTAGATGTTGCCGAATTATATAAGTGAGGGTAATATAGTTTGATAAAAATAGTGGGAGATACCAATTTAAAATAAAGACCTAAATTTATTTTGGTACGCAAAATTAATAAAATGAATATTTGCTAAAATGTTATTTTTCACATGCAAAATTTTAAAAATATCAAAATCACTAATTTCACTGCGAAGCATACTTGATGCTAATAAGCTTACCAGGCCGAATTATACGGATTGGCTAAGAAATCTGAGAATAGTTCTCACTGCTAAAAAGATTTCTTATGTCCTAAACTCACCTGTCCCTAGAACTGTTCCAGAAACAGCCTCTGGGGAAGAGATTGCCACCATTGTAAAGTGGCAAGATGATGCATCTGTGGCTCAATGCATCATGCTCCCATCCATGAATAATGAGCTTCAGCATCAGTACGAAAACATGGATTCTCCTACTATGTTGATTCACCTCAAGGAGTTGTATGGTGAACAAAGTAGGACTGCTAGATATGAGATATCTAAGGAGCTCTTCCGATCTCCGATGACCAAGGGCAAAGTGAACATAAAGGAACAAAAGAAATCTGATCCAGCTAGCAAAGGAATGTGCTTCCATTGCAATGAGTCGGGTCATTGGAAGAGGAACTGCAAGAAGTTTCTGGCAAAGAAGAAGCTTGGAGAAGCTTCGACTTCCAATCAAGGTTTGTTCATGATTGAAATTAATTTTTCAGAAAGTCAAAATTCTACTTGGGTATTGGATACCGGCTGTGGTTCTCACATATGTAATAATGTGAAGGTACTGGTCACAAATAGAAAGCTGAGCAATAATGAGGTCATCCTACGAGTGGGGAATGGAGCAAAGGTTGCTGCATTAGCTGTAGGGACTTATTGTTTAGTAATGCCTTTGGGAAAGTCCATTTATCTTAATAATTGTTATTATGTTCCGAATATTATTAAAAACATTATTTCAATTTCTGTATTGGATATGGAAGGATTTAACGTTGTTATAAAGAACAATAGTTGTTCTATTTATAAAGACGATGTTGTATATGGTATTGAAAATTTGCGAAATGGACTTTATACACTTGACTTACAAGAAAATATTTTTCAAATTGAACAAACTAAGAAAAGGAAAAGAGATGATATTAATTATACTTACATGTGGCACTGTAGACTCGGTCATATTAATGAAACAAGATTATCCAAGTTGCATAAAGATGGACTCCTTGAGTTATCTGATTATGAATCATATCCAACTTGTGAATCCTGTTTCATTGGTAAAATGACTAAATCTCCTTTTAGTGGAAAAGGAGAAAGAGTTACAGAGTTGTTGGCATTGATTCACACAGACGTTTGTGGACCTATGACAACAAGTGCACGGGGTGGGTATTCTTATTTTATTACTTTCACTGATGATCACTCAAGATTTGGATATGTGTATTTAATGAAATACAAGTCAGAATCATTTGAAAAGTTCAAAGAGTTCAGAAGTGAAGTAGAGAAACAAACGGGCAAGAGTATAAAGATACTTTGATCAGATCGAGGTGGAGAATACTTAAGCGGTGAGTTTCTCAATTGTCTCAAAGAAAATGGTATAATATCACAATGGGACTCCTCCAGGTACACCACAGTTAAATGGAGTATCTGAAAGGAGAAATCAAACACTGTTGGACATGGTTCGATCCATGATGAGTTTTACCGACCTTCCAATTTCTTTATGGGGATATGCCCTAGAAACGGCTGCATACCTACTTAATAAGGTACCTACCAAATCTGCCCCAAAGACCCTATATGAGATGTGGAAGGGGAGGAAACCAAATCTTAAGCATGTTAAGACTTGGGGTTGCCCAGCTTATGTCAAAAAGTTTGAAAATGATAAGCTACAGACTAAATCCGATAAGTGTAGATTTGTGGGATACCCTAAAGAAACTTTAGGGTATTATTTCTATCATCCAACTGATCAAAAGGTGTTTATTGCAAAACATGCTACCTTCTTGGAAAAGGAGTTTATCTATGAAGGGGTCAGTGGGAGTAAGATATATCTTGAAGAAGTTCAAGAACCACAAATTATCACGGATCAAAGTCAGGTACCTGACCAAGTAGAAGAACCTACTATACTACACCCTGTTCGTAAATTTGGAAGAGTACCGAAGATACCTGAGAGGTATGGATTCGTTATAGAGGATGATGATGAGGTACACATCATGAATGATGATGATCCATTGAATTACGAACAGGCTATGAGTAATAAAGACTCAGGAAAATGGCTTGAAGCCATGAAATTCGAAATGGACTCCATGTATGAAAACAAAGTATGGACTTTGGTTTCACCACCTGAAGGCATTAAGCCTATTGGGTGTAAATGGGTCTTTAAAAGAAACACTGGAGCGGACGGTAAGGTAGAGACCTATAAAGGCCCGACTGGTTGCAAAAGGTTTCAAACAAAGACAAGGAGTTGACTATGATGAAACCTTTTCACCAGTAGCTATGCTCAAGTCCATTCGGATTTTGCTTGCGATTATAGCTTATAATGACTATGAGATCTGGCAGATGGACGTGAAAACGGCCTTCCTCAATGGAAAACTTGAGGAGGATGTATATATGACACAACCAAAGGGATTTGTTTCAAAGGTTGGAACAAATCAAGTCTATAAGCTGCAACGATGCATTTATGGATTGAAGCAAGCTTCTCGTAGATGGAACATTCATTTTGATGAGACAATCAAAGAGTTTGATTTTATCAAAAACGACGATGAACCATGTGTGTACAAGAAGGTTAGTGGGAGCGCAATTTCATTCCTTGTATTATATGTTGATGATATATTACTGATAGGGAATGACATTCCTATGCTACAATCGATTAAAATCTGGTTATCTAAACACTTCTCCATGAAGGACTTGGGAGAAGCATCCTATATTTTGGGGATAAAGATCTATAGAGATAGATCTAAAAGGATGCTTGGTTTATCCCAAGGAACGTACATTGATGCAATGCTAAAGAGATTTAGCATGGAAGATTCCAAAAGAGGTCTCATGCCGATGAGCTATGAAATACATCTCTCCAAGAAACAGGCCCCAAAGACACCTGAGGAGAGAGACCGTATGAGTAAGATCCCTTATGCTTCTGCAATAGGATCTATCATGTACGGTATGATATGTACTAGACCGGATGTTTCTCATGCACTTAGTGTAACGAGCAGATACCGGTCGAATCCGGGAGAAGAGCACTGGAAGGCAGTGAAGAATATCCTAAAATACTTGAGAAGGACTAAGGATATTTTTCTTGTCTACGGTGGGTCTGAATTAAAACTTTAGGGCTTCACATACTCAAGTTTTCAAACGGACCAAGATGACAGTAAATCTGTTTCGGGGTATGTTTTTACCTTGAACCAAGGCGCAGTGAGTTGGAAGAGTTCCAAACAGCAAACAGTTATTGATTCAGTGACAGAGGCAGAGTATATAGCTGCAAGTGAAGCTGCAAAGGAAGTTGTTTGGATGAAGAAGTTCATAACTGAACTTGGTGTGGTTCCTAGCATTGGAGAAGCAGTTCCCGTTTACTGTGACAACACAGGAGCAGTTGCACAGGCTAAGGAACTGAGGTCTCCTCAGAAATCTAAACACGTGTTGCGGCGATTTCACTTGATCAGGGAGATCATTGAAAGAGGAGACGTCACCTTGGAGCGTGTAGACTCTCAAGACAACATTGCAGATCCATTTACTAAAGCTTTAACACAACAACAGTATGGTATGAGATACCATGGCAATTGGCTTTAGTGCAAGTGGGAGATTGATAGTAGTGTGCATACAAGCCAATCATGTATGATGATAAAGCACATACTTTGTAAACAATCTTATTTATTTATAAATAAAATATTCATTTATTAAAGGCATTTAATTATCTACATGGTGCTATTTTATAATATGTAAATAACCCATAGTTTTAAGCAATGCTTTTAGAATTATGATGTTGATCATGCTAATGAGATCTAAATTCTTAGAAAGATTTAAAACTAAAATAGTTCTCAATCGTGGGATTACTAAAAAGGGGATTATTAAATCCGGATAGATTGGTACATATGTTGCTTGCTCATTGGATGAGGATGATTGATCTCATGATCATTTGTGTGGAGACACTAAAGCAAGTATGTAGGTGCTTATTGGAGAATAAGTTCACTGAACGTGACTCGCTATGGAATACCTAATGGAGTTTTACTCACCTGTCAATAGGAATTCCTAATGTGAAAGTAGTACAAGTGATCCTTGGACTTGAGATCATCATAGTATCTTGTATGTAACAAATTATACTTTGACTTATTCCTTAAGACCTTTTAAGGCATATATAGGGTATGCTTGGGTATAATGAGTTACATATGGAGATAATGAATGATCAATAAAGAATCTACCATCTCTAGTAAAAGAGGAGATATGTCCTATGTGATTCGTTAAATGACAACCCAGGAATCCTTGGCCAAGGTGGAATGAAATTAGAAAGAGGTTTCTAATTTGCATTAATCGGAGTTGTGCATTTTCTAATCGAAATACATATAATTAAATAAAATAAGACTTGACAGTAAATTCGTGTCTTATATTTAATTGGAACATTGTATGGTGGAAGGATTGAATTGTATGGTAACTATTTATTCACAGGTTCTTTTATGATTAATGTCGAAATCTATATTATCTGGAAAGTCGTTGATCGCTAGGGAGGCTTATCCCTATTGTAGAATAAATATTATTTATTTAAATATATTATTAGTTTAATTTATTTATTTAATAAGATTAGAATTGTTCTAATTGATTTATTCACAACCGCTTTAATATAGAGAACCTAAAGGGTCACACCATAAAAGGAAGAATAATTATTTAAGAAGGTAATGGCATAATCGTAATAATGCATTAAATATAATTAATTTAATCTATAGTGATAGAATAAATTAAATAGCTTAATGTTTATTATTTAATATTTTGGAAATATTAAATATAAATTAATAAGAGGAGTCTTATTAATATTATTATAATTATTATTATTATTTTAATTTCTAAAAGAGTTTAGTAATTAATTTAATATTAGTACTCTCGTTTATTCCTTATAAGATTAGGAGACAAATTAATTAAATAAATTTAATTAATTATTCCCATGTGATGGGAATCCTAAATTAATTAAAGGAGTTTAATTAATTAAAAGAAATCCCATGTCTAATAGGATTAGAAGGGTTGACCAATATCTATATAAGAGGAGTCTTATAATAGATATTGATGGATGCAATTCCAATTGTTGGAGAGTACTCCTTTTCTATAGAGGATAGAAAACTAAGTCAACCACCCTCCTTCTTGATAATTCCTCTTCCTTGGTGGATCACCTCTAGAGGCCAAACACTTGGGTGGCTAACGTTGTTCAAAGGAAGGAATTTAACCCGGAAATTCAAGAAGATCACGAAGAACAAGGAGTTGAACTAGTACCTATGGAAGCTTCGTTCTACAAGGGTATGATTCCATAACTTCTTATTTATCATTTTAAATTAATAATTTGCATAAAGGATGATCCGGGTAATGGTTTTGTAGAAATTTTTTTAAACTCTGATATACCATGCTTCCGCTAATTTTTGCAATTTGATTGCGTCACGATTTCGTACAAACCCAACACTTATAATCTGATTTCATGCTACATATGAATAAGTACGTAGTAACATACGTAGAGGAATATACGACTATGTTAGAATCATATGTGTATACTTGAATTTTATATCCAACTTGTGTATCGAATATACATAGCTAATGAATATCCTATATACGTAAATATGTTATAATAGGACTCGAAAAGCGTTGATAAGCTTTACTTGGTAATCTACGCTTAAGGCAAGTATCATATCCTTGTATTTATTTTATTCAAGGAATATTGTAAGCAAGTTCCTAACCTTACTCTTTATTGAGCATTGCATTAAGCTTGTGTTATTATTGTCGTACAAGTAAACTATTAGAATTGCGATTCATGTGTTATAACTTAAATACTTCGTGGACGAGATAAAGTAAATTTATATTCTTCGAACTTTAAATCTTGAGTTTTGGACTGATAATTGTTATGATCTATGCCATTTGATTCGGCTAGACTTATATTGTTTGAAAGGCAATCCAAACCAATTGGTTGGTGCAGAATCTTGTATTTGACTGAGATAAACAACCCTTTTGAAGGGGAAATTATATTTGTTGGGAGACCGACGTTCACATTTGTGTACGATTGAACGATATGCATACCGTATGGTACTTTAGGCTAATCACCTGATATACTTGTTTTTGTTGGATTATCAGTATATTTTTATTAATTCTAGTAGAAGTTCATAGTCCTTAGTGACTGCTCAGTATTCAATTATCTTGAATTCTTAAATCGATTTAGAAATGAATCATATTGATATTATTCTATCCTTAGAGACTGTTATTGAGAACTATTGATATTTCTTGTTGTCTTGAACTATCATACCTTGTAATACCCTTTTTAGAATCGAGAACTATGTTACTCACCCTTGTTGTTATATTACTTGCTAAGCAAACTTGTTGCTCATTCTTGCTTTTCCTAAAATATTTTAGTTAAGATAGATACAAGGGCAAGGGAAAGGCTACAGAGTAGTTTTTTTTTATGAAGAACTTTATAATTTTAATAAGAACTTTTGTTGTTATGTATTAGTTAGGTTTATATATGCTTAAGGTATGTTTAAGCTATGTAACCGATGTTTAAGTTACAAGACCTTGGAATGTGAATAAATTTTATTAATTAAATGTAATATATTCGGTAGTAGTATTTCGTGTTATTCCGCAGTGCGATGCGACATTTAGTCGTATTACTATTATCATGGTGCTAGATTGCAGTGCAAGTAGTGGTCCGAATTTGGGGGCGTCACACCTTCCCCACACTTAACCAAGCCCCGAGCTCAAAACTTTGTTTTCAAAGATCAAGTTTCGATAGTGTCCAGCAATTGGGCCTCTTTTAAATAAAACTCGGTTGAGTTAGGTATAACCATTTTTAAATATACCAACTGGCGACTCTGTAAAACGTTCAAATCGTCGACATGATATATGTTGGGCTTTTCCTGAATAACCTTCAAAACCTTTTTCAGAATAAAAAGAGTGAGGGTAGAGATAACTTAGAAAAAGAGATAAAAGATCCGGGTAGTGACCCGACCCGCTGATTTTTTAACCGACTTCGACATGTGGCTACTCTGCTAGGGACAATAGAGGGCTTAGGCCATTTTCCAATCTTTTCAAACATTTCCCTTTCAAAATAATGAATGCGTGAATTCGGCGTCTCCACATTAAATGAATGCGTGAATGCTGCATCTTTGCATTGAATAAATGTGAATAAATGCTTTACTGCTTTTTTAGTGCTTCGCACCCATATTAGTGCTTCGCACCAACTGTCATTATATGCATATGGTGAGGGTGATGTATGTGAATGTATGTTGTGTTCCTCTCACAAGGAGGCAAAACCCGTCGGTGATAAATAATGTCTCTAGGGACGGCTTAATCCCTGGGGCTCATGAAAATGCACCACCCAGATTCGCTCTAGTTAAAAGATCAGATTAATTTCCCCTCTAGTAGATTGCGATGATCTGGGGACCTTCATGCCAAAAAGCCGCTAGAGTAGCCTAAGATAGGCCATCCTCTGATTAACCCAATCCGACGGGAAGCTTCTTCATGCCTTCCTCTTTCAATTCAATGTCTAGTTTTTAATTCCAATGTAAAGGATCACAATGTAAATATCATAATGAAAGATTTACATTTCGTGTCAAATACAACCTATCATCCTGTCATCAAAATAACTGACCTTTGTTTTGCAGGATAAGATTAAAAAACACATCATGGTATGCATCCTATCCCTACCTACCTCAGGAAATTGACACGCCTACGTTTTGTTATAGGTAAAAAATTGGTCCTGTCATTGGGTTTAAATCTAAAAAAGCACAAAGCCTATCCACTGAGATGGCTGAAAGTGGCAAACATGAGTCAGGTTCAGTATCTCGAAAAGAATTTGAGGGACTTAATAATCAAATAGCAGAGTTGGCTATCCTCCTAAGAGAACAAAGTAAAAGCACTCAGGGCCAGGCAATGCCCAATCAAACCAAGTCCTCATCACAGGGTGGCAATCAAAGTGCTAATAAAAAGGGGGAAATGCAGATCCCTGAACCTCGATCCAATAAAAAAACCAACAAAACCCCTGAAATCACAAATCTCGAGGATGATCGGGAAACTGGTGATATCTGAAGGAAAGTCCAACAAATGGAAGACACCATCTGAGCAATCAAAGGGACTGGAAACCTTGGAAGTGTCACCTATTCGGACCTCTGCATATTCCCAAGGGCTTGATATCCTGACAAATTCAAAGTCCCAGAGTTTGAAAAATATAATGGGGCAGGCGATCCCTATACGAACTTGAAAGTATACATTGGCGAGCTAGGGTCTTATGCTGAAGATGAAAGCCTTAGAATGCAACATTTCCAAAAGAGTCTCACTGGAGAGGCTAAGATATGGTATGCCCGACTTGATAATGCAAAAATCCACAGTTGGGAAGAGTTAGCCCATGCCTTCCTAACTCAATACAGCTTCCAGTCTCAGATGGCTCCGAATCGGTATCAAGTGTCCAAAGTCAAAAAGCAGAGTATTGAGTCTTTCCGTGAGTATGCCCAAAGATGGAGACGTCTAGCAGCATAAGTCAGCCCGCCTATGACAGAAACTGAAATGGTGATGACTTTTATAGACATTCAAAAGGCACCCTACTATGAGAGAGTCCTAGCTGGAAAAGGAAAGCCATTCTTAGAGATGATCAAACACGGCGAAATGACATAGATGGGCCTAAAAGAAGGCAAGATTAAAGATCTCACGGCCTTGAAAGTAGCCACCGATCATATACAGTCTAGAAACTATGCGAGTGATCCCATAAGGATACCCAAGAAAGACGATGAAGATGTATCCCTCATTGTACAGGGGCAATCTAGGCAACCCAACCATAGTCCTCCCATTTGGAAGAAGGAATGTAATCTGTCATTCCAACAACAAACCGCGTTCAACCAATGCTAAGACAGAAAGAGAAAATTTGAAAGAAAAAAAATCGGGTCTTCACTCCACTAGACGATTCCCTTGAAAACATGTTGGTGATGTTAATAGATCACAAGAAAATTATCGAACTGGCTCCACCTATTGATCCAGAAAGCAAAAGATACAATCCTAGCCAGATATATGCTTACCATTCAAGATCTCCAGGACACGATACACAAGATTGTTAGTCCTTGAAGCATAAAATCCAAAACCTGATCAAAAACAGTGATATTGTGGTCCAGCAACCTGACCATCCAAATGACAACACCAACCTTCTGATACCTCATGATACGGAGGGAGTAAACATGATCGGGTTAGGAAGCGATGAAATGTATCCAAATCGTAAATATATACGAAGGATGGAGGAATACCCCCAAAGGTACATACAAATGTCCTAGAGCAGGAAAATGTAGAGAAGGGTATGACAGTGATGCAAAAATTAGATACGATCCAGCATCAAGTAACTCTATTGGCTAATCTGATAGTACGCCAACATCAGGATACAAGGCAGCTTTTCACTCAACTATCAGAAAGCCAAGAAAAAGAGGAGGTTATTCAGAATATAAGCCTATCTCCATCCAAGATCAGCCAGCAAAATGAAGAAAATCAGAGCATACTGAGTAGACGAGAGAGGGGGAATGATAGAATTACTAGAAGATCTCGCCAAAGGAAAAATCGTCCTAAGGAATGCGAATTCCCAAATAGGAAACATCAAGCAACATTCCAAACATTGGCCAACCCTCAAAATCCTACGGCACCGAGAGACGGGTAGAGTAGGCGGAGAAGGGTATTCACACCTTTGGGGGACTCATTGGAAAATATGTTAGCATTGATGGTTGCATAGAGAAAGATTACCGAGTTTTTGCCTCCTACCAAACCCAAGACAAAAAGTTATGATGCCACAAAGATATGATGCTATCATTCTAACTCACCTGGACATGCAACTGAGGAATGTTGGTCTCTAAAGCACAAAATCCAGGATCTCATTGAAAATGGAAAACTACAGATAGAAGTCCCCATGACCGAAAAAGGCAAAATGAAAATAAAGAGCTTAAGAGGTCCACTCGAGGCAGGTATCTTAGAGGAGGTGACGACTGTAAGCCCCAATCCTGGCAGAACACTAGGTGGACAAATCTTAATGCTTGGAGTGATAGAGGAAACAGGAGAGCCCTCCAAGGAAATTCATGCGCCACCATCAAAAATCTTGTTGCCAGAAGTTAGCAACCACATTCCTGACGTTATCCTCCTGGATGATGAAGAGGAAATACTGATCCTTCCCAAGATGGAAAAAGCCAAAAAGAAAATTTCCTTACGAGAAATACAACAACCATGCGAGAGTGATTTCATACTCTAATCCTCTCATTCCTATGAGAAAGGTGAAGGAATAGATGAAGGAAAAGGTGGTGAAATTCTCGAGGAAGCCAACCCATCGAGGAATCTAGAGTTCATCCCTTTCTGCGGTGAGTCCAGTTTGAGCCTCCTTGAGAGGTATACTGATTCGAGAAGTGATCAAGTCATGGCCATGATTGAAGATATTCATGACCAGGAGGTAACCTCTATCACAAGACTCGAAGGCAACACAACCACTGACAACTGGACTATCAAGCCTCAGCTTGACCGAAGGACGTAGATCTAGAGGAAAGTTGCGAGTTTCAGAGGATGTTGGGACGTTATCCTTTTCTTAGCAATATGCCTTTTATTTTCCATGCATAAAAAATCAAAATCCCAAAAAAATCAAAAAAAAATCACAAAATCAAAAAATCAAAAAATCGACCCTTTCAGGAAAGCCTGAATTACGAATGACCTGATCTCCCTCCACCCGGGAGTACGTAGGCAGCCATTTCTGGTGCGGTCAAACCAAACAAAAAATTCAAAAACCCATCAAACTAAACAAAAAATTCAAAAACCCATCAACCCAAACTCAAACCCAAAAGAGACACTTCTCAAAGCCTCTCACACAAAAACTTGAACTGCGAACGACCTGATCTCCCTACACCAGGGATTATGTAGGCAGCCATTCATGGTGCTATTTGACCTTCAAGAAAAAATAAAAACCAAATCAAAAAACCAGTTTTAAGGCATCGAAACCCTATAAAATTCAAATGTTATCAAGTCTCCCTAGCCAACAGGCCCTGCTGAGGAAAATTAAAGCTAGTCTCTAGACCCATGGATAAGCGGGATAACAGTGCCAACATGGCATCTCTCTGAAGATGGAGGAACAGCTACAAGCTCATGACCCTCGGTCTCTGTATGAGCAAAAATATCCGCAGCCATATGCATAGGGCTGCTATGACTATCTATGAAAGCACTCATGTCTGCAACCAGGCTATGTGTATATGATCTAAGTGCAGTGTTGTATGTAATATAAACATCCCAGGTATCTCTTCCCTCGTCCCTCTCAACATAAGCAGCATCCCGGACAACTAATACCTCCTCAATCTCCTCAAAGACTGCATCTGGGCAGATCAGACTTCATCTCTCTCCTAAAGAGATGCATCTCGAGTGGATCAAGGCTCGTCTCTCTGAACCAATGCTATATCTTGAGTAGCTCCAGCCTCATCTCTAGTAGCAAAAGTTGTGTCTCTGCTGAAAAGGGCTGTCAACATCAATGCTCTAGCCTGATCTCTCTCAGAAGCCATCTGAGCAGTGAATCAGCAATAGCTGGATCTGTCTCGGCAGGGATACTCGAAGGATCACTTGCTAAAGATGCTGTCAAATCAACAAATGAATTATCCTCGGTGGGAGAATCAGATCCTCTATAGGCTCCTCCTCATCTGAATCAATACTCGGAGCTGATCGGACAGCCGCAACCAATGTAATATCGTATTCTAACCATGCCAAATACTCTGAAGAACGATTTGGATGGCTAGTAGAGAAATCAACATTCTCTTTGTGAATCCAACACTCCTAAATCCTGATCAGGTCAGCTGGCGACAAAGATAAAGTTAATACCCTCTGATCCATATCTCCCTCCAAATGGTGAAGGCTCTGAAATTGATCAAACTGACCCATGACTTCTAGCGGGAGCTATGTGGTCACCCCCAAAACCCGCCAGGGGTAGATAATCCAAGCCAAATGCATGAATGATGAAGTTGTAAGGGGAGATAAGTCTTGAACATGGCAATACCGAAAAGGGATGCTCAATCTCTGATATGAAGGCCAAACTTGAAAAGTATACATCCAAGGAACACACTCAAGATCGATGACATATGTTAAGAGGACCCAACGACACCTCAATAGTGTTCCATAAAATTCGGAGCTAGTCTCGAAAGGAAGAGACATTGATACATCAAGACGACCAGTCACAGGGATGAACTGGCAATCATCATAAGATGCAACCTGTCAGCAACTCATCACTCCTGATGTGAGAGAAGACTTGATCTCCTTGGACCCATAGAAGCACATGGGCTACCGTCATGGCAAAGTCTATCTCATACCCGTCGACATGTTCCTTAAGCAAAAGGCCACGAATTAAACCTCACAGATCAAGGCAAATCCGGTTGAAGCCATCACACCCCCAACCAAGCTGAGCTCTTAGGTCCAATTCATTGGAGTACAAAGGCATCTAGACATTGATCATCAAAGGTGAAACAACAACACAACGATATATCAAGCATAATCATCAACAAGGACCTTCGAAGAGCTGACACCACCAATATAAAACCTTCATCAAACCAGAAGAAAGGTCATCAAAGCCAATTGCTCCTACAAATCAAAAATAATGACTAGGGCATCCAAGCATTAATGCCAAAATCCACTACATGTTCATCATAGGGGTCATGCAATTAAAGACTCTTGTGATCTCGGCATCTTATCAGCCCATCAGTCAAACATACAACCAAGCAATCCTTCTAGATGACAAGCAAGACTAGGGAAAGTTCAAAGTCAACGACAACCCAATTTTAGGACCGTTACAACAAGACTAGACCAATTTTGGAAATTACGAGAATTCAACACTGGGGAATTTATCAACCATCCAATCAACATGCACCAGTTGGCACCATCAACATGGTCTGTCATCATCCAAGCTTCCATCATTGGCAATCTGGTATGATCAATCTGTCTTTTCAATTCATAATTTTCTTAGACTAGTGCGACCCACTGATAAGGTATGACTCTTTCATCTCTTTACGTGCTTTTAATTTTCCAATTACAAGCATTGGCAATGGTATACATGTTAAATATAGATAAATCTTGCGTTAGAATCTTGGAAAAAAGTTTTAAAAAGGAAAAAAAGATTTTTTCTTAACTTGTTATGAATTGGATTAATTCCGATAAGCATCCGTGGAGCGAGAATCACGAGAATGATTAGAGAATCAAGACTATTCAACCTTTTGATTAGGCATGATATCCTAGTTCAAAGCTCTTTTAGAGCAAACTTGACCTCATATGCATGTCTGCACTTTGCGATTGACCTAACTCTTAGTTGTGGGGTATGAAAATATGACGACAAGGATGACAATTAATAGCCAGCCTAATGTCTCGAATCATGGTCTGGGTTATTTGAGTTATTAAGCATGAGTAATGGCTTTACACCTGGTTCCCTAAAGCCATCTAGTTTGGGAGCCACCGGCCCAACGCTCGTTACATAGGTAACTCAATGCCTAAGAAAACGAGCATTACAAGAAAAAGGAAAAACCTGAGCAGATCCGAATTGTGGCCTAGGTTACTCGAGTAATTAAGCCCGAGGGGTGTCTCTACACCTGGTGCCCTACAGTCATCTGGTTTGGGAGTCACCGGCCCAACACTCGCTACACAGGTAATTTAAAGCCTAAGAAAACGAATCTTGTACAAGCTCAGGCAAGGATCAAAAAGAGTAGACCGCCTGACATGTCTCGAAGTATGGCCTTTGTTACTCAAGCCAGTAAACCCGAAGGGGTGTCTTAACACCTAGTGCCCTAAAGCCATCTGATTTAGGAGTCATTGGTCTAAAAATCGTTACATGGGTAACTCTGAATAGCCTAAGAAAACAAGAAAAAGTTAAGTGAGGAAAATAAAAAAAATTACAAGATGAAAATGAGATCATCTAACCCTGCTAAGGGTTGTGTCACTCATAGTGCACATGTCATAGAAGATGAGGTGTCTCTGATGAAGGGAGATAAGTCTTTTAAATCTGATCCTACCCATGAAAAATGACCATGGACGCTTTAAAGTTGTCTTGCGATTTCATAACTTGTCAAATGAAAATTTTAATTTCCTTAGGAAAGATGCATTGTCATACTTAATTTGAAGATCTTTCGCGATAAGATAAGAGCGCATTAAGCATTCAATTTCATAAACTTTAACTTCAAATGCCTCATTCACAAGATCATACTAACCCCGACAGCCCGATCGATCAAGCTTTCAGCACATATTGTTATTTATCTGAATGTGCAGGATATCGCTCACCATGAATGTGGTCAACAAAGCAAGTTCTTTTGTGAACCCTAGAAACAACATGCGAAAGGGTTGGGGCATTGCTGATTCCAAGAAGTGGAAATGATCTACAGCAAGACCTAGTTCCTCATCAAAAAAAGAGGAGAATTTCTGAAAGAAATCAAGGTAACATAAGTTGTCCCTTCATAAAAAGGGAAAAATTCTCAAAAGAGTCCGTAACTCTGGAAGAACAGATGCTCGATGACAAAAAGATCTAGCGAATGAAATCTACACCATCAAACATGTCAACATGCGCCAAGTCCTCACAAGTCGAGGCCTCTACACCAAAGTTTAAATCTGGGCAATAAAATAACAGGCTACATCATCCAGGACGTCAGCAATACTTGGGTCATCAGCCGAGCCAGCGTCTAACCCAGCAGGGTCGCTAATGAAAAGCTTACCCCTTTTTCACACTCAATGATCAAACCGTTGGCATCAATCTAGCGTAGCATCGAAGAAGGATCAGGTGATGAATACCGTGGAACACCACTTTAGCGAAGATATTGGGATATCTCCTAATAAAGCCATCAGTGTTTAGACCGCCAGAGGGACCACCACTAGATCAAGATTTCGAAAGAAAAATTGCAGCCCCTGGGAGATCCTCACCAAAGATGGCATATAAAAGGGGAACATCTGAATCTGCTCTGCGAATGACAAAAGGAGCCATATGGGAGCTAGAGTTGCTAAGCCTATCAAAATTTATGCATTAAAAGAAACTCCAAATCACCTTAAAAAGGGTGAGGTATGGTTCTACATCAATGCAATTAAGCATATGCATCAACATAGGACAAATTAAGATCATCATATCATGTCTAGTCTGCACATGTGCAACAAGAGCAACATCAGTGCACATCTCCATTAAAAAGTTAGGCATACATACCCAGTAGAGTTAAATATGCATACACATTCAATACACAAAATTGATGAAAAGTCTGCTACCGTTCGAGTAGGCATCGGGACAGTTCAATGATCAACCATTGTCCTTACCATCAGGGTTAGCACTGTTGTAAACAACTGGTGTAAGTTATCATCAAGATAGGCATCGGGAGCACCCACTGTGGTAACTCGGCAAAAGAGATATTACCCCAGCAGAGGAGCCTTCAGAAATGTATAATGACATCAGCCAAGAGAAAATTTCCCCCCCTGATAATATCGACAGCTATGAGAAACCATTGGGCTTAAACCAAGGTAACACCGAGGGCTACCACGGATGATGTCATCCCCAGCAGAAAGTGACAAGAACAGTCTGTGATAGCCTTACTATGATAGCCTATAAATGTCATCCTACCAACAACAAAGGATATTCTAAAGGACATCGTCCCCCAGCAAAAATGCAAAAAACATTTCAGTTTATCTTCATCAAACAAAGCATCCGCAACACCGATGAAAATCAAACCGTTCGAGTCAACACCAGCATAGACATCAGCAGCACTGCTGAAAGTCAACCATTGAGATCAGCCCCAACACAGGCATCATCCATGACCGGTCAGGGTAAGTTATTTGTGATGCGATTTGCGATACGATATGCGATTTATGATGCGATTTGCGATATGATATGCGATATGCGAAGTGCAAAATGCGATTTTCGAAAACATGTTAACATTCATTTTATTGCGATTTACATCATAAATAGCTTGTTATATTTCAAGTGTCTAGCAATCTTTATCCTGTTCATTCCATTGCATTACATAAACATGATAAACAGGGGCATCTGTAGACACTTAAAATTTTGTTTTCCTGTTACGAACCATGCAAGAGGGCAAAATCGTCTTCTCAGCCCCGTTCACCAATACTGGGATGTCAACTCAACCCCGATCACCAATATTGGGACATCAAACTCAACCCCAATCTCAATACCGGGCCATCAGTTCAACTCTGGTCTCAATATCTGGCCATCAGATCAACTCCGGTCTTAATACTGGGATATTAATTCAGCCTTGGTCACAACTCGGGGGGTACAGTTAAGCCCCGGTCAAAACTAGGAGATCCAATTCAGCCCCAGAGATAATCCTAGGAAGCCAATCCAAAATTCAGAGACAAACCTGAAGCATCATATCCTGCCCGGTCTCAACCCAAGAGGTACAGGTCAGCCCCGATCTCAACCTGGGAAGTCAGGTCAACTTCAGAAAAAGTCTTGAAGCATAACAACATTTTTAGAGAAAATCCTGGAGCGATCAAGTCAACCTCAAAGAATGACACTAAGGACAAACAGACTCAAATGGGATCCAAACCTTGGAAACAACCCCAGGAAGTCAGCCGAATGTCATGCCGACATTGAAAGCAACCCCGGGAGAGGCAAAATGGTCTTTTTATCAACTTGAAATTGATTCGGTCAAAATCAAGCCAAATTGATGACACCAAGGTTAGAAAGAACCATAACGGTGATCCCGAGTGAAAACAGCGCAAGACGGCTCAACAAATAAACTGTGGGGAATCGAAGACCTGGTTATGAACCTGTCTTCTCGGACTCAGAAAATGTTTTATCTTATGTCATTGTGACACTCTCGGCGAGGGCTTTTCGGAAAGGTATAGCACGCCTCAAACGGACGCTCCGATCAAAAGTTAGAAAGTTTCTACTTTGACCTCGCGTTGCTCGGAGTGCGTGTACTTCGAGACGACCAAACCAGGCAAGTGCTATGACGCCCCCCAATCCGGATCCCAAGAACCTCGGACTTGGTACGTTACGGTACTTCATTATCATATATATTCTATCATCTAATGCGGAACTACTAAACATATATTGTTTATTTCACATAATTCTATAATATTTTCCTAGGTTTACTAACCTTAACTGAATACATACCTTCAAAATTATAAAAGGTGTACATAAGATAACTAAATAGTTATTCGCATAACAATCTAAGATTGTACTTTGCTCTTGTCTGTGTCCTTCTTTGAACCTTCGTCTTAATCTGTAATTTTGTTATCATGATATAGCAAGGATGATCAACTATTTTGCCCAGCAAGTTTAAATATAATAAGGATATATCATGATTGAAAGAAGAATAAACATTCAAGTTTTTAACAACATAATAATTGTGAAAGAACATGAATCAAAATGCCAATAGTTGAATGACTGAATCAATAATATCTAATGTCACAAGGACCATGAACAACTTTAACTGAACCTTAGGGTAATGATGGTGATCAACCTTTCATACCCGATGAACATATGTAACATGCACTAAGTGCGAATTAATAATTAGTATAGACGTGAATAATCATCAATAATCATTCACTAACATGCTTTGAAATATAACTTGAGTTTGAGTTAGAAAAACTTGCCTGAACCATTGATTACTGCTACGCAATTTAAGTTAACGTCCTTATTTAAGATTGATCTTTCAATTAGCATACAATACCTTATTCTATAATACTATCTAATACTTAACCACATAGTCAAATACTAGATAACCTTAACACTACATTCATTTACAAGTCTAAACCTATCATACGTCGAGCTTTTAATAGTATTTAGTATAGTATACTGAGTGGTTTCCCACAAACAACCAACAAATTAGTTTTCATCTCGTCTACACTATTTTCACAGCGAGTTAGATCGGTTACTAATTCGTATATACCTTCCCCATATGAAGGAATCGTTTAGCCCAGCTACTATACATCAACTATTAAAGGGTACGACTGTACTACTTTAGACTTAAAACTTAATCACTTACTTAATAAGTTATTATATTAACTTGTCTAACATAGTTAAGTATTCGACATTACATTATAGTTTTAGTATTATCATTATATTTTGATAATCTTTTAATCATGTTATAACTTGTACTTATAAGTTATTCCTTTCTATGTTATCTTAGTAAACTAGATAACATTCAAGTAAACTGAAATTACTATTTCAGTAAACCAGGTTTCATTTCAGCATCCTGAAATCACTATTTTAGCAGACCATAATCCATTTTAACAAACTGAATTCAATTTCAGCAACCCGAAATCAAATTCAATACCCTGTATTCCTTTTTCAGTAGACTATAATTCATTTCAGCATACTGAAACCATTTCAGTAGACTGAAACCATTTCAGTAAACCCGAAACAAACTTCAGTACTCTGAATTCTTCTTTCCAACATAACACATACATAATATAGTTCATTTAATACCAAATTCAACAACTATATTTAAAATAACTTATTTCTCTATTTTAAATTCCTGTTTAATATTATTAATTATTTAATAATATTTCAAGTTAAGGTTATTCACCTTTTAATAACTTTTAAGTCAAGCATTACTAATAATATTTCAATCCAATATTATTAGTCATATAAAAATAATTTAAGTTATTAATCACATTAATAAACAATTTATTTTAATTATTTTGCTTTCCTTAATTAACTCATTAAAGCATTCTAAAATGCCATAAACATCATAACACTTCCCAAACGACCCAAACCTCCATCAAAAATCTGCACAAACCATGCTTAAGGGTTTCAAGTCGAAAAATCTTATTTTTCATATTTTTGACATCACATATTTAATTAAACTCATTTATCCATATAACATCATTTATATGAAGAATACCAAATTAGTCCCAAAATTATTTCTTTTATGGGATTTCACAGAATATAGTCCGACATTGAACATACATTTTTCTCGAAAATTTTAAAATATATTTACTATATTTAAATAGTCCATAATAGCTAAATCTTCTCATATTTTTCATAAATCGAGATTAACTCTAAAAATTCTAAAATTTATAGGATAAGCTCATGTTATATACATGTATTTCGAGTACAAATTTCATAATTTTTGGATTTATACACAAAGAGTTATTCTGGTGGCTTCATAAAAATAGCCATTCACCGTAAAATCCTTAACTCTCAAATCGTATGGCCAAAAAATTCTCAAATTTTTACAAGACCTTCATGTCTTCTAATATTATCACTCCAAATTTTCTCCAAAGTTTTAAGGCAAAAAAAGCAGACAAAATTTCCCCCGAGGTAGACTGATCCAACATAGTTTTATAGAAAAAAACATATTTCTCTTTTCTTTCTGTTTCCAAACCAATCAACACCCAATATGGGTAAATCTAAACATGAATTCATGGAAAACACATAATTAAAGGGTTTTATACTTTCAATTCCAAAAACCCCTTTTCATCAATTCACAAAAAGAAAGGAAAGTAAAGTTTAAGAATTAGGATTATACATTTGCTTAACTAGCTTCCCTTTCTTCTTCTTCTTCTTCTTCTTCTCCTATGGAGAATTTATTTCTCCTCTTTCCTCCCTAACATGGTTGCCGCCACTCCCCTTTTCTCTCTTTTTTTTTCCGTTTCTTTCTTTTCGTTTACTTTCTCTCTCTTCCTTTCTCTTTCTTATCTTTTCATTTCTCTTTCCTTATCTTCTTTTCTTATCTTATTGTCCCTAAAAATCGATCCATATCTTATTCCTCTTTTCTCTCTTCCACAAAAAGATAGGCCATTTGGCCATTTTCTCACCCACTCTTTTATTAAACATAGATGTATTATAAATATCTTCATACATTTCCCTTTATCTCTTCATTATCTAAACAAAAATCTATCTACATCTTTTCTTCCTCCCACTAATTTTCGGCCCATAGGCCCAATTTCCCCCCCATTTACATTGTTTTATATATTAATTATATTTAATGACCAAAATATTCTTCCCTCAATTAGGCTTTAGCTTGGGCCATAAATTAATTCCTTTGGGCTTGCAATTTTTTTTCTTATTATTGCTTACTAAATAAATTGGGCTTGGGCTTCCATCCATAATTAAATTGGGCTATTATAACACTTGTCCCATACATAATATATTGGGCTAGATTAAATAATTTAATTACACTTAATCACTTTATGTACAAAGTCTCATTCTTAATTAATTAATTGAGCTTGTTTAAATAATATATCCTCCTTAGTCCAATAAAATTTATTATTTCTTGAACTAATGCTCATCATTCTTGATATCTCCATATTATTATCCCTCAAAAAAATTAATTCACCTACATAACCCAATTACACTTAACATATTCAAATAAATTAAATATGTCATTAGGGTTCAATAATTTCCTACACTTGTTGGGCTTAGTTGAGCCACTTTATATAATGTGTTGGGCTCTCTAATTAATTCTTTGGGCTATGATATTATTATAGTCCAATACTTTTAATTCTATTATACCCTAATTATTTAATTAAAGTTTTCATTTCCCACTTTTGCAAATAAATTCCTTACACCACTCTTTTCAATTTCATAACCCAATTAGACTTGGTTATTAATTATTTGAGATGCATAAAATAAATATCTCAGGTTAGTATATATTTTTATATACTAACATTCTCTCATATCATAACCCCTTAGGTAATTTAATTATCACACCTAATATATATATATTAGGTTACATAATTTACTCTTAATTCTCTTTATATACAAAATAAATGTATACACATTATATAATGTATATTTATTTAATCACATACACGGCTCACATAAATCATCAAATATTCCACTTCTAACACCAATTTTGACTTTTCTGCATAAAAGTCAACTGTTGACTTTGACCAAAAAGCCAACCTTTACATATTTTATGTTTAATGTTCTTTCTGACCAAACTTGACGTTCTGGACGCAATCGAGAAGTCCGTACTTCAAAATTCTATTTTTAACTCAAATTTTGAGTTTTAACTTACTCCGTTTTTTGTTGCTAATCATATTAGCTAATAATTTTAAACTTATTTATCTTCCTATTTGCCAATCAAGGCCCACATTCAACTATGTAAATTACTAACATAGTTTTATCTTGATTCTTATATCCTTAACTTAATCCAACATTCCTCTTGCTAAAATATACAGCACCTTACTAAGTATATATATATATATATATATATATATATATATATATATTTCTATACACATACTCATCTTTCTTCAAGTTCATATTAATTTATTTCTAGGGTTTGGAATTTTTTGTACCCATATTTTCTCTATTCACATTCGAATAGCAAACCATATAGGTTTTACTTAAAGATTTTAAATAAATCCTCAAATTCTCAACTAGGTTTTATTCTTTAACTTTTATTTTAAACATTTAAGATTTTATAAAATTTTGGATTGTCACGAGTGGGCCCCTCCAATGGAGACACACCTCTACCTGCGATAGCAGCAGGTAAGTGGAGGCTCTCTGGCCTATAAATAAACGTGCACCCCCCCCCCCTCATATTTGAAAATTTTGAAACGCAACGAACCTCTGCCTGTTTGATTTTCTGACTTTTTCATCTCTTCTAAACCCAAAATTTTTCACTCTAACACGTAGATATACCCACATACTACCACATATCAGAAAATAACCGGTAGATTTGGACGTATAGAGCCTACGATTTGGCAAAAAGCCCGTGTAGCAGTCTATTTTGAGTATTTTTATTATTAGCAAGTTTATATTACTTCTTCGTACTTTAATACACTTTCACGTTAAGTTTCGTTTTCTAAATATGCCCGGAACTTAGTTCCTGTGGCTGTTTTCGTCAAAATTTGGTACATTTTTGTACATAAACTCAATTTTGGCATTTCTACAACTCGGATTGACGATCCGTCAGCTCCATCAGTTTTACTGCACTAAATTCTTCGTTTTGGCAACTTCGCCAGGTTTGGCCCTTTTTTGTGTTTATTCAACTATATATATACTAACATTTCAATTTTGTCAAGCCCGAATGTCAAATCCGAGGTTGTTTACTGCTTATATATATATTTATGCATATATAAGTAATTTTCACCACCACTGGATTCTCTTCCCAGTCTTGGTTCACTACATTTTTGTTAATATATATATATATATATATATATTTATATTTCTGTCCGGCCTGGATCATTCTGTGGCCTTTATACTATTTTTGCACCCTTCACCATTACTGGGTTATCTTCCCAGTCACTGGTTGACTACTTTTCTGTACATTTACATTTCTATTCGGCCTAAATTATTCTGTGGCCTTTTTACTGCTTTTATATATAAATATGCATATATAAGCAGCCTTCACCACCACTAGGTTCTCTTCCCAGTCTTAGTTGACTACTTTTCTGTCAATATATATATATATATATATATATATTAATTTCAGTCAGGGCACAGGCGTGAAAACCCATCTCCCTTTTTACTATTTTTCTTTATATATTTCAATTCTGTTCATCCTGGATCATTCTATGGCTTTTATACAGCTTTTATACATATATATATATATATATATATATATATATATATATATATATATATATTTCAATTCCAGTCCGGGCACCGGTGTGAAAATCCATTGCCATTTACAGCTTTCGTATATATATAAATGTATATATATTGCTTTACTCGCTTTATTAAATTGTTGCTTTAAATATTCATTTGATATGGATCGGCATTAATAAATTCAGCATATTTCAGTCATAAAAGCAACCTCGCGTCCCTTAGATCGCTATCTAGTGGGAACAAGATTCTTCGGCCAGGTGCGAACAAGGATTTACTGAATGAATCCTTGGTTCTAGCGACATTTGGGATATTTATCTATTTCTGTACAAATTTGAACTGTGCAGGTTTATTGGCTACTCATACGTGAGCCTAGGAATCGTGGGATTCATGATCAAACTGATCAAAATCTGATTCTAACGATGGACAAACTCCACTTTACGAATGTACCCTGCCAGTTTTTTGTAAAAATGTACATACAAAAGACTTTAAAATGGTTATCCAGATTTAAGGTCTCAATATAGTGAAAACAAGGTTTGTCGTGTCAGAGTCCCTCCGATGGCTATCATGCCCATGAGGAGACCGACAATTATATTTATTTTTGTGGTCGAGGATGCTTTGCAGCCTGACAATCACCATTCAAACTGTGCCTTAAGGCTGAAAAGATAAAAAATGGAAGTATCAACAGGCTTCCATTCCTATGTGAGCATAAGGGTTTGATAACCAGCTTTCAAAACATTATTTTCAATTCAATCAAACGAAAAAGCTTTTGCAAATCAAATTAAACACTTTTTCAAATCAAATCAAAGACTTTTTGAAAATTATATCAAACCATTCGTATATAGGTTCAACGAAGCAAGGCACTACTTCCAATCAATCAAACATAGGCCCAATTTTCAAACAGCCTTCACACACGCATTTCAGTTTTAAGAGAAATATTAAAAAGATGCGGTATCGTGTTTACACGGGAGTTGTGGGGTTCCTAACACCTTCCCCACACTTAACCAAGCCCCCAAGCTCAAAACTTTGTTTTTAAAGATCAATTTTTGACAGTGTCCAGCAATTGGGCCTCTTTCAAACAAAACTCGGTTGAGTTGGGTATAACCATTTTCAAATCTACCAACTGGCGACTCTATAAAACGTTCAAATCATCGATATGATACATGTTGGCCTTTTCTTAAAAAACCCTTCAAAACCTTTTTTGCAATAAAAAAAGTGAGGGTAGAGATAACTTAGGAAAAGAGATAAAAGATCCGGGTTGTGACCCGACCCGCTGAATTTTTTTATCGACGTCGACAATCGATTTTACATTTTGACACATCTCATCCTTCTCCTGTATTTCTTTAATTCTCTCTAATAGGGTCATAACACCCTCAAGAACAAATAGTTTTTGGGTAGAGGTAGTCGGAATTCTCACCTCTATTTTGAGTTTATCAAAGTCTTTTATTTGTACCACGTTGTATGTTATTATGTTCAATTTCTCTTAGTTCTTTCTACTTAACGCATCTGCAAGCACATTGGCTCACTACTAAAAACTATGGTCATTTGTGATAGCCAAAAAACATCACAATAACTAGAAAAACCATCACAAAAGGTTTACATGATGGCTTTAAGCATCACAATGGTCGTCTTGTATACGCCCATCATGAAAGGTTTTACGTGATGGTTTTGGCAATCACACAAACGCTTAGTGCTTTTTTGATGATTAATACAATCACATTAGCATGTAATCTATTGTGATTGTTAAAGTCATCACAAAAAACACGATTTTAGGGATCAAAGGTAAGAACATGAATCTCTATTTGCGGACAATTTGTTTCACTATAATAATTGTATCAAATAATACTTGTAGGATTCAAACCCTCCCCGCATTTGCAAACTAAATAACGAGTATTACCACTACACCAAAGCCCCAGATCATGATTATAATTTTAAAACAAAATATAAAAGGAAACAAATGTGAGTTGACTTATTAAACAAAATTACTTCTACATAAGATTTGGTGATTGTAATGGATGTCACAAATATGTTATAATGATGATAAAATTAGTCATCACTGAGATGTAGCACCCCCAAATTCGGGTCCCCAGAACCTCAGACATGGTACGTTACGATATATCATTTCTATAACTACTGCGAAAGATATAAACATAAATAGTTTATATAATAAACTTTTACACATAATTCCTAAGGTCTGTTAACCTTAACTGATTATCTGCATTAAATATCCTATACGACATATAATGCCATTTGCGTCCAATACTATTACAATTTTAATCGTATAATAATCTAATCCTTCTTGTCTTTGCCTTTACCTGTGTCCGAAGTTTCGTCTTAATCTGAAATGATTATCATGATATAGTAAGGGTGAACAACAATTTTGCCCAGCAAGTTTAAGTTCAAAAAAAGATATATCATGATTGAAAAGGAATAATAAGCTGACAAACTTTCAACAATATAAGAATTATGAAAGAACATGAATCAATTTCCATAATTGAATGACTGAATCAATAATGCTGAATAGCCAACAATGAACATGAATAAATTCAACTGAACAATATGGTAATAAAGGTGATCACCCTTTCATACCTGATGAACGTATACAACATGCACAACGTGTGAATCAATAAATCATAGATGTGATATAATCAACAATGATTAATCACGAACATGCTTTACAATAACAACTCGAATTTGAGTTAGAGAACTTGCTCAATAAAAGAGTATAGGAACTTGCCTTTATCGTCGATTAATGCTACACAATCTAATTTAATCGCTTTATTGAAAAGACCTATGAGTTATAAGATTGATCTTTAAATTAGTATAACATACTTATCTCATAATACTATTACTTTAAAAGTAATCTATTTAATACTTAATCACTTAGTCAAATATTAGATAAGCTTCACACCATACTTATTTACAAGTCTAAACCTAGCACACATCAAGTGTTTAATAGTATTCAAGATAGTATACTGGGTGGTTTCCCACAAACAACCAACAAATTAGTTTTCGTCTTGTGTACACTGTTTTCACAGTGAGTTAGATCAGTTACTAATTCGTATATACCTTCCCCATATGAAGGAATCGTTTAGCCCATCTACTATACATCAACCATTAAAGGATACGATTGCACTACCTTAGACTTAACACTTAATCGTTCATTTATAAGTTATTATTATAATTCGGTAACTATTTATGAATTTAGAAGACTTAATATATCATTTCAGTAAACTGAATCCAAACTGTCTTCCCTTCCTAAACTTTTAAGTTTCCATTTCAGTAAGCTGAAATAAAACTGACTTCTCTTCTTGACATTTCAGTTTCCATTTCAGCACCCTGAATTGTTCGTTTCAGAAGCTGAAATACCCTTATCACGAAAATACCAAATTAGTTTATTATTTTTTTATCCTTTGGCAAAACATATATACATATAATCTATACACAAAAATAATTTTTCTGAAAATTTTCAATTCCCTTAAGTATTTTTCAAAAATCCATTTCTAGTAAATTCCTAAAGAAATTAGCTACCTCACGCTTAACTCTAGAAATTCCCAACTCTTGGCGGGATCTTACACATGTTAACGTGAGCCTCCAGTTTAAATTTTGTGGTCATCGAAGTTATACAAGCGCCGGTTATAGCAATTTTTGTCGAAAATGCGCAAATATTAAAATGGTCATAACTTGGTCAATTTAAGTCGGAATAAGCTCATTTTTGGACACAAGCTACTTTATCTCATATATTATAACGTCAAAAAATATTGGACTTTTTTTCATAGATTAAGTTGCCAAAATAGCCCCTACAAATTCTAGACAGAATGCTTTTTAGCATTTTTCAACTTTTGCTTCCTTTACTAAATTCAGTCCACACGAAAATTTAAAATTTTGTTTTCAGTGATTCCACTTGAAAACGTTAGAAGACTTATATATCTAACTCTAGAAGTTGACCACACTCAAAAATTAAAAATATTAAGAGAGATATGGTCGGTCGAATTTCATGTTGCGTTTTTAAAAAATTTGATTTCCTAGTTTTTGTGATTTCTAAGAAATCTTCCCTATTCTCTCATAATAATCAACATAACCCATCATCAAAACATAATACCACAACCTAACACATCATATACCCATGGATCTAATCTGATCCATAATGTAATTCATAAAAGAATCACCAATCACAAGATCAACAAAAGTAAAGATAGAAAAATTAGATTTTCTCACTTTTGAAAAACTTATATTCCATTTCTTAGTTTAGATCCAACTTTTGATCCATAAAAGGGTTAGATCTAAACTTGAAATACTATTAAACACCTAGATCCAAGGTCTTTGAACCACAAAATAAAAACTTTACAAAAATCAAACTCAAATCAAATCAAGAAGAATTAAACTCTAATAAGTAAAAATCTTTTATACCTTAGTTTGATTTCTCTTCTTCTTCTTCCTAAGATTTGCTTAGGAACTATGAAACTTAGCAAAATTCTCCCTCTCTTTCTTCCCTCTCATGTCCGAACCCTCTTCTCTCTCTCTCTCTCTCTCTCTCTTGTTTCTCTTTTATTTTTCTCTCTCTTTTACTTATGAAATGAAAGAAACAAAATGGGATACAAAGTTTGCTAGAGAAAAAAAATTAGATATATCATATCTATCTCTTCATATCTCCACTACTTATTTTCCTCTCTCTCTCTCATAATAATAAGAGATTGCCTGCAAAAAATAGCTAAGTGTTGTCTCCATTAAAATATGCCACCTAATAAAGTAATCCACCTACTACAGTAAGCATACTTATTACATACATCCCCTCTTTCTCCTCTAATCTTATCCGGCCATGTGCTTTTCTTGGCCCAAATTGGTTTTATTTTATGCTTCATTAAATGACTATTATATCCTCCCTTAAGTGGGCTTGATTTGGGCATTTGATTTAATTCATTTGGGCTTGCACTTTTTTATTAATTTACTTACTAACAAAAATGCATTTGGGCTTCCACCCATAAATTAAATTGGGTTATCCTAATACTTGTCCCATACATGATATATTGGGCTAGTTTAATAATTAAATTACTCTTAAATCAATTTAGCTACAAGTCCAATGCTTAAATAAATAATTGGGCTACTTATTTAATTCTTTGGGCCATAAAATCAATTTACTTCCATACTTTTAATTTTTATCTTACCCTAATCATTTAGATAGGCTTTCCATTACACACATTTGTATATAAATTCCTTACACATACCTTTATATTTATAACCCAATTAGACTTGCTTTACTTAGGTTATAAAATTAATTATTAAAGATGTACAAAATAAATAAATCTCTTAGGATTAGTATATATCTTTAAATACTATCATTATCTCATATTATAATCCTTAGGTTACCATACCTAATATATACATTAGGTTACATAGCTTTATTCTTAATTCTCTTTTAATTAGTAAACCATATAGGTTCTACTTGAAATTTTTAATTAAATCCTCAAATTTCCATCTAAGTTTTATCCTTTAACCATTATTTTAATCATTTAAGATCTTATAAATTTTCGGGTTGTCACAGTCACCCCTTCTTCTAAGAATTTTGTCCTCGAAATTACAGCCTTCTAATCCCTACTCCTTTATTCGTCAAAACTAGATTTTCAACTGAATCTTTATCTGATTTCATTCTCATTTAATGAGTACATACGGCTTCCTTCTATGAGGAACTATTCAATCATCACATTCTACCCACACTTCTCTCTAAGGAGTAAAAAAAAACTTTTCAAATCATCCTGAGTGGCGATATAGACCATGAACTCTCGGGTTTAACGGTATTGTTCGTAACCAAATAATAGACATGTTTACAATCATGAAGAAGGTAAACTACCGCTGGCCTTAATTATCTGAACGACTGTATGCGTTTAATGATTGGAATGTACGTTATCCAACCAATATATCCCCCTTTTTCGGGGTTCTTCATACTCAGCCTGGAAGTCTGAATCAAAACAATATGGTTCGAGATAAGTTCTTAAAGAGATACTTGAATTTTCATAAATATTTGTCTAGCTGAATCAAATAGCTTTAGATATATATCAATATTCCAACATCAATCAAAACATGTGTCTGACCAAATATAATTGGCACTTGACTTTTCTTTAAAATTCTAAAAATTATTTTATGACGTCATTATACCGCACTGAATTTACAGTTCGTTGAATATTCCGTCATTTTGTGACTATGTCATAATACAATATACCATAGTAGCTGAAGATCCTTAGATCATATCCAGCATTAGGTAATTCTGTATTGATAACTCCATCATTTTTATCATCTTTGCACTAGGTTCAATGATGCATTAATGATATATAAGATACATTTTGATATTTCAAATAATCTTTGTCTAGCCGAAACAATTAGCGTAGACTCTTCTTTAAACCGTTCAAAACTATTGAATATCGTTTTTGGAATTATCATGTCGCAACAGGTAACGATGTGATAATGGCTTGAAGTCCATCTCCACACCCTTGTCACCATGTTTTGAAGATAACCAAAAATTCATTTTATTTCGAAAAAGGCACATTAGTGCGAATTTAGCTTGATGTCAAAAATTTCGAAGTCTAGCACATCTAGAAGATTTGGAATACCTATGCTTCCATCATCAACTCCAATTCTTCTAATGGTCAATTGCTTAATAATTCTATCTATTCTATCACCATTAAAGCTTATTATCATAAAATCCTCAATTCTCCATCCACAACTTTCCTATACCCCCGTATAGTTCATCAAACATACCACACGTTATGAGTTCAGGAACTTTTCACAATCATGTGGGTTGAGGAACTTATCCTAGTCACGAACTTACCATACGTATGAGTTTAAAGAACTCGCACCTAATCTTATATTCTCTACCTATCCGTCATACACATGACAAAAGAATCACCTTCTCAACATACACATAGCGAATAGTGCGACACCAATATTTCAATGATTATTAATGTGATAAACTAAGTAGTCGTTAGACTAAGCACAAAACCCCTGCCCATACAAAGGTTTGTACAACTCAGCTATCACATGAGTCCTCAATTGAAATTCCACATAATCCTACCTCCTTCTTTGCTCAATACGAATTTCATTTAATCCGTATCTACAATTCTACAACTCTTTCCTGAGTTTTCGTAGTACAATTTCATAGTACAACTGTCATACAACAATTCTGCTATAAAATTTTCAATCATTTGATTGATCCTCCTTCCTGCTATGACCTTATCAGATCAAGTTATGATCTCATATTATAATCGTATTATTTTACTATTCTTTTTTATGTTATGATCATTTTATTTTACGATCTTCTTTCCCTTTATACTTTTAGTCTTTTAGACTCTATCTATTCATTACTACTCTTCATCTTTATTATCAGAATTAGGTAACTCTGGATCTTTATTACTTGTCAGGATTCTTCTTTGAATCTTATTGACATATTAATACCTTGCCCAAATTCATCGCTTAGAACTTAAACTCTATTTGAGTTTATTCATTATCCTCATCCCCGCGGTTATAGCCTAAGGTAACTCTATTTAGGGTTTATAACCTACGGCTTTGATACCAAATGTAGCGCCGGGTCCCCAGAACCTCGGACATAGTACGTTACGATGCATCATTTCTATAACTACTGCGGAAGATATAAACATAAATTATTTATACAATAAACTTTTACACATAATTCCCAAGGTCTGTTAACCTTAACAGATTACCTGCATTCAATATCCTATACGACATGCAATGCCATTTGCGTCCAATACTATTACAATTTTAACCGTACAATAATCTAATTCTGGAACTTATCTTTGCCTTTACCTGTGTCCGAAGTTTCGTCTTAATCTGAAATGATTATCATGATATAGCAAGGGTGAGCAACAATTTTGCCTATCAAGTTTAAGTTAAAAAGAAGATATATCATGATTGAAAAGGAATAATAAGTTAACAAACTTTCAACAATATAAGAATTGTGAAAGTACATGAATCAATTTCCATAACTGAATGACTGAATCAATAATGCTGAATAGCCAACAATGAACATGAATAAATTCAACTAAACAATATGGTAATAAAGGTGATCAGCCTTTCATACCTGATGAACATATACAACATGCACAGCGTGCGAATCAATAAATCATAGATGTAATATAATCAACAATGATTAATCACGAATATGCTTTACAATAACAACTCGAATTTGAGTTAGAGAACTTGCTCAATAAAAGAGTATAGGGACTTGCCTGTATCGTCAATTAATGCTACGCAATCTAATTTAATCGCTTTATTGAACAGACCAATCAGTTATAAGATTGATCTTTAAATTAGTATAAGATACTTATCTCATAATACTATTACTTTAAAAGTAATCTATTTAACACTTAACCACATTGTCAAATATTAGATAAACTTAACACCATACTTATTTACAAGTCTAAACTTAGCACAGATCAAGTCTTTAATAGTATTCAATATAGTATACTGAGTGGTTTTCCACAAACAACCAACAAATTAGTTTTCATCTCGTCTACACTATTTTCACAGTGAGTTAGACCGGTTACTAATTCGTATATACCTTCCCCATATGAAGGAATCGTTTAACCCAGCTACTATACATCAACCATTAAATGATACGATTGCACTACCTTAGACCTAACACTTAATTGTTTCTTTATAAGTTATTATTATAACTCAGTAAACTATTTATGAATTTAGAAGACTTAATATTACATTTCAGTAAACTGAATCCAAACTGTCTTCCCTTCCTAACTTTTTAAGTTTCCATTTCAGCAAACTGAAATAAAACTGACTTCTCTTCTTGACATTTCAGTTTCCATTTCAGCACCCTGAATTGTTCATTTCAGGAAGCTAAAATAACCTTATCACGAAAATACCAAATCAGTTTATTATTTTTCTATCATTTGGCCAAACATATATACATATAATCTATACACAAAAACAATTTTTCTGGATTTTTTCAATTCCCTTAAGTATTTTAAAAAAATATATTTCTAGCTAATTTCTTAAGAAATTAGCTACCTCTCGCTTAACTCTAGAAATTCCCAACTCTTGGCGGGATCTTACACATGTTAATGTGAGCCTCCATTTTAAATTTTGTGGTCATCAGAGTTATACAACTCCGGTTACAGCGATTTTCGTCGGAAAAGTGCAAATATTGAAATGGTCATAACTTGGTCAATTTAAGTCAGAATGAGCTCATTTTTGGACACAAGATACTTTATCTCATATATTAAAATTTCAAAAAATATTGGAATTTTTTGATAAATTAAGTTGCCGAAACATCCCCTACAAATTCTATACAGAATTCTTTTTAGCATTTTTCAGCTTTTGCTTCCTTTGCTAAATTTAGTGCACATGAAAATCTAGAATTTCTTTTTCAGTGATTCCACTTGGAAACGTTAGAAGTCTTATATATCTAACTCTAGAAGTTGACCACACTCAAAAATTCAAAATATTAAGAGAGATATGGTCGGTTGAATTTCATATTGCGCTTTTAAAAAATTTGATTTTCCAGTTTTTGTGATTTCTAAGAAATCTTCCCTATTCTCTCATAATAATCAACATAACCCATCATCAAAACATAATACCACAACCTAAAACATCATATACCCATGGATCTAATCTGATCCATAATGTAATTCATAAAAAAAATCACCAATCACAAGATCAACAAAAGTAAGGCTAGGAAAATTAGATTTTCTCACTTTTGAAAAACTTACATTCCATTTCTTAGTTTAGATCTAACTTTTATTCCATAAAAGGGTTAGATATAAACTTGAAATACTATTAAACACCTAGATCCAAGGTCTTTGAACTACAAAATCAAAACTTTACAAAAATCAAACTCAAATCAAATCAAGAAGAATTAAACTCTAAGAAGTAAAAATCCTTTATACCTTAGCTTGATTTCTCTTCTTCTTCTTCCTAAGATTTGTATAGGAACTATGAAACTTAGCAAAATTCTCCCTCTCATGTCCGAACACTCTTCTCTCTCTCTCTATTGTTTCTCTTTTGTTTTCTCTCCTTTTTACTTATGAAATGAAAGAAACAAAATGTGATACTAAGTTTGCTAGAGAAAAAAAATTAGATATATCATATCTATCTCTTCATATCTCCACCACTCATTATCCTCTCTCTCTCTCTCTCTCATAATAATAAGAGATTTCTTGCAAGAAATAGCTAAGTGTTGTCTCCATTAAAACATGCCACCTAATAAAGTAATCCACCAACTAAAGTAAGCATACTTATTACATAAATCCCCTCTTTCTCCTCTAATCTTATCCGGCCATGTGCCTCTCTTGGCCCAAATTGGTTTTATTTTATGCTTCATTAAATGACTATTATATCCTCCCATAAGTGGGCTTGATTTGGGCTTTTGATTTAATTCATTTGGGCTTGCGCTTTTTTATTAATTTACTTACTAACAAAAATGCATTTGGGCTTCCACCCATAAATTAAATTGGGTCATCTTAATACTTGTCCCATACATGATATATTGGTCTAGTTTAATAATTAAATTACTCTTAAATCAATTTAACTACATGTCCAATGCTTAAATAAATAATTGGGCTACTTATTTAATTCTTTGGGCCATAAAATCAATTTAGTTCCATACTTTTAATTTTTATCTTACCCTAATCATTTAGTTCGGCTTTCCATTACACAACTTTGTACATAAATTCCTTACACATGTACCTTTAATTTCATAACCCAATTAGACTTACTTTACTTAGGTTATAAAATTAATTATTAAAGATGTACAAAATAAATAAATCTCTTAGGATTAGTATATATCTTTAAAGACTATCATTCTCTCATATTATAATCCTTAGGTTACAATTCCTAATATATACATTAGGTTACATAGCTTTATTCTTAATTCTCTTTTAGTTAGTAAACCATATAGGTTCTACTTGAAATTTTTAATTAAATCCTCAAATTCCCATCTAGGTTTTATCCTTTAACCATTATTTTAATCATTTAAGATCTTATAAATTTTCTGGTTGTCACATTGAGAGCCATCATGCATTTTTATTATTTCGTGATGGCCTGAAAAATCCATCACAAAATAGCTTCTTTTTCTAATTGCAAATAAAAGTCGTCACAAAAATTTATCTTTTTAATGATTGTCATGACCATCATAAAATATTGTTTTGATTATTTCTTATATTAAAATATTAGTGATAGCTTAAATGCAATCACGAAAAGGGTATATCTATAAGTGATGACTTAGTGCGTCACAAAAAGAAAATATATTTTGCGTGAAACATTGGTGATTGACATGACTATCACAATTATAATACAGTGATGGCAAAATTAGTCATCACTAAGATCCATCATATATATTATTATTTTGCGATTGCTTAAAAAGTCCATCACAAAATACTATATTTTGTGATTGTTTTTAAAAACTGTTACAAAGTTCCGTCACATATTCTTATTTTTCTAGTAGTGGCTTTTTCGGGATGATATAAGATTTTACAGTCAAAATTCTTTATCAATTCTAGCCATCTCCTTTGCCTCATATTCAATTCTTTTTGCGTGAAAATATATTTGAGACTTTTGTGATCCGTATATATTTCGCACTTCTTCCCGTAAAAGTAATGCCTCCAATTTTTAGTGCAAAAACTACAGTAGCTAACTCTAGATCATGAGTAGTATACCTCTTTTCATAATCCTTGAGTTGTCGTGACGCATAAGCTATCACTTTCCCATGTTGCATTAATACACAACCTAATCCCTTGTGTGACGCATCACTATAGACCACAAGGCCTCTTGTATTATCTGGTAAAGATAGCACTAGAGCCATGCTCAGCCGTTTCTTCAACTCTTGGAAGCTTTCTTCACATTTATCTGTCCAGACATATTTTACCGTCTTTCGAGTTAAATTGGTTAGCAGGGTTTCTATTTTTGAAAAACCCTATATAAAACGCCGATAATAACCCGCTAAATCGAGAAAACTTCTTACTTCCATTGGAGTTGTTGGTTGTTCCCAATTTACAACCGTTTCTATCTTTGCTGGATCTACTGCAATCCCATTTTTGTCAATCACATGACCCATGAACTGCACTCTTTCTAACCAGAATTCACACTTGGAAAACTTTGCTTAAAGTTGTTCTTTGCGTAATATCCCCAATACGCTTCTCAAATGTTCAGCATACTCCTCCCGTGTTTTCGAATATATCAAAATATCATCGATAAACACAACGACAAACTTGTCTAAGCACGATTTAAACACTCGATTCATTAGATCCATAAATGTTGCTGGTGCATTAGTTAATCCAAAAGACATTACAAGAAACTCATAATGTCAGTAGCGTGTCCTAAACGCTGTCTTTGGCACATCTTCCATTCTTACTTTTAATTGATGATAACCTGACCGTATGTCAATCTTTGAAAAGAATTCAGCTCCTTTTAATTGTTCATATAAATCATCAATTCTAGGTAAAGGATATTTATTCTTTATAGTCAGTTTATTAAGTTCCCTATAGTCGATACATAATCTCATTGTTCCATCCTTCTTCTTTACAAACAATACTGGTGCTGCCCATGGTGAAACACTAGGTTATATGTATTTCTTGTCTAAGAGTTCCTGTAATTGTACTAGTAACTCTTTCAGTTTTACTGGAGGTTGCGCCGTTTTGGTGTTCACAAAATTGGGCACAAAACACGTGCAAGTGTACACGGTCGACAAGTAATAAATTTGATAAGTCGAGATCGTTGCCACAGAGAAAGGAGTCAGGTTTAAACAATCATGTAATAGTCCTATGGTTATTTTTGTCTGCTCAAACGTGTATCAAAGTGCTCTTTAAATAACTAGACTAGGTTTAAAATAAACTTAACTAATTAATAGACAAGGGGTTCAAATTAGAGAAATATGGGATCCTAACTTCATCTATTGCATCATCTAGGTTAACAACACCTCAAGTCAAGTATAAATAATCATATAGGAATGCTAGTCGGGAGCACGAATGTGAGACAAGGCTATCTGTCAATAAACCAAGTTCATATCATATAGTATCCACAAAAGAGATAGAAATCGCAGAACATCGATAAAGCCTAAATCACTATATGTCTATGCAATTTAGAAGCTAAATCGATTTAAGTGCAAGCTCCCTATTGACTACACATTGCAATACGGTATATTTCTATCCGGATTACGAATCACAAAACTCATCTAGTGCAAGTTTCACGAACATATGCTAGCCTGGCAAAATCTAAGTTTACACTTTATTTTTCAAGTCCATATAAACTGTTATAGTAGATGTTGATCAGGAATCTAAACATATAAAGCAACCATGCTAGGCAAACTATACATTTTCATCCATAAATTTCAAAGAGGCATAAAACCCTAGACTAAGCACTAAAATCCATTAGGATCCCATAATGGTAGTTAGTTCATCTTTGAACCACAAACCATTATGGGATTTAGACCAAGCATTGAAAATAAATAATGAAAGTAAGAGAGTAGAGAATGCAAATCTTGTGGCTCCACTTCCAATAGATTGCTCAAAAGCTCAAGTTTAGACCACACAAGATCCAAAGTGAAACCCTAATAATGAAAACTACTTAGAATAAGAAGGAAGAAAGCCTTCAAACCCTCCTTAGTTCTCTAACCCTAGAAAATAGGAACAAGCTTGTAATAATAAATGAAGTCTGATAAAATGCTAAGTTCTCCCCGTTTAAAGCAACACAACCCTTATATTAATTACATTCAGTTGAGTAAAAAAAATGAAAAGTCAAAGAACTTGGACCGACCACGGCCGCGCGTCCTTGCACTACTTTCTTGGAGCGGGCGAGCGAGTCCCCAGATCAAGCCTCTGGCTTTGCCAGACGGCGCGGGCGTGCGGGCCTCCTTTGCCTTCTTGGTGCGGCCATGCGAGCACTTTTCTGCTGCTGATGCAACCTGGCTTTGGTTGCTTGCTTGCATAATCCTTGCTGCTTCTTTGTTGCTTATAGCTCCTTCACATTTGCTGTATTTAGGCCCTTTTCTTGTGCCCTTTTCCTCATGCCAAGTCCTTCTTGCCTTAGTGCCAGCTTCATGCCATTTTGTCCATTTCTAATACCACCATGTCTTGTTGCTAGCTTTCTATATAGCCATTATCCAATTCCTTGCCAAATCATGCCAAACCATGCCATTACTGTGCCATTTCATGCCAAAAGAGTTTCCTGCCTAAGCGATGCAAAACAAAGATAAAACGCATTAAAAGACAATAAAATGCTTGAGTTTAAGCTATAGTTATAGCTAGTTGATATCCAATAAGTAGGTATAAAACCTACTTATCAAATACCCCTAAACTTGAAATATTTCTTGCCCTCAAGCAAAAACACAAATGCAGACTACATGATATGCAACTAACTAATGAAAATGAATCCCACAGTAATAGCCTTAATGTGAACTCCAATAAGAAGTGCCTCAGAGAGATAACAAGAATAATGAATAATGTATCGGCTCAAGCTACAGTTATATAGACAAAATCTGTAAATCACAACCTGTTACTCAGATGTAGTGCGTGTGTGCAATGTCATAAACAAGCTTGACAGAGGTAAAGATTCCACATGCTATACTTTTAAGGAAGGAAAATTGAGGTTTTAAATCAAGAATTTTTCATTTATACAAAACAATGACCAAACCAACACATAGATACAAGTTGAAGTGCAACAAGGGCTTAATATGCTTTTATTCAAACACGGGGGCGATATTCGCACTTTTCCTGCGGTTACACCTGACCATGTGCAATGCTAGGCCCTCTTAGGCTTTTCAATGATACCCATTTAACGAGCTTTCGACCAACGACTCCCAAACCATAAAGGCCTTAGGGCGCTAGGTGTAGAGACAATCCCCTAGGGCGTATTTGCTCAAGTATCAAAGGCCACAAAACTTCGCTAGCTAAGGTGTTTATTCTATTTTTGTTTCTTTTTCACAGCTTATTTTCTTTTCTTTTGCTTTTTCTTTTTCTTTTAATTAGCATGCATACCCAAAGTTTTCCCTCAAACTTGTATTCCGGTGTTGTTAAGGTCATTATTGCCTTTATTACACAATTCTTAGCAATTAAAAACAAAATATTTCCCCCTCAGAAGACAAGCATGCAATAATCTAGCCAACAAGCAAGTAAAGACAAAAATGTGCTATCTAGTGACATAAAAGCAACAAGTATAGAATCATCATGTATAAAAATATAATTGAGCTTAAGCTACTAACGGAGTTCAACATCTATCATATCTCAATGTCATTATCCGCCAGATCGAAATTTAACAGGCTAAACAACGGGATTATCCAATGCAATGCAATTAAACACATACTAAATAAACAAAATGAAATAAAACTAAAACAATTTTATGCAAAATTTAAAACTAACACAAACTACAATGTAATGCAACTACTATATACAACGTAACATGTAATAAAAACTATATGCAATAAACTACATGCAACTAATATGCAATTAAATGAATGCAATTAAAACTAGATGCAGAAATTTAAACTAAAATATAACTACTATATACTAACACCCAATACCCCCAAACTTGAATTATTCAATGTCCCCATTGAAGGTAAAGGGCTAGGAAACTCCCTTACTGATCGGCATGGCCATCCTCCTCAGGTGGTGTATCTGGTAGCAGTTATGGCAAGTCAAAACTAAAAATAGGCCACTCCAACATCGCGCCCTACTGTGCAAACACCTCAAACAGTGCACGAGTTAAACCATCAGCGAACACGGCGAAGCTCTCATGCAGGGCGTCAATCCTCCTCTCCAAACATCGATACTGGCGACCCTGCTGTATGTCACCAGCTGGAGGAGGTTGATGAGTGGGATTTATATCCGCGAATCGGATACTTTATGGCTTAAATAGTTGCCTGATCTTCGTAGTTTTATATAGTTTTATATGTTTATAGTATTATTATGCTTAACCGATGTATTGCAGGGCTTTATTGATTTGAGAGTTGTTCACTTTTATAAACTTTCATTTTTACAAGGTAATAAAAGACTTAAACGCTTATACAGTTTTGGATCTTGGATTCTAGCATGTTGACATATAAAAAAATGTAATAAAAGAATAAAAAGAAAAGAAGATTGAATTTCGAAAGTCTTGCGGTGGGTCGAGATGGAGCGTGAAACGCACTCACCCATAAATGCATGACCGATGTTGAGATGGAGCATAAAATGCACTCGCCAAATAATCTTTGGATTTCGTAAAGTCTAATTTGGCTTATATTGATTACGTGGCCTTTGTTGCTCGAGTTATTAGATTCATATGGGTGTTCCACACCTACTGCCCTAAAGTCATCTGGCTTGGGAGTCACTGATCAAAAGCTCATTAATGGGTAGTTCTGCACAGCATAAGGTAATTAAGGACTGTCTGAGTCAAATTTTACTGTCTTCATGCTAGAGTCTTTTGATCATTTCCTACACTTGCATCTTAGTCGTAATGCTTGTTGAATGTTTAAGTTACGAAGTGTGCATATTGGTATTAACATTCGACTGTGCGAACTTATTTGAGCTATGATTAGTTAGGATGGTTGGTCTCCACACACACACACATAGAATGGATCGAATACAGTCTTATGCTTGAAAATGGATGAACCCTTACTAATATCTGAGTTTGCCCTGTTCTCTAGGAGTAGCTATGATCGAGTTTAGAAGCCATGATACTAGTATACAGTTTTATTGTTCTTTCCCGTGTGTTTTATTATTATTAGTTTTGTGTTAGATAGTTTGCTCGAGGACAAGCAAGGACTTAAGTTTGGGGGTATTTGATGAGTGGGATTTATACCAGCAAATTGGATACTTTATAGCTTAAATAGATGCCTGATCTTCGTAGTTTTTATATAGTTTTATATGTTTATAGTATTATTATGCTTAACCGACATATTGCAGGGCTTTACAGGACTTTTCTAACTTTCAGGGGACAAAACGGATAATTTACATACATTGGCGCCGCAGTGCCAATGCCTAGTCTTAATCTCACGCTGCGGCGCCGCCCCTGGTCCTTGCTGATGTCATCCTGGCACTGCAGTGCCACAGTTCCTTTATGTTCTAGCGCTGCAGCGCGACCTTCGATCATTTGGTGCTAACGTGGCGCCTCAGCGCCACCCATAAGCTTTATTTCCCGCGTCGCAGCGCGACTTACGGTGCCCAAGCAGAGAAGGCTTGCTTTTGACCTAGAAAAGAAGAAATATATATATATATATATATATCAACAGAGCCTCTGCAAACCATACATGGATATTGGGATATAATCAGATAGCTTAGGATAGATTAGGAGAATATAGTTCTCTCTCCTCTTTTGTACTTTCTCTCTCTAGTTATTAGGTAATGTTTGTAAATATAGATTAGGTAGATTAGGAAAAAGTCTGGGATTTCCTTGGAGCAACAAGAGCAGTGAGCTACACGGATTGGAGAGCTTGAAAGGAGTGGAATGCTTGGAGACTGAAGACCCTTGACAGAGTTTATTCTTATCCATTTATTTCCTCTGATTTTGTAATCCATAAATGTTGTCTTTATTGCTACTTATATTTTGTTCAATATCTATGAACTAAGTATTTGTTCTAAGGTGATAATGGAACCCTTTGTTATTTAAATTGCATGTCTTATCTCTTTGGTTGGCACCATATGGTTTGGTTTAATATATTCATGCTAATTGATTCTCACTAAGATATTAGTGATGATTTTGGTAATCTACATAAGATTGAAAGAAGGATTGTAGATTTACACCTAAATATATTGGCATGTGATTATGGGTTTCGACTGCATAAGTTGTGCTTAGAATAGACATATATATGTGCGCCACGTGTGACCTAATTGAGAACTTATGCTTAAATCCTTGTTAGGTTAATTTGCATAGACATGTATAGGATTATCACCTAGCTTGGACGTTCTTTTTTGTTATGTTCCCTATCGAGTGGATCTAGAGAGGATATGTTTGTGCATTCCTCGACAGAGGTGTACGAGCACCTGTGCGTTCTCGGTCAACAAACTGTCATGACCATTAAGATCAAAGAGAGAAGGGTAGGAAGTTTGATGAAGCATAGCACGCCAGGTGTTCGACAGAATGCCTGTGTGGGGTGAAGTTGTAACCTTAGTTTGTAATTCCTTTGATTGCCATTCGTTATCCATTTACTTTCTTTGATAATTAGTTATAACTAGATTAACCACACTCCTATTAGTTTGCTGTTCGAATAAGACTTAAGCGATACAAAGTTGGTATTTGGTAAATATTAGTGATAGTTTCTCGTGGGTACGACACTTTCCTTATCACTGTATTACTTGTTAGACCGCGTATACTTGCGCATGTTTAGTGATCAATTTTCCGACTAACAGAGGTGATGCGCCCTCTGCTAGCTGCGGATGTGGTGGAACTACTGGCGGAGGTGGGAGGATGAATCCTTGTCCTTAAGGATGTGCTGTGCCCTCAGCCAAATCTTCAAAGTGTTTAATAGTGGCATGAGTTATGTCGCCGCTCGGCATTTGAATTTGCTCATCGGCCCATTCAAGCCCTGCATCAGCACAGAGGTGGGCTACTATAGAAGCATGTGGAATGGAGTCTGTGGTACTGCCGCGCATAAACCTCAGCATGTTCTGGTGAATGAGATGGTCGACATCAACATATTTTCCCGTGACAATTCCCCACAAGATGATTGCCATCTCTACTGTAATTTCATGCTGGTGTGAAGATGGCATCAAGCTGGCACAGAGGAACAGGTTCCATGCCTTGGCATATCTGTTGAGCCCAGAGGCAGGGAACGTGGTGTACTCATTAACGGTATCTTTCTTGATTTTCCACACTGTGCCTGGTGCACACAAGTCACGGATCAACTGGTCAAGGTTCGTTTCAAACCTCTCTGCCTCAACCCAGTTCTCTTGGACAGCAGGAAGTGGGGGCACGTTAAGAATATCTCGAATCGCCGCCGGGTGATTGTCAATGGTTTGGCCCCAAACAAAGGATCAGGTCGCTCTGTGTTATCTTGGCGTTGGCATAGAACTCACGAACGAGAGCCAACGGCACCGGCGGCGGTGTTGGACAAACACCTTGCCATCCCATCTCACGGATCATGGCTTGTAATTCCCCATCCTCATTTGTCGGTTTCAAGCCCCGTTTATTCAAAACTGATTTGGCTGCGATCCGATAGTACTCAATTTGGGCCTCGATATTAATGAATTTGGTCAAATCGACGATGATGTCGTCGTCCGAGGCACTACGAGCCGGTGATGCGGATGCGGAAGCGGCATACCTTGAACGCTTTGGACCCATTGATGATTTAAGAAACATTTCCTTGCACAAACCCTTAAAAAGATGAATTGCGAATAAAACCCCCAAACTTATCTCTGAAAACTGATGGACAAACCCTAATTACCGAATCCGACGAACAACCCACAAACTTGTAATCTTGGAAATTCAACACCACAAACCCTAACAATCTTAGTGTGATGGATTCAGGAATGGAAACGGGGAGAGTGTGATGTATGTGAGAAGGAGAAAGGTATTGTATGGGATGGATTAGGGATTAACAATGAGAGAAGAGGTAGGATTTGAAGAGGGAGGTCGTATGTGAAGAATTAAGAGAATTTGTATATTATGAGAAAGGGGGTAGCCGGTTACAACAGATGAAGATATAAGGGTTTGAACCGTTGTATAAAATTTTAAAGGGGCGTTTGTCTGGGGTCGGGCGCGGGCGCACCAGCTTAAGGAGTGTTGGCTGCGCGGCCACGCTGATGGAAAATTTTGCTTTTTGGACTGAACATAGCCGCGGGCGCACGAGCTGATGCATTGTGAGGGGCGCGACTGCGCGGGTCAGGGGCATAGCCAAACTTTTTCTAGAAATTGCTACAGCAACATTGTGAAAGCATAAGAAGCAGTTTTAACATTTGCCTTTCCTGCACACATATCAACCAAAAATAAGATGCCATGGATTCCATATTTACAATTTGCCTATAAGAGATAAATTTACTATTGAATCCTTAGCAATGCTTATGTAAGTGAATCTTTTCTATGCAAATTCCCAAAAAAATGCTATAGGCTTATATGCAATGTGCTACATGTCAAACATATGTTCAATGAGCTTCCAATCACCAAAAATCTGTGCACTTATGCTTAAGTTCAAAAATGTAGGCAATGATCGATCAAATCTGATGAATATGTACAAAGAGCTTCTAACTCCCAAAAATATATGCAACATGCATAAAGTTCAAAAATGTAGGCAATGGGCATCCTAACACCACAATGTTCAAAAATAGTCAACCTTTTTCCAAATGATTAGAATTAAACGGGGGAAGGGAAATGTAGATATTAGTAGCCAGAATTAAACATGAGGGAGATATCAAGATTATGATGCAAGAATTAAAGTGAGAAAGAGATAGAGATGATGGAGTGCCTCCCATTTAGCGCTTATTTACAGTCCATAAGCTAGACTCTGTCTGATTCGGTCAGTTGGTGGAGTAGATCGAGGCAACCTTCTCTCTATTCACCTCACTGCCATAATAGTGCTTTAATCTTTGTCCGTTCACCTTAAAGGGCTTGTCCGGGTATTGATCATAGATTTCTACAGTGCCATGTGGGAATACGATTTTCACCGTAAAGGGGCCCGACAACCTTGATTTTAGCTTCCCTGAAAAGAGTCTGAGACAAGAATTATATAGTAACACTGCCTGTCCTGGCTCAAATACTCTCTCCATAATCTTTTGGTCATGCCACCTTTTGACCTTCTCCTTATATAGCTTTGAGTTCTCATAAGCTTGCAATCTGAACTCTTCAAGCTCATTAAGTTGGAGAAGTCTTTTCTCCTCCGCAGCCTTTAAGTCAAAATTAAGCTTCTTGATGGCTCAGTAGGCCTTATGCTCAAGCTCCATGGGGAGGTGGCAGGCCTTTCCGTATACAAGCTGGTATGGGGACATCCCCAATGGCGTCTTATAAGCAGTCCTATAGGCCCACACCACATCGTCTAATTTTAGGGACCAATCTTTTCATGTGGGCTTTACAATCTTTTCCAATATCCTCTTTACCTCACGACTAGATACTTCTGCCTAGCCATTTGTCTGGGGGTGGTAAGCAGAAGCAATACGATGATTCACCCCATATTTGGCAAGGAGTGCAGAAAATTGACGATTGCAAAAGTGTGTACCCTCATCACTGATGATCGCTCTAGGCGTCTCAAAGCTTGTGAATATGCTTTTCTATAGAAAACGTAGGACCACCAGAGCATCATTGGTTGGTAAGGCTGCTACCTTTACTCATTTGGACACATAATCGACCGCCATCAATATATATAAATTTCCACAAAAAGAGACAAAAGGCCCCATAAAATCATTTACATATACGTCGAAGATTTCAACCTTGAGGATCATATTCAGAGGCATCTCATTTCTGTTGGATATATTTCCCACGCGCTGACAACGATCGCAGCTCTGGACAAAGTTATGCGCATCCTTAAACAGTGTTGGCCAATAAAAACCGGCCTACAGCACTTTGGCGATTGTCCATACACAGATAAGTGACAATCTTGCAATATGCTTTCCATCTCGCTCTCTGGGATGCACTGCCTAATCACCCTATCAGCGCTTTGTGCTCTATTGAAGTTAGACGGGATAATGTTGCTCACTAAAAAGTTTGCAAAATCCGCGAACTAAGGCATCTCGCCTTTCACCATGAACAACTGCTCGTCCGGGAAGGACTCATTGATCAATACTTTATCGTTCCTGTCCATCCCCAGATTTTCCAGTCGAGATAAGTGGTCAGCCACTTGGTTTTTGGTCCTTTTTTTGTCCTTAATTTCTAAGTCGAACTCTTAAAGAAGAAGGATCCACCGTATGAGTCGAGGTTTAGCATCCTTTTTTGAAATCAAGTATCTGATTGCAGCACGATCTGTGTATACAATTACCTTAGTGCCAATCAGATATAACCTGAATTTGTCAAAAGCATAGACCACTACAAGAAGCTCTTCTCAGCGGTAGTTTAGTTTAGCTGGGCGTCTGTCAGTGTTTTACTTGCGTAATAAATCACATGGAAGATCTTGTCCCTGCGCTATCCCAATACTACCCCCACGATGAAGTCTCTTGCATCACACATCAGTTCGAAGGGGAGAGACCAGTCTGGTGCTGTAATCACGAGAGCTGTAGTTAATTTATTTTTCAAGTGTTCAAAGGCTACCAGGCATTCCTTGATGAAGTTGAATGGGATGTCCTTCTCGAGTAGAGTACACAAAGGTTTAGTAATCTTCGAGAAGTCTTTAATAAAACGCCAGTAGAAGCCTGCAAGGCTGAGAAAACTACGAACTCCTTTTACAGATGGTGGTGGCGATAGGCTTTCTATGGTCTCCAGTTTAGCTCTATCCACTTCTAGACCTTTCTCAGAAACCTTATGGCCAAGAATAATACCCTCCTTTACCATAAAATGGCATTTCTCCCAATTTAGAACGAGGTTCGTCTCAACACATCTTTTTAACACCAATACCAGATTCATAAACAGATGTCGAAGGAGTCCCCAAAGACAGAGAAATCATCCATAAAGACTTCTATGTTGTGTTCGGGAATATAGCCATCATGCATCGCTAGAAAGTGGCCTGTGCGTTATAGAGCCCGAAAGACATCCTTCGAAAAGCAAAAGTGCCATATGGGCACGTGAAGGTGGTCTTCTCTTGGTCCTCGGGGGCTATGACAATTTGATTATACCCTGAGTAACAGTCAAGAAGGTAATAACAGTCGTGGCCGGCTAACCTATCCAGTATTTGATCGATTAACGAGAGCGGGAAATGATCTTTCCTTGTTGCTTTATTCAGTTTGCGATAATCCATGCAAACTCTCCATCCCGTCACTGTCCTGGTAGGAATATGCTCATTCTTTTCATTCGTCACGACCGTCATGCCCCCCATCTTTGGGACGCACTGCACTAGACTCACCCAGGAGCTATCTGATATTGGATAGATTATCCCTACATCTAACCACTTAAGGATCTCCTTTTTGACAACCTCTTTCATGATCGGGTTCAATCTTTGTTATTGCTCTATTGATGGCTTGCTGTCATCCTCTAAGAGTATCTTGTGCATGCAGTAGGAATGGCTGATCTTTTTGATGTCAGCTATGGTCCACCCAATAGCTGATTTAAATTCTCTTAGGACCTGCAACAATTTACTCTCTTGATCAGATGATAAAGCAGAGGCAATAATAACTGGCAACGTAGAAGATTTTCCCAGATAAGCATATCTCAAGTGATCCGGAAGAGATTTTAAGTCAAGTGTGGGAGCCACCTCTAGAGAAGGCTTTAGTCACACTGAGGGCTCCCCAGTCTGTCCAAGTGGTTCGATGGGAATTTTAAACTTGCGCATTGGAGGCACTATATTCAAATTCTGGATGCACTCCACCACATCTGTCTCTTCAATGTCAGATTCTCCCATAAGAGCACTCTTCAATGGATCCATACTCAGCAAGTGTTCAGATTCTCCTTGCAGTATCCTGTCGACCGTATCAATTCTGAAACATTCTTCCTCGTCCGTCGAAAACTTCATAGCCTTAAAGACATTGAATGTGACTTCTTGGTCTTGAACCCTCATACTCAATTCTCCCTTTTATACATTTATGAGTGTTCTCCCAGTGGCTAGAAACGGTCTCCCCAAAATAATTGGAATGTTCTTGTCTTCCTTGAAGTCCAAGATTATAAAGTCTGCAGGAAATATGAACTTGTCTACTTTCACCAACACATCTTCAACAATGCCTCTAGGGTAGGTGATGGATCTATCGGCCAGCTGCAAAGATATGCTTTTCGGCTTAGGAGCTGGCAAACCCAATTGAGTGAATGCAGATAGTGGCATCTTTATATATGTGATTCTGGGGACAGAATCTTTGTAAGGGGGGAGAATGTAACGGGGCGAATCTTTAATTGAACCGCGATTCTGGGGACAGAATCCTTTTAAGGGGGGAAAGATGTGACAAAAAAGATTTTTGTAATTTAATTTGAATATTTATTGAATTAAATAAATATTTTTCGATGATTTAATTATTGAGTTAAATAATTAATTGATGAAATTGTAGTAGATTAATTTAATTATATGTGTCACATTAGTTAAATTAATGTGGTGAATTTTTATATTAAAAGTATGTATTTAATTGAGCTTATTTGATTAATATATTAATTAATAAGCATAATATTATTCTAATTAATTTAATAATTAATTAGAGATTTAATGATTTGACATAATTAATAAATAAGAATTTTAATTATGTGACTATGTGAATTATTATGGAATTATGTAATTTTATTTAATTGATTTAAATAGGATTATTTGATTAATTGGGTGTGACATTTAATTAACTATATAATAGTAAGTAATTAAATTAATGGGAAAGGAGAAATAAAGGACAAGCCAAACACGGCCCTAGGGAGAGTTAGCCAGTTAACCCACTAAGGGACCAACTAACCACTCACTCTACCCACTTCGTATATTACGTATATACATATTATATTATACCTTATATACATATCATATCAGTTCTATATTAATATTCACATTTTAGAGAGAAACGTAGAGAGAAATACACAGAGAGAATTGAGAGATTGGAACTAGAATCCATATCATCTTTACAGAGTTTGCAAGGGGCAATTCCTTTGTCCCAGTTTTATTTCACGTACTATGTTTTCTTCATGAACATATATTCTGAGTTCCTTGTGTATGGGAAAAAAATTAGCAATTTTTGATTATATGCTTATATATGTGTTATTATATCATTATAACATATTTTGTATTTGGTATGAATGAATTAAAATAATCGAATTCATGTAATTAGGCCTTAATTGGGTTTTCAAAATTTACAGAGTTTTTCCATTTACGTGCTTTAAAATTTCTCCGTGAATGGAAAAATTGATATTTGTTCATTATATGGCTATATGTGTGTTCATATGTGTTTATAACATATTATATGTCATATATGCATAACTTTCAGTGATTACACCATGGAATTTTGTTGATAATTGAGTTTTCAAAAGTTACAAAGTGTAGAAATTGTACATATGGCCCATATGGCCCTTACGTACAAAATTTACATGCTTTATACGTTTATTTAACTTAAATTAATACTTGCATGTAATTATGTACGTTTAAACGACCAAAATGGAAGTTAAACGAACGGATTCGGCGTTATAATGAATCCGTAACATTGAATTTCTTGTTTTCCTTCAAATCTTTACAAAATATTGAAAACAGTGAAAATAGATGCCTTGGATTGTGTAAATATGTGATTTAAAATGCTAAGATCATGCTAGAAATGTTATATAATATTTCTGTGGAGTTTTTACATTATGGGTAGCCTTATAATTCATTACGTTAGTTTAATTTGAATTTATTTGGGCTACTCTGTGTGTTCATTGCGAACCAGGGAGTGCACCAGCAGGGGGACCCACCCCAGCGGGTGTTCATGGGCATTAAGACCCGCCCCAGCGGGTATAAGGGCTGTCCGGGAGCCTTTTTTTTTTTGGTTTTCGAGACTGTTTTGACCTCCTGTAGTAAAATAAGCATAAATTTTTCATACGAAACTCCGATTAAGGAAATTCAAGATGATTCGCTAAGATAACGAGTAGACCTACAACTTTCATTCTTTACGTTTTTCAATTTGAAATCGTTAAAATGGGTACAAATGGCCATCTTTGTGACTGATGCGTATTCGGAGGCAATCGGAGGGCTTCGGACATGCACGCACACAAGTGTAGTGTTCTCGATAAAAAAGATGTTGTTTTAAGTTACATACATGAATATTATATGATTTGAAGTTCATGATTAATAAATTAAGTTATTGACATGTATAAGATACTGTGAAGGTTCAAGTTAACAAACTAAGTACGAACTTGAATATCGTAATTGTAAAACTTGATTATGATTGTTTAAAGGGTTATACATGTGTGATATGCATGTTGTGAGTTTATATTCATGTTATGTGGTTAGCCATTGAGTAATAATATAAACCAAGTTGTAAGTCGAACTTAAGTGAATAGTTCAACAGTTAAACATGGTAGTTATGAAAACTAATCGATGTCGTATACATAATATAATGTGTAGGACGTTGAGGAAGTGAATTGTAATTATATTTTGTAGCTTGTGCAAGAGGCAAGTATCCTATCTCTAACTTATTGATTTAGCAAGTTCCCTAAATTCTAATTTATTCATTTATTAAGTCTTAGACTTGTGTTTCTATATCGAGTAAGCTCGTGTTCTTAATTGTTCCAGTTCGAAATTCATATTATATATTATAACTCTTTTAAAAGCATGATTCAGCTATACAATACTTATTCGATTGTATACTCTTGAAATTTATTATTCAAGTTGAATATCGATGTTATTGTTGAACCTTATAGGACTACTGAACCCTTATTGATTCGACTAGTCCATAGTTGATGAACGTTCTAAATTCTAAAATACTTATTGAGCTTATCCAAACCAAACTTCCTTTGGTGCGGACTCTGATGTCAAAACTGAGATGAACAACCCTGTAAAAGGGGATTATTTACGCTTTAGCGTTGAGATATTGTGCACAGTATGGTACTAAGGGCTGATCCCCCTAAGTACGAGAAGTAGAGTCCATAGTCTTATGACTGTTAAAGGTTTAAAGCATAAAAACTTTACAACCTAGGACATAGTTCAAGGTTTTATGACCCTCAGATGTTCTTTTGATTCTTGTTATTCATTCTTGAGTCAAAAGTTGAGTTTCGTTATTCAGATGTCTTTGATTCACTCGCATGTTATTATATTATTGTCATATTATTATACTTGTGGGCAATCGTGCTCACTCTTGCGTAATAATAACATTGCAGTTAAGAATGAAAGGTCCGAAGAGCCTTCTACTAGCAAAGGCAAGGGCTAGGTCAACAAGTGATGAAGACTTGTTGTTTATTTATATGTTTATGTTTCAACTTTATTTTAGTTGTGTAAGACTATTTATTTGTTATGTTCCGCACAGATGTTTAAGGTTAGTATGTCCTGGGATTTATTTTATTTATTACTTAGATGTTGTAACCCCATAAGGGGAGGATTTAATTCTATTTATTGCATGGTTTGCATTTACTATGGGTAGATAGATAGATGATATTCGTACAGTGAACACCAAGTCCCGTGGAATTGAAGTACCCGGATTTGGGGGTGTCACAGATAGTCCTTGGCCCATAGGGCTCCTCCCGATGAGGCATCAATAATTAGCCTCGACTACCACCCCAAACCATTATAGAAGGAATTTATCACCATCCAGTCAGTCATTCCATGGTAAGGGCATTTCCTGAGCATTTCTTTATAGCGTTCCCATGCTTCATACAATGATTCTCCTTGCTGCTGTGCAAACTGACTCAAAGCACTCCTCATGGAAGCAGTCTTAGCCAGTGGGAGAATTTGGTTAGGAATTTCTGGGCTAAGTCTTCCCACGTGGTGATCGATCCTGAGGGTAATGAGTGCAACTAACTCTTCGCCTTATCCCTCAAAGTGAATGGGAATAATCAAAGTTTCACAGCATCCTCCAAAATGTTGTTTAATTTAAAAGTGTCACATATCTCTATGAAGCTCAGGATGTGGTCATTCGGATCTTCTGTAGGCGCACCCCCAAACTGGACTGAATTTTGAACCATCAGCAGTGTCTCTGGCTTGATTTCAAATGTATTCGCAGCTATCGCTGGCCTAACGATACTGGACTGCAGGTCAAAATATTTTGGGATGGAGTAGTCCCTCAAGACCGTCGGCCCTTTGTTCTTCGTCCGCCATTGGTTCGGGTTGTTCAGGTTCCTCTTATGGGTTGGTGTTTCTCGTATTTGCTCTCCAACCTCTGCCGTTAATGTTCTCTTGCAGAGGTACTAACTCATGATTGGTTGATCGTGTTTGCATAAACTACACACAAGTACCTGAAACACAGATAAAGATAAAGATAGAAATGAGATAAGAAGAGATTTGTTCAAGTCAGTCAAATCTAACAAAAATTGATGTCAATAGTAATAAGCTAACTATCCCCGGCAGCGGTGCTAAAAACTTGTTGTGCCGCTTCGATGTTCACAAAAATGGGCACAAAACACGTACAAGTATACACGGTCGACAAGTAATAAATTTGATAAGTCGAGATCGTTCCCACGGAGAAAGGAGTCAGGCTTAAACTATCATACAATAGTCCTATGGTTATTTTCATCTGCTCAAACGTGTATCAAAGTGCTCTTTAAATAACTAGACTGGCTTTAAAATAAACTTAACTAATTAACAGACAAGTGGTTCAAATTAGAGAAATATGAGATCCTAACTTCATCTATTGCATCATCTAGGTTAATAACACCTCAAGTCAAGTATAAATAATCACATAGGAATGCTAGTCGGGAGCACGAATGTAAGACAAGGCTATTTGTCAATAAACCAAGTTCATATCATATAATATCCACAAAAGAGATAGAAATCACATGAACATCGATAAAGCCTAAATTACTATATGTCTATGCGATTTACAAGCTAAACCGATTTAAGTGCAAGCTCCCTATTGACTACACATGGCAATACGGTATATTTCTATTCGGATTACAAATCACAAAACTCATCGAGTGCAAGTTTCACGAACATATGCTAGCTTGGCAAAATCTAAGTTTACACTTCATTTTTTAAGTATATAAACTATTATAGTAGATGTTGATCAGGCATCTAAACATACAAAGAAACCATGCTAGGCAAATCATACATTTTCATCCATACATTTCAAAGAGGTAAAAAACCATAGAATAAGCAATAAAATCCATTAGAATCCCATAATGGTACTTAGTTCATCTCTAAACCATAAACCATTATGGGATTTAAACCAAGCATTGAAAACAAATAATGAAAGTAAGAGAGTAGAGAATGCAAATCCTGTGGCTCCACTTCCAATAGATTTTTCAAAAGCTCAAGTTTAGACCACACAAGATCTAAAGTGAAACCCTAATAATGAAAACTACTTATAACAAGAAGGAAGAAGAAGATAAGCTTCCAAACCCTCCTTAGTTCTCTAACCCTAGAAAATAGGAACACGCTTGTAATAATAAATGAAGTCTTATAAAATCCTAAGTTTTCCATGTTTAAAGTAACACAACCCTTATATTCATTACATTCAGTTGAGTAAAAAAATAAAAAGTCAAAGAACTTGGACCGGCGCGGCAGCGCGTCTTTGCACTGTTTTCCTGGCGCGGGCGCGCGCGTCCCCAGATTAAACCTCTGGCTCTGCCAAACGGCGCGGGCGCACAAGCCTCCTTTGCCTTCTTGGCGCGGCCGTGCGAGCACTTTTCTACTGCTAATGTAATCTGGCTTTGGTTGCTTTCTTGCATAATCCTTGATGCTTCTTTGTTGCTTCTATCTCCTTTACATTTGCTGTATTGAGGCCCTTTTCTTGTGCCCTTTTCCTCATGCCAAATCCTTCTTACCTTAGTGCCAGCTTCATGCTATTTTGTCCATTTCCAATCCCACCATGTCTTGTTGCTAGCTTTCCATATAACCTTTATCCAATTCCTTGCCAAACCATGCCATTATTGTGCCATTTCATGCCAAAAGAGTTTCCTACTTAAGAGATGCAAAACAAAGATAAAATGCATTAAAAGACAATAAAATGCTTGAGTTTAAGCCATAGTCATAGCAAGATGATATCCAATAAGTAGGTATAAAACCTACTTATCATGAGCCATTCTATATGGTGCTTTAGAAACTGGTGTCGTACCAGGTGCAAGGTCGATAATAAACTCAATCTCCCTATTAGGAGGAAGACCTAGTAGGTCATCTGGAAACACATCTGGAAATTCCTTAACCACATGTATTTGATCTAGTTTAACTCCTTCCTTTCGAGTATCTACTATATAGGCCAAATATCATGTACAACCATTTCTAAGTAATCTTTCTGCATGTGTTATAGTCAAACATTGAGACTGCTTAGGTGAACAACTCTCGTCAAACACTACTTTAGACTTTGACGTAGTCACCAGGTTTATCCGTTTTTGTTGGCAATCAATCATTGCATTATGATTAACCAGCCAATCCATCCATAGGATTACATCAAATTCACCTAACTATATAGGAATAAGATTTACCATGAAGTTATGTCCTTTAATGTATACACTATAATTTTTATAAATAGCCTTAACGGGTATTTTCTCATTATTCGCAATTTCAACACAGAATGGTTTGTCTAACTTTTCACATGGTGCATTCAAATTTTTAGAAAAGCGTTTGGACACAAAAGAACAAGTAGCTCCAGAGTCGAATAACATATATGCATTTAAAGTGTTGATATGGATGATACCTGTTACCACGTTTTGTGAAGCAACATCATCCCTCACCGACATATTAAATGTTCTTGCAGTTGGACGACCTGGACCTCCTGCTACTGTTACTGGTGGTTTGTTGTTTGGTACCTGATTTCCCCCTCCTCCTCTTTGATTTTTGTTCTTAGGACAGTTTCTACTTATATGCCCCGATGTTCCACAAATGAAGCATTTGTTTTGATTAGGAATAGGACACTGAGGAGAATAGTGTCCCTCTTGCCCACAATTAAAATATTTATTCTTTAAACACACACCTTTATGAATTTTCCACATTTGACACAAGAGTCGACTTTATTATATTCATGTTGGTGTTAGAGGTATTATTGTTGTTAAATCTTGACACCTTTTTCCTATAATTGTTTGGAACAGTGGTCTCCCACCTTCTTTTATTGTTAAACCCTCCAGAACTGGGTTCTCCCTTAGATTTTACCCCTTCACCTTAACTCTTTTTATCTTTATGGTATTTAATAAGGTTTTCATTCTCGCTTTCAATAATAATAGCTTTTTCCAGAATTTCAAGGAAAGTCCTAAGCTGAAACAATGACAACTTACTACGAACTTGGGGTTTTAAACCCTCCTCATACCTTCGGGTTTTTCTAGCTTCCATATCTACTTTATACAAAGCGAATCGCGTTAACTCATTAAACTTAGCTGTACACTGGGCTACAGTAAGTTCCCTCTGTTTTAATTCTAGAAACTTCACCACCATACGGTCTTTTAATGATTGGGGAAAGTAATTCTCGAAGAATAGTTCTTTAAATTTTTCCCATGAGACAACTTCTGTCCCTGCACGATTCTTGGTAAATTCCCACCAATAATTTGCTTCCCCGTTTAAGAAAAAGGTTGCAAACACTGTTTTCTGGTCTTCCCTAACATTGGTTACTAGGAAAAACTTTTCTATTTCTGTGATCCAGACTTGGGCTTCAATAGGCTCTCCTATACCCTTAAACTCAGGTGGTCCTACTAATTTAAAGTCTTTGAACAGTGTATTTTGATTGGTAGGTCTCTTTTGTACAGCTCCTAATAACAGGTCTAATAAATTTTGGGTAGAGTTTTCATTATTCTCTATTTGTGCTCTCCTTTTGTTCTGTGGCATGATTCTATAAAATAAAGCCAAGTATAAATACAAGTACAATTATTCACATAGTGAGAACTTGGTATTTAAAACAAAACTTATATATTTCATATAAACGGGAAAATACATATTCGACTAGTGGATTATTACTACCACTAGCTTAACACAACCAAAATTTGTTATGTACTATAAACTGAGCATCTAGATTCATATATGAAAACCTAAAAATTCCAGGTTTCCTCATATACATCCTGGACCATGTGGCATACCACTGATCGGTCTATAAGATACGGAATTTTCCTATCTTCCACTGGGTACCTAACGACTCGATTCTGCAGGCTATCGAACAAACCACGAGTTCCACGAACAAACTTGGTTAGCCGAGCATGTAACGAATGAGAATTTTAATATATTAATTTTAATATTTATTGAATTAAATAAATATTTTAATTTATTTATTGAGTTAAATAAATAAATTATGTGGTTATTGTGAAGTAATTTAATTAAGTGTTATATATTAATTAAATAAATATTTATTATTTAATTTAATTGATGTATATTGATTTTATAGAGTAGTTCTAATTTAATTCAGATAATTAAATTAGATGAAGTTTATATGATAATTGTTACATGAAATATTAATTTGCAAGTAATTATAAATTGTTATGTGGCATTTTTATGTGGTTAATTGATGTTAGCTTTTATTAATTAAATTAGAATGTTAAAGATTTAATTAATTAAAGTGTGACATTAGAATCTGTGTTAAAGAATTTATTAAAAGAATAAATAGGGCTTTTAAAAGGTTTTACCAAACAAAGCCCTTACTTTTGTTTTAAAAGGTTTTGCCAAATAGAGCCCTTGCACTTGTTTTAAATGAATTTTACTAAACAATGCCTTAAGTCCTTAAAAATCTACTTTTTTAAATATATTAAGTTTTTCCAAACAAAGCCTTATGGCTTTTAAATTCAAAAATATTATAATTGATAATTCATTATGGTTTTGTCAGTTATAATATACGTATATTAGTCATACGTTAGTTTAGTCAGTGTTAGAACAAAACAAAGGTTAGTCAGAGAGAAAGAAACATAGAGTTAGAGAGAATAAGAAGAAGAAGAAGAGGAAGGAAAGGCTTGAGAGAATTCTTGCCATACCAACAAACATCATTATCATCTTCTTCACCTCAATTAACTTAAGGGTATAATCTCAATTCCCTTATTTTCTTTATATATGTTTTTATGTTCTTCAAGAGTTTAAGTTCTTTGTTAATTGAATTCTTATGAAACTTGTATAAACATGATTTATATATATATATATATATATATATATATATATATATATTATGTTTATAGCATGCTTGTATATGAATCTCATGTTTAATTAAGTTGTAAATTTGTAGATATAGGATGAACATGAGAGATTCATGTTCATCAATAATCATAGTGGAAAACTTTAAAAATATGCGTAGTTTTCTTTTAAAATCAAAAGTTTATGTTTTATTGTTAAATTTTGTTTAAATTGATGTTAGATAATGATATAATGTTTATAAAAGACTTTAATATGTTTTGAATTGGGTATTTTGAAGTAGAAACAAAAGTACAGTGTTCAATTTTATCAAGAACACTTAACAATGGCTTTTCTTCAAAAATCATGAAATTGAGTTTTTGATTATGTGTTTAATGATTCAATGTGCTAAGACATATTAAAAGCTTTAAATTTATGTTTTCTATAAAGTTTATATGCAATTGGTTGCCTAAATTCGGAACTCGATGTGGAGAAATATGCCAAATTGACTTTTTCTATGCATAGTTCGCAAGCATGTCTGTCGACGCTGCAGGGGGTCCTCCCCGGCAGGCCTATCAAGGCTTAAAACCCCACCCCGGCAGGGGGTCGGGGGGGGGGGGGGGGGGGGGGGGGGGCGGGGGGGGGGGGTGGCAGAAAAGAAACTTGGTTATTTTCTTTTGTAAATTGCAAAGCTAATTTTATGTAATGAATTTTATGACATGATGGGCATACATTAAAATGCTAAATGGACAATATTAAATTATGTTAATAAAATATATATTATGTAATTATAATTATATTAATTTTAATTAAAGAAAAGGTTTAATTTAAATTATAATTGATTAAATTATAATGAATATAGTTTGATTATTTTAAATCAAAGTAAATGTTAAATTAAATTATAATATGCTTAATAATAATTTAATAAATGCATGTTGATTAATTGTAAATTATAATTTGTTTAATTATAATTTAATTAAAATAAAATATAATTATAATTTGATTAATTATAATTGAAGTGAATGTTTAAATTGAATTATAATTTAATTAGTACAAAGTGCATAATTATTATTTGATTAATTAAGTGAATGTGTAATTATATGGTGTGATTAATTATGTGATAATTAATTATTAACTTGATAATTATAGAAGAATGAGTTAACCTAGAAGGGTTAACTAATTATGTGTTAACTAATTTAGATTATTATGGTTAAATATATATGTGTAGGAAGTGTTAAAAAACGTGAGTTGTAACTGTAGCTTGTGCTTGAGACAAGTCTTCTATCTTTAAACTTGTTGTTTATATGCAAGTTTTCTAAACTCAAACTTGTTATTGTTATACAAGTGTTTTAAATTCAAATAGTTATTAAATTTGAGATTGTCCTTTTATTTCTGTAATGGACAAATACTTATTTAAAGTTCATGATTTAATTAAAATGACATTGACTTAACAGTTCAACTAAGGTCTATCTTATCTTTCGTATGCTTTAAGTTTAAATTCTAAAGCATAAGTTATTTCATAATTCGTTATTATTGAATTTTTCTTGATTATTGTGAGTCGATTCATCTACTCCATAGTTGATGATAGTTGAAACTCCAAATTTCCTTTTAGCTATCCAAACCAAACTTTCTTTCGTGCGGGCTTGAATCAAATACTGAGATGAACAACCCTATTTATTGGGGGAGGTTACTACGCAAAAGCGTTAAATGTTTGTGCATAATACATGGTACGAAGGGCTGATCCCCCTAAGTAGGAGTTAAGAGTCCATAGTCTATATGACTGTTAAAGGTTTTAAATAGAAATGTTTATAACCTTGGACAAAGTTCAAGGTCTTATGACCCTCAGATGATTTCAATCTTCAAAATTCTAAATATTAATGAAAGAATTATTATTCAATTATTTATTCACCCCGGGAATACGAAGATGTACCAGGATCTCAGGCATTATTTTTGGTGGCCAAATATGAAGAGAGATGTGGCTGAATGTGTTGCGAAATGCTTAACATGTCAAAAAGTTAAAGCAGAACACCAGAGACCTAGTGGTTTGCTACAACCGTTAGAAATTTTAGAGTGGAAGTGGGAGCACATCAAGATGGATTTCGTGGTAGGTCTTCCAACGACTTAGAAGGGATTTGATGCGATATGGGTTATAGTGGATCGACTGACGAAGTCAGCCCACTTTCTACCGATCAGGGTTAAGTACATCTTGGATAAGCTAGCGAAGCCATACGTGAAGGAAATTATTTCTCGACATGGTGTTCCGTGTTGATTGTGTCCGACAGAGATCCACGTTTTACGTCGAATTTTTGGAGGCATTTGCAAAAATTTCTAGGAACGCAATTGCGAATGAGTACAACATATCATCCTCAGACGGATGGACAGAGCGAGAGAACGATTCAGACGCTAGAGGATATGCTGAGAGCTTGTGTGATGGACTTCAAAGGAAGCTAGGAGGATCATCTACCGTTGGTGGAGTTCGCCTACAACAATAGTTATCATGCGAATATTGGCATGCCGCCTTACGAAGCATTATACGGCATAAAATGCAGAACTCCTTTGTGCTGGGATGAAGTTGGTGAACGTCAATTGTTGGGACCAGAATTGGTACAACAAACCGCTGAAATTATGAAGCTGATCAGAACGAGATTAATTGCTGCTCAAGACATACAAAAAAAGTATGCCGATCTTCATCGACAAAACCGAGAATTCTTATTATGAAGTTTTGTGTTCCTGAAAGTATCTCCCTGGAAGGAGAAGATTAGATTTGGTAAGAAGGGAAAGCTGAGTCCTAGATTTATTGGACCTTTTGAGGTATTACGAAAGGTGAGCGAGGTAGCTTACGAGATTGCATTACCTCCGGAGCTCGAGAATATACATAACGTCTGTTATATTTCTGTGTTAAGACCATACAAGCACGATTATAAACATGTGATAGAGTATGAACCTTTGCAATTTGATAAGGACTTAACATATGAAGAAGCGCCTGTTCAAATAGTTGATAGAAAGGAACAAGTACTTAGGAATAAAGTGATACCTTCTGTTAAGGTAATTTGGAGGAACCACAGTGCTGAAGAAGCTACGTGGGAGCTCGAAGATGTTATGATGAAATCTTATCCACATTTATTTGCTTAGTTTGTGTAACCCCTTGGGTACTGATTCTGGGGACAGAATCCTTTTAAGGAGGGAAGAATGTAATAGACGAGATTTTTTTTTATGTGTGATTTTGGGGACAGAATCCTTTTAAGGAGGGAAGATTGTAACGATTGTGATTTTATATAATAATTTGAAATATTTATTGAGTTAAATAAATATTTTATGTGATTTATTTATTGAGTTAAGTAAATAAATCATGTGATTTATGGAGTGATTTAATTAAGTGTTATATATTAATTAAATGAACGTGTAATATTTATTTAATTAATGTATATTAATTTTATATTATAGTTCTAATTTAATTGAGAAAATTAAATTAGATGAATTATGTGATGAAGTGTTACATGAATTATAATTAGCGAGTAATTATAATTATGCGACAATTTTATGTGATTAATTGATGTTATATTTTAATTGATTAAAATATGACATTAAGGTATGTGTTAAAATAATTTGTTAAAATAAAGAAAAAGGATTTTAAATGATTTTAAACAAATAAGGCCCTTGCTTTTGTTTTAAAGGACTGTTGCCAAACAAGGCCCTTACACTAGCTTAAACCTAAATTACCTAAACCATGGTTAATTTAATAAAATTAGTTTTAAAAACTACATGTTGTCAAACATAGCCTTGTGGCTTTTGAATTTTGTAACTGCTAATTTAAATTATAGTATTAAGTAATAGTTAATACGTATTAGTGACATATCAGTTATATATTGTTCCTATACTACGTTAGATTAGAAGTTAGTCTGTATAGCTAAGAACAAAGAGAGAAAAGAAGGGCAGAGAAGTTAGAGAAGAGAAGGAAGAAGAAACTTGTGAAGGCTAGAGTTAATTTTTGTATTCTTCTCCAATCATCAAAAAGGTAATTACTATATTATAGTTTTAAAGAATTGTAATTAATTGTTCTTCCTTGTTTTAGATTTCTGTAAATTTAGTTTTATATGAATTTCATGAAATTGTAAAATCATGAATTTAATATATGGATTGTATCCATGTGTTGATTGTAGTAATTGTATGACATAAGAGGATTTTCAGAAATCAAATTACTGTAGAAATATATTTTAACAGAAAATTTATATTTATATGAGTTCATATGGAATTTCATGAGTGTGGTTAATTTTAATTGAGAAATTTATGCAATTGGTATGTGTTAATATGTTTATTAAGTAATTACTTCATGTTATCTTCAACTTCGTATATAATGCATATATATAAGTTCGAATTGATGGAGAAAAATAGTTACAGTAGATTATTTTTGAGAAAATATGAGTTTTCATGAAAATGGCCAAATAGGATTTTAAAACTTGTGATTATCATTATTTAGATGGTTATTATGTTGTAGAAACATGTTGTGTTATGTATTATTGCTTATGTATGGAGTTACAGTGGCTACGTTACTGTAATTTTCCATTTGTTGGCTTGTGTGGGATGTTCGGTAAAATAGAGAAGTGTGGCTGTCTGCATCTGGCCGAGTTGCTGCGCTGGCAGCAAGGCTAGGAGCAGCGCAGCTGCGCCGCTTGATTTTCCCAGTTTTGACCCCTGCGCAGCTGCGCCGGTACCAAGGTTGCTGGCTGTTGGCTGCGCCGTGCACAGTGCAGTGGTAGTGAGTTTTAGTCAAGTGTGCAGTGTGTTTTTATGTTTCCATTACATTATTGCTAAGATAACGAGCATGTATCTAGCTGCTATAACATGTGTTAACATGAAGTTGATAATTTCATAATTCGAGAAAAAGAAAGTTTTGAAAACTTAATATAGTATTTAAATTATAAGATATAATTGTTTAAAATAAGTTACTTAATTATAATTTGATTAATTATAATTAAGAGTAAATGTTTAATTTAAATTATAATTCTGTGAAATTATAATGTATAGAAGTTGATTTATTTTAATCAATTAGATGTTAATTTAAATTACAATTTATGTAATTATAATTTAATAAATGCATGATTATTATAAATTATAATTGATAAATACTTGATTAATTGTAAATTGTGTAATTATAATGCATGATATAATTTAAGTAACTATTAATTATGAAATTTTGATAATTTATGAGGTAATTATAATTGAGTAATTATAATTAGATTAAGTGTTTAAATTATAATTGTTTAATTATAATTTAGCTAAAATACATAATTAATTTAATTATGTGAGTATGTGTGTGATGTAATTAATTATGTGATAGTTGATTATTTATTTAATTAGAGTGAGTTAACCATGAGGGTTAACCACTTATGTGAATTAGTTATGTGTTAACTAATTTTGGTTTTTGTGACTTAATATATATGTGTAGGAAGTATTAAAGTACGTGAATTGTGTTAAGTAGCTTGTGCTTAAGGCAAGTCTTCTAAACCCTAAACTCGCTATTTCTACGCAAGTTACTTGATGTTCATATTTTCATTGTTGAGAATGTCCTTTTCATTTCTGTACTGGACAATTATTTACTTAACCGAAGAGATCTTGACTTATTGTTCAAGTAAGATCCAGTTTATTATTTTAAATGCGTTAAGTTTACTTCTAAAGCATATATTAATTCAAAATTCTTTTATTTATGAATTATTGAAAGTCGGTTCAACTAATCCTTAGTTGATGAACGTGAATTCTAAATTACCATTGTAAGCTTATCCAAACCAAACTTTCTTTGGTGCGGACTTGAATTCAAATTACTGAGTTGAACAACTCTAATTATTAGGGGAGGTTAGTACGCATAGCGTTAAGATGTTTGTGCACAATACATGGTACAAAGGGCTGATCCCCCTAAGTACGAGTTGAGGTCCATAGTCTTATTGACTGTTAAAGGTTTAAATAGAAATATTTATAACCTAGGACAAGGAGAGTTCAAAGCTCAGATAAATTCGATATTCGAATTTTGATATTGATAGAGAATTATTATTCAATTCTTTATTGTTGAAGTAAGCTAAGTTATTCAGATCTTTGTAAAGATATTCTTTCATGTATTTATTATTGTTAAACTCTAGTGAGCTGTTGTTTGCTCACTCTTGCATTAAATAACAATTGCAGTTAAAGTTGATAACGTTGATGCCCCGTCTACGAGTAAAGGCAAGGGAAAGATGAACAAGTGAAGATTTGTTTAATTATTTTGAAATGATTGTAATAATTTTAGGTCATGTTTTTATTCCACACTTTATTGTTTATGTCAAGGTTAGAGTAACCTTGGAATTGAGTTCAAGAAGGTTGTTACCCTTGTTTTAAGGGAGATTTTATTATTTTGAATTAAAGTTGTAATTCATTTTGAGATATATTGGGTAAAGGTATGTTATAGATAGAAAGTGAACACCAAATCATATGAAAACGAAGTACCCAAATTTGGGGGTGTCACAGTGACCATATCGAGTCCTGAACGCTGTCTACGGAACATCTTCTGTCCTCACCTTCACCTAATGATAACCACTTCTCAGGTGTATCTTGGAGAAAAATATCTCGCTCCTTTCAGCTGGTCAAACAGATCGTCAATCCTAGGAAACGGATAATTATTCTTAATCGTGACCTTGTTCAATTCTCTGTAATTGATGCAGAGCCGCATCGTCTCATCCTTCTTCTTAACGAACAATATCGGCGCTCTCCACGGCGATAAACTCAGCTGAATGTACTTCTTGTCCACTAACTGTTGCAGCTGCACCATCAATTCTTTCATCTATACCGAAGCCATACGGTATGAGGCCTTCGATAATGAAGCGGTTCCTAGTGCAAAATTGATCATAAACTCTACTTCCCTATCTGGCGGAAGTCCTAGTAAATCATCTAAGAATACGTCCACGACGTCTCTCACGACTGGTATTTCCTCCAACTTCGGGCTCTCTTTACGACTATCGACTATATAGGCTAACTATCCTACACAGCTTTGTCTCAACAACTTCTTAGCCTGCATCATCATCAGACAACTCGCTTGTCTAGGCAACTTGCTGCCATAAAACACAACCTTTGACGGAGTCATAAGGTTAATACACTTCTTTTGGCAATCAATTATCGCCCCATAATTGAATAGCCAATCCATTCCAAAAATAACGTTAAATTCCCCAAGTCTAATTAGGATAAGATCTACGTTCATTATATTACCCTTAATATCCACCCTACAGTTCTTGTGTACAAACTTAACAGGAATCACTTCCCTACTCGCAATCTCTATGTTTATAGGGTATTCTAACTCGTCCTTGGGCAATTCTAAGTTCTTAACAAAGTCATCAGATATAAATGAGCAAGTAGCACCCAAATCAAATAATACATTAGTATTAACTTTATTGATCGGAATGATACCTGACACCACATCACGTGACTGCATAGCATCCTGCACGATCATGTTGAAGTAGGTCAGTTAGTTGGTGTCAGTCCCAAAATAGTTAGAACATTTCCACCGTTGCTTCCTCTGTTCCTACCTGCTCCCGCCCCTCCTAAAACCTTCTTGGGGAAGTCCCTGGCCAAATAGTCCTTTGACCCACATGTGAAACAGGCGCCCTTCTTAGGGTTAGGACAGTTAGGTTTTATGTGGCCTTCCTGACGATAATTGTAGCAAACTATTTTTCCCTTCATACAGACCCCCAGGAGATTCTTCCCGTAGGTCGGACATACTTCTACTCTTTTCTTCTGACTTCCTTGCTGATTTTCAGTTGACACTCTGTCATTCCATCTTCTTTTTTGATTATTACCGCCCCCAGTGTTACTGCCACTAGCCTTGTTGTTACCTTCTCCCTCGCTCTTCTTCTTCTTCAGCTCTTGGTTGTACTTGGTCATAGCATCTCTCCCACCTTCAGTTATGATTGCCTTCTCCAATACTCTTGCAAATGTGTTCATTTGGAACATTAACACTTCGCTATACAACCAGTGCTTTAGTCTTTGTTCGAATCTCCTAGCCTTCCTCTCATCAGTGTGCACTTGAAAAGTTGCAAACCTAACCAACTCATTAAATCTTACAGTGTAGTCTGGCACAGACATGTTACCTTGCTTTAGCTTCAGAAACTGAACCTCCATATGTTTCTGTGAGCTCGTCAGGAAGTACATATCAAAAACATCTCTTTGAACCTCTCCAAGGTTATCACGCCTTGTCCTCCCCGGACCTTGTTTGCCTGCCACCAATAACTGGCCTCTGCCTTTAGCATGAATGTTACATAAGTCGTCTTCTGATCCTCGTTAACCCTAGCGACATCGAAAACCTTCTCCATCTCCATAATCCAAGTATGTGCTTCGATTGGGTTCATGGATCTCTTGAATTATGGCGATCCCACTGCCTTGAAGTCTTTAAACGACGTGTTCGGTGGAGCTTGCTGCTAATTGGCCATTGCTTCAGTCAATAAATTCACCAACTGTTGAACGGGACGTTGGCATTGGCGTCATTATTATTAGTCGACCCTTCTTGAGCTGGTTAACGAGTTGGGCGTCTTCTCGGCGGCATCTTTCTGTTTAAGATATACGCTTATTAGATCTTAATTCAATTCTTAAATATTCAAGACTTAGCTTAAACATTTTAAAATAATCACTTAACACAACTCATCTCAAATAAAACCCTGATATTTTATTTAATCAAAAGTTTTAAACAAAACAAGATAGCATCACTACTATTTACATCAATTATCCTAAGATACAAATCTTCAGGATTTAAATCATCATCATATTCTGTTGTTTATAATCACATTAGAATTTACATACTTAACTACCATTGAAATATTCACATAATCAAACTATTCCTATCACGGCCTACTCAGGCATCGAACAGCTTTTCTGCGCTCTTCTTCCATAATACGGAACATCGTCCTACGGTCCAGCATATACCAAGGTAAGTCCTCGAACTGTACTAGATAGTAGACAACTCGATCATGGGCCTTATCAATCGCTGTCTGGAATGTGTAGTCCGTCTCCTCAATCTTTGTCTTCTTGGCCCGATCGTCTTCCTCGAAAATATCTACACGTCGTAAAGCCCTCATCCAAGCGTCTTCTGCTCTAGTACGCTTCGATGATTCCTCTGTCAAAACATTCTTCAGCTTCTTTATCTCAGCTGACTTCTCTTCATTTTGGCCCTTCTCATGAACCAACTCCCACTCTACGTCTCCAAGACATGTATCCAGCTTCTCGATCTCGCCATCCTTCTGCTCAATGGTAGTCCGCTATGCAACTATCTGCTTCTTTAGCCCCTGAACAGTATCCTGTAACTCTATGTTACGGTCATACAGCTCGTCATATATCTCGACACTAATAAAGTTTGGTGTATCAGGGTCCTCATCCTCCTCCTCAGCTGCCTCAACCACAATCTCCTCAGAGTCCTCCTCTGAATCAAATACTGGCTTATGCTCCTGACCAACAATAGTGATTAATGGAGATGGTTCTCTCCAAACCAACTGCTCCCAGACTGTATGAATGTCTCGGAGCTCCTCCTCAATAGTCACTCGGGGTAAAAACTCCCAAGGCTGGCTGGATCCTCCAACATCCGACATCCTGACAATCAAAATTTTAAGTTTGTAGTTATTACATGATGCTAATCGATAATCGCGCAAGTACATAAATATAAACACATAGCACATAAGGTAATTTATTATCTTTCTTAGAACTCGATAAGAGTCTATCACCATTATGTTATCGATCTCCTAAAGGCTACTACCCTAAGGTTTTCCCCCACCTAAGGTTCATAACCTACGCTTTGATACCAACTTGCGACACCCCCAAATCCGGGTACTTTAATTTCCGCAGGATTTGGTGTTCACTGTACAAATATCACATATCTATCTACCCATAATAAATGCAATCTCATGAATTAAATAGAAATCCTCCCCTTAAGGGTTACATCATCTAAACAAATAAAATCCCAGGTTTAACTAACCTTAAACATCAAATGCGGAAACGTAAATCAACGAATAAGTCTTAACAATATAGACACTCGAGATTTTCTTTGCCCCGATACTCATCCAGTAGAAGGGTAAAACTGTCAATCAACCCAAATCCGATCCATAATATCGGTTCACCAGCCAAATCTGATTCTCAATATTGGTAATCAAGTTCCAACAGTCAATTGGACCATCAATCAAGCTTCGACAGCCAATCGGACCATCAAAAAAGTTCCTACAGTCAATCGAACCATCAATCAAGCTCTGACAGTCAATCGGACCATCAATCAAGTTTCGACAGTCAATCGGATCATCAATCAAGCTCTGACAGGCAATTGGATCATCGAGCTCAACCTCGGTCTCAACCCGAGAGGTACCAATTAACCCCGACAGCAACCCGGGAGGTATCAATCAACCCCAGTCTCAACCCAGGAAATCAAATTAACCCCGGTCTCAACCCGGGATGTCAGGCCAACTTCAGACATCAGCCTGAAGCATCGCAACAACTCCATAGCAAAAACTGAAATGACCACGTCATCCTCAGAGACAACCCTGAGGTCAAAAGACTCGACTGGGATCCAAGTGTTGGAATCAGCTCCCGAAAGTCAACCAGCGACCATGCTGACACTACAGGTAGCCCCGTGAGGGGTACAATGGTCATTTTACTAACTTGCAACTGACTTGGCCTAACTCAAGCCAAATCAATGCCGCCAAAGTCAGAATGAACCCTAACGACGATCCCGAGTGGCAACAACGCAAGACAGTTCAACAGATAAAATACGGGGAATCGAAGACCTGGTTATGAACCCGTTTTCCTGGACCCGAAAAATGTTTTTTTCATATCATTGCAACACTCTCGGTGAGAGCTTTCTGGAAAGGTATCGCACGCCTCAAACTTACGCTCCGATCAAAAGTTAAAAAGTTTTTGACCGGGCATTGCATTGGTCGGAGTGCACGTACTTTAAGACGACCAAGCCTGGCACACAGGACCCACCTTGAGTGGCCGCACCTCTACCTGCGACAGTCGCATGTAGAGGTGTGGCTCCCCCCTCTATAAATAAGGGGCAGCCCCCTCTCATTTTCAGAAGCAAGAAGCACAGCGAAGCCCTGCCTGACTGATTGTTCTACTTTTACACCTTTTCCAAACTCAAATATTTTCACTCCAACACATAGATATACCCATATACTACCACATATCAAAAAACCACCAGTAGATTTAGATGTTTAAGGCCTACAATTTGGCAAAAAGCACGCAGTGCAGCCCATTATAAGTATTTTTACGATCAGCAAGTCAATACTATTACTTTGCACTGTTTTACACCTACACATCTAGTTTTATCTTCTAAATATGCCCAGAACTTAGTTTCGTGGCCATTTTCGTCAAAAATTAATATATTTTTGTACATAAACTCTGTTTTCAATATTTCTATAACTCGGATTGACGATCCGTCAGCTCCAGTAGCTTCAATGCACTAGCACACCCAGTTTTGGCAACTTCGCCAGACTGGGTTATCTTCCCAGTCCGGGTTTGGCCCTTGTTTGTATATATTTAACTGTATATATACTAACATTTCAATTCTGTCAAGTTCGTATTTCAAATCCGAGGTAGTTTACCTCTTTTACATATATTTATGCATATGTAAGCGACTTTCACCATCACTGGTACTCATATTAGTCCTAGTTGACTACATTTTTGCCAATATATATATTTTTATATATTTTTAGTCAGCCTGGATTACTTCGTGGCCATTTTACAACTTTTGCACACTTCGCCATACTGGGTGCTCTCCCCGGTCACTGGTTGACTACTTTTCTGTCAAATCCAATTCTAGTATGGGCACCGGCGTGAAAACTCATCGCCCTTATTACGGTTTTTATATACATATATATATATATATATATATATATTTCATTTCTGTCATAGCCTGGATTACTTTGTGGCTATTTACATTTATATATATATATATTTCAATTCTAGTCCGGGCTTGCGAATGAAAACCCATTGCCCTTTTATAGCTTTTGTATATATATAATTATATATATATATATATATATTGCTTTATTCAATTTATTCAACTGCTGCATTTAACATTCATTTGTATATGAATTTGCATGGACGTATCTGCGGGCTGACTAGATTCATTCAAATCTCGCCAATTCTAGCTTTCAACGGTTCAAACAGGTCACGATAGAACCTGGAAGCTATAATGGCTGAGATTTCTTTAAATCTAGTTATTTTTATAATTTTAGCTTTGAAAGCATATTCGTGTCCCTTAGATCACTATCTAGTGGGAACAAAATGCTTTATCCACTCGCATCCAGGATGTATTGATGAATCCTTGGTTCCATTGCGACGTGATGATGTATGTATATCCATTTCTATATAAATTTGAACTGTGCAGGTTTATGGGCTACTCATATGTGAGCCTAGGAGTCGTGGGATTCACAATCAAATCGATATGGATCTGATTCCCATGATGGACAAACTCCGATTTACAGATGTACCCTGCCAGTTTTTTCTATAAAATGTACATGCATAGACCTTAAAACGGTTATCAGGCTTTAAGGTCTCAACATAGTGAAAATATGGATTGTCGTGTCGGTGTCCCTTCGATGGTTTTCATACCCATGAGGAGACCGACATTTGTATGTTTCTGTGGTCGAGGATGCTTCGCAGCCTGACAAATAACCATTTACATGCAGCCTTAAGGCTATAAAGATAAAATTGAATGTGGCGATGTGTTTCAATTCCTATTTCAGTGTAGGGGTTTGATAAACAGCTTTCAAAACATCACTATCAATTCAATTCAAAAGCTTTTGCAAATCAAATTAAATATTTTTGCAAATCAAATCAAAGACTGATTTTCAAATCAAACCCTTCGTATATAGGCTCAACGAAGCCTGTCAAAACTTTCAATCAATCAAATCAAAAGGCCCAATTTTCAAACAACATTAACTCAATCATTCCAGTTTTAAGGGAAATATTGAAAAGAGTGCGGTACCATGTTTACACAGGAGTCGTGGGGTGCCTAACACCTTCCCCACACTTAACCAAGCCCCTGAACTCAGAACTCTGATTTCAAAGATCAAGTTTCGACAGTGTCCAGCAATTGGGCCTCTTTTCAAATCAAATTCAGTTGAGTTGGCACAACCATTTCAAAACTACCAACTGGCGACTTTGTTTAAATCAAATCAAATCGTCGACATATACACATATTGGCCTCTTTCCTAAAAAACCCTTCAAAACCTTTTTCTATAAAAGAATAAGGGTAGAGAGAACTTAGGAAGATCGATTTCAGGAAAACCGAGTTATGAACCGACCCGCGGTATTTCTTAAATTTTCCAACGTCGACAGGTGGCGACTCTGCTGGGGATAGTAGAGGGCTTAGGCTGCTTTCAATCTTTTCAAATATTTCCTATTCAAAACTATTGAATGCGTGAAAATCCTGCGTCTCCACAGTCAATGGATGAGTGAATGCTGCATCTTTCATTGAATGTATGAATGTTATGCCTTTACATTGAATGAATGAGAATGAATGCTTTAGTACTTCACACCCATATTAGTGCTTCGCACGAACTATCATTGCATGCATAAGCGGTAAGGGCGATGTATGTGAATGTATGCTGTGAGTCCCTCCACCTGGAGGCTAACCCGATCGGTGATAAGTAAGGACTCTGGGGACGACTAAGTCTCGGGGGCTGCCTCCTGAAAATGCACCACCCAGATTCGCTCCAGTTGAACAATCGGATTAACTTCCCTTTTAGTAGATTGTGATGATCTGGGAACCTTCATGCCGAAATAAAAGCTGCGAGAGTAACCTAGGATAGGTCAGCTTCTGATCAACCGAATCTGACGGGATGCTTCTTCATGCCTTTCTCTTTCAAATTCCATGTCAAGTCTCCAATTACTGAGGAGCACAATGCAAATGACAATAATGAAAGATTTATTTTCCTGTCAAATATCCTGTCATCCTACCATCAAAACAACTAACCTCGGTTTTACAGGATAAACTTAAAAAACACACATCATAAATGCATCCAGTCATTACCTACCACAGGGAACTGACACATGTACATTTTGGTGTAGGTAGGGAAAAATTGGTCCTATCACTAGATCAAAGGCCAGAAAAGCACCCAGTCCATCTACGGACGTGGCTTCAAGTGCTCCACCAGAATCCACCCTTGTGACTAGGGAAGAATTCGAAGGATTGAAAAATCAAATAGCCAAGCTAGTAAATTTCCTTCGAGAGCAAAGCAAGGCCTTTAAAGAGAAACAATCTCAAACTCATCCAAAACCAGGGGCATCTGGTAATGGTGCTGGCGGTCAAGACATAGAAAAGACCGAAACTCAGATCCCTATACCTCAGAACAAGGATACAATCAACAAAACTCCAGAAATCACCATCCTAAGCAAAGAACAGAAAGCTAGGTGACATTCTCAAGAAAATGCAACAAATAGAAGAAACCCTTCGGTCCATCAAAGGAACTGGGGCATTTGGCAGTGTCAACTACTCAGATCTGTGCATATTTCCCAGGGCTCGGTATCCCAAAAAATTTTAAGTCCCTGATTTTGAAAAATATGATGGATTAGGGGATCCTTATACACACGTAAAAGTTTTCATTGGAGAACTCAGATCCTATGTTGAGGACGAGAAACTTCGAATGCAGCTATTTCAGAAGAGTTTAACTGGAGAAGCCAAAGCATGGTATCCCCGTCTGGACAACTCCAAAATCCATAGTTGGGAAGAATTGGCCCATACCTTCCTCAGCCAGTACAGCTTTCAATCTCAGCAAGCTCCAGATCGGTATCAAATTACCAAAATCAAGAAGAATAACACTGAATCATTCAGAGAATATGTCCAGCGATGGAGACGGGTCGCAGCACAAGTCACCCGAGCCATGACTGAATTAGAAATAGTCATGACTTTCATCGATATTCAAGAAGATCCTTATTATGAAAGGGTCCTAGTAGGCATAGGAAAACCTTTCTCTGAAACGATCAAATATGGTGAAATGGCCGAAATGGGACTCAAGTCAGGGAAAATAAAAGACCTAACGGCACTCGAAGCTGTTGCTGAGCATATCCAATACGAAAATTACAGGAGTAATCCCCGGAGGGTCCACAAATAGAAAGATGAAGAAGTTTCCTTAGTATTACAAGGACAAAATTCAAACGGTAATTCAAACAATACACCCATTAAAAGGAGGAACTATACCCCTCTCCAAGCTGTAACCCAGCCTTCAAATCCTTCATTCTAGAAAAACATGGAGGTCAGATGCAGAAGGACTTTCACCCCACTAGGGGAATCACTCGAGAACATCTTCAAACATCTGACAGCTCAGAAGAAGATCAGCCAACTCCTTCCGCCAACTAACACTAATTCAAGGAACTTCGACCCTAGCAAGAAGTGTTCTTATCATTTCGGATCACCGGGCCATGACACCCAAGATTGTTGATCCCTCAAGCATAAAATCCAAGATTTTATTGATAATGGAGAAATTGTGGTCACAAAGCTCGATCAACCGCATGTCCAAGATAACCCTCTCCCACAGCACAAGGAGAGTGTCAACATGATCAACACTTTAAGTGGAGAAGGATCCAAATACCTCCGCTATGTTGAAGAATCAACACAATCCAACAACATCATCCCAATGAGTTGGGAAGCTTTTGAAAAATAATTCCTGATAGAGCAAGAAATAAAGTCTATCAAGGAACAAATAGAGTAATTGGCTGAACTGGTCGGCTACCAACATCAACTCACCAGAAAGATGTTGAAGCAAATCTATCAATCTATTGGCAGTCGCTCTCCTCTAGCGGAAGTCAATTCCAATCAAGATCATAGCCGGACTTGTGAGCTTACACCCTGGACTGACATGGGGATCGAAGAAGCAAGTGTCCAAGAAGGTAGGAAGTTCCTATTTTAAAGGAATTTCACCAATTTGAACCAGTCAATGAAAGAAATCCTGCAAATGATAATCAACGAGGGAATGGTTGAAAACTTGCTACCTCCGCTGAACCCTCAATCTAGAAAATTCAAACCTGACCAAATATGTCAGTACCATTCCAACTCTCCCGGCCATAATACAGAAGAATGCTGGGCACTTCGTAACCTAATTCAAGACCTGATTGAGAAAGGTGACCTAATTAGAGGAGATCAAATCCTCGACAAGACAGATAAAGATAACCTCTAGATCCCCGATGCATGGTATCAGGACATAGTGGCTGTCATATCCTGCGATAAAGAATAAATCATCACACCCATGGTACTGACAGGTAAAGGGGTCCAAGAAGTCCAAAATCCTATGAAGGTGGTTGCACCTCAGCCTCTAATTTTGCCCTTCAGGCCTCAGTATTCGATTACTAGTCTGAAGAATGTCCCATAGAACTACGGGGACATTGAAAGCTCTACTTCAAGCAACATTTCCATCCTGTCAAAGGATAATCCATTGTACTTGCCTCAACGGGTGATTCACTAGTTACTAAAGCAAAAGAAAGGGTGGTTGAAGAAACGATAAAAGAGTTCCTGAAAAAGATGGGACACAATGAAATCAAGATAGTGCAAAGCTTGAAAGACGCACCCAAGCAAATATCCATTCTGGACTTGGTCCTATCATCAAAGGATCACCGTAACATCCTAGTAAAGGTACTAGAAGAAGCCCATCTGCCACACACGGTAGACACAAAGAAATTTTGTCATGTGATAGAACACATTTACAACAATAATGTGATTTCCTTCACAGAAGATGATATCCCTGCTGAGGGAAAGGTCCACCACAAGTCCCTGCATATAGCCGTTATGTCCTCCGGATACGTGATCGGAGGAGTGCTTATTGATAGAGGATCTTCCCTCAACATTTATCTATATGACATGTTGGAAAGGACGAAGATCAATCCAAACCGGATCAAAGCCAGTCACATGGTTATCCGGGCTTTAGATGGATCTCGCCGCCAGGATATTGGGGAAATCAAGCTTCCTCTAGAAATTGGTCCACACACCTTCTACGTATCTTTCCAGGTGCTCAACAAAGCCACTAGATACAACTTGTTGTTGGGCAGGACATGGATCCATATGGCCGGGGCTGTTCCATCCACCCTCCATCAGCAACTTAAGTACATTATCAACGACAGCCTCATCACAGTGAATGCTGAACCGGAGTACCCTACCCACATACATGGGGACATGCCAGTGATTAGCCTGGATGCTGGGGTTGAGCCCACAAGTTTTCAAGCTCTTGAGGTGAGAGATATTCAATATCTACAGATTGGGGCACCAGCCCTGAAGCCTAAAATTTCCACTGAAGTAATGACAGTGAGCCGAGAAATGGTAGCTGCGGATTTCCTGCCTGGAGAAGGGTTAGGAAAAAACAAGCATGGCATTAAGATGCCAATCCAAATCCTAAGTCAGACGGGAAGATCAGGATTGGGATTTTCATCCAGGTTAAACCACCAGAATCCACACAAGCATCCCAAGGCTCAAGCCTCCACGATTCTGCTCCCAAACCTCACAAATGCCGGATGGGTGAAACCTACGAGGAAGATCCCTATGGGGGCATCAGCCATGCTATTTCCTTTAATCATACCTGTCCATGAAAGGAATGCCCTCAAGCCTGAGGCAGATAGCGAAAAGGGAAAAAAAGATCTTATACGGAAGACGAGACCCATTCGCTAACATGAAAGTCATTATCAACTACGAATGGATGAATGATGAACTCCCAGATAGTGACAACGAAGATCGTGCTCATTTTCCTCGCAGCAAACAGAGGAACAATCCCCAAAAAAGCCTCAGCCATATCCTAAAGGATGTCTCAGTTGTCATTCAAGAAGAGACAGACGAGCACACTTCTAGCATCCTCCCTATCCATGAGGATCTAACCCTAGATAATTGGAGCAGTGTCTCTTACCTCAGTCAAAAAGGGTAAAGGGGCAGACAGTCAATCTTCCCTTAATCATGCTTTAATTTACTGCTTACTTTTGATTGCACAGCTGGAATAGTCACTGTTGTTATGCTTTACAAATGCTATGTGTATTTAAGAAGTTGTGTATAGCATTGGATGTGTGTGTCTCTGCTGATGAGATGCCAACCTGTCAACATAACTCCAACTATGATGCAAGATTGAGCTTCCACTTGACGGATCTTGATCAAGAGGAGGAAGATGACTATGAGGTGCCAGAGGAGATCAAGGAATGGGTCAAAGACAAACCCAAATCAAACCTCGACCAAACCTCGACCATCAACATAGGAACCTCTAAAACCATCAAAGAAATCCAAATAGGTTTAGACCTCACATCGGATCAAAAAGCCAACCAGATCGCGCTCCTGACACAGTACCAGGATGTATTTGCATGGTCGCATGAAGACATAATCGGTCTATCCACAGACATTGTTATCCATTGAATGCCCATCAAAGAAGGGTTCAAACCAGTCAAACAAAAGCTTGACGATTGAAACCTGAGTGGAGTTTAAAAGTTAAAGAAGAAGTTATTAAACAATTCAAAGCCAGGATCATCATGGTATCAACATATCTCGAATGGCTATCAAACATAGTCCTCGTGCCTGAACTAGGAGGGAAGGTACGAGTCTGCGTGGATTACCGGGATCTAAACAAAGCCTTCCTTAAGGATAATTTCTCGGTACCTTTTATCCACATCCTGATTGACAATACTGCGCAGTACGGCATGTATTCCTTTGTAGACTATTGTGCTGGTTACCATCAAATTATGGCTGCTGAAGAAGACCGGGAGAAAATTGCTTTTATTACTCCTTGGGGAACTTTTTGCTACCGACGACTATTCTTCGGCCTCATCAACGCCGGAGCAACGTATCAGCGAGCCATGATGGCCCTCTTTCATGATATGATGCACAAAGAAATAGAAGTCTATGTTGATGACATCATCATCAAGTCCCAGAGGGAGGATGATCACATAGACCATCTCAAAAAGTTATTCAACAGGTTTCGCAAGTAAAAGCTCAAGCTAAATCCCACTAAATACGCTTTTGGCGTCAAGGCGGGCAAACTTCTAGGATTCCTGGTGAGCAATCGGGGCATTGAGTTAGACCTTGCCAAGATCAAAGCCATTTCTAAAATGCCCGTGCCTCGTACATAGAAGGAGATACGAGGATTCCTAGGAGGATCAACTTCAGAAGTCGATTCATTTCCCACCTCACAGCAACCTGTGAGCCCATCTTCAAGCTGTTAAGGAAGAATTCATCCATCAAATAGAATGAGGATTGTCAACAAGCCTTCCTTGCCATCAAAAAGCAGCTTGTCGAAGCACCTATTTTGGTACCTCCAAGGGATGGAGTCCCCTTATTCATGTACTTGTCTGTCAATGCCAATGCCATGGGTTGCATGCTAGGATAGAAGGATGATAGTAGCAAAGAAAGAGCTATCTACTACATCAGCAAAATATTCAGCAGTGGGGAACAGAAGTATACCCTGATCGAGAAAATATGTTGTGCATTAGCATGGACCGCCATGAGGTTGCAACACTACTTGCATGGGCCCACGACGTATCTCATATCCCATATGGATCCACTAAAATAAACCAATGTTAAATTGCCGACTATCCAAATGGCAGTTGATTCTACAGCAGTTCGACATTGTCTACGTGACTCAGATTTCTATCAAAGGCCAAGGCATTGCAGATCAATTAGCGGAAGCACCTTCAGGAGGGTTCGAGCCACTGGAGATATATTTCCCAGATGATGGGATTATGATAATTCAACAACTCCAGTCAAAGAATACAGTCCAACCATGGAAAATGTATTTTGACGGAGCGGTAAACTTGGAAGGTTCCGGAGCTGGGCAGTCCTTACCTCTAGTACAGGTGATCAATATCCTGTGGCTACCAAACATCAATTTGGCAAAACCAACAACACGACCGAGTACGAAGGCTGTATACTGCGGTTGAAACTAGCCTAATCCATGGGTATCAAACACTTATTGGTCTTTGGAGATTCCGAGTGGTCATCAGACAAACCACTGGTAAGTATCTCACAAAAGAAGTGCATCTGCTGCCATATCATCGGCAGGTCCTCAAAATGTCTAGGAGTTCGAAGCAATAACCTTCGTCCACATTCCTCATGGTTGAAATGACTTTGTCGATGCACTAGCAACGTTGGCTTCATTAATTCTCATATCCAATAGGAGGGGGTTTCCCAACATCCAGTTCTCAAATCAAAAAGCCCCAACATACGGGAATTATATTGGAGAAGTATCAGATAAAATACCTCATGTCAAATAACCTTGGTTTCAAGACATCTAAGAATATCTCCGTGATGGATCTACACCCGCTGCTGCAAGCCAATCAGAGCGGAAACGAATTCTTAGAATGGCCATAAAGTTTTTTCTAAGTGGAGATGCACTCTACAAAAGGGATGCTGGAATAGGCCTGTTAAGATGCCTCAACAAGGAGCAAGCCCAAAGACTAATGGATGAAGTCCATAGAGGAGTCTGTGGTCCACATATGAACGGCCATCTACTGGCCAAAAAGATAATTAGAATAGGACATTACTGGATCTTGTTCAAAGCTGATTACGATGATCACGTCAAGAGATGCTTTCAATGCAAAATACATGGAAATGCCATTCATGCTCCTCCAAATGAGCTGCACAACATGAGTGCACCATGGCCTTTTTCTATGTGGGGAATGGACGTGATAGGTCTAGTCGAACCCAAAGCCAGTAATGGTCATCGATTCATCTTCACCATGATTGACTACTTTACCAAATGGGTTGAAGCAACCTCTTTTCCTAAAGTCACAAAAGAGGTCATCATCAATTTCATCAGAAACAATGTCGTCTGTCGATATGGACAATCGTAGGTGATCGTATTAGATAATGCCAAAAAACTGAATAATAAAATGATTGTAGAACTGTACGGCAAGTTCCACATCAAGCATCTCAACTATATCATCTATCGGCCCAAGAAGAACGGTGCTGTCGAAGAGGCCAACAAAAACATCAAGAAGATCATGCAGAAAATGTCCACCAATCACAAAGACTGGCCTGACCTGCTACCTCTCACCTTGTTAGCCTACAGGACGTCAATGAGCACCTCTACTGGGGCTACCCCCTATTCACTGGTCTATGGCATGGAAGAAGTCCTCCGCATAGAAGTAGAGATGGAGTCTTTACGAGTGTTAATAGATGCTCAGATGGACGAAGATCAATGGTTGCAAGACCGATATCATCAACTGTCTCTGATAGACGAAAAAAGGGCCACGACCATTTTTCACAGACGATTATACCAGCAAAGGATCGCCAGGCCCTACAACAAGAAAGTCCTAATCCGACAATTCAAAGAAAACAATTTGGTGCTAAAACTTCTGGCCAATCAGGATGAAGCGAAAGAAAAATTTGCCCCAAACTAGGAAGGCCCTTTCATTGTCAAGGAAGTCCTGATAGGGGGAGCCATTAGGCTACAAGAAATGGACGGGAACGAATTTCCCTAACTCATCAATTCAGACACCGTGAAAAAGTACTACGTCTGAAGCACATCTATATCCGCATCTGGGTCGTATAAATTGAATCAGGTTCGGCTTTTCACTAGAGAAGCATGAACTACGAATGACCTGATCTCCCTCAACCCGGGAGTACGTAGGCAACCATGTATGGTGCGGTCAAACCAAGCAAAAATCCAAAGAACTTGCAAATCCCAACATCAAATTCCAAAACTCATTGAACCAAATTCAAACCTTAGATAAACTCTTTGCAAACCTTTTCAATTAAACAACTAGAACTACGCATGACCTAGTCTCCCTCAACCCGAGAGTACGTAGGAAGCCCTCTATGGCGCGGTTTGACCTTTAAGAAAAAATAAAGAAATGGAAGACCAGTTCCAAGACACCGAAGAAAAATAAAAGCTAAATGCTGTCAAGCTGTCTAGGTTACCAGCTCCATTTGATGAACTCTCTTGACACCTCAACTGTCAGTCCATCAAGGAGAAGCTCAAATTGCATCAATAACTGCAAGTCATGACAGAATTTATAATCACTTAGCGATGACAATACATATCTAGGTAGGGAAGTATTTCAAAAATATATTTATCTGATATATAAACTGCTTTATATACATAGTGCCCTGTATATGACAAAAATGGCTGAGATAGTCTGTGCAGGAAAAATAAAGCTAGTCTATGGACCTAAGGACAAGCAGGTCAGCAATGCCAGCATGGCATCTCTCTCTGAAGATGGAGGAGCATCTGTAAGAGTAGTCCACTCAGCCTCCATACAGCTAAGAACACCCACAGTCATCTGCAAGGTGGCACTGTGGTCATCAATGTAAGCACTTATCTCGGTAACCAAACCATGGGTGTAAGATCGGAGAGTAGTACTATCAGCAATGTGGAAATCACGGGAAGCTATAGCCTCATCCTTCTCTGCAAAAGCTGCATCCCGAGAAATCAAAGTCTCCTCAATCTCAACATATGCTGCATCTCTAGCAGAGCGAACCTCGTCTTGCTCTACAATGGCGATATCCAAAGCAAAGCGAAGCTCCTCCCGCTCAATCAATCCAGTATCCAAAGCGGTATTGAGACCATCCCTCTTAGCAAAAGCTAAATCCCTGCCACACAGGGCAGCCAACATCTGTGCTCTAGCTAAATCTCTCTCAAAGGTCATCCTGAATAGAGAATCTGACAAAGCTGGATTTGTCCCTATGGGAATAATCGAGGGATCACTAATCAAAGCTACCGCTAAATATGCAAACAGCTCATCCTCAGTAGGAGAATCGGGATCCTACATGGGCTCTTCCTCGTCAGAATCTGCAAGCGGAGGTAAATGAAGCTCTGCTAATGCGACTGTGGTCTCTGCCTCTAACCATGAAAAATATTCTAGAGAATGACCCGGATGTCTACTGGAGAACTCAACCCTCTCCTTGTGAGTCCAACACTCATAGACTCTAACCAAGTCGGCCAGTGACATAGATGAAGCCAACATCCTCTGATCAGCAGAATCCTCAAAATGGTGCATACTCTGCCACTGATCAAACTGCTCCATAACCGCCAATGAATGATAAGTAGTCACACCCCTTAATCTTGCCAAAGGCAAATAATCCATGCCAGATGCATGAGTAGTGAAGCTGAACGGGGTCGCCATCTCGGAGCATAACAAAACTGTGAACGGATGCTCAATATTAGACAAAAATGCTAACCAGGACTCTGAGTCGACCCAATCAGGCAGACGGAAGGAGTAAACTGAGGATATCTCGTGGCTAAAACAATAGGCATGAGGTCTAAATGATCCAATTGGTCATATGTGTGACATCAACCACATATACAGCACGATCGAGCTGCCCTGGAAAAACCCCGTTGAATGGGTATTACAATAGGTGAGCGACCTCAGAGTGCCTAAGGGCTCTGACTACAACAACTAATCCCACATCAAGGTGATCTAAATGTAATGGCATGTAAACATACGCCACAATGCACATCAACAACATGTCTATCCTGGCTGTCTACCAATCCTCTGTGAAAATAATGAAATCCCCGACGTGACGGTCGTAGCTATCAAGCTCACCATAGCACTCTATCAAGAAGTCAAAGGAGATCACATGCCCTGAAACGATCTCATCCATGACTATACTCTGCCAAAGACCGGACAGCCGAGTAAACGCTCTCCGCATATCATTAATAGCAGTCCGAGCACACGGCGACTCTAAATCTAAGCCAGTAAATCTCTGGTACTCCTCCAGAGTAGGCGAAAGCTCACACCACCCAATGCGAAATACCTGTCTCTCCGGTACCCATAAGGGTAGGACGCCATCAATAAAGCCGTCTAGAACACTAAAATCTACAAGGGCCATCGAATGCCCCAGCATGTGGTTAACTGTCCCCCTAGCTGGAAAGGGCAGACTATCATACCATGACCGCAACGATGCCGCCACCTCTGACAGTGGCAAATGCCCTATATGGCTAACTGCAGACATCGACATCTGTAGCACCATATCACAAGATCGTCCAGAGGTCAAGTCAAATCGTAACTGTCTGAATGCATACACATGATACATGCATGATGACAATGATATAAACATGATGCAGAAGATAAAGATGACAAAAATATCAACAAAATGTTATCTACTACAACATCATCCCTATATCCCGGTAAAAAGTGAAAGGAAAAATACAGGGAAATGGGGCACCACCACCCAGCTAATAAAAGTGGTCTATCAAAATGATGGCACAGACGCCGAATAACCAAAATAATAGCTGACCAAAAATGTAGCTGCCATAGCTATCACAGGAAATCAAAGACCTTGGTATCAAACCGATCGACCTGCTCTAGATCCTCTGTCTTCACAAAGCTGCTGGGATCAGGCATATCTGGGCTGTATAAGGGAGGATCTGCCCCTGTATAACTGCTACTGAATGGACCTAAAGAGGGGCTTGTTCCAGAGCTGGATGGGTCAAATGAATATGCCTCTGATGGATCTTGGCCAAGGTACCTGATAAAGAAACGAGCGTGGTCCAACTCCCTGGTCAGATGTGCTATCTGGTCTGTACGAGTAGGCTCTCTAATACAAGGTATCCAGTCCGTCATCATCACAGACCCCGACACCATGTCTGCCATAAAAAGGGTGGCACGAGTCTGAGCCCCAATAATGCGAGGACTCCACTAACGATAAAGGTTGACTAGCTATATGGGCCCTCTGATAGATCAAAGCCATCTATACCCTCCAAAGGGATGTCTGTCAAAGGCACGGACAATGGCCAGTGATGCCAAGTAGGAGGAGCAATTGGAATGCAGATCTCCCCTGTGACGCTCTGAATGGCACGCTCTCCAAGATAGAGCTCCCAGCCTCCCATCGTCAACATAGGGACTCTGTGGGTCGATAAATTAAACTCTCGACCAGTGGGGAAACCTCCATCAAATTCGACAATCAAGTGCTCGGACGTGTACGACGTCCAGGAGATCGAGCCCGCCGTCAAAAGCTCCAACTGCAGACGGGCATGAGTGAATCCCTCAGAAACAGGGATCTCCGTCCACATTGATAGGTCTCTAGACCTAATGCTAAAATGGGTCATAGGCAAGGAAGCCTCTCAAATGCCCAAAGCTATCCATGTAAATATCAAAAGTCCTAAGTGACCAAGACTGCCAAAAATAAGTGCAAAAATCAAAAAGGTACAGAAAGATGTACTCACCAGCAAAAATTGATGGAATCCTAACCAAGCCTCCATCACACCCTCTAAAAATAGGCACATGCCCTGGAGAAAATAGGTAAAGGTATAGGAGCCCCAATCAAAGTCATTGAGGCGCTCTACATGCTGAGTGGTGCTGATCAAAGCAAAGGACACCGTCGATGAGTTGTCCACCACAAAATAACCCCTGATGATCGACAAAAATAATCGCCTCATAATGCGATCTCTAGCCCTCCGATCATCAGGCGGAGGCAACTGCAAAGTCCCGTCCTGGGCATCTATACTCAAGGGACCAGATCGGATTGGCCGACCCTTGAATACCGACTGAGGGATGCCCAACAGGGATCTAACTGCGGTGGGCAAAATGTCAGACACGACAGGCACTGTCTCACCCTCAAGCTCAATACTGATGATAAATCTCCAGTCCATAGGAGTCATCATCACCTCATAATTAAGCAGATGAAGGGACTGAGTCTGGTGGAACCAGCGCTCAGATAAAGCCCTCATATACCCCCAAGGGCAACGGCGGGGCAGGATTGAGAAGAAGGCCTGAAATCCCCATCCATCTATGATCTCCCTGTAATCCTCGTGCAGAGTCTGATAGAGGGAGTGCACACTAAACAAGTTCCCTCAAGGTTGTGTTAAGCAAGGGACCTACATCAAAAATTAACCCATGTTAAAAACCTGTGCCTAAAGAATGGCCAGAAGATGGGAAAAGAATCCAAAGGGAAGAAAGACTTCAAGTCACCTCGTTGGCCTGAAGATATCTTGAAGGATGGTGACTTAAGTCACCCAGCAACTCCTGTGTCTACACAACAATGCATGGGACCTCTACGCGTGGAACCTGAGTTGGAATAGGAGCAATAAAAGCAGCATCCTCGTAATCAATATCAATGAGCTGCTCGTCTTGTGCTGGACGTATCCTGCTCTCTACCAATCTGCGAGGCATCCTAGCTGGACGGGCCTGTGGAATGGCAGAAGCCCTCCTCTGTCTAACGCCTGATGAAACCCTAGTAGAGATGTCGGGTCTATCGTGATCCACCGCATACACCAGTACTTCGAAATCACCTCAGACAGGGTGTGGTAAGCCTAAAACCTGTGGCTTATTAATCAATCAATCCAGCATACATATCTAAGTCCTAAAACATGCATGGGTCCATTAAAAATACCCCGTACAGTCAAAACTGCATGTTTTCAAAATCCCAGAATCTCAAAACCTGCATTGGGTCAGTAAAAAACTCCCCACAAAGTCAAAAATGCATGCTTTTCAAAAACTAAGATTTTGGAAAAATTTCGCCAGAGTCTTCTTTGTAAAATGAACTGTCCACATGCATACAGGCATATCTAGGTGGCCATTCAGTAGCACACCTACCCAAAAACAAAAATAGTTCATATTTACTAAAACAAATCAAAAACCAGCCTCACATGGTCTCCAAAAAACCATAGGCATTTTTTGTTGAAAGTCCAGGCTCGCTAGGCCTCAAATATGATGATTAGACTAACCAAAAAGCTCAAAATAGTACTATCTTAGAACATAAATTTTCTTACATCCAAACGTGCATTACAGTAAAATATGCATATATAAATAGACAGAAAAATTTTCATAAGTTAAATACACATACATTTTTAATGCATTACGTTTAAAAGCACCCTAGGTGGTTCACATGCTTTTAACGGTCAAAAACTACAAAAGAAGGATGTAAAACGTTACTTGTGCTGAACGCGTAGGAACTGACGGATTCAGAATTCGACTGCCAGAACTTCGTAGATCTGAAAAAGAATATCGAAAATCCTTTCGCTGCTCAAACGGGAAACTTGCAAAATGAAAAATCCCGCAGCACATTAAATGAGCTGGGTAGCCGTCGAGTCTAAAAATCCTGCGTTTAAGCAGCGTAATCCTGACAAAAAGGGAAATTACATGAAGACCCTTGATATTCATCCCGGAGCCATATCCGGGGATTAACAGATCAAACTACGAAAAAACTACACATGAATTGCGCGAAGCTGCTAAAAACTGCCATTTTTCAAAGTTCAGGTACTGACCGAAGCAGTTTCAGCCGTTGGCTTAACCCCAGCAAAGTTCGGGTTCCGATCGAAACAATTTTAGCCGTTGGTTCAGCCCCAGCGAATTTTGGGAACTGACCGAAGCAGTTTCGGCCATTGGCTTTACCCTAGTGAAGTTTGGGTACCGACCACAGTCAATTTCAGCCGTTGGCTTAACTCCAGCGAAGTTCGGGTTCCGGCCGAAACAATTTCAGCCGTTGGCTCAGCCCCAGCGAAGTCGGGTACTGACCGAAGTAGTTTCAGCCATTGGATCAGCCCCAGCGAAGTTCGGGTTCTGACCGAAGTTAATTTTAGCCGTTGGCTCAACCCCATCGAAGTTCGGGTTCCGACCGAAGCAGTTTCAGCCAGTGGCTCAACCACAATGAAGTTCGAGTACAGATTGAAATACAGTCCAATCATTGGCTCAACCCCAATAACGCTTCAACTGACGGCTTAACCCAAGCCAAGCAATAGAAGGGATCTGGCAATGGAAACCATTATAACAATCCATCACAACTGATGGAATCTATTATACACATCCTCAAATGGGATCATTGAGGTAGTATCAATCAGAATCTGCAAAGCTATCGTAAAGGACGTCATCCCTAATAGATTAAGATGGAAAAATCTGTGACAGCATAACTCTGCCAATCTCATCAGAGTCAAACCCGTTATCGTGAATAATGTTATCCCCAGCAGAAAATGACAAAGGAAGTTTATGGTAACTCCCTAATACCATCAATGGCTATACAAGACGGCGTCATCCCCAGCCAAGTGATAACGCACGTAGCAAAAAGTAGCCCCATTCTACTACAAAATGCCCAGCCTTTGAAATGACTCTGGCATTTTCTATTCCCAGTGTCTACTAATCTTTATCCTGTCCATTCCACTACGTTAGATGGACATGATAAAGTGGGGCATCTGTAGACACTCGAGATTTTCCTTGCCCCGATACTCATCTAGTAGAAGGGTAAAACCGTCAATAAACCCCAAAACTGATCCACAATATCGGTGCTCCTGTCAAATCCAATTCCCAATATCGGCAATCAAGTTTTGACAGTCAATCAGACCATCAATCAAGTTCTGACAATCAATCGGATCATTAATAAAGTTTCGACAGTCAATCAGACCATCAATCAAGTTTTGATAATCAATCGAACCATTAATCAAGCTCCGACAGTCAATCGGACCATCAATCAAGCTCTGACACTCAATCGGATCATCAAGTTTAACCCCGGTCTCAACCCAGGAGGTACCAATCAGCTCCGGCAACAACCCAGGAGGTATCAATCAACCCCAGTCTCAACCCGGGAAATCAAATCAACCCTGGACTCAACCCGGGAAATTAAATCAACCCTGGTCTCAGCCCGGGAGGTACCAACCCAGAAAGTGCAGGTCATCTCCGATCTCAACCTGGGATGTTAAGACAACTTCAGACATCAGCCTGAAGCATCGCAACAACTCCATAGCAAAACCTAAAATGACCACATCAGCCTCAGAGACAACCCTCAAGTCAAAAGACTCGGCTGTGATTGAAGTGTTGGAATTAGCTCCCGGAAGTTAACCAGCGACCATTCCGACACTACAGGCAGCCCCGACAGGAGTACAACGGTCATTTTACCAACTTGCAACCGAGTTGGTCAAATTCAAGCCAAATCAATGCCGCCAAAGTCAGAATGAACCCTAACGACGATCCCAAGTGGCAACAACGCAAGACAGTTTAACGGACAAACTGTGGGGAATCGAAGACATGGTTATGAACCCGTCTTTCTAGACCCAGAAAATGTTTTTTCTCATGTAATTGCAACACTCTTGGTGAGATATTTTCAAAAAGGTATCGCACACCTCAAACGAACGCTCTGATCAAAAGTTAGAAAGTTTTCTACCGAACCTTACATTGCTCGGAGTGCACGTGCTTCGAGACCACCAAGCCAGGCATGCGGGACCAACCTCAAGTGTGGCTACACCTCTACGTATGGTAGCTGTATGTAGAGGTGTGGCTCCCCCTCTATAAATAGAGGGGCAGCCCCCTCTCATTTTTATAAGCAAGAAGCGCAACGAAGCCCTGCCCGACTGATTTTTTGACTTTTACACGTCTTCCAAACCCATATATTGTCACTCCAACACATAGATATATCCATATACTACCACATATCAAAAAAACCAGAGGTAGATTTGGACGTTTAAGGCCTACGATTTTCGGCAAAAAGCCGGTAATGCAACCCATTGTAAGTATTTTTACGATCAGCAAGTCAATACTATTAATTTGCACTGTTTTACACCTGCACATCATGTTTTATCTTCTAAATATGCTAGAAACTTAGTTTGTGGCCATTTTCATTAAAAATTGACACATTTTTGTACATAAACTCTGTTTCCAACATTTCTACAACTCAAATTGACGATCCGTCAGCTCCCGTAGCTTCAATGCACTAGCACACACAGTTTTGGCAACTTCACCGGACTGGGTTATCTTCCCAGTCTAGGTTTGGCCCTTTTTTGTATATATTTAACTGTATATATACTAACATTTCAATTTTGTCAAGCCCGAATTTCAAATCCGAGGTTGTTTACCGCATTTACATATATTTACGCATATGTAAGCGACTTTCACCATCACTGGTACTCATATCAGTCCTGGTTATATATTTATATATTTTCAGTCTGGCCTAGATTACTTCGTGGTCATTTTACTGCTTTTGCACACTTCTCCATATTGGGTGCTCTCCCCAGTCACTGCTTGGCTACTTTTCTGTCAATTTTAATTCTTTTACGGGCACCGGCGTGAAAACCCATCGCCCTTATTACTGTTTTTATATACATATATATATATATATATATATATATATATATTTCATTTCTGTCACAGCCTGGACTACTTCGTGGCTATTTAAAGTTTTAAATATATATATATATATATATATATTTCAATTATAGTCCGGGCTTGCGAGTGAAAACGCATCGCCTTTTTATAGCTTTTCTATATATATAATTATATATATATATATTTCTTTATTCAATTTATTCAACTGCTGCATTTAACATTCATTTGTATTTGAATTTGCACTGATGTATTTGTTGGCGGACTAGATTCATCCAAATCTCACCAATTCTAGCTTTCAACGGTTCAAACAGGTCTTGATAGAACCTAGAAGCTAAAATGGCTGAGATTTCTTTAAATCTAGTTATTTTTATAATTTTAGCTTTGAAAGCATATTCGTGTCCCTTAGATCGCTATCTAGTGGGAACGAAATGCTTTATCCACTCGTAGCCAGGATGTATTGATGAATCCTTGGTTCCATTGCGATATGATGATGTATATATATCCATTTCTGTATAAATTTGAACTGTGTAGGTTTATGGGCTACTCATATGTGAGCCTAGGAATTGTGGGATTCACGATCAAATCGATCTGGATCTGATTCCCATGATGGACAAACTCCGATTTACAGATGTACCCTGCCAGTTTTTTTTGTAAAATGTACATGCATAGACCTTAAAACGGTTATCCGGATTTAAGGTCTAAACATAGTGAAAATATAGATTGTCGTGTCAGTGTCCCTCCGATGGTTTTCATACCCATGAGGAGACTGACATTTGTATGTTTCTGTGGTCGAGGATGCTTTGTAGCCTGATAAATCACCATTTGCATACAGCCTTAAAGCTATAAAGATAAAATTGAAAGTGGCGATGTGTTTCAATTCCTATGTCAGCTTAGGGGTTTGATAAACAGCTTTCAAAACATCACTTTCAATTCAATTCAAAAGCTTTTGCTAATCAAATTAAATGTTTTTGCAAATAAAATAAAAGACAGATTTTCAAATCAAACCCTTCGTATATAGGCTCAACAAATCCTGTCTTGCGTTGTTGCCACTCGGGATCATCGTTAGTGTTCATTCAAACTTTGGTAGCATCGATTTGGCTTTAGTTTGACAAAGTTGGTTGCAAGTTAGTATAATAACCATTGTACCCCTCCCAGGGATGCCTGTAGTGTCGGCATGGTCGCTGGTTGACTTTCGAGAGCTGATTCCAAGACTTGGATCCCAGTTGTGTCTTTTGACCTCAAGGGTTGTCTCTGAGGCTGACGTGGTAATTTCAAGTTTTGCTATGGGGTTGTTGCGATGCTTCAGACTGATGTTTGAAGTTAGCCTGATGTCCCGTGTTGAGACCAGGGATGACCTGTACTTCCCGGGTTAAGACCGGCGTTGATTGGTACCTCCAGGGTTAAGACCGGGGTTGATTGATACCTCCCGGGTTTCTGCCGAGGCTAGTTGGTACCTCCCGGGTTGAAACCGGGGTTGAGCTTGATGATCCAATTAACTGTCAGAGCTTGATTGATGGTCCGATTGACTGTCAGAGCTTGACTGATGGTCCGATTAACTGTCAGAACTTGATTGATGGTCCGATTAACTGTCAAAACTTGATTGATGGTCCGATTGACTGTCAGAACATGATTATCGATATTGGGAATCGGATTTGACTGGAGCACCGATATTGTGGATTGGATTTGGGGTTGATTGACGATTTTACCCTTCTACTGGACGTGTATCAGGGCAAGAAAAATCTCGAGTGTCTACAGATGCCCCTCTTTATCATGTCCAGTCCACTACGTTACATGGACATGATAAAGATTAGTAGACACTGGGAATAGAAAATGCCAGAGTCATTTCAAAGGCTGAGCATCTTGAAGTAGAATCGGGCTACTTTTTGCTGTGCATGTTATCACTTGGCTGGGGATGACGCCGTCTTGTATAGCCTTTGATGGTATTAGGGAGTTACCGCGAACTTCCTTTATCATTTTCTGTTGGGGATGACATTATTCGTGATAACGGGTTTGACTCTGATGAGATTGGCGAAGTTAAGCTATCAAAGATTTTTCTGTCTTGATCTGTTAGGGTTGACGTCCTTTGCGATAGCTTCGCAGATTCTGATTGATACTACCTCAATGATCCCCTTTGAGGATGTGTATAATAGATTCCATCAGTTGTGATGGATTATTATAATGGTTTCCATTTCCAGATCCCTTCTATTGCTTGGTTGGGGTTAAGCCGTCAGTTTAAGCGTAATTGGGGTTGAGCCAATGATTGGACTGTATTTCGATCTTTACTCAAACTTCGCTGGGGTTGAACCACCGGCTAAAAATGCTTTGGTCGAAACTCGAACTTGGCTGGGGCTGAGCCAACGGCTGAAAGTGACTTTGGTCAGAACCCGAACTTCACTGGGGCTGAGCCAACGGCTGAAACTGCTTCGGTTAGTACCCGAACTTCGTTGCGGCTGAGCCAATGGCTGAAATTAATTCGGTCAGAACCCAAACTTTGCTGGGGCTGAGCCACGGCTGAAATTAACTTTGGTTGGAACCCGAACTTCGCTGGGGCTGAGCTAACGGCTAAAATTGCTTCAGTCGGAAATCGAACTTCGCTGGGGCTGAGCCAACGGCTGAAATTGACTTCGATCAGAACCCGAACTTCGCTGGAGCTGAGCCAACGGCTGAAATTATTTTGGTTGGAACCCGAACTTCATTGTGGTTAAGCCAACAGCTGAAACTGCTTTGGTCAGTACCCGAACTTCGCTGGGGCTGAGCCAACGGCTGAAATTGTTTCGGTCAGAACACGAACTTCGCTGGGGTTTAGCCAACGGCTGAAACTGCTTCGGTCAGTACCCAAATTTTGATGGGGCTGAGCCGACGGCTGAAATTATTTCGGTTGGAACCCGAACTTCGCTGGGGTTAAGCCAACGGCTGAAACTGCTTCGGTCAGTACCCGAACTTTAAAAAATGGCAGTTTTCTGCAGTTTTATAGTTTTTTTTGCAGTTTGATCTGTTGATCCCCGGACATGGCTTCGGGATGAATATCAAGGGTCTTCGTGTAATTTCCCTTTTCGTCAGGATTATGCTTCTTAAACGCAGGATTTTTGGACAAACAACTCAATTGCGTAGCGATTTCTCTTCAGATTTGACTCGGTAGCCCGTTTAAACTCCGTATCAACTAGAACCAAACTGGGCCCGAGGGCAGTGGGACCCTCTTGGGCTACCGCAAGTAGAGGTGCGGCAGTCGCAGGTGGAGCTGCGGCTACCCAGCTTATTTATTATGATGCGGGATTTTTCATTTTGCAAGTTTCCCAGTTGAGTTGATATTCTTATTCAGATCTACTGAGTTTTGGCAGTTGTATTCTGAATCCGTCAGTTCCAACGCGTTCAGTGCAGCGCAGGTAACGTTTTACATCCTTCTTTTGCAGTTTTTGACCTTTAAAAGCATGTGAACCACCTAGGGTGCTTTTAAATATAATATATGAAAAATGTATGTCTACATGACTTGTGAAAAATTTTTGTCTACATATGTATGCATATTTTACTGTAATGCACGTTTGGATATAAGAAAATTCAGGTTCTGAGACAGTACTATTTTGAGCTTTTTGGTCAGTCTAATCATCCTTTTTAAGGCCTAGCGAGCCTGGACTTTCAACTAAATATCCCTATGGTATTTTGGAGGTCATGTGAGGCTGGTTTTTGATTTGTTTCAGTAAATATAAACTGTTTCTATTTTTGGGTAGGTGTGCTACTAGATGGCCACCTAGACATGCTTGTATGCATGTGGACAGTCCATTTTACAAAGGAGACTCTGGCAAAAAAATTTCCAAAATCATAGGTTTTAAAAAGCATGCATTTTTGACTTTGTGGGGAGTTTTTTACTGACCCAATGTAGGTTTTGAGCTTCTGGGATTTAGAAAACATGCAGTTTTGACTGTACGGGGTAATTTTGATGGACCCATACATATTTTAGGACTTAGATATGTATGCTGGATTGATTGATTAATAAGCCACTAGTTTTAGGCTTACCACACCCTGTCTGAGGTAATTTTGGAGTACTGCTGTATGCGATGGGGATAGATGTAACGACCAGGAATTTTAAGCTTCTTATTAATTTTATCTGTGATTTAAAATTTTTGAGAGTTAATTTTTCAAACTTATTTAAACCTTATGTGGTTATGTGCTTATGTGAATTTAACCTATGCAAATAAATGCTAGGATTTTTATTAAAGGGAATGACTAATGGTTATTTAAATTAGTAGATTAACCTTGAGACTTTTATATCAGAATATTGATAAAAGTGTTAGTAAATTATATATTCAAATTTCTTGAATATAGTGTAGAGAGTTAATCGTGATTAATTATTTATATTTGAGTAATTAATTGATAACGTATGAAATTATTATTGTTGTTGATTTATAATTATTATGAATAAATAATAATTAATAAGTAAGATATTAATAAATATAATAATATTATATTTAATTGATTTATTATTTTATACAAGCATGTGATACGTAAACCTATAATATATGGTGGATTACCCTTATATTATATAATGCAAGGTGGCATGTCAATATGACTATACGTTATATATATTGACTATATGGTAAGAGTAATTTCATTATATGAATGACATAATAGTATGACTTATGTAACATAATATGTGTGGGTAGAATTTTAATGAACACCGTATTACTTTATATTATATCAATAACATTATTAATTGATAAATGATTTCAATAAGTTATTATAATTATTATAATAACAGTTATTATTATAATAATACCTAATTACCTTATATTTGGTGTTAATAGATAATGTAAATGGAATATATGCATATACCTTACTTGATGCATCATATTATTAATTGCTCATTGAAATTGCGACTTTAATTTAATTATAGCCTAAGTATTTACATGAAATAAAATGTGTATACATGATATAGCCTAAGTAAGCATGGTATATATAGAATAATAATGTAGTATATTGCATCCAAGTTGCTTCCATTTGCTGAGAATTGGTTGTCCCATATTATGTGCCCAATTGCTCTCTTATTTCTCATACACGTGAACCCACATGCTATGCTACTCTATCTTCTTCTTCTCAAATTCATCCAAGCTAGCCATAATCATTATAAGGGGAGTGGGATTTATGATGAGTTCCACCCACTCTCACCAACTCTCACCAACTTCTTCTTATCCATTATGTAATCTAGCAATCCTTTGTTTTGATTTGGTGAACAAAGCTTGGAACCGGGTAAGAAATTGGCTATATAAGAACTCTTCCCTTCTCCTTCATTTATTTGCTGAGATTTTCATATTATTGGGAGAGTATGATAGCAGCATTGTAAGGATCATTATAGCAGTAAACTCAATTTAAGCAATTACAGAGGTATACTCCCATTCTTTGTTCAAAGTCTGTAAAATTCTAATTCTTTGATTCTTGAATTGAGCATGCTTTGATTGATTTAAGTATGCTTATTAGATGCTATGATAGTTTACTACCATGTTAGAAATGTATTGCATGGTGGCTGGGATAAATTTCGTTGGAAAATTTGAGTTGGGTTTATAGTCTGCCGAAAACTGCACTGCCTCAGGCCTGGCCGCCAGCCTGCGCAGCTGCGCCAGTGTTGCACTGGCCAGCGGCGCAGCTGCTCCAGTGCCTGTCTGCAATTTTTCTTTCTGTTTTACTTTCTGCTCATGCTAACTTATGGTACTAGTTTGGATTAAGCATACTAGCATGAGTGATATATATATATATATATGGATGTATTGAGGCAATGTAAGCATGTTTCACTAATAGTTACACAAGTAATTATAGTTTGAAATAAACTTAGCGTTTCATAAACTAACTTCGAATATGGAAACAAACTCAATATGTATACTTGCCATGATAGTATTCTGACCTTGTAAGCATGATAGTATGACTTAGAATTGTATGGGAGGCATGTTGACTTTGGTATACGGGTTTCATAATAGAATATGAGCATGTGAACCCCACTATTGAACATTTCTAGCGAAACATATAAGTTTCAAAGGTGAACTTTAACATGTAGATATGGTGTATGCATTCTAATTTAACGAGCATGTTAGTATGACCTAGATAGGCATGAAGAACATAATAATTGGTATATACATGTTTAAAAATGTGCACGGTCATGTTAGACCTCATTAGGGAAAACTTACTAACGAAACGTGAGCATTGACATGGACTTGGCATGTTACATTGAGATATAAATTCTGATTTTATGAACCTGACCGTATGGTCTATATATGTACGTTTAAAGTGTTGAACACACTAGCATGCATGATTACAAGATTTTAACTATTTCAAAAGAGAACTTAAGATTTGAAAGTTAAATACCATGTGAGTCATGTTGTGTGCATGGAAGGATGTTTATTAGGATGTCATTATGCCTATAGACATATTAACATGAACCGCACTTAGTTAAACACAGATTTCAACTATGCACGCATACTCATAGAAAGTGGATTCTTAAGGTATGAGTTATGACGATTAAAGTGTACACTTGTAGTATACGCACAAGCATAACTACTTAAGTATTGTTTGACCTTGTTATGTAATAACATGACTTTAGTAACCAATCTTGAAGCATGAACTTATATTGTTTAAAGTATGTGAATATCCGACATACAAACATGTGGTCTTGAAGTGGACATAGAATGAATATATTAGCTTTCGAACTTGAGTTAGATAAACTTGATAAACATGTGTGTTGATTTATATCAGTAACTTAAAGTACTATGTGTTTCAAACCTATGTTGATACTTATGAACTAGACAATCTAAAATTATTAAATCTAAGACAGGATTAGATTGACTTACGTGAACTATGTGACAGAATTATATAATGACTAGAGTCTTGTATGTGTGAACTTATATTAGTTTATATATACTAATTGGAGAGGCCGACTTGTTAATGCTAGGTCATTCCAACGCAGTTTTATTAAAGCTAGAATTTATTTGTAGCTGAGCAAATAGGCAAGTTTTCGAACTTCACTCTTTGATTGTGCAAGTTCTTTTGAACCCGTTATTGTATTATTTGCAAGTTCCCTGACTTACACTTATTATTTGTGCAAGTTCCCTATCTTACTCAATTTTATATTGAGCAAGGTATTATTATATTGCAAATTTCCTAACTTCAGTTGATTGTTATATTGAATGCAAGTATCCTAAATTCTTGCACTACTTTATTCAATGAATCGAGTAAGCGAGATTCTAAACTTCACCTTATTTGTGCAAGTTCCTATCCTTCTCATGTTGTTTTGAGCAGGTTATTATTGTATTGTGAAAGTTCGCCGAACTTCACATTTTGAGTATTGTGAAAGTTCGCCGAACTTCACATTTTGAGTATTGTGAAAGTTCCCCGAACTTCACACTTTGGTTATTGTGAAAGTTCCCCGAACTTCACACTTTGGTTATTGTGAAAGTTCCCCGAACTTCACACTTTGGTTATTTTGCAAATTCCCGAACTTCATTATGTAAGTTCTCTAAATTTATACAAACTCGTATATTGTGGAAGTATCTTATCTTTGTGTTTACTTTACTCAAAGAACGTTGTAAGCAAATGTCCTAACCTATGCATTTACTTTATGCAAGGGATCTATTATGGTGAAATTCCCCGAATTTCACTCTTTGATGTTGTAAGTGTCTAAGCCTATGCATTTATTTTATGCAAGGAATCTATTATCGTGCAAGTTCCCCGAACTTCACACGTTGAGTATTGTGCAAGTTCCCCGAACTTACACAAATTCCTATATTGTGCAAATTCTAAACTTCACTTTGTGCAAGTTCTCTATCCTTCTTATATTGTATTGAGTAGGTTATTGTTGAATCGAAAGTTGTTTACTTAATTGCTTGAACTTTATTTCCAAGCATGTTATTTAGTGGTTTAATTACTTATCAATTATTCCACATCGAATTATTGATGTCCGCACCTAGTGCATTTGAGCTCATACAGTCTTGGACTTGTACATTATTCAAGGTTCTAAATTTCTTGAACCATGTCAGTAAGAGTCTGAACCTTTGCTCGGTCAGACTAGTGTATGAAGTTTTCTTTGAAGCTATCCAAATCAATTGATGGTAAGGATTCTTATACGGAACAGAACACCCCTCATATATAGGAGTGTGCCCAGGTATCTAATATATATGATACGAGTAAGCAGATTTAAGTGTTATGCATATTCACGTTGTGCCCGAGGCTGATCTCCTCGAGGTACTAAGTTTCTGTAGCCAGAAGCCAGTAATTCTAAAAAGGGTCAATTAGCTATTGAACCCATTGGAAAGTTATAGTTCAGAGTCTACTCGACTATCAGTCATTCTAAAGGCAATTATTATCTTTGCTTTTAATATTCATATTGTTAAATTGTTCAGATGTTCATAGTGTTGAATCATGCAGGTTGTTAAACCTTACAAATATTCATATTATTGAATCATTCTATTATTCGTACTGATTCGTTCAGATATTCATATTGTTGAATCGTTCAGATATTCATATTATTGAATCGTTTTAATATTCATATTGTTGAATCTTTAAGATATTTATTTTGTTGAAATCGTTGTCAGATATTTTTCCATTCATCATGATATATCCTTTATTATTGTATCTAAACTTGCTGAGCAAACTTGTTGCTCATTCTTGCTATATCATGACTTATATTGCAGTTAAGCCCAAGCCCTCAAGGAAGTACAAAGGTAAAGGAAAGATTTAGGATGGTTTGCAAGGAGCAGACTTTATCTTTATGTCTAGTTTAATTACTGTTAATGTAATATGAACCCTAATGTTTATTCTAGGGTATGTTTGTATTGATGTATTAAGGTTATCGAATCTTGGGACTAGTAACACCTTTTGAATGAACGACGTACGTTTATTATATTCCGCATTTTTAGTTATCGTATGTTGTTAGAGGTGGATGTTAGTATTGTATCGTGGCGACCGGACCAGGGTCAGAGGACCCGGATTCGGGGGTGTCACAGGTTGGTATCGAAGCTTTAGGTTATAAATGTTAGGAATGCAAAACCTAAGTTATAACCTTAGTAGAAAACTCAAGTAGAGTTTGTAGGTGATGGATTGAGGATATCCATCGAGTCTTATTGTGATGCTGAAGTTGTTTATTTAAATCAGCTATGGTTGATAGACGTCCTAAACTTCTTAATGCTAACTTGAATAGCATATCACGTAACGACTAAGTTTTCTTCCTTTCCTCAGGATCATGCCGCCTAGGGGATTTTCGCGGAACCAGAGGGAGGAAGGATCTGTTAGCAATGGTGGAGGGGGAAACGTTAACCCAATGCAGAGCTTCGTTAACCTATTAACAGAAGCAATGCAGAAAATAACCCCGCCAGCAGCTGAGCAGCCAGGACATTACTTGGCTAGCTTTAAGGAATTTAAATTGGTAGGACCACTGGAATTCTGGGAAACCTTGAACCTAATTGAAGCCCAGACATGGATAGAAGAAATTGAGAAGGTGTTTGAGGTCGCACGGGTGGCCGAGGCACAAAAGACGAGTTTTGCCACATTCATGATGAAGGGCGAAGCTAACAATTGGTGGGAACCCAATAAAGGACTAGCAGGCGAAGGAGTTATTATGTGGGACAGGTTTAAGAATTTCTTTTCGGAGAATACGCAACAAGATATAGAAGTTAAGTTTCTGGAGCTGAGACAAGGAGGTGTGTCAGTCGCAGAGAACGCGGCAAGAGTTAACGAGTTGAGCTCGATTCACCTTGCATCAGGTGGATACGAAGGCTAGGAAAACAGAGACATTTGAATTAGGATTGAAACCATGGGTGCAGAAGACAATAGATGTATTGAGGATTGAGACTTTTTCTGATCTTTTGGAAAAGGCTATCATTGCCGAAGGAGGCATTGAAGCCATAGAGCGATTTAAACAAGATAAGAAGACCGGCCAAGAAGGATCGAAAGGGGGAAACAGCGGAGGCAGCAACCCCAACAAACGAAAATGGATGGAGAGCCAATCATCCAGAGGTGGAAAATCCGGGGGAGAGGCTAAGAAAAGTTTAAAGTGCAGTAACTGTGGAAGGAACCACTCGGGGGAATGTATGAAGGGTAAGAACGCATGTTATCGTTGTGGACAACCAGGGCACATGGCTCCTCAGTGTTGGAATAAACCGAAAGGAGGATGTTTCTCGTGTAGAGCCACAGACCATCAAATCAAGGACTGCCCGAAGAGAAAGGGCGTTGCAGCTAGCGACAACCGCAACAACAAGGACGTGGTGTCAGGTATCATCCCGATCAATTATATAGATACATATATATTATTCAATTCGGGTGCCACCTGCTCTTTTGTTTCTGAAGAATTTACTAAACAGTTAGACTCACCCCGTGAGGAATTAGAACACCCTATGAGCGTAGAAGTAGCAAACAAGGAAGTTATCCCCGTAGAATACATTCATAGGAACTGTTATACTAATTTGAAGAGAATTCATGGATGTCTTCCCAAATGAGATTTAGCAGCAATAGTTTTTGCCTTGGAGTTTTGGAAGCATTATTTGTATGGCGAGAAGTGTGAGATATACACAGTCTGAAGTATATCTTCACGCAGAAGGAATTAAACATAAGGCAACGCCGATGGCTAGAATTGATTAAAGATTTTGATTGTGAGATTTTGTACCATCCAGGCAAAGCAAATGTAGTGGCAGATGCCTTAGATAGGAAAGGCAGAGGAAATTTATCGAGGTTGACCATTCAGAAGAATTAGTGAAAGATTTTTGAATTACTAAACTTAGAGGTTAAGTATCCGATGGAGACCAAAGAGAGATTATTTACAGTGTCAGTAAGCCCGACGTTATTAGATAAAGTTAAGGAGGCACAAGAGAAGGACGCAGTTTGTGATAACATTAAGAAGCGATTAGCTGAAGGTGATGAGTTAAAATTTAAGATTGATAGCACTGGACTGCTAAGATTTGAAGGACGAATTTGGGTACCGTTAGTACTAGAACTAAGAGAAGAGATTTTTCTAGAAGCATTTTATGGAAGGAAAGGGTCGAGCACCGTTGTGTTAGGACGAGATAGGTGAACATCGACTATTGGGACCAGGAGTGGTACAGCAGACGGTAGAGATTATCTAAGTGATAAGAGCGAATTATCTGTTTTTATTGGAGTAACCTTATTTTTACAATTCCGAGGACGGAATTTTTATAAGGGGGGAGGGATGTAACGACCAGGAATTTTAAGCTTCTTATTAATTTTATCTGTGATTTAAAATTTTTGAGAGTTAATTTTTCAAACTTATTTAAACCTTATGTGGTTATGTGCTTATGTGAATTTAACCTATGCAAATAAATGCTAGGATTTTTATTAAAGGGAATGACTAATGGTTATTTAAATTAGTAGATTAACCTTGAGACTTTTATATCAGAATATTGATAAAAGTGTTAGTAAATTATATATTCAAATTTCTTGAATATAGTGTAGAGAGTTAATCGTGATTAATTATTTATATTTGAGTAATTAATTGATAACGTATGAAATTATTATTGTTGTTGATTTATAATTATTATGAATAAATAATAATTAATAAGTAAGATATTAATAAATATAATAATATTATATTTAATTGATTTATTATTTTATACAAGCATGTGATACGTAAACCTATAATATATGGTGGATTACCCTTATATTATATAATGCAAGGTGGCATGTCAATATGACTATACGTTATATATATTGACTATATGGTAAGAGTAATTTCATTATATGAATGACATAATAGTATGACTTATGTAACATAATATGTGTGGGTAGAATTTTAATGAACACCCTATTACTTTATATTATATCAATAACATTATTAATTGATAAATGATTTCAATAAGTTATTATAATTATTATAATAACAGTTATTATTATAATAATACCTAATTACCTTATATTTGGTGTTAATAGATAATGTACATGGAATATATGCATATACCTTACTTGATGCATCATATTATTAATTGCTCATTGAAATTGCGACTTTAATTTAATTATAGCCTAAGTATTTACATGAAATAAAATGTGTATACATGATATAGCCTAAGTAAGCATGGTATATATAGAATAATAATGTAGTATATTGCATCCAAGTTGCTTCCATTTGCTGAGAATTGGTTGTCCCATATTATGTGCCCAATTGCTCTCTTATTTCTCATACACGTGAACCCACATGCTATGCTACTCTATCTTCTTCTTCTCAAATTCATCCAAGCTAGCCATAATCATTATAAGGGGAGTGGGATTTATGATGAGTTCCACCCACTCTCACCAACTCTCACCAACTTCTTCTTATCCATTATGTAATCTAGCAATCCTTTGTTTTGATTTGGTGAACAAAGCTTGGAACCGGGTAAGAAATTGGCTATATAAGAACTCTTCCCTTCTCCTTCATTTATTTGCTGAGATTTTCATATTATTGGGAGAGTATGATAGCAGCATTGTAAGGATCATTATAGCAGTAAACTCAATTTAAGCAATTACAGAGGTATACTCCCATTCTTTGTTCAAAGTCTGTAAAATTCTAATTCTTTGATTCTTGAATTGAGCATGCTTTGATTGATTTAAGTATGCTTATTAGATGCTATGATAGTTTACTACCATGTTAGAAATGTATTGCATGGTGGCTGGGATAAATTTCGTTGGAAAATTTGAGTTGGGTTTATAGTCTGCCGAAAACTGCACTGCCTCAGGCCTGGCCGCCAGCCTGCGCAGCTGCGCCAGTGTTGCACTGGCCAGCGGCGCAGCTGCTCCAGTGCCTGTCTGCAATTTTGCTTTCTGTTTTACTTTCTGCTCATGCTAACTTATGGTACTAGTTTGGATTAAGCATACTAGCATGAGTGATATATATATATATATATGGATGTATTGAGGCAATGTAAGCATGTTTCACTAATAGTTACACAAGTAATTATAGTTTGAAATAAACTTAGCGTTTCATAAACTAACTTCGAATATGGAAACAAACTCAATATGTATACTTGCCATGATAGTATTCTGACCTTGTAAGCATGATAGTATGACTTAGAATTGTATGGGAGGCATGTTGACTTTGGTATACGGGTTTCATAATAGAATATGAGCATGTGAACCCCACTATTGAACATTTCTAGCGAAACATATAAGTTTCAAAGGTGAACTTTAACATGTAGATATGGTGTATGCATTCTAATTTAACGAGCATGTTAGTATGACCTAGATAGGCATGAAGAACATAATAATTGGTATATACATGTTTAAAAATGTGCACGGTCATGTTAGACCTCATTAGGGAAAACTTACTAACGAAACGTGAGCATTGACATGGACTTGGCATGTTACATTGAGATATAAATTCTGATTTTATGAACCTGACCGTATGGTCTATATATGTACGTTTAAAGTGTTGAACACACTAGCATGCATGATTACAAGATTTAACTATTTCAAAAGAGAACTTAAGATTTGAAAGTTAAATACCATGTGAGTCATGTTGTGTGCATGGAAGGATGTTTATTAGGATGTCATTATGCCTATAGACATATTAACATGAACCGCACTTAGTTAAACACAGATTTCAACTATGCACGCATACTCATAGAAAGTGGATTCTTAAGGCATGAGTTATGACGATTAAAGTGTACACTTGTAGTATACGCACAAGCATAACTACTTAAGTATTGTTTGACCTTGTTATGTAATAACATGACTTTAGTAACCAATCTTGAAGCATGAACTTATATTGTTTAAAGTATGTGAATATCCGACATACAAACATGTGGTCTTGAAGTGGACATAGAATGAATATATTAGCTTTCGAACTTGAGTTAGATAAACTTGATAAACATGTGTGTTGATTTATATCAGTAACTTAAAGTACTATGTGTTTCAAACCTATGTTGATACTTATGAACTAGACAATCTAAAATTATTAAATCTAAGACAGGATTAGATTGACTTACGTGAACTATGTGACAGAATTATATAATGACTAGAGTCTTGTATGTGTGAACTTATATTAGTTTATATATACTAATTGGAGAGGCCGACTTGTTAATGCTAGGTCATTCCAACGCAGTTTTATTAAAGCTAGAATTTATTTGTAGCTGAGCAAATAGGCAAGTTTTCGAACTTCACTCTTTGATTGTGCAAGTTCTTTTGAACCCGTTATTGTATTATTTGCAAGTTCCCTGACTTACACTTATTATTTGTGCAAGTTCCCTATCTTACTCAATTTTATATTGAGCAAGGTATTATTATATTGCAAATTTCCTAACTTCAGTTGATTGTTATATTGAATGCAAGTATCCTAAATTCTTGCACTACTTTATTCAATGAATCGAGTAAGCGAGATTCTAAACTTCACCTTATTTGTGCAAGTTCCTATCCTTCTCATGTTGTTTTGAGCAGGTTATTATTGTATTGTGAAAGTTCGCCGAACTTCACATTTTGAGTATTGTGAAAGTTCGCCGAACTTCACATTTTGAGTATTGTGAAAGTTCCCCGAACTTCACACTTTGGTTATTGTGAAAGTTCCCCGAACTTCACACTTTGGTTATTTTGCAAATTCCCGAACTTCATTTCTTATTATGTAAGTTCTCTAAATTTATACAAACTCGTATATTGTGGAAGTATCTTATCTTTGTGTTTACTTTACTCAAAGAACGTTGTAAGCAAATGTCCTAACCTATGCATTTACTTTATGCAAGGGATCTATTATGGTGAAATTCCCCGAATTTCACTCTTTGATGTTGTAAGTGTCTAAGCCTATGCATTTATTTTATGCAAGGAATCTATTATCGTGCAAGTTCCCCGAACTTCACACGTTGAATATTTTGCAAGATCCCCGAACTTCACACGTTGAGTATTGTGCAAGTTCCCCGAACTTACACAAATTCCTATATTGTGCAAATTCTAAACTTCACTTTGTGCAAGTTCTCTATCCTTCTTATATTGTATTGAGTAGGTTATTGTTGAATCGAAAGTTGTTTACTTAATTGCTTGAACTTTATTTCCAAGCATGTTATTTAGTGGTTTAATTACTTATCAATTATTCCACATCGATATTATTGATGTCCGCACCTAGTGCATTTGAGCTCATACAGTCTTGGACTTGTACATTATTCAAGGTTCTAAATTTCTTGAACCATGTCAGTAAGAGTCTGAACCTTTGCTCGGTCAGACTAGTGTATGAAGTTTTCTTTGAAGCTATCCAAATCAATTGATGGTAAGGATTCTTAGACGGAACAGAACACCCCTCATATATAGGAGTGTGCCCAGGTATCTAATATATATGATACGAGTAAGCAGATTTAAGTGTTATGCATATTCACGTTGTGCCCGAGGCTGATCTCCTCGAGGTACTAAGTTTCTGTAGCCAGAAGCCAGTAATTCTAAAAAGGGTCAATTAGCTATTGAACCCATTGGAAAGTTATAGTTCAGAGTCTACTCGACTATCAGTCATTCTAAAGGCAATTATTATCTTTGCTTTTAATATTCATATTGTTAAATTGTTCAGATGTTCATAGTGTTGAATCATGCAGGTTGTTAAACCTTACAAATATTCATATTATTGAATCATTCTATTATTCGTACTGATTCGTTCAGATATTCATATTGTTGAATCGTTCAGATATTCATATTATTGAATCGTTTTAATATTCATATTGTTGAATCTTTAAGATATTTATTTTGTTGAAATCGTTGTCAGATATTTTTCCATTCATCATGATATATCCTTTATTATTGTATCTAAACTTGCTGAGCAAACTTGTTGCTCATTCTTGCTATATCATGACTTATATTGCAGTTAAGCCCAAGCCCTCAGGGAAGTACAAAGGTAAAGGAAAGATTTAGGATGGTTTGCAAGGAGCAGACTTTATCTTTATGTCTAGTTTAATTACTGTTAATGTAATATGAACCCTAATGTTTATTCTAGGGTATGTTTGTATTGATGTATTAAGGTTATCGAATCTTGGGACTAGTAACACCTTTTGAATGAACGACGTACGTTTATTATATTCTGCATTTTTAGTTATCGTATGTTGTTAGAGGTGGATGTTAGTATTGTATCGTGGCGACCGGACCAGGGTCAGAGGACCCGGATTCGGGGGTGTCACAGGTTGGTATCGAAGCTTTAGGTTATAAATGTTAGGAATGCAAAACCTAAGTTATAACCTTAGTAGAAAACTCAAGTAGAGTTTGTAGGTGATGGATTGAGGATATCCATCGAGTCTTATTGTGATGCTGAAGTTGTTTATTTAAATCAGCTATGGTTGATAGACGTCCTAAACTTCTTAATGCTAACTTGAATAGCATATCACGTAACGACTAAGTTTTCTTCCTTTCCTCAGGATCATGCCGCCTAGGGGATTTTCGCGGAACCAGAGGGAGGAAGGATCTGTTAGCAATGGTGGAGGGGGAAACGTTAACCCAATGCAGAGCTTCGTTAACCTATTAACAGAAGCAATGCAGAAAATAACCCCGCCAGCAGCTGAGCAGCCAGGACATTACTTGGCTAGCTTTAAGGAATTTAAATTGGTAGGACCACTGGAATTCTGGGAAACCTTGAACCTAATTGAAGCCCAGACATGGATAGAAGAAATTGAGAAGGTGTTTCAGGTCGCACGGGTGGCCGAGGCACAAAAGACGAGTTTTGCCACATTCATGATGAAGGGCGAAGCTAACAATTGGTGGGAACCCAATAAAGGACTAGCAGGCGAAGGAGTTATTATGTGGGACAGGTTTAAGAATTTCTTTTCGGAGAATACGCAACAAGATATAGAAGTTAAGTTTCTGGAGCTGAGACAAGGAGGTGTGTCAGTCGCAGAGAACGCGGCAAGAGTTAACGAGTTGGCTCGATTCACCTTGCATCAGGTGGATACGAAGGCTAGGAAAACAGAGACATTTGAATTAGGATTGAAACCATGGGTGCAGAAGACAATAGATGTATTGAGGATTGAGACTTTTTCTGATCTTTTGGAAAAGGCTATCATTGCCGAAGGAGGCATTGAAGCCATAGAGCGATTTAAACAAGATAAGAAGACCGGCCAAGAAGGATCGAAAGGGGGAAACAGCGGAGGCAGCAACCCCAACAAACGAAAATGGATGGAGAGCCAATCATCCAGAGGTGGAAAATCCGGGGGAGAGGCTAAGAAAAGTTTAAAGTGCAGTAACTGTGGAAGGAACCACTCGGGGGAATGTATGAAGGGTAAGAACGCATGTTATCGTTGTGGACAACCAGGGCACATGGCTCCTCAGTGTTGGAATAAACCGAAAGGAGGATGTTTCTCGTGTAGAGCCACAGACCATCAAATCAAGGACTGCCCGAAGAGAAAGGGCGTTGCAGCTAGCGACAACCGTAACAACAAGGACGTGGTGTCAGGTATCATCCCGATCAATTATATAGATACATATATATTATTCAATTCGGGTGCCACCTGCTCTTTTGTTTCTGAAGAATTTACTAAACAGTTAGACTCACCCCGTGAGGAATTAGAACACCCTATGAGCGTAGAAGTAGCAAACAAGGAAGTTATCCCCGTAGAATACATTCATAGGAACTGTTATACTAATTTGAAGAGAATTCATGGATGTCTTCCCAAATGAGATTTAGCAGCAATAGTTTTTGCCTTGGAGTTTTGGAAGCATTATTTATATGGCGAGAAGTGTGAGATATACACAGTCTGAAGTATATCTTCACGCAGAAGGAATTAAACATAAGGCAACGCCGATGGCTAGAATTGATTAAAGATTTTGATTGTGAGATTTTGTACCATCCAGGCAAAGCAAATGTAGTGGCAGATGCCTTAGATAGGAAAGGCAGAGGAAATTTATCGAGGTTGACCATTCAGAAGAATTAGTGAAAGATTTTCGAATTACTAAACTTAGAGGTTAAGTATCCGATGGAGACCAAAGAGAGATTATTTACAGTGTCAGTAAGCCCGACGTTATTAGATAAGGTTAAGGAGGCACAAGAGAAGGACGCAGTTTGTGATAACATTAAGAAGCGATTAGCTGAAGGTGATGAGTTAAAATTTAAGATTGATAGCACTGGACTGCTAAGATTTGAAGGACGAATTTGGGTACCGTTAGTACTAGAACTAAGAGAAGAGATTTTTCTAGAAGCATTTTATGGAAGGAAATGGTCGAGCACCGTTGTGTTAGGACGAGATAGGTGAACATCGACTATTGGGACCAGGAGTGGTACAGCAGACGGTAGAGATTATCTAAGTGATAAGAGCGAATTATCTGTTTTTATTGGAGTAACCTTATTTTTACAATTTCGAGGACGGAATTTTTATAAGGGGGGAGGGATGTAACGACCAGGAATTTTAAGCTTCTTATTAATTTTATCTGTGATTTAAAATTTTTGAGAGTTAATTTTTCAAACTTATTTAAACCTTATGTGGTTATGTGCTTATGTGAATTTAACCTATGCAAATAAATGCTAGGATTTTTATTAAAGGGAATCACTAATGGTTATTTAAATTAGTAGATTAACCTTGAGACTTTTATATCAGAATATTGATAAAAGTGTTAGTAAATTATATATTCAAATTTCTTGAATATAGTGTAGAGAGTTAATCGTGATTAATTATTTATATTTGAGTAATTAATTGATAACGTATGAAATTATTATTGTTGTTGATTTATAATTATTATGAATAAATAATAATTAATAAGTAAGATATTAATAAATATAATAATATTATATTTAATTAATTTATTATTTTATACAAGCATGTGATACGTAAACCTATAATATATGGTGGATTACCCTTATATTATATAATGCAAGGTGGCATGTCAATATGACTATACGTTATATATATTGACTATATGGTAAGAGTAATTTCATTATATGAATGACATAATAGTATGACTTATGTAACATAATATGTGTGGGTAGAATTTTAATGAACACCCGTATTACTTTATATTATATCAATAACATTATTAATTGATAAATGATTTCAATAAGTTATTATAATTATTATAATAACAGTTATTATTATAATAATACCTAATTACCTTATATTTGGTGTTAATAGATAATGTACATGGAATATATGCATATACCTTACTTGATGCATCATATTATTAATTGCTCATTGAAATTGCGACTTTAATTTAATTATAGCCTAAGTATTTACATGAAATAAAATGTGTATACATGATATAGCCTAAGTAAGCATGGTATATATAGAATAATAATGTAGTATATTGCATCCAAGTTGCTTCCATTTGCTGAGAATTGGTTGTCCCATATTATGTGCCCAATTGCTCTCTTATTTCTCATACACGTGAACCCACATGCTATGCTACTCTATCTTCTTCTTCTCAAATTCATCCAAGCTAGCCATAATCATTATAAGGGGAGTGGGATTTATGATGAGTTCCACCCACTCTTCACCAACTCTCACCAACTTCTTCTTATCCATTATGTAATCTAGCAATCCTTTGTTTTGATTTGGTGAACAAAGCTTGGAACCGGGTAAGAAATTGGCTATATAAGAACTCTTCCCTTCTCCTTCATTTATTTGCTGAGATTTTCATATTATTGGGAGAGTATGATAGCAGCATTGTAAGGATCATTATAGCAGTAAACTCAATTTAAGCAATTACAGAGGTATACTCCCATTCTTTGTTCAAAGTCTGTAAAATTCTAATTCTTTGATTCTTGAATTGAGCATGCTTTGATTGATTTAAGTATGCTTATTAGATGCTATGATAGTTTACTACCATGTTAGAAATGTATTGCATGGTGGCTGGGATAAATTTCGTTGGAAAATTTGAGTTGGGTTTATAGTCTGCCGAAAACTGCACTGCCTCAGGCCTGGCCGCCAGCCTGCGCAGCTGCGCCAGTGTTGCACTGGCCAGCGGCGCAGCTGCTCCAGTGCCTGTCTGCAGTTTTGCTTTCTGTTTTACTTTCTGCTCATGCTAACTTATGGTACTAGTTTGGATTAAGCATACTAGCATGAGTGATATATATATATATATATATGGATGTATTGAGGCAATGTAAGCATGTTTCACTAATAGTTACACAAGTAATTATAGTTTGAAATAAACTTAGCGTTTCATAAACTAACTTCGAATATGGAAACAAACTCAATATGTATACTTGCCATGATAGTATTCTGACCTTGTAAGCATGATAGTATGACTTAGAATTGTATGGGAGGCATGTTGACTTTGGTATACGGGTTTCATAATAGAATATGAGCATGTGAACCCCACTATTGAACATTTCTAGCGAAACATATAAGGTTCAAAGGTGAACTTTAACATGTAGATATGGTGTATGCATTCTAATTTAACGAGCATGTTAGTATGACCTAGATAGGCATGAAGAACATAATAATTGGTATATACATGTTTAAAAATGTGCACGGTCATGTTAGACCTCATTAGGGAAAACTTACTAACGAAACGTGAGCATTGACATGGACTTGGCATGTTACATTGAGATATAAATTCTGATTTTATGAACCTGACCGTATGGTCTATATATGTACGTTTAAAGTGTTGAACACACTAGCATGCATGATTACAAGATTTTAACTATTTCAAAAGAGAACTTAAGATTTGAAAGTTAAATACCATGTGAGTCATGTTGTGTGCATGGAAGGATGTTTATTAGGATGTCATTATGCCTATAGACATATTAACATGAACCGCACTTAGTTAAACACAGATTTCAACTATGCACGCATACTCATAGAAAGTGGATTCTTAAGGCATGAGTTATGACGATTAAAGTGTACACTTGTAGTATACGCACAAGCATAACTACTTAAGTATTGTTTGACCTTGTTATGTAATAACATGACTTTAGTAACCAATCTTGAAGCATGAACTTATATTGTTTAAAGTATGTGAATATCCGACATACAAACATGTGGTCTTGAAGTGGACATAGAATGAATATATTAGCTTTCGAACTTGAGTTAGATAAACTTGATAAACATGTGTGTTGATTTATATCAGTAATTTAAAGTACTATGTGTTTCAAACCTATGTTGATACTTATGAACTAGACAATCTAAAATTATTAAATCTAAGACAGGATTAGATTGACTTACGTGAACTATGTGACAGAATTATATAATGACTAGAGTCTTGTATGTGTGAACTTATATTAGTTTATATATACTAATTGGAGAGGCCGACTTGTTAATGCTAGGTCATTCCAACGCAGTTTTATTAAAGCTAGAATTTATTTGTAGCTGAGCAAATAGGCAAGTTTTCGAACTTCACTCTTTGATTGTGCAAGTTCTTTTGAACCCGTTATTGTATTATTTGCAAGTTCCCTGACTTACACTTATTATTTGTGCAAGTTCCCTATCTTACTCAATTTTATATTGAGCAAGGTATTATTATATTGCAAATTTCCTAACTTCAGTTGATTGTGAAAGTTCGCCGAACTTCACATTTTGAGTATTGTGAAAGTTCGCCGAACTTCACATTTTGAGTATTGTGAAAGTTCCCCGAACTTCACACTTTGGTTATTGTGAAAGTTCCCCGAACTTCACACTTTGGTTATTGTGAAAGTTCCCCGAACTTCACACTTTGGTTATTTTGCAAATTCCCGAACTTCATTATGTAAGTTCTCTAAATTTATACAAACTCGTATATTGTGGAAGTATCTTATCTTTGTGTTTACTTTACTCAAAGAACGTTGTAAGCAAATGTCCTAACCTATGCATTTACTTTATGCAAGGGATCTATTATGGTGAAATTCCCCGAATTTCACTCTTTGATGTTGTAAGTGTCTAAGCCTATGCATTTATTTTATGCAAGGAATCTATTATCGTGCAAGTTCCCCGAACTTCACACGTTGAATATTTTGCAAGATCCCCGAACTTCACACGTTGAGTATTGTGCAAGTTCCCCGAACTTACACAAATTCCTATATTGTGCAAATTCTAAACTTCACTTTGTGCAAGTTCTCTATCCTTCTTATATTGTATTGAGTAGGTTATTGTTGAATCGAAAGTTGTTTACTTAATTGCTTGAACTTTATTTCCAAGCATGTTATTTAGTGGTTTAATTACTTATCAATTATTCCACATCGATATTATTGATGTCCGCACCTAGTGCATTTGAGCTCATACAGTCTTGGACTTGTACATTATTCAAGGTTCTAAATTTCTTGAACCATGTCAGTAAGAGTCTGAACCTTTGCTCGGTCAGACTAGTGTATGAAGTTTTCTTTGAAGCTATCCAAATCAATTGATGGTAAGGATTCTTAGACGGAACAGAACACCCCTCATATATAGGAGTGTGCCCAGGTATCTAATATATATGATACGAGTAAGCAGATTTAAGTGTTATGCATATTCACGTTGTGCCCGAGGCTGATCTCCTCGAGGTACTAAGTTTCTGTAGCCAGAAGCCAGTAATTCTAAAAAGGGTCAATTAGCTATTGAACCAATTGGAAAGTTATAGTTCAGAGTCTACTCGACTATCAGTCATTCTAAAGGCAATTATTATCTTTGCTTTTAATATTCATATTGTTAAATTGTTCAGATGTTCATAGTGTTGAATCATGCAGGTTGTTAAACCTTACAAATATTCATATTATTGAATCATTCTATTATTCGTACTGATTCGTTCAGATATTCATATTGTTGAATCGTTCAGATATTCATATTATTGAATCATTTTAATATTCATATTGTTGAATCTTTAAGATATTTATTTTGTTGAAATCGTTGTCAGATATTTTTCCATTCATCATGATATATCCTTTATTATTGTATCTAAACTTGCTGAGCAAACTTGTTGCTCATTCTTGCTATATCATGACTTATATTGCAGTTAAGCCCAAGCCCTCAGGGAAGTACAAAGGTAAAGGAAAGATTTAGGATGGTTTGCAAGGAGCAGACTTTATCTTTATGTCTAGTTTAATTACTGTTAATGTAATATGAACCCTAATGTTTATTCTAGGGTATGTTTGTATTGATGTATTAAGGTTATCGAATCTTGGGACTAGTAACACCTTTTGAATGAACGACGTACGTTTATTATATTCCGCATTTTTAGTTATCGTATGTTGTTAGAGGTGGATGTTAGTATTGTATCGTGGCGACCGGACCAGGGTCAGAGGACCCGGATTCGGGGGTGTCACAATAGACCCAACAGCTCTACCAGGGTTTCATCAGGCATTAGACGAAGGAGGGCTTCTGCCGTCCCATAGGCCCGTCCAGCTAGGACCCCTCGCAGATTGGTAGAGAGCAGGATACGTGCAGCACAGGACGAGCAGCCCATTGACATTGATGATGAGGAGGCTATTTTTGTTGCTCCTGTTCCAACTCAGGTTCCACGTGCGGAGGTCCCGAGCATTGCTGTGTAGACACAGGAGTTGCTGGGCGATTTGAGTCGCCATCTTTCAAGATATCTTCAGGCTAACGGGGTGACATGAAGTCTTTCTTCCCTCTGGATTCTTTTCCCGTCTTCTGGCCATTCTCGAGGCACATGTTTTTAATATGGGTTAATTTTTAATGCAGGTCCCTAGCTTGACACAGCCTCGAGGGAACTGGTTTAGTGTGCACTCCCTCTATCAGACTCTGCACGAGGATTATATGGAGATCATAGATGGATGGGGATTTCAGGCCTTCTTCTCGATCCTGCCCCGCAGTTGCCCTTGGGGGTATATAAGGGCTTTGACTTAGCGCTGGTTCCACCAGACTCAGTCCCTTCATCTACATGATTACGAGGTGATGATGACTCCTATGGACTGGAGATTTATCATCGGCATTGAGTTTGAGGGTGAGACAATGCCTGTCGTGTTTGACATTCTGCCCACCATAGTTAGATCCATGTTGGGAGTCCCTCAGTCGACATTCAAGGGTCTGGCAGTCTGATCCGGTCCCTTGAGTAATATGCCCAGGACGGGACTTTGCAGTTGCCTCCGCCTGATGATCAGAGGGCTAGAGATCGCATTTTTAGGCGATATTTTTTTTCGATCATCAGGGGTTATTTTGTGGCGGACAACTCGTCAATGGTGTCCTTTGCTTTGATCAGCGCCACTCAGTATGTAGAGTACCTCAGTGACTTTGATTGGGGCTCCTATACCTTTGCCTATTTTCTCTGGGGCGTGCGCCTGCTTTCGGAGGGTGTGACGGAGGCTTGGTTAGGATTCCATCAGTTTTTGCTGGTGAGTACATCTTTCTGTACCTTTTTGATTTTTGCACTTTTTTTTGGCAGTCTTGGTCACTGAGGACTTTTGATATTTGCATGGATAGCTTTGGGCATTTGAGAGGCTTCCTTGCCTACAGCCCATTTTAGCATTAGTTCTGGAGACCTATTCACGTGGACGGAGATGGCATCACTCCATTTTGACGGAAGTCCTTATTACTGAGGGATTCACTAATGCCCATCTGTAGTTGGAGCTTTTGATTATGGGCTCAATCACTTGGACGCCGTACAGATCAGAGCACTTGACCGTCGGATTTGATGGAGGTTTCCCCACTGGTCAGGAGTTTAATTTATCGACCCACAGAGTCCCTATGTTGATGGAGGGAGGTTGAGAGCTCTATCTTGGAGAGCGTGCCATTCAGAGCATCACAGGGGAGATCCGCATTCCCATTGTTCCTCTTGCTTGGCATCACTGGCCACTGTCTATGCCTTTGACAGACATCTTTTTGGAGGGTATAGACGACTTTGATCTATCAGAGGGCCCATACAACCAAGTAGGCTTTTACAGTTGATGGAGTCCTCGCACTATCAAGGCTCAGACTCTTGCCACCCATTTTGTCGCAGACAAGGTGCCAGGGTCCGTGACGATGATGGACTGGATAACTTGTATTAGAGAGCCTACTCATGCAGACCAGATAGCACATCTGACCAGTGAGTTGGACCTAGGCTCGTTTCTTTATCAAGCACCTTGGCCGAGATCCATCAGAGGCATCTTCATTTGACCCATCCAACTCTTGAGTTGGCCCCTATTCAGGTCCATTTAGTAGCAGTTATACAGGGACAGATCCTCCCTTATACCGCCCAGATATGCCTGATCCCAGCAGCTTTGTGCAGATAGAGGATCTGGAGCAGGTCGATCGATTTGATACCGAGGTTTTTAACTTCCTGTGATAGCTATAGCAGCCATATTTTTGGTCAGCCACTGTTTTGGCTATTCGGCGTCTGCGCCATCATTTTGATAGACCACTATATTATTTGGGTGGTGGTGCCCCATTTCCCTGTATTCTTCCTTTCACTTTGTACCGGGATATAGGGATGATGTATGCAGTAGATCGCTTTTTATAGATATTTCTGTCATCTTTATCTTCTGCATCATGTTTATATCATTGTCATCATGCATGTATCATGTGTATGCATTTAGGTAGTTACGATTTGACTTGATCTCTGGACGGTCTTGTGATACGGTGCTACAGATGACGACATCTGTAATTAGCCGTATAGAGCATTTGCCACTGTCAGAGGTGGCGGCATCGTTGCGGTCATGGTATGATAGTTTGCCCTTTCCAGCTAGGGGGACAGTTGACCAGATGCTATGGCATTCGATGGCCCTTGTAGATTTCAGGGTTCCAGACGGCTTTATTGATGGTGTCCTACCCTTATGGGTACCGGAGAGACAGGTATTTTGTATTGGGTGGTGTGAGCTTTAGCCTACTTTGGAGGAGTACCAGAGATTTACTGGCTTAGATTTATAGTTGGCGTGTGCTTGGACGGCTATCAGTGATATGCAGAGAACGTTTACTCGGCTGTCCGATCTTCGATAGAGTATAGTCATGGATGAGATCGTTTCAGGGCATGTGATCTCCCTTGACTTCTTGATAGAGCGTTATGGTGAGCTTGATAGCTACGACCGTCACGTCAGGGATTTCATCATTTTCGCAGAGGATTGACAAACAGCCAGGATAGACACGTTATTGATGTGCATTGTGGCGTATGTTTACATGCCATTGCGTTTAGATCTCCTTGATGTGGGATTGGTTGTTGTAGTCAGAGCCCTTAGGTAGGGTAGTACCATTATCCCTATGATCTTGGCGGAGACTCTGAGGTCGCTCACATATTGAAGTACCCATTCAGCGAGGTTTTTTCGGGGCAGCTCGGTGGTGCTGTATTTGTTGTTGATGTCACACATACGACCGATTGCATCATTTAGACCTCATGCCTATTATTTTAGCCACAAGATATCCTCAGTTTACTCTTTTCGTCTGCCTGATTACGTCGACTCAGAGTCCTGGTTAGCATTTTTGTCTGATATTGAGCATCCGTTCGTAGTTTTGTTATGCTCAGGGATGGTGACCCCGTTCAGCTTCATTACTCATGCATCTGGCATGGATTATTTGCCTTTGGCAGGATTGAGTGGTGTGACTACTTATCATCCCTTGGCAGTTATGGAGTAGTTTGATCAGTGGTAGAGTATGCACCATTTTAAGGATTTTACTAATTAGAGGATGTTGGCTTCATCTATGTCACCGGCAGACTTGGTTAAAGTCTATGAGTGTTGGACTCACAGGGAGAGGGCTGAGTTCTCCAGTAGTCATCCGGGTCGTTCTCCAAAATATTCTACATGGTTAGAGGTAGAGACCACAGTCGCAATAGCAGAGCTTCATTTACCTCCGCTTGTGGATTCTGACGAGGAGGAGCCCATGGAGGATCCCGATTCTCCTACTAAGGATGAGCTGTTTGCAGATTTGGCGGTAGCTTGGATTAGTGATCCCCCGATTATTCCCATAGGGACAGATTCAGCTTTATTAGATTCTCTATTCAGGAATACCTTTGAGAAAGATTCAGCTAGAGCGCAGATGTTGGATGCCCTGTCTGGCATGGATTTAGCTTTTGCTGAGAGGGATGGTCTCAGGAACGCTTTGGATACTGGATTGATTGAGCGGGAGAAGCTTCGCTCTGCTTTGGATATCGCCATTGTGGAGCGAGACGAGGTTCGCTCAGCCAGAGATGCAGCATATGTTCAGATTGAGGAGACTTTGATTTCTCGGGATGCAGCTTTTGTAGAGAGGGATGAGGCTATAGCTTCCTGTGATTTCCATATTACTGATAGTACTGCTCTCCGATCTTACACCCATGGTTTGGTTACCGAGATGAGTGCTTATATTGATGACCATAGTGCCACCTTGCAGATGACTGTGGATGTTCTTAGTCGTATGGAGGCTGAGTGGACTACTCTTACAGATGCTCCTCTATCTTCAGAGAGAGATGTCATGCTGGCATTGCTGACCCTCTTGTCCTTGGGTCCATAGACTAGTTTTATTTTTCCTGCACAGACTAGCTCAGCCATTTTTGTTATGTACAGTTCACTATATATATAAAGTGGTTTATATATCAGAGAAATATATTTTTGAGATACTTCCCTGCTTAGATATGTATTGTCAATGCTGAGAGATTACCACTTCTGTCATGACTCACAGTTATTGATGCATTTTGAGCTTCTCCTTGATGGACTGACAGTTGAGGTGTCAATGGAGTTCCTCAAATGGGGCTGGTAACCAGACAGCTTGACAATAATTAGCTTTTATTTATCTTCGGTGTCTTGGAACTGGTCTTCCATTTCTTTGTTTTTTCTTAAAGGTCAAACCGCGCCGTAGAGGGCTGCCTACGTACTCTCGCGTTGAGGGAGATCAGGTCATGCATAGTTTTGGTTTATTTAATTAATGAGGTTTCCAAAGAGTTTATCTAGGGTTTGAATTTTGTTCGATAAGTTTTGGAATTTAATGCTGGGATTTGCAAGTTCTTTGGATTTTTACTTGGTTTGATTGCACCATAAATGGTTGCCTACGTACTCCCGGGTTGAGGGAGATCAGGTCATTCGTAGTTCATGCTTCTCTAGTGAAAAGCCGAACCTGATTCGATTTATAGGACCTAGATGCGGATATGAATGTGCTTCAGACGTAGTACTTTTTCACGGTGTCTGAATTAATGATTTGGGGAAATTCATTTTCGTCTATTTCTTGTAGCCTGATGGCTCCCCCTGTCAGCACTTCCTTGACAATGAAAGGGCCTTCCCAGTTTGGGGCAAATTTTCCTTTGGCTTTATCCTGATGTAGACTAACAGGGTGAGAGGTAACAGGTCAGGTCAGGCCAGTCTTTGTGATTGGCGGCCATTTTCTGCATGATCTTCTTGATGTTTATGTTGGCAGCTTCGACTACATCGTTCATCTTAGGCCGATAGATGACGGAGTTAAGATGCTTGATGTGGAACTTGCCGCACAGTTCTACCATTATTTGATTGTTCAGGTTTTTGGCGTTGTCTGATACGATCACCTCCGGTTGTCCATATCAACAGACGACATTATTTATGATGAAACTGATGATGACCACTTTTGTGACTTTAGGAAAATAGGCTGCTTCAACCTATTTGGTGAAGTAGTCAATCATGGTGAAGATGAACCGATGACCGTTACTGGCTTTGGGTTTTATTGGACCTATCACGTCTATTCCCCACATAGAAAAAGCCCATAGTGCACTCATATTGTGCAGCTCATTTGGAGGAGTATGAATGGCATTTCAATGTATTTGGCATTGAAAGCATCTCTTAACATGATCATCACAATTAGCTTTGAGCGAGTTCCAGTAATGTCCTGTTCTGATTATCTTCTTGGCCAGTAGATGGCCGCTCATGTGTGGACCACGGACTCCTCCAAGGACTTCATCCATTAGTCTTTGGGCTCGCTCCTTGTCGAGGCATCTTAATAAGACTATTCCAGCATCCCTTTTGTAGAGTGCATCTCCACTTAGATAGAACTTCATGGCCATTCTGAGAATCTATTTCTGCTCTGATTGGCTTGCACCAGCGGGTGTAGATCCATCACGGAGATATTCCTTGATGTCTTGAAACCAAGGTTGCTTGACATGAGGTATTTTATCTGATACTTCTCCAATGTAATTCCCATATATTGGGGCTTTTTGATTTGTGAATTGGATGTTGGGAAACCCGCTCCTGTTAGATATGAGGATTAATAAAGCCAACATTGCTAGTGCATTGGCAAAGTCATTTCGACCCCGAGGAATATGGACGAAGGTTATTGCTTCGAACTCCTGGGATATTTTGAGGACCTGCTGATGATATGGCAGCAGATGCAGTTCTTTTATGAGATACTTGCCAGTGGTTTGTCTGATGAACTCAGAATCTCCAAAGACCAATAAGTGTTTGATACCTATGGATTGGGCTAGTTTCAACCCCAGTATATAGCCTTCGTACTCGGTCGTGTTATTGGTGTTGCCAAATTGATGTTTGGTAGCCACAGGATATTGATCACCTGTACCAGAGATAAGGACTGCCCCAGCTCCGGAACCTTCTATGTTTATCGCTCCGTTAAAATACATTTTCCATGGTTGGACTGTATTCTCTGACTGGAGTTATTGAATTGTCATAATCCCATCATCTGGGAAATATGTCTCCAAGGGCTGGAACCCTATTGAAGGTGCTTCCGCTAATTGATCTGCAATTCCTTGGCCTTTAATAGACTTCTGAGTCACGTAGATAATGTCGAACTGCTGTAGAATCAACTGCCATTTAGACAGTTGGCAATTTAACATTGGTTTGTTGAAGACGTATTTTAGTGGAACCATGCGGGATATGAGATATGTCGTGTGCCCATGCAAGTAGAGTTGCAACCTCATGGCGGCCCATGCTAATGCACAGCATGTCTTCTCGATTAGGGTATACTTCTGTTCCCCACTGCTGAATCTTTTGCTGATGTAGTAGATAGCTCTTTCTTTGCTACTATCATCTTTCTGTCCTAGCATACAGCCCATGGCATTGGCATTGACTGACATGTACATGAATAAGGGGACTCCATCCCTTGGAGGTACCAAAACAGGTGCTTCGACAAGCTGCTTTTTGATGGCAAGGAAGGCTTGTTGACAATCCTCATTCCATTTGATGGAGGAATTCTTCCTTAATAGCTTGAAGATGGGCTCACAGGATGCTGTAAGCTGAGAAATGAATCGACTTATGAAGTTAATCCTTCCTAGGAATCCTCGTATCTCCTTCTCTATACAAGGCACGAGCATTTCAGAAATGGCTTTGATCTTGGCAGGGTCTAACTCAATTCCTCGAGTGCTCACTAGGAATCCTAGCAGTTTGCCTGCCTTGACGCCAAAAGCGTATTTAGCGGGATTTAGCTTGAGGTTGTACTTGCGCAACCTGTTGAACAGCTTTTTGAGATGGTCTATGTGATCATCCTCCCTTCGGGACTTAATGATGATGTCATCAACATATACTTCTATTTCTTTGTGCATCATATTATGAAAGAGGGCCATCATGGCTCACTGATATGTTGCTCCGGCATTGATGAGGCCGAAGGATAGTTCGTCGGTAGCAAAATGTTACCCAGGGAGTGATAAAAGCGGTTTTCTCCTGATCTTCTTCAGCAACCATAATTTGATGGTAACCAGCAAAGCAGTCTACAAAGGAATACATACTGTACTGTGCAGTATTGTCAATCAGGAATGTGGATAAAAGGTACCAGGAAATTGTCCTTGAGGCAGGCTTTGTTTAGATCGATGGAATCCATGCAGACTCGTACCTTCCCTCCTAGTTTAGGCACGGGGACTATGTTTGATAGCCATTCGGGATATGTTGATACCGTGATGATCCTGGCTTTGAATTGTTTAACAACTTCTTCTTTGACTTTTAAACTCCACTCAGGTTTCAATCGTCTGAGCTTTTGTTTGACTAGTTTGAACCCTTCTTTGATGAGCATTCGATGGATGGCAATGTCTGTGGATAGATCGATCATGTCTTCATGCGACCATGCAAATACATCCTGGTACTGTGTCAGGAGCACGATCAGGTCGGCTTTTTGATCCGATGTGAGGTCTAAACCTATTTGGATTTCTTTGATGGTTTTGGATGTTTCTATGTTGAGGGTGGAGGTTTGGTCGAGGTTTGGTTTGGGTTTGTCTTCGACCCATTCCTTGATCTCTTCTGGCACCTCATAGTCATCTTCCTCCTCTTGATCAAGATCCGTCAAGTCGAAGCTCAATCTTGCATCATAGTTGGAGTTATGTTGATAGGTTGGCATCTCATCAGCAGAGACACACACATCCAATGCTTGGGTCCTAAAAAAAATGCTTTCATTAATATACACAACTGCTTAAATACACATAGAATTTATAAAGCATGACAATAATGACTGTTCCAACTGTGCAATCAAAAGTAAGCAGTAAATGAAAGCATGATTAAGGACAGATTGACTGTCTGCCCCTTTACCCTTTTCGACTGAGGCAAGGGACACTGCTCCAATTATTTAGGGTTAGATCCTCACGAATAGGGAGGATGCTTGAAGTGTGCTCGTCTGTCTCGTCTTGAATGACAACTAAGACATCCTTTAGGATATGGCCGAGGCTTTTCTGGGGATAGTTCCTCTGTTTACTGCGAGGAAAGTGAGCACGATCTTCGTCGTCACTATCTGGGAGTTCATCATTCATCCCTTCGTAGTTGATAATGGCTTTCATGTTAGCGAATGGGTCTCGTCCTCCGTACATGATCTTTTCTTTTCTCTTTTCGTTATCTGCCTCAGGCATTAGTGCTTTCCTTTCATGGACAGGTATAATTGAAGGAATAGCATGGCTGATGCCCCCGTAGGGATCTTCCACGTAGGTTTCACCCATCCTGCATTTTTGAGGTTTGGGAGAAGAATCGTGGAGGCTATAGCCTTGGGATGCTTGTGTGGATTCTGGTGGCTTAACCCAGATGAAAATCCCAATCCTGCTCTTCCCATCTGACTTGTGATTTGGATTGGCATCTTAATGCCATGCTTGTTTTTTCCTAACCCTTCTCCAGGCTGGAAACCCGCAGCTACCATTTCTAGGCCCACTGTCATTATTTTAGTGGAAATTTTAGGCTTCAGGGTTTGTTCCCCAATCGATAGATATTGAATATCGCTCACCTTAAGAGCTTGAAAACTTACAGGCTCAACCCCGGCGTCCAGGCTAATCACTGGCATGTCCCCATGTATGTGGGTAGGGTACTTCGGTTCAGCATTTACTGTGATGAGGCTGCCGTTGATAATGTACTTAAGTTGCTGATGGAGGGTGGATGGAATAGTCCCGGCCATATGGATCAATGGCCTGCCCAACAACAAGTTGTATCCGGTGGCTATGTTGAGCACCTGGAAAGATACTTAGAAGGTGTGTGGACCAATTTCTAGAGGAAGCTCGATTTGCCCCATAGCCTGGAGGTGAGATCCATCGAAAGCTCGGATAACCATGTGACTGGCTTTGATCCGATTTAGATTGATCTTCATCTTTTCCAATGTGTCATATGGACAAAAGTTGAGGGAAGATCCTCCATCAATAAGCACTCCTTTGATCACGTATCCGGAGGACATAACGGCTATATGTAGGGACTTGTGGGGACCCTTCCCTCAACAAGGATACCATCGTCTGGGAAGGAAATCACATTGTTGTTGAAAATATGTTCTATCATGTGACGGAATTTCTCTGTATTTATCTGATAAGTGGTTTTATTACCACTTATTCGGATAGTAACCAGCTTGTTTCGTTGCTTAAACTCAAGTAATCCTGTGCTTTTAATATGTCTTTCCTGTGTTTTGCAGTTTTCATGTTTAGGAACTCTCCGAGTGCAATTTGAGTGTTAAAGGACCAAAGATGGCCTAAATGGGGCAAAGCACAGATAGTGGCTTAAAGCATAAGGAAGGCACGATGGCATGGCATAGGAGCAATGGTTTGTAATGAAGCAATGAGGCCAAAAAGAGCAAGAATGGAATGATGGCATGACAACGGGAAGGAAATGCAATCCGGATATCATTTGGGGGTTTTATGTTCATTTTATGTTCTTCGATTAGAACTTGAGTCATATTGTAGAGCATCTTATAAGCTTTCGGAACATCTTGAATCATTTCAATCTGAGTACAGAGGCGAGAGTTATGCCCCGTATACCAACGGACGTTAAACTTCACGGTTTTGAGTTTTCATGCATAGATGTCACTTGGAGCTAAATTTCAGTCTTCATCCATCCATTATTTCTCAATGCTGAAAGAATAAAATTTGTAGAGCTCTTCGATAGCTTCGATTTGACAGGTGGCAGGCCTCGTAACTCTTCCTGGATCAAAAGTTATGGCCGTTTTGAGAGGGCACTACAACAGAAAATCCTTGGCGCGGGCGCTCGGATTTTAGTGCATTTTTGGGCCCGGCCGCGCCAGTCCCCAGCTGTGCCAGACTTGACTTTTCAATTGAACGGGACTTGGCTTTTGATTGAAATATACGGGGGCTCGTTTGTGGCCAGAAAAATCTTCAGATATTGGCCTTAAGCCCTAGCCCTAGCCCTAGCTTGTTCTTCCATTTCCTTTACATTTCTTGTATAGATTAGGAGTAGATTAAGTCTAGAGTAGGGTTTAGTTTAGTTAGTTAGTTTTTAGGGTTAGATTAGGTTTGAAGATTGAAGCAAGGGATTAGCATCAAAGATCCAAGCTTGAAGAAAGACTAAAGATTTGCATTCTCTATCTCTTAACTCTCCTTGTATTCAATTTGTATTCAGATAATGTTTATGAACCTTGTGGATGATATATTTGAGTTGTCTATGACTTAAATTGTATTTTGAGGTTCCACTGGAACCTAATGAGTAGTTAATGTTGATTTCTCTTCCATATTGGTTCTTATTGATTGTTATGTGATTGTCTACTGCGATATATGCTTTCATTGCTTAATTGAGTCATGACCAATTAGTGTGATAACCTATGTGGACTTGAAAGATGAAGTGTAGGTTTAGATCAAATCGCGATGGCGGGCGATTGTATGTTCACATGGCGTTGGATGTATGATTTATGCTTAGGATAGACATATACCGAAGCGCTGCTTGTAGTCAATAGAGAACTTGACCTTAAACCCTATTTATTTGTAAACACCATAGACATATAGGGGTTTAGATAATGTGGGTGTTCACATGCGTTCTATCATCTATGGATTGCACATGATATGGATTAGGTGCATCGAAAGATGGCCTTCTCTTACCTTTGTGTTCTCGACTAACAACTGTAATGATTAATTTGACCTAATTGGAAGTGTGTCTACTAAGACGAATCATTAGGGGAAATTGGAATCTCTTATCTTCATTATCTAATTCGACTCTAGGATTTGTTATTTTATGTTTTAATTCCTTGCCTAGTTTAAAGTAGTTTGAATTTAATCTCTTTACCGTCCGTTTAAATAAGGCTAAGATGATTATGTACTAGTGTTTTGGCGACTCTTTATCCATTAATTCCTCGTGGGAACGATATCTTACTTTCACTTTATTACTCATTGGCCGCGTATACTTGCGCGTTAATTGTGTCATCTAATCTGACCAACAAGTTCTTGGCGCCATTGCCGGGGAATTATTTGGATAACTGTTTACCAACATTAGTTTAAATCAAATTAGTCTTAATTTAAACTTTTTATTTTTGTTTTAATTCTCTTCATTTGTTCTCTTTTCAGGTACAATGGACTTAAATTTCTATCCATGGAATGGTACAAGGCAAGAGCAACCAAGGGAAGCATAAACTGATGTCGTCAACCCAATTGCAACACTTTCAGCACAGCTAGAAGTTCTCTCGAGGAAGCTGGATACTGTCTCAGCTCAGCAGAATCGAGAGACGGTAGTGACCTATGACTATGGTGCTGGGAGCTACGCGAGTCATCAGGAGCCTATCAGTTATGGACAGGAGCAGTATGGGGGTGGTTATTCCTACACCGAACCTTATCCCACTTATCAACAAGATTAGGGGTATCACCCAAACCCTTCATTAGACTATTATCAAGACCAGTACTAGGATCCAAATCCCGTTTACGCCCCAGAATGCACTTTCCAGACCTCCAGTTTACGAGCCTCAATACAATTTTGAGGGTGACACAGAAAATGCAAGATTGGAGGAAGGAGGTGACATATCAATGAAGGACATCTTGATTGAGCAATAGAAGTTCGTTAAGAATATCTAGAACTGGGCAGAGCAAATTAGCAAGGCCTTGATGATAGAGGAAGAACAAGGGATTCTGACCCATACTATGAGCTATCAAGAACAATGCAAGCCAAGCCCAAATTGTGCACCCGAACCCACTTATCAATCCCCCTGTTTACAAGGAGAACAGTCAACAATGGACTTCATGTATGAAAGCTCAAAAAACCAAGTGGAGTTGTTTGGGAGCCTGGAACCATCAAACCAAAATTTTCAATATCAGATGGCCCCAATCAACTATGCTTCTACAAATGAGCCTCAATATAGGGAGCCCATAGGCTGAAACAGAAAAGGAAGGATTGGACACTATGTGGGGTAGCTCATTAGCATCAACAAAGGAGATCTTGGTTGAACAAGAGCAGTCAATTGAGGATCTTCAGACTTGGGTAGAGCAAATTAGCATAGCTTTAAGGAATGAGGAGGTAATTGAGCAAGTAAATAAAGCTCAAGATAGTCAAAGTCTAATGCCTCAGATATTTGAAGCCGTGAGTAATGATCCCCATGATACATGGTGCTATGACATGGATGCAAAGACTGATGGAGAATCTGAAAGTAAAATTGGAACTGGACGAGCGAAAGGTAATGGATATCGAGGAGCCAATTGGGGCTGTGGAGTATGAATGTGAACCAACAGTGACAATACCCCAAGAGCCTCCTTCGCCTGAGTGGAACAAACCAGACAAGTTTGCACACCCTTGCTCCCTTGGAAGCCACATTACAGATACGGATCTCGATAACATGAGAGAGTCTGTGAGCTTCAAACCATGGAGGTTAGAAGAGAAGAGAATAGAAGAAGAGTCCGTTGTGTGGTCTATACCTCCATGCCCGATCATTTCACCTACACAACGGAACCCTTACCTAGCTCCCCAACATTCACGACGGGGAAGTCTTTTACTTATCCAATGCTAGGTAGTTTAAATCTGCATCCGCTCCTACTGGGAAGACGCCAAAGTCACACAGCTATTCTGATGGATGGAGGAGTTCTCGAGTATCGTCGGGGAGTTGGGTAGCAGTGGGCAGACACAGTCAAGCTAGAGGACTATAAATCAAGCGCTAGATGGGAGGCACCCCATCATTTCTCTCTCTATTTGTTTAATTCTCCATTACCTAATTCCCATCATCCCTCTCTCTATCTCTTTGTTTAATTCTCCATTACATACTTTCTATCACATTTCCCTCCCCCTCGTTTAATTCTTATTAGTTAATATTTAGTTTAAATTTTGGCATACTGTAGGAATTAGGAGTTCATTGCCTACATTTTTGAACTTAGGCATGAATGCGTATATTGGTGGTATTACAGAGCTTATAACATACTTTTGATGCGGTTGCATTGCATATACGCCTTTAGAGAATTTTTTGGAATATAAATGCATATATCTTTCCATGTTCATTCTCTTGATGTAAATAGATTTTATATACTTTTGTTAGTCTAGGAGGGCTTAATAAGCATTTTCTGCATATTTCAGGTCAAAGGCTGCTCGGAATGACTGAAAAGCAAAAGCCAACCTGAGTTCATGCCAAAAATCTGCAACAACAAAATCTGATGGTCCGCGCGGCCGCATCCAATCCAAGGCATTACCACGCGCGGTCGCGCCACACATAAACTGGACCTGTCTTAAGGAAAATCTTACAAATTTTAGGGGGTACCACTTCATGTCAATTATTAGCAGCCCCCAAGCCTCAGTCCCTATAATCCCAAACCCTCGGTTCCTTAACGCAATCCCCACCCCACTACAAGCCTTAGTTTTGAAATCCTCCTACCTCTTCAATCCAAAGTACCGATTCCCATCCACCTCATCCTCTCAACCTGATCAATTGAGACATTGAAGTGTGGAATCTCTAGCAGAGCAAGATTGATATGGAGCTGGGTTGGTTCTTTGAGTATAGTGTTGAGCGGAGTTTATTTTACCAAGAGCATAGATGAGACGGGGAAACTTCTGAGAGGGCGCCACTTCATTTCATACAGCATAAGAAGCCAAATAGGGGAGTTTTTTTCTTTTTACCTTTACCTTCAATGAGGACATTGAACAGTTTAAGTTTGGGGGTATTGGTGTTTATTTTGCATAGAGGTAATTCATTTCATATTTTGCATATAAATAGTTTATTGTATGTAAGTTAGTTCATATAGTGCATGTAGGTTGTAAATAGTTAAAATTTGTGAAAATTTGGTGTTTATTTTGCATATAGGTAATTCATTTCATGTTTTGCATGCAAATAGTTTATTGCATGTAAGTTAGTTCATATAGTGCATGTAGGTTGTAAATAGTTAAAATTTGTGAAAATTTTAAAAAAATTCTTTTGTTTTTGCATTATGTGGTAGAGCATACTGCATGAATCCAGTTTTTAGTTGGTTAGTTATGTATGTTGCCTGTGAAGAAACTGAAATCACTTGATTGTTGAACTGATTTAAGACTTAAGCCTGATTTCATAGTCATATATATAAATCCTTACCTGTCAGATACTGTGTAACCAGTAAGCACGATAGAGTAAACACCATGATATGCTAAGTTTAAACTTATATGGCATATCCCCATGTATGTGGGTAGGGTACTTCGGTTCAGCATTTACAGTAATGAGGCTGCCATTGATAATGTACTTAAGTTGCTGATGGAGGGTAGATGGAATAGCCCCGGCCATATAGATCCATGGACTGCCCAACAACAAGTTGTATCAAGTGGCTATGTTGAGCACCTGGAAAGATACTTAGAAGGTGTGTGGACCAATTTCTAGAGGAAGCTCGATTTCTCCCATAGCTTGGAGGTGAGATCCATCGAAAGCTCGGATAACCATATGACTTGCTTTGATCCGATTTGAATTGATCTTCATCCTTTCCAACGTGTCATATAGACAAATATTGAGGGAAGATCCTCCATCAATAAGCACTCCTCTGATCACGTATCCGGAGGACATAACGGCTATATACAAGGACTTGTGGGGGCCCTTCCCTCAGCAGAGATATCATCGTCTGTGAAGAAAATCACATTGTTGTTGAAAATGTGTTCTATCACCTGACGAAATTTCTCTGTGTCTATCGTGTGTGGCAGATGGGCTTCCTCTAGTACCTTTACTAGGATGTTACGGTGATCTTCTGATGATAGGACCAAGTCCAGGATGGATATTTGCTTGGGTACGTATTTCAAGCTTTGCACTATCTTGATTTCATTGTGTCCCATCTTTTTGAGGAACTCTTTTATCTTTTCTTCAGCCACCATTTCTTTTGCTTTGGTAACTGGTTTAATCACCCGCTGAGGCAGGTACAATGGATTATCCTTTGACATGATGGAAATGTTTTTTAAAGTAGAGCTTTCAATGTCCCTGTAGTTCCATGGGACCTTCTTCAGACTGGTAATTGGATACTGAGGCCTGAAGGGCAAAATTAGTGGCTGAGGTGCAGCTACCTTCACAGGATTATGGACTTTTTGGACCCCTTTACCTGTCAGTACCAGGGGTGTGATGATTAATTCTTTGTCGCAGGATATGACAACCACTGTGTCTTGATACCATGCATCGTGGATCCAGAGGCTATCTTTATCTGTCTTGTCGAGGATTTGATCTCCTCTAATTAGGTCACCTTTCTCAATCAGGTCTTGAATTAGGTTACGAAGTGCCCAGCATTCTTCTGTATTATGGCCGGGAGAGTTGGAATGGTACTAACATATTTGGTCAGGTTTGAATTTTCTGGATTGAGGTTTCAGCGGAGGTAGCAAGTTTTTCAGCCATTTCCTCGTTGATCATCATTTGCAGGATTTCTTCCATTGACAGGTTCAAATTAGTGAAATTCCTTTGAAATAGGAACTTCCTACCTGCTTGGACACTTGCTCCTTCGATCCCATATCAGTCCAGGGTATAAGCTCACAAGTTCAGCTATAATCTTGATTGGAATTAACTTTCGCCGGAGAAGAGCGACTGCCAATTGATTGATGGATTTGCTTCAACTTCTTTTTGGTGAGTTGATGTTGGTAGACGACCAGTTCAGCCAACTGCTCGATTTGTTCCTTGATCGACTTTATTTCTTGCTCTATCAGGAATTATTTTTCAAAAGCTTCCCAACTCATTGGGCTGATGTTGTTGGATTAAGTTAATTCTTCAACATAGCGGAGGTATTTGGATCCTTCTCCACTTGAAGTGCTGATCATGTTGACACTCTCCTCCTTAGGCTGTGGAAGAGGGTTATCTTGGACATGCGATTGATTGGGCTTTGTGACCATAATTTCTCCATTATCAATCAAATCTTGGATTTTGTGCTTGAGTGACCAACAATCTTGGGTGTCATGGCCCGGTGATCCGGAATGATAAGAACACTTCTTGCTAGGGTCGAAGTTCCTTGAATTAGTGTTAGTTGGCAGAAGGAGTTGGCCAATCTTCTTCTGAGCTGTCAAAAGTTTGAAGACATTCTCGAGTGAATCCCCTAGTGGGGTGAAATTCCTTCTGCGTCTGACCTCCATTTTTTTTTGGAATGAAGGATTTGAAGGCAGTGTTGTAGCTTGGAAAGGGGTATAGTTCCTCCTTTAAATGGTGTATTATTTGAATTATCGCTTGAATTTTGTCCTTGTAATACTAAGGAAACTTCTTCATCTTTCTTTTTGTGGACCCTCCGGGGATTACTCCCTTAATTTCTGGATTGGATATGCTCAGCAACAGCTTCGAGTGCCGTTAGGTCTTTTATTTTCCCCGACTTGAGTCCCATTTCGGCCATGTTTTATCATTTTAGAGAAAGGTTTTCCTATGCCTGCTATGACCCTTTCATAATAAGGAGCTTCTTGAATATCGATGAAAGTTATGAATATTTCATATTCAGTCATGGTTCGGGTGACTTGTGCTGCAACCCATCTCCATCGCTGTGCATATTCTCTGAATGATTCAGTGTTATTTTTCTTGATTTTGGTAATTTGGTACCAATCTGGAGCTAGCTGAGATTGAAAACTGTACTGGCTGGGGAAGGCATGGGCCAATTCTTCCCAACTGTGGATTTTGGAGTTGTCCAGACGGGCATACCATGCTCTGGCTTCTCCAGTTAAACTCTTCTGAAATAGCTGCACTCGAAGTTTCTCGTCCTCAGCATAGGATCCGATTTCTCCAATGAAAACTTTCAGGTGTGTATAAGGATCCCCTAATCCGTCATATTTCTCGAAATCATGGACTTGAAATTTTTCAGGATACCGAGCCCCGGGAAATATGCATAGATCTGAGTAGTTGACACTGCCAAATGCCCCAATTCTTTTGATGGACCGGAGGGTTTCTTCCATTTGTTGCATTTTCTTGAGAATGTCACCAGCTTCCTATTCTTTGCTTAGGATGGAGATTTTTGGAGTTTTGTTGATTATATCCTGGTTCTGGGGTACATAGATCTGAGTTTCGGCCTTTTCTGTATCTTGACCGCCATCACCACTACTAGATGTTCCTGGTTCTGGGTGAGTTTGAGATTGTTTCTCTTTGAAGGCCTTGCTTTGCTCTCGAAGGAAACCGGCTAGCTCTTCTATCTAATTTTTTAATCCTTCGAATTCTTCCTTAGACACAAGGGTGGATTCTGGTGGAGCACTTGAAGCCATGTCCGTAGATGGACTGGGTGCTTTTCCGGCCTTTGATCTAGTGATAGGACCAGTTTTTCCCTACCTACACCAAAATATATGCGTATCAGTTCCCTACGGTAGGTAATGACTGGATGCATTTATGATGTGTGTTTTTTAAGTTTATCCTGCAAAATCGAGGTTAGTTGTTTTGATGGCAGGATGACAGGATATTTGACAGGAAAGTAAATCTTTCATTATTGACATTTATTGTGCTCCTCAGTATTTGGAGACTTGTCATGGAATTGAAAGAGGAAGGAATGAAGAAGCATCCTGTCGGATTTGATTGATCAGAAGATGACCTATCCTAGGTTACTCTCGTGGCTTTTATTTCAGCATGAAGGTTCCCAGATCATCGCAATCTACTAGAATGGAAGTTAATCCGATCGTTCAACTGGAGCGAATCTGGGTGGTGCATTTTTAGGAGGCAGCCCCAGAGACTTAGTCATCCCCAGAGTCCTTACTTATCACCTATCGGGTTAGCCTCATGGTGGAGGGACTCACAGCATACATTCACATACATCGTTTTTAACATTTTAACAACTCAGATTGACGATCCGTCAGCTCCGGTAGCTTCAATGCACTAGCACACACAGTTTTGGCAACTTCGCCAAACTAGGTTATCTTTCTAGTCCGGGTTTGGCCCTTTTTTGAATATATTTACTGTATATATACTAACATTTTAATTCTGTCAAGCCCGAATTTCAAATCCGAGGTAGTTTACATCTTTTACATATATTTACGCATATGTAAGCGACTTTCACCATCACTGGTACTCATATCAGTCCTGGTTGACTACATTTCTGCCAATATATATATATTTATATATTTTCAGTCAGACCTAGATTACTTCGTGGCCATTTTACTGCTTTTGCACACTTCGCCATACTGGGGGCTCTCTCTAGTCACTAGTTGACTACTTTTCTGTCAATTTCAATTCCAGTACGGGCACCGACGTGAAAACTCATCGCCCTTATTACTATTTTTATATACATATATATATATATATATATATATATATATATTTCATTTCTGTCATAGCCTGGATTACTTCGTGGCTATTTACAGTTTTTTGTATATATATTTCAATTCCAGTCCGGGCTTGCGAGTGAAAACCCATCGCCCTTTTATAGCTTTTATATATATATAATTATGTATATATATATATATATATATATATATATATATTACTTTATTCAATTTATTCAACTGCTGCATTTAACATTCATTTGTATATGAATTTGCACTGACGTATCTGCGGGCGGACTAGATATATCCAAATCTCGCCAATTCTAGCTTTCAACGGTTCAAACAGGTCCCGATAGATCCTAGAAGCTATAATGGCTGAGATTTTATTAAATCTAGTTATTTTTATAATTTTAGCTTTGAAAGCATATTCGTGTCCCTTAGATCGCTATCTTGTGGGAACGAAATGCTTTATCCATTTGCAGCCAAGATGTATTGATGAATCCTTGGTTCCATTGCGATGTGATGATGTATATATATCTATTTTTGTACAAATTTGAACTGTGTAGGTTTATCGGCTACTCATATGTGAGCCTAGGAATTGTGGGATTCACGATCAAATCGATCTGGATCTGATTCCCATGATGGACAAACTCCGATTTACAGATGTACCCTGCCAATTTTTTTTTATAAAATGTACATGCATAGACCTTAAAACGGTTATCCGGATTTAAGGTCTCAACATAGTGAAAATATGGATTGTCGTGTCAGTGTCCCTCCGATGGTTTTCATACCCATGAGGAGACTGACATCTGTATGTTTCTGTGGTCAAGGATGCTTCGCAGCCCGACAAATCACCATTTGCAAGCAGCCTTAAGGCTATAAAGATAAAATTGAAAGTGGCGATGTGTTTCAATTCCTATGTCAGCGTAGGGGTTTGATAAACAGCTTTCAAAACATCATTGTCAATTCAATTCAAAAGCTTTTGCAAATCAAATCAAAGACTGATTTTCAAATCAAACCCTTCATATATAGGCTCAACGAAGCCTGTCAAAACTTTCAATAAATCAAATCAAAAGGCCCAATTTTCAAACAACATTCACTCACTCATTCCAATTTTAAGGGAAATATTGAAAAGATTATGGTACTGTGTTTACACGGGAGTCGTGGGGTGCCTAACAGCTTCCCCACACTTAACCAAGCCCCCGAACTCAAAATTTCGATTTCAAAGATCATGTTTCGACAGTGTCCAACAATTGGGCCTCTTTTAAAATCAAATTCGGTTGAGTTGGTAAAACCATTTTCAAAACTACCAACTGGCGACTCTATTTAAATCAAATCAAAGCATTGACATATACACATGTTGGCCTCTTTCCTAAAAAACCCTTCAAAACCTTTTTCTAAAAAAGAATAAGGGTAGAGAGAACTTAGGAAGATCGATTTGAGGAAAACCGGGTTATGAACCGACCCGCGGTATTTCTTAAACTTTTCAATGTCGACAAACAACATCATAAGTCTTAACAATAAACATTCTCAAATAAAATAACAGGTCTTCATCACTTGTTAACCTTTCCCTTGCCCTTGCTAGTTGAAGGCTTGTCGGTCCTTTCAATCTTAGCTGCATGTTATTATGCAAGAGTGAGCATGATTGTCCACAAGTATAACAATATAATAGTAATAATAACATGCAAGAAATCAAAGGATTTTGAATAATAGAAAACTTAAATTTTGAATCAAGAATGAATACCAAGAATCAAAAGTACATCTGAGGGTCATAAGACCAAGAACTATGTCCCAAGTTGTCAAGTATTTCTACTTTAAACCTTTAACAGTCGTAAGACTACATGGACTCTACTACTCGTACTTAGGGGGATCAGCCCTTAGTACCATGAATGTGCACATCATCTCAACGCTAATGCGTAAATAATCCCCTATAAAGGGTTGTTCATCTCAGTTTGACATCAGAGTCCGCACCAAAGGAAGTTTGGTTTGGATAAACTCAATAACGGTTCTAGAATTTAGAACGCTCATCAACTATGGACTATTCTAATCAATAAGGGTTCTCTAGTCTTACAAGGTTCATCAATAGAATGATACTTAAATCAACAATGAATCTCAAAGGTATACAATTGAATAAGTATTGTATAACTGAAGCAATACTTTATAAGAATTATAATATCTCATTCAGAATCATAACTTTAATAAGCAATAATATGAACTTGATCAATATAGAAACATAAGTTTAGGACTTGCTTAATGAATGATTTAGACTTAAGGAACTTGCATAACAATAATGAATCAAGGATAGAAAACTTGCTCAATTAAAGGTTTGAGTTTTCATACTTGCCTCGTGCGTAGATTATAACTACAATTCACTTCCCTAAACGTCCTACACATTTCATTATGTTTACAATATCAATTTGTTCTATTACCACTACATTTAACTATTGAACTTCCCACTTTAGCACAACTTAACAACTTGGTTCATAATCTTAACTTGTTGACTAACCACAAAACATGCATACCACACAAGTATAAACTCTTAACAATCATAATCAAACCTTACCACAACAAATCCAAGTTCACATACAACTTGTTAATATGCAACTTAAAATTATCTTATACACGTCAACAATATGTTATAGTACTGTGTTACCTGCTCAACATGTTATTAGGTTCATTAGGATAAGTTAATTCATCATGTTATGGACTGAAAACCACACAAAACAAAACAACTTCAACTCTATATTCCCCACCGGGGCGAGGTTTTGTACTTCAGAATGCCTGCCGGGGCAGCATACTTTGTACTGAAAAGCCCGCCGGGCGGGTGGCTCTAGAATGACGAAACTGTAGTTCGCAACTGCACTGTTCATCGGCCCAAATAACCCACGAAAATGCAAAAAATTAAGTTCAAACAACACTATTAATGTTACACATAGGTTATAAACTTAACAGAAACATTTAACAACATACTTAGAATGTTTTTAACAAGTTAAATCACATAATTAGTCAGATTAGAACACATGAATTTCATATTTTTGATATTTTTGCAAAGTTTCGTCAAAATCATGAAATTCATCATTATAGATTCGTTATAACACCGAATCTGTCCGTTTGAATTTCGTTTTCTTCGTTTTAACATATATAATTATAATCAACCATAAATTTCAAGTTTAATAAATAATTAAAGCATGCAAATTTGTACATATATGTCATATTCATGTTTTTCATACTGTGTAACTTTCAAATCTCTAATTAAAGCATAATTGCATGGTTTTGATTTCATTAAAGCATAATAAATGATAAAAAAACATGTTATGAACATATATATAATCAACAATAATCAATAATTTTCATTTACAGAGAACTTAAAATAGTTTCCATGGAGAAAATAAAAAAATGTGAAATTAAAAGTGTGATAACCCGAAAATCTATAAGATTTTAAATGATTAAAATAAAGGTTAAAAGAATAAAACCTAGATGAAAATTTGAGGATTTATTTAAAATTTTAAGTAAAACCTATATGTTTTACTATTTGAATGAGAATAGAAAAAATCTAGGTTACAAAATTTTAAAACACCAGAAAAGGAGTTATATGTATTTGAAAGAATGTTAAGGATAAGATATTACGATACCTATAAAGTTGATAAGAACTGAATAGCATAAGAAATATTATAAAGATACATGTGGAAATTTTATTAAGGAAATAAAATTTTACATGAAGAGATGCTATGAGGGTAAACGAAGATGAGTATATGTATAAATATATATATATATATATACTTTGTATGGTACAATATATTTTAGCATAAGGAATGATGAATTAAGATAAGGATATTAGAATCAAGATAAAATTATGTTATGAATTAGCATAGCTTGAATGTTGGCCTTGACTGGAAAATAAGAAGATGAATAAGTATAAAGTTATTAGCTAATATGATTAGCAATAAAAATGGGGTAAGTTAAAACTCAAAATTGAGTTAGAGATATAATTTTGAGGCATGGACTGCTCGGTTGTGTCCAGAACGTCAAGTTTAGTCAGAAAAGACAGCAAACACAAAATGTGTAATGGTTGACTTTTTGGTCAAAGTTAACAGTTGACTTTTATGGAGAAAAGTAAAAATTGGAGTTAGGATTTGAATATGTGATGATTTATGTGGATTATAAAATTGATTAAATAAATATACATTATATAATGTGTATACATATATTTTGTATATAAAGAGAATTAAGAATAAAGAAATGTAACCTAATACATATATTAGGTATGGTAATTAAATAACCTAAGGGATTATAATATGAGAGAATGTTAGTATTTAAAAATATATACTAACCCTAAGAGATTTATTTTCATACATCTCAATTAATTAATTTTACAACCTAAGTAAAGCAAGTCTAATTGGGTTATGTAAGTGAATTAACATTAGTGATTGATAATAATATGTAAATATCAATAATAGTGAGTATTAGTTCAAGAGATAATAAAATAAGAAGAGTAAGTAATTTAAATAAGCCCAATTATTCATTTAAGCATTGGACTTGTAGATAAATTGATTTAAGAGCAATTAAATTATTAAACTAGCCCAATATAATATGTATAGGGCAAGTATAGTGATGACACAATTTAATTAATGGTGGAAGCCCAAGTCTATTTTAATTAGTAAGTAAATTAAGAAAAATGCTAGCCCAAAAGAAATTAAATCAAAACCCAAGCTTAGCCCAATGGGAGAAGGGACTACATGGACTTTAGTAAATTAAATGAGGAATTAAGAAAACAAAACTTGGGCCAAAGAAAGGCCCAAGTGGTCGGCCCAAGCAAGGAAGGAAATGGAGAATGTGATTAAAACTTATTGATAGATATGGAAAGATATAAGAGAGAAAGATAAGATATTGGATAGATATGGAATGATATGGAGAGATTTGGTGAGATATGTTAGGAGATTTTATGTATGTATACATATGATATATGCATATATCTTTCCTAATATAAAAAATTTCATTGTTTTATTATTTAATCTCCTAATAGCTAAAGAAAATCAAAAGCTAATAGAGAGAAAGAAAGAAAAAGAAGAAATAAAAAGAGAAAGGATAAGGACAGAGAAAGTGGAGATAAGAAAGAAAGAACAAGAAAGAGAAAAGAGAAAGGGGGGTGGTCAGATAGAGAGAGAGAGGGAGGGAGAGAGGGAGGGAGAGAGGGAGGGAGGGAGGGAGGGAGAGAGAGAAAGAAGATAGGCGGCAGCCATGAGAGGGAGAAGGGGAGAGAGAAAGGTTAAGATCAAAGCAAATGTATAAAATCTACCTTAGTTTATTTTGTGTAATTGATTTTGATGAGATGTAGGTCTGAGGTTTAAAACCTTAGATCTAAGTGTTTATAAGTAGTATATGTTGAGATCTAACCCTTTTGTGGATCAAAAGTGGGATCTAAACTAAGAAATAGAATCTAGGTTTCTCAAAAGTTAGAAAATCTAATTTTTCTTAGCCTTGGTTATGTTTAATCTTGTGTTTGGTGATTATTTGGTGAAATAGATCATGGATCATGATAGATTCATGAGTATATGAGATATTAGTATGTATTATGATGATTGATGATGGGTAGTGTTTGATTAATCAAGATATCTAGAAGTTTTCTTAGAAATCATCAAAGATTGAAAATCATATTTTTATAAAAATGAAGTATGAAATTGAAATGACCATATCTCTCATTCTATGTTGAATTTTTGACTGTGGTCAATTTTTGGAGTTAGATCTATGAGTCTTCTAATAGATCCAAGTGGAATCACTGAAAAATTACTTGTAGATTTTCGTATGGGCTGATTTTATCAAAGGAAGCCAAATCTAAAAAATGATAAAAAGTAGGCTGTAAGAAACTTATAGAGGCATTTTTGGTAACTTAATTTATGAAATAAATTCCAATCTTTTGGGACATGAAAATATATGAGATAAAGTAGCTTGTGTTCAGAAATGAGCTGATTCTGACTTAAACTGACCAAGTTATGGTCATTTCAATATTTGGATTTTTCTGATGAAAACTGCTATAACCGGAATTTTATAACTCCGATGGCCACGAAATTTAAACTGGAAGCTCAAGTTAATACATGTAAGATCCCTCCAAGAGTTGGGAATTTTTGGAGTTAAGCATGAAGTAGCTAATTTCTTAAGCTGCGAGCTAGAAATGGATTTTTGAAAAATACTTAAGGGAGTTGAAAAATTCCAGAAAAATTCTTTTTCTGTATGAAATATATGTATATATGTTTGGCCAGAGGATAGAAAAAATAATAAGCTGATTTCGTATTTTCGTGAAAAGGGTATTTCAGCTTCCTGAAATGAACAATTCAGGGTGCTAAAATGAAAACTGAAATGTCAAGAAAAAAAGTCAGTTTTGTTTCAGCTTGCTGAAATGAAAACTGAAAAAGTTAGAAAGGGAAGAAAGTTTAGTTTTAGCTTGCTGAAATAATATATTCAGTCTCCTGAAATGGTAAATAGTTTACCGCGTTATAATAAGAACTTAGAAAATGAAGGATTAATTATCAAGTCTAAAGTAAGACAGTCGTATTCTGCAATAGTTGATGTATAGTATCTGGGCTAAACTATTCCTTCAGGGAGTGGAGGTATATACGAATTAGTAACCGATCTAACTCGCTGTGAAAACAGTGTAGACGAGATGCAAACTAATTTGTTGGTTGTTTGTGGAAAACCAATCAGTATACTATATTGAATACTATTAAAGACTCGATGTGTGCTGTAATGACCTTGAATTTCAAACTCCATTATTAATTTAATATGTGATTTAAATTTTTATGAGTTAGCTTTGTGAGTTTATTTAAACCTTATGTGGTTATGTGATTATGTGAGTTGAGCCTATGCGAATAAATTCTAGGAATATTAAAGGGAATCAGTAATGGTTTATTAAATTAGTGAACTAGCCCTAAGTTTTATATCAAAAGAATTGGTAAGTAAATATTCAATTACTTGATTATAGTATAGAGATTTAAACGTAATTGATTAATTTATATTTTGAGTAATTAATCAATAACGTATAAAATTATTGTTGTCAAGAATAATATATTTAATAAATATAATATGATTATATTTATCTGATTAATTATTTTATACAAGCATGTGATAAGTAAACCTTTAATATATGGTAGTTATCTATATTGTATATAATACAATGTGACGCATAAATGTGGATATATATATTATATATAGAGAGGCTATATAGTAAACTTAATTCCATTATGTGAGTTACATAATGATATTACTTATGTAACATGAAGTGTGTGGGTAAACATTAATGTGTACCCTATTGACATATAGTAAGTTCAATTGTTACTTAATGATGACTTTAATAAGTTATTATAATTGTAATAATAACAATTATGTGGTGATAAGTAATAATAATACCCAAATGCATTATAATTGGTATTAAAGAAAATATACATAGATTATATGTTGATATATCTATGTGTACCCCTACTTGATACATTGTAATTAGAAATTTCATTTGTTCTTCAATTATAACCCAAGTATATGAAATAAAATGTGTAAACATGATGTAGCCTTAGTAAGCATGATAGGCTATATATATATATATAGATATATATATATATATATATATATATATATATATATATATATATATTACATTAGTATAGTGTATTACACTTGCAAGTTGCTGAGTCTCACATTGAGTGCCCAACTCCCACACGTGAACTCCTAATGGGCTACTACTCTACCTTCCTTCTCAAACTCAGCAATAAACTAGCTAATGAGTACAAGGGGAGTGGGATTCATGATGAATCCACCAATTCTTCACCAACTACTTGTTAACCTCCATATTATTGTGCAATTCGTTGGTTTGAAATTGGGGTTAATGACATTGTCTGTTTCTTCAATTTACCTATATAATGTACTCTCTCCTTCTTCCTTGCATTTGCTGAGATTTCATAAATTGAGAATTGAGAGCAGATATATATATATATATATATATATATATATACACACATATATATAAGCATTCTTAAGTTAAAAAGGAGTTAAGATAGTAGCAAGTGCAAATCCTTCAATTGCAGAGGTATAATCAATTACATTCATGTCTTCATTTTCTAAAAATGTCTAATTCTTTAATTCTTGAGTTAAGCATGGATTGATTGTTAATTTGTCTGGAATATAAGTGTTAAGTTTTATATAAGGTTATAATCATGTTAGTTATATAATGTAGCTGCAATAGAATCGAATTCATTAAGGATTTTTGAGATGGGTTGTCAAAACTGCCAAAGAAGTTTAGCTTCTGGTTTGGCTGACAGCCTGCGCTAGCTGCGCCAATTATGTACTGGCCAGCGGCGCAGCTGCGCCAGGACCAGTTTCCAGTTGTTTTCTGTTAAGTGTTGTGATGTACTAACATACGATATATCATTGAAACAAGCTTGTGAACATGATTTAACTTGTAGATATAGTATAATGACATGATATAAGTATGTATAATCATGATAGTGTACACTATTAACGAAAAACTTTATAGTTTTATAAATGAACTTAGAATTTGTTAAAGTGAACTTGTCATGAGCATATGTGTACCAAGTGTATATTCTGATTTTCTTGAGCATGACCGTCTGGTTTAGATTGACATGAAATGTACGTTTAAAGTGTTAAACACACTAGCATACTTGATTGCAAGATTCAAACGATTTCAAGAGAAACCTAAGACTTTCAAAGTAAACTTAACTAAGACTTGTGCCTTTTAGATTATGACAACTTGAATTAATTTATGTGACATATATATATGTTCTAATACATGTGAGTCACGGCTACGAGACTCTTTACATGTACTATGTTGCCCTTATGAACTTAGTGTACTTTACAATGGAAACTTAGAATATGAAAGCTAATATCATCAAGTACTAAGTGAATTATGTTATGATTACGCAAGCATGTATATTAGGATCTCATTATGCCTATAGACATGCTAACATGAGCATCCTACATGAATATCACCTATGCATGCTTATCCATAGAAAATGAATTTCATGGTGAACTATGCGATTAGTGGATAGATATGACTTATAAGTACAAACATGCCTACTTAGTATGATTTAGTCTCTTTATGAGATAATATGACCGTAGTGGCGAACCTTTGAAGCATACACTTGTATTGCTTAAAGTATGTAAATGTTCGACATGAAAACATATGATTTTGAATTGGAATAAAATGAACATGCTAAGTCTCGAACTTGAGTTAATAATATGATAAGCATGTGTACTTGTTTAATGTCAGTAGTTTGCATGCTAGAGGGTTGGCACGGGTTGTTGCAGTCTACTAGTTTCCTGACTATACTAGTTGACTTATATGATGTTTAAACTGCAAACTAGAATCTGACCCGTACTGATATTTGTTTACTTGAGATAACTACATACTATGATGATGAAGCATTATAATTAGATTCTTGTATGTATGAACTTATATTAGTTTACATATACTAATTGAAAGACCGACTTATTAATGTTAGGTCATTTCAATGCTATTTAATTAAAGCTAGAACTTATTTGTAACTGAGCAATCAGGCAAGTTCCCGAACTTCACTCTTTGGTTGTGCAAGTTCTTTAATTCTTACTCTTTTACTTGAGCAAGTATCCTATCCTTGTGTTTACTTTATTCGATGAATCTTGTAAGCAAGTTTTCTATAACTTACACAAACTCTTTATTGTGTGAGTTTCATATCCTTCTCATATTGTAGTGAGCGAGATTATTGTTGAATTGAAAGTTATTTTATTTAAGCTTGAATCTTATTTTCTAAGCATGCTATTAGGTGGTTTAATTATTTTACAATTATTCCACATCCATCTTATTGATATTCGCACTTGGTGCACTTGAGTTCGTATAGTCTTGGACTTGTACATTATTTAAATTTCTATAATTCTTGAAGTGCGTCAGATAGAGTCTGAACCCTTGTTCGGTCAGACAATTGTATAAAATTTTATAAAAGCTATCCAAACCAATTGATGGTAAGCATTCTTAGACTGAAAGAACACCCCTTATATATATAGGGGAGTACCCCAGGTATCTAGTATAAAGATATAAACAGTAGAGTTGAATGTTATGCATATACATGGCGTACGCGAGGTTGATCCCCTCAATTACTTATTCTGTAGCCAGTAACCAAAGGGTCAATCAGCTATTGATTCCATTGGAGTTTTATAGTTCGAAGTCTACTTGACTATCAGTTATTCTAAAAGAAATCATTATTCTTGCTTCTGATATTCATATTGTTGAATTCATTGTAAGATATTTTCTATTCATCATGATATATCCTTTATTGTTGTATTTAAACTCATTCTTGCTATATCATGACTTCTATTGTAGTTAAGCCCGAGACTTCAGGAAAGGACAATGGTAAAGGAAAGATGTAGGAATAGTTTTCAAGAAGCAGACTTTGCTTTATGATTAGTTTAATTACTGTTATGTAATATAAACCCTAATGATTATTCTAGTGTATGTTTGTATGTTGTATTAAGGTTATCAAATCTTGGGACTATTAACACCTTTTGAATGAATGGCATACGTTTATTATATTCCGCATTTAGTTATTGTATGTTGTTTAGAGGTGGATATTTGTATTGTATCGTGACGATCGAATCGGGGTTAGAGAACCCGAATTTGGGGGTGTCACAGGTTGGTATCAGTGCTATAGGTTATAAACATTAGGAATGCAATACCTAGGTTATAACCTTAGTATAAAACTCAATTAGAGTATATAGGAGATGGGTTGAGGAGATCCATCTGGTTTTATTGTGATACTGAAGTTGTTTATTTGAATCAAATATGATTGATAGACGTCCTAACTTCTTAATGCTAACATGAATAACATATCACGTAAAGCCTAAAGTTTTCTTCCTTTCCTCAGATCATGCCGCCTAGGAGACTACCACGAAACCAGAGGGAGGAAGGATCCGTTAACAACGGAGGGGGAAATGCAGATCCAATGCAGAACATCGTTGACTTGTTAGTAGAAGCAATGCAAAATAGTCCCCAGCCAGCTGCAGGGTAGCCAGGACATCACTTGGCTAGCTTCAAGGATTTTAAATTGGTAGGACCACCGGGATTCTGGGGAACCTTAGACCCAATCGAAGCTAATACCTAGATAGAAGAGATGGAGAAAGTGTTTGAGGTCGCAAAGGTGGCCAAAGCACAGAAGACGAGTTTTGCCACTTTCATGATGATGGCGAAGCTAATTATTGGTGGAAAGCCACTAAGGGACGAGCAGGCGAAGGAGTTATTCCTTGGGACAAATTTAAGGAGCTATTTCTCGAGAATTACTTCTCGGAGAATACACAACAGGATATAGAGGTTAAGTTTCTAGAACTGAAACAAGGTAGTATGACAGTCGCAGAATACGCTGCAAAATTTGACGAGTTGGCCTAATTCGCTTCACATCAGGTTGACACGGAGGCCAGGAAGGTAAGAAGGTTCGAATTAAGATTAAAACCATGGGTACTGTAACGACCATGAATTTTAAACTCCTTATTTATTAAATATATGATTTAATTTTAACGAGTTAGTTTTGTGAGTTTATTTAAACCTTATGTGGTTATGTGAATTTGTGAAATGATTAAAGGAAGACACTAATGAGTTATTTAAATTAGTGGACTAACCTTAAGGATTTAATATCAGAGAATGTATGAGATTATTAATAATTAAATATTCAATTTATTTGAATATAGTGGCAAGATTTGAACCTATTGGTTAATCGCAATTATGAGTAATAAATTGATAATGTGTTGATTAATAATTATTATGAATGAATAATAATTAATGAGTAAGGGATTAATAAATATAATAATATTATATTTACCTGGTTAATCATTTTATACAAGCATGTGATAAGTAAACCTTGCAACATATGGTAGTTAACTATATATTATATATAGTATAAGGTGACACATTAATACGTTTATATATTATATATGTAGACTATATAGTATGATTAATGACATTATGTGAGTTACATGTTATGTATGAATAGACATTAATATGATACCCTATCACTTTATATTAATAACATTTTAAACTATTGTTATTTGATAATGATTTTTAATAAGTTATTATAATTATAATAATAACAGTTAAGGTAATGGAAGAATGGACAATACATGATTGAATTATCTTTAGTGTTAATAGAAAATGTACATGGATTATAAGAATGTATACCACTTGATATATTATATCAACATTTGCTCATTAAAAGTAACATTATTATATACTATGTGTATATATATTATACTATCTAGTGTATTATTATGTAACAAGTATGGGACATATATAATATACACCCATTTGCAAGATTTCTGAGTTTACATTGTCCCATAATAAGAGCCATTTCCTCTTCACTTCTCCCACACGTGAACAAACAATAAGCTAGCTACTCTATCTCTTTCTCTCAAATTCCACAAACATAGCCATAATCATAAGATAGGGGAGTGGCATTCATGAGTGGAATCACCAACCCTCACTAACTCTTTCTTATCTATTGAACATACTTGCAATCCTTTGGTTTGATTTGGTGAGTAAATGTTTTGTCTATATTTTCAAATGCCTATAAGAGTAAGCTCTCCTCCGTGTAGTTTCTTTTGCTGAGATATTGTCTAGTAGAGTTAGTATATTGAGTTCCCATTTGAGTTAAGGAAGAATTAGTATAGCAGCAAGCTCATAGTTACAGAGGTATAACATTTACCTTCATGTTCTTCATTTTCTGATAAAATATTAAGTTATTAATTCTTTGAATCAATCATATATTAGTTGATATTTGATTTGGGGATATGTTGCTAAGTGTTATACAAACTTCTTAATATGTTAGAATTGCAATATGTTATGATAGAAACAAATTTCGTAATTATTTTCTGAGTTGGGCTAAGTTTCTGCCGAAAACAGCCTGCTCAAGCACTGGTCGGACACCGGCGCAGCTGCGTAGGTCCCTATTGCCAGTTTTTGTTTCCTGCTTCCTGTTAAGGCCTACTATGTGATAACTTGTTGCTATGGTTTAAGGCAAGCATGAAAATTAGTATCATTTTTATAACCATGTTTCTTGATACTACATGTATAATGTTAACCATGATAGTATGTACTCCATGAAAGGAAAACTTATGATTTGTAATGAAACTTATAGATTTAATTATGAATTTAGACACATACGGGGCGTGTATATATTCTGATATTCTAAACATGATCGTATGGTTTATATTGACATGAAATGCATGTTTAAAGTGTGTTCACACACTAGCATACGTGATTGCAAGATTTAAAGGTTTTTGAAATGAGAAACTTAAGACTTTTCAAAGTGAACTTGATCAAGACTTTTATCTTGTAGATTCTGACCATTTTAATATGTTTATATCGCGTTGTTATGTGTTTCAAATGCATATAAACTATATGTCAAGATGCCTTGTATATACTAAGTTGACTTAGTGTACTTATCAACGAAAAGCTTAGAACGTGAAAGATTATATCATCGATCACCATGTGGATTACGTATTGATCATGCAAGTATGTATATTAGAGTTCATTATGCCTATAGACATATTAATATGGACCTCATTTGTTTATACATGTATTTCGTATGTGCACGCATATTCATAGAAAATAAATTTATAAGGCATAACCTATGTAATTTAAGTATCTATAAGTAATATACGCACAATCATGCTTACTAAGTATGGTTAGACCGTGATGTGGTAATATGACTATGTAGATAACCCTCGTAACATGAACTTGTATTAGTTAAAGTATATGAATTACCGGCATGAAAATATGACTTTGAATTAGATTAGGATAAGCATGCTAGTTTTGAACTCGAGTTTATAAAACTTATAAGCATGTGTGTTGATTTATAACTTGAAGTGCTATAGTGATGCATAGTAACTAGATAATCTAAAGTTATTAAATCTAAGACATGAGTAGATGAACTTACGTGAACTATGTGCTAGAATTATATGATAATTAGATTCTTGTTAGTGTAGACTCGTATTAGTTTACACATGCTAATTGAAAGGCCGACTTATTAATGTTAGGTCGTTTTGACGCAAGTTAATTAAAGCTAGAACTTAAATTGTAGCTGTACAATAAGGCAAGTCCTTTAATTCTTACTCCTTTACTTGAGCAAGTATCCTATCCTTGTGTTTATTTTACTCAAGGAACGTTGTAAGCGAGTTTCTTAAACTTCACTTGATTTGAATGCAAGTTCCCTTACACTCTTTATTGTGCAAGTTCATATCCTTCTCATATTGTATTGAGTAGGTTATTATCGTATTAATGGTTAATTATTTAAAGCTTGAACTTTATTTTCAAGCATGCTATTAGGTGGTTTAATTACGTTACAATTATTCCACATCGATATTATTGATATTCGCACTTAGTGCATTTGAGTTCGTACAGTCTTGGACTTGTACATTTTGTAAAGTTCAATAATTCTTGAGCTGTGTTAGATAGAGTCTGAACCTTTGTTCGGTCAGACAAGTATATGAAATTTTATAAAAGTTATCCAAACCAATTGATGGTAAGGATTCTTAGACTGAAAGAACACCCCTTATATATATATAGGAGTACCCCAGGTATCTAGTATAAAGATACAAACAGCAGAGTTGAATATTATGCATATACATAGCGTACGCGAGGCTGATCCCCTCAAGTACTTATTCTGTAGCCAGTAACCAAAGGGTCAATCAGCTATTGATTCCGTTGGAGTTTTATAGTTCAAAAGTCTACTTGACTATCAGTTATTCTAAAAGCAATTATTATTCTGCTTTCGATATTCATATTGTTGAATTCATTGTCAAATATTTTCTATTCATCATGATATATCCTTTATTGTTGTATTTCAACTTGCTGAGCAAACTTGTTGCTCATTCTTGCTATATCATGACTTATATTGCAGTTAAGCCAGAGACTTCAGGGAAGGACAAGAGTAAAGGGAAGATGTAAGATTAGTTTGCAAGGAGCAGACTTTATCTTTATGTTTAATTAATTATTGTTATGTAATATGAACCCTAATGACTATTCTAGGGTATGTTTGTATGTTTTGTATTTAAGGTTATCGAATCTTGTGACTAGTAACACTTTTTGAATGAACGACGTAAGTTTATTATTTTCCGCATTTAGTTAGCGTATGTTGTTTAGAGGTGGATGTTTGTATTGTATCGTGACGACCGGACCGGGGTCAGAGGACATGAATTCGGGGGTGTCACAGGTACAGAAAGCAGTAGCTGTGTTAATGATTAAGAGTTACTCTGATCTACTGTAAAGGGCTATCATTGCAGAAGTAGGCAATGAAGCCATAGCGCGATTTAAACAAGAAAAGAAGACCAAACATGAGGGACAGAAAGGGGGAAGCAGCAGAGGCAACAACCCCAACAAGCGTAAATGGATGGAGAGCCAATCCTCTGGAGGCAACAAGTCTAGTGGAGAGGCCAAGAAAAGTAGAAAGTGCAATAACTGCGGAAGGAATCACTCGGGAGAGTGCATGAAAGGGAAGAGCATTTGCTATTGTTGTGGGAAACCGGGGCACGTGGCTCCTCAGTGTCCAAACAAGCAGAAAGGAGGATGTTTCTCGTGTGGAGCCCCAGATCACCAGATTAGGGACTGCCCGAAGAAAAAGGGCAATGCAGCTAGCGGCAATCGCAATAACAACAACAATGAACAGGGTATCGGAGGGCCAGCCAGTCAAGCTAATAGACCAACGGCACGCACGTTCAACATGACCGTACAAGATGCGGTGGAGTCCAAGGACGTGGTGTCAGGTATCATCCCAATCAACGATATATATGCCTATGTGTTATTTGATTCGGGTGCTACCTGCTCTTTTGTTTCCAAAGAATTTGCTAAACAGTTAGACCTACCCCGTGAAAGATTAGAACACCCTATGAATATAGAAGTAGCGAACAAGTAAATTATCCCCGTAGAATACATTCATAGGAACTGTTATACCGAATTACGAGGATTTAAGTTCAACGTGGATTTGATACCGATTCATTTAGGGGAGTTCGATGTAATCCTTGGAATGGATTGGTTATCGATTCACGGAGCAGTTATCGACTATAAGAAGAAGTGTATACACCTTAAGACTCCGAATAAGTCGAAGGTGGTATGTTATGGTAGTAAATCGCTGAGACAATCTCATTGTTTGACGATGATGCAAGCGCAGAGATTTCTTAGGAAGGGATACGTGGTTGATACTCGACGAGTCAAGGGTGAACTGGGTCAGATACCTATTGTAAGGGAATTTGTCGATGTCTTCACAAACGAGATTCTGGGATTACCACCGGATAGAGAGATTGAGTTTGTTATTAATTTGACACCAGGAACAGCACCGGTATACAAAGAGCCGTATTGTATGGCTCCAGTAGAAATGAAAGAACTGATGGCTCAATTACAAGAATTATTAGATAAGGGATACATTAGACCGAGCGTATCACTGTGGGGAGCACCAGTCTTATTCTTGAAGAAGAAAGATGGGTCGCTAAGACTTTGTATCGACTAACGAGAGTTGAACAAGGTCACCATTAAGAATAAGTATCCGTTACCCAGGATCGACGATCTATTTGATCAGTTGAAGGGGGCAAAATACTTTTCAAAGATTGACTTGAGGACTAGTTATCACCAACTGAAGGTGAGGCCGGAGGACATTCCAAAGACGGCATTCCGAACTCTGTATGGACACTTTGAGCTTTTGGTAATGTCATTCGGATTGACGAACGCGCCAGCAGCATTTATGAACTTGATGAACAGAGTGTTCAAATAGTATTTGGATAAGTTCGTTGTTGTATTCATCAATGATATTCTTGTGTATTCAGTGACGGAGGAAGAACATGCCGAGCATCTTCGGATAGTGTTAGAGACATTAAGGAGGAAGAAGCTGTATGTAAAATTCTCCAAGTGTGAGTTTTGGTTGCAGAGAGTGCAGTTTTTGGGGCACGTTATCGACAAGAATGGTGTTTCGGTGGATCTAGCAAAAGTAGAAACGGTTATCAATTGGGAACAGCTGAAGACACCAACAGAAATCAGGAGTTTCCTAGGATTAGCGGGATACTATCGAAGATTCATCCAGGATTTTTCGAAGATAGCATCGCCGTTGACCAATCTTAACAGAAAAGTAGTTAAATTTGTTTGGACGGAGAAGTGTGAAGAAAGTTTTCTAGAAATGAAGAAGAGGCTTATTCAAGCACCTGTGTTGACTTTACCGGACAACACGGGAGGGTTTGTAGTGTATAGTGATGCGTCACACAAGGGTCTTGGTTGTGTACTGATGCAGCACGGTAGGGTCATTGCGTACGCTTCACGTCAGTTGAAAGATTATGAGAAGGTTTATCTGACTCATGACCTGGAGTTAGCAGCGGTAGTTTTTGCCTTGAAGATTTGGAGGCATTATTTATATGGCGAGAAGTGTGAGATATATACGGATCACAAGAGTCTGAAGTATATCTTCACGCATAAGGAGCTAAACATGAGGCAGCATCGATGGCTAGAATTGATCAAAGATTATGATTGTGAGATTCTGTATCATCCAGGAAAAGCAAATATAGTGGCAGATGCCTTGAACAGAAAAGGCAGAGAAAAGTTATTAAAGTTGACCATTCAAGAGGAATTACTGAAAGATTTTGAAAGACTAGACTTGGAGGTTAAGTATCTGATGGAGACCAACAAGAAAGTATTTATAGTGACAGCAAGCCCGACTTTATTAGATAAGGTTAAAGAGGCACAAGAGAATGACGAAGATTACGATAACATCAAGAAGCGAATTGCCAAAGGCGAGGAGCTTAAGTATAAGATTGATAGCACTGGACTGCTGAGGTTCGAAGGACGAATTTGGGTACCATTAGTACTAGAACTAATAGAAGAGATTTTGCAAGAAGCGCACAGTACGAGATACTCGATACACCCAAGAAGCACGAAGATGTACCAAGATTTGTGTCACAACTTCTGGTGGCCAAACATGAATAGAGAGGTTGCGGAATGCGTAAGTAGATTTCTAACTTGTCAGAGGGTCAAGGCAGAGCACCAACGACCAAGCTAGTTATTACAACTGTTAGAGATTCCAGAGTGGAAGTGAGAGCACATAACAAAAGACTTTGTGGTGGGACTTCCGACAACGCAGAAAGGGCACGATGCCATATTGGTGATTGTAGATCGTCTTACCAAATCTGCTCAGTTTTTACCGATTAAGATTAAGTATAGTTTGGACCAGCTAACCAAATTATATGTCAAGGAAATTATCTCGAGGCATGGGGTGCCGGTATCTATTGTATTAGATAGAGATCCGTGATTCACGTCAAACTTCTGGAAGAGTCTTCAAGAAAGAATGGGGATACAACTAAGAATGAGTACCGCGTATCATCCGCAGACCGATGGGCAGAGCGAGAGAACGATTTAAACACTTGAAAACATGCTCCGAGCTTGTGTGATGGACTTTAAGGATAGTTGAGAGGATCACCTTCCATTAGTAGAGTTCGCGTATAACAATAGTTATCATGCCAGCATTGGAATGTCGCCGTACAAAGCACTGTATGGGAGGAAATGTAAAACGCCTTTATACTGGGACGAAGTTGGAGAACGTCGACTGTTGGGACCAGAGTTGGTATAACAGACGATAGAAATCATCAAGGTGATAAGAGCCCGGCTAGTAGTGGCACAAGATCGCCAGAAGAAGTATGCGGATTTACATTGAAAGAAGAGAGATTTTGATTTAGGAAGCTATGCATTCTTGAAAGTATCTCCCTGAAAAGGGAAGATTCATTTTGGGAAGAAGGGCAAGTTGAGCCCTAGGTTTATAGGACAATTCGAGATTCTAAGACGAGTCGGTGAAGTGGCGTATGAGGTAGCGTTACCTCCTGAACTGGAGCACATTCACAACGTGTTTCATGTGTCAGTGTTACGGCCATATAAACCGGGCTACAAGCATGTTATCTCATATGAACTGATCCAAGTTGAGAAAGACTTATCGTACGAAGAAGTTCCTGTCCAGATACTAGATAGGAAGTAACAGAAGCTGAGGAATAAGATCATCCATTCTGTTAAGATTCTCTGGAGGAATCATGCAGTCGAAGAAGCTACGTGGGAATTAGAAGAGAAGATGAAAGCGAATTATCCGTTTTTATTTGAGTAACCTTATTTTTACAATTTCAAGGATGGAATTTTTATAAGGGGGGAGAGATGTAATGACTGTGAATTTCAAACTCCATTATTAATTTAATATGTGATTTAAATTTTTATGAGTTAGCTTTGTGAGTTTATTTAAACCTTATGTGGTTATGTGATTATGTGAGTTGAGCCTATGCGAATAAATGCTAGGAATATTAAAGGGAAACACTAATGATTTATTAAAATAGTCAACTAGCCCTAAGTTTTATATCAAAAGAATTGGTAATTAAATAATCAATTACTTGAATATAGTATAGAGATTTAAACGTAATTGATTAATTTATATTTTGAGTAATTAATCGATAACGTATGAAATTATTGTTGTCAAGAATAATATATTAAATAAATATAATATGATTATATTTACCTGATTAATTATTTTATACAAGCATGTGATAAATAAACCTTTAATATATGGTAGTTATCTATATTGTATATAATACAATGTGACGCATTAATATGGATATATATATTATATATATAGAGACTATATAGTAAACTTAATTCCATTATGTGAGTTACATAATGATATTAGTTATGTAACATGAAGTGTGTGGGTAAACATTAATGTGTACCCTATTGACATATAGTAAGTTCAATTGTTAATTAGTAATGACTTTAATAAGTTATTATAATTGTAATAATAACAATTATGTTGTGATAAGTAATAATAAAACCCAAATGCATTATAATTGGTATTAAGAAAAATATACATGGATTATATGTTGATATATCTATGTGTACCCCTACTTGATACATTGTAATTGGAAATTTCATTTGTACTTCAATTATAAACTAAGTATTTGAAATAAAATGTGTATACATGATGTAGCCTTAGTAAGCATGATAGGCTATATATATATATATATATATTACATTATTATAGTGTATTACACTTGCAAGTTGCTGAGTCTCACATTGAGTGCCCAACTCCCACACGTGAACTCCTAATGGGCTACTACTCTACCTTCCTTCTCAAACTCAGCAATAAACTAGCTAATGAGTACAAAGGGAGTGGGATTCATGATGAATCCACCAACTCTTCACCAACTACTTGTCAACCTCCATATTATTGTACGATCCGTTGGTTTGAAATTGGGGTTAAAGACATTGTCTTTTTCTTCAATTTGCCTATATAATGAACTCTCTCCTTCTTCCTTGCATTTGCTGAGATTTCATTAAGTGAGAATTGAGAGCATATATATATATATATATAAGCATTCTTGAGTTAAAAAGGAGTTAAGATAGCAGCAAGTGCAAATCCTTCAATTCCAAAGGTATAATCAATTACATTCATGTCTTCATTTTTCGAAAATTTCTAATTCTTTGATTCTTGAGTTAAGCATGGATTAATTGTTAATTTGTCTAGAATATGAGTGTTAACTGTTATATAAGGTTATAATCATGTTAGTTATATAATGTAGCTGCAATAGAATCTAATTCATTAAGAATTTCTGAGATGGGTTGTCAAAACTGCCGAAGCAGTTTAGCTTCTGGTCTGGCCGACATGCCTGCGCAGCTGCGCCAGTTATGTACTGGCCAGCGGCGCAGCTGCGCCAGGACCAGTTTCCAATTGTTGTTTTCTATTAAGTGCTATGATGTACTAACATGCGATATATCATTGGAACAAGCTTGTGAACATGATTTAACTTGTAGATATTAGTACAATTATATGATATAAGTATGTATAATCATGATAGTGTACACTATTGACGAAAAGCTTTATAGTTTTATAAATGAACTTAGAATTTGTTAAAGTGAACTTGTCATGAGCATATGTGTACCATGTGTATATTCTGATTTTTGTGAGCATGAACGTATGGTTTATATTGACATGAAATGTACGTTTAAATTGTTGAACACACTAGCATACTTGATTGCAAGATTCAAACGGTTTCAAGAGAAACCTAAGACTTTCAAAGAAAACTTAACTAAGACTTGTGTCTTTTAGATTATGACAACTTGAATGAATGTATGTGACTTATATATACGTTCTAATACATGTGAGTTGTAATACCCGAGATTTTCCTAATATTATTAAATGAATATATTATTGGGAATGAATATTTATTTAAATATAAATGAATTGTGACTTAACTCAATTATATTAAATTGAATGATTATAATAATTGAGAATATATAGAGTTGCGATAAACTCGTTGAAAGCCTTGTGTGGCACAGTGATGAGATATATTAATTGACGAAGGATTTATTAAGTGAACAATTAATTAATTGCAAATTGTTATTAATTGTTATCATAGAATATTAATTAATTGTTATAGAATATTAAATATAATTAATTGATGATGTGGGGATGATTATTATTTCAAATAATATAATAATAATAAGCAACGTGTTCATAAATATAATAAGATCAATATTCATGTGATAATTAATCCTATGATTATTAATTAAGTGTTATTAAAAATTACGAGGAAGGGATTAAGTAATATTATTGTTAATTTCTAAGATAATGAATTTATTAATTCATATATGCAAGCATGCAATATTAAAAGTGTAACGTATAATAACCAACTATATTATATAGTGTAATACAACATCTATGTGACTATATTATATATAAAAACCATATAATAAGATTCATATTTATTGAAGCCATATGAATGCATCATGAAATGCTTATGTGACAATGTGTATATGAATATACATTAAAATAATGTACATGGGTTGTATGTGTACAATTTTTCTTTACTATATTAACATATTACTTATTCATTGGGAATACATTATGGCATTTCATTATAGCCTAACCATACATTATACAACCTAAGTGGATATGTGACGCCTCCAAATTCCAGGGCCGCCACTTGGTCTCTCAAATTCGGTTCATCACGTGCTCATGGTAATACATCGCAATAATAATAACTAAATATCACACTAATCACAGCGGAAAATCTATTCTAGAATAATTTACAATGATTTATTATAATTATTCCCCCAAGTCTCGCAACCTACAGTACCTAATAGATTACATAATAATATCAATTAACGACTTATTACATAATCTAACTTAAGCTTAAACATAATCAAATCCAGTCTTACTTCATCATCTTAATACAACATTAAAATATAAAAAAAAACATAAAAGAGACAAGCTAGTTCGTAGCCTTGCCCTTGCCTTTATCAACGCCCGAAGGTTCGCCCTGCTCTTCCTTAACTGAAATGTTTTAGGGAAAGCAAGAATGAGCACAAATTGCCCAGCAAGTAATATATAATAAGGGTAAGTGATATAATTCTTAATTCTCAAAAGGGTATAACAAGGTTTGATAGTTCAAGGATAACAAGAATATCAACAGTCTTCAATAATAGTCGCTATGGATAGAATAATATCAATATGATTCAATAATAAGTCAATTCAAGATTTCAAATAACTGAATACTGAGCAGTCACTAAGGACTATGAACTTCTACTAGAATTGACAGTAATAAACTGAAAATCCAATAAAAATAGGTACAACAGGTGATCAGCCTAAAGTACCATCGTTATGCATAACAACCAATCATACTCAAGTGTGCACGTCGGTTCTCCGACAATTATATATTCCCTTCAAAGAAGGTTGTTCTTCTCAGTTAAATACAAGATCCCGCACCAATCAATTAGTTTGGGTCATTTTTCATTAACATAAGTCTAGCCGAATCAAATGGCATAGACACTTTCACAATATTCAAGAACAATACTAAGTTCAACATGAATAATAGCTTTAATGAAATAAGAGTTCAAGTATGCTAATTCAATTCAAACAATTAAGTAGGAAACTAGTTCGCAATATACAAAGATAGAATACTTGTATCCAAAGAGATAAGTTTTAGATACTCGCTTACGATATCCGTTGAATAAAGTAATGCAAGGGTTTAGGATACTTGCCTTATGCGTAGTTTACTCACGTAAAGCTAGCCAACACTTTGGAATCCTATTTATAATGTATTACATGTATAGGATTTTCATTAGTTAACACATCCGTTACACAACTTATTACTCAATATACATACGTGTTACTATCTTAGTCACATGTCATACTTATTCTCATATGACATGAAATCAGATTATATGTTATTACGAATCAAGTACATAGTTATAACATAAATGATATTATAGCAACTCATCATGTTCAAGTAGCTATGATCCTTTAACCCATGGGCTTCCATTATATAAGTTAAACATTATCTTGTTACTTAATCATCACCTATGTACACATATTAGTAGGGTGTAAACCATTTCTAGCAATGTAGGCATCATATAAGCTATCTGTCCAAAAATTAGATTGTCAAACTGCATGGCTTCTGATTCCAGGCCGGCGCTGCTGCGCCATGGCTAAGTTTAGGGCCAGCGCAGCTGCGCAGCCTTCTGGCCAAGCCAAGGCTGAGCTGTGCCTTATGGTTTCTGACCGGTCATGCAAGCCAACAACACCACATAGCATATAAACATATTAAAAGATACTTTTATGTTTGTACAACCTTTTCTCGTTTCAAATATATATGATATGGATTCTAAGTCAATACTTTCAATAACTTAAAGCCATTCAAGGATACGAACTCATAAGGTCTAACATGCTCGCTTTTTTAAACACTTAAATTATTCACATAACTTGCATTAAACATGTTCATGAGTTTTCATATCACATATATGCAACTATCATTATCATTAGTTTGAAAACATGCTTTATTTATGCAAATTTGATTTCACTACATGTAACATAGTAGGAAAACATGAATGATACCTTAGCAAGTCTACAAGTTCTATCAAACATGTTCATAAGTATCGAAATTCAAATCTCAATGTAACATGTCGACGTTCACGTTCAACACTTATACTTTCATTAATAAAGTTTGCTAATACGCTCTAACACGTTCATGCTACATTATGAAATTTATATACGTAAGTTAATGTGTCCGACATGTATGTCAAGGCCATATAAACATAACCGAAAATCAGAATATATATATGATCTTTATATGTCAAGGTTTGCCTTTAAAAACTTATATTTTCGCTCGAAATGTTTACAGATCGAGGTTTAGCATGCTCACGTCATACTATGAAACACGTATACACAAGTCAACATTCATTTCATGTGTTTCTAGATGGTACTAACGTGTCTCGAAAGTCAGAATATTAACATTCGTCATATATGTTTAACGTCCGTTTATAAACCTTATGTTCCCTTTGAAAACTGTAAGTGCGTTTCCAAACTACATGTTGTTTTGTTAACCATGCATGCTAATATACTAAAACATGCTTACATTGCCTCATTATGTTTATATATATATGTTACACAAGCTAGCATGCTGGTTTAAGCCATATCAATTACTTAACACACAACAGGATTTAAGCAGATTGCAGAAAACTGGAGCAGGGTGCCGGCGCAGCTGCGCCGCATCCCAGGCTTAAACCGGCGCAGCTGCGCCACTACTGGTTCGCACCAGACAGCAGGCAGCTACGGCAGTTTCTAGCCCAACTCACAAAATGGCTTCACGAAAAAAGTTTTTAAACAACTACATTCCAGTTCAAACATGTATATAAGCCATATAGCAACTAAACAAACTTCCTTCAATCCAATTATAGTCCAATTTGGCATAATCAGAAATTGAAATTTTTGACAGAAAAATGAAAATGAAGAACATGAATCGTGTAATTATACTTTTGCTATGAATTAAGCTTGCTACTATCTCACAATGCTATTATACTGATATATGTATATGCTCTCAACTTATCAACTCAAACAAAATCTCAACAAGGTGAAATGAGAAGGAAGGAAGCCATATTTATAGAGAAAACAAAATACAGACAATGCAATTGCCTACCATTTCAAACTAACAGAAATTTGAATTGCATGCTAGATAAGAGGAAGTTGGTAAATAGTTGTTGAAAGCCATCATTAGAGCCACTCCTCATATAATTATTGCTAGCTAAGCTTGGGAGAAGAATGGGGAGAATAGGCCTTAGCCTTTTTGCCATACACGTGAAGGAGAAGGAGAGTGACTATCATATTGGGACAAGGCCATATATCAGCATTCTAGAATTTGTATATATACACAGCATTTATGCCAAAATATGTTACATGTATATATACTATATAATTAGGCCACAATTATAGTTACAATGTAATTCTAATGATACTAACATGGATTCACATAATGTAGTAAGTGTGAATTGTACACATATAATTCATGTACATTTTTATCATACTAGTATAATTTAATCGGATGTTATCACATTACATTATCTCATGTATTATTAAATTGTTCACCATATATTCATGATGTCTCACTTTATTAAAATTAATAGTTTACAATATGTTCATGATATATTATACAGTGTATACCCACATATTTATTGTCACATAAGTATTATCATGCATTCATAACATATAGTTTTAACATAATCATATTATGCTTCATGTAATATATGGTTTCTATGTGTAATATATTCGCATTGCATTATATAACATAGTTTATGTATATACATGCATGGTCACACTTAAGTGTCTCTCTACACTATATAATATAGTTGTATTCCATATACTTTATATATTCAAGTATTGCACATTTGCACATATCAATTAATATAATCTTATTATATTAATCACTCACTTATTTGTTTTATTATTCATAATGTCAAATAAATAAACTATTTATCTCGTTGATTAATTAATAATAATATTAATTAATTTAGTCCTCGTTAATTATTAATTATACCAAATTAATAATCATAGGATTAATTATCACATTAACAAATATAAATCTCAGCACAATTATAAACAAGTGGATTATTATTATTATATTTCTTGCAATAATAATAATCACATATTATTAATCAACCATAGTTAATATCCCACAACAATCAATTAATATTCTCTAATAACAATTAACAATTAATTAATTGTTCACTTAAAAATTCTTCGTCAATTAATATAATTATTAATATTTCCCATCACTGTGCCACACTAGGCTCTCAACGAGTTTATCGTAAACTCCACATTTTTCTCAATTGTCATAGATATTTAATTTAATATAATTAAATTAATCATTCTCATAACACAAAATCATTTATATTCAAATAAATTCTCATTTCCATTAATATATTTATTTAATAATATTAGGAAATTCTCGGGTATTACATGCTCCCCCCTTTATAAAAATTCCGTCCCGGAATTGCTGCAAGGTTACACAAACAAATGGGGATAAACCCTCATTATCCTATCTTCTAATTCCCACGTTGCCTCCTCGACATCGTGGTTACGCCAAAGTACTTTTACAGACGAAATAATTTTATTTCTCAAAGTTTGCTCTTTCCTATCTAATATCTGGACAGGAATTTCTGTGACGCCCCCAAATCCACGTTCCTTCGAAACCTTGAATTCGGTGCAGTCACGATACTACTAACGCGGAACTATTATATCTTTTAATCCTTAGTAAAAGAATACAACTTTGTTTATTACAATTTAGAATATAAATTCTATTCATATCCAAGATCTCGTCTTTACATCATATTCGATGTTACTAAAATGCGGAATAATTTAAACTTTTCAATATCCTTTGAATAAATTCTTTTATTGATTTCACAACTTTGATACCAATTACAAATCTTGAATCAACTATATAATATGATTCCTTCTTATCTAAGTTATCGTATAAACATTTACAACTCAACTCGATATCCTCTATGTATTAATTAATACATTCTTACAATACAACAAGTATTAAACAGTGTAAGCAACTATCGAGTACATCATCTAGAATCTAAACATGGTCCAGACAATAATCTAAGTAATATTCATCAATGCGATACTATCTATCTTTATCAATCAAGAAGCACGAAATCTTTACCGTGAATCCTGAACCTGCAAAAGTGGATATTTCCAAGAGTGAGCTCGACAGCTCAGCAATTCTAACAGTCCTCATGCATCACATAGCATATAACATCATACTCAGTTCATGCATTTATAAACAGTTTATATTTACTACGCATGTTACTTTTCACATAACAAGTATATCATCAAAGATCAACTTTCAATCTCATTTATATCTCATATATAGTTCATATATAAGTTCACATTATCACAGCATAATATAATTCAACTAACAGTTATTGAATTCATATATCAAATACGAACTGAAAGACTTGCCTGATTCGTAGTTTAACAACTACGACTTAACTGCTTAAGAATCTCTGCACTTTGTGTAATCCTACACAGTTATATTAATCATAGAGATCACACCTATCAGTTATACACTTCCATACATTCTCAATATAATAATTAGTATTACATTGTTGTCTAACTTGGTTCTTAGAACCTTCGTCTCACATTCATATCATACGCTTATTATCGTTAGGTACGTATAGTGATATCTTAACCATACTCAATATCAATATTAACCACTTAACTATTTAAGTGTTCGACACATATTGCAAACTCATAAATCTATAATCCATATTGCTCTTACGTTTCTCAAATCTTATCGAAACCATTACATTCAAACTTTCTAAGTTTCACCTTTCAAAATCCTTGTCATACTTAACTAGTCATGCAAGGCTACTATGTTCATCATGTATACATGTATATAAGGGCATTAACTCAAGTTTTAAAACCTAGCATGCTCATTATAAGTCAAAATCATATGGCATTCATGCCGGACTTTCATATACCTTAAGTAAATTAAGTTCATGCCTCAAGGGTAAACCACTAATGTCATATTACTACATAAAGAGGCTTAACAATATGTAGTAAGCATGCTCGTGCGTATACTACTCATGTACACTTTAATCACATAGTCTATGCTTTAGAAATTTATTTTCTATGAATAAGCGTGCATATGCAAAAATACATGTATAAACAAATGATGTTCATGTCAATATGTCTATAGGCATAATGGACTCCTAATCTTCATGCTTGCATGCTTAGAACGTAACTCGCACGGTGTTTGATGATATTAGTCTTCAAACTCTAAATTTTTATTGAAAAGTACACGAAGTCCACAAAGGTCATTTAGTATAACCAAAGTGTCTTGAAATCATAACTCACTTTCTCTTGAACACTTAGCTAAACCACATAAATGTATTCAAACGGTCAGAAATTACAAGACCTAAATCTTGTCAAGTTCACTTCAAAAAGTCCTTAAGTTTCACCTTTGAAATCACTTGAATTTATCAATCACGTATGCTAGTGTGTTCAACACCTTGAACATACATTTTATGTCAATAAAAACCATACGGTATGCTCACAAAACTCAGAATATACAATGGAACATATATGCTCACGACAAGTTTACTTTAAAAATTCTAAGTTCATTTTGTAAACTTTAAATCCTTTCTTCAATTGAGTGTACTCACATAGTTATACTTGTTCACACTACGTTATTGCACTCATGTATGTATTTTAATCATGTTCCTATACTTGCCTAATAACATGCCATAAGCTAGTACATAACAGAACCTGCAACAGAAAACGAAATTCCAGAATCTGGAACCGGCGCAGCTGCGCAGCTCCCCAGTTCAAAACTGGCGCAGCTGCGCAGGGCCTTGCCCAACTCAAGTCTGGTACCGGCGCAGCTGCGCCGCTGGCCAGTATAAAACTGGCGCAGCTGCGTCACTGGCCGGCCAGAGACAGTGACTGCTCTGCTTCGGCAGAACTTAGCCCAAACTCAAAATTTTCCACAGCAATTCGATTATGAGCAACTATATAATAATTCTAACATACAAGTAAGCTAACATAGCAACTAATAACACTTCCCAATTAACTTAATTAATCAATCATGATCAATTCAAGAATTGGAACTTGACAGTAAACTTAAATGAAAAACAAGGATGGTAATATACCTCTGCAATTTGGCTTATACGAAATTGCTGTCAAGCACCAATCTCACAATGCTTCTATCTCACTAGAGCACTCTCACTTTCTATATGCTCTCAATTCACACTTAGCAAAATTTCCAGCAAATCAATTTAGAAGGAGATGGCTTATATTTATAGAGAAATCATTTACACAGGCAATACTCTTATCCCCCAAATTAAACCAAAGGAATGCAAGCTTGTTCAATGGATAAGGGAGAGTTGGTGAGAGTGGGTGAAATCCATCATGAATTCCTCACCCCTTGCAATCATTAGCTAGTTTTGTTGCTGAGTTTGAGAGAAATAGGAATAGCTCCTAGCCATTCACGTGAAGGAGAAGTGAGATGGGCACATAATGTGGGACAATAAATAACTCAGCAACTGGCTATACAATACACTAAGGTTATATATATAGCCTATCATGCTTACTAAGACTATATCATAATTCATTTCATAAACACTTAGGTTACAATGAATTAGAGGGTACACAATATCACTCATAATGAGCAAATAATAATATAATGTATCAAGTAGTGTACATACATATAATCCATGTACATCTTATTAACACCGAATATAATTCTATCGGGTATCATCACAGTGTATTGTCTCCTTTATTATTAAATTCAATAATTGTTTACAATATATCTATGATATATTATTTTATTGTATACTTAATAGACACATTGTCACACCCACATTTCATGTACCTCTTACAACTCAATAACTTTACTATATAGTTTATATTCATATATAGCATAGTCGCATTGCACTTTATACTTCGCATAACATATAGTTAACTATCATACGTTATACTTTAATATCGCATGGTTGCACATAGAAATTAATAAATTACTTATCTCATCAATTAATTAATAATAATATTAATTAATCCATTTCTCATTAATCCATGGAATTATAATTCCCACGCTAATTGATTAACACTTTATATGATTTATTATCACGTTAAATAAATATAAATCTTTTTATATTTATAAATCATTTACTCATTAATCATCATATTATCAAATAATTACTTGATAATAGTATATTGTTCATAACAATAATTAATATTAGAAGACAATTTATCTCATCACACATCCGATTATACTTATAATCGATTTCCTTATTATTATACTATCACTAGCCATAATAATTTAACATACTATCATAATAACAATTAACAATTAATTTAGATTAATTGTTTAATTAATAATTCCTCCATCATTAAATTAGTCAATTCATTACTGAATCTATTATTGTGCCACACAAGGCATCTCTCACAAGCTCAATCTTAAGCTTATCGTTATTCTCATCACTTACTCATTTCTCACCACATTACTACTTATAACCTGTTCAATTAAATTAGAACTATTAAATCCAAGGTCCACATATAAATATTTTACAAATCGAATATTCAAATATTATATATAACCTTTACGGAAATATAATAACTCAAGCTATTAAAATGTTAAATTACTTCAATTAATTATACTTATAATAAGTATAACCTTTACGCTTATAATAATTAATATATACTCTATTAATTATTCCAATAATAATATTCACGATCAAATAATAACTTAAGTTATTTAATATATTAAAATAACTTAGTTTCCTTTCATTAATTAAACTCCCTTGAAAATACATTTAAAATTATGTATTTAGCCATAACATAAATATTATGTTTTCTCCAAATAAGCACATTCGTTATTAGAAAATAATTTACTTATTGTCTCATGATATTATTCTTAATATAATATCGAATAACTATATGTATGACACATGTACATATATTATATATAGAAAATAGATAATAAGTTTATTTTCTATTATAATAAATCGTTTCCATCAATTTAATTACATATAGCAAATACGTTTTAATATATTTACCATATTAATCAAACACACCTCATACAAAAACATATAAGGTAATATTATTATTCATAAATAACATTTCCTCCTTTTATTAAAATAATTCAATATTAAAAATTATTTTAATATCCTTTATTAGAAATATATAATAACTATTTCTCTTTCTTTTCTATAAATTGTTTCCCCAAAATAATTTCTTCAAATATACATTTAAAGATATAATGATTTCCATCTCCCTTTAATAACGTATATATATTTAACGTTATTCGCATATTAGACTTTCTCACATATTACCACTCTAAGTAATATATATAAAAGTACCAACTATAATTACATATTCAACACACATATTAATTCACTCCTTTACTTAAGTAAATTAAACATTGTACTATATCATCATAGTTAATTAAGGTTCAATACTCTCATTATATTATTCCATAATATAACTCACACCTTATATTAACTAATATTTATTCTTATTAGTTAATTCCTTAACTAACTCATGCTTCACTATCCAAACCTATTCACAGATAGCTTAAGTGCTATTAATAACTTATATTATAAACATACTAGTTATTAATACACATACACAAGAATATGGTGATTTATACATTAAGGATATTTAATGTCACCAACTTACTATAAAATAATTCTATAAATTATTTAATATCGATAGAAATTTATCCACTTCCTTTATCTCCACTGAATCGTCTCTACGATAAGTAACAAATATATATTAATAATATATTTATAAATCACAAAAACATATATTACATAGTCCATATTACCCTATGTAATATAATACCACATACCTCATATCACATATATATATTTTTATTCGAACCCATCTCACGGTTTAAGAATTTTATTTATTAAATCCTTATTTAATAATATCTGAAAATTCGGGTTCTTACATCCTCTCCCCCTTATAAGGATTCCGTCCTCGGAATCACCGAAACTTCCTCTACTCGGTGCTATTCCGATCATTACATATTCTCTTGAATAATTTTATTCATTCTTTTTTCAGAAGTTTTATTACTATAACTTTCTCAATCTCATTCTACCACTTTCTCCTTTCTAAGGAACATTCTACTTACTACATTCATCCTTTAGAAGAATAAGAATCTTCCACGATTTCTCAATAATCGGGAAGTAGTATGAATAACTCAGATTCCAAATTTATGCTGAGGGGTCACAAGACCGTGAACTTTTCTCCAGGTTTACTAATGCTTCAACACAATTCTTCACACCGCAAACCAGAGTGTTTATCAACCACAAAGACTGAAAACACCCTCCACGCGTACTCTAGGTGGCCAACCTATTGTACCACTACGTTGGGCCGCAACGTAGTGTTTTGTAACGACTATATGCGTTACGTTCGGAACCATTGTCCCCGAAAACATGTCCCCTTTATAGGGTTGTTCACCTCAGCTTTTCAACATCTAAATCCGCACCAGAGCAATCCGGTTTGGCATAAATACACAAGAATGCTTGAATTCTATAATCTCTTTTCAAAGTCGCCTAGCCGAATCAAATAGCTTAGACTCTTATCAATAATCCGAACATCAATCGAAATAATTTAGCCAACTTAATTGACCTTCTTCATAATTTATAAGAAAACCAAAAATTCTTTTATGACGTCATGATACCATACCAGATTAGTAGTACGTTGAGGATTCCGTCATTTTGTGACTTTGCCATAATACATCTTACCATAATGGGTTGACGATCTTACGATCACTTCCGACACTAGGTTTGATTGCATTAATGACTCCATCGTTTTACCATCTACACCATATCAAATGATGCACATGGTCGAAATACATTTTGAAATATTGTCAAATCATTTTTGTCTTAGCCGAAACAAATAGCGTAGACATACGAATAACGGTGTTGTTTTTAAAACTCATTAGTTCAGTTACCTGACCCAATGTTTTCTCAAGAAAACCGAAGTGCAAACATTAGCACGAAGTCAATAATTATTGAAAATCTAGCGTAGCTAGAGGATTTAGGAAAAATCCAATTTCTCCATCGCTTCAATCTCTTACCACCATCAATGCTTACTATTCCAAAACTCTTATATAATATATCTATTCTCAGTACAGTTAACCAACTTACCACACCATGGAAGTTCAGGAACTTACCACAATCATATGGGTGTAGGAACTTATCCTAGTCAGACCAAAGTCGTCCATTCGCTGAGGGGTCCCATCATACGATTATGAGTCACGAACTTGTCATAGGCATGAGTTTTAAGTACTCGCACCTAATCTTAATATTATCTAATTATATCTTAGAAATCTCTATCTATCAAAATAAGTATGAGAAAAGAATCACCTTTCCGTCATATGTATAATGATACCGCGACAGTAACATTCCAACGATTATCAATGTGACGCACTCAGTGCAAGCACAAACCTCTGCCCATACAAAAGTTTGTACAACTAAGCCATCACACGAGTCCTCAATGGAAGTCCAATACTTAACTCTATCTTACTCTATCACTTGCTCATTACAAGCTTTCTATGTTTCACCACATACAACTCCTCATGAGTTCATTTCGTACTTTTTATAGTACATTCTCTCATAGCATCAAGCTATACATACTTAGTCATTACAGACTATCTATCATTTCACAGTTCAATCTGATCACGTCGTGATCATCACTATACCTCAGGGTTCTTTCCCTATTATCAACCAAACTCCATCTGAGTTCATTCTCATTATCTTTGTCATATACATCTTATAGACATCATCTTAGCATTTTTATTACCGGAGTTAGGAAACTCCTGATTCTCATTCTCTAGATACTTCGAGATTCTTCTTTGAATCTTCACGTATATATTTTAATCTTATCTTTCACTCTCTCAGGTTATAGTCTAAGGTACATTTACCTAAGGTTTATAACCTACAGCTTTGATACCAACCTGTGACGCCCAATCCACGTTCCTTCGAAACCTTGAATTCGGTGCAGTCACGATACTACTAACGCGGAACTATTATATCTTTTAATCCTTAGTAAAAGAATACAACTTTGTTTATTACAATTTAGAATATAAATTCTATTCATATCCAAGATCTCGTCTTTACATCATATTCGATGTTACTAAAATGCGAAATAATTTAAACTTTTCAATATCCTTTGAATAAATTCTTTTATTGATTTCACAACTTTGATACCAATTACAAATCTTGAATCAACTATATAATATGATTCCTTCTTATCTAAGTTATCGTATAAACATTTACAACTCAACTCGATATCCTCTATGTATTAATTAATACATTCTTACAATACAACAAGTATTAAACAGTGTAAGCAACTATCGAGTACATCATCTAGAATCTAAACATGGTCCAGACAATAATCTAAGTAATATTCTTCAATGCGATACTATCTATCTTTATCAATCAAGAAGCACGAAATCTTTACCGTGAATCCTGAACCTGCAAAAGTGGATATTTGCAAGAGTGAGCTCGACAGCTCAGCAATTCTAACAGTCCTCATGCATCACATAGCATATAACATCATACTCAGTTCATGCATTTATAAACAGTTTATATTTACTACGCATGTTACTTTTCACATAACAAGTATATCATCAAAGATCAACTTTCAATCTCATTTATATCTCATATACAGTTCATATATAAGTTCACATTATCACAGCATAATATAATTCAACTAACAGTTATTGAATTCATATATCAAATAGGAACTGAAAGACTTGCCTGATTCGTAGTTTAACAACTACGACTTAACTGCTTAAGAATCTCTGCACTTTGTGTAATCCTACATAGTTATATTAATCATAGAGATCACACCTATCAGTTATACACTTCCATACATTCTCAATATAATAATTAGTATTACATTGTTGTCTAACTTGGTTCTTAGAACCTTCGTCTCACATTCATATCATACGCTTAGTATCGTTAGGTACGTATAGTGATATCTTAACCATACTCAATATCAATATTAACCACTTAACTATTTAAGTGTTCGACACATATTGCAAACTCATAAATCTATAATCCATATTGCTCTTACGTTTCTCAAATCTTATCGAAACCATTACATTCAAACTTTCTAAGTTTCACCTTTCAAAATCCTTGTCATACTTAACTAGTCATGCAAGGCTACTATGTTCATCATGTATACATGTATATAAGGGCATTAACTCAAGTTTTAAAACCTAGCATGCTCATTATAAGTCAAAATCATATGGCATTCATGCCGGACTTTCATATACCTTAAGTAAATTAAGTTCATGCCTCAAGGGTAAACCACTAATGTCATATTACTACATAAAGAGGCTTAACAATATGTAGTAAGCATGCTCGTGCGTATACTACTCATGTACACTTTAATCACATAGTTTATGCTTTAGAAATTCATTTTCTATGAATAAGCGTGCATATGCAAAAATCCATGTATAAACAAATGATGTTCATGTCAATATGTCTATAGGCATAATGGACTCCTAATCTTCATGCTTGCATACTTAGAACGTAACTCGCACGGTGTTTGATGATATTAGTCTTCAAACTCTAAATTTTTATTGAAAAGTACACGAAGTCCACAAAGGTCATTTAGTATAACCAAAGTGTCTTGAAATCATAACTCACTTTCTCTTGAACACTTAGCTAAACCACATAAATGTATTCAAACGGTCAGAAATTACAAGACCTAAATCTTGGTCAAGTTCACTTCAAAAAGTACTTAAGTTTCACCTTTGAAATCACTTGAATTTATCAATCACGTATGCTAGTGTGTTCAACACCTTGAACATACATTTTATGTCAATAAAAACCATACGGTCATGCTCACAAAACTCAGAATATACAATGGAACATATATGCTCACGACAAGTTTACTTTAAAAATTCTAAGTTCATTTTGTAAACTTTAAATCCTTTCTTCAATTGAGTGTACTCACATAGTTATACTTGTTCACACTACGTTATTGCACTCATGTATGTATTTTAATCATGTTCCTATACTTGCCTAATAACATGCCATAAGCTAGTACATAACAGAACCTGCAACAGAAAACGAAATTCCAGAATCTGGAACCGGCGCAGCTGCGCAGCTCCCCAGTTCAAAACTGGCGCAGCTGCGCACGGCCTTGCCCAACTCAAGTCTGGTACCGGCGCAGCTACGCCGCTAGCCAGTATAAAACTGGCGCAGCTGCGCCACTGGTCGGCCAGAGACAGTGACTGCTCTGCTTCGGCAGAACTTAGCCCAAACTCAAAATTTTCCACAGCAATTCGATTATGAGCAACTATATAATAATTCTAACATACAAGTAAGCTAACATAGCAACTAATAACACTTCCCAATTAACTTAATTAATCAATCATGATCAATTCAAGAATTGGAACTTGACAGTAAACTTAAATGAAAAACAAGGATGGTAATATACCTCTGCAATTTGGCTTATACGAAATTGCTGTCAAGCACCAATCTCACAATGCTTCTATCTCACTAGAGCACTCTCACTTTCTATATGCTCTCAATTCACACTTAGCAAAATTTCCAGCAAATCAATTTAGAAGGAGATGGCTTATATTTATAGAGAAATCATTTACACAGGCAATACTCTTATCCCCCAAATTAAACCAAAGGAATGCAAGCTTGTTCAATGGATAAGGGAGAGTTGGTGAGAGTGGGTGAAATCCATCATGAACTCCTCACCCCTTGCAATCATTAGCTAGTTTTGTTGCTGAGTTTGAGAGAAATAGGAATAGCTCCTAGCCATTCACGTGAAGGAGAAGTGAGATGGGCACATAATGTGGGACAATAAATAACTCAGCAACTGGCTATACAATACACTAAGGTTATATATATAGCCTATCATGCTTACTAAGACTATATCATAATTCATGTCATAAACACTTAGGTTACAATGAATTAGAGGGTACACAATATCACTCATAATGAGCAAATAATAATATAATGTATCAAGTAGTGTACATACATATAATCCATGTACATCTTATTAACACCGAATATAATTCTATCGGGTATCATCACAGTGTATTGTCTCCTTTATTATTAAATTCAATAATTGTTTACAATATATCTATGATATATTATTTTATTGTATACTTAATAGACACATTGTCACACCCACATTTCATGTACCTCTTACAACTCAATAACTTTACTATATAGTTTATATTCATATATAGCATAGTCGCATTGCACTTTATACTTCGCATAACATATAGTTAACTATCATACGTTATACTTTAATATCGCATGGTTGCACATAGAAATTAATAAATTACTTATCTCATCAATTAATTAATAATAATATTAATTAATCCATTTCTCATTAATCCATGGAATTATAATTCCCACGCTAATTGATTAACACTTTATATGATTTATTATCACGTTAAATAAATATAAATCTTTTTATATTTATAAATCATTTACTCATTAATCATCATATTATCAAATAATTACTTGATAATAGTATATTGTTCATAACAATAATTAATATTAGAAGACAATTTATCTCATCACACATCCGATTATACTTATAATCGATTTCCTTATTATTATACTATCACTAGCCATAATAATTTAACATATTATCATAATAACAATTAACAATTAATTTAGATTAATTGTTTAATTAATAATTCCTCCATCATTAAATTAGTCAATTCATTACTGAATCTATTATTGTGCCACACAAGGCATCTCTCACAAGCTCAATCTTAAGCTTATCGTTATTCTCATCACTTACTCATTTCTCACCACATTACTACTTATAACCTGTTCAATTAAATTAGAACTATTAAATCCAAGGTCCACATATAAATATTTTACAAATCGAATATTCAAATATTATATATAACCTTTACGGAAATATAATAACTCAAGCTATTAAAATGTTAAATTACTTCAATTAATTATACTTATAATAAGTATAACCTTTACGCTTATAATAATTAATATATACTCTATTAATTATTCCAATAATAATATTCACGATCAAATAATAACTTAAGTTATTTAATATATTAAAATAACTTAGTTTCCTTTCATTAATTAAACTCCCTTGAAAATACATTTAAAATTATGTATTTAGCCATAACATAAATATTATGTTTTCTCCAAATAAGCACATTCGTTATTAGAAAATAATTTACTTATTGTCTCATGATATTATTCTTAATATAATATCGAATAACTATATGTATGACACATGTACATATATTATATATAGAAAATAGATAATAAGTTTATTTTCTATTATAATAAATCGTTTCCATCAATTTAATTACATATAGCAAATACGTTTTAATATATTTACCATATTAATCAAACACACCTCATACAAAAACATATAAGGTAATATTATTACTCAAAAATAACATTTCCTCCTTTTATTAAAATAATTCAATATTAAAAATTATTTTAATATCCTTTATTAGAAATATATAATAACTATTTCTCTTTCTTTTCTATAAATTGTTTCCCCAAAATAATTTCTTCAAATATACATTTAAAGATATAATGATTTCCATCTCCCTTTAATAACGTATATATATTTAACGTTATTCGCACATTAGACTTTCTCACATATTACCACTCTAAGTAATATATATAAAAGTACCAACTATAATTACATATTCAACACACATATTAATTCACTCCTTTACTTAAGTAAATTAAACATTGTACTATATCATCATAGTTAATTAAGGTTCAATACTCTCATTATATTATTCCATAATATAACTCACAACTTATATTAACTAATATTTATTCTTATTAGTTAATTCCTTAACTAACTCATGCTTCACTATCCAAACCTATTCATAGATAGCTTAAGTGCTATTAATAACTTATATTATAAACATACTAGTTATTAATACACATACACAAGAATATGGTGATTTATACATTAAGGATATTTAATGTCACCAACTTACTATAAAATAATTCTATAAATTATTTAATATCGATAGGAATTTATCCACTTCCTTTATCTCCACTGAATCGTCTCTACGATAAGTAACAAATATATATTAATAATATATTTATAAATCACAAAAACACATATTACATAGTTCATATTACCCTATGTAATATAATACCACATACCTCATATCACATATATATATATTTTTATTCGAACCCATCTCACGGTTTAAGAATTTTATTTATTAAATCCTTATTTAATAATATCTGAAAATTCGGGTTCTTACAATTTCTTCATACGCCAAGTTCTTCTCCACTTGAATGGGCTCGTAAGAAATCACGTGCTTGTAGTCGGCCCTGTACGGTCGCAACACGTAAATATGGAACACATTGTGGATGTGCTCCAACTCGGGTGGTAACGCAACTTTGTATGCCACTTCGCCCACTCGCTTCTGTATTTCGAACGGTCCTATAAATCTTGGACTCAATTTTCCTTTCTTGCCGAAACGGATCTTTCCTTTCCATGGAGATACTTTCAAGAATACAAAACTGCCGACTTTGAAATCTCGGTCCTGCCGATGCAAATCTGCGTATTTCTTCTGGCGATCTTGAGCTGCTACTAATCTTGCTCTTATCACTGTCACCACGTCTGCATTTTGTTGTACTAGCTCTGGTCAGAGTATTCGTCGTTCTCCGACTTCGTCCCAACATAATGGCGTTCTGCACTTTCTTCCGTAAAGAGCTTCGTACGGTGGCATGCCGATACTCACATGGTAGCTATTATTATATGCGAATTCTACTAAGGGTAGGTGGTCGTCCGAATTTCCTTTAAAATCCATCACGCAAGTCCTAAGCATATCCTCCAGCGTTTGTATTGTTCGCTCAATCTGTCCGTCTGTCTTAGGATGGTAAGTTGTACTCAACCTCAATTATAAACAAGTGGTTTATTATTATTATATTTCTTGCAATAATAATAATCACGTATTATTAATCAATCACAGTTAATATTCCATAACCATCAACTAATATTTTACAATAGCAATTAACAATTAATATAGATTAATTGTTTACTTAATAATTCATTCGTTAATTAATATAATCATTAATAATTCTCAACAATTAATTAATATTCTACAATAATAATTAATATAGATTAATTGTTCGCTTAAATTAATATAATCATTCTTATATTACGTCACTGTGCCACACAAGGCATTTCATCGAGTTTATCGTAAACTCCATCAATTTCTCAATTATTATAATTATTCAATTTAATATAATTGAATTAATCATTTTCATAACCCAAAATCATTATATTCAAATAAATTCTCATTCCCATTAATATATTTATTTAATAATATTAGGAAATTCTCGGGTATTACATCCTCCCCCCCCCTTATAAAAATTCCGTCCCGGAATTGCTACAAGGTTACACAAACAAATGGGGATAATCCCTTATTATCCTATCTTCTAATTCCCACGTTGCCTCCTCGACATCGTGGTTACGCCAAAGTACTTTTACAGACGAAATAATTTTATTTCTCAAGATTTGCTCTTTCCTATCTAATATCTGGACAGGAATTTCTTCATACGCCAAGTTCTTCTCCACTTGAATGGGCTCGTAAGAAATCACATGTTTGTAGTCGGCCTTGTACGGTCGCAACACGGAAATGTGAAATACGTTGTGGATGTGCTCCAACTCGGGTGGTAACGCAACTTTGTATGCCACTTCGCCCACTCGCTTCAGTATCTCGAACGGTCCTATAAATCTTGGACTCAATTTTCCTTTCTTGCCGAAAAGGATCTTTCCTTTCCACGGAGATACTTTCAAGAAGACAAAACTACCAACTTTGAAGTCTCGGTCCTGCCGATGCAAATCTGCGTATTTCTTCTGGCGATCTTCAGCTGCTACTAATCTGTCTCTTATCACTGTCACCACGTTTGCGGTTTGTTGTACTAACTCTGGTCCGAGTATTCGTCGTTCTCCGACTTCGTCCCAACATAATGGCGTTCTGCACTTTCTTCCGTAAAGAGCTTCGTACGGTGGCATGCCGATACTCGCATGGTAACTATTATTATACGCAAATTCGACTAAGGGTAGGTGGTCGTCCCAATTTCCCTTAAAATCCATCACGCAAGTCCTAAGCATATCCTCCAGCGTTTGTATAGTTCGCTAACTCTGTCCGTCTGTCTGAGGATGGTAAGCAGTACTAAACCTCAACTGTGTTCCCATTCTCTGTTGCAAACTCTTCCAAAAATTGGACGTGAAGCGCGGATCTCGATCAGAGACAATTGATACCGGCACTCCATGTCGTGAAACAATTTCTTTTACGTATAGGCTCGCTAACTGATTCAAACTGTAGCGGATCTTGATTGGTAGAAAATGTGCGGTCTTTGTAAGTCGATCCACGATAACCCAAATGGCATCATAACCTTTCTGCGTAGCTGGAAGTCCTACCACGAAGCCCATCATAATATGCTCCCATTTCCACTCTGGTATTTCCAACGGTTGTAGTAAACCACTCGGCCGCTGATGTTCTACTTTAACGCGTTGGCAAGTCAAACATCTACTGACGCACTCTGCGACTTCCCGTTTTAAATTAGGCCACCAAAAATGTTGCTTTAGATCTTGGTACATCTTTGTGCCTCCCGGATGAACGAAATATGTCGTATTGTGTGCCTCGTGCAAAATCTCTTCCCTCAACTCGGTTACCGCTGGTACCCATACTCTTTCTTCAAATCTCAAGATACCGTCTTTATCCATTTGAAATTTCTCTTCCTCATTTTCTGTGATCCTCTTTCGGATTTTCTCACACTCTTCATCCTTTTCCTGAGCTTCCTTTACTCTGTCCAACAATGTCGGATGAGCTTCCATTACAAACAACTTCTCTCCAAGCTTCTCTGGTTCTTTCACTTGTATTTCCAATTTCTCCATCTCTCTTATCAATTCTTCCTGAGTCGTCAAATTAAACAACTTCTCCCTTCCTTTCCTGCTCAGAGCGTCGGCAACCACATTCGCCTTTCCCGGGTGATAAAGAATATAGCAATCATAGTCTTTCATTAATTCTAACCATCTCCTCTGTCGCATGTTCAACTCCTTCTGTGTGAAGATATACTTCAGACTTTTATGGTCCGTGTATATCTCACATTTTTCTCCGTACAAATAATGCCTCCATATCTTTAACGCAAAAACTACTACCGCTAACTCTAAGTCGTGAGTAGGGTATCATTTTTCGTAATTCTTTAATTGTCGTAATGCATATGCAATGACCTTGCCGTGCTGCATAAGCACACAGCCAAGTCCCTTGTGCAATGCATCACTATACACCACAAAATTTCCTGCATCATCTGCTAATGATAATACAGGTGCTTCGCTCAATCTCTTCTTCAACTCCTGAAAACTCTCTTCACATTTGTCGGTCCATACAAATTTCACCGTATTTCTAGTCAAATTGGTCAACGGGGTTGCTATCTTAGAAAAATCTTGGATAAATCTCCGATAGTACCCAGCTAACCCTAAAAAGCTTCTCACCTCCGTCGGTGTTTTCAGTTGTTCCCAATTACTTACTGCTTCAACCTTCGCAGGTTCTACAGCAATTCCATTCTTATCCACCACGTGGCCTAAGAATTGAACCTTCTCCATCCAAAATTCGCACTTTGAAAATTTTGCATACATCTTCTCCTTCCTTAGTGCTTCCAAAACAATCTTCAGATGTTCGGCGTGTTCTTCCTCTGTCTTCGAGTAGATCAAAATGTCGTCGATAAAAACCACTACAAATTTATCCAAGTATGGCTTGAAAACTCAGTTCATCAAGTCCATAAATGCTGCCGGAGCATTAGTCAATCCAAATGTCATTACCAAAAACTCGTAGTGTCCATAACGGGTTCGAAACGCAGTCTTTGGTATGTCCTCATCCCGTACCTTCAGTTGATGATATCCTGTTCGTAGGTCGATCTTCGAGAAACACTTAGCTCCCTTCAGTTGATCAAACAAGTCGTCTATCCTCGGTAACGGATATCGATTCTTGATCGTTACTCTATTTAACTCTCGATAATCGATACAGAGCCTCATCGACCCGTCCTTCTTCTTAACGAATAGCACTGGTGCTCCCCAAGGAGAAACACTCGGTCGAATGTAACCTTTATCCAATAACTCTTGCAATTGTATCATCAATTCCTTCATTTCTACTGGCGCCATACGATACGGAGCTTTCGAAATCGGTGCCGTTCCCGGTGCTAAGTCTATTATGAATTCGATTTCCCTGTCTGGCGGAAGACCAGGCAGATCGTCTGGAAATACATCTTGAAATTCATTCACTACGGATATATCCTTAATTTCTATTCCCTCTTTTCGAGTATCAACTATGTAAGCTAAATAACCTACACATCCTTTCCTTAACAATTTCTTGGCCTGCATCATCGTAACGCAACACGATTGCTTAAGCGATGAGCTACCATAAAACACTACCTTAGACTTACTCGGAGTCTGAAGGTTCACACATTTGTTCTGACAGTCAATTATCGCAGCATGGTTATACAACCAATCTATTCCTAGTATTACGTCAAATTCTCCCAATCTAATAGGAATCAAGTCTACGCTCAGTTCATGTTCTCTAATGTTTGCGTGACAATCTCAATAAATGTATTCTACAGGGATCACTTCCATATTAGCAACTTCTATGACTAAAGGATTTTCTAATCGTTCTCGGGGTGTACTAAGTTTACTAGCAAATTCTTTAGATACAAAAGAACAGGTGGCACCCGAATCAAATAATACATAAGCATTTATATCATTGATTGGGATTATACCTGACACCACGTCCTTCGCAGCCACGACGTCTTGGACGGTCATGTTAAAGGTTCTGGCGGTTGGGAGGTTGGATTGTGCCGGTCCACCAATCATCAGCTTGTTGCCTCCTTGCTGATTACTACCCCCGCCACTTCCCTTCTTTGGGCAGTCCTTAATTCGGTGCTCCGTCGAGCCACGCGCAAAGCATCCTTGTATCTTCTTTGGTTTCTGACAGTTGCGCGAGATGTGCCCTTCCTGTCCGCAGTTGTAGCAAGTGCCACGTCCCTTCCAGCACTCGCCCTGATGATTCTTTCCACACTTCGGGCATCCTTCAGCCCTCTTCTTGAAACCTCCATGAAAATTCCCTGATTGATTATTGTTGTTTTTGTTGTTGTTGTTATTCTCCCACTTTCTCTTTCCCAAGTTGCTTCCTTCGCTACTGCTTCCTCCCGTACGATTCTCTCCTCCAGCATTCTTTCCTTTCTTTTCTTTGTTATACAGACTTAAGGCCTCACTGCCACCTTCCTCAATGATTGCCTTCTCTAGTAATGTTGCAAAATGAATCAATTTGAAGAACTGATACCTTATTGAACAGCCACGGCTTCAACCCTTGTTCGAAACGTCTAGCCTTTCTCTCTTCATCACCAACTTGGTGCTCTGCAAATCGTGCTAGTTCGATAAACCTAGCCGCGTATTGCGCCACCGTCATCTCACCTTGTTTTAACTCTAAGAACTTCACCTCCATCCGATTCTTCATACTCTTAGGGAAGTAATTCTCGAAGAAGAGCGTCTTAAACTTGTCCCAAGCTATTATTCCTTCTCCAGCTCTTTATTGATTAGCCTCCCACCAGTAGTTCGCTTCTACCCTCATCATGTACGTGGTAAACACCGTCTTCTGATCTTCGCCTACGCTAGCTATAGTGAAAGCTTTTTCGATCTCTTTGATCCACGTTTGTGCGACGATTGGGTCGGTAGTTCCCTCGAACTCTGGGGGTCCTACACTCTTAAAGTCTTTAAAGGTCGTTACTGGCACAGTCTGAGGGTTCGGGCGAACGGGTTCATTGTTCCTTCCCCTTAAGGCTTCTCCTAACAAGTCTACCAGTTTCTGGATCGGGTCTACTTGTTCCCTCTCGTTGTTAACAGATTCTTCGGGTGCAGTCAATCTACGTCTGGGCGGCATTATCTGCATCACAAGTTTCCATTTTATTATTATTCAAGTATATTACTTAAGTATTTCTTCTAATACTAAAAGAATAAATCTATAACACGTTTCTGAAATAAACTTCATTTATATTCATATGCCAAATTGTTTCATTACATGATTTTCCTAGCATACTGCTATAAATGTTATCACATATATCCCCTAATATCACAAAAGATGGGGAATATATCAACCTACCACCATACTACCCCTCTAACAAAAGCTAACTCGGGGTTTACATCATCATCCCACTCTTACACAAAAGATCGGGATTGCATCATAGTATATACAATACATAAGGACACAACTAGTACTACCACTAGACTGACTAAGGAAATCTCATCCCATCATCCCGCGCTCCACTGCGCTCTTGTACTCCAACTGTGCTATATACGCAACCAGCTCTCGGCTCAAGGTATGTAGAGTCTGTCCCTGTTCTGCCGGGTAGTGGTACACACCATCAATCACCCTTTCAAAAGCTGAACGGAACACATACCCCATCTTGTTCATCTTTCTCTTCTTGCACTTGACCTCGTCCTCAAGGTCGTCAGCTCTCTCATTGGACGCTTCCCACTTCTCCTCGAAGTGTAACCTATCCATCACCTCCAACTCTAGCTGAGTACGGAGTGCCTCTTTCTCAGTCTTCTCACTCAGTTCCCTCTACTCAACCTCTTCTAGCTTCTCTGCCAAATCTACATTCCTAGCCACTGACCTGTGAAACAGAGTCCCCATCTGGATCCCTGCCTCCCTACGGTAGGCAATCTCCACCTCTAACTCTTGCATAGCTAGCTTCCTCTGGTGGTCCTCGTCCCTCAGCTTCTGGAACTCGGACTCTCTCTCTTGGGCCTCTGTCTCTAGCTCCTGGACCCTGCAGTCTAACTCTAGGATCCGCTCCTCGTACTCTCCTAACATCTGCTCCTTTATAGTAGCCTTATCCGAGTCCTCTACTGGCTCATCCTCCATCGGCTCCTCCTCTGGATCAGACTCTATCTCAATCTCGTCCTCGTCGTCAGACTCGAATGGTGCAACAGCCTGTACTAGTGTAGCCTCTAGAGGTGCCTCGTATACTACGTGTATATCCCTGGGCTCCTCCTCTGCCACTCTACTAGGTACCCCTGTGTCTGTCATCCTACAATCACAAACACGAGACAAACAAACAGCAACTCCATTAGAATGTTAAATAAACATAAGTTCATTGTATAGAATGAAGTTACATTTTATAATAGACTAAGTCTCTCAAGGAAAACTCTACATGAGTTTTATCTCCTTCCTAACTTCTAAGTCCGCCTAAGTTATAGTCTAAGGACACTTGTTCCTAAGGTTTATAACTACAGCTCTGATACCAACCTGTGACGCCCCCAAATTCCAGGACCGCCACTTGGTCTCTCGAATTCGGTTCATCACGTGCTCATGGTAATACATCGCAATAATAATAACTAAATATCACACAATCACACTAGAATAATTTACAATGATTTATTATAATTATTCCCCCAAGTCTCGCAACCTACAGTACTTAATAGATTACATAATAATATCAATTAACGACTTATTACATAATCTAACTTAAGCTTAAACATAATCAAATCCAGTCTTACTTCATCATCTTAATACAACATTATAATATAAAAAAAAACATAAAAGATACAAGCTAGTTGATAGCCTTGCCCTTGCCCTTATCAACGCCCGAAGGTTCGCCCTGCTCTGCCTTAACTGAAATGTTTTAGGGAAAGCAAGAATGAGCACAAATTGCCCAGCAAGTAATATATAATAAGGGTAAGTGATATAATTCTTAATTCTCGAAAGGGTATAACAAGGTTTGATAGTTCAAGGATAACAAGAATATCAACAGTCTTCAATAATAGTCGCTATGGACAGAATAATATCAATATGATTCAACAATAAGTCAATTCAAGATTTCAAATAACTGAATACTGAGCAGTCACTAAGGACTATGAACTTCTACTAGAATTGACAGTAATAAACTGAAAATCCAATAAAAATAGGTACAACAGGTGATCAGCCTAAAGTACCATCGTTATGCATAACAACCAATCATACTCAAGTGTGCACGTCAGTTCTTCGACAATTATATATTCCCTTCAAAGAAGGTTGTTCTTCTCAGTCAAATACAAGATCCCGCACTAATCAATTAGTTTGGGTCATTTTTCAATAACATAAGTCTAGCCGAATCAAATGGCATAGACACTTTCACAATATTCAAGAACAATACTACGTTCAACATGAATAATAGCTTTAATGAAATAAGAGTTCAAGTATGCTAATTCAATTCAAACAATTAAGTAGGAAACTAGTTCGCAATATACAAAGATAGAATACTTGTATCCAAAGAGATAAGTTTTAGATACTCGCTTACGATATCCGTTGAATAAAGTAATGCAAGGGTTTAGGATACTTGCCTTATGCGTAGTTTACTCACGTAAAGCTAGCCAACACTTTGGAATCCTATTTATAATGTATTACATGTATAGGATTTTCATTAGTTAACACATCCGTTACACAACTTATTACTCAATATACATACATGTTACTATCTTAGTCACATGTCATACTTATTCTCATATGACATGAAATCAGATTATATGTTATTACGAATCAAGTACATAGTTATAACATAAATGATATTATAGCAACTCATCATGTTCAAGTAGCTATGATCCTTTGACCCATGGGCTTCCATTATATAAGTTAAACATTATCTTGTTACTTAATCATCACCTATGTACACATATCAGTAGGGTGTAAACCATTTCTAGCAATGTAGGCATCATATAAGCTATCTGTCCAAAAATCAGATTGTCAAACTGCATGGCTTCTGATTCCAGGCCGGCGCAGCTGCGCCATGGCTAAGCCTAGGGCTAGCGCAGCTGCGCAGCCTTCTGGCCAAGCCAAGACTGAGCTGTGCCTTATGGTTTCTGTCCGGTCATGCAAGCCAACAACACCACATAGCATATAAACATATTAAAAGATACTTTTATGTTTGTACAACCTTTTCTCGTTTCAAATATATATGATATGGATTCTAAGTCAATACTGTTAATAACTTAAAGCCATTCAAGGATACGAACTCATAAGGTCTAACATGCTCGCTTTTTTTAAACACTTAAATTATTCACATAACTTGCATTAAACATGTTCATGAGTTTTCATATCACATATATGCAACTATCATTATCATTAGTTTGAAAACATGCTTTATTTACGCAAATTTGATTTCACTACATGTAACATAGTAGGAAAACATGAATGATACCTTAGCAAATCTACAAGTTCTATCAAATATGTTCATAAGTATCGAAATTCAAATCTCAATGTAACATGTCGACGTTCACGTTCAACACTTATACTTTCATTAATAAAGTTTGCTAATACGCTCTAACACGTTCATGCTACATTATGAAATTTATATACATAAGTTAATGTGTCCGACATGTATGTCAAGGCCATATAAACATACCCGAAAATCAGAATATATATATGATCTTTATATGTCAAGGTTTGCCTTTAAAAACTTATATTTTCGCTTGAAATGTTTACTGATCGAGGTTTAGCATGCTCACGTCATACTATGAAACACGTATACACAAGTCAACATTCATTTCATGTGTTTCTAGATGGTACTAACGTGTCTCGAAAGTCAGAATATTAACATGCGTCATATATGTTTAACGTCCGTTTATAAACCTTATGTTCCCTTTGAAAACTTTAAGTGCGTTTCCAAACTACATGTTGTTTTGTTAACCATGCATGCTAATATACTAAAACATGCTTACATTGCCTCATTATGTTTATATATATATGTTACACAAGCTAGCATGCTGGTTTAAGCCATATCAATTACTTAACACACAACAGGATTTAAGCAGATTGCAAAAAACTGGAGCAGGGTTCTGGCGCAGCTGCGCCACATCCTAGGCTTAAACCGGCGCAGCTGCGCCACTACTAGTTCGCACCAGACAGCAGGCAGCTATGGCAGTTTCTAGCCCAACTCACAAAATGGCTTCACGAAAAAAGTTTTTAAACAACTACATTCCAGTTCAAACATGTATATAAGCCATATAGCAACTAAACAAACTTCCTTCAATCCAATTATAGTCCAATTTGGCATAATCAAAAATTGAAATTTTTGACAGAAAAATGAAAATGAAGAACATGAATCGTGTAATTATACCTTTGCTATGAATTAAGCTTGCTGCTATCTCACAATGCTATTATACTGATATATGTATATGCTCTCAACTTATCAACTCAAACAAAATCTCAGCAAGGTGAAATGAGAAGGAAGGAAGCCATATTTATAGAGAAAACAAAATACAGACAATGCAATTGCCTACCATTTCAAACTAACAGAAATTTGAATTGCATGCTAGATAAGAGGAAGTTGGTAGATAGTTGTTAAAAGCCATCATTAGAGCCACTCCTCATATAATTATTGCTAGCTAAGCTTAGGAGAAAAATGGGGAGAATAGGCCTTAGCCTTTTTGCCATACACGTGAAGGAGAAGGAGAGTGACTATCATATTGGGACAAGGCCATATATCAGCATTCTAGAATTTGTATATATACACAACACTTATGCCAAAATATGTTACATGTATATATACTATATAATTAGGCCACAATTATAGTTACAATGTAATTCTAATGATACTAACATAGATTCACATAATGTAGTAAGTGTGAATTGTACACATATAATTCATGTACATTTTTATCATACTGGTATAATTTAATCGGATGTTATCACATTACATTATCTCATGTATTATTATATTGTTCATCATATATTCATGATGTCTCACTTTATTAAAATTAATAGTTTACAATATGTTCATGATATATTATACAGTGTATACCCACATATTTATTGTCACATAAGTATTATCATGCATTCATAACATATAGTTTTAACATAATCACATTATGCTTCATGTAATATATGGTTTCTATGTGTAATATATTCGCATTGCATTATATAACATAGTTTATGTATATACATGCATGGTCACACTTAAGTGGCTCTCTACACTATATAATATAGTTGTATTCCATATACTTTATATATTCAAGTATTGCACATTTGCACATATCAATTAATATAATCTTATTATATTAATCACTCACTTATTTGTTTTATTATTCATAATGTCAAATAAATAAACTATTTATCTCGTTGATTAATTAACAATAATATTAATTAATTTATTCCTCGTTGATTATTAATTATACCAAATTAATAATCATAGGATTAATTATCACATTAACAAATATAAATCTCAGCACAATTATAAACAAGTGGATTATTATTATTATATTTCTTGCAATAATAATAATCACATATTATTAATCAACCATAGTTAATATCCCACAACAATCAATTAATATTCTCTAATAACAATTAACAATTAATTAATTGTTCACTTAAAAATTCTTCGTCAATTAATATAATTATTAATATTTCCCATCACTGTGCCACACTAGGCTCTCAAAGAGTTTATCGTAAACTCCACATTTTTCTCAATTGTCATAGATATTTAATTTAATATAATTGAATTTATCATTCTCATAACACAAAATTATTTATATTCAAATAAATTCTCATTTTCATTAATATATTTATTTAATAATATTAGGAAATTCTCGGGTATTACAGGATATATACATGTTGAGCCTTAGTGTTGTATATACGCATGAACGCTGAGTTTATTTTTGGTTGTCCCTTATTATTAGTCTCATTTCCCTTTTCACATGTATAGCATCATGAAGCTAAAGCCTATTTCCTCAAACTCACAAACTCAGCTTACTAGCTATCATCATGAAGGAGACTGGCTGATTGCTACAGCTTCACTATTTCACCAACTAATCTATCTACTACTCCTTAACCCCCATGTAATTCACAAATCCCGTTGGTTCAATTTGATGGACAATTGTATTGTCGGGGTATGAATTCCTCTATAAATTGAACTCTCTCCCTCACAAACTCACTTGCTGAGATTTTGGTTAAGATAAATTGAGAGCATTTATATATCAGTGTTAGTAGTCTGAAGAGTATAGAATTCCTTAGCAGCAAGTTCTTAATTCGTATTACAGAGGTATAATCCCTCTTCTTGTTCTTCATTTTCGTTTTTTGTAAAAATCTCAGTTCTTGATTATACCAAATTTGATTGTGTTTAGCGTGTAGAACCCTTATATTGTTGTTATACGAACATACATACATGATGGAACCACTATATAGCTTTCTTGTCTTTCATTTCCATTTTCCTCTGCAATTTCTGTAAAAACATCAAATTCTTGAATTTAGTTGGAGTTCATGAATTTGGGAATTGATAAATGGCGATTGACTGTTATATAAGCATATATATATATATGTGTGTATTAGTAAATTAAAGAGGTTAGTCTAATAACATATGGGTATGTTGAAATCGATGAAATGGGAAGTTTTGGGTTGGTTTTAGTTGCAGCGTGAGCTGCAGGAACTGAGTCTGCATCGCGGCGCCGTAGCACCGATGCGCAGCATTATCTGCGCGCTGCATCACCACAGTGCCTCAGTCCCAGCGCCCCCACGCCGCAGCGCCGATTCTAGGTATTGTGTCCGCGTCACAGCACCTCCAGCGCCATAGCGCCAGCTTGCTGCTATTGTTGTCGCGCCACAGCGCCGCTGTGCAGACAGGCCCAGAAATGACTATCTGTTTGTCCGGTCCGAGAGCTGTTGGGTTTGTACGTAACGCAATCATGCAATTAAATCACATAAATAGGGCAGAAGCGTAAAAAACTAGGTTTTCAAAAATTTATACAAACCCATTACCATGATCATTCTTGTGCATCAATTATCAGTGAATGAAAAAGGAGAAAAACAGAATTATACCTTTGAAGATCCAAGCTTCCTCAGGTATAAGTTCTACTCCTTTGATTCCTTTGATTCCTCTGTAGTGGCTCCTTCCCTTGATCAATGTCAGCCACCCAAATGTTTGGCCTCTAACGGTGATCCACCAAGGAAGATGAAGAACTCAGTAAGATGGGTTATTGGCTTAACCCTTGTTTCTATCTCTATAGAATATGTGTACTCCCAACTCTTGAAAAATTCACGTACCTTATTTCTGATATAAGACTCTCTTATATAGATATTAGGTTAACCCTCCTAATCCAATTAGAATAGGGTTTTATTTATTTAATTAATTAATTACTTTTAATTAATTTATATCCTAATCTTTATTAGGATTGAGAGAGAGTACTGATATTATATTAATTCCTAAACTCCTTTAGAATTAAAATAATAATAATAATATTAATATTAATAAGACTCCTCTTATTAATTTATATTTAATATTTCTAAAATATTAAATAATAAACATTAAGCTTTTTAATTTATTCTATCATCATAGATTAAATTAATTATACTTAATGCATTATTACTATCATGCCATTTTCTTCTTAAATAATTCTTCTTCCTTTTATGGTGTGACCCTAGGTTCTCCATATTAAACCGGTTGTGAATAAATCAATTAGAACAATTCTAATATTATTTAAATAAACAAATTAAACTAATAATCTATTTAAATAAATAACATTTATTCTACAATAGGGATAAGCCTCCCTAGCGATCAACGACTTTCCAGATAATATAGATTTCAACATTAATCATAAAAGAACCTGTGAGCTAATAGTTACCGTACAATTCAATCCTTCCACCATACAATGTCCCAATTAAATATAAGACATGGATTTACTGTCAAGTCTTAATTTATTTAATTATATGTATTTCGATTAGAAAATGCACAACTCCAAATAATGCAAATTAGAAACCTCTTTCTAATTTCATTCTACCTTGGCCAAGGATTCCTGGGTTGTCATTTAACGAATCACATAGGACATATCTCCTCTTTTACTAGAGCTGGTAGATTCTTTATTGATCATTCATTATCTCCATATGTTACTCATTACACCCAAGCAAACCCTATATATGCCTTAAAAGGCCTTAAGGAATTAGTCAAAGTATAATTTGTTACATACAAGATACTATGATGATCTCAAGTCCAAGGATCACATGTACTACTATCACATTAGGAATTCCTATTGACAGGCGAGTAAAACTTCATTAGGTATTCCATAGCGAGTCACGTTCAGTGAACTTATTCTCCAATAAGCACCTACATACTTGCTTTAGTGTCTCCACACAATTGACCATGAGATCAGTCATCCTCATCCAATGAGCAAGCAACATATGTACCAATCTATCCAGATTTACTAATCCCCATTTTAGTAATCCCACAATTGGGAACTATTTTAGTTTTTAAGCTTTCTAAGAATTTAGATCTCATTATCATGATCTCATCATGATTCTAAAAGCATTGCTTAAAACTATGGGTTATTTACATATTATAAAAACTAGCACCATGTAGATAATTATATGCCTTAAATGAATATTTTATTAATAAATAAATAAGATTGTTTACAAAGTATGTGCTTTGTCATCATACATGATTGGCTTGTATGCACACTACTATCAATCTCCCACTTGCACTAAAGCCAATCGCCATGGTATCTCATACTCATCTTCTCTAAGTGACGATCAAACTGCTGTTGTGTTAAAGCTTTAGTAAATGGATCTGCAATGTTGTCTTGAGAGTCTACACGCTCCAAGGTGACGTCTCCTCTTTCAATGATCTCCCTGATCAAGTGAAATCGCCGCAACACGTGTTTAGATTTCTGATGAGACCTAGGTTCCTTAGCCTGTGCAACCGCTCCGGTGTTGTCACAGTATACAGGAACTGCTTCTCCAATGCTAGGAACCACACCAAGTTCAGTTATGAACTTCTTCATCCAAACAGCTTCCTTTGCAGCTTCACTTGCAGCTATATACTCTGCCTCTGTCACTGAATCAGCAACCGTTTGCTGCTTGGAACTCTTCCAACTCACTGCACCTCCGTTCAAGGTAAACACATACCCTGAAACAGATTTACTGTCATCTTGGTCTATTTGAAAACTTGAGTCCGTGAATCCCTCGAGTTTTAATTCAGACCCACTGTAGACAAGAAAAATATCTTTAGTCCTTCTCAAGTACTTTAGGATATTTTTCACTGCCTTCCAGTGCTCTTCTCCTGGATTCGACTGGTGTCTGCTTGTTACACTAAGTGCGTGAGCAACATCCGGTCTAGTACATATCATACCGTACATGATAGATCCTATTGCAGAAGCATAAGGGATCTTACTCATACGGTCTCTCTCCTTAGGTGTCTTTGGGGCCTGTTTCTTGGAGAGATTTATTCCATGGCTCATCGGCATGAGACCTCTTTTGCAATCTTCCATGCTAAACCTCTTTAGCATCGTATCAATGTACGTTCCTTGGGATAAGCCGAGCATCCTTTTAGATCTATCTCTATAGATCTTTATCCCCAAAATATAGGATGCTTCACCCAAGTCCTTCATGGAGAAGTTTTTAGATAACCAGATTTTAATGGATTGTAACATAGGAATGTCATTCCCTATCAGTAATATATCATCAACATATAATACAAGGAATGATACTGCGCTCCCACTAACCTTCTTGTATACACATGGTTCATCCTCGTTTTTGATAAAATCAAACTCTTTGATTGTCTCATCAAAACGAATGTTCCATCTACAAGAAGCTTGCTTCAACCCATAAATGGATCGTTGTAGCTTACAGACTTGATTTGTTCCAACTTTTGAAATAAATCCCTCTGGCTTTGTCATATACACATCCTCCTCAAGTTTCCCATTAAGGAAGGCCGTTTTCACGTCCATCTGCCAGATCTCATAGTCGTTGTAAGCTGCAATCGCAAGCAAAATCCGAATGGACTTGAGCATGGCTACTGGTGAGAAGGTTTCATCATAGTCAACTCCTTGTCTTTGTTTGAAACATTTTGCAACCAGTCGGGCCTTATAGGTCTCTACCTTTCCATCTGCTCCAGTCTTTTTCTTAAAAACCCATTTACACCCAATAGGTTTAATACCTTCAGGTGGTGAAACCAAAGACCATACTTTATTTTCATACATGGAGTCCATTTCGGATTTCATGGCTTCAAGCCATTTCCCTGAGTCTTTATTACTCATAGTCTGTTCGTAATTCAATGGATCATCATCATTCATGATGTGTACCTCAGCGTCATCCTCTATAACGAATCCATACCTCTCAGGCATCTTCGGTACTCTTCCAGATTTACGAACAGGGTGTGGTACAGTAGGTTCTTCTACTTGGTTAGGTACCTGACTTTGGTCCGTGGTAACTTGTGGTTCTTGAACTTCTTCAAGATATATCTTGCTCCCATTGACCCCTTCATGGATAAACTCTTTCTCCAAGAAGGTAGCATGTTTCGCAACAAACACCTTTTGATCAGTTGGATGATAGAAATAATACCCTACGGTTTCTTTAGGGTATCCCACAAATCTACACTTATCGGATTTAGTCTGTAGCTTATCATTTTCAAACTTTTTGACATAAGCTGGACAACCCCAAGTCTTAACATGCTTAAGATTTGGTTTCCTCCCTTTCCACATCTCATATGGAGTCTTTGGGGCGGATTTGGTAGGCACCTTGTTAAGTAGGTATGCAGCCGTTTCTAGGGCATATCCCCTGAAGGAAATTGGAAGGTCGGTAAAACTCATCATGGATCGAACCATGTCCAACAGTGTTCGATTTCTCCTTTCAGATACTCCATTTAACTGTGGTGTACCTGGAGGAGTCCATTGTGAGATTATACCATTTTCTCTGAGACAATTGAGAAACTCACTGCTTAAGTATTCTCCACCTCGATCTGATCGAAGTATCTTAATACTCTTGCCCGTTTGTTTCTCTACTTCACTTCTGAACTCTTTGAACTTTTCAAATGATTCTGATTTGTATTTCATTAAATACATATATCCAAATCTTGAGTGATCATCAATGAAAGTAATAAAATAAGAATACCCACCCCGTGCACTTGTTGTCATGGGTCCACAAACGTCTGTGTGAATCAATGCCAACAACTCTGTAACTCTCTCTCCTTTTCCACTAAAAGGAGATTTAGTCATTTTACCCATGAGACAAGATTCACAAGTTGGATATGATTCATAATCAGATAGCTCGAGGAGCCCATCTTTATGCAACTTGGATAATCTTGTTTCATTGATATGACCGAGTCTACAGTGCCACATATAGGTATAATTAATATCATCTCTTTTCCTTTTCTTAGTTTGTTCAATTTGAAATATATTTTCTTGTAAGTCAAGTGTATAAAGTCCATTTCGCAAATTTCCAATACCATATAAAACATCGTCTTTATAAATAGAACAACCATTGTTCTTTATAATAACGTCAAAACCTTCCATATCCAATACAGAAATTGAAATAATGTTTTTAATAATATTCGGAACATAATAACAATTATTAAGATAAATGGATTTGCCCGAAGGCATTGCTAAACAATAAGTTCCTACAGCTAATGCAGCAACTTTTGCTCCATTTCCCACTCATAGGATCACCTTATCTTTGTTCAGCTTTCTACTTCTGACCAGTCCCTTCACAGTATTACATATGTGAGAACCACAGCCGGTATCCAATACCCAAGTAGAATTATGACTTTCAGAAAAATTAATTTCAATCATAAACAAACCTTGATTGGAAGTCGAAGCTTCTCCAAGCTTCTTCTCTGCTAGAAACTTCTTGCAGTTCCTCTTCCAATGTCCCGGCTCATTGCAATGAAAGCACATTCCTTTAGCTGGTTCAGGTTTCTTTTGCTCCTTTTCTTTCGCTTTTCCCTTAGCCTTCTTAGATTTCTTCTTTTCAGAAGACACCTTGGGCCTCTTCCTTTTATTGGAAGAATCCACCATCAAGACATGGTTCTTCTTGGATGAGAAGTGACCTTCTGCAGTTTTCAGCATGTTAAGCAGCTCAGGTAAGCTGACATCTAGCTTATTCATGTGAAAATTAACCACAAACTGCGAGAAGGTCTCAGTGAGTGACTGTAAGACCAAGTCTTGACTCAACTCCCCATCCATGACGAACCCAAGCTGTCCAAGGCGTTCAATCAAATTGATTACCTTCAGAACATGAGTCTCGACGGCAGTGCCCTCGGTCATCCGAGATCGGAAGAGCTCCTTAGATATCTCATATCTAGCAGTCCTACTCTGTTCACCATACAACTCCTTGAGGTGAAGCAGCATAGCAGGAGCATCCATTTTTTCGTGCTGACGCTGAAGCTCGTTATTCATGGATGAGAGCATGATGCATTGAGCCACAGATGCATTATCTTGCCACTTATTGAAAGTGGCAATCTCTTCCTCAGAGGCTGTTTCTGAAATAGATTCAGGGATAGTGGAATTTAGGACATAAGAAATCTTTTCAGCAATAAGAACAATTCTCAGATTTCTTAGCCAGTCCTCATAATTCGGGCCTGTAAGCTTATTTGCATCAAGTATGCTACGTAGTGAGATTAGTGATTTTGACATTTTTAAAATTCTGCATGTGAAAAGACAATATTTTAGCAAACATTCATTTTATTAACTTTGCATACCAAAATAAATTTAGGTCTTTATTTTAAATTGGTATCTCCCACTATTTTCATCAAACTATATTACCCTCACTCATATAGTTCGGCAACATCTAATTAAAGATTTGCTAGTGAGATTAAGGATCCCATTTCAAATGTATATAACCTTGTGGATAGCACAACAAGCGATATACAAATAAATAGGTAGACAACTCTTGTCAATTACATCACCATGTAACTCCTTTTATTTTGCCTCTTAAATCATAATGGTCATGTGTGTGCACATCCGAACTAAAATGATTTAAGTTAAGTCCAGCCTAGCACTTCCATAAATTCAAAAAAGAAAACTTTTCGTCCTTGTGGATAGCACAACAAGACTAGATCGTTCAATTTTCTTGATAAGCATCAAATGTGATTAATTAGCATCTTAAATATTCAATACTCGCCTTGTGGATAGCACAACAAACTCATATTAAATATTTAATACTCTATTAACTAATCATGCTAGAAGGCGACGCTCGATATTCCAAATATCATTTGAACGCTTCAGACTTAATAATATTTCTTTGAGGGGTTTGTTATTATTTGTCTCATCTTTTTAAGCGCGCATGCACATATATATATAAAATACGCGTCATTTTATTAAACATGCGAAGCATGTTTGTATAAAATATAATATATATAATATTTAGCATGCAATATAGAATACTATATTCTACCCGGATTGATTATGGACTTTTATTCTAGTTTGGTTCACTAGAGCCACCAAGTGAACCAAAAGGTCAAACATAGGAGTGCAAGAATTTAAATTTAAATATAACTATTACATTTAAACCCTGGCTCCATACAAATGAGTCTTTACACGTTCCTTGCTCCTTGGTCTCCAATTTCTTCAAAATAATTCTAACTATCTCTATTACATTAACTATTTAAAATTAAATAGAAACCTTGATCAGCAGTCAAGGGGAAGTACATAGAAAGGAGATAGAATTTACATCGAGAATCAAACTAGAGAAGACGAGGTACGCAGACCCCATTTTATAAAACTCATTCATTCAAGTATTCAACCAAAATAAAATCCAATCACATTGGTCATAGTCCATAATCAATCCCTTTTATTACCATACATATCATCATACGTATCAATAAAACTTATTCATCTCATGAAAATAAATTCATTCCATATATGTATTAATATCAGTTAATGGGCAAAAGTTTGCTAAACTTTATTTTTGGAAAAATAAACTCCTTTATTTTATTCAAAAATAATTCCAAATTAAACTCTTTAATTTTAGCAATTCTGAAATCTCATTTCATATAAAATAAACATCTTTATTTTAAACCTTTATTAATTAAATAAACCATTCATTTAATTAAATAAAACAAAAAAAATTCAGTTCCTGTCCAGTGGCGCAACTGTGCCAAGAATGTAAAGGGAACCGGCGCAGCTGCGCAGCATAAAAACCAGGAACAGCACCCGGCGCAGCTGCGCATCAATATTGCCTTGTACCGGCGCAGCTGCGCAGCTTCGCAGAATCTGAAAAATTTTTGTTGCCCAGAACTCGATCCAATCGCATATCATACATGTATGGAATCACATATACTGATAATTAGCACAAGATTGGCTCTGATACCACTGTTGGGTTTGTACGTAACGCAATCATGCAATCAAATCACATAAATAGGGCGAAAGCGTAAAAAACTAGGTTTTCAAAAATTTATACAAAACCATTACCATGATCATTCTTGTGCATCAATTATCAGTGAATGAAAAAGGAGAAAAATAGAATTATACCTTTGAAGATCCAAGCTTCCTCAGGTACAAGTTCTACTCCTTTGATTCCTTTGATTCCTCTGTAGTGGCTCCTTCCCTTGATCAATGTCAGCCACCCAAATGTTTGGCCTCTAACGGTGATCCACCAAGGAAGATGAAGAACTCAGTAAGATGGGTTATTGGCTTAACCCTTGTTTCTATCTCTATAGAATATGTGTACTTCCAACTCTTGAAAAATTCACGTACCTTATTTCTGATATAAGACTCTCTTATATAGATATTAGGTTAACCCTCCTAATCCAATTAGAATAGGATTTTATTTAATTAATTAATTAATTATTTTTAATTAATTTATATCCTAATCTTTATTAGGATTGAGAGAGAGTACTGATATTATATTAATTCCTAAACTCCTTTAGAATTAAAATAATAATAATAATAATAATAATAATAATAAGACTCCTCTTATTAATTTATATTTAATATTTCTAAAATATTAAATAATAAATATTAAGCTTTTTAATTTATTCTATCATCATAGATTAAATTAATTATACTTAATGCATTATTACTATCATGTCCATTTTCTTCTTAAATAATTCTTCTTCCTTTTATGGTGTGACCCTTTAGGTTCTCCATATTAAACCGGTTATGAATAAATCAATTAGAACAATTCTAATCTTATTTAAATAAACAAATTAAACTAATAATCTATTTAAATAAATAACATTTATTCTACAATAGGGATAAGCCTCCCTAGCGATCAACGACTTTCCAGATAATATAGATTTCAACATTAATCATAAAAGAACCTGTGAGCTAATAGTTACCGTGCAATTCAATCCTTCCACCATACAATGTCCCAATTAAATATAAGACATGGATTTACTGTCAAGTCTTAATTTATTTAATTATATGTATTTCGATTAGAAAATGCACAACTCCAAATAATGCAAATTAGAAACCTCTTTCTAATTTCATTCTACCTTGGCCAAGGATTCCTGGGTTGTCATTTAACGAATCACATAGGACATATCTCCTCTTTTACTAGAGCTGGTAGATTCTTTATTGATCATTCATTATCTCCATATGTAACTCATTACACCCAAGCATACCCTATATATGCCTTAAAAGGCCTTAAGGAATTAGTCAAAGTATAATTTGTTACATACAAGATACTATGATGATCTCAAGTCCAAGGATCACATGTACTACTATCACATTAGGAATTCCTATTGACAGGCGAGTAAAACTCCATTAGGTATTCCATAGCGAGTCACGTTCAGTGAACTTATTCTCCAATAAGCACCTACATACTTGCTTTAGTGTCTCCACACAAATGACCATGAGATCAGTCATCCTCATCCAATGAGCAAGCAACATATGTACCAATCTATCCGGATTTACTAATCCCCATTTTAGTAATCCCACAATTGGGAACTATTTTAGTTTTTAAGCTTTCTAAGAATTTAGATCTCATTATCATGATCTCATCATGATTCTAAAAGCATTGCTTAAAACTATGGGTTATTTACATATTATAAAAACAGCACCATGTAGATAATTATATGCCGTAAATGAATATTTTATTAATAAATAAATAAGATTGTTTACAAAGTATGTGCTTTGTCATCATACATGATTGGCTTGTATGCACACTACTATCAAGAGCAGTGAAATTATAATTCATACTAAGCAAATGTAACATAATTTATGGAGTCCCTCTTGTGCAATACATGTTTCCATAGTTTACTTAACATAAAAAGAGAACTCATGATTTTGAAAATAACCTTTGACGAAGCATGTGTTATTTAAGTCCGAACTTACTAGCATATGCTCGTAACTTATCTAGGTGTGAGATATGATTTGAAATTGCCTATATTGACTAGATTGCTTTGGCTTGGTTTAAAATGACTGTTAAAGAATAACTCGGATATGTTTACAAACTAAGTTTCATACATGTTGCATGGTTGTATTCTGAACTTATAGGGTTGCATGCTAGTATTCTTTATGTCGCTACGCATGATCTATATGAACACTCACATAGTTGGACACGACGTAAACTATTCAATTATGATTTTCTAAGACAATTACAAGTAAGGACTATAGTTGATTATTAAACTATGTGGTTTGTTAATATATAGTTAAACGATTTGATTGTGTAGCTAAGATAGAACTTGATCTATGTGCTCAATTTACATGTCAAGTATGTGAATCCGATGTGTATAACTAATGTGTTTATATGTATATATACGTTAATAGGATAGCATAAATTATTTGAAGCAATATTAGGCTTTACGTGGATAAACTACGCTTAAGGCAAGTATCCTAACCGACGCATTTACTTTATGCAAAGAAATCTATGATTGTGCAAGTTTCCTGACTTACACTCATTTATAGTGCAAGTATCCTAACCGACGCATTTACTTTATGCAAGGAAATCTATGATTGTGCAAGTTTCCTGACTTACACTCATTTATAGTGCAAGTATCCTAACCGACGCATTTACTTTATGCAAGGAAATCTATGATTGTGCAGGTTTCCTGACTTACAATCATTTATAGTGCAAGTATCCTAACCGACGCATTTACTTTATGCAAGGAAATCTATGATTGTGCAAGTTTCCTGACTTACACTCATTTATAGTGCAAGTATCCTAAACGACGCATTTACTTTATGCAAGGAAATCTATGATTGTGCAAGTTTCTTGACTTACACTCATTTATAGTGCAAGTATCCTAACCCTTGTATTACTTTATTCAACGAATATTATAAGCGAGAATCTAAACTTTATCTCTTTGAATGCAAGTTGTCTTACTCGTTCATTTGAGCTAGTATGTTTAAACTCTTCGAAAAGCTATTATTCATGTTGAACTTGGTATTGTTCTTGAATATTGTGAAAGTGTCTATGCCACTTGATTCGGCTAGACTATATGCATGTTTATAAAACTGTCCAAACCTTTTTATCGGTGTGGAAATCTTGAAAACTGAGTTGAACAACCCTTAATGGTAAGGGGAGTGTTTATTGTTGGAAGCCCCAACACACGCGTGAATATTACTGTGGTTATGAATAACATAGAGTATTGTAGACTGATCATCTATTATACTTGTTTCTTTTGGGTTATCAGTTTAATATTGATAATTCTAGTAGATGTTCAATAGTCCTTAGTGACTACTCAGTATAAATTATTTTATCCAGTTGGATACGTTGATAGCCTTTGAATTCATATATATATGTGTTGATCTATATTGAACTATCATTTCATATTCGAAAGATGTGATCCGAGAATTGTTGATATTTGTTGTTCTTGATATTATTCTGAAACTCTGAACTATCTTAGAGTTTATACTTCGATATTTCAAACTCGTGATATAATACTCATCACCCTTGTTGTATATTACTTGCTGGGCAATTTGTGCTCATTCTTGCTTATTTTAAAACCTTTCAGTTAAGGCGGAACAGGGAAGTGTCTCTGGGAAAGACAAGGGCAAGGGCAAGGCTACCGACTAGCTTGTTCCTTTATGTTTCAAATTGTTATGTTGTATTAAGACTGTCTTTAGACTATGTTTAAGCTTAAGTAGGATTATGTAATAAGTCTTTATTCGATATCATTATGTAATCTATTAAGTACTGTAGGTTGCGAGACTTGGGGAATTAATTATAATAAACTATTGTATATTATTCTAAATTAGATCTTCCGCTGTGAATGTGTGATTTTAGTTATTATTGTATTACCATAAGCACGTGACGAACCGAATTCGAGTGACCAAGTGCCGGTCCCGAATTGGGGGGCGTCACATGAGTCACGGCTATGAGACTCTTTACATGTACTATGTTGCCCTTATGAACTTAGTGTCCTTTGCAATGGAAACTTAGAATATGAAAGCTAATATCATCAAGTACTAAGTGAATTATGTTATGATTACGCAAGTATATATATTAAGATCTCATTATGCCTGTAGACATGCTGACATGAGCATCCTACATGAATATCACCTATGCATGCTTATTCATAGAAAATGAATTTCATGGAGAACTATGCGATTAGTGGATACATATGACTTATAAGTACAAACATGCCTACTTAGTATGATTTAGTCTCTTTATGAGATAATATGACCGTAGTGGCGAACCTTTGAAGCATACACTTGTATTGCTTAAAGTATGTAAATGTCCGACATGAAAACATATGATTTTGAATTGGAATAGAATGAACATGCTAAGTCTCGAACTTGAGTTAATAATCTGATAAGCATGTGTACTTGTTTAATGTCAGTAGTTTGCATGCTAGAGGGTTGGCACGGGTTGTGACACCCCCAAATCCGGTATCTTAATTTTCACAGGATTTGGTGTTCACTGTTTCAATATCATACAACTATCTACCCATAAATAATGAAATTCATTTATTAGATAAATAAATCATCATCTTACATCATCTGAAATAATAATAATACATCATAAATCCCAAGTTAAACTTAACCTTAAATCTCTGTTGCGGAAACGTAAATAAATAAGTCTTAAGTCATCACACATAAATCTTGAACTTTAACATTCTTAACATCAACTCAAGTCTTCAACACTCGTTAGCTTTTCTTTTGCCCTTGCTACTAGAAGGTACATCACTTCGTTCATTATTAGCTGCAATATTATTATGCAAGAGTGAGCACGAATGCTCGCAAGTATAAAAATAGGACAATAATAACATGCGAGTGAAAGAAATCTGATTAACAGATAGCTCAACTTTTGAATCAAGAATATTAATCGAGAATCAAATTAATTCTCAACTTTTGAATCAAGAATATTAATCGTGAATCAAATTACTTCTCAACTTTTGAATCAAGAATATTAATCGTGAATCAAATTACTTCTTAGGGTCATTAAGACCTTGAACCGAGTCTTAGGTTATCAAGTATATTAACCTTTCAAACCTTTAACAGTCATAAAACTATAGACTTTACTTCTCGTACTTAGGGAGATCAGCCCTTTGTACTGATACTGTGCACACTATCTTAAAGCTTTAAGCATCTTCATTAATCCCCTATATTAGGGTTGTTCATCTCAGTTTGACATCAGAATCCGCACCAAATAAAGTTGGTTTGGATAACTCAATAAATGATATTTAAATTGAATATTAACTTCTCAAGGTATACAATCGAATAAGTATTGTACACTTAAATGATACTTTTAAAAGAATCATATCATCTCATGTGAAATTCTAAACTTGGATATTCAAGAGTAAGAATTTGCTCAACAATAGTAATTAAGCATAGCAATTGCTTAATTTAAAGATTTTAGTTTAGGAAACCTGCCCAACAATACTAATAAGTTAGGGATAGAAAACTTGCCTCATGTGCAAGCTACAGTTATTACTCACTTCTTTAATTACTCTTACCTATCACACATTTACAATATCAATTAATCACAGGTTCGATATGATTATTGATTTACAATTAGTGTTCTTTGAACTCATTATTAGGTTTTTCAAATAATGGTTCACGTTGACTAATTAACTTGTTAATTAATCACATAACTTAAGTTATTAACTTGTATTAACAACTTATTACATACATAACATGTCTTCATGTTTATATCACATTATTTAAACTTTACAAATAATAGTTTAAGTCACATAATTAATGTATTAATTAATCACGTAACATAAATTATTAAACTCATATTAACATCTTATCATATATACAACATGTATTCATGTTTATTGGATTCAAACCACATTTCACAAAATTCCAACACTTAACATTTTTTTTTTCAAAATTTCAGGCCTGGCGCGGTCGCGTGCCTTTTAGCCTTGCACTCGGCGCAGGCCGCGCGGCTGCATTTTTCTAGAATTTCTGGTTCGCGAAGAACTTAGAAATTCGGCCACTTTCTCCAATTTCACACCAATACACTGATTAATAATGTTACCCATGAAATATAAACTTCACAGAAATATTATATATCACCTATACCATAATCTTAACATTCCAAGTCATGTAATTATACAATTCAAGAAATTAATTCTCACTGTTCTTCAAAACTTGTAAAGTTTTTATGAAAAATATATAATCTTTCATTACGGATTCGTTACTACACCGAATCCGTTCATTTTAACTCCATTCTCTTTGTTTAAACATATACAATCATATTCATACGTCAATTTTAATACAAATATAAGAATCAATCATGAATTTGACCCATATGGGTTATTCACCCATATCCAATACTCTGTAATTTTATAAACCCAATTATTAACAAAATTACTTGGTGTGATCAGTGTAAATCATAGATACATGATCCAACACATAATACTAACATATACGGTCACATATATAATAACCTCACACTTTAATTTTCCAAAAACAAGTACTGACAGAGAAATTTTATAATATCGTAGAAAATTCTATAACTTTTTGAAAAATCAATTAAGGCCAAATTATATAAAATATCCTTTAAAACATGTTTATATGTTAGAAAAAAAAACGTTATAATCACATACCCATATAGATAAAGACATATCATAACCCAATTTTCAAACTAGTTTTTCACATAAAACTAAAATACGTAAATGAAGACTTTGGAAAAATATAACTTTTAAAAACTTAAAAAGGAAGATTACCCTTTGTTAGTATGAAGATAATCACGGACAACACTTAATATTTTCTCAAATCTCTTTCTTTCCCTCAATTTTTCTCTTTTCCTCTGATATTTCTCTCTCAACTTTTCTCTGAGAATTTCTAACTTTTCCTTTGATAATGAATTAGGATAACCCAATATACGTATATATAAATATTATCGTTGTATTTACAACGGACTAACTCCTTTTAAGGCCCTATTTGCCTTCCTTCTTTTCCTCCTTTCTCTTTATTTTAATAAATAGTTTATAATATAGTTAATGTAACACTTTATTTAATTCAATTAATCTTATTTAAATTAATTAAATAAATTAAGATAATTCACATTTAAATCACATTGTCACATAATTAATATTTTTATTTATTAATTATGTTAATTCACTAAGTCTTTAATTAATTAAAGTAATATTATGCTTATTTAATTAATTCATTTAATCAAATAAACTCAATTAAATATATACCTTGAACTATTAAATTAATACACATTAATTTAATTAATGTAACACACATAATTAAATTAATCTACCATAAATTCATGAATTAATTATTTAACTCAATAATTAAATCATTAAAAATATTTATTTGTTTCAATAAATATTCAAATATCTTTACAAAATGCTCGTTCGTCACATCTTTCCCCCATTAAAAGGATTATGTCCTCAGAATCACGGTTCGATTAATAATTTCGTCCCATTACATTCTCATAACCAAAATATTTATTTATTTCAATAAATATTCAAACAACTTTACAAAACTCTCGTTTGTCACATCTTTCCCCCTTTAAAAGGATTTTGTCCCCAGAATCACGTTCACCTATTCAAGAAAATAAGTGTGGATAATTCTTCATCATATTCTCTTCGAGTTCCCACGTAGCTTCTTCATGGTTGTGGTTCCTCCAAATTACCTTAACAGAAGGTATTACTTTGTTCCTGAGAACTTGCTCTTTCCTGTCAACAATCTGAACAGGAACTTCTTTGTATGATAAATCTTTCTCAAATTGTAGGGGTTCATATTCTATCACATGTTTGTAATCGAGTTTATAACGTCGTAATACCGACACATGGAAAAACGTTGTGGACATGCACTGCAAGAACCCGAATTTTCAGATATTATTAAATAAGAATTTAATAAATAAAATTCTTAAACTGTGAGATGGATTCGAATAAGAATATATATATGTGATGTGAAGTATGTGGTATATTATATAGGGTAATATGGACTATGTAATATGTGTTTTTGTGATTTATAAATATATTATTAATATATTTGTTATTTATTTTAGAAATGATTCAATTGAGGTAAAGGAGGTGGATAAATTCCTATCAATATTAAATAATTTATAGAACTATTTTATCATAGTAAGTTGGTGACATTAAATATCCTTAATGTATAATCACCATATTCTTGTGTATGTGTATTAATAACTAGTATGTTTATAATATAGGTTATTAATAGCACTTAAGCTATCCATGAATAGGTTTGGATAGTGAAGCATGAGTTAGTTAAGGAATTAACTAATAAGAATAAATATTAGTTAATTTAAATTGGGAGTTATATTATGAAATAATATAATAAGAGTATTGAACCTTAATTAACTATGATGATATAGTATAGTGTTTAATTTACTTAAGTAAAGGAGTGAATTAATATGTGTGTTAATTATGTAATTATAGTTGATACTTTTTATAGATATTACTTATAGTAGTAATATGTGAGAAAGTCTAATGTGCGAATAACGTTAAATATATATATACGTTATTAAAAGAGGATGGAAATCATTATATCTTGAAATAAATATTTAATATTTGAAGAAATTATTTTGGGGAATAATTTATAGAAAAGAAAGAGAAATAATTATTATATATTTCTAATAAAGGATATTAAAATAAATTCTAATATTGAATTATTTAAATAAATGAGGAAATGTTATTTTTGAATAATAATATTACCTTATATGTTTTTGTATGAGGTAATAGGTATGATTAATTAATATGATAAATATATTACAACATATTTGCTATATGTAAATAAATTGATGAAAACAAATTATTATAATAGTAAATAAACTTGTTATCTATTTTTTATAAATAATATCTGTACATGTGCCGTACATACTTTTAATATATATTATATTAAGAATAATATCTTGAGACAATAAGTAAATTATTTTCTAATAAAGAATATCCTTATTTGGAGAAAACATAATATTTTATGTTATGGCTAAATACATAATTTCTAATGTACTTTCAAAACGAGTTTAATTTATAAAGGAAACTAAGTTATTTTAATAACTTGAGTTGCTATAGTATCGTAAGTGTTATAAATAATATTTGAATATTCTATTTGTAATATATATATATATATATATATATATATATATATGTGTGTGTGTGTGTGTGAACCTTGTGGCTTAATAGTCCTAAGTATATTGAACATGTGGTGGGTGAGTAATGTGGTGGAAATAAATTAGTGTCGAGAATGAGAATAAGCTTAGTGTAAGCTTGTGAGAAATGTCTTGTGTGGCACGATAATAGATTCGGTAATGAATTGATTAATTTGAGGATGGAAGAATTATTAGTTAAACAATTAATCTATATTAATTGTTATTATAGTATGTGGATTTATTATTATGGCTAGTGATAGTATAATAATAAGGAAATCGATTAAAAGTATAATCGATTTGTAATTATTAAGTTGATGAGGAAAGGATTAATTGTGATTACAAAGGATAGACGATTTACGAGTAATTAATTGATAATCTGTCAATTAACTATTATTGTGAAATATATTAATGAGCAAAGGAGATTATATTTACTCGATTACTTGTTTTGTGCAAGCATGCAATATATTAAACCTTTAATATATGGTAGTTATCTATATAATGCAATGTGACGCTTTGATATGGCTATATATTATATATATGGACTATATAGTAAGATTAATTTCATTGAGAGAGTTACATAATATTATTGATTTTGTGACATGATGTGAGTGGGTAAAGCTTAATGTATACCCTATTACCATCTAGTAATGTCAATAACAATTGTTAGTTGATAATGACTTCAAAAATTAATTGAAATTATAACCATTGTGATAATGATAATACCCAATTATATTATAGTTGGTATTAAAGAAAATATACATAGATTATATATGTGCAATTAAAATTACTACATGGTAATATTAATTATTTATGGGGATTACATCGTGACTCAATTATACAACCTAAGTGATTATATAATACAACCTAAGTGTTTATATTATTACTCTTGCTAGTTGCTATGTTGCTGAGTTCTATTGGCTTGTCCTAAAATGAAGGGTCATTCCTTCTTCACGTAAACACCACATGGCTACTACTCTATACCTTCCTTCTTAAATTTAGCATTTTAGAGCTAATGAGTATGGGGGAGTGGGTTTCATAATGGATTCCACCAACTCCTCACCAACTTCTTATTAACCACCATGTTCTTGATTCTTCCTTTTGTTTGAATTGGTATGTAAAGACATGGACTAGGTAATGAATTGCCTAAAAGAGTAATCTCTTCTTCTTTCATTTTCTTTTGCTGAGAATTTCTCTTAAGTGAAGAATTGATAGCAAGTATTTTGAGAGAGATATCAGTGAGGGAGAAACTTGTTATAGCAGCCAAAAACTAATTGCAGAGGTATAATTCCTATATTTCTCATTCATATTGGCAAGTCCTTGACTATGTAATTTAGATGTTAATTTAATTGTGGAATATGTTTATCAAGTATTATGTAAGCTTACAAGCATGATAGAAATGTTTTATAGCAGTTAAGAATCGAATTTGCTGTGAAATTTGTGAGTTGGGTTGCAGTCTGCCGAGCAGAAAGCTGCTCTATTTCTGGCAGGTCACCTGCGCAGCTGCGCCAGTTTTGTACTGGCCAGCGGCGCAGCTGCGCCGGTACCAGACTTGAGTTGGCCAAGGCCTTGCCCAGTTTTGAACTGGGGAGCTGCGCAGCTGCACCGGTACCAAATTCTGGTTTTGGTTTCTGTTTCAGTTCTGTTAAGTATTAGCATGTGGCCTCACTTGGAACAAGTATGTGAACATGATTAAACTATAGATATTAGTACATTACATGACATAAGCATGAATAATCATGATAGTGTACACGATTGACGAAAAACTTATGATTTTGAAATGAAACTTATGGTTTCGATTGTGAACTTAGAGACATATGTAATATGTATATATTCTGACTTTTGGGGTACATTAGTATGGTTTAAGAATGCATGAAAGGCATGATGATTTGCGTACATATGTTTCATAATGTAACATTAGCATGCATACTTCACTAATGCACATTTCTAACGAAAGTGTAAGTTTTGAAACAAACTTTGACACGTATGTACCATATCCATATTCTAATTTTGCAAGCACGTTTACATAGCCTTGAAATACATGACGAACATGTTAACATATGTATATATATAACATGAACATGTTAAGCCTTGTTAGTAAACTTTACTAATGAAAGTATAAGTTTTGAATGTGTACCTCGACATATTACCTTGAGGTTTGGATTCCGATAATTATGAACATGTTTGATAGTACACTTGGACTCTCTCATGTATCATACATGTATATATATACCATGACTACATATCATGAAACCAAGTTTAGCGTAAACGAAGCATGTTTTCAAACTAATAATCGTGATAGTTACAAGTATGAAGTATGAATATTTATGAACATGCCCAGTATGAGTTATATGATTACTTTATGTGTTTAAAGAACTAGCATGATAAACTTTGTGATGTTCATGACCTTGAGTGGCCTTAAATTGTTCGAATGTTTACTTAGAACCTATATCATGTAGATTGCATGTGAAAAGGTTAAACGAGCATGAAAGTATCCTTTAATGTGTATACATGCGATGTAGGACCATATGTTAATACTTGAATCCGACTTCGACGGTTAAATAGAGTATATTTGCTTTGTTATGGTCTTATGTGTTAGTAATGATAAATGAGAATGATTAACTCAAAAGATGGACTACACTAGCTATATGTAAATAGATTAGTGGTAGACAGACATGTGTATATGAAGAATGTTAGTAAGTACGTATGGTTAAAGTATACGTATACTTACATAGTTATTCTAGGAATACGATAAGAATGTGAGACAAAGTTTCTAAGAACCAAGTTAGACAACAATGTAACCTTTATTATTACATTGAGAATGTGTGGATACATATAACTGATGAATGTAATCTCTATGGTTAATATAACTATGTAGGATTACACGAAGTGTAGATATTCTTAAGCAGTTAAGTCATAGTTGTTAAACTACGAATCAGGTAAGTCTTTCAGATCCTATTTGATATATGAATTCAATAACTGTTAGATAATCTATATTATGCTGTGATAATGTGAACTTATATATGAACTTATATGAGATATAAATGAGATTGAAAGTTGATCTTTGATGATATACTTGTTATGTGAAAGTAACATGCGTAGCAAATATAAATTGTTTATAAATTCATGAATTGAGTATGATGTTGTATGCTATGTGATGCATGAAAACTGTTAGAATTGCTGAGCTGTCGAGCTCACTCTTCCAAATAACCACTTTTGCAGGTTAAGGATTCACGGTAAAGATTTCGTGCTTCTTGATTGATAAAGATAGATAGTATCGCAATGAAGAATACTTTTTAGATTATCTTTTGAACCGTGTTTAGGTTCTAAGAGTTGTACTTGATAATTGTATACGTTGTTTAAAACTTGTCGTACTGTAAAGATGTATTAGTTAATACATAGAGGATATCAAGTTGAGTTGTAAACGTTTATACAGAAATTGTGTAGAGCGAATCATAATATAGTGTGATTCAAGGATATGTAATTGATTCAAAGTTATGAAATCAATAAGATGAATTTATTCAAAGGATATTGAAAAGTTTAAATTATTCCACATTTTAGTAACATCGAATATGATGTAAAGCCGAGATCTTGGATATAAATAGAATTTATATTCTAAATTGTAATAAACAAAGTTGTATTCTTTTACTAATGATTAAAAGATGTAATAGTTTGACGATAGTAGTATCGTGACTGCACCGGATCCGAGGTAATAAAAGGGATCCGAATTTGGGGGCGTCACAGGTTGGTATCAGAGCTGTAGGTTATAAACCTTAGGTAAGTGTACCTTAGACTATAAACTGAGAGAGTGAAATATAAGATTAAAATATATCTAAGCGAAGATTCAAAGAAGAATCTCGAAATATCTAGAGAATGAGAATCAGGAGTTTCCTAACTCCGGTAATAAAAATGTTAAGATGATGTCTATAAGATGTATATGACAAAGATAATGAGAATAAATTCGAATGGAGTTTAGTTGATAGCAGGGAAAGAACCCTGAGGTATAGTGATGATCACGACGTGATCAGATTGAACTATGAAATGATAGATAGTCTGTAATGACTAAGTGTGTATAGCTTGATGCTATAAGTGAATGTACTATGAAAAGTACGAGATGAACTCATGAGGAGTTGTATGTGATGAAACATAGAAAGTTCGTAACGAGCAAGTGATAGAGTAAGATAGAGTTAAGTGTTGGACTTCCATTGAGGACTCATGTGATGGCGTAGTTGTACAAACTTTTGTATGGGCAGAAGTTTCGTGCTTGCACTAAGTGCGTCACATTGATAATCGTTGGAATGTTAGTGTCGCGGTATCATTATACATATGGCGAAAAGGTGATTCTTTTCTTATGTTTATTTTGATAGGTAGAGATTTCTAAGATGTAATTAGATAATATTAAGATTAGGTGCGAGTTCTTAAAACTCATGCTTATGACGAGTTTGTGACTCATAATCGTATGGTGGGACCCCTCAGCGAATGGACGACTTTGGTCTGACTAGGATAAGTTCCTACACCCATATGATTGTGGTAAGTTCCTGAACTTCCATGGTGTGGTAAGTTGGTGAACTGTACAGAGAATAGATATATTATATAAGAGTTTTGGAATAGTGAGCATTGATGGTGGTAAGAGATTGAAGTGATGGAGAAATTGGATTTTCATAAATCTTCTAGCTACGCTAGGTTTTCAAAATTTATTGACTTCGTGCTAGTGTTTGCACTTCGGTTTTCTTGAGAAAAACATTGTGTCGGGTAACTGAACCAATGAGTTTTAAAAACAACACCATTATTCGTATGTCTAAGCTATTTATTTCAGCTAAGACAAAAATGATTTGAAAATCTTTCAAAATGTATTTTGACCATGTGCATCATTTGATATGGTGTAGGATGGTAAACGATGGAGTCATCAATGCAATCGAACCTAGTGTCGGAAGTGATCGTAAGATCGTCCGTCCATTATGGTATGATGTAATATGGCAGAGTCACAGAATGACGGAATCTTCAACGTACTACTAAATTGGTGCGGCATTTTGTCGTCATAAAACGATTTTTGGTTTTCTTTCGAATTATGAAAAGTTGACTATATTATTTTAATTAATGTCTGAATTGTTGATAAGAGTCTAAGCAATTTGATTCGGCTAGGCGACTGTTGAAAAGTGATTATAGAATTCAAGCATTCTTGTGTATTTATGCCAAACCAGATTGCTCTGGTGCGAATTCAGATGTTGAAAAGCTGAGGTGAACAATCCTATAAGGGAACATGTTTTCGGGGACAATGGTTCCGAGCGTAACGCATATAGTCATTACTGTGACATCCCAGATTTTTAGAATTTATAAATGAGAATTTAATAAATAAAATTCTTATTATCTGATGTTTTGAGTTTAAGTATGTGAATACGTGTCATATATGGTGAAATATGTGAATCTATGTGAAGATAATTTAAATATTAATGTTAATATTTATTGGAGTAAATAAATATTTTAATTGAATTATTTATTGAGTTAAATAAATAATTATGTGATTATTATGGAGTAATGTAATTAAGTGTAGTATATTAATTAAATGAATATTTAGTATTTAATTGATATAATGATTTTATGTTATAGTTCTAATTTAATTGAGATAATTAAATTAGATGAGTAATGTGATGAGTGTTACATGCAATTATAATTAGCAATTAATTATAATTATGTGACAATTTTATGTGCTTAATTGATGTTAGACTTTTAATTAATTAAATTAGAATGTTAAGATTTAATTAATTAAAGAGTAGCATTAAAGTATGTGTTAAAAGGATTTAATAAAATAAAGAAAAGAGTTTTTAAATGATTTTTTTCCAAACAAGGCCCTTACTTTTGTTTTAAAACTGTTTTACCCAAACATGACCTTAACTACTAAAAATCTGTTTTTAAAATAACTTGTTTTGCCAAACAAGCCTTAGGACTTTTAAAAAAAAAATTCAAAGGTGTAACCTCTATTTTAATTGTAATTAGTATAGGATTTATTATATACATTAATATTGTAAGTTACATATTATGTATATATGTTGTATGTATATTTTGTATATACGTTGGTTAAAAGAACAAAACAAAGGTTAGTCTGTGTTAGAGAGAAAACACAGAGAAAGATGGAGTGAAAAGAGAAGAAGGGAAGAAGAAGAGAAAGAAAGGGGAAAGAGACCTTGAAAGAATTCTCGCTAAGCCATTATCTTCTTCTCCTAAGCATAATCAAAGGGTATAACTTATAAATTTAGTTTTAATAATGTGTTTTATGTTGTGGAACTTCTCTGTAAAAATGTTTTTCATGAAAGTTAGTAATTTTGTTGAATATATGTTGGAATTTTGTTAATATACTGTTTATAAATTTAATTAGATGCCATAAACAATGATTTTCAGAAATCAAATTGATTGTAGAAACACGTTTTAATAGAAAAGTTATGTTCATATGAGTTTTAGGTAATATGGTTGATTTTAGTTTGAAGAATTGATATATGTTAATATGTTTATTAAGAATTTGTTTGATGCTATCTTCAATTACGTATATAATGCATGTATATAGAGTTAAATTGCTTGAGAAAGTGATTTACAAAGAATGGTTTTATAAAATATATAAGTTTTATGAAAATATCAAATTTAATTTCTAAAACTCTTGATTATTGTTGTTTAAATGTTTTTGTGTTTGGAGATATGTTATATGAGTGTATTGTATCAAGTATATGCTATACATTGTTCTAGTAGCTTGTTATTGCCGTTTGATGGCATGTTGGGTTTAATCGGTGAAACAGGGAGGCTGCACTGCCTGCTTCTGTCTGCGTACCTGCGCAGCTGCGCCGGGAACACAGCCAGAAGCAGCGCAGCTGCGCCACTGGGTTTTCTCAGGCTGGTCACCTGCGCAGCTGCGCCGGTGCCAAGGCTTATAGCTGCGCAGCTGCGCCGTGTCCTGGGCAGAGGCAGTGAGTTTTATTTAAGTGTGCAGTTTATTTTTATGACTAAGTTACATTGTTGCTAGAATAATGATCATATATTTAAGTTGCAATAGCATGTTGATAACATGAATTTGACAATTTGGTAATTGTAAAAGAAAAGAGGTTTTGAAAACCTTAAAGTATTAATTGAATTATTTTTTAATGGTGAATTGGTTAATTATAATTTGTATAATTATAATCAAGAGTAAATGTTTAAATTAAATTATAATTTTTGTTAAATTATAATGAATATTAGTTGATTTATTTTAATCAATTAGATGTTAATTTAAATTATAATTTATGTAATTATAATTTAATAAATGCATGTTTAATTATGGATTATAAATTGATAATTGCATGATTAATTATAATTTGTGTAATTATAATGCATGATATAGTTTAATTGATTATAAGTTATAATTTGTTTAATTATAACTTAATATGTGATTATAATTTGGAATAATTATAATCAAGATAAAAGTGTAATTTAAATTATAATTTATATAATTATAATTTAATGAGGGCATGAATAAAAATTGAGTATTTATAATCTAAGTAATGGGTTAAGTTAAGTATGCTTAAATTATGATTTAATGCATGATGTAGTTGATTCATTATAAATTATGATTGTTTAATTGTAGTTTGATTAAAGTGGATGTTCAAATCATAATTTGTTTAATTATAATTTAAAATGAGTATGTAATTATTAGTTGATTAATCATGAGAAATGTAAAATGACTATGTGATGTGATTAATTATGTGGTAATTAATTATTAACTTATGAGTTAAAGAGGAATGAGTTAACCTAAAGTGGATAACTAAATATTAGGATTAGCTATGTGATAATTAACTGATATTGTTAATTATACATAAGGTTTGACAGCGAGTGTCAAACGAGTAAATAGAAGAGAATTAGAAAGTATAAAGTATTATTTACTTAGACATTTGATAAGCATTGCTAGGTGACTAATAATTGATGCGTATGGTAATACGTTATGTAGGATCATGAAGCAGATTATATTAAGCTATTTTTCGGTAATTGGTAATCTACGAGCCAGGCAAGTCTTTCGGTTCCTATTTTCTATGTGAACTTGATGATATTATGAACTGTTTTAAATTGTATTGCACAGAGTATGCTATGTTGTATATGTTGCAAGCATGAAATGTTAAAGTCAATTATGACTACATTGATTGATTTAATAATGTTGATTGAGTAAGGAACTCAATCTTTATATTTGTTATGTGATTAAAGCATGTATGCCATGTTACTTTAATATTGAGCATGTTAATTATGTGCTATGTGATGCATGAAAACTGTTAGATCTTGCTGAGATGTCGAGCTCACTCTTATAAATAATCATTTTTGCAGGTCAAGGTTGCAAGGTAAAGATACGTGTTAAGTGATTTATAGAGATCAATGTTAAAGAATATTAATTTTGTTAAATTTCAAATTGTAGTTGATGTTTTCATTGTAACTTAATTGTTAAGTTGTAAGTTGAGCTATCCGATGTGTAATGGATATTGCTTAGTGATGTAAGACTTTGTATAGTCCCTTCGTTGTAGCGATTCATGTAATAGAATTGAATCAAATATTTGTAATGTTAAGGTTGCGATTCAGGGCAATATAGAAAGAAAGTTTATAAAAATTTTAAATATTCCGCATTTTTAGTGATTTTAATATCGAATAATGACGTAAAGATAGATTAAAGATGTATTGCTAATGATCGAGGATGAGAATTATATTGTCTGAATTTTAGGGTCGTTACAGTTGGTATCAAAGCTGATAGGTTATACACATTAGGTAAGAGTACCTTAGGCTATGACTTTAGAGAATGAGAAGTTAAGTTAAGTTACGTATAATGAAAAGGAGATTCTTTTCACATACGTGGAAGTGTAGGATGTGTGAAGTCCTAGTAATGTTATAAGAAGAAAGTGAGGATAACGAGGAATGAAATTCGAATAAAATATTGAACTATATGAACGAAGTTAGAAATTCTTAAAGGAAGAGTTGTTTAATAAACAAAAAGATTCAAAGAAGAATCTTGGAAAGATATGTAGATGAGAATCAGGAGTTGTCTAACTCCAATAATAATATAGTTAACGAATAACGATGAATAGATGAAGTCTATGAGATTAAAAGCATGACTGAAATCATGGTATAATATGATATAAGTATAGATAAGAAGTTTTAAAACAAAACGATAATGAGATAAGGAATAATCATAAGGGAGATGATTATAGAATAAGATCACGACGTGATATCTTTTAAATTGTAAAGGACAGATGGTCTATAATGATTGAATAGTTATAGTTTGAGACTATAACGAGAATGTACTATGAGATAGTACGAGATTAACTCACGAGGAGTTATAAATGATGGGATACAGAATGTCTGTATCGAGCATAGGATAAGAAGTTATAAGTAAGATAGAGTTAAGTGGGATTTCAACTGAGGACTCATGTGGTGACTGAGTTGTACAAATCTTTGTATGGGCAGGGTTTTGTGCTTACACTTGGTTTATCATATTGATAATCGTTGGAAGGTTGGTGTCGCACTATCGATATATATATGACGAGGAGGTGATTCTTTTCTCATATTATATTTGATAGTTAGAGTCAATAGAGATTAGATTAGATGATATTAAGATTTGATTAGATGATCTTAAGGTTAGGCGAGTTCTTAAAACTCATACTTATGGTAAGATCGTGACACATAATTGTATGTATGTTTTGAACCCCTAAGCATATGGACAGTCTCTGATCAGTTCTTTGACTACGTATTGCTAGGACAAGTTCTTAAACTCATATTATTGTGGCAAGTTCCTGAACTTCCAAAGTGTGGTAAGTTCGATGAACTATACTGGGTATAGAAAGTTTATAATATAGAAAGCATTGATGTTGTTTAAGGTTGATAGAATGATTAAGTAATGATGGAGTAAAGAGTTATATTGATGGAGAAAGTTTTTATATTCTAAATCTCCTAGCTTTGCTAGTTTTTCAAAATTCATTGACTTCGTGCTGATGTTGCACTTCTGTTTTCTTGAAAAATATTGGATCAATGATGGAACCAATGAATTTTAAAAATTGTGCTATTATTCATATGTCTGTGCTAATTGCTTCAGCTAGACAAAAATAATTTTAAAAAATTTCAAAATATATTTTATGTGTTCTATACATCATTTGATATGGTGTAGAAAAAAAGAATCGAGGAAGTTATCAATGCAGTTAAACCTAGTGTTGGATGTGATCGTATGATCGTCAGCCACTATGGTATAAGGTAGTATGACGACGTCATGTAATGACGAAATTCTCAACGTATCAGTAATACGATACGGTATCAGGATATTGTGAAAAGATTTATTATTATTTTAGTTTTCTTAAACTATATATATATATATATATATATATATAAAAGAAGAGATTTATTTACTTTTAGTTTCTTTAAACGAAAAAATATATATATATATTTTGAGTTGGTTAAGGATATATATATATATATATGTATATTTCGATTGATGTCCGAATTGTTGCTAGAAGTCTATGCTACTTGATTCAGCTAGACAAATATTGAAAGATGTTTATGAAATTCGAGCGTTTTTGGTCAAACTATGCCAAACCAAATTGTTTTGGTGCGGATTCAGATGTTAAGAAGCTGAGGTGAACAACCCTATAAAAGGGGACATGTTATCGGAGACAATAGTTCCGAGTGTAACGCATATAGTCGTTACGATGTACTACAGTTTGGGCCCGACGTAGGGGTGCGATAGGCTGGCCACCTAGAGTACCGATGCGGTTTTATAGTGTAAAGTACCGGGGGTGAAGCACTAATAAACCTAAAAATAAGTTCAAGGTCTTGCGAACACTCAGCATGATTTGGAATCTTTTAAATTCCTGAGTTGTTTATATCGCTTCCCAATTATTGAGCAATTGTGGAAGATTCTTATTATTCTGAAGGAGAATGTAGCGAGAAGGATATTGCTTAGAAAGAAGTAGTTGTTGAATGCTTTAATCCAGTGAATAGAGATTAAAGTAAAAATCTATTTTGATAGAATGATATATATAGATTGATAGACTTGAATTTCGAGGACGAAATTCTTAGAAGAAGGGGTGAATGTGATAACCCGAATAATTATAGATGGTGAATTATATAGTATATTAATTCTACGAGTAGAATATATGGTAATGATCTTTAGTAAGGGAAGGAATGAGTTAAAGAAAATATATTATATTTGATATACGATTGTGTTTGATTGAAGGTTAAGTAATAAAACCTTAACCTTGTTGAAGATGTGAATTTAGTAGAGATATATGTGTAGTTTATATAAATGTCGTTATGATAATGAGTTAAAGTTATTCAACAATAAAATTGTGAAAGAGATTTTTGTGAATCCTTGAGTAAGGTAGGGTTTCGGTGATTCCGAGGACGGAATCCTTATAAGGAGGGAAGAATGTGACATCCCAGATTTTTAGAATTTATAAATGAGAATTTAATAAATAAAATTCTTATTATCTGATGTTTTGAGTTTAAGTATGTGAATACGTGTCATATATGGTGAAATATGTGAATCTATGTGAAGATAATTTAAATATTAATGTTAATATTTATTGGAGTAAATAAATATTTTAATTGAATTATTTATTGAGTTAAATAAATAATTATGTGATTATTATGGAGTAATGTAATTAAGTGTAGTATATTAATTAAATGAATATTTAGTATTTAATTGATATAATGATTTTATGTTATAGTTCTAATTTAATTGAGATAATTAAATTAGATGAGTAATGTGATGAGTGTTACATGCAATTATAATTAGCAATTAATTGTAATTATGTGACAATTTTATGTGCTTAATTGATGTTAGACTTTTAATTAATTAAATTAGAATGTTAAGATTTAATTAATTAAAGAGTAGCATTAAAGTATGTGTTAAAAGGATTTATTAAAATAAAGAAAAGAGTTTTTAAATGATTTTTTTCCAAACAAGGCCCTTACTTTTGTTTTAAAACTGTTTTACCCAAACATGACCTTAACTACTAAAAATCTGTTTTTAAAATAACTTGTTTTGCCAAACAAGCCTTAGGACTTTTAAAAAAAAATTCAAAGGTGTAACCTCTATTTTAATTGTAATTAGTATAGGATTTATTATATACATTAATATTGTAAGTTACATATTATGTATATATGTTGTATGTATATTTTGTATATACGTTGGTTAAAAGAACAAAACAAAGGTTAGTCTGTGTTAGAGAGAAAACACAGAGAAAGATGGAGTGAAAAGAGAAGAAGGGAAGAAGAAGAGAAAGAAAGGGGAAAGAGACCTTGAAAGAATTCTCGCTAAGCCATTATCTTCTTCTCCTAAGCATAATCAAATTGTATAACTTATAAATTTAGTTTTAATAATGTGTTTTATGTTGTGGAACTTCTCTGTAAAAATGTTTTTCATGAAAGTTAGTAATTTTGTTGAATATATGTTGGAATTTTGTTAATATACTGTTTATAAATTTAATTAGATGCCATAAACAATGATTTTCAGAAATCAAATTGATTGTAGAAGCACGTTTTAATAGAAAAGTTATGTTCATATGAGTTCATATGAGTTTTAGGTAATATGGTTGATTTTAGTTTGAAGAATTGATATATGTTAATATGTTTATTAAGAATTTGTTTGATGCTATCTTCAATTACGTATATAATGCATGTATATAGAGTTAAATTGCTTGAGAAAGTGATTTACAGTGAATGGTTTTATAAAATATATAAGTTTTATGAAAATATCAAATTTAATTTCTAAAACTCTTGATTATTGTTGTTTAAATGTTTTTGTGTTTGGAGATATGTTATATGAGTGTATTGTATCAAGTATATGCTATACATTGTTCTAGTAGCTTGTTATTGCCGTTTGATGGCATGTTGGGTTTAATCGGTGAAATAGGGAGGCTGCACTGCCTGCTTCTGTTTGCGTACCTGCGCAGCTGCGCCGGGAACACAGCCAGAAGCAGCGCAGCTGCGCCACTGGGTTTTCTCAGGCTGGTCACCTGCGCAGCTGCGCCGGTGCCAAGGCTTATGGCTGCGCAGCTGCGCCGTGTCCTGGGCAGAGGCAGTGAGTTTTATTTAAGTGTGCAGTTTATTTTTATGACTAAGTTACATTGTTGCTAGAATAATGATCATATATTTAAGTTGCAATAGCATGTTGATAACATGAATTTGACAATTTGGTAATTGTAAAAGAAAAGAGGTTTTGAAAACCTTAAAGTATTAATTGAATTATTGTTTAATGGTGAATTGGTTAATTATAATTTGTATAATTATAATCAAGAGTAAATGTTTAAATTAAATTATAATTTTTGTTAAATTATAATGAATATTAGTTGATTTATTTTAATCAATTAGATGTTAATTTAAATTATAATTTATGTAATTATAATTTAATAAATGCATGTTTAATTATGGATTATAAATTGATAATTGCATGATTAATTATAATTTGTGTAATTATAATGCATGATATAGTTTAATTGATTATAAGTTATAATTTGTTTAATTATAACTTAATATGTGATTATAATTTGGAATAATTATAATCAAGGTAAAAGTGTAATTTAAATTATAATTTATATAATTATAATTTAATGAGGGCATGAATAAAAATTGAGTATTTATAATCTAAGTAATGGGTTAAGTTAAGTATGCTTAAATTATGATTTAATGCATGATGTAGTTGATTCATTATAAATTATGATTGTTTAATTGTAGTTTGATTAAAGTGGATGTTCAAATCATAATTTGTTTAATTATAATTTAAAATGAGTATGTAATTATTAGTTGATTAATCATGAGAAATGTAAAATGACTATGTGATGTGATTAATTATGTGGTAATTAATTATTAACTTATGAGTTAAAGAGGAATGAGTTAACCTAAAGTGGATAACTAAATATTAGGATTAGTTATGTGATAATTAACTGATATTGTTAATTATACATAAGGTTTGACAGCGAGTGTCAAACGAGTAAATAGAAGAGAATTAGAAAGTATAAAGTATTATTTACTTAGACATTTGATAAGCATTGCTAGGTTACTAATAATTGATGCGTATGGTAATACGTTATGTAGGATCATGAAGCAGATTATATTAAGCTATTTTTCGGTAATTGGTAATCTACGAGCCAGGCAAGTCTTTCGGTTCCTATTTTCTATGTGAACTTGATGATATTATGAACTGTTTTAAATTGTATTGCAAAGAGTATGCTATGTTGTATATGTTGCAAGCATGAAATGTTAAAGTCAATTTATGACTACATTGATTGATTTAATAATGTTGATTGAGTAAGGAACTCAATCTTTATATTTGTTATGTGATTAAAGCATGTATGCCATGTTACTTTAATATTGAGCATGTTAATTATGTGCTATGTGATGCATGAAAACTGTTAGATCTTGCTGAGCTGTTGAGCTCACTCTTATAAATAATCATTTTTGCAGGTCAAGGATGCAAGGTAAAGATACGTGTTAAGTGATTTATAGAGATCAATGTTAAAGAATATTAATTTTGTTAAATTTCAAATTGTAGTTGATGTTTTCATTGTAACTTAATTGTTAAGTTGTAAGTTGAGCTATCCGACGTGTAATGGATATTGCTTAGTGATGTAAGACTTTGTATAGTCCCTTCGTTGTAGCGATTCATGTAATAGAATTGAATCAAATATTTGTAATGTTAAGGTTGCGATTCAGGGCAATATAGAAAGAAAGTTTATAAAAATTTTAAATATTCCGTATTTTTAGTGATTTTAATATCGAATAATGACGTAAAGATAGATTAAAGATGTATTGCTAATGATCGAGGATGAGAATTATATTGTATGAATTTTGGGGTCGTTACAATTACAAAACACTACGTTGCGGCCCAACGTAGTGGTACAATAGGCTGGCCACCTAGAGTACGCGTGGAGGGTGTTTTCAGTCTTTGTGATTGATAAACACTCTGGTTTGCAGTGTGAAGAATTTTGTTGAAGCATTAGTAAACCTGTGGAAAAGTTCACGGTCTTGTGACCCCTTAGCATAATCTGAAATCTGAGTTATTCATACTCATTCCCGATTATTGAAAAATCGTGAAAGATTCTTATTCTTCTGAAGGATGAATGTAGAAGTAGAATGTTCCTTAGAAAGGAGAAAGTGCAGAATGCGATTGAGAATGTTATAATAATAAAACTTCTGAAAAGAGAATGAATAAAATTATTCAAGAGAATATGTAATATTCGGAATAGCACCGAGTAGAGGAAGTTTCGGTGATTCCGATGATGGAATCCTCATAAGGGGGAGAAGATGTAAGAACCCGAATTTTCAGATATTATTAAATAAGGATTTAATAAATAAAATTCTTAAACTGTGAGATGTATTCGAATAAGAAGTATGGGGTATTATATTATATAGGGCAATATGGACTATGTAATATGTGTTTTTGTGATTTATAAATATATTATTAATATATATATTTTATTTATTTTAGAAATTATTCAATTGAGGTAAATGAGGTGGATAAATCCCTATCGATATTAAATAATTTATAGAATTATTTTATCATAGTAAGTTGGTGACATTAAATATCCTTAATGTATAATCACCATATTCTTGTGTATGTGTATTAATAACTAGTATGTTTATAATATAAGTTATTAATAACACTTAAGCTATCCGTGAATAGGTTTGGATAGTGAAGCATGAGTTAGTTAAGGAATTAACTAATAAGAATAAATATTAGTTAATTTAAATTGGGAGTTATATTATGGAATAATATAATGAGAGTATTGAACCTTAATTAACTATGATGATATAGTACAGTGTTTAATTTACTTAAGTAAAGGAGTAAATTAATATGTGTGTTGATTATGTAATTATAGTTGATACTTTTTATGTATATTACTTAGAGTAGTAATATGTGAGAAAGTCTAATGTGCGAATAACGTTAAATATATATATATATATATATATATATATATATATATATATATATATATACGTTATTAAAAGAGGATGGAAATCATTATATCTTGAAATAAATATTTAATATTTGAAGAAATTGTTTTGGGGAACAATTTATAGAAAAGAAAGATAAATAATTATTATATATTTCTAATAAAGGCTATTAAAATAAATACTAATATTGAATTATTTTAAATAAACGAGGAAATGTTATTTTTGAATAATAATATTACCTTATATATTTTTGTATGAGGTAATAGGTATGATTAATTAATATGGTAAATATATTAAAACATATTTGCTATGTGTAAATAAATTGATGGAAACAAATTATTATAATAGAAAATAAACTTGTTATCTATTTTCTATAAATAATATATGTACATGTGACGTACATACTTTTAATAGATATTATATTAAGAATAATATCTTGAGACAATAAGTAAATTATTTTCTAATAAAGAATATCCTTATTTGGAGAAAACATAATATTTTATGTTATGGCTAAATACATAATTTCTAATGTACTTTCAAAAGGAGTTTAATTTATAAAGGAAACTAAGTTATTTTAATAACTTGAGTTGCTATAGTACCGTAAATGTTATAAATAATATTTGAATATTCTATTTGTAATATATATATGTGAACCTTGTGGCTTAATAGTCCTAAGTATATTGAACATGTGGTGGGTGAGTAATGTGGTGGAAATAAATAAGTGTCGAGAATGAGAATAAGCTTAGTGTAAGCTTGTGAGAAATGCCTTGTGTGGCACGATAATAGATTCGGTAATGAATTGATTAATTCGAGGATGGAAGAATTATTAGTTAAACAATTAATCTATATTAATTGTTATTATAGTATGTGGATTTATTATTATGGCTAGTGATAGTATAATAATAAGAAAATCGATTATAAGTATAATCGGATTTGTAATTATTAAGTTGATGAGGAATGGATTAATTGTGATTACAAAGGATAGACGATTTACGAGTAATTAATTGATAATATGTCAATTAACTATTATTGTGAAATATATTAATGAGCAAAGGAGATTATATTTACTCGATTACTTGTTTTGTGCAAGCATGCGATATATTAAACCTTTAATATATGGTAGTTATCTATATAATGCAATGTGATGCGTTGATATGGCTATATATTATATATATGGACTATATAGTAAGATTAATTTCATTGAGAGAGTTACATAATATTATTGATTTTGTGACATGATGTGATTGGGTAAAGCTTAATGTATACCCTATTACCATTTAGTAATGTCAATAACAATTGTTAGTTGATAATGACTTCAATAATTAATTGAAATTATAACCATTGTGATAATGATAATACCCAATTATATTATAGTTGGTATTAAAGAAAATATACATAGATTATATATGTGCAATTAAAATTACTACATAGTAATATTAATTATTTATGGAGATTACAGCGTGACTCAATTATACAACCTAAGTGATTATATAATATAACCTAAGTGTTTATATTATTACTCTTGCTAGTTGCTATGTTGCTGAGTTCTATTGGCTTGTCCTAAAATGAAGGGTCATTCCTTCTTCACGTAAACACCACATGGCTACTACTCTATACCTTCCTTCTTAAATTTAGCATTTTAGAGCTAATGAGTATGGGGGAGTGGGTTTCATAATGGATTCCACCAACTCCTCACCAACTTCTTATTAACCACCATGTTCTTGATTCTTCCTTTGGTTTGAATTGGTATGTAAAGACATGGACTAGGTAATGAATTGCCTATAAGAGTAATCTCTTCTTCTTTCATTTTCTTTTGCTGAGAATTTCCCTTAAGTGAAGAATTGATAGCAAGTATTTTGAGAGAGATATCAGTGAGGGAGAAACTTGTTATAGCAGCCAAAAACTAATTGCAGAGGTATAATTCCTATATTTCTCATTCATATTGGCAAGTCCTTGATTATGTAATTTAGATGTTAATTTAATTGTGGAATATGTTTATCAAGTATTATGTAAGCTTACAAGCATGATAGAAATGTTTTATAGCAGTTACGAATCGAATTTGCTGTGAAATTTATGAATTGGGTTGCAGTCTGCCGAGCAGAAAGCTGCTCTGTTTCTGGCCGGCCACCTGCGCAGCTGCACCAGTTTTGTACTGGCCAGCGGCGCAGCTGTGCCGGTACCAGACTTGAGTTGGCCAAGGCCCTGAGCAGCTGTACCAGTTTTGAACTGGGGAGCTGCGCAGCTGCACCGGTACAAAATTCTAGTTTTGGTTTCTGTTTCAGTTCTGTTAAGTGTTAGCATGTGGCCTCACTTGGAACAAGTATGTGAACATGATTAAACTATAGATATTAGTACATTACATGACATAAGCATGAATAATCATGATAGTGTACACGATTGACGAAAAACTTATGATTTTAAAATGAAACTTATGGTTTCAGTTGTGAACTTAGAGACATATGTAATATATATATATTCTGACTTTTGGGATACATTAGTATGGTTTAAGAATGCATGAAAGGCATGATGATTTGCGTATATATGTTTCATAATGTAACATGAGCATGCATACTTCACTAATGCACATTTCTAACGAAAGTGTAAGTTTTGAAACAAACTTTGACACGTATATACCATATTCATATTCTAATTTTGCAACCACGTTTACATGGCCTTGAAATACATAACGAACATGTTAACATATGTATATATATAACATGAACATGTTAAGCCTTGTTAGTAAACTTTACTAATGAAAGTATAAGTTTTGAATGTGTACCTTGACATATTACCTTGAGGTTTGGATTCCGATAATTATGAACATGTTTGATAGTACACTTGGACTCTCTCATGTATCATACATGTATATATATACCATGACTACATATCATGAAACCAAGTTTAGCGTAAACGAAGCATATTTTCAAACTAATAATCGTGATAGTTACAGGTATGAAGCATAAATATTCATGAACATGCCCAGTATGAGTTATATGAATACTTTATGTGTTTAAAGAACTAGCATGACAAACTTTGTGATGTTCATGACCTTGAGTGGCCTTAAATTGTTGGAATGTTTGCTTAGAACCTATATCGTGTAGATTGCACGTGAAAAGGTTAAACGAGCATGAAAGTATCATTTAATGTATATACATGCTATGTAGGACCATATGTTAATACTTGAATCCGACTTCGACGGTTAAGTAGAGTATATTTGCTTTGTTATGGTCTTATGTGTTAGTAATGATAAATGAGAATGATTAACTCAAAAGATGGACTACACTAGCTATATGTAAATAGATTAGTGGTAGACAGGCATGTGTATATGAAGAATGTTAGTAAGTACGTATGGTTAAAGTATATGTATACTTACATAGTTATTCTAGGAATACGATAAGAATGTGAGACGAAGGTTCTAAGAACCAAGTTAGACAACAATGTAACCTTTATTATTACATTGAGAATGTGTGGATACATATAACTGATGAGTGTGATCTCTATGGTTAATATAACTGTATAGGATTACACGAAGTGCAGATATTCTTAAGCAGTTAAGTCGTAGTTGTTAAACTACGAATCAAGCAAGTCTTTCAGTTCCTATTTGATATATGAATTCAATAACTGTTAGATGAATTATATTATGCTGTGATAATGTGAACTTATATATGAACTATATATGAGATATAAATGAGATTGAAAGTTGATCTTTGATGATATACTTGTTATGTGAAAGTTACATGCGTAGTAAATATAAATTGTTTATAAATGCATGAACTGAGTATGATGTTGTATGCTCTGTGATGCATGAAAACTGTTAGAATTGTTGAGTTGTCGAGCTCACTCTTGCAAATAACCACTTTTGCAGGTTAAGGATTCACGGTAAAGATTTCGTGCTTCTTGATTGATAAAGATAGATAGTATCGCAATGAAGAATACTTTTTAGATTATCGTTTGAACCCTGTTTAGGTTCTAAGAGTTGTACTTGATAATTGTATATGTTGTTTAAAACTTGTCGTACTGTAAAGATGTATTAGTTAATACATAAAGGATATCAAGTTGAGTTGTAAACGTTTATACAAAAATTGTGTAAAGCGAATCATAATATAGTGTGATTCAAGGATATGTAATTGATTCAAAGTTATGAAATCAATAAGATGAATTTATTCAAAGGATATTGAAAAGTTTAAATTATTCCGCATTTTAGTAACATCGAATATGATGTAAAGCCGAGATCTTGGATATAAATAGAATTTATATTCTAAATTGTAATAAACAAAGTTGTATTCTTTTACTAATGATTATAAGATGTAATAGTTTGACGATAGTAATATCGTGAGTGCACCGGATCCGAGGTAATAGAAGGGACCCGAATTTGGGGCATCACATGCTCCAGTGCCGGAGGTAAAGCTACCTCATAGGCTACTTCTCCAATTCTTCGGAGTACCTCAAAGGGTCCAATGAACCTCGGGCTTAATTTTCCCTTTTACCAAATCTGATATTTCCCGTCCAAGGAGATACCTTCAAAAATACAAAACTACCCGATTCAAACTCTACATTCTTGCGGTGTGGATCGGCATATTTCTTCTGCCTATCCTGAGCCGTTACTAATCTTGTCCGAATCACTTTAACTATCTCTGTCGTTTTTTGGACTAACTCTGGCCCTAGCAATTGTCTTTCGCCAACTTCATCCCAGTAAAGTGGAGTTCTGCACTTTCTACCGTACAACGCTTCGTAAGGCGGCATACCAATACTAGCGTGGTAACTATTATTATAACCAAATTCTACAAGCGGCAAATGATCATCCCAATTGCCTTTAAAATCCATTATGCATGCTCTAAGCATATCCTCTAATGTTTGGATCGTTCTTTCACTTTTCCCGTCAGTCTGAGGGTGATAAGCGGTGCTCATCCTCAACTGTGTTCCCATGCATTCTTGCAGTAGTCCAGAAATTTGATGTGAAGCGCGGATCACAGTCAGAAATAATTGACACTGGCACCCCATGCCTCGAAACAATCTCTTTTACATATAACTTCGCCAATTATTCTAGGTTAAATCTGATTTTGATCGAAAGAAAGTGTGTGGATTTCGTTAATCGATCGACGATAACCCATACTGCGTCATAGCCTTTCTGGGTCGTCGGAAGGCCAACAACAAAATCCATTGTAATATGTTCCCATTTCCATTCTAGGATCTCTAGAGGTTGTAGCAAACCACTTGGTCTTTGGTGTTCTGCCTTGACCCTTTGGCAAGTCAGACACTTGGCAACACAATCGGCCACGTCCCTCTTCATATTTGGCCACCAAAAGTGTTGTCGTAAATCTTGATACATCTTGGTACTTTCGGGATGAATGGAATACCTCGAACTATAAGCCTCGCTCAGAATGTCCTCCTTAATTTCTGGTACTGGCGGTACCCAAACTCTATTTTCAAACCTCAACAATCCTTCACTGTCCAATTTAAATCTAAGTTCAGTCCCTTCAGATATCTTTTTCTTTACATCCTCACATTCCTTATCCAGAATTTGAGCTTCTTTAACCTTATCCAATAAAGTTGTACCAGCTTGCATCTAGAACAGTTTCTCGTCAGTCTCCATTGGACATCCTACTTCCAATTTCAGCTTTTCCATTGCTGAAATCAATTCTTCCTGTGCTGTCAGCATCATCAACTTCTCCCGACCATTTCTGCTTAAGGCGTCGGCTACAACATTCGATTTGCCTGGGTGGTATAAGATATCACAATCATAATCCTTTATTAACTCCAGCCACCTTCTTTGGCACATATTCAAGTCTTTTTGTGGGAAAATATACTTCAGACTCTTATGGTCTGTATATATTTCACACTTCTCCCCATAGAGATAGTGTCTTCAAATCTTTAAAGCAAATACGACCGCAACTAATTCCAAATCGTGGGTTGGATATCCCTTCTCATAATCTTTTAGTTGTCGTGACGCATACGCAATGACTCTGCCATTTTGCATAAGTACACAGCCTAGCCCTTTATGCGACGCATCACTATATACCACAAAACTTCCTGTGTCATCCGTAAGGGACAACACAAGTGTTGTACTCAACCTTCTCTTAAGCTCTTGAAAACTTTCCTCATACTTTTTCGTCCAAACAAATTTTACAACTTTCCTAGTCAAATTCGTTAGCGGAGTGGCGATTTTGGAAAAATCCTAAATAAATCTTCTATAGTAACCAGCTAATCCAAGAATACTTTTTACTTCCGACGGTGTTTTCGGCTGATCCCAATTCATCACCACTTCGACTTTGGAGGGATCCACCGAAATTTCATTCTTATCAATCACGTGTCCGAGAAATTGCACCCTTTCAATCCAGAATTCACACTTTGAGAATTTGGCATACAACTTCTCTCTTCTTAATACTTCTAACGTCAACTTCAAATGCTCAACATGTCCTTCATTGGTCTTAGAATAGACCAATATATCATCAATAAAAACCACTACGAATTTGTCCAGAAACGGCTTGAACACTCCATTCATTAGGCCCATAAATGCTGCAGGCGCATTTGTTAGACCAAATGACATAACCAAAAATTCGTAGTGACCATATCGTGTCCTAAACGATGTCTTCGGGACATCTTCTGGCCTTACCTTCAACTGATGATAACCACTTCTCAGGTCTATCTTCGAGAAATATCTCGCTCCTTTTAATTGATCAAACAGATCATTAATACTTGGCAACGGATACCTATTCTTAATGTTAACCTTGTTCAATTCTCTATAGTCGATGCAGAGGCGCATCGTTCCATCCTTCTTCTTAACAAATAATACCGGCGCTACCCATGGTGATACGCTCAGTTGAATATATTTCTTGTCCAACAACTCTTGTAGCTGTACCATCAATTCCTTCATTTCTACCAGAGCCATCCGGTACGGTGCTTTCGATATTGGAGCTGTTCCTGGCACAAAATCGATAACAAAATCTACTTCCCTATCAGGCGGAAGTCCTGGCAGATCATCCGAGAAAACATCCACGAAGTCTCTTACGAATGGTATTTCTTCTAACTTTGGATTCTCTTTACGACTATCGACTATGTAGGCTAAATACCCCACACAGCCTGTCTTAATAACTTCCTGGCCTGCATCATTGTCAGATAACTCTCTTGTCTAGGCGATTTGCTGCCATAAAACACAACCTTTGATGGAGTCATAAGGTTAATACATTTCTTCTGGTAATCAATTACTGCTCCATAATTGAATAACCAATCCATTCCCAGGATAACGTCAAATTCCCCAAGTTTAATCTGGATAAGATCTACATTCATAACGTTACCCTTAATATCCACTCTACAGTTCTTGTGTATATACTTAATAGGAATAACTTCCTTGTTCGCAATCTCTATGTTCATAGGGATTTCTAATTCGTTTTTAAGCAATTCTAAATTCTTTGCAAAGTCATCGGATATAAATAAACAAGTAGCACCCGTATCAAATAAAACATAAGCATTGACTTTATTGATCAGAATGATACCTGACACCACATCACGAGACTGCACAACGTCTTGTACGGTCATATTAAATGTCCTTGTAGCTGGTCGGTTTGTCGAAGTCAATCCGGTAATGGTAAGAGGATTTCCACTATTATTTCCATCTGACCCTGCCTCTCCAGATGCCTTCTTTGGACAGTTTCTAGCCAAGTGATCCTTTGACCCACATGTGTAGCAGGCGCCCTTCTTAGGGTTAGGGAAGTTAGGTGCTATGTGGCCTTCCTAACCACAATTGTAGCAAACTCTTTTTCCTTTCATGCAGACTCCCAAGTGAGTCTTCCCACAGGTTGGGCGTGGTTCTAACTTTTTCTTTTGACTACCTTGCTGACTTACAGACGACGGGTTGTCCTTCTATTTTTGTTTATGATTATTAGTTCCCCCTGTGTGACTGCCACTAGACTTATTGTTTCCTTCACTATCATTCTTCTTCTTCTTTTGATTCTGATTGTACTTAGACACCGCTTCGCTTCCACCTTCAACGAGAATGGCCTTCTCCAGAACTCCAGCAAAAGTGTTCAATTGAAACATTGACACCTTGCTATACAACCAGGGTTTCAGTCCCTGTTCAAAATGCCTAGCCTTTCTTTCGTCAGTATGCACCTGATATTGGGCAAACCTAGACAATTAGTTAAACTTTGCCACGTAGTCGGGCACAAACATATTCCCCTGCTTTAACTCCAGAAACTTCACCTCCATTTGATTCTGGGAGCTGGTCGGGAAATACATCTCAAAAAACATTTCTTTAAACCTTTCCTAGGTTATTACACCTTCTCCTCCCCTGATTTTATTTGCCTGCCACCAGTAGCTGGCTTCTGATTTTAACATAAATGTCGCGTAGGCGGTCTTCTGGTCCTCCCTAACTCGGGCGACCTCAAAAATTTTCTCCATTTCCATAACCCAAGTCTGAGCTTCTATCGGGTTCGTGGAACCCTTAAAATCTGGCGGTCCCACTGCCTTAAAGTCTTTAAATGAGGTGTTCGGTGGAGCTTGAGGCTGATTGTTCATCGCTCCAGCCAACAGCTTTACCAACTGCTGAATGGGGTTCGCATTGGCATCATTGTTGTTATTGTTATTGGTTGACCCTTCTTGGGCTTGTCGATGATTTTGTCTCCTTCTTGGTGGCATATTTCTGTTAAGAATATACGCTCATTAGATCTTTATTCAATCTCTTAAATATTTAAGACTTAACTCAAATATTTAACATAACCACTTTAACTCTTTTCTTTTCAAATAACCTTTGATATTTTATTTAAATCAAAAGTTTTAAACATAGTACTATAGCATCTCTGCCATTTACTTCAACTATCCCAAGATAAAGAATCTTCAGGATTTAGTTTCTCAAAATATTCCTTTGTTTTTAATCACATCGGAATTTACATTAACTACTCCAAAGAGTATCACATAATGTTAAATAATTTAACATACTCACTTAACCCATATCATCTTGAACAACTTTATTATTTTATTAAAACCAAAAGCTTTTAATACAATACGATAGCAGTTTTGCCATTTACGTCAACTATCCTGAAATAAAGTTTCTACAGGATTTACATCATCATAATATTCATTTGTTTATAAACACATCGGAATTTACATTATTTATGATTATTTAAACATTAACAATATCATATTGTCCTATCACGACCTACTAAGGCGTCGGACAGCTTCACTACGTTCCTCCTCTATAATGCGGGACATAGTCCTGCAATCTAACATATACCCAGGCAGTCCCTCGAACTGAATTGGATATCTCATAACTCGGTCCTGAGCCTCATCCATTGCCCTCAAAAACGTGTAGCACGTCTCTGCAACCTTAACTCTCTTCGTATGCGCATCATCCTCTGCTAGATCTGCACGTCGTGCATTTCTCACCCAAGCTTCTTCCACTATGGCGAGTCTTTCAGATTTCTCTTTCAACTCATTTTTTAACTTTTCTATCTCCTCTGTCTTCTGCTCAGTTTGGCCCTTCTCATGAACCAAATGCCACTCCACATTGCCAAGACGGGTGTGGAGTGTCTCAATCTCACCACCCTGAGCAACTGACTGCTCCCTCAACTCCTGAATTGTATCTCGTAACTCTACGTTGCGATCATACAATAAATCATACATATCAACACTGACAGAGTTCGGTGGGAATTCCTCAGGGTCTTCCTCCTCTTCTTCCTCCTCCTCGGCTGCCTCAGCCAAAATCTCAACCTCCTCAGGGTCCTCCTCTGAGTCCATCTCTGGCTCATGCTCCTGACCAAAATCTGGAATCACAGGAGATGGCTCTGGCTGTACTAACTGCTCCCAGACAGTATGTATGTCCCGGGGCTCCTCATCTCTAGTCTCTAGGGGTACAACATCCCTGGGCTGACTAGCTCCTCCAGTATCTGACATCCTGACAAAATAAGTTTTAAGTCTTAGTTTTTACGTGATGCTAATTAATACTCTAACCAGTATGAACACATAAGCACATACGGTAATTTTATTTTCTTTCTTAGAACTCAATCAGAGTTATCATTACTATCTTCACGAAGGCTACTATCCTAAGGTTTTCCCCCCACCTAAGGTTCATAACCTACGGCTCTGATACCAACTTGTGACGCCCCCAAATCCGGTATCTTAATTTCCACAGAATTTTGTGTTCACTGTTCCAATATCATACAACTATCTACCCATAAATAATAAAATTCATTTATTAGATAAATAAATCATCATCTTACATCATCTGAAATAATAATAATACATCATAAATCCCAGGTTAAACTTAACCTTAAATCTCTGTTGCGGAAATATAAATAAATAAGTCTTAAGTCATCACACATAAATCTTGAACTTTAACATTCTTAACATCAACTCAAGTCTTCAACACTTCGTTCATTATTAGCTGCAATGTTATTATGCAAGAGTGAGGACGAATGCCCGCAAGTATAAAAATAGGACAATAATAACATGCGAGTGAAAGAAATCTGATTAACAGATAGCTCAACTTTTAAATCAAGAATATTAATCGAGAATCAAATTAATTCTCAACTTTTGAATCAAGAATATTAATCGTGAATCAAATTACTTCTCAACTTTTGAATCAAGAATATTAATCGTGAATCAAATTACTTCTGAGGGTCATTAAGACCTTGAACTGAGTCTTAGGTTGTCAAGTATATTAACCTTTCAAACCTTTAACAGTCATAAAACTATAGACTTTACTTCTCGTACTTAGGGAGATCAGCCCTTTGTACTGATACTGTGCACACTATCTTAACGCTTTAAGCATCTTCATTAATCCCCTATATCAGGGTTGTTCATCTCAGTTTGACATCAGAATCCGCACCAAATAAAGTTGGTTTGGATAACTCAATAAATGATATTCAAATTGAATATTAACTTCTCAAGATATACAATCGAATAAGTATTGTACACTTAAATGATACTTTTAAAAGAATCATGGCATCTCATGTGAAATTCTAAACTTAGATATTCAAGAGTAAGAATTTGCTCAACAATAGTAATTAAGCATAGCAATTGCTTAATTTAAAGAGTTTAGTTTAGGAAACCTGCCCAACAATAATAATAAATTAGGAATAGAAAACTTGCCTCGTGTGCAAGCTACAGTTATTACTCACTTCTTTAATTACTCTTACCTATCACACATTTACAATATCAATTAATCACAGGTTCAATATGATTATGTATTTACAAATATTGTTCTTTGAACTCATTATTAGGTTTTTCAAATAATAGTTCACATTGATTAATTAACTTGTTAATTAATCACATAACTTAAGTTATTAACATGTATTAACAACTTATTACATACATAACATATCTTCATGTTTATATCACATTATTTAAACTTTACAAATAATAGTTTAAGTCACATAATTAATTTATTAATTAATCACGTAACATAAATTATTAAACTCATATTAACATCTTATCATATATACAACATGTATTCATGTTTATTGGATTCAAGACACATTTCACAAAATTCCAACACTTAACATTTTTATTTTTTTTCAAAATTTCAGGCCTGGCGCGGTCGCGCGCCTTTTAGCCTTGCACTCGGCGCGGTCGCGCGGCTGCGTTTTTCCAGAATTTCTGGTTCGCGAAGAACACAGAAATTTGGTAACTTTCTCCAATTTCACACCAATACACTGATTAATAATGTTACCCATGAAGTATAAACTTCACAGAAATATTATATATCAGCTATACCATAATCTTAACATTCTAAGTCATGTAATTATACAATTCAAGACATTAATTCTCACTGTTCTTCAAAACTTGTAAAGTTTTTATGAAAAATATATAATCTATCATTACAGATTCGTTACTACACCGAATCCGTTCATTTTAATTCCATTCTCTTTGTTTAAACATATACAATCATATTCATACGCCAATTTTAATACAAATATATGAATCAATCATGAATTTGACCCATATGGGTTATTCACCCATATTCAATACTCTATAATTTCATAAACCCAATTATTAATAAAATTACTTGGTGTGATCAGTGTAAATCATGGATACATGATCCAACACATAATACTAACATATACGGTCACATATATAATAACCTCATACTTTAATTTCCCAAAAACAAGTACTGACAGAGAAATTTTACAATATCATAGAAAACTCTGTAACTTTTTGAAAAACCAATTAAGGCCAAATTGCATAAAATTGATCCTTTAAAATATGTTTGTATGTTAGAAAAAAACGTTATGATCACATACCCATATAGATAAAGTCATATCATAACCCAATTTTCAAACTAGTTTTTCACAGAAAACTAAAATACGTAAATGAAGACTTTGGAAAAATATAACTTTTAAAAACTTAAAAAGGAAGATTACCCTTTGTTAGTATGAAGATAATCACGGACAACACTTAAAATTTTCTCAAATCTCTTTCTTTCCCTCAATTTTTCTATTTTCCTCTAATATTTCTCTCTCAACTTTTCTCTGAGAATTTCTAACTTTTCCTTTGATAATGAATTAGGATAACCCAATATACGTATATATAAATATTACCTGTTGTATTTACAACGGACTAACTCCTTTTAAAGCCCTGTTTACCTTCCTTCTTTTCCTCATTTCTCTTTATTTTAATAACTAGTTTATGATATAGTTAATGTAACACTTTAATTAATTTAATTAATCTTATTGAAATTAATTAAATAAAATAAGATAATTAACATTTAAATCACATTGTCACATAATTAATATTTTTATTTATTAATTATGTTAATTCACTAAGTCTTTAATTAATTAAAGTAACATTATGCTAATTTAATTAATTCATTTAATCAAATAAACTCAATTAAATATATACCTTGAACTATTAAATTAATACACATTAATTTAATTAATGTAACACACATAATTAAATTAATCTATCACAAATTCATGAATTAATTATTTAACTCAATAATTAAATTATTAAAAATATTTATTTATTTCAATAAATATTCAAATATCTTTACAAAATTCTCGTTCGTCACACGGGTTGTTGTAGTCTACTAGTTTCCTGACTATGCTAGTTGACTTATATGATGTTTAAACTGCTAACTAGAATCTGACCCTACTAATATGTGTTTACTTGAGATAACTACATACTATGATGATGTAGCATTATAATTATATTCTTGTATGTATGAACTTATATTAGTTTACACATACTAATTGAAAGACCGACTTATTAATATTAGGTCATTTCAACGCTATTTAATTAAAGCTAGAACTTATTTGTAGCTGAGCAATAAGGCAAGTTCCCGAACTTCACTCTTTTGTTGTGCAAGTTCTTTAATTCTTACTCTTTTACTTGGGCAAGTATCTTATCCTTGTGTTTACTTTATTCGATGAATCTTGTAAGCAAGTTTTTTATAACTTACACAAACTCTTTATTGTGCGAGTTTCATATCCTTCTCATATTGTAGTGAGCGGGATTATTGTTGAATTAAAAGTTATTTTATTTAAGCTTGAATTTTATTTTCTAATCATGCTCGTAGGTGGTTTAATTATTTTACAATTATTCGACATCGATCTTATTGATATTCCACAGTCTTAGACTTGTACATTATTTAAAGTTCTATAATTCTTGAACTGTGTTAAATAGAGTCTGAACCCTTGTTCGGTCAGACAATTGTATAAAATTTTATAAAAGCTATCCAAACCAATTGATGGTAAGGATTCTTAAACTGAAAGAACACCCCTTATACATATATAGGGGAGTACCCCAGCTATCTAGTATAAAGATACAAACAGCAGAGTTGAATGTTATGCATATACATGGCGTACGGGAGGCTGATCCCCTCAAGTACTTATTCTGTAGCCAGTAACCAAAGGTATTGATTCCATTAGAGTTTTATAGTTCGAAGTCTACTTGACTATCAGTTATTCTAAAAGAAATCATTATTCTTGCTTCCGATATTCATATTGTTGAATTCATTGTCAGATATTTTCTATTCATCATGATATATCCTTTATTGTTGTATTTAAACTTGCTGAGCAAACTTGTTGCTCATTTTTGCTATATCATGACTTCTATTGTAGTTAAACCCGAGACTTCAGGGAAGGACAAGGGTAAAGGAAAGATGTAGGAATAGTTTGCAAGAAGCAGACTTTGATTTATGATTAGTTTAATTACTGTTATGTAATACAAACCCTAATGATTATTCTAGTATATGTTTGTATGTTGTATTAAGGTTATCGAATCTTGTGACTTGTAACACCTTTTGAATGAACGACATATGTTTATTATATTCTGCATTTAGTTATTGTATATTGTTTAGAGGTGGATATTTGTATTGTATCGTGACGATCGAATCGGGGTTAGAGAACCCGGATTTGGGGGTGTCATATGTGCTAAGTTTAGACTTGTGAATTCTTATAGTGTTAAGGTGTTTCTAATATTTGACTATGTAGTTAAGTGTTAGATAGTTTACTTATAAAGTAATAGTATTATGAGATAAGTATGTTATACTAACTAAAAGATCAATCTTATAATTGATAGGTCTTTTCAATAAAGCGATTAAATTAGATTGCGTAGCAGTAATCGACGGTACAGGCAAGTTCTCTAACTCAAACTTGAGTTATATTTCCAAAGCATGTTAGTGAATAATTATTGTTGATTATTCACATCTATACTGATTATTGATTCGCACTTAGTGCATGTTGCACATGTTCATCAGGTATGAAAGGCTGATTTCCTTCATTACCCTAAGGTTCAGTTAAAGTTGTTCCTAGTCGTTGTTGACATTAAACATTATTGGTTCAGTCATTCATTTATTGAAATTCTGAATTATGCTCTTTAACAATTATTAGATTGTTGAAAATTTGAAAGTATATTCTTTCTTTCAATCATGATATATCCTTGTTGTATTTAAACTTACTGGGCAAAGTAGTTGGTCACCCTTGCTATATCATGATAACAAATTTCAGATTAAAACGAAGGCTCGAAGAACGACAAAGGCAAAGGCAAAATTCCAAGAGTAGAGTATTATACGATTATAACTATTAAGTTATCTGATGTAAGTCATGTATGAGAACCTTTTAAGTTATTAAAGGTATGTATACAGTTAAGGTTAATAGACATTGGGAAACGTTTAGAATCATGTGAAATAAATAATTTATGTTTATATATTCCGCATTAGATGATAGAATATGTATGAAGAAGTAGTACCGTAACATACCAGATCCGAGGTTCTGGGGACCCGGATTTGGGAGCGTCACAAAAAACTTGGGTTGAAGAATCATACCCTTGCTAACTCTGTTTGATGATGCTAGAAACTTTAAACTCTTCACTTTTCTCTCTTCAACTTACAATTCTCTCTCAATTTCTCTCTAACTTTCTATCTGATGATATATGAATGAAATAATGAACTGATATGCTATATAGTTATAATACGTATAGGAAATAACTGATGCATAGTGGGTGTCAGTTAATCCCCACCATGAATTTAATTGCTCCCACTAATTTAAGGTATTGTTTGGTTTGCCTTGTAAAAGCTCATTTCTCATGATTTTAATTAAAATATTTATTACATAGTTTATTTGTCACACTTTAATTAGTCAAATAATCTTATTTAAATTTAATTAAATAAAAGATAATATTACACATTAAATCACATCATTACATAATTAAAATTCTCATTTATTAATTATGTCAAATTATTAAATCTCTAATTAATTAGAATAACATTATAACTATTAAACAATTCATTTAATTAAATAAACTCAATTAAATTCGTACTTTGAACTATAAAAATTCTCCACAATAATTTAATCAAAGTAACTCATATAATTAAATTAAATTACCACAATTCCATCAAATAATTATTTAACTCAATAAATAAACATCAAATATTTATTTAACTCAATAAATAAATCATCAAAAATATTTATTTAATTCAATAAATATTCAATTTAAATTACAAAATTCTCGTTTGTCACAGATTCATCTTTTCCTTAAGGATGAGCCATCTCGAAGTGGTTGAACCCTAGGGTGGTCGAACCCTAGGGGGTAAAACCCTAGGGCCTTTTTGCTTATTTAATGCTCTGTTCATTAATTGCAGTCTTGTTAATTCATTTTCGTCTTTTCCGTCTTTCATTTAATTATAGTGTGAATCCTAATTTGTGCATTTAATTCAATTAGGTCATGTGAACTCTAATTTGCACTTGGTCCCACAAGATACACACAAGATTATGTGTCTTCCACTTAATACGACGTAGGTTTGATTGACAAGTTAATTGATGAAATGTCAAAACAATCATTAATAAAATCTTTTAAAATAATAAGACACATAAAATTGTGTGTCTAAGACAATTACTCTCTTTTCTTTTATATATATTGTTATTGCCAAGATCCGTTCACGCGCTCCAATTACCAAAGTGCGTCCAATCCTGCACAAAAAGAGGTAAACACCAAAAGCTTGACGGCTTGGGCCGTCGGAGGATAACTCCGGTGTGAGAATAAGTACAAGCTTATTAAGGTTAACAATGGAGGCGTGATGCTCTAGTGTTGGAAAGTAATAATAATGTGTACCTTAAAAATCAGGGTAAAATCATGTATTTATAGTGTTCTCGCCAACTTTATACAATCCTTCCCCATATTGGATTAAGGTTCCCCCACATACTATTCCTTAATAGGATTGCATCAAATCTCCTAGAAATAAGGAAGTTGGTTTAAACCCCAACTCTTCTTTCCATATTTAGAATTCACATGGAAATAATAACCTTTAGATTATTCCTTCATCCTCCACACAATCTCTTATTCGGACCCAAGCTCACCCCAGAAGGTTAAAGCCTAACGCAAATCCCAGGCCCGATTATTCATGGCCCAACATAGGGTAAAATGCATGGGTTGCCCTTGAACTTAAGGTCATTTGGGTATTGAGCCCCTTTATTTTGGTCAACGCAAATCGAGCCCTTTTTTATCCAAAAATTTGGGTATTGAGCCCTTAGGCGCCACATGGGCGTTGACCTTCATACGTGACACTCGCGGCGCCTACATGGAATATCTGACATCAGCATTTTCCAATTAAATTTTCACATGTAATAGCTGATGTGACTGTTTTACAATTAAATCCCAAAAATATGGTCAGCCCAAGATTCGAACTCAAAACCTCCCACTTGGAATCTAAGTCATGAGACCACCTGAGCTACAGAGCCTAGCTGTTAAATTTATTCAAGGATTAAGTTTTATAATAAAATAATTCTTTTTTCCAGATTATTAAAAGACAAAGATACCCATTAATTTAAAATACACCATCATAAATGTCTTCTATGCAATTATAAATGTCTTCTCTCAAATTCTTTTTATTAACTAAAAATGTGGAGTTTTACCAATAACAAAAAAATAAAAATAAAAATAAAATAATAATTATAATACTAATAATAATAATAATAATAATAATAATAATAATAATAATAATAATAATAATAATAATAATAATAACCATAATAACAATAATAATAACTAATATTTATTCTAATTATTTTAAAATTTGAAAATTAATTAGTTTTATTATTTATTATTATTATTAGTTTTAACAACCTATAAATAAACATCAGCTGAACAAGTATCTCTCATTAAAAAGAAGGGGAAATTTACTAAAAGAAGATCTAAACGGGAAATTTTTTGGATATAAGAGCATGCCTTTAAAGTCGTTACTGCCAGGAAATTGAAACATTCAACATATATGGAGATATCTCCATTATATTTTTAATAAAATTTAAAGAAGCATCACCAGAAAGGGAATTTACCCATAACACTTTACCAATGAAATCCAAGATAACTGCACAAACTTTTTAATAACAAGGATCAAATATAATATTAAAGTTATTCATCCAAAAAGCTATATACATAAAATATTAGCTACCACCTCCTCCTCCAGGTAAACATCTCAAGAAAACCCCGAATATTAAAGCTTTAGGAGAGACTAAAATCATAGAATGCCCAAATTATATGACAAGATCGAAAAAATTATATGCCCAAATTATATGAAAAGGTAATCCATGAGAAGATAAAATACCCAGATCATATTGCACAAAAGTAAGATCGAAAGGAGCCCCCATAACCCCAAGCCCAGCAAACATCTAGATCGAAAGGAGCCCATTCGGAAACTTAAGTCGCCTAAATATAAACAAAGCCATTAATTACCGATTTTAAAATTTGGTCAGATCTAGATCTAGATCTATTTTCTGGTTAGATCTACATTTGGTAAAGAAATTACCGATTTCCTCTACTTGATCTCAAACAAGAATTTTCAGAAGGAGATCCAAAGCATAAAAGATACTAAGAACACCAATAGAGTTGGGAGGACTCTCAAAAAATCTGTCTTAGAGCTGCACAGAAATGTTTCTCCTATGAGATTTCTCTGGGGAAATAGTTGACAAGATTTGAAAAACCTCACTCATGGTTGGTCGAGAGTCAGGATCCAATAACAGGCACTCCTTGGCTAGGTAAGCCATTATATGCATCTCTTGTTCTAGGTAATTCCCTTGTAGACGTGGGTCAGGTAACTCAAAAATTACTCTCTTGCTATCTAGCAATCGAGGGATTGCCTGGAATAATTTACAACTCAGAGATGTTTTCATAATTTATATCAGATGTGATACAGATACTGAGTCTTCAAATTAAAGTGCCTAAAAATTAGTAGGGGAATAGCTTTGAATTTCACGTTAACTACATTACACCTCAGTAAGTAGAACAAAGATGTTCATTACGATGATAAAATTAATTAACAACAACAACACTACTACTACTACTAATAATAATAATAATAATAATAATAATAATAATAAAAATAATAATAATAACAATAATAATAATAATAACAATAACAATAACAATAACAATAATAATAACAACAACAACAACAACAATAATAATAATAATAATGAATTAATTTGGTATAAAACTTAATCCTTTTAATATTCTGCTGAGGAAATGAATTGATTTGATATAAATCTTAATCCTTTTGCTAAAGTAATAACTAGTCTTGTGTAGCTCAGGTGGTCTCATGATCTAGATTCCAAATGGGAGGTTTTGAGTTCGAATCTTGGGCTGAAAATATTTTTGGGATTTAATTGTAGCAAGTCCACGTCAGCCACTACACGTGGAAATCTAATTGGAAAATGCCGATGTCAGATATTCCATGTAGGCGTCGTGAGTGCCACGTAGGAAGTCAACGCCCATGTGGCGCCTGCGGGCTCAATATCCAAATTTTCGGATAAAAAGGGGCTTGATTTTCCTTGACCAAAAGAAGGGGGCTCAATACCCAAAATGAGTTAAAGTTCAGGGGCAACTTATACATTTTACCTGCCCAACATATATATATATATATATATATATAATTAGATGATCCATAATTAGAAGTAATTATAAAGTGTGTATAAGCAATCTCATCCTGTATAATTCATTATAAGATTAAATTGACGTGATTTTTAAAAATTTCCACCATTCGTACCATAATGGTGCTTAGTGAGAATTTAAAAAAATTGTGTACGCACCATAATAATGCGTACGAAGATTTTCCACATAATGATGCATACGCAAACTTTTTAAAGTGCATATAATAGTTTTCTTTCTTGAAATCAAATCTGTGAATGAGTGATATATAATCGGTTAGCTTACTATATATAATTGCTGTAAGGATTGCACAAATTATATGATCAGGGGCATTAGAGGCATTTGACTGGGGACTAGGATCCTCTCCATTTCACCCTCCATTCCACCCTCCATTTCATGGTCCATATTTAAAATGTGAGGAAATGTGACATCATACTGACAAGAGAGAGAGAACACATTTTAAATCTGGCCCATGAAATGAAGAGTGAAATGGAGATATTGAGACAGTAACTGCAATTGATCTCCTACTCTATTTGGTCTCCTCTTTCCAACATAACTTGGGCTTTTCTAACTAATTCAAACTTCCTACATATTTGGGTTGTTATGTATAACAAGTAGATATCTATAATCTGATATAGTTTGTATTTCAAATATATAGTTATTCTGTAATTGATGTAATCACTTTTATCAATATATATAGACGTGGGAGGCAGCACTGTAGGCAAGAGAGTTTTCTACCATAATTTATTCCATTATACTTAGCATTAATTTGGTATCAAATCCATGCCACTTTTTTCTTCCACCACCGTAGCAACACCTCGAAACTGAACCACCAAATCTCTCACTTTCGCTATTAATATTAGTAATCCCAACCAAGTTATTCGACTGCAACTAAAACTAGGGAATTACCTGTCATGGAAGGCACAACTACTCCCATTATTGCGTGGAAACTCTCTTCTCAAGTTTGTTAATGGATCTTTCCCATCCCCACCACAGTATACTGCTGAAACAGAACCAACTGCAAACCAGACATCTACATCTATAAACCAGACACCTGCAGAAAATTCTGCATACCAGCAGTGGTTTCAACAAGATCAAAATCTTTTTAGTCTACTAATTTCTTCTTTGAGGGAAGATATAATACCCCTCATCCTTGATGCCCAAACTTCTCAACAGCTATAGGATTATGCTTGAGCACGCATATGCGTCACCATCAACTACTCGAATTGTTAATTTACATATTTGACTTCAAGAGTGTAGACAAAATGACGACTCTATTTCCATGTATTTCTACAAAGCCAAAGGCATTTGGGATCAATTGGCTGCAGCAGGTAGGCCTATGGCCATGGCCGATTTCCTTGTCATTCTCTTTAAAGGAATCCATCTGGAGTTTCACAATGTCATGAAATCCTATTGATGCTCGTGCTACCCCTATTGATTTTACAACTCTTCATAGTCTTCTTCTTAACCAAGAACAGTTGCACCAAAATATACTTAGCCATAGTAGCTCTATTGTCCCTTCCATCACTTCTGCTCTGGAACCTTCTGTCAACCCAAGTGCTAATTTTGTTCAGAAGGGTGCTAGGCCTCGCAATGGTACCAACTCATCCAGGCCTAACAATGGGAATACTTATAATAACAAGGGGCGAAACTATAATGGGAGTAATACTCAGAATAATTTTTGACGTAACCAAGGGTTTCGTGGACAGCATGACAGGAGCACCAAATGTTAAATTTGTTTTCATTTTAATCACACAGCAACAAACTGTGATCAACGCTACAACTATGCCAATCCACCTAGTGCGAACACAGCCTCATTCTACCAGTCACCCACTCCTATAAATGCTTGGTTCCCTGACATAGGTGCTACTCATCATGCCACACTAGATATTTCTTTGCTAAGTCATTTTGATACGTACAATGGTTCTGATACTCTCCAAGTTGGTAATGGCAATGGTCTTGGTATTATTCATATTGGCTCTTCTTCTTTACTTACTCCTACCTCATCTTTTAAACTAAATGATATATTGCATGTTCCTTCACTCACAAAATCATTATTGTCTGTTCAAAAATTTACTTCTGATAATAATGTCTTTTTTGAGTTTCATCCTAATGTTTTTCATGTGAAGGATCGCAAGTCGGGAAAATACTCCTCTCAAGACCGAGTAATCATAGGTTGTATACCCTCTCCAACATCAGACCTCTAGTCAACCACATCCCCTCAGCATTTCATTCAGCTAAAGCATCCTCTAGTTGTTGGCATAGTCGCCTTGGCCATCCACACACTCGTGTTCTTTAGCAAATAATTGGTCGTAATAAGTTACCTGTGTCTGTCAATAAGTTAGCTTTATGTAATGCTTGTCAATTAGGAAAGTCTTCCCGACTTCACTTACCTTTGACAAATCATAAAGTTCATTCTGTTTTAGAATTGCTCGATAGTGTTGTTTGGGGTCCCTCTCCCACTCTGTCAACAAAAGGACATCGTTATTTCGTCATTTTCATTGATGTGTATTCAAAATATATTTGGTTTTATCCAATGCAGTATAAGTCTGATGTTTTTCCTATTTTTCAAAAATTCCAATTGCTAGTAGAACGTCAATTTAATTGCAAAATTAAATAGATTCAAACTCATTGGGGTGGTGAATATCGTACGCTGCATACCTTTTTTGAAAAAATTGGAATTTCACATCGACTTTCTTGTCCACATACACATGAACAAAATGGCATGGTTGAACGCAGAAATCGTCACATTGTTGAAACTGGACTCACTTTGCTTGCACACTCGTGTGTTCCTTTTAAATTTTGGCATTTTGCTTTTGACACGGCTGTTTTTCTAATTAATCGTATGTATTCTTCTGTTTCCAAAAATAAATCTCCTTATGAGCGCATTTTTACTCGATCTCCTGATTACTCGTTCTTAAAAGTTTTTGGATGCTTATGTTATCCTCTTCTTCGTCCGTATAATCGTCATAAGGTTGATTATCGTTCTACACCTTGTCTTTTCTTAGGATATTGTTCTTCTCACATGGGTTATCGTTGCCTTGATTTGAAAACTAATCGTTTGTATACTGCTAGGCATGTTCGATTTAATGAAGAACATTATCCCTTGTCTAATATTGTATCTTCTTCTGATACTAACCTTCAGCCTATGATACCTAGCCAACCTTGGGTATTTCAGCATTTTCCCCCTGTTTCAGGTTCTGATTTTGTCCAATCCAAACAGCATGAACACCAATCTAGACAGTCTACGCCCCTGTATACTTTTCAGCAGTTTTCACCGCCTCAGCACTTTTCCACTGTTTCAGGTTCTGATTCTGCTCAATCCAGACAGCATGCACACCAATCCAGACAGTCTACGCCCCTGTTTGCTTTTCAACAATTTCCCCCTCATGCTCCTTCTGCTACGTCAATGCAATCCATTCCTCTGTCACATACACTACAAGTTTGAGCGACATTTATGCGCGTACTATCCCTATCTCCTCCCCACCGTCTGAGATGTCACAATCTACAGCCATGACCTCTTCAGAATCATTATCCACTGTCCCCAATGTTGTCCTTTCTCCATCTGCTACCTTGGACTCCAGTCCACCAGTTTCACAAGTCAAGACTCGTTCTATGACTCGTCATCTTGGGGATTTTACACCGACGGCTTTAAACTCAGTTCTGCACCCTCTTTTCGAGCCAACCTATTTCTCTCAAGCAAATCGTCATTCTTATTGGCGCAAAGCGATGGCTGATGAAATTAATGCATTGTTGGCTAATGGTACTTGGAATCTTGTTCCCAAATCTAATTCGATGAACATTGTTGGCTGCAAGTGGGTGTTCAAAGTTAAAAAAAGGGCTGATGGGCAAATTGAAAGATACAAAGCCCGTCTTGTTGCTAAGGGTTATCATCAAGAAAAGGGTTTAGACTACTCTAAAACTTTCAGTCCGGTTGTTAAGCCTACTACTATTCAGGTGATTCTTTCTCTAGCTATTTCTAATTCTTGGAAAATTCGACAACTGGATGTTAATAATGCATTCTTACATGGGACCCTGTCTGAAATAGTCTTTATGCTCCAACCACCTGGTTTTGAGGATCCTACTCATCCTCATCATGTCTGTCATCTGCATCGCTCATTGTATGGCCTTAAGTAGGCACCACGTGCATGGTACTCCTGTTTGTCTACTTTTCTCCTTGAATTGGGTTTTGTGATATCTCGTTCTAACACATCAATGTTCATATTTCATGTTGGATCTATACATTTAATAGTATTGGTCTATGTAGATGACATTATCTTGACAGGAAATTCTAATGAGGCTATTGATGAAATGATTCTTGTGTTAAACCGTGAGTTCTCACTTAAGGATCTAGGTACTTTAAATTATTTTCTAGGAGTGGAAGTCGTTTCATTGCGCAATGGGATATTACTTTCACAACAAAAATATATCCAAGATATCATAAAGCGAGCAGCTATGTCCAACTGTAAACCTTTTCGCACACCAGCCTCCGTTGTCGTGAGTTTGTCCAATACAAATTAGGTGACTTTCTATGATCCTACCTTATATAGACAAATCGTGGGAGCTTTACAGTATACCACTCTCACTCGCCCAGATTTTTCTTATGCTGTTAATAAGGTTAGTCAATTCATGCATGCTCCTAGCGAAGAACATTGGGCAGCTGTTAAACGCATCTTACGTTATCTCCAATCTACTTCGGATCATGGTTTATCTATTATTCGTTCTTCTAATCCTCTGGCTTTACATGCATTCACGAATTCTGATTGGGCAGGGTGTGTTAATGATCGTAAGTCAACAAGGGGATTTGCTGTTTACATGGGTCCTAATCTTATCTCTTGGTCATCAAAAAAATAGCGCACTGTTGCACGCTCCTCTACTGAGGCTGAATATAAAGCGCTTGCTAATGCTTCTGTTAAACTTGTGTGGTTACAATACTTGTTGAGTGAACTCGGACTGTTTCTCAAAGATCCACCAATACTTTGGTGTGATAACATTGGTGCAACTTATCTTGTTGCAAATATTGTATTTCATGCTCGTACGAAGCATATCGAGGTTGATTTTCATTTTGTTCGTGAACGTATAGCCAAAGGTACTCTCCTGGTCAGATATGTCTCTACTAATGATCAAATAGCGGACATCTTCAGCAAGCCTCTCCATTTTACACGCTTCACTTTCTTTCGAGACAAGCTAACAGTTAGTTCACCACCACCGTCAGCTTGATGGGGGGTATTGAGACAATAACTGCAATTGATCTCTTACTCTATTTGGTCTCCTCTTTCCTACATGACTTGGGCTCTTCTAACTAATTCAAACTTCCTACATATTTGGGTTGTTATGCTTAACAAGTAGATATTTATAATCTGATATAGTTTGTATTTCAAATATATAGTTATCCTGTAATTGATGTAATCACTTTTATCAATATATATAGACGTGGGAGGCAGCACTGTAGGCAAGAGAGTTTTCTACCATAATTGATTCCATTATACTTAGCATTAATTGGAGAGGATCCTAATTCTTTGACTGGTGGGTCACTGCACGCATAATAGTTTGCAATTGTACTAATAATTATTGTGCGGACGGAGTGGAAGATGAGTTGGAAGGCGATTGCCTCTCATTTAACTTTAAAGGTAGATCACTCTTCAAATATTTATATTTATATATATATATATATACACACACACACTAATAAACACAAACATGGTCATTTGCCATGAGCGGTGCGTACTTTGTCTTTCAGTCTAACAGTAACAAAGATAGTTTGCAGTTGAATGCGGACCCTCCCTCCTCCCCTTAAAATGTGCGAAACCATGGAGTTTATAGTTTGGTTTTTACCCCTATGTATGAATCTTTCTCCTTGCACAGTTTTGAACAGAAAAGCAATATTAGCAAAAAGTTGTTTCAAAACCAAATATTTGGTTGTAAGAAAACTAGTATATTGTAATATATAATATACAATAACTTCAAGTCTTTAACCAAATATTTGTTTGTAACAAAACTAGTATATAATATACAATAAAAACTTTGTATTGTAGCTGTTGCTGGCATCACTCAAACAAATAAGTAATGCTATGATTACAAAAGAATAGTTTTAAATTGATGGATCGGATTACAATTAATAAATATTTTAATATACATGGATGAGTACAATCGTTATAATCAATAATAATCATACACATCATTTTATATTATCTTTTTGTATCCAATATTTTTTTGCCAAAACATTTACGTACAGACAAATATGTAAAAAAGGTTGGATTACAATTCTATGCAGCCAAATTTTATGTGAGTTCACTGTAGTCCTCCATGTTATTTTTTACTAAAGTACGAGACTTTTCTTATATCCAAGTTGTGCCTTTTGGAGGATCACAATATTCAAAAAATATATATTTATGGCAATCCTTATCTAAGCTAATTTCCAAAAGCTACCCAAAATGTTGAACCTAATAACCGAAAGAGAAAGGTTAGGTAAGTAGCTAGATAGAAGTTGTCTAATTTATTGAAATAATATTTAATAGGGTTTGTATAGTATAATTCTACAGAGTTTTTCTAAAAGTAAATTAGATAATTTATGTCTAGTTAACTGTCATTTTTCAAAACAATGTTTTATAGGGTTATAGAGTATAATTCTATAGATTTTTATATAAGTAAATTATACAATTTCTGTCTAGTTAATTATCTAACATTTTGTTATAAACCATGGGAGAGCCACACCTTAAAAGTTAGCTATTAAGGGTGGAGAGCCCAAAGTTTATAAATAAACCACATTAGAGTCTCATACCATTGATGTGGGACACAAGTCCCATACCTTGCAATTAGGATCATAACATTCCACTATACTCCGCAGTCCCGGCGCCCACGCGAGTTAGCTTTGCGCTAGACAAATTTAGCCTCAGGCGAACACTGCAATACCGATGTCACCACCCTCGCCGCACGATTGCAACCGGGAGGTAGTGGACGGCTCGATAACAATTGTTATAAATCATGGGAGAGCCACACCTTAAAAGCTAACTATTAAGGGTGGAGAGCCCAAAGTTTATAAATAAACCACATTAAAGTCCGATACCATCGATGTAACCTTGCAATTAGGATCATAACACATTTTTCTAACCACGCCAAAAGAACTACGAAATTAAAAAGAGTGGAATATATTTTCACTATCCCTCTTCATCTTCTTCGTTGATCCTAGGGTTAATCTAAAGACATTTGCATTCAATGTTTAAGGGTTTTACAAAACCCTAATAATTTTTTTTTAGTATTTTTATTATTATTATTATTTTCCCAATCACAAGCTTTATTTTGTAGGTGTAACCCAAAAAAATTGTGCATGGAGTGCATTTCTGACTGGCTTGGTTGTATATATTGTTAATTACATTCATTTCCTTTGAACTTTATTTTGGTCTCAACTTTTGGCCTCACTTCTTAAACTTTATATATTTGACCTAAAAGTTTCATTTATGTGTCATTTTTGTCCATTTGTCGATTTTTTAAAAATCAATAATAATCTTATAATTTAGAATGAATGAAGGATATAACATAAAGTTTATGAATGCTAATCATCCTAAAATTATTAGTGTTAAACTGTTAATAAAAGTCCAACAACTCTTGATCATTTCATCTTACATTGATGCATGTATTGTACGGTATAATCAACCAAAATAAACTAAACAACTTACATCTAGTAGTTATCTAACATTACTCGTTGAAAACTTGACCTATCCAAACACATACGAACGCGAACTTGAGATCATGATGTAATTTGAGGTACATAAATATAAATCATCTGTGTTAATATAAGTCGAACTCTTGATCAACTCATCTGCGTTGATGTATTGTACAACATAATAAATAAAATATATTAGACAACTTATATATAAATAGTTACCTAACATTACTCATTGAAAAGTTAACCTAATATAACCAAACTTAGAACTTGTGATGTGAGCATTGGACTATGCTAGGGTTTCTTCTGAAATAAAAGGGTGCAGGGAATGAACAACTCAAAGAGCCACACCCCACCAAGTCAGTTAGTTGGGTTGGAGCTCGCACGGGAGGTGCAAGTGGTGGGTATGAGGGCAGACGTAAACAGTGAGGTGGGTCGTGCGTAGCATTTTTTTTTTTGGGCTGGTGGGGGAGGGGGGTGGCGGGGGGGGCGGGGGGGGGGGGGGGGGGGGGGGGAAGGGGGAACCTACTATTTTGGCATAAACTTTACGGAAATGATACCTGTTGGGCCATGACTGTTTGGGCTTATTGGGTCAAACGTATTTGGACCTTTGGAGTGTTGGGCTATTATTTAAATAATGATTTAATTGGGCTTGGGCTGGAGTTTAGGGTGGTGGACAGGTGGCAGTTTCTGAGTCCATTACCTTAATTGATAAGGATTTGGTTTAATCATGAGTTAGTGGGGGAGTTAGTGGGAAACATGGATTTGACGGGGATTATGTGCAATTAGATGATGTCATGGACGGTGCTTGCATGCAAAGGCGGTGAGACTAATACAAAGTACAGAGCACTACACAATGGAAGGTAATATGAAACCTACATTTTGTTCTACCAGACACTAGAGCACACACCTCCATTGTTAACCTTTTTTCGGCCTGTACTTAATCTCACGCCGGAAATCTCGATGCTGACTCGTTTTCTGTGCAGGATTGGACGCACTTTTGGTGATTGAGACGCGTGAGAGGATCTTGGAGTTAACAATACCTCTAACTTATAAAGTAATTAAAATATGGATATTAAATTTGACAACTCAATCATAAACCTTAAAATTAAATATTAGAATTTTAATATAAAACATTTTCAATTTTAAAATTTGGTATTAAATAACAAACATATCCGTAGTTTATAATGTTATTGTGTATCATAGAATTTTTGCACGGACTACTCACATAAAAATTGAAGGAAAAAATCGCTCATTTCATTCAAACTACTCCCTCCGTTCCTAAAAGATTGTCGTTTTAGAAAGTAATTTTTGTACCAAAAAGATTATCGTTTTGAGTTTATCAATACACATTAGCTATTTTTTTTCTACTTTACCCTTATTTAAAACTTTCTCATATTTAAAGCTTTCTTCCCTTCCCAATGATTCTTATTCAATTCAATGCTATAATCCAAGTAGTAATTGGTTAAATTAAATAAGAAACATTGGGAAGAGAATAATTGGTTGAGACAATTAATAATGGTAGTATAGTATTTTCGTTAGGTATTAATTACATTCCTTAATCTGTGTGCATTAACCTTAAACGACAATCTTTTAGGAACAGAGGGAGTATAAAATTAGGGAATTGATATTTTCACAAGAAAAATTGATATTTTCACAAGGCTCCTCTCACATAAAGAGTAAACGAGACCCACATTCATGTGAGTGGCACTACAAGAAAAAGACTTAATTCTGACGGAATATTCCCTCGGAAATAAGCCTATTCCATCGGAAGTAGGTTATTTTCGAGGGAATATTCCGTCGAACTTTATTATCTCTGACGAACTTATTTTCGATGTTTATTCCGTCGGATATATACTATCCTCGAGGGAATTATATGCAACGGATGGATTCCGTCGAGATTAGTCTCACTTATATCTGACAGAAACTTCCCTCGGAGATACGTTAACTTCGACGGATAATTAAATATTAAAGTAATTTTTAAATTTTAGGTACGACAGAATATTCCCTTGGACTTATTGTATTTCCGACGGAAAAATAAAAAAATAAAATTAATTTAGAAAATCTTTTTTAAAGTTTTCGACGGAAATTCCGTCGTACATAACCTATTCCGTCGTAAATAAGGCAAATTTTTTTTAATAAAATTTTTAAAAAAGCAATATCCAGGTATTTAAACCCATTTATGTACCTGTTGTAAGAACCCGAATTTTCAGAAATTATTAAATAAGGATTAAATAAATAAAATTCTTAAAGTGTGAGTTGAGTTCGAATATATATATGGGTGTTATGAGGAACGAATTATTGTATTACATAGGGTTATATGAGCTATGTAATATGTGATTAATAAATATATTATTAATATATATTGTTGTTTATCGTAGAGACGATTTAATTAAGATAAAGGAAGTGGATAGAATTTTCTATCGATATTAAAATAATTTATAGAATTATTTTATCATAAAAGTTGGTGGCATTAAATATCTTTATGAATAAATATTGATTAATTTAAGTTTAGAATTATATTATGGAATAATATAATGTGAATATTGAACCTTAATTAACTATGGTGATATAGTACATAGTTTAATTTACTTAAGCAAAGGAGTGAATTAATATGTGTGTTGAATATGTAATTATAGTTGGTACTTTTATATATATTACTTAGAATAGTAATATGTAAGAAAGTCTAATGTACGAATAACGTTAATAAATATACATACGTTATTAAAAGGAGATGGAAATCATTATATTTTAAATGAATATTTAATATTTGAAAAAATTATTTTGGGAACAATTTATAGAGAGAGAGAGAAATAATAATTATATATTTCTAATAAAGGATATTAAAATATTGAATTATTTTAATAAAAGGAGGAAATGTTATTTTTGAATAATAATATTACCTTATATGTTTTGTATGAGGTGTGATTAATTAATATAGTAAATATATTAAAACGTATTTACTATATGTAAATAAATTGATGAAAATAATTTATTATAAGATAAACTTATTACCTATTTTCTATATATAATGTACATGTGCCGTACATGTGATTATTTCTAATAGATATTATATTAATTATAATATCTTAAGACAATAAGTAAATTATTTTCTAATAATGAATGTGCTTATTTGGAGAAAATATAATATGTTATATTATGGTAAAATACATAATTTTTAATGTATTACCGAGAGAGTTAATTAATAAAAGAAAACTGAGTTATTTTAATGTATTAAATAACTTAAGTTATCATTTTATCGTGTATATTATTATTTATAATGATTAATAGAATATATATTAATTGTTATAAGCATAAAGGTTATACATATTGAGGTAGCTTAGCATTTAAATGCTTGGGTCACACAAATATTATATTAAAAGAATAGTAAGTGTTGAGAATGAGAGAAGCTTAAGATCGAGCTTGTGAAATATGCCTTGTGTGGCATGAAAATTGATCCGACAATGAATTAATTAATTCAAGAATGGAGGAATTATTAATTAAATAATTAATCTATATTAATTGTTAATTGGTATGATGAAATATTATTATTGCGAACGATAGCATGATGATAAGTATATTGGTTGTAAATATAATAAGAATTGTACTTATTAAATTATTAAAGAATGTGGTTATTTCTCGCCTAATAATAATTGATAAGGGTATTAATAAAGAAATTTCTACGTGAATAATTAAATCAAATATTAATTGTTATTGCTATTATGAGAAATAGAATATTAGAAAGGATTAATTGATGATGTGTTGATTATTATTATTATTGCAATTAATAGAATAATAATAAGCAACTTGTTTATAAATATAATAAGATTTATATTTATTTACTGTGATAATTAATCATGTAAATGTTAATTAATTGGTATGGAGATTAATAATTACATGGATTGATGAGGGATGAATTAATTAATATTTTACTAATTAATTAATTGTCATTGAGTATAATAATATATAAACGAGTAGATTATTAATATAATTGCTCAATTAGTTGATATTTGCAAAGTATGTGATTATTAAGAGTATAACATATAATAGTTACGCGTATGTTATATATAATGTAGTGCAACATTAATGTGGCTATATATTATATATATAGACTATATCGTAAGATTTATTTCATTACGTGAGTTACATAATATTATCGCATATGTAACATGATAAGGATTTCCATAATTTAATTTAATTGCAATAATAGAGTTGGATAGTAGATGTGATGATACCTGAAAGAAGTATATCCGGTAAGGATGAGATATATATGGATGATATATGATACATTGTAATTAGAAATTTCATTTGAAATTTAATTATAACCTAAGTTATTTGGATGAAATGTATACATATATTATATAACTTAAGTGTATATTATATGTAGAGGTGTATAAACTAAGTGTTGGGCATACATTATATGCATTGCAAGATTGCTGAGATTAGTGGTTGTCCCTAAATGAGAGTCCCATCCATAATTTTCCTCCTTCACATGAACAATCACAAGCCTACACTAGCCTACTCTCTTCTAAAATTCAGCAATTCTAGCTTATGATTATAAGGGATGTGGATTTCATGATTTGATTCACCCACTCTCTATTAACCTCCATGCTATTCAATAATCCATTGGATTGAATTGAAGAGCAAAAACATGGACCGTGTAATGAATTTTCTATATAAGAGTTCTTCCTCTTCATTGTTAGCATTGCTGAGATTTTGCCTTTAGAGAGAGAATTGAGAGCACACATATATATATACATATCTTTGATAAGTGATGTGATAAAAATATGTAACTGCAAGTGCACAGTATCAAGTTGAAGAACTGGCAAGTACAGGTCGAACCCACAGAGACTAGATTAATTTTAATATATCCTTAATATCTATTTTAGGTGAATTAAAAATAAATATTGAGAGTTGATTAATTAGAATATAAAAACTAATAATGAGGAAACAATCTAGGAATCCGAATCCATTAAATAATAAACATAACATATAATTCAATCTATTCTATTTTTATAACTTATTTATGATTTTGATCTCCCTTCCCTTTAATTTAATAATTTTATAATTAACGTGGGCAAGCATAGACTATGAAAATTTAAGGATTAACTATAACCCATCAAAACTTCTTTGAGCAAGCATGGATTATGAAAAACTCATATCTTAACAATAATCTATTAAAACCTCTTAATTAATTTAAAATCACATATGAACTATAAAACGAAGGTATTTCAATAACGAAATATGAAGGCGAAATCAATTAAACATAAAGGCATAAATAATAGAAGAGATGAAAAATATTATCATGAATAATTATTTAATTTCATCTTCATCCTAGATATAAAAAAATTAACTAGACATTAAAAATAAAATAACTAACTAAAATAAAGAAGAAGAAATAAAATAAGAAAACTCTCTTTATTGATGATTCTTCAACAAGCGTATAATGAAGAAGTAATTTAATCTACTTCTACTCCTAACCTAAACTAATACAATATCTAATCCACTCTCTCTAAAACAAGAGACCTATTTATAGGGAAAATAACTTTGTGTCTTAATTTAGATACATTGAACTTGGACACTTTTGTTCCCATGTAGGTTTTAACTTTCTAGTGGCAATCAACTTCTCAAAGAGATCTTCTAGATAGACTTTTCTTTCTCTTGTTGGATTTGACTTGCACACCAAGATTGTTCCACCTCTTTTCTTCTCCTTGCAGGATTCTTCTTGGATATTTCTTACATGAATAAGAGCATTAAATATTACTTGATCACCAAGATTTTGACTTTATTGCAATAAATATTAAACCCTACAAAATAAAATAAAATATATTAATTTAATAAACTAATATAATTAAAAGGACAAAATTAGGGATAATAAAATGTATGAATTATGTGTCTATCAAATACCCCCATACCTAGCTTTTGCTCGTCCTCGAGTAAAATAAAAATAAAAATAAAAATTATACTACCCCATTTTCGTAGGAGAAACGATTGCACTTAGCATGTGCAACAAGCCTTTAAACCCCAAGGTTACCCCAAGTGGACGAGTTGTGTCTCGTGAGGGTTTGCAGTGAATATACCCACAAAATTCAAAAATATTTTTGAGTTCAACAAGTCATGAAATTGAATTAAAACTTCTAAATATCCATGGGCATACATAAGCAAAATTAAATTCAAAATCACACTTTCACCTTATCAAAAATATTTAATCTTCATTCTAGACACCATCCTTCATAATATTAATTCCATGTGATGCATGCATGTGTGTATGATGTAACTCTTAGTAGGGATTTTACCATGAAAATCAAGTAAACTCATTTTTCTTCTTTTTTCTCTCTTTTTTTCCCATATTTTTCCTTCTTTTTTCTTGACTTTTTTTCTTGACTTGTGCAATGTCTCATTTTCTTAGGCTTTTCAGAGTTACTCATGTAGCGAGCGTTGGACCAATGACTCCCAAATCAGTTGGCTTTAGGGTACTAGGTGTAGAGACACCCCTAAGGGTTTACTAACTCGAGTAACAAAGGCCACAAAATTAGACTAGTCAAACTGCTTTTATCCATCACACTTTTCAGCGTGAATATCGATGCTTCATAAGGCTTAGATACCCAGTTATTTCGTTCAATGGACATTGAAGCAGTTATTTTTTTCTTTTTTCTTTTTCTTTCTTTTCTTTTTTTTTTCAATTTTTTTTCTTTTTTTCTATTTTTTTTTAAAATTACTCGAATCATAGTTTATATCCACAACTAAGAGTTAGTGCGATTGTGAAGTACAAAAAATGCTTTTGAAATCAATTTTAGTCCAGATGGTATTTCAAACTAAGATTTCGTACTTCATCAAAGATTTAAGAGTTCTAAATTTTTCAATCTTACTCATGACTTTTAACTCCACGGACACTTATTAGAATAAATTCAATCCATAAAAAGTCAAACAAAATTTTCAATTTTATTTATTTATTTTTTTTTAAACAACATTTTCCTAAAAAGAAAAAAAAAATCTAATACAATAATACAAACAAACTCCCCAATACCTAAATCATGCATTGTCCTCAATGTATGCAAATGAAGAAAAGAGAACAAAGATGTGAAAGAATTGTACCTTGTATGCGGGGCATTTATTCTGCAAGAAAATGTGGTGAGAAGGAAAACAAATGTACATACCTACGAATTTTATAAATCTTAAATATTATATGATTATACATGAATGATACAAATGGGTAAGTGAGTGTGAATTTGTCATGATTTTCAGGAGGTCTAGAAAATTGAAAATAGTCAGAATTTTCATCATAATTATGCTTAAAATGTACCTCAAGAAAATTTTCACTAACATGTTCAAATGATGGAAGAATTGGTTCACATACATGTTCTAGTTTAGTTGACTTATTTGTAGTGGATCTCAACAGCTCATTGACTTTATCTAAATATTCAGATTCATTCCAATTTTGGTGAAGATGATTTAAGAAAAAATCAATTGGATCTTTTTCAATCAAAAGTCTATTTTTAATTATTTCTTGGGTCATGGACAACTCTTGGATCATATTTACTTTAATGGATTGGTCCAAAAAATCACTAGGTGATTTTTTTGGAATAAGTCTTTTAGGGTACGAAACTTTAGGCTTATAGACTTTTTCAACCGACTCATTAAATGTGACATGATCAATTTTAGGCATAGACTCATAATTTTTAGATTCCTCAAATTCGCTTGACTCAAACTGTGTAAAATTGAATACAAAATTTTTATTTTTCTCATTATTTTCACAACTATCAAGATTTTCAAAATTAACCTCAGAGTTACTAGAAAATTCACCCACCTCTTGTTTATTTATTATGGTGGTTAATTGACTCATTTGAATTTCTAGACGAGATATAGCTTGATCCACGCTAAATTGATTTTCTATTAAAACTTCCATAGTTTTCTCTAAGACACTAAGTCTTTCCTCTTCTTCATTTGATAGTTCTTGTGGATATTGAGGTTCTGGATCCGAATATGGATATGGATATGGATATGAACTTAGATAAGGATTTTCATAAGTTGGAAAAAATTGATTTACTTGGTGTGCATTAAAATTTTCATAGTGTTCTTGATTCCAAGCAAAATTATTATTCCAACTATAATAAGAATCCATCTTTCCACAAATCACAAAACAAATAAACAGCTAACCACGAAAGTCACAAAAAAAATAAAAAATAAAAATAAAATAAGAATCCTAATTCTAGGGTTAAATAAAATAAAATAAAATAAAAAACCTAAATAGGATGTGCTCTACGTGAGTGAATGCATGAATGCGACAATTAATTTTCTAACTAACAAAAAAAAAAAAAAACTAAGCTACTTACTTTTTTAATTTTTTTTTTTGAGTTAAGATACAAAATACCAGAAAAAGCGCAGCAATAGTCTTGTCTTTCCGCACTGTTGATCCGCTTCGATAATCCTAAAAACAATAAAAAAAAATTAGAAAAATAAACTAACTCGAATAAATAAAAATTAAGGAATATAAAATTAAGTCTAGTCCCCGGCAACGGCGCCAAAAACTTGATGTGATAAAAATATGTAACTGCAAGTGCACAGTATCAAGTTGAAGAACTGGCAAGTACAGGTCGAACCCACAGAGACTAGATTAATTTTAATATATCCTTAATATCTATTTTAGGCGAATTAAAAATAAATATTGAGAGTTGATTAATTAGAATATAAAAACTAATAATGAGGAAACAATCTAGGAATCCGAATCCATTAAATAATAAACATAACATATAATTCAATCAATTCTATTTTTATAACTTATTTATGATTTTGATCTCCCTTCCCTTTAATTTAATAATTTTATAATTAACGTGGGCAAGCATAGACTATGAAAATTTAAGGATTAACTATAACCCATCAAAACTTCTTTGAGCAAGCATGGATTATGAAAAACTCATATCTTAACAATAATCTATCAAAACCTCTTAATTAATTTAAAATCACATATGAACTATAAAACGAAGGTATTTCAATAACGAAATATGAAGGCGAAATCAATTAAACATAAAGGCATAAATAATAGAAGAGATGAAAAATATTATCATGAATAATTATTTAATTTCATCTTCATCCTAGATATAAAAAAATTAACTAGACATTAAAAATAAAATAACTAACTAAAATAAAGAAGAAGAAATAAAATAAGAAAACTCTCTTTATTGATGATTCTTCAACAAGCGTATAATGAAGAAGTAATTTAATCTACTTCTACTCCTAACCTAAACTAATACAATATCTAATCCACTCTCTCTAAAACAAGAGACCTATTTATAGGGAAAATAACTTTGTGTCTTAATTTAGATACATTGAACTTGGACACTTTTGTTCCCATGTAGGTTTTAACTTTCTAGTGGCAATCAACTTCTCAAAGAGATCTTCTAGATAGACTTTTCTTTCTCTTGTTGGATTTGACTTGCACACCAAGATTGTTCCACCTCTTTTCTTCTCCTTGCAGGATTCTTCTTGGATATTTCTTACATGAATAAGAGCATTAAATATTACTTGATCACCAAGATTTTGACTTTATTGCAATAAATATTAAACCCTACAAAATAAAATAAAATATATTAATTTAATAAACTAATATAATTAAAAGGACAAAATTAGGGATAATAAAATGTATGAATTATGTGTCTATCAAATACCCCCATACCTAGCTTTTGCTCGTCCTCGAGTAAAATAAAAATAAAAATAAAATAAAAATAAAAATTATACTACCCCATTTTCGTAGGAGAAACGATTGCACTTAGCATGTGCAACAAGCCTTTAAACCCCAAGGTTACCCCAAGTGGACGAGTTGTGTCTCGTGAGGGTTTGCAGTGAATATACCCACAAAATTCAAAAATATTTTTGAGTTCAACAAGTCATGAAATTGAATTAAAACTTCTAAATATCCATGGGCATACATAAGCAAAATTAAATTCAAAATCACACTTTCACCTTATCAAAAATATTTAATCTTCATTCTAGACACCATCCTTCATAATATTAATTCCATGTGATGCATGCATGTGTGTATGATGTAACTCTTAGTAGGGATTTTACCATGAAAATCAAGTAAACTCATTTTTCTTCTTTTTTCTCTCTTTTTTTCCCATATTTTTCCTTCTTTTTTCTTGACTTTTTTTCTTGACTTGTGCAATGTCTCATTTTCTTAGGCTTTTCAGAGTTACTCATGTAGCGAGCGTTGGACCAATGACTCCCAAATCAGTTGGCTTTAGGGTACTAGGTGTAGAGACACCCCTAAGGGTTTACTAACTCGAGTAACAAAGGCCACAAAATTAGACTAGTCAAACTGCTTTTATCCATCACACTTTTCAGCGTGAATATCGATGCTTCATAAGGCTTAGATACCCAGTTATTTCGTTCAATGGACATTGAAGCAGTTATTTTTTTCTTTTTTCTTTTTCTTTCTTTTCTTTTTTTTTTCAATTTTTTTTCTTTTTTTCTATTTTTTTTTAAAATTACTCGAATCATAGTTTATATCCACAACTAAGAGTTAGTGCGATTGTGAAGTACAAAAAATGCTTTTGAAATCAATTTTAGTCCAGATGGTATTTCAAACTAAGATTTCGTACTTCATCAAAGATTTAAGAGTTCTAAATTTTTCAATCTTACTCATGACTTTTAACTCCACGGACACTTATTAGAATAAATTCAATCCATAAAAAGTCAAACAAAATTTTCAATTTTATTTATTTTTTTTTTTTAAACAACATTTTCCTAAAAAGAAAAAAAAAATCTAATACAATAATACAAACAAACTCCCCAATACCTAAATCATGCATTGTCCTCAATGTATGCAAATGAAGAAAAGAGAACAAAGATGTGAAAGAATTGTACCTTGTATGCGGGGCATTTATTCTGCAAGAAAATGTGGTGAGAAGGAAAACAAATGTACATACCTACGAATTTTATAAATCTTAAATATTATATGATTATACATGAATGATACAAATGGGTAAGTGAGTGTGAATTTGTCATGATTTTCAGGAGGTCTAGAAAATTGAAAATAGTCAGAATTTTCATCATAATTATGCTTAAAATGTACCTCAAGAAAATTTTCACTAACATGTTCAAATGATGGAAGAATTGGTTCACATACATGTTCTAGTTTAGTTGACTTATTTGTAGTGGATCTCAACAGCTCATTGACTTTATCTAAATATTCAGATTCATTCCAATTTTGGTGAAGATGATTTAAGAAAAAATCAATTGGATCTTTTTCAATCAAAAGTCTATTTTTAATTATTTCTTGGGTCATGGACAACTCTTGGATCATATTTACTTTAATGGATTGGTCCAAAAAATCACTAGGTGATTTTTTTGGAATAAGTCTTTTAGGGTACGAAACTTTAGGCTTATAGACTTTTTCAACCGACTCATTAAATGTGACATGATCAATTTTAGGCATAGACTCATAATTTTTAGATTCCTCAAATTCGCTTGACTCAAACTGTGTAAAATTGAATACAAAATTTTTATTTTTCTCATTATTTTCACAACTATCAAGATTTTCAAAATTAACCTCAGAGTTACTAGAAAATTCACCCACCTCTTGTTTATTTATTATGGTGGTTAATTGACTCATTTGAATTTCTAGACGAGATATAGCTTGATCCACGCTAAATTGATTTTCTATTAAAACTTCCATAGTTTTCTCTAAGACACTAAGTCTTTCCTCTTCTTCATTTGATAGTTCTTGTGGATATTGAGGTTCTGGATCCGAATATGGATATGGATATGGATATGAACTTAGATAAGGATTTTCATAAGTTGGAAAAAATTGATTTACTTGGTGTGCATTAAAATTTTCATAGTGTTCTTGATTCCAAGCAAAATTATTATTCCAACTATAATAAGAATCCATCTTTCCACAAATCACAAAACAAATAAACAGCTAACCACGAAAGTCACAAAAAAAATAAAAAATAAAAATAAAATAAGAATCCTAATTCTAGGGTTAAATAAAATAAAATAAAATAAAAAACCTAAATAGGATGTGCTCTACGTGAGTGAATGCATGAATGCGACAATTAATTTTCTAACTAACAAAAAAAAAAAAAAACTAAGCTACTTACTTTTTTAATTTTTTTTTTTGAGTTAAGATACAAAATACCAGAAAAAGCGCAGCAATAGTCTTGTCTTTCCGCACTGTTGATCCGCTTCGATAATCCTAAAAACAATAAAAAAAAATTAGAAAAATAAACTAACTCGAATAAATAAAAATTAAGGAATATAAAATTAAGTCTAGTCCCCGGCAACGGCGCCAAAAACTTGATGTGATAAAAATATGTAACTGCAAGTGCACAGTATCAAGTTGAAGAACTGGCAAGTACAGGTCGAACCCACAGAGACTAGATTAATTTTAATATATCCTTAATATCTATTTTAGGCGAATTAAAAATAAATATTGAGAGTTGATTAATTAGAATATAAAAACTAATAATGAGGAAACAATCTAGGAATCCGAATCCATTAAATAATAAACATAACATATAATTCAATCAATTCTATTTTTATAACTTATTTATGATTTTGATCTCCCTTCCCTTTAATTTAATAATTTTATAATTAACGTGGGCAAGCATAGACTATGAAAATTTAAGGATTAACTATAACCCATCAAAACTTCTTTGAGCAAGCATGGATTATGAAAAACTCATATCTTAACAATAATCTATCAAAACCTCTTAATTAATTTAAAATCACATATGAACTATAAAACGAAGGTATTTCAATAACGAAATATGAAGGCGAAATCAATTAAACATAAAGGCATAAATAATAGAAGAGATGAAAAATATTATCATGAATAATTATTTAATTTCATCTTCATCCTAGATATAAAAAAATTAACTAGACATTAAAAATAAAATAACTAACTAAAATAAAGAAGAAGAAATAAAATAAGAAAACTCTCTTTATTGATGATTCTTCAACAAGCGTATAATGAAGAAGTAATTTAATCTACTTCTACTCCTAACCTAAACTAATACAATATCTAATCCACTCTCTCTAAAACAAGAGACCTATTTATAGGGAAAATAACTTTGTGTCTTAATTTAGATACATTGAACTTGGACACTTTTGTTCCCATGTAGGTTTTAACTTTCTAGTGGCAATCAACTTCTCAAAGAGATCTTCTAGATAGACTTTTCTTTCTCTTGTTGGATTTGACTTGCACACCAAGATTGTTCCACCTCTTTTCTTCTCCTTGCAGGATTCTTCTTGGATATTTCTTACATGAATAAGAGCATTAAATATTACTTGATCACCAAGATTTTGACTTTATTGCAATAAATATTAAACCCTACAAAATAAAATAAAATATATTAATTTAATAAACTAATATAATTAAAAGGACAAAATTAGGGATAATAAAATGTATGAATTATGTGTCTATCAAATACCCCCATACCTAGCTTTTGCTCGTCCTCGAGTAAAATAAAATAAAAATAAAATAAAAATAAAAATTATACTACCCCATTTTCGTAGGAGAAACGATTGCACTTAGCATGTGCAACAAGCCTTTAAACCCCAAGGTTACCCCAAGTGGACGAGTTGTGTCTCGTGAGGGTTTGCAGTGAATATACCCACAAAATTCAAAAATATTTTTGAGTTCAACAAGTCATGAAATTGAATTAAAACTTCTAAATATCCATGGGCATACATAAGCAAAATTAAATTCAAAATCACACTTTCACCTTATCAAAAATATTTAATCTTCATTCTAGACACCATCCTTCATAATATTAATTCCATGTGATGCATGCATGTGTGTATGATGTAACTCTTAGTAGGGATTTTACCATGAAAATCAAGTAAACTCATTTTTCTTCTTTTTTCTCTCTTTTTTTCCCATATTTTTCCTTCTTTTTTCTTGACTTTTTTTCTTGACTTGTGCAATGTCTCATTTTCTTAGGCTTTTCAGAGTTACTCATGTAGCGAGCGTTGGACCAATGACTCCCAAATCAGTTGGCTTTAGGGTACTAGGTGTAGAGACACCCCTAAGGGTTTACTAACTCGAGTAACAAAGGCCACAAAATTAGACTAGTCAAACTGCTTTTATCCATCACACTTTTCAGCGTGAATATCGATGCTTCATAAGGCTTAGATACCCAGTTATTTCGTTCAATGGACATTGAAGCAGTTATTTTTTTCTTTTTTCTTTTTCTTTCTTTTCTTTTTTTTTTCAATTTTTTTTCTTTTTTTCTATTTTTTTTTAAAATTACTCGAATCATAGTTTATATCCACAACTAAGAGTTAGTGCGATTGTGAAGTACAAAAAATGCTTTTGAAATCAATTTTAGTCCAGATGGTATTTCAAACTAAGATTTCGTACTTCATCAAAGATTTAAGAGTTCTAAATTTTTCAATCTTACTCATGACTTTTAACTCCACGGACACTTATTAGAATAAATTCAATCCATAAAAAGTCAAACAAAATTTTCAATTTTATTTATTTTTTTTTTTTAAACAACATTTTCCTAAAAAGAAAAAAAAAATCTAATACAATAATACAAACAAACTCCCCAATACCTAAATCATGCATTGTCCTCAATGTATGCAAATGAAGAAAAGAGAACAAAGATGTGAAAGAATTGTACCTTGTATGCGGGGCATTTATTCTGCAAGAAAATGTGGTGAGAAGGAAAACAAATGTACATACCTACGAATTTTATAAATCTTAAATATTATATGATTATACATGAATGATACAAATGGGTAAGTGAGTGTGAATTTGTCATGATTTTCAGGAGGTCTAGAAAATTGAAAATAGTCAGAATTTTCATCATAATTATGCTTAAAATGTACCTCAAGAAAATTTTCACTAACATGTTCAAATGATGGAAGAATTGGTTCACATACATGTTCTAGTTTAGTTGACTTATTTGTAGTGGATCTCAACAGCTCATTGACTTTATCTAAATATTCAGATTCATTCCAATTTTGGTGAAGATGATTTAAGAAAAAATCAATTGGATCTTTTTCAATCAAAAGTCTATTTTTAATTATTTCTTGGGTCATGGACAACTCTTGGATCATATTTACTTTAATGGATTGGTCCAAAAAATCACTAGGTGATTTTTTTGGAATAAGTCTTTTAGGGTACGAAACTTTAGGCTTATAGACTTTTTCAACCGACTCATTAAATGTGACATGATCAATTTTAGGCATAGACTCATAATTTTTAGATTCCTCAAATTCGCTTGACTCAAACTGTGTAAAATTGAATACAAAATTTTTATTTTTCTCATTATTTTCACAACTATCAAGATTTTCAAAATTAACCTCAGAGTTACTAGAAAATTCACCCACCTCTTGTTTATTTATTATGGTGGTTAATTGACTCATTTGAATTTCTAGACGAGATATAGCTTGATCCACGCTAAATTGATTTTCTATTAAAACTTCCATAGTTTTCTCTAAGACACTAAGTCTTTCCTCTTCTTCATTTGATAGTTCTTGTGGATATTGAGGTTCTGGATCCGAATATGGATATGGATATGGATATGAACTTAGATAAGGATTTTCATAAGTTGGAAAAAATTGATTTACTTGGTGTGCATTAAAATTTTCATAGTGTTCTTGATTCCAAGCAAAATTATTATTCCAACTATAATAAGAATCCATCTTTCCACAAATCACAAAACAAATAAACAGCTAACCACGAAAGTCACAAAAAAAATAAAAAATAAAAATAAAATAAGAATCCTAATTCTAGGGTTAAATAAAATAAAATAAAATAAAAAACCTAAATAGGATGTGCTCTACGTGAGTGAATGCATGAATGCGACAATTAATTTTCTAACTAACAAAAAAAAAAAAAAAACTAAGCTACTTACTTTTTTAATTTTTTTTTTTGAGTTAAGATACAAAATACCAGAAAAAGCGCAGCAATAGTCTTGTCTTTCCGCACTGTTGATCCGCTTCGATAATCCTAAAAACAATAAAAAAAAATTAGAAAAATAAACTAACTCGAATAAATAAAAATTAAGGAATATAAAATTAAGTCTAGTCCCCGGCAACGGCGCCAAAAACTTGATGTGATAAAAATATGTAACTGCAAGTGCACAGTATCAAGTTGAAGAACTGGCAAGTACAGGTCGAACCCACAGAGACTAGATTAATTTTAATATATCCTTAATATCTATTTTAGGCGAATTAAAAATAAATATTGAGAGTTGATTAATTAGAATATAAAAACTAATAATGAGGAAACAATCTAGGAATCCGAATCCATTAAATAATAAACATAACATATAATTCAATCAATTCTATTTTTATAACTTATTTATGATTTTGATCTCCCTTCCCTTTAATTTAATAATTTTATAATTAACGTGGGCAAGCATAGACTATGAAAATTTAAGGATTAACTATAACCCATCAAAACTTCTTTGAGCAAGCATGGATTATGAAAAACTCATATCTTAACAATAATCTATCAAAACCTCTTAATTAATTTAAAATCACATATGAACTATAAAACGAAGGTATTTCAATAACGAAATATGAAGGCGAAATCAATTAAACATAAAGGCATAAATAATAGAAGAGATGAAAAATATTATCATGAATAATTATTTAATTTCATCTTCATCCTAGATATAAAAAAATTAACTAGACATTAAAAATAAAATAACTAACTAAAATAAAGAAGAAGAAATAAAATAAGAAAACTCTCTTTATTGATGATTCTTCAACAAGCGTATAATGAAGAAGTAATTTAATCTACTTCTACTCCTAACCTAAACTAATACAATATCTAATCCACTCTCTCTAAAACAAGAGACCTATTTATAGGGAAAATAACTTTGTGTCTTAATTTAGATACATTGAACTTGGACACTTTTGTTCCCATGTAGGTTTTAACTTTCTAGTGGCAATCAACTTCTCAAAGAGATCTTCTAGATAGACTTTTCTTTCTCTTGTTGGATTTGACTTGCACACCAAGATTGTTCCACCTCTTTTCTTCTCCTTGCAGGATTCTTCTTGGATATTTCTTACATGAATAAGAGCATTAAATATTACTTGATCACCAAGATTTTGACTTTATTGCAATAAATATTAAACCCTACAAAATAAAATAAAATATATTAATTTAATAAACTAATATAATTAAAAGGACAAAATTAGGGATAATAAAATGTATGAATTATGTGTCTATCAAATACCCCCATACCTAGCTTTTGCTCGTCCTCGAGTAAAATAAAAATAAAAATAAAATAAAAATAAAAATTATACTACCCCATTTTCGTAGGAGAAACGATTGCACTTAGCATGTGCAACAAGCCTTTAAACCCCAAGGTTACCCCAAGTGGACGAGTTGTGTCTCGTGAGGGTTTGCAGTGAATATACCCACAAAATTCAAAAATATTTTTGAGTTCAACAAGTCATGAAATTGAATTAAAACTTCTAAATATCCATGGGCATACATAAGCAAAATTAAATTCAAAATCACACTTTCACCTTATCAAAAATATTTAATCTTCATTCTAGACACCATCCTTCATAATATTAATTCCATGTGATGCATGCATGTGTGTATGATGTAACTCTTAGTAGGGATTTTACCATGAAAATCAAGTAAACTCATTTTTCTTCTTTTTTCTCTCTTTTTTTCCCATATTTTTCCTTCTTTTTTCTTGACTTTTTTTCTTGACTTGTGCAATGTCTCATTTTCTTAGGCTTTTCAGAGTTACTCATGTAGCGAGCGTTGGACCAATGACTCCCAAATCAGTTGGCTTTAGGGTACTAGGTGTAGAGACACCCCTAAGGGTTTACTAACTCGAGTAACAAAGGCCACAAAATTAGACTAGTCAAACTGCTTTTATCCATCACACTTTTCAGCGTGAATATCGATGCTTCATAAGGCTTAGATACCCAGTTATTTCGTTCAATGGACATTGAAGCAGTTATTTTTTTCTTTTTTCTTTTTCTTTCTTTTCTTTTTTTTTTCAATTTTTTTTCTTTTTTTCTATTTTTTTTTTAAAATTACTCGAATCATAGTTTATATCCACAACTAAGAGTTAGTGCGATTGTGAAGTACAAAAAATGCTTTTGAAATCAATTTTAGTCCAGATGGTATTTCAAACTAAGATTTCGTACTTCATCAAAGATTTAAGAGTTCTAAATTTTTCAATCTTACTCATGACTTTTAACTCCACGGACACTTATTAGAATAAATTCAATCCATAAAAAGTCAAACAAAATTTTCAATTTTATTTATTTATTTATTTTTAAACAACATTTTCCTAAAAAGAAAAAAAAAATCTAATACAATAATACAAACAAACTCCCCAATACCTAAATCATGCATTGTCCTCAATGTATGCAAATGAAGAAAAGAGAACAAAGATGTGAAAGAATTGTACCTTGTATGCGGGGCATTTATTCTGCAAGAAAATGTGGTGAGAAGGAAAACAAATGTACATACCTACGAATTTTATAAATCTTAAATATTATATGATTATACATGAATGATACAAATGGGTAAGTGAGTGTGAATTTGTCATGATTTTCAGGAGGTCTAGAAAATTGAAAATAGTCAGAATTTTCATCATAATTATGCTTAAAATGTACCTCAAGAAAATTTTCACTAACATGTTCAAATGATGGAAGAATTGGTTCACATACATGTTCTAGTTTAGTTGACTTATTTGTAGTGGATCTCAACAGCTCATTGACTTTATCTAAATATTCAGATTCATTCCAATTTTGGTGAAGATGATTTAAGAAAAAATCAATTGGATCTTTTTCAATCAAAAGTCTATTTTTAATTATTTCTTGGGTCATGGACAACTCTTGGATCATATTTACTTTAATGGATTGGTCCAAAAAATCACTAGGTGATTTTTTTGGAATAAGTCTTTTAGGGTACGAAACTTTAGGCTTATAGACTTTTTCAACCGACTCATTAAATGTGACATGATCAATTTTAGGCATAGACTCATAATTTTTAGATTCCTCAAATTCGCTTGACTCAAACTGTGTAAAATTGAATACAAAATTTTTATTTTTCTCATTATTTTCACAACTATCAAGATTTTCAAAATTAACCTCAGAGTTACTAGAAAATTCACCCACCTCTTGTTTATTTATTATGGTGGTTAATTGACTCATTTGAATTTCTAGACGAGATATAGCTTGATCCACGCTAAATTGATTTTCTATTAAAACTTCCATAGTTTTCTCTAAGACACTAAGTCTTTCCTCTTCTTCATTTGATAGTTCTTGTGGATATTGAGGTTCTGGATCCGAATATGGATATGGATATGGATATGAACTTAGATAAGGATTTTCATAAGTTGGAAAAAATTGATTTACTTGGTGTGCATTAAAATTTTCATAGTGTTCTTGATTCCAAGCAAAATTATTATTCCAACTATAATAAGAATCCATCTTTCCACAAATCACAAAACAAATAAACAGCTAACCACGAAAGTCACAAAAAAAATAAAAAATAAAAATAAAATAAGAATCCTAATTCTAGGGTTAAATAAAATAAAATAAAATAAAAAACCTAAATAGGATGTGCTCTACGTGAGTGAATGCATGAATGCGACAATTAATTTTCTAACTAACAAAAAAAAAAAAAAACTAAGCTACTTACTTTTTTAATTTTTTTTTTTGAGTTAAGATACAAAATACCAGAAAAAGCGCAGCAATAGTCTTGTCTTTCCGCACTGTTGATCCGCTTCGATAATCCTAAAAACAATAAAAAAAAATTAGAAAAATAAACTAACTCGAATAAATAAAAATTAAGGAATATAAAATTAAGTCTAGTCCCCGGCAACGGCGCCAAAAACTTGATGTGATAAAAATATGTAACTGCAAGTGCACAGTATCAAGTTGAAGAACTGGCAAGTACAGGTCGAACCCACAGAGACTAGATTAATTTTAATATATCCTTAATATCTATTTTAGGCGAATTAAAAATAAATATTGAGAGTTGATTAATTAGAATATAAAAACTAATAATGAGGAAACAATCTAGGAATCCGAATCCATTAAATAATAAACATAACATATAATTCAATCAATTCTATTTTTATAACTTATTTATGATTTTGATCTCCCTTCCCTTTAATTTAATAATTTTATAATTAACGTGGGCAAGCATAGACTATGAAAATTTAAGGATTAACTATAACCCATCAAAACTTCTTTGAGCAAGCATGGATTATGAAAAACTCATATCTTAACAATAATCTATCAAAACCTCTTAATTAATTTAAAATCACATATGAACTATAAAACGAAGGTATTTCAATAACGAAATATGAAGGCGAAATCAATTAAACATAAAGGCATAAATAATAGAAGAGATGAAAAATATTATCATGAATAATTATTTAATTTCATCTTCATCCTAGATATAAAAAAATTAACTAGACATTAAAAATAAAATAACTAACTAAAATAAAGAAGAAGAAATAAAATAAGAAAACTCTCTTTATTGATGATTCTTCAACAAGCGTATAATGAAGAAGTAATTTAATCTACTTCTACTCCTAACCTAAACTAATACAATATCTAATCCACTCTCTCTAAAACAAGAGACCTATTTATAGGGAAAATAACTTTGTGTCTTAATTTAGATACATTGAACTTGGACACTTTTGTTCCCATGTAGGTTTTAACTTTCTAGTGGCAATCAACTTCTCAAAGAGATCTTCTAGATAGACTTTTCTTTCTCTTGTTGGATTTGACTTGCACACCAAGATTGTTCCACCTCTTTTCTTCTCCTTGCAGGATTCTTCTTGGATATTTCTTACATGAATAAGAGCATTAAATATTACTTGATCACCAAGATTTTGACTTTATTGCAATAAATATTAAACCCTACAAAATAAAATAAAATATATTAATTTAATAAACTAATATAATTAAAAGGACAAAATTAGGGATAATAAAATATATGAATTATGTGTCTATCAATAAGCATTCCGAGTAGAGAGGGAGTGAAGATAGCAACTGAATTCATTTAGTAGAGGTATACTTCCCTTGTATTCTTCATTTTGGAAATTCTAAATAAATCTTGATTTCATGCATGAACTCTGGCTAATTAGAGTGAGGAATGTTTTAAACTTGTTATCTAAGATCACATGTATGTTAGAAATTATATAGTAGCTGCTCAGAATCAAATTTGCTGTGAAAATTTTGAGTTGGGATGGAACCTGCCGAAGCAGGCTTGTTCTTGGCATGAATTGCACACGGCGCAGCTGCGCCAGGTTTACACCCAGGCGCTGCGCAGCTGCGTCAGCAGCCTGTTCTGGTTTTATTTTTTTTCTACTGCAGAATTTTTTGGGCTATCGTGTAATATCTTATTTGGCAAGTATATTAGCATGAATAACTTTTGTAGAGGGATATGTAGAACATGTATTACCATGATTGCATGCATAATTCGTAAAGGTTTATAATTTTGAAGAAAACGAAAAGTGTTTAAAACAAATTGACATATGTGAACTATGTTGACATTCTGATTTTTACAAGCATGTTAGTACGACTTAGAAAGGCATGAAAAGCATGTCGACTTATGTGTATATGCTTCATAATGTGACATGGACATACGAACCCCACTATTGAACCTTTCTAACAAAAATGTAAGTTTTGAAGATGGCTATTGACATGTAAATACCATATACACATTCTAATTTTTGCAAGCATGTCTATGTGACTTAGAAATGCGTGTCGAACATGTTAACATATGAATCTAGATAGCATGAACGTGTTAGGCCCTATTAGTGAGATTTACTAGTGAAAGTATACGTTTCGCACGTGAGTCTTGACATGTATATTGAGAATTGAATGCTGATATTTGTAAACATGTATGATAGTACTCGTAGACTCGATCATGTATCCTACATGTATATATACTATGATTAGGTGTGGTGATTCAAGTGAAGCATAAACGAAACATATTTTCAAAACAAAATGGTGTTAGTTGCATGAATGTGATATAATTAATCATAAGTATGCCTAATACAAAGTTATATGATTACCTTATGTGTTTAAAGGCAAGCATGTTAGACTTTGTGACTTTATAACCTTGAATGGACTTAAGTTATTAAGGGTATTAACTTAAAACCTATATTATGTAAATTGAACGTGAAAAGGTTGAACGAGCATGAAAGTATCCTTAATATGTATAAATGCTATGTAAGATCATATGTTAATACTTGAATCCGATTTCAACGGTTAATAGAGTATGGTTGCTAATTGTTATGGCCTTCTGTGTTACTAATGATATATGAGAATGATTTACTCAAAGGATGGACTACACTAGCTATATGTAAATAGATTAGTGGTAGGTGGGCATATGTATATGAAGAATGGTAGTAAGTATGTATGGTTAGAGTATACTTATACGTACATAGTTATTCTAAGAATACGATAAGAAAGTAAGACGAAGGTTCGAAGAACCAAGTTAGACAACAATGTATCAATTATATTGTGTTGAGAATGTATGGATACGTATAACTAATATGTATGAATCCATAATTGTATGATTGTGTAGGAATACACAAAAGCGCAAATATCTTTAAGAAGTTAAGTCATAGTTGTTAAACTACGCATCAGGCAAGTCTTTCAGTTCCTATTTGATATATGAATTCAATAACTGTTAGTTGAATTATATTATGATGTGATGATATGAACTTATATATGAACTATATATGAGGTATGTATGAGATTGAAAGTTGATCTTTGATGATATGCTTGTTATGTGAGAAGTAACATGCTTAGTAAATATAAATTGATTATAAATGCATGAACTGAGTATGATGTTATATGTTATGTGATGCATGAAAACTGTTAGAATTGCTGAGATGTCGAGCTCACTCTTGCAAATAACCACTTTTGTAGGTTAAGGACTCACGATATGAGTAACGTGCTACGTGATAGAGTTCGAAGATTTCTGTTTATTTAGATATATGCTCTCGAACCATGTTTAGGTTCTAGGAGTGTGCTTGATATATACTTACGATGTTTAATACTTGTTGAATTGTAAAGATGCATTAGTTAATACAGAGAGTATATCGAGTTGAGTTGTAAACCTTTATACGGTAATTCGAATATAGTGAATCATATTATATAGTTGATTCAAGAATTGTAATTGATTCAAAGTTATGGAATCAATAAGACGAATTTATTCAAAGGATATTGAAAAGTTTAAATTATTCCGCATTTTAGTAACATCAAATATGATGTAAAGACGAGATCTTGGATATGAATAGAAGTTATATTCTAAATTGTAATAAAAAAAGTTGTATTCTTTTACTAATGATTAAAAGATGTAATAGTTTCGCGTTAGTATTTGGTTAGTAGCATCGTGACTGCACCGGATCCGAGGAAAGAGAGGAACCTGGATTTGGGGGCGTCACACCTGTAACCTATTTTATCACAATACAGACAAATAATAATATAATTCCCATTCATATATTCAATGTAATGCTAAAAACCTATACCAATTCGCAACAACGTAATCGACTAACTGATCATCATCAATATCACAAGCTAACAATAACCAATAGCTAATGTATCATCAGTGGCCCAACTGAATATATACAAATGTTCTACAAATGAATGAATACAACGTAATCTCATTATACAGACGTACGCAACTATATAAACTACGTACAAATGAACTAGAATGAATAACATAAAATAATCTATAATCTAGTAGTATCATCATCGGGTGGAGGTGGACGACTCCTGTCTGGTGTATGAAAATCTCTGTCGTCCTCCTCGTCGTCATCGTCAAATCGCTCGTCATTGCCGCCAGCCCGCTCGCCATCGCCACCCTGTTGAAAAAATTACAAATAAAAATTATTAGTCCGTATATAGGCAGATATTAACAAGCTAGCTTTAAATGAAAATAACATAAATAATAAGAATACCTGAGTAGGCGGGGGAGGACGAAAAGCCTCCTCCAAGAAGGTAATCACCATCCGGAGCATCTCGCTGCTGAAAGCGTCGAACTGCTCTCGCGGTAATCCCGTACACTCTGTGGAGGCCCCTGCTATAACCTCCTGAGCAACCTGGTGAAGACGAGAACTGGAAGGTAATTGCTGACGGTGAAAGATCGGATTGGTACGGAACCTATCCGACACGGCCCCTATCAGCCTCTGGAAGATCTCGTCATCCAAGCCAGCGCCCGTATGAGATGGTCCGACATGTGCTCTCAGACGCTGGCGCTGGCTGGAGCCTAAAAAAAGATAAATTTCATTACTAATAATAATTTATATAATGTGATAAATTCTGATAATTTTGTGAAATATAAAAAATATTATTACCTCCACGGAGTGTATATGCGGGTATCCTCGCCAGACCCAACACTCGATATTTGTCAGTACTGCTAGTAGGGGGATTCTGAGACGCGATCCATAGTCTCAGCTCCTCATCCCGATCTAATACAATATCGGGAAGGGGAGTGGCGGAGTCTAACGGCTCAGAACCCCTCCTAATAGCATCCAGCTCAGCTATACGATCGTCACGAAGCCTTTGAAATCAGTCCTATAATTTATTTTTTATAAGTTTGTTAATTATATCATTTTATTTACGAATGAACATTACTAAAAGCTAAATAGTAAGATGAGTTTTACTCGTATAGCCACAGCTGCCTGAGACCAAACACGCTCGTCCCTGGGCGTGTGGGCTCTATCCCAAAACTCTAGAATGGTGGGATCTCAGCCCAAGGACCTACTCAGGGCCTAATAAAAACATTCATAAAACAGGTATTAAGTATTTGTGTAAGAACTTGATAACTAAACAAAAAAATACAACGCACTTACCGTCTTCGTCTCCTCGAACGACTGAGAACCTGTGGTGTGTACTATACGGAGCTGACCACGGTTCTTCTTCACCTGCTCAGACTTCTTCTTGAAGTCATCAGCATCCCAGTGCGCACACATAGCCTCCCAGGCTAAATCGAAGACTATGCGAGGCTGGTGAGATCTAATGGTGGTCCCGGGCTAGTCCTTAACTGGCCGGACTGCCCTATGTCGCATCTCATACAGCCAGCCAAAGTAATTCTTAGCGACATATGATATAATCACATCGTCGCCAGCTGTCTGAGAGATACTTGGGTCAAATCTATAATAAACCTATAACAAAAGTTTAAAAATTAGAAACAATTGATTTCGTGAAACTATGTACTAATTAATATAATATGTTTAACTTACGTGAAACTCCTAGAAGACAGCCTGCATAAAAGTGGCATCGAACCGCGCATACTGGCTAAATTGCATGCACCTAGTCGGGAGGTGCGTCAAATAGATGGTGTGCAGGGTGTGCTTAGCCACCAGGTCTAGTATACTACAGAAAAAATTATATTTTGCAATAATATGTGTTATGTGAATTGTGTTTTGCAATAACTGACAGAAATATTAATAATATATTAACACTTACTGTCCAGAAGCAACATCCACTGGTACAATATCTGGAACTGCCGGCGGACGACCTAAGAGCCCGAGGTTCGTCCCTCGGTGTCATTGACGAGGTACATCTGTAATAATTGTATTTAACTGAGTTAATAAACATAAACTAATACAGTTTGAGATATATTTAAATCCTAGTTAAGATAACTTACTAGCTCCTGAAGACGAGCCGTGGGCGTGGCTACCGTCTCCTGTACCGGATCGCCCACCACCTCGGCGACCTCCACCGCTACGTCTAGCCATGAATATCCTACTGCAATATCCAAAGTGGTAAATTATGAATATGTAAGGTTTAACAATGTGATATTTACTAATATGAATGCTAATTTTCAATTACTTACGCCATCAAACCCATCAGAATCAACATGTATATCAGTCTCGGATTTGGTATCTTCCTCATCCTCAGTTTCGAGATCAGTTTCGTCATCATTATCATCTCGACGATTACATAATCACTCACGACGATGTTTTCCTCGACATCCTCATCGTCAGGCACGGCAATGACATCAGTATCCGTCACATCTTCAACATTGAACACTACGGCCAAAGGGTTGCTAACATCTTCTTGCAACGCCTCATCTATACCAAATATGTTATCAGCATCAAATGAATGTGTTTTAGTTGTGACTACTGTGTACCAGGGGCTTCGAGTATTTATGACATTAGGAGCGTAATACACTTGAGTCGCTTGGCCTGCTAACACGAACACGTCATCAGACTTTAACACCGACTTGATATCTATAGTTGTGATTCTATTACGATTACCCTTTTCAGTATCAAACCAGTTACACTTAAATGTAACTAACTTTTTACCCCCGTGATAATTGAGCACAACCACATCCTGTAAACGTCCATAGTAATTGGAATCAGAATCTTGGTAGCAACTTCCCAACACCACAACCCCAAAATTGACTGATGTGAGTTCATTCAAGTCATCGACCCTAAATCTGAACCCATTCACGATGCATCCGGGAAAAGAACTAACAACTTTGTACGGTCCTCGGATAACATCTATAAAATGCTCAGAATTATTCTCTTCTTCAACCCGTTGCTTAAACCACTGTTGGAAATTAACATTAGTGAATGTTTCTAACTCTGCTGCAGTAAAAGTTGGTTTAGAAGCATACATTTCCTCTTCGAATAAACTGCGTAAATAGTAAAATGTCTTTAACATATAGATGACTATACTTATAAATTGCACTAAATACCGCAAATAATTATTCATACCTAATGTATCTAGATACTTCGGGCATATTTAGAAGCACGTATGTGATAGTAATGTGCATACAAGCCAATCATGTATGATGATAAAGCACATACTTTGTAAATAATCTTATTTATTTATTAATAAAATATTTATTTAAGGCATTTAATTATCTACATAGTGCTATTTTTATAATATGTAAATAACCCATAGTTTTAAGCAATACTTTTAGAATTATGATGAGATCATGCTAATGAGAACTAAATTCTTAGAAAGCTTAAAAACTAAAATTGTTCCCAATTGTGGGATTACTAAAATGGGGATTACTAAATCCGGATAGATTGGTACATATGTTGCTTGCTCATTGGATGAGGATGACTGATCTCATGGTCATTTGTGTGAATACACTAAAGCAAGTATGTAGGTGCTTATTGGAGAATAAGTTCACTGAACGTGACTCGCTATGGAATACCTAACAGAGTTTTACTCGCCTGTCAATAGGAATTCCTAATGTGATAGTAGTACAAGTTATCCTTGGACTTGAGATCATCATAGTATCTTGTATGTAACAAATTATACTTTGACTTATTCTTTAAGGCCTTTTAAGGCATATATAAGGTATGCTTGGGTATAATGAGTTGCATATGGAGATAATGTATGATCAATAAAGAATCTACCACCTCTAGTAAAAGAGAAGATATGTCATATGTGATTCGTTAAATGACAACCCAGGAATTCTTGGCCAAGGTAGAATAAAATTAGAAAGAGGTTTCTAATTTGCATTATTTGGAGTTGTGCGTTTTCTAATCGAAATACATATGATTAAATAAATTAAGACTTGACAGTAAATCCATGTCTTATATTTAATTGGGACATTGTATGATGGAATGATTGAATTGTACGGTAACTATTAACTCACAGGTTCTTTTATGATTAATGTTGAAATCTATATTATTTGGAAAGTTGTTGATCGCTAGGGAGGCTTATCCCTATTGTAGAATAAATATTATTTCTTTAAATAGATTATTAGTTTAATTTATTTATTTAAATAAGATTAGAATTGTTCTAATTGATTTATTTTCAACCGATTTAATATGGAGAACCTAAAGGGTCACACCATAAAAGGAAGAAGAATTATTTAAGAAGAAAATGGCATGATAGTAATAATGCATTAAGTATAATTAATTTAATCTATGGTGATAGAATAAATTAAATAGCTTAATATTTATTATTTAATATTTTAGAAATATTAAATATAAATTAATAAGAGGAGTCTTATTAATATTATTATTATTATTATTATTATTATTTTAATTCTAAAGGAGTTTAGGAATTAATATAATATCAGTACATTCTCTCAATCCTAATAAGATTAGGATATAAATTAATTAAAAGTGTTTAATTAATTAATTAAATAAAAACCTATTCTAATTGGATTAGGAGGGTTAACCTAATATCTATATAAGAGAGTCTTATATCAGAAATAAGGTACGTGAATTTTTCCAACGGTTGGGAGTACACATATTCTATAGAGATAGAAACAAGGGTTAAGCTCATAACCCATCTTCCTGAGTTCTTTATCTTCCTTGGTGGATCACCGTTAGAGGCCAAACATTTGGGTGACTGACATTGATCAAGAGAAGGAGCCACTACAGAGGAATCAAAGGAATCGAAGGAGTAGAACTTGTACCTGAGGAGGCTTGGATCTTCAAAGGTATAATTCCATTATCTTCTTCTATGTATTGACTTATAATTGATGCACAAGAAAGATCATGGTTAAGGGTTTGTAAGAAAATTTTAAAAACTGATTTTTCATCCTTTCCGCTGCGGTTATGTAATTTGATTGCATGCTTATGTTTCTAGCAAACCCAACAGTGGTATTAGAGCCAATCTTATGTTAATTATTAGTTTATGTGATTCCATATATGTATGATATGCGATTGGATCGAGTTCTTGGGCAACAAAATTTTTCTGATTCTGCAAAGCTGCGCCGGTGCAAGGCCTTCTTGCTGCGCAGCTGCGCCGGTTCCCTTTATATTCCTAGCGCAGCTGCGCCACTGGACAAGAACTGAATTTTTTTTGTTTTATTTAATTAAATGAATGGTTTATTTAATTAATAAAGGTTTAAAATAAAGATGTTTATTTTATATGAAATGAGATTTCAGAATTGCTAAAATTAAAGAGTTTAATTTGGAATTGCTTTTGAATGAAATAAAGGAGTTTATTTTTTCAAAAACAAAATTTAGCAAACTTTTGCCCATTAACTGATATTAATACATATATGGAATGAATTTATTTTCATGAGATGAATAAGTTTTATTGATACGTATGATGATATGTATGTTAATAAAAGGGATTGATTATGGAATATGACCAATGTGATTGGATTTTATTTTGGATGAATGCTTGAATGTATGGGTTTTATAAAATAGGGTCTGCGTACCTCGTCTTCTCTAGTTTTATTCTCTGTGTAAAATTCTATCTCCCTTCTATGTACTTCCCCTTGACTGCTGATCAAGGTTTCTATTTAATTATAAATAATTTATGTAATAGAGATAGTTAGAATTATCTTGAAGAAACTGGAGACCAAGGAGCAAAAAGCGCGTGAAGACCCGTTTGTATGGAGCCCGGGTTTAAATGTAATAGTTACATTTAAAATTTAAATTCTTGCACTCCTAGGTTTGACCTTTTGGTTCACTTGGTGGCTCTAGTGAACCAAACTAGAATAAAAGTCCATAATCAATCCGAGTAGAATATAGTATTCTATATTGCATGCTATATATTATATATATTATATTTTATGCAAACATGCTTCGCATGTTTAATAAAATAACACGTATTTTATATATATATGTACATGCGCGCTAAACAAGATGAGAAAAATAATAACAAACCCCTCAAAGAAATAATATTAAGTCCAAAGCGTTCAAATGATATTTGGAATATCGAACGTCACCTTCTAGCATGATTAATTAATAGCATATTAAATATTTAATATGAGTTTATTGTGCTATCCACAAGGCGAGTATTGAGTATTTAAGATGTTAATTAATCACATTTGATGCTTATCAAGAAAATTAAACGATCTAGTCTTCTTGTGCTATCCACAAGGACGAATATTTTTCTTTTTTGAATTTATGGAAGTGCTAGACTGGACTTAACTTAAATCATTTTAGTTCGGATGTGCACACACATGACCATTATGATTTAAGAGGCAAAATAAAAGGAGTTACATGGTGATGTAATTGACAAGAGTTGTCTACCTATTTATTTATATATCGCTTGTTGTGCTATCCACAAGGTTATATACATTTGAAATGGGATCCTTAATCTCACTAGCAAATCTTTAATTAGATGTTGTCAAACTATATAAGTGAGGGTAATATAGTTTGCTGAAAATAGTGGGAGATACCAATTTAAAATAAAGACCTAAATTTATTTTGGTATGCAAAGTTAATAAAATGAATGTTTGCTAAAAATGTTGTCTTTTCACATGCAGAATTTTATAAAAATGTCAAAATCACTAATCTCACTACGAAGCATACTTGATGCAAACAAGCTTACCGGCCCGAATTATGAGGATTGGCTAAGAAATCTAAGAATTGTTCTCACTGCTGAAAAGATTTCTTATGTCCTAAATTCAACTGTCTCTGAATCTGTTTCGGAAACAGCCTCTGAGGAAGAGATTGCCACTTTCAATAAGTGGCAAGATGATGCATCTGTGGCTCAATGCATCATGCTCGCATCCATGAATAACGAGATTCAGCGTCAGCACGTAAATATGGATGCTCCTGCTATGCTGCTTCACCTCAAGGAGTTGTATGGTGAACAGAGTAGGACTGCTAGATATGAGATATCTAAGGAGCTCTTTCGATCTCGGATGACCGAGGGCACTGCCGTCGAGACTCATGTTCTGAAGGTAATCAATTTGATTGAACGCCTTGGACAGCTTGGGTTCGTCATGGATGGATAGTTGAGTCAAGACTTGGTCCTGCAGTCACTCCCTGAGACCTTCTCACAGTTTGTGGTTAATTTTCACATAAATAAGCTAGATATCAGCTTGCCTGAGCTGCTTAACATGCTGAAAACTGCAGAAGGTCACTTCCCATCCAAGAAGAACCATGTCTTGATGGTGGATTCTTCCAATAAAAGGAAGAGGCCCAAGGTATCTTCTGAAAGGAAGAAATCCAAGAAGGCTAAGGGAAAGGGGAAAGAAAAGGAACAAAAGAAACCTGAACCAGCCAAAGGAATGTGCTTTCATTGCAACGAGCCGGGACATTGGAAAAGGAACTGCAAGAAGTATCTAGTAGAGAAGAAGCTTGGAGAAGCTTCGACTTCCAATCAAGGTTTGTTTATGATTGAAATTAATTTTTCTGAAAGTCATAATTCTACTTGCGTATTGGATACCGGCTGTGGTTCTCACATATGTAATACTGTGTAGGGACTAGTCAGAAGTAGAAAGCTGAACAATGAAGAGGTGATCCTACGAGTGGGGAATGGAGCAAAGGTTACTGCATTAGCTGTAGGAACTTATTGTTTAGCAATGCCCTCAGGCAAGATCATTTATCTTAATAATTGTTATTATGTTACGAATATTATTAAAAACATTATTTCAATTTCTGTATTGGATATGGAAGGATTTGACGTTATTATAAAGAACAATGGTTGTTCTATTTATAAAGACGATGTTTTATATGGTATTGGAAATTTACGAAATGGACTTTATATACTTGACTTGCAAGAAAATATATTTCAAATTGAACAAACTAAAAAAAAGAAAAGAGATGATATTAATTATACCTACATGTGGCACTGTAGACTCGGTCATATCAATGAAACAAGATTATCCAAGTTGCATAAGGATGGGCTCCTAGAGTTATCCAATTATGAATCATATCCAACTTGTGAATCTTGTCCCATGGGTAAAATGACTAAATCTCCTTTTAGTGGAAAAGGAGAAAGAGTTACAGAGTTGTTGGCATTGATTCACACAGACGTTTGTGGACCTATGACAACAAGTGCACGGGGTGGGTATTCTTATTTTATTACTTTCACTGATGATCACTCAAGATTTGGATATGTGTATTTAATGAAATACAAATCAGAATCATTTGAAAAGTTTAAAGAGTTCAGAAGTGAAGTAGAGAAACAAACGGGCAAGAGTGTTAAGATACTTTGATCAGATCGAGGTGGAGAATACTTAAGTGGTGAGTTTCTCAATTGTATCAAAGAAAATGGTATAATCTCACAATGGACTTCTCCAGGTACACCACAGTTAAATGGAGTATCTGAAAGGAGAAATCGAACACTGTTGGACATGGTTCGATCCATGATGAGTTTTACCGACCTTCCAATTTCCTTCTGGGGTTATGCCCTAGAAACGGCTGCATACCTACTTAACAAGGTACCTACAAAATCCGCCCCAAAGACTCCATATGAGATGTGGAAGGGGAGGAAACCAAATCTTAAGCATGTTAAGACTTTGGGTTGTCCAGCTTATGTCAAAAAGTTTGAAAATGATAAGCTACAGACTAAATCCGATAAGTGTAGATTTGTGAGATACCCTAAAGAAACTTTAGGGTATTATTTCCATCATCTAACTGATCAAAAGGTGTTTGTTGCGAAATGTGCTGCCTTCTTGGAAAAGGAGTTTATCCATGAAGGGGTCAGTGGGAGTAAGATACATCTTGAAGAAGCTCAAGAACCACAAATTACCACGGATCAAAGTCAGGTACCTAACCAAGTAGAAGAACCTACTGTACCACACCCTGTTTGTAAATCTGGAAGAGTACAGAAGATACCTGAGAGGTATGGATTTGTAATAGAGGATGACGATGAGGTACACATCATGAATGATGATGATCCATTGAATTACGAACAGGCTATGAGTAATAAAGACTCAGGGAAATGGCTTGAAGCCATGAAATTCGAAATGAACTCCATGTATGAGAACAAAGTATGGACTTTGGTTTCACCACCTGAAGGCATTAAGCCTATTGGGTGTAAATGGGTTTTTAAGAGAAAGACTGGAGCAGACGGGAAGGTAGAGACCTATAAGGCCCGACTAGTTGCAAAAGGTTTCAAACAAAGACAAGGAGTTCACTATGATGAAACCTTCTCACCAGTAGCCATGCTCAAGTCCATTCGAATTTTGCTTGCGATTGCAGCTTATAACGACTATGAGATCAGGCAGATGGACGTGAAAACGGCCTTTCTCAATGGAAAACTTGAGGAGGATGTGTATATGACACAACCAAAGGGATTTATTTCAAAAGTTGGAACAAATCAAGTCTGTAAGCTACAACGATCCATTTATGGGTTAAAGCAAGCTTCTCGTAGATGGAACATTCGTTTTGATAAGACAATCAAAGAGTTTGATTTTATCAAAAACGAGGATGAACCATGTGTATACAAGAAGGTTAGTGGGAGCGCAGTATCATTCCTTGTATTATAGGTTGATGATATATTACTGATAGGGAATCACATTCTTATGTTACAATCAATTAAAATATGGTTATCTAAAAACTTCTCCATGAAGGACTTGGGTGAAGCATCCTATATTTTGGGGATAAAGATCTATAGAGATAGATCTAAAAGGATGCTCGGCTTATCCCAAGGAACATACATTGATACGATGCTAAAGAGGTTTATCATGGAAGATTCCAAAAGAGGTTTCATGCCGATGAGCCATGGAATACATTTTCCAAGAAACAGGCCCCAAAGACACCTGAGGAGAGAGACCGTATAAGTAAGATCCCTTATGATTCTGCAATAGGATCTATCATATACGATATAATATGTACTAGATCGGATGTTGCTCACGCACTTAGTGTAACAAGCAGATACCAGTCGAATCCAGGAGAAGAGCACTGGAAGGCCATGAAAAATATCCTAAAGTACTTGAGAAGGACTAAAGATATTTTTCTTATCTACGGTGGGTCTGAATTAAAACTCGAGGGATTCACGGACTCAAGTTTTCAAACAGACCAAGATCATAGTAAATTTGTTTCAGGGTATGTGTTTACCTTGAACGGAGGTGCAGTGAGTTGGAAAAGTTCCAAGCAGCAAACAGTTACTGATTCAGTGACAAAGGCAGAGTATATAGCTGCAAGTGAAGCTGCAAAGGAAGCTGTTTGGATGAAGAAGTTCATAGCTGAACTTGGTGTGGTTCCTAGCATTGGAGAAGAAATTTCCGTATACTGTGACAACACTGGAGCGATTGCACAGGCTAAGGAACCCAGGTCTCATCAGAAATCCAAACACGTGTTGCGGCGATTTCACTTGATTAGGGAGATCATTGAAAGAGGAGACGTCACCTTGGAGAGTGTGGAATCTCAAGCAAACATTGCAGATCCATTTACTAAAGCTCTAACACAACAGCAGTTTGATCGTCACTTAGAGAAGATGGGTATGAGATACTATGGCGATTGGCTTTAGTGCAAGTGGGAGATTGATAGTAGTGTGCATACAAGCCAATCATGTATGATGATAAAACACATACTTTGTAAATAATCTCATTTATTTAATAATAAAATATTCATTTAAGACATTTAATTATCTATATGGTGCTATTTTTATAATATGTAAATAACTCATAGTTTTAAGCAATACTTTTAGAATCATGATGAGATCATGCTAATGAGATCTAAATTCTTAGAAAGCTTAAAAACTAAAATAGTTCCCAATTATGGAATTACTAAAATGGAGATTAGTAAATCCGGATAGATTGGTACATATGTTGCTTGCTCATTGGATGAGGATGACTGATCTCATATTCATTTGTGTGGAGATACTAAAGCAAGTATGTAGGTGCTTATTGGAGAATAAGTTCACTGAACGTGACTCTCTATGGAATACCTAATGGAGTTTTACTCGCCTGTCAATAGGAATTCCTAATATGATAGTAGTACAAGTGATCCTTGGACTTGAGATCATCATAGTATCTTATATGTAACAAATTATACTTTGACTTATTCCTTAAGGCCTTTTAAGGCATATATAGGGTATGCTTGGTTATAATGAGTTGCATATAGAGATAATGTATGATCAATAAAGAATCTATCACCTCTAGTAAAAGAGGAGATATGTCCTATATGATTCGTTAACTGACAACCCAGGAATCCTTGGACAAGGTAGAAAGAGGTTTCTAATTTGCATTATTTGGAGTTGTGCGTTTTCTAATCGAAATACATATGATTAAATAAATTAAGACTTGACAGTAAATCTATGTCTTATATTTAATTGGGACATTGTATGGTGGAAGGATTGAATTGTACAGTAACTATTAACTCACAGGTTCTTTTATGATTAATGTTGAAATCTATATTATTTGGAAAGTCGTTGATCACTAGGGAGGCTTATCCCTATTGTAGAATAATTTTTATTTATTTAAATATATTATTAGTTTAATTTATTTATTTAAATAAGATTAGAATTGTTCTAATTGATTTATTCACAACCGGTTTAATATGGAGAACCTAAAGGGTCACACAATAAAAGGAAGAAGAATTATTTAAGAAGAAAATGACATGATAGTAATAATGCATTAAGTATAATTAATTTAATCTATGGTGATAGAATAACTTAAATAGCTTAATATTTATTATTTAATATTTTAGAAATATTAAATATAAATTAATAAGAGGATTATTAATTTTATTATTATTATTATTATTATTTTAATTCTAAAGGAGTTTAGGAATTAATATAATATCAGTACTCTCTCTCAATCCTAATAAGATTAGGATATAAATTAATTAAAAGTGTTTAATTAATTAATTAAATAAAAACTTATTCTAATTGGATTAGGAGGGTTAACCTAATATATATATAAGAGAGTCTTATATCAGAAATAAGGTACGTGAATTTTTCCAACGGTTGGGAGTACACATATTCTATAGAGATAGAAACAAGAGTTAAGCCAATAACCCATCTTCCTGAGTTCTTCATCTTCCTTGGTAGATCACCGTTAGAGGCCAAACATTTGGGTGGCTGACATTGATCAAGGGAAGGAGCCACTACAGAGGAATCAAAGGAGTAGAACTTGTACCTGAGGAAGCTTGGATCTTCAAAGGTATAATTCCATCATCTACTTCTATGTATTAACTGATAATTGATGCACAAGAAAGATCATGGTTAAGTGTTTGTAAGAAAATTTTAAAAACTGATTTTTCATCCCTTCCGTTGCGTTTATGTAATTTGATTGCATGCTTATGTTTCTAGCAAACCCAACAGTATGTAGATACAATCTTCAACTCTTTGTCGCTTAAAAAAGTCTACGTCTCATAGCCAAAAGGCTTAGCCGGATATGTGAATACAGCTAACTCATCATCAGTATGAGAAAATGGACCAACGACCTCATTTCTACTTAAACGATTGTGCTTCATTGAAACAACATCATCAAAATACAATGAACAGAAGTTGACAAGTTCTTCCTCCGTATAGCGTTCAGCAATAGAACCCTCTACACGAGCTTTGTTCTTCATCTTTTATTTTAATCGGCACATATACCTAAGACAAATACGTATGAGTATTATTAATATGATGAGCAACATAAAGCAATTTGTAATTTATATTACCTTTCAAAAGGATACATCCACCGATATTGCACCGGTCCTCCAAGTTTGAGTTCATATGGTAGATGAATAGGCAGATGTTCCATCGAGTCAAAGAATCTTGGAGGAAAGATCATTTCGAGCTTGCAAATGGTACTAACAATATTTTTCTCCATCTTCTTCACATCAGTGTACTTAATTAAAGTTGAGCAAAGATCTCGAAAGATATTTGAAAGTTCGGTCAATGCATCCAAAACTTTTCGGGGTAACATCTCACGAAATGTAATTGGGATCAACTTCTGCATGAATACAGGACAATCGTGACTCTTGAATCCAGAAATTTTCAATTGCTCGACCTTACAACAACGTGTTATGTTCGACGTGTATCCATCTGGAAGCTTCAACCCACTAGCCCACTTACACACGTCTTCAACTTGTTGCTTAGTAAGACAACATGGAGCTTTAGGTTTTGTATTGTTAGGGCGAAGCCACAATTCTGGCCTAATGTTCAGTGCCTCCAAATCTTTTCGAGCATTGTCACTGTCTTTGGTTTTACCACTCGCATCTAGCATGGTGTAAAACAAGTTCTTGAAAACATTCTTTTCGGTATGCATGACATCTATACAATGACGAACTGAAAGTGTGCCCCAATACGGTAACTCAAACCATATGGGCGAGTGTGTCCAATTATGAGTCTTCTCGTACCCAGCTGCTCTCAATTTACTTTGCTCCTTCCCCGACAAAGGAAAATCAAGCTGGTTCAACCAGCCCAAGACCTCACTGCCCGACAGTCGACCAAAAACCCCCCTTCTTCTCTATCTTTCTGTTGAATTGTGCAGACATCTTTCTATAATTGTGATCAAGAGGCAAGAATCTACGAGCAGTTCCAAAGAAAGTATATTTCCTGCCCATACTGCAACTGATTGCCTTGCACATCCTCCATACACACTGGACATGACAGCTTCCCGTGGGTTGACCAACCACTAACCATCCCAAGAGCTGGAAAGACGGTGATAGTCCATAACAGGGCTGCCTTCATCACAAAATTCTCGCTTTTCGATTTATCATAAGTCTGGACCCCTATCTCCCACAACATCTTTAGTTCATCTACTAACGGTCGAAGGTACACGTTAATGTCTTTGGTAGGACTTTTATCTCCCGGTATGAGTAAAGTCAAGAACAAGTACGGATCCCTCATGCACATCGACAGTGGAAGATTATAAGCCACCATAATCACTGGCCAAACTGAGTTCGGCTGACTAAAATTATTAAAAGGGCAAAAGCCATTAGTAGCCATGTCAAGCCTAACATTCCTGACTTCTTCCTCAAACTCAGGATAATTGGCATCAAATTTCTTCCATTCATCTCCATCCGCTGGGTGAGTCAGCTGACCAGGCACGACATCCCTTGTTCGATGCCAACTCATATGTTGAGCCGTATGAGATGACATGAACAGCCATTGAAGACTCGGCGCAAGAGGAAAGTACTGTAAGATCTTCCTGGGAACATGTTTCTCCTTCCCCCCACGTTTTGTCACCGTATAGCACGAAAAGCTACATATATCACACTGTCCCTTATCTCTGTCCTCCCCATAGTATAACATGCAATCCTGCTCACAAGCATCGATTTTTTGATACCCCATATTTAACCCTTTGACCATTTTCTTCACTTCGTAATAATTTGCAGGAAGAGTATGATCCTTGGGTAAGAACTTTCCAACAATGGCAAGCAAATCATTGAAACCTCTCTCACTACAGTCGTGCTCATTCTTGTAGTGTAAGAGCATCGTCACTGCAGAAAGCTTGGTGTCCGTATCATTTCCCGGATATAACGAGACCCCAGATTCAGATAGCAACTTGTAAAAAGCAGTAGCTGTATCATTTGGCACTTGCATAGCACTGCTTGAAGAAGGCTCATTTTCAGCCCAGTCAATATTAGTAGGGCCAAAAGCATCGAGCAACATCTCCACCGGATCATAGTTTTCGGCGTATGAATCCCGTAGAATATCTATCCGCTCAGTAGATTCCCCGTGATGAGTCCATACGAAGTACCCATCCACAAATCCACGGGAAAATAAGTCGAATTTAATCTCGTCAACTTTCTTCCAGATCAGGTTTTTACACTTGACACACGGGCATCGCATCTTTCCATTCGAATCATTAACGTGATCTATTGCTTTGTTCAAGAAATCTGACACCCCATCACGATAAGATAATACTAATCCCCTCCCATCACTACGTATCCTACGGTACATCCAACTTCGGTCGGATGAGATTTTTAGCTGCACAGACCAAGCATTCAGTACAGGGATGTTCATGTATGTGGTCCATGCATGAATGAATGTCAAGCGGGTTTCAGTCAAGGGATGTTCATGCATGTGATCCATGCATGAATTAGAGTATTTTCCTATTACGACAGCTTTATAGGAAAGGGGTAATTCAGGCTTCTATCCCGTTCTTGGATGCGTCTCTTCACTAGTGCCAACACTTTATGCACGTTTTTACTGTTATAAGAAAATTTCGACAGCACCTCCTTATGGTCTCCAAGTACACGAAATATATTAAGATAACTTAATCGAAGTATGTACTCGAAGAACATGTAGAGATAACAACCGAAAAGTCCTCAAAACAACAAAAACGTGTCGTTTCGTATTGGCACCGGCCTAAGTGAAAGACATAACATCCAGTAACAATCCCAAACTGAGGACTATTCGACATTCACTCCTACTGAGTGAATGTCAAACGGGTTTCTAAGTTGACACCTCCAAAAGCATGTATGTCTTCATCAAGATACAGATACATAGGTTATCAATGAATTTTACAGGCAAAGAAATATGATTTTCCTGTAAAATTCATTGATAGCCTACGTAAAGGGAAATGGATGAAGACATGCTTTGGATTCAAAGCTCCACATAGATGCTTTCTTTGTGATGGAACTGAAATGTCTACACTTCAACCTTAACACTGAAAGTCAATGTGAATAAGTCATATTGAATTTATTGAATATTGCGGCAAACTAAGCAAGTGCTACATAGTTTATTTTGCCAATGAAAAACTAAGTAAGTGTTACTTAGTTTATTGAATATTGCATCCCAACTAAGCAAATACTACTTAGTTATTAATTGTATTTAATTGTATTTAATTTTATTGTATTTAATTGTATTTTATGGAATATTGCGGCAAACTAAGCAAGTGTTACTTAGTTTATTTTGCCAATGAAAAACTAAGTAAATGCTACTTAGTTTATTGAATATTGCATCACAACTAAGCAAATGCTACTTAGTTATTAATTGTATTTAATTGTATTTAGTTTTATTAGTTATTATCTATTATCTATTATTTATTATTTATTATTAATTATTAATTAGTTATAAATAATAATTATTTATTATTATTATTATTTTTTGTTATTTATTATTTATTAATAACTAGTTATTATCTATTATTATTTATTATTTAGTATTTATCTTTTATTATTTATTATTTACTATTTATTTATTATTTGTTATTTATTATTAGTTAGTTATTTATCTAATATTTATTATTTATTATTTACTATTAATTATTAATTACTATTTATTATTTAGTATTTATTATTATTTGTTATTTATTATTAATTAGTTATTATCTATTATTTATTATTTATTATTATTATTTATTATTTATTATTTATTATCAATTATTATTTATTACTTATTACTTAGTACTTAGTACTTATTAATTATTATTATTTATTATTTATTACTTATTACTTAGTACTTATTATTATTTATTATTTATTATTATTTTTTAATTAGTTATTATCTATTATCTATTATTTATAATTATTAATTATTATTAAATATTATTTATTAGTTATTATCTATTATTTATTAATTATTAATTACTAATTATTATTTATTATTAATTAGTTATTATCTGTTATCTATTATTTATTTATTAATTATTAATTATTAATTATTAATTATTATTTATTATCAGTTATTATTTATTACTTATTACTTAGTACTTATTACTTATTATTATTTATTATTTATTATTAATTAGTTATTATCTATTAATTATTAATTATTAATTATTAATTATTTATTATCTATTAATTATTAATTAGTTATTATCTATAATTTATTAATTATTAATTATTAATTACTTATCATTATTTATTATTTATTATTAATTACTTATTATCTATTATCTATTATCTATTATCTATTATTTATTTATTATTAATTATTAATTATTATTTAGTAATTATTACTTATTACTTATTATTATTTATTATTAATTATTAATTATACTAGCAGGGCCCGCAAATTTTGCAAATGAAAATTCTGACAAAAATTCTGTCGGAAATATCATATATAACATTCTTATAAAGCCCAATTGCAGTATCAAACCCAAATTGCGGAAAACTAATTAGAACAAACCCAAATTGCAGTAAATGAACATGTTGAGTCATTCTTAAACATAAACTAATTAGGACAAACCAAATTGCAGTAATTATCAACCCAAATTGCAGCATATCAAATCAAATTTCAAATCAAGATACAATTATTAAACAAAGTTCAGGAAATTTCAGAGATTCTACAAAATATACATACATTCTCAATATCAGATTGTCCTAACAGATTGTTCCCAATTTTAATTTCAATCTCAATTTCAGATTGTTCCTAATTAAGTAATGAAGCAACAAAAATTAACCCTAACAAAATCCTAACTAATGAATGAAAAATACTTACAACTGTTAGTGAGTAATGAGAGATACGGTCGGTAGGCAGGAAAAGGGAGGAGGCGGCAGCTCGGAGAAGGGAGGAGGAGGCGGCAGCTCGGAGAAGGGAGGAGGAGGCGGCACAGGGAGGAGGAAGGGGGTGTGGGGGCTGGGTTGGGGGGAGTTGGAGGGGGGACCGGAGGAAGTGGCAGGGGGTGGTGGCCGGCTGGTGGTAGAGGAGGCAGGTGCGGCTGGTGGTGGTGGCCGGGAAGAGAGGGAAGAGAGAGAGAGAGAGAGAGTGTGAGAGAGAGTAGAGAGAGAGAGAGAGAGTGAATAGGAAATGAGTGAGGCACTGGAGAAGAAGACGGCTAATTAGGTTTTAATCCTTATTTTCGACGGAATGCCTGTCGAAATTAATTCCCTCGGATATAACGTATTTACGACGGACGATTCCGTCGAAATTGTCTATATTTCGTCGAGTTTATATTTGGCGCGGGCAGGAAATCTGGCGCTAGCAAAGTATCTACTGTTCCGACGGAATTCCGTCGTAAATATATTATTTTAAAGAGAATTATCTCCGATGGAAATTTCCGTCATAAATATAGTAACTTCGACTGAATATATTCCGTCGAGGATATTTCTGTCGAAAATAGTTAGTTTTCTTGTAGTGTGGGGCCTTGTAAAAATATTAATTTTCCTTGTGAAAATATCAATTCTCTAAAATTATTATTAATATTAATATAATTATTAGTACTCTGACGCTATCAATGTTCTTAAGTTAATATTAAATAGTTAATATTACTAAAACCACAATAATAATGTCAGAATAACTATGAATTTAACAAAACTTTTGTACGTATTTTAAATTACATTTCAAACTTAAAATGATACTTATTATTCTCGCAACAAAAACTTCGACAATATTAATACTATATTTGATTGAATGAATGAAATTGAGAAAAGAATGAAATATATAGAGAATGCAATGAAATGGAGAGTGAAATAATTCTTTATATTCTAGTTAGAATGCGTCATTTCATAATGTTATCTAAGAAATAGAATTCATAAATTTAAGAGAAATAAAAATAATTCATTTTATTTTAATAAAATAATTACACACAATTTTTTTTATTATACAAAAATTAAATAAATAATTTTATTACCACTTTTATTCATGCAATTCAAGCTAAACCTATTATAAGGGTTTATAAAATAGTTTTAAAGGTGACATGAAGTGAAAGGGACGGTTTTAAAGGTTTGGGGATAATATCCCTACACAAGCACGCATAAGGAAGCCCTAATAATCAAGTTGAAGAGAGTGGAGAGTAAAAGTAGTAAAAGCAAAAGTAAGCATTTATTTCGGGTTGTCCCTCTGATCACTGCGCCCATCCACACCAATCTTTCTCCCATCTCTCTGTCTGTTACTATAATAACTAGTACTAACAGTTGTACGTACACTCGGCATTTGTTTGGTTACTCAGTTTGTAACATTCAATCCACTTAAAAAGTTAAATATACTAAAAAAAATTATTCGTTTATTAATAATATATTTTAAATATAACTTACTTAATTTATAAAAATAACATTTGGACCTCAAACACAATGTATTAAAATTAATGTGATATGTTCGGAACTCCAAACGCTACCGTTGCGAACGCCGCAAACACTTATAGTCGAACAGACCTTGAATTCCGTTTTGTATTGTGAAAAGTTTTAATCGAATTATAATTTTTAAAATATATCAATATATGAAACTGAATATAAATTATAAAAACCTGAGATCAACTTATTCATTGAAAGATCATGTATAATTGTTGCTTTTACATATAAAATATTATTTCTCCAAAAAAATTAATATATAAAATCGTATGATATATTATTGGTTATGTACATTTTACATCTAAAAATTTACTAACACTTAATTCCTTCCTACCTGTTAACGTCAAGATTTCGCCACGCACCTCAATCACCAAAAGCGCGTCTAACCCTGCAGAGAAAACACGTCAGCACCGGATCTCGACGGCTTGGGCCGCCGGGGATGGCTCCGGTGTGAGAATAAGTATAGGCCGAAAAAAGGATTAACAATAGAGGTTGTGTGTTCTAGTGTTTAAAGAGTAAAAATGTTCAGTTACCTCTTTCATGTAGTAACCTGTATCCTTATATTAGTATCACCAGCTTGTATGCACATCCTCCTGCTGATGTCATCTGACTGCATGCAGGCTTTATCAAAAGCTGATTACCCACTAAGTCAACATTATATCTAATCCCCATTAATTAAGATGGCTTAAGACGGCTTGACCCATCCCTTCAATCAGCCGCCTACTAATCACCTTTTAGGGAAAACCCTTACCAGCTAAACTAATAGCCCAACAACTGCCACATGTCTACTCCATGAATCATCAGCCCAAGCCTTATTTCAGTCACCAATTTAAATAACAGCCCATTACTCCAAGACTAAAAATGGGTTTGACCCGAAAAGCCTAAAATGAGTTTAACCCGACCGGCCCAAATAATCACGGCCCAACATTGCCCCCTAATCTTTTATCAAGCAGTAGGTTTGGTGAAAGAGTCTAAGAAACCGGCCTAAACATTAAAGAAATGTAAATAAACTCGACAAAGCCCACTCAATAAAAGCCCCTAACCGGGTACAGACCCCCCAAATTCAAAAGAAAATACTAACCCTTCAAATTCAAAAGCAAACGACGGCTTCTTCAATTCCAAGAACAGACGCCAGCCCTTTCCATCATTACCTTCATTAAATGTGCAGCCCTCGGGTTTTGTGAATCACCGAAAAGATAACTCTATAAAGCCTCAAACCCTTCAGTTTGGATAACTTTACCTATTCATTAGAGATTCAAAGAATTCTAGCTTTCTTCTCCCTCCGGCTTCCTCTCTCAACTTCTCTTAGTTAGCAATGGCTTCCCAAAACACAGAAAATACTACTCCAACTTCTGAGATTTCTCCCTCCTCCAACCCGGCTGCTCCGAATCGTACTCAAACCGTATCAGAAACGAATCCCAAATCTAAACCCTTGTCTGGAAAAAATCCTCTACACCCCACTCCTGAGATCCCTCCTTTTGACTTTAAGGATGAGGAACAACACCCTATTGCCAACAACCCCTCTAATCTTACAGAGGATGATATTAACATCATTCGTGAGCGTTATAATATTCCAGAAACTCATCATCTTAGAGTTCCTGGCCATACTGAACGAATGTACCAATGCCCTGAGGGCTGGACTGCCATGCCCCTCACCTTTCTGGAAAAAGGAGTTCGTTTTCCCCTTCATACCTTCCTCATTACCCTTCTAGGGTTCATGGGTGTCGGGTTTGCCCAATTGGCCCCCAACTCCTATATCCACATCCTTGCCTTCATTGCTTTCTGTAGCGAGATAGGGTTCCCCTTCTATTGACTTCTTCTTTACTCTCTTCACTTCGGGCAAGTCTCGCGAATGAGGTTTCAAGGTATTAGGCAAACAGTCCCCAAAACCTAACTCCAAGTTCGAGAAACGCCCCTTGATGGACACTCCTTCGAGCAACAAGAAGTGGTATGAGAAATGGTTCTTCGTCAAAGGACCAAAAATTTCTTCTATTCCTGACTGGACCACTGCCGCACACACTACTACAGACCTCGGTGATATTCCAGAGGAACGGGTAAGAGAAATAGTGAAGTTTATGGAGAAGCTTCCAATGGAAGAATGGAGCTTCACCCTTCTGAGTAAGCAAGCATAGTTGTACGTACCACAAATGTAAGTTCGAAGTCAATACATGTATAATTCCTTAAATTTCCTTTAATAATTATTCTGAAATATCATCTTTGTAGTATCTCCCATCAGACTTACCTCCTCCGATATAAAAGAATTAGAGGAATTTGTTTCGGCCAAACAAACTCGAGATCCTCCCGAAGATCAAGAAACCAAAGCACAAACTTCCAAAGCCCAACATATCGAACCCCCAATTGCCGAATCAAACCCTGCCGAAGGGACCAGACAGCCTCGCCGAAAGAAGAGAGTAGCTAGAAAACCTAAACATGTGCCAACTGAGAGTCTCTTTGACATGCCTATCGCTGATCGTACCAAAATCCTCCACACCAAAAAGTGAAAAGCCAAGACTAAAATTATACCTCTCACAACCGAAGAATTAAGGTACCCCCTCCTGAAGTTAATTAATCTCCACCTTCGCCAACCGAAATTGATAAATTCAAGGTCGAACCCAGTTCTCCTCTTATTCAAAAGAAAAAGTACCCTTCAGATGACCAACCATTTACAACAGCTGACCCTCCAATAACCGAAGACCAAACTCCACCCTACCAGCCAATACCCTCTCCAAAACGACCAAACCCTCCTTTCTTTGGATCAATGTCTGGAGATTCTTGATCGCCTAGCTTATGGCCTGACCAGGACGAAGACTTCCCTCTATACCTTTACAACTCCTTCGTCCTCGACACAGACAACCACCGTTTTGGCAACAGTTCCATTTTCGATTTGATCGAAGAGGGCTTGGCTAACCAAGGTAAAGTGAGTAAATTATTTTTACTTAACCATTTCAGTTTATAAATATCTTCTTAAGGCTTTTTATTAACTCTGAATAACTGTAGGCAAATGGAATCTTCGGGTGTCTTCACTAGAAATACAAGGAAGTCGAGGCTGATCAGGAGGCATGCCAGAAGAGAGAATGCCATTTTGAAGTCTGCTTTGGCCAGAGAAAAGAGCGAACACGAAAACATTCGCTTCAACTGCAAAGGCCTCCAAAATGATCTTATCAAACTGAAGGAACAACTGACTGCATCTGAAGCTTTGCAACAAATAACTCTCTAACAAAACCAAGAACTTCAACGAGCTAACGAACAACTAACCCAAAACAACAAAAGCTTGACCAAAGCGGTTGCCTAAGCCAAGATCTCTAAAGAACGACACCTTGACCTTTGGAGCAAAGTCGAGAAGGAACTTCGCGACCTCAAATTAGCTGGCCCCCCTCTTACCGAAGAGCTTCAAAAAGAAATTCAAACTGAATACCGTAAATCAGCCGAGTTAACAAATGAAATAGTTCAGATGTATGCCGAAGGCTATGAACAGGCCGGAAGCAAAGGCAAAGCAAAACTAGCTGTTGCCTCTCTGCAGTAATGAACCCATTAATCCTTGATTCTTATGATGATGAAAACGAAGGGTAATGGCGAAGATAACCTACCTTTTACTTATTTTATAAACTTGTAAAAATTTGAATCAACAATGTAACTTCTTACTTATGTTTAATGAAATATATCTTATTCCTTATTGCTCCTCTTCAATTTAAGTTATACTGTTATTTAAACAATATATAATATGAACTCAAGACTTTAAGTAGAATCAAGTAACAATGTAAGGCAAGACTTACTCATTACCGAAGAATGATGTAAACCACCATTAGAATGAACAAATCACCGAACTTCCAATAAGAATAGTTGTTCTGAAGAACTTATAATATCATTTACCCTTATGACTGGCAACCTCGTTCTCTTCGAGAGCCGAACAGGTTTAACCCAAAGATATTCCACTTCGCTACGAAGAGTCGAAGGGATCCATCCTTATAACAATTTGGTAACCTCGTTCTCTCCAAGAGTCGAACGGGTTCGACCAATTAATATTTCGCTTCGCTGCGAGGAGACGAAAGAATCCAACCTTTTACCAAGCTGGCAACCTCATTCTCTCCGAGAGCCGAACAGGTTTAACCCAAAGATATTCCACTTCGCTACGAGGAGTCGAAGGGATCCATCCTTATAACAATTTGGTAATCTCGTTCTCTCCGCGAGCCGAACGGGTTTGACCAATCAATATTTTGCTTCGCTGCGAGGAGACGAAGGAATCCAACCTTATACTAAGCTGGCAACCTCGTTCTCTCAGAGAGTCGAACAGGTTTAACCCAAAGATAGTCCACTTCGCTACGAGGAGTCGAAGGGATCCATCTTTATAATAATTTTGTAACCTCGTTCTCTACGAGAGCCGAACGGGTTTGACCAATCAATATTTCTCTTCAATACGAGAAGACGAAGGAATCCAACCTTATATCAAGCTGGCAACCTCGTTCTCTCCGAGAGCCGAACAGGTTTAACCCAAAGATATTCCACTTCGCTACGAGGAGTCGAAGGGATCCATCCTTATAAAAATTTGGTAATCTCGTTCTCTCCGAGAATCGAACAGGTTCGACCAATCAATATTTCGCTTCGCTGCGAGGAGACGAAGGAATCCAACCTTATACTAAGCTGGCAACCTCGTTCTATCTGAGAGTCGAACATGTTTAACCCAAAGATATTCCACTTCGCTACAAGGAGTCGAATGGATCCATCCTTATAACAATTTGGTAGATAAATCAGTTGTTGAAGAAAAAGGGCCAATAACTACTATCATAATTATAGACTCCTGTACTTTGACACTGATCTTACTAAAAATATTTCCTAAGCCTCCCAGCATGCCAAGTATTCTTTATATCTGATCCATCTAACGCTCGCAATCGATAAGTCCCAGGCTTTGGCACATCAACAACCTCATATGGGCCTTGCCAATTTGGCATGAGCTTCCCCATATTCTGAGGTTTAGAATCTTCTACCTCCCGAAGAACAAAATCTCTGACTTCAAACCTTCAAAGCATTACCCCTTTATTGTAATACTTAGCAACACGACGTTGATATGTTGCTAATTTTACCAAAGCTGCTTCCCTGACTTCCTCAAGCAAATCCAAATTGACTTTAAGTCCCTCATCATTATATACGTCCTTAAACTGACTGACCCCAAAGACTTGTAGACCCAATTTTTAGAGGAACCAGGGCATCCGAACCATAAGCCAGTCGAAATGGCGAGTCTCCCGTTGTAGTCCTCGTCGTAGTTCGGTAAGCCCATAACACACTAAGTAGTTCTTCAGGCCATCTACCTTTTGCTTCGTCCAGTCTTCACTCAATCCCATTTAGGAGTATTCTATTAGTTACTTCAACTTGCCCATTGGACTGTGGTTGAGCAACCAAAGTCTTCCGATGCTGAATTCCCAATTCCTTCAAAAATGCTTTGAACTTTGATCCCATAAACTGGCGACCATTGTTTGAAACTACCGCCATAGGAATACCAAAACAGAACACCACCGACTCCTTTATAAATTTTAAGCACTCCTGCTCCATTATCAGCCGAAGTGGCTTCATCTCTATCCACTTAGTCATATAATCAATTGCCACTATAACAAAACTGAATTAACCTTTCGCTTTTGGCAATGGACCTAGTATATCCACCCCCAGACAGCAAAAGGTATAGGAGATAAAACCGAGTATAGCTCTTCTAGTGGCTGATGTGGAATCGGCATTTCCTCACATAATCGGTAGCTTCCTTAAAAATTATAGGCCAATAATATCCTTGACGAAGCACTTTATATGCTAACAACTTCGCAGCCATGTGATCACCGCAAATTCCATTATGAACCTCCCGAAGGGCATACTCAGCCTCAGATGGAACCAAACACCTCAGCAAAGGAGATGAATAAGCCCTTCGATAAAGATCTCCATCAATAAGCATAAAGTTTGCGCTTTTATACTTCACTTTCTTCGCTAACATCTGGTCCGAAGGTAGTACGCCGTCTGCCAGATAGTTTTTATATGGCATCATCCAGTAATTAGACCGCTCGATGCACATCACTTCCCCGTGCTGGATGCTGGGTTGCTTTAAAACCTCCAAGTAAACTGACCCATCAAAAGCACTCGATTCAGTTATAGCCAACTTTGACAAAGCATCGGCATTTGAATTATCAGTTCGACCAACCCCTTGAAACTCGTAAGAGTCAAAGTACTGAAGTCGATCTTTTAACTCTGCAAGATATTTAACCATTTTTGAGCCCCGAGCTTCCTATTCCCCCGAAACTTATTTGATGACCAGCTGAGAATTACTGTAGATGATCAGCTTCTGAACCTCCAAGCAGTTTGCCAATTTCAACCCGGCTAACACTGCTTCATATTCAGCCTCGTTATTCGTTTCCTTGAACCCAAATCTGATAGCCTGCTACACTTTGACTCCCTCTGAACTCGTCAGAATGATCCCAGCACCACTGATATAAGAAGTAGAAGATCCATTAGCATATAACGTCTAAGAACTATGAGACTGTCGAAGTGTTACTATCATTTCTGTAGATCTCTCAGCTTTGTTCAGACTCTCATCATCTTCGGAGAACGAGCATTCTACCACAAAATAGGCCAAGGCTTGACCTTTAATAGCTGTCCGTGGATGATATTCTATAAAGAACTGAGACAATTCCATCGTCCACGCTGCACGTCTCCCCGAAACCTCTGGCTTTCCCAACACTTTCTTTAGCGGTTGGTCCGTGTTTACCACTACTATCCGACCTTGAAAATATTGCCTAAGTTTTTGGCTTGCTATTATTAAGGCAAAGGTAAACTTCTTAAGGTTTGGATACCTTGTTTCTGCATCCCTAAGGGCATGGTTCACATAGTAAACCGGGTGCTGCTTACCCCCAACTTCACGCACCAAAACTGCTCCTATTGCCAATGAACATGCAGCCATATATAAATACAAAGGTTCAGCGGGAACTGGCTTCACCAACAAAGGTGCCGAAGACAAATACTTCTTGATTCCTTGGAAAGTATCCTCGCACTTCGAAGTCCACTGAAACGTCTTCGTGTTTTTTGGCACTTTCAACTTGTTAAAAAATGGCAAGCACCTTTCTGTCGACTTAGACATGAACCTCCGTAACGCTGCTATCCGACCAGTCAAACGTTGGACATCTTTGTATGACTGTGGAGATTTCATGTCCAAAATAGCCTGGATCTTCTCTGAATTAGCTTTGATAACCCTTTTGCTGACCAAATAACCTAGAAATTTGCCTGCCCCAAGTCCGAAGGTGCACTTGGTCGGATTTAGGTCCAAGTCATAATGTCAACCCATCTGGCAGCACTTTTCTAGATCGTCCAGATGACCACGAACCGACATTATCTTCACTATCATATCATCGATATAGACCTCCATATTCTTCCCCAACTACTTCGTGAAGACATGGTTCATCATCCTCTGATATGTAGCTCTCGCGTTTATCAATTCGAATGTCATCTTCTTGTAGGCGTACACCGACTAATGAGTAATAAAAGCTATCTTCGGGATATCCTCCTTGCACATAGAAATCTGATGATATCCCAAAAAAGCATCCATGAAGCTAAGTAAGGCATATCCCAAAGTTGCATCAATGAGCTGATCAATGTGAGGTAGAGGATAAAAGTCCTTCGGGCATGCCTTATTCAGATCAGTATAATCTATGCAAACCCGCCACTTTCCATTATGTTTCTGCACCAGGACTACATTGGCCATCCACTGCAGATAATCAATCTCAAAGATAAAGTCTGCGGCCAATAATTTTGCAATTTCCTCATCGATTATCTTCTATCTTTCTGGCGCAAAGATCCTACTCTTCTGTCGAACTGGCTTCCTCGCTAGATCCACGTGCAGTCTATGTTTGGCCACCTTTCGGCTCACTCCCGGTATATCACTAGGAATCCAAGCAAAGATATTAGCATAACAGCGAAGCAGCTCCATCAGATTGGTTCGAAAAGGCTCTGGCAGCCCCGAACTGACTTTTATAGTCTTTTCTTTCTTCCCTAGTATTAGTTCAATTTCTTCGGTTTCTTCTGCTGGCATAACCAATGATTCCGTGCTGTTCTCCGTAAACTGCTCAATCTCGATGGCCATGGCTTGCTTCTGCCTGCTGACCCCTATACCTGAAGTAATTAAAGCATTCCTATAGCATCTTCTTGCCAAATCTAGATCTCCTGCAACTTCACCAACTCCACGTGGTGTCAGAAACTTAATCTTGAAATGGGGAATTGATGTAACAGCCTAAAGAGCTGTCAAAGTAGGTCTCCCCAAAATAGCATTATATGCTGAATCTATATGTACAACATAAAATTTACATATAATTTGAACCTATTGAGGAGCCGTTCCGAAGATAACTGGTAGCTCGATAATCCCCACCACTTTAACTGGATCGTTGCTGAAGCCATACAAAGGAGCCTCCTACCCAATTTTCATCTTCTGACCATTCAAAGGCATCCTATGGAATGCATGTGCGTACAGAATATCCACCGAAGACCCATTATCTATCATAATTCTATTCATGTCCATCGAACCCACTTGTGCAGTAATAACTAGAGCTCTTTCGTGCTGTTCGATTGGTTCTGAAGGGAAATTATCATCTGTAAAGGGGATGACCGACCCTGTATATGCCTTCTCAGCCTTCAGAGGCTTACTCGTTACCACCATCACCGAATCCAAATAGTCTCGACGCTTCTTCTCCGCAGCCTTACCAAAGTTACCTCCGGTAATCACGTCCACCACATATCTTGCCTGTTGATTTTGAACTGGTTACACTAGCTGGTTAACTTGAACTATCTCCCTATTCCTCGGGTGCTCCCTTTGCTGCTCTCGTCCCTCCTCGTACTGAACCAAGACTCCACTTTGAACTTTCCTTTTAATAAACTCCTTCAGATTCCAACAAGAATTAGTGTCATGCCCAACCGTCTGGTGGTAATCACAATACTTAGCGGGATCTCCGGCGGCCTAGGATTATTTTGAGGTTTTTCGAAGTACGACTTATTTTTTATCTGTTCCAGAATAGTAGCCCGATTTGTATTAAGCTGGGTATACACCTTATTTACCTTCTGAGTCGGGACAGGCGGACGATCTCCTCTGGGTGCCCAATTATTGTTATACCTCTTCTGATTTCCATCAAATCGGTCATTGTTGCCGTAATTCTTCTTTTGATTACCATCAGTCGATTCCTTCCCTTTATCCTTTGCTTCCTCCGAAGAACCCTGTTTCAAACTAGCCATTGCCTCTTCTACTACGATGAAGCCTTCGGCCTTTCTCAAATGATTCAGCCAAGCTCTTCGGATGCTTGAACATTAATTTCTTCACTAGCTTCTCGAACTTCACCAGATCTAAGCCATTCTAAAATAACCCCATAGCCTGAAGGTCATTGAGATCTGACACTTGTCCTACTGCTTCTCTGAACCTTTTCACATACTGGCCTAGGGACTCGCTCGAATACTGCCTAATCTGTGCTAACGACCCTGTAGGCTTTCCCCTTCTCTTGTTGCTTCCAAACTGAGCATGGAATTTATCGCACAAATCAACCCAGGATGAAATCGAATCCGAAGCCAAAGTTCCCAGCCATTGCCTCGCATCTCTCCTCATCGTCATCCCAAAGGTCTAACACTTAGCTGCGTCTGAATAGTCGTAATAATCCATCAACCTGTCAAACGCCTGACTATGGTCATACGGGTCCCTTGAACTATTGTAACTTTCCATGTGGGGAAGCTTCTTACTAGGATCTGCCTTCTCCTTTAGAATTTTAGAAGAGAAACGAGAAGCTTTCTTAACCGGAGTCTCTTTCCCCTGTTGAACCTCCGCCAACTATTTTCGAAGCTCGTTCATCTCCTTAGCCATGTCCTCAACCCCTTCGGGCTGCGAAACAACCTCCTTCATTGGAGAGTTCTTTTTCTTTTGTCTAATTCGGTTCTTTCTATTCAAACTGGATGATCCCGAAGAACTTCGTCTGGCACTTCGGCTGAGGTGAGAAACCATAGTACGGTGCACCCTCTTCAGACTCTTCGGAGAATGATCTTTTGAACTACTTCAGCGTCTATCCTTTCTATTGTTCTGATGATACTCAATACGAGGTATCTTCTTTGAGGCTTCGGGAGAACGCCCTCTTGATCTGCTTCGCCTTCTGTCAGGTGAATGACTCAGAAGCCTACTTTCAGACTATCTGGAATCTTCATCTCTCCTTGCTCATCGAACCGATGACCTGCCTTGCTTTTTCGATCGAGTGTAACTAGATGCCTCATCTTCTCTTTCAGCCACAAGAACTATTTGCCTAGAAATTTCCTCTATCTGTTGCAGGAGTGCCTTCAAAGCCGTGTCAGTTTCTTGCGCCATCTTCACCAGAGTAGAAACCTTATTTGCTTTACCTTCTCGGTACTGGGTTCTAGGCGGTGTGCTTGCCACCCCTTTACGATCCCTATTAGGCCCTTTACTCGCAGTAGAAAATAACTTTCTCTTGGTATCACCGTGATCTCTATCATGAGATCCTCTGGTGACTTTTTGTGACCCAAGTCTATCATGAATACTCTTTGAAGGACCCAACCTATCTTTCACTGAAACCCTTTGCAAAGAAGAACTTGCTATCGTCGGTTGCCCTTCGGCTGTAACCGTCTTACTTTTCATCATTACTTCCTATGTAAGACGTTCAATAAGTTGTGATTAAAGACCAGAAACACTTAGAAAGCCCTCCTTCTAGCGCCAATGTTAATGCCAAGATTTCACCACGCGTCTCAATCACCAAAAGTGCGTCTAACCCTGCACAGAAAATACGTTAGCACCGAATCTCGACGGCTTGGGCCGCCGGGGATCGCTCTGGTGTGAGAATAAGTACAGGTCAGAAAAAATATTAACAATAGAGGTTGTGTGTTCTAGTGTCTGGAGAGTAAAAATGTTCAGTTACCTCTTTCATGTAGTAACCTGTATCCTTATATTAGTATCACCAGCTTGCATGCACCTCCTCCTGCAGATGTCATCTGACTGCATGCAGGCTTTATCAAAAGCTGATTACCCACTAAGTCAACATAATGTCTAATCCCCATTAATTAAGATGGCTTAAGACGGCTTGGCCCATCCCTTCAATCAGCCTCCTGCTAATCACCTTTTAGGGATAACCCTTACCAGCTAAACTAATAGCCCAACAATTGCCACTTGTCCACACCATGAATCATCAGCCCAAGCCTTATTTGAGTCACCAATTTAAATAACAGCCCATTACTCCAAGAATAAAAATGGGTTTGACCCGGAAAGCCCAAAATGAGTTTAACCCGATCGGCCCAAATAATCATGGCCCAACACTACCAAATGTATTTTTATGTGCATGCAAATGCAGTGCAATAATAACGATCAAAGTTCAAAGATATATATGCGATTTTGCCTACTCAATGGCCCCCTTCCTCTACATTTAATTCTGACAAAACCAACACCTTCAACCCTATTTACTCTCCCTCTTTAAACATGGAGTAGTACTCATATAGGAGTATATAGTCTCATACTACTCAATGCATGTTATTCATTAAAATGGAAAACTATCCCCACATTTTATTCATTTGTTAAATACTTTGGTTTTTGACTTTAATTATTATCTTAAACCACTTTTAAAGGTATAAAATATTATATTTTGGATCAGTTTTATATTAATAGTTATTCACTAATTAATAAATAATTAAACACATGAAACAATTTCATGTTTTATGGATAATCTTTTCATAAGTCTTTAAATTATATTTATTTTTTATATTTGGTCCTTTAACTATTTTTCTACATATTTTATTTTCAGACATTGTAATTTATGCAATCTAATATGTAATCTTGCAACAACTAAATAATTAAAGGGGATTAATCATTAAAAAAAATTATACATTGAGGATTAAACCTAAAATAAACTGCAATTCAAAGAGTAAATTTAAAGTTTTATTACATTTTGAAAAATAATATTAAAAAATATATAAATTTAAGATAAAATATATAAAAAAATAATTAAATAATTAAACGTAAAAAACATGTATAGTTTGAGAATTAACAAAAATTTATCGTTAGTACTTTGATAGTATTATTGAATAAGAAAGGTAAGTGAATGTGTATCTGTGTCATCAAGGATTGACCATTCCTTCTAGACCTGGAAACGGGTGGACTCAGCCCAAACAAGCCGGGCGAGCGGTGGGCCGAGCCAAAAACGGGCGGGCCAAAAAGCCCGGCTTTTGCTGGGCTAAAAATGCCCAGCCCAACGCCCGGGAGATGGCGGGCGGCCCGGCCCAGCCCTCAGGCTTAGACCAATTAATGCCTACATTTTTGATATTTTCTTGGGTTTGGCCCAAACGGGCGGGCCATCAACGGGCCGGACCAAAAATGGACGGGCCAAAAAGGCCCGGCTTTCGCTAGGCTAAAAATAACCAGCCCAACGCCCGGCCCGTGACTGGCGGGCCGGCCCGCGGGCTGGGCCAAGTTTTTCCAGGTCTAATTCCTTCTCTTTTCGCTCCATCTTGGAGTTTGTCAAGCACGCTTTCCTATAAAAGAAATTAAATGAGGAGCGAGAAGAAGAGAAAATAACATATCATATCAGCAGCATTTCTTACACTTCCTTGTTTCTTATTTATTACATCCCTTTTGTCCTCGCTTCTCTTTCCAACTAAATTACACCCCATCCACCCTCGGGCATTCCCTCCGCCCCCCGGCCCCCCATGCCCCTGCTACTACTCCTCTCCCCTTCGTCCCCTTCATTTCCACTTGTCAAACCTACCATGTATATCCCCCCTACACTACTTCCTTTGCCCACTTTTTGTTTTAATTTTTTTTTACTAGTTTTTGATTAAAATTAAACACACATTTTATTTATCATTCGTCAAGATTTAACCTAAAATCTCGTGCTTTGCAGAATACCTAATGCACCAACTAAGTTAAAGCTTTGGTGTCCTTTTTCTTATTTTCTTCATATGTTGACTATTTGGTTGATTTTTTAATTAGTTTTTGTAATTTTATTAATATTATTTTTCTGCTCCTTATACTCTTATTTTTATTTTATTACTATCTTTTATACTCTTTACCCATTTATAATTAATTTATTTTGTCCGTCTACTCAAGATAAAAACTGAAGTTATGTTGAGTTAAGTTGAATGATTTGATTAATAAAATACACATTTATGATACATTTGGATTAAGGAAATTAAATAAATAAAAATAAACATAAAAATAGTGTATTTGATGATCATTTTGGAGGATAAATCATTCCAATGGAATGAAAATTCATTTCATTTATTTATTTTTTACTCCATGTGGAGAAAGTGGAATGAAATCCATTCCAATTTAATAAGTATATGTGATATGTCGACGGCAAAAACGATGCGTACAACTCATACAAGTTTTCGTTTAAGGAAACCTTTTTATTATTTCAATATTTTTTTTAAATTTGCAAACAAAGTGATTAAGAGTCAAACTACTTTGTTCTAGCTTGTTTAGCATCAAAAGGAGAAATCATATCACTCTCGCAATCAAAAAGATGCTTGCAACTCAAACAAGTCTTCATTTAGGGAAACATTTTTATTGTTTCAATATTTCTTTGAAATTTGCAAACAAAAAGGTGGTTAGGAGTCGTACTACTTCGTTGTAGTTTGTTTAGCATCAAACGGGACAATCATATCACTCTCGCATTTAAAGAGATAGGTAGAACTCACAAGTTATCGTTTAGGAAAACTTTCTTATTGTTTCATTATTTCTTTGAAATTTTGCAAACAAAGAGGTGGTTATGTAATGATCGCAACGATCAAATAATCTTTGTAAATGAGATTATGTGAAAATTATTTAATAAAATGAGATTTTATTGATAATTTACGTTTTATGTGACTTATATATGGTCTGTGACGCCCCTAAATTTGGGTACCTTCAAACCCTAGATATGGTGCTACACGGTAATACTAACTATTCATTAGGGTTGAGCAAGTAACCAAATTGGAATCAAAACTGCACCAAAAATAGCACAAACCGCACCAATTAAAACCGTACCAACGGTTCTCGCGTATGTGACGATTTTAGGTGGATTGAAAAACTAAATTTACGATTTTGATTTGGTTACTAGTCAAAACCGCAAGCATTAAACCGAAACTGCATTAAATAATTATCATATTTTTTCAAATTTGCTACGAGTATATATAATTTCTCTACTATAACATATTCTCCTCATTTTATTTTATAAGACAGATATTGCAGGGTTGAATAAAGAATCAACAGTATCAATTATGTTTGCAAATCAAGAGTGGTTTGGTATTTCTTAAATCAAATGTTATAACATAATATTAATCAACCATATAATTGTTGATGCATGAAATTATTTTGCTAAATTAGCTTCATGATTGTGGTCACTGCGTAATATGTTTGCATGGATGATTTTGCCAACTATTTTATGGTTTTGTTATTTCATTTGGTTTTGAAACCGAAATCGCATTAAATGAAACCAAACCGCACGGTACAAAACCGCACCGCACCAATCATAAACTGTTTCATGTGTGGTTTTAAATTTGTCAAACAGCACCTAAGCGGTTTCGTGTGCGATTTGAACTTCAAACAGCATCAAATCGCACAATGCTCACCCCTACTATTCATACATTCAATTGAATACTTCATTGACAAGCATAAGTTTACTAAATATTACATCATAATAAATCATTTCCCAAGTTCTTTGTAACCATTACATTTGTTCATTGTTATAATATCATTCATTACAAAAATAATACTATACTATTACACGGATAATCTATTTATCCATCTCTTGGCTTTTTCCTTATCCTTATTGAATCCCTCGGTTCGTTCGTTCTTAGCTGCAATCATATAATTCAAGCAAGGAATGAGCATTAACAAGCTCAGCAAGTTTGACAATTATAAAGCAACCACAAAATAAAGAATCATATGATTTTATCTTTGATAACTGTACAATAGTTATGAAGTACGATGAACAATAAAATAACACTTTTATTTTCTTTTAAAACATTTAACAATTGTAGAACATCAGTTAAATACTGAGTTAGGTCGTTAGACCAAGACCATTCATTCTTTCATTTCTTTGAAAAGGACATCCTGACACTAAGACCGTAAGTCCGATATTACTTATGAGCATGTCTAGATGATCAGCTTATAGTAGTACTCTATGTTGATCAACACTACTCCATTAAACGTATTTACGTTTAAGTTCGGCAACTCATGTTCCAGTCGATTCATGACTTAAAAACCTTTGTTTATTCATACTCAGGCTTACCTTTGAATCCGTACCAAAGCAATTGGCATAGGATAGCAACATCAATAATATTTTGAAGAGTTGTAAATAAATCAACAAAATACTTTAAAACTCAGTCTAGCCAAATCAAATGGCATCTACTTTTTCTTAAACGATCCATGCATAAATATCATGCATATTGACAACTTGCCCAACACAAAGTATAGACAAGAGCTTAAAAAACTTGCATAACGTAAGTTAATACAAGAGTTGGAAGAAATTACCTTAAGCGTCTTCTATCTCTTACGTTAAGCAGTCGTTATATGTCTACATGATATAATCACATCAACTTATAATTAGGCACATAACAACAATTACATATTGTCATTAACATATCTTCTCATTCTTTCCATTATCGTCTATTCGAATTGTTAAACTAATAACATTCGTTAGATTATTTACATTAGTTACGACTTAGTAACATTTAAATGTCATTTAGTAACATTTAAATGTTATTCCTTACTGTTATTATCTAACGTTCATGTGTTTATACCTTAAACAACATTAAACGTTCATTTTTATTGAATACATTTTACTTTTTTTATAAATACAGGACCCCGTATTCACTTACGTACTTCTTACTCACCTCGTAATATTGAAATTCGACATCTTAATTAATCGCTTACTAGATTATAACCTATGTAACTTTAGAAGATCATTCAATAAGAAAACAATCAACGAAAATCGTTTACATATTTAATATTCAATTTAATAACCTTTTATTCCATGTTTAATTACTAAACTCTAGGTTTCACTTATCATTCATGATGTTATCTTACATGAATAATAGTCTTATACTTGCACCCTAATTATCACCTAGAAAGTTGGGTAATAAAAAGCTAGTGTCATAAAATTCTAAGCTAATGGCACTGCGGCGCCCACTTTCCTTTGCAAAGTGGCGCTGCGGCGCCTCCCCTGCACCCTTGAAAAAAAAAATCTATTTTTGGAAACTTTCTAACCGCTTCCTTCCCGAACTCTTAACTCGAGCATTATAACTCGAAACGGATTCGTTCCAAATCCATTTTCTAGCTTTTATTTCCTACTTCAATTTTCCCAGGACAGAATAAGTCTCTTAATCCGTCAACGAGTCTTTCCATTAGTTTAAATTTCAATGTTCATTTATTTTACGTTCTTAAGCATTCTTCGCTCGTTCGTCTGCAATTTGTTCATCGAATGTTCGAATTCATCCGTTTTTGAGTCTACGACTCTTAAACTTCACGCTCTTTAACATTTTAACGAAACCCTAGGTTTCTAGTTCGTTATTAACATTTCTTTTTTGTCCAAAAATCATAGTTAACTACAATTTCAACGATTAACACCTTTTACTGAAAATTTCATCATAACTTCGTTATTACGAATTTTCACTCCGTTCCAAAGGGAACGATTCCATCATTTATGTGACGCACCCAAATTCGGGGCACAATGCCTCGACTCCAGTGTGTCACTATCTAACAATATTACCTAAAATCATACAATCACAATGGATAATCTAGAATAATACACAATAACTTATTATATTTATTCCCCCAAGTCTCGCAACCTACAGTACTTAATAGATTACATAATAATATCGAATAAAGACTTATTACATAACCCTACTTAAGTATAAACATAGTTCTGAATCAGTCTTAATACAACACCAGAATTTCTAAAATATAAAGGGGCTAGCTAGTCAGTAGCCTTGCCCTTGCCCTTATCGATGCCCGAAGGTCCGCCCAGCTCTGTCTTAACTGAAATGTTATAGGGAAAGCAAGAATGAGCAACAAGTTTTCTCAACAAGTAATATAGCAATAAGGGTGAGAAATATAGTCTTCGAATCCCAAAGGGTATAACAAGATATGATAGTTCAAGGATAGTAAGAAATATCAACAGTTCTCAATAACAGTCGCTAATGACAAAAAGATATCAATCAGATTCAATGCTAAATCAATTCAAGATTTCCAGATAATTGAATACTGAGCAGTCACTAAGGACTATGAACTTCTACTAGAATTAACAGAAATATACTGATAATCCAATAAAACAAGTACAACAGGTGATCAGCCTAAAGTACCATATATTATGCATAACATTTAATCGTACTCAAGTGCGCACGTCGGTCTCCCGACAATATATAATTTCCCCTTCAAGAGGGTTGTTCATCTCAGTCAAGTATAAGATTCCGCACTAATCAATTGGTTTGGATAGCTTTCTAATCATGATATAAGTCTAGCCGAATCAAATGGCAAAGACCCCTCTTTATAAGTTCAATACTTGATATTAAAGTTTGAAGAATATAATCGACTTTATCTTAGCTATGAAGCAACAAGTCATAAATCGTAATTCAAATAACTTACTCGTACAATGAATGATAGTATAAGCTCGATACCTGTTCCATAAGAGTAGAATACTTGCTTACAATAACCGTGAAATAAAGTAATGCAAGAGTTTAGCATACTTGCAATTAATAATACAAGAACGGGTTCAAGGAAACTTGCACAATAAAAGAGTGTAAGTCAGGAAACTTACCTTGTGCGTAGATTACCAATATAAGCTTATCAACACTTCGAACTCCTATCGTAATATATTTATGTATACGATATTCATTAGCTAAGTATATTCGATACACACTCTTATGCTTACGTCATCACGTACTTGTACATACGTAGCACAAAATCAGTTTATGAAATCGAGTCACATAGTTATGCTACGCTTGACATTACGTTTAATCACAATGCCCAATCGATTATAACATTATTATCCATGGACTTCCTTGTTACAAGTTAGACATTATCATGTTATGTTGTTATCTCATATAAACATATCAGTAGGGTGCAGACCTTGTTTAGTAGTTTAGGCATCCATATAAGCTAACTATTACAACCAGAAAACCAGCATAATTTATCAGGCCTGTTTTCAGACTGGCACAGCTGCACTCTGGTTAAGCCTAGGGACGTCGCATCTGCATTGTCCCCTGGCCAGACCAGGGTTGGGCTGTTACCTTAGTGTTTCTGTCCAACTCATCATCATACAATGCCACATAGTATATATACATGTTAAAGGTCCTTTCATGCTTTTAAAGTCCATCTAAGTTCAACCTTTCATGATATGGTTCTAGAGCAACATCTATAATAACTTAAGGTAATACAAGGTCATGAAATCACATAAGCTATCATGCTTGTCATTTAAACACATAAGGTGGTCACAGAACTCGTTTTAGGCATGCTCACAAGTATTTACATCATATATGTGTAACTAGTATCGTTATTTGTTTGAAAACATGCTTAAACTCATATATGATTATCTTGTATCGAATCTAACAAGTGAGTACAGATGTATGATATACTAGTGATGTTAAAAGCACTATTAAACATGTTAAAAATATCAGAATATGAACCTTAATATAACATGTCAAAGTCCACTTTTGAAACTTATATTTTGTTAGCAATGTTCACTAATGAGGTCCAACATGTTCATGCTACAACATGAAACATATATACACAAGTCAACATGTTCTTCATGCATTTTTAAACTATATAATCATGTTTACAAAGTCAGAATATCAACATGGCATGTATATATCAAAGTTCATTTATAAAATTCTAAGTTCATTTCAAAACTATAAGTTCCCATTAATAATGTATGCTAACATAGCTATAGACATGTATGTCATATCAAGGAACATATATACATGTGTTAAACCAGTTTTCATGCTTGTCTAGATGATTGTCAATATGTTAGCACTTAGCATATTTCCAGCATCAGAAAACTGAAACCAGGGACAGACGCAGCTGCGCTGCGCCTTAGTACAAAACTAGCACAGCTGTGCCGGGTCTCGGCCAGCAACAGAAAGGCTTCTGCTTCGGCAGAACTTAAGCCAATTTCCATATTTCCTTCACGAATTCAATTCTAAATAGCCACATTGCGGTTCAAACATACTTATAAGCTAATACAACTACTAATAGACATGTTCTATTCCAATTAGCATAAATTTCAAGTAAAATCAAGAATGTAAGAAATTCAAAATTGAAGAACATAGAGTGAGTTATACCTCTACTAATTGGTTTACTAATCTTGCTGCAATTTGAACTTCTTGCAATTCGTAGACTTCTCACCAATAGGATATGCTCTCTCTCTCTCTCAATTCAATACTTGGAAAATCTCAGCAATGAAAAAGAGAAGAAGAGATGCTACATTTATAGAGAATTCAATATACAGTTGATGCATTTATCTCCCAAATCAAACTAACGGGAGAAACAAAAACATGGTGGTGAAGAAGAAGTTGGTGAGTAGTTATTGAATTCATCATGATGCCCACTCCCTTAGTTATCATTTGCTAGTGGCTGAGCTTGGGAGAACAAGAAAGAATAGGCTTTAGCCTTTTTGTCATACACGTGAGGAGAGAATGAGGGGTGGCTCTCATTATGGGACATGTCTATAAACCTCAGCAATTGGGCAACATACAACACTTAAGTTATTCTACACATACTATATACTTAAGTTATATTCATATGCATATTATATGCTTAGGTTATAGCTTCAAGTAGTCCCTCAATGTAATTTCAATAGGTAAATAATATTACAATGTAGTAAGTGGGGATATATATTCAACATATAATCCATGTACATTTTCTCATACCAAATATAATTCAATCGAGTATTATTACATTATATCCTCCCAATTTTATTATTCAATTATATTAAATTATTGAAGAAATCATCAATCAACCATTGTTTACTTAGTAAAATATTCATGAGGTACTTATTAATGTTCTCACACACATATAGTAACATATCCTCATGTACACATTTAATTTATTTAATCTTAATATATAGTTCTCATATATTGTATAGTCACATGTTAGTGTCACATTGCACTTTACACTTTATATAATATATATGCAACTACTATATATTATACATTTAATTATCGTATACTTTGCACATAACAATTAATCGAGTAAATATAACCTTATTATATTTATTAATAAATTTACTCGTTCATGTTTTATTATTCACAATCATAATTACTCAACATTAATTAATTACTCATTAATATTCTATAACTCACGATAACAGTTAATTAATAATATAATATTAATTAACAAATTACTTGTCCATTCATCCTTTAAAACAAATCATCGTTGTTTCCATTCTTGTGCCACAGAAGGCATTCTACAAGTTTATCGTAAACTCCACATTCTTTTAATTAATATAAATTCAATTTGAAACATTTGAGTTAGCTCATCTCATAACACATAATCATTTATATTCAAATAAATATTCATTTCCGTTAATATATTCATTTGATAATATTAGGAAATTCTCGGGTATTACTCCCCCCCTTATAAAAATCCCGTCCTCGAAATTGCTACAAGGTTACACAAATAGATGGGGATAGTCCCTTATCATCCTATCTTCTAATTCTCAAGTAGCCTCCTCGACATCGTGGTTACACCAAAGTACTTTTACAGATGAAATGATTTTATTCTTTAATATTTGCTCTTTCCTATCTAATATCTGGACAGGGATTTCTTCATATGCCAAGTTCTTCTATACTTGAATGGGCTTATACAAAATCACGTGCTTGTAGTCGGCCTTGTACGGACACAACACGGAGATATGAAACACATTGTGGATGTGCTCCAACTCAAGTGGTAATGCAACTTTGTATGCCACTTCGCCCACTCGCTTCAATACCTCGAACTGTCCTATGAATATTGGACTCAACTTTCCCTTCTTTCTGAATCGTATTTTTCCTTTCCAAGCAGATTGTTGGGTTTTTACGTAACTCAATCATGCAATCAAATCACATAAATAGGGCAGAAACGCAAAAACTAGGTTTTCAAAAATTTATACAAACCCATAACCATGATCATGCTTTGTGCTAGTTATCAATAACATAAAAGAGAGAACATGGAATTATACCTTTGAAGATCCAAGCTTCCTCAGGTACAAGTTCTACTCCTTTGATTCCTTTGATTCCTCTGTAGTGGCTCCTTCCCTTGATCAATGTCAGCCACCCAATTGTTTAGCCTCTAACGGTGATCCACCAAGGAAGATGAAGAACTCAAGAAGATGGGTTATTGGCTTAACCCTTGTTTCTATCTCTATAGAATATATGTACTCCCAACTCTTGGAAAAATTCACGTACCTTATTTCTGATATAAGACTCTCTTATATAAATATTAGGTTAACCCTCCTAATCCAATTAGAATAGGGTTTTATTTAATTAATTAAATACTTTTAATTAATTTATATCCTAATCTTTATTAGGATTGAGAGAGAGTACTGATATTATATTAATTCCTAAACTCCTTTAGAATTAAAATAATAATAATAATAATAATAATAATAATAATAAGACTCCTCTTATTAATTTATATTTAATATTTCTAAAATATTAAATAATAAACATTAAGCTATTTAATTTATTCTATCACCATAGATTAAATTAATTATACTTAATGCATTATTACTATCATGCCATTTTCTACTTAAATAATTCTTCTTCCTTTTATGGTGTGGCCCTTTAGGTTCTCCATATTAAACCGGTTATGAATAAATCAATTAGAACAATTCTAATCTTATTTAAATAAATAAATTAAACTAATAATTTATTTAAATAAATAACATTTATTCTACAATAGGGATAAGCCTCCCTAGCGATCAACGACTTTCCAGATAATATAGATTTCAACATTAATCATAAAAGAACCTGTGAGTTAATAGTTACCGTACAATTCAATCCTTCCATCATACAATGTCCCAATTAAATATAAGACAAGGATTTACTGTCAACTCCAAATTGATTAGAAAATGCACAACTCCAAATAATGCAAATTAGAAACCTCTTTCTAATTTCATTCTACCTTGGCCAAGGATTCCTGGGTTGTCATTTAACGAATCACATAGGACATATCTCCTCTTTTACTAGAGGTGGTAGATTCTTTATTGATCATTCATTATCTCCATATGTAACTCATTATACCCAAGCATACCCTATATATGCCTTAAAAGGCTTTAAGGAATTAGTCAAAGTATAATTTGTTATATACAAGATACTATGATGATCTCAAGTCCAAGGATCACTTGTACTACTATCACATTAGGAATTCCTGTTGACAGGCGAGTAAAACTCCATTACGTATTCCATAGCGAGTCACTTTCAGTGAACTTATTCTCCAATAAGCACCTACATACTTGCTTTAGTGTCTCCACACAAATGACCATGAGATCATTCATCCTCATCCAATGAGCAAGCAACATATGTACCAATCTATCCGGATTTACTAATCCCCATTTTAGTAATCCCACAATTGGGAACTATTTTAGTTTTTAAGCTTTCTAAGAATTTAGATCTCATTATCATGATCTCATCATGATTCTAAAAGCATTGCTTAAAACTATGGGTTATTTACATATTATAAAAACAGCACCATGTAGATAATTATACGCCTTAAATAAATATTTTATTAATAAATAAATAAGATTATTTTCAAAGTATGTGCTTTATCATCATACATGATTGGCTTGTATGCACACTACTATCAATCTCCTACTTGCACTAAAGCCAATCGCCATGGTATCTCATACCCATCTTCTCTAAGTGACGATCAAACTGCTGTTGTGTTAGAGCTTTAGTAAATGGATCTGCAATGTTGTCTTGAGAGTCCACACGCTCCAAGGTGACGTCTCCTCTTTCAATGATCTCCCTGATCAAGTGAAATCGCCGCAACACGTGTTTAGATTGCTGATGAGACCTGGGTTCCTTAGCTTGCGCAACCGTTCCGGTGTTGTCACAGTATACGAGAATTACTTCTCTGATGCTAGGAACCACACCAAGTTCAGTTATGAACTTCTTCATCCAAACAGCTTCCTTTGCAGCTTCACTTGAAGCTATATACTCTGCCTCTGTCACTGAATCAGCAACTGTTTGCTGCTTGGAACTCTTCCAACTCACTGCACCTCGGTTCAAGGTAAACACATACCCTGAAACAGATTTACTGTCATCTTGGTCTGTTTGAAAACTTGAGTCCGTGAATCCCTCGAGTTTTAATTCAGACCCACCGTAGACAAGAAAAATATATTTAGTCCTTCTCAAGTACTTTAGGATATTTTTCACTGCCTTCCAGTGCTCTTCTCCTAGATTCGACTGGTATCTGCTTGTTACACTAAGTGCGTGAGCAACATCCGGTCTAGTACATATCATACCGTACATGATAGATCCTATTGCAGAAGCATAAGGGATCTTACTCATACAGTCTCTATCCTCAGGTGTCTTTGGGGCCTGTTTCTTGGAGAGATTTATTCCATGGCTCATCGGCATGAGACTTCTTTTGGAATTTTCCATGCTAAACCTCTTTAGCATCGTATCAATGTACGTTCCTTGGGATAAGCCGAGCATCCTTTTAGATCTATCTCTATAGATCTTTATCCCCAAAATATAGGATGCTTCACCCAAGTCCTTCATGGAGAAGTTTTTAGATAACCAGATTTTAATGGATTGTAACATAGGAATGTCATTCCCTATCAGTAATATATCATCAACATATAATACAAGGAATGATACTGCGCTCCCACTAACCTTCTTGTATACACAAGGTTCATCCTCATTTTTGATAAAATCAAACTCTTTGATTGTCTCATCAAAACAAATGTTCCATCTACGAGAAGCTTGCTTCAACCCATAAATGGATCGTTGTAGCTTACAGACTTGATTTGTTCGAACTTTTGAGATAAATCCCTCTAGCTGTGTCATATACACATCATCCTCAAGTTTCCCATTGAGGAAGGCCGTTTTCACGTTCATCTGCCAGATCTCATAGTCGTTGTAAGCTGCAATCGCAAGCAAAATCAGAATGGACTTGAGCATGGCTACTGGTGAGAAGGTTTCATCATAGTCAACTCCTTGTCTTTGTTTGAAACCTTTTGCAACCAGTCGGGCCTTATAGGTCTCTACCTTTCCGTCTGCTCCAGTCTTTTTCTTAAAAACCCATTTACACCCAATAGGTTTAATACATTCAGGTGGTGAAACCAAAGTCCATACTTTGTTTTCATACATGGAGTCCATTTCGGATTTTATGGCTTCAAGCCTATTTCCCTGAGTCTTTATTACTCATAGCCTGTTCGTAATTCAATGGATCATCATTCATCATGTGTACCTCATCGTCATCCCCTATAACGAATCCATACCTCTCAGGTATCTGCGGTACTCTTCTAGATTTACGAACAGGGTGTGGTACAGTAGGTTCTTCTACTTGGTTAGGTACTTGACTTTGGTCCATGGTAACTTGTGGTTCTTGAACTTCTTCAAGATATATCTTACTCCCACTGACCCCTTCATGGATAAACTCTTTCTCCAAGAAGGTATCATGTTTCGCAACAAACACCTTTTGATCAGTTGGATTATAGAAATAATACCCTACGGTTTCTTTAGGGTATCTCACAAATCTACACTTATCGAATTTAGTCTGTAGCTTATCATTTTCAAACTTTTTGATATAAGCTGGACAACCCCAAGTCTTAGCATGCTTAATATTTGGTTTCCTCCCTTTCCACATCTCATATGGAGTCTTTGGGGCGGATTTCGTAGGTACCTTGTTAAGTAGGTATGCAGTCGTTTCTAGGGCATATCCCCAGAAGAAAATTGGAAGGTCGGTAAAACTCATCATGGATCGAACCATGTCCAACAGTGTTCGATTTCTCCTTTCAGATACTCCATTTAACTGTGGTGTACCTGGAGGAGTCCATTGTGAGATTATACCATTTTCTCTGAGATAATTGAGAAACTCACTGCTTAAGTATTCTCCACCTCGATCTGATCGAAGTATCTTAATACTCTTGCCCGTTTGTTTCTCTACTTCACTTCTGAACTCTTTGAACTTTTGAAATGATTCTGATTTGTATTTCATTAAATACACATATCCAAATCTTGAGTGATCATCAGTGAAAGTAATAAAATAAGAATACCCACCCAGTGCACTTGTTGTCATAGGTCCACAAACGTCTGTGTGAATCAATGCCAACAATTCTGTAACTCTCTCTCCTTTTCCACTAAAAGGAGATTTAGTCATTTTACCCATGAGACAAGATTCACAAGTTGGATATGATTCATAATCAGATAGCTCGAGGAGCCCATCTTTATGCAACTTGGATAATCTTGTTTCATTGATATGACCGAGTCTACAGTGCCACATAGAGGTATAATTAATATCATCTCTTTTCCTTTTCTTAATTTGTTCAATTTGAAATATATTTTCCTTGTAAGTCAAGTGTATAAAGTCCATTTCGCAAATTTTCAATACCATATAAAACATCGTCTTTATAAATAGAACAACCATTGTTCTTTATAATAACGTCAAAACCTTCCATATCCAATACAAAAATTGAAATAATGTTTTTAATAATATTCGGAACATAATAACAGTTATTAAGATAAATGGATTTGCCCGAAGGCATTGCTAAACAATAAGTTCCTACAGCTAATGCAGCAACTTTTGCTCCATTTCCCACTCGTAGGATCATCTCATCTTTGTTCAGCTTTCTACTTCTGACCAGTCCCTGCACAGTATTAAATATGTGAGAACCACAGCCGGTATCCAATACCCAAGTAGAATTATGACTTTCAAAAAAATTAATTTCAATCATAAACAAACCTTGATTGGAAGTCGAAGCTTCTCCAAGCTTCTTCTCTGCTAGAAACTTCTTGCAGTTCCTCTTCTAATGTCCCGGCTCATTGCAATGAAAGCACATTCTTTTAGCTGGTTCAGGTTTCTTTTGCTCCTTTTCTTTCCCTTTTCCCTTAGCCTTCTTAGATTTCTTCTTTTTAGAAGACACCTTGGGCCTCTTCCTTTTATTGGAAGAATCCACCATCAAGACATGGTTCTTCTTGGATGAGAAGTGACCTTCTGCAGTTTTTAGCATGTTAAGCAGCTCAGGCAAGCTGACATCTAGCTTATTCATGTGAAAATTAACCACAAACTGCGAGAAGGTCTCAGGGAGTGACTGCAAGACCAAGTCTTGACTCAACTTCCCATTCATGACGAACCCAAGCTGTCCAAGGCGTTCAATCAAATTGATTACCTTCAGAACATGAGTCTCGACGGCAGTGCCCTCGGTCGTCCGAGATCGGAAGAGCTCCTTAGATATCTCATATCTAGCAGTCCTACTCTGTTCACCATACAACTCCTTGAGGTGAAGCAGTATAGCAGGAGCATCCATTTTTTCGTGCTGACGCTGAAGCTCGTTATTCATGGATGCGAGCATGATGCATTGAGCCACAGATGCATCATCTTGCCACTTATTGAAAGTGGCAATCTCTTCCTCAGAGGCTATTTCTGAAACAGATTCAGGGATAGTGGAATTTAGGAGATAAGAAATCTTTTCAGCAGTGAGAACAATTCTCAGATTTCTTAGCCAGTCCTCATAATTCGGGCCGGTAAGCTTATTTGCATCAAGTATGCTTCGTAGTGAGATTAGTGATTTTGACATTTTTAAAATTCTGCATGTGAAAAGACAACATTTTAGCAAACATTCATTTTATTAACTTTGCATACCAAAATAAATTTAGGTATTTATTTTAAATTGGTATATCCCACTATTTTCATCAAACTATATTACCCTCACTTATATAGTTCGACAACATCTAATTAAAGATTTGCTAGTGAGATTAAGGATCCCATTTCAAATGTATATAACCTTGTGGATAGCACAACACGCGATATACAAATAAATAGGTAGACAACTCTTGTCAATTACATCACCATGTAACTCCTTTTATTTTGCCTCTTAAATCATAATGGTCATGTGTGTGCACATCCGAACTAAAATGATTTAAGTTAAGTCCAGCCTAGCACTTCCATAAATTCAATTTTTTTTTGTCCTTGTGGATAGCACAACAAAACTAGATCGTTCAATTTTCTTGATAAGCATCAAATGTGATTAATTAACATCTTAAATATTCAATACTCGCCTTGTGGATAGCACAACAAACTCATATTAAATATTTAATACTCTATTAATTAATTATGCTAGAAGGCGACGTTCGATATTTCAAATATCATTTGAACGCTTCAGACTTAATATTATTTCTTTGAGGGGTTTGTTATTATTTGTCTCATCTTGTTAAGCGCGCATGCACACATATATATATAAAATACGTGTCATTTTATTAAACATGCGAAGCATGTTTGCATAAAATATAATATATATATATATATATAATATTTAGCATGCAATATAGAATACTATATTCTACCTGGATTGATTATGAACTTTTATTCTAGATTGGTTCACTAGAGCCACCAAGTGAACCAAAAGGTCAAACCTAGGAGTGCAAGAATTTAAATTTAAATATAACTATTACATTTAAACCCTGGCTCCATACAAATGGGTCTTCACGCGTTCCTTGCTCCTTGGTCTCCAGTTTCTTCAAGATAATTCTAACTATCTCTATTACATAAACTATTTTTAATTAAATAGAAACCTTGATCAGCAGTCAAGGGGAAGTACATAAGAGGGAGATAGAATTTTACAACGAGAATAAAACCAGAGAAGATGAGATACGCAGACCCCATTTTATAAAACCCATACATTCAAGTATTCATCCAAAATAAAAAACAATCACATTGGTCATAGTCCATAATCAACCCCATTTATTATCATACACATCAACATATGCATCAATAAATATCCATTCATCTCATGAATAACAATGTTATTCCATATATGGATTGATGTTATTTTATGGACAAAAGTTTTGCTTAATTTTATTTTTGAAACAAAATAAACTCTTTTATTTTAATCAAAAATAAATCCAAATTAAACTCCTTTAATTTTAGCATTCTAAAATCATATTTCAGATAAAATAAACTTCTTTATTTTAAAACATTATCAATTAAATAAACAGTTTACTTAATTAATTAAAATCAATTTTCAGGGTCTGTCCAGGTATCGGCGCAGCTGCGCCAGTAATGAACTGGGCAGCTGCGCAGGTAGCCTGAAGCAGCAGTTTTTGCAGACCGGCGCAGCTGTGCCAGTAATGAACTGGGCAGCTGCGCAGCTGCGCCGTTCGTCGCAAAAACTTGCAGAAAACGATTTTTGTCCAGAAAAACGATATAATTCTCACATCAATTCATACATGGAATTATAAAATTGATAATTAGCACAAAGTTAGGCTTTGATACCACTGTTGGGTTGGTACGTAACGCAATCATGCAATCAAATCACATAAATAGGGCAGAAGCGCAAAAACTAGGTTTTCAAAAATTTATACAAACCCATAACCATGATCATGCTTTGTGCTAGTTATCAATAACAGAAAAGAGAGAACATGAATTATACCTTTGAAGATCCAAGCTTACTCAGGTACAAGTTCTACTCCTTTGATTCCTTTGATTCCTCTGTAGTGGCTCCTTCCCTTGATCAATGTCAGCCACCCAATTGTTTGGCCTCTAACGGTGATCCACCAAGGAAGATGAAGAACTCAAGAAGATGGGTTATTGGCTTAACCCTTGTTTCTATCTCTATAGAATATGTGTACTCCCAACTCTTGGAAAAATTCACGTACCTTATTTCTGATATAGACTCTCTTATATAGATATTAGGTTAACCCTCCTAATCCAATTAGAATAGGATTTTATTTAATTAATTAAATACTTTTAATTAATTTATATCCTAATCTTTATTAGGATTGAGAGAGAGTACTGATATTATATTAATTCCTAAACTCCTTTAGAATTAAAATAATAATAATAATAATAATAATATTAATAAGACTCCTCTTATTAATTTATATTTAATATTTCTAAAATATTAAATAATAAACATTAAGCTATTTAATTTATTCTATCACCATAGATTAAATTAATTATACTTAATGCATTATTACTATCATGCCATTTTCTTCTTAAATAATTCTTCTTCCTTTTATGGTGTGACCCTTTAGGTTCTCCATATTAAACCGGTTGAAAATAAATCAATTAGAACAATTCTAATCTTATTTAAATAAATAAATTAAACTAATAATCTATTTAAATAAATAACATTTATTCTACAATAGGGATAAGCCTCCCTAGCGATCAACTACTTTTCAGGTAATATAGATTTCAACATTAATCATAAAAGAACCTGTGAGTTAATAGTTACCGTAAATTCAATCCTTCCACCATACAATGTCCAAATTAAATATAAGACATGGATTTACTGTCAAGTCTTAATTTATTTAATCATATGTATTTCGATTAGAAAATGCACAACTCCGAATAATGCAAATTAGAAACCTCTTTCTAATTTCATTCTACCTTGGCCAAGGATTCATGGGTTGTCATTTAACGAATCACATAGGACATATCTCATCTTTTACTAGAGGTGGTAGATTCTTTATTTATCATTCATTATCTCCATATGTAACTCATTATACCCAAGCATACCCTATATATGCCTTAAAAGGCCTTAAGGAATTAGTCAAAGTATAATTTGTTACATACAAAATACTATGATGATTTCATGTCAAAGGATCACTTGTACTACTATCACATTAGGAATTCCTATTGACAGGCGAGTAAAACTCCATTAGGTATTCCATAGCGAGTCACGTTCAGTGAACTTATTCTCCAATAAGCACCTACATACTTGCTTTAGTGTCTCCACACAAATGACCATGGGATTAGTCATCCTCATCCAATGAGCAAGCAACATATGTACCAATCTATCCGGATTTACTAATCCCCATTTTAGTAATCTCACAATTGGAAACTATTTTAGTTTTTAAGCTTTCTAAGAATTTAGATCTCATTATCATGATCTCATCATGATTCTAAAAGCATTGCTTAAAACTATGAGTTATTTATATATTATAAAAACAGCACCATGTAGATAATTATATGCCTTAAATGAATATTTTATTAATAAATAAAGAAGATTGTTTACAAAGTATGTGCTTTATCATCATACATGATTGGCATGTATGCACACTACTATCAGAGATACCTTCAAGAATACTAAACTATCGACTTTAAAGTCTCGGTCCTGCCGATGCAAGTCTGCATACTTTTTTTGGCGATCTTGAGCTGCTACTAGTCTGGCTCTTATCACTGTCACCACAATCGCAGTTTGTTGTACTAACTCTGGTCCGAGTATTCGTCGTTCTCCGACTTCGTCCCAATATAACGGTGTTCTATATTTTCTCTCGTAAAGAGCTTCGTACGGTGGCATGCCAATACTCGCATGATAACTATTGTTATACGCAAATTCTACTAATGGTAGGTGGCCGTCCCAATTTCCCTTGAAGTCCATCACGCAAGTCCTAAGCATGTCTTCCAGCGTTTGTATCGTTCACTTCACTTTGTCCGTCTGTTTGAGGATGATAAGTGGTACTCAACCTCAACTGTGTTCCCATTCTCTCTTGTAAGCTTTTCCAGAAGTTTGACGTGAATCGCGGATCTCGATCAAAGACAATTGACACCGACACTCCATGTCGTGAAACAATCTCTTTGACGTATAGGCTTACTAACTGGTTCAAACTATAGCAGATCTTGATCGGTAGAAAATGTGCGGTCTTCGTTAGTCGATCCACGATAACCCAAATGGCATCATAACCTTTTTACGTGACTAGAAGTCCTACCACGAAGTTCATCGTAATGTGCTCCCATTTTTCCACTCTTATATTTCCAACGGTTGTAGTAAACCACTCGGCCGCTGATGCTCTGCTTTAACACGTTGGCAAGTTAGACATCTACTAACGCACTCTGGGACTTCCCGTTTCAGATTGGGCCACCAAAAGTGTTGCCTCATATATCGGTACATCTTTGTGCCTCACGGATGAACGAAATTTGTCGTATTGTGTGCCTCGTGCAAAATTTCTTCTCTCAACTCGGTTACCACTGGCACCCACACTCTTCCTTTGAATCTCAAGATACCGTCTTTATCCATTCTGAATCTTTCCTCATCATTCTCTGCGATCCTCTTTTGAATTTTCTTGCACTCCTCATCTTTCTCTTGTGCTTCCTTTACTTTATCCAACAAGGTTGGACGAGCTTCCATTACAAATAACTTTTCGTCAGACCTCTTCGGTCCTTTTACCTCTATTTCTAATTTTCCATTTCTCTTATTAACTCCTCTTGAGTTGTCAAGTTAAACAATTTCTCCCTTCCTTTTCTGTCCAGAGCATCGGCAACCACGTTTGCCTTACCCGGGTGATAAAGAATATCACAATCGTAATCCTTGATCAATTCGAACCACCTTCTCTGACGCATATTCAACTCCTTCTGTGTGAAGATATATTTCAGACTTTTGTGGTCTGTGTATATCTCACATTTCTCTCCGTACAAATAATGCCTCCATATATTCAACACAAAAATTACTGGCGCTAACTCTAAGTCGTGAGTAGGGTATCGTTTTTCGTAGTCCTTTAATTATCGTGATGCATACACAATGGCCTTGCCATGTTGCATAAGCACACAACCAAGTCCCTTGTGCGATGCATCACTATACACCACAAAACCTCCCGTCTCGTCTGGTAGTGACAACACAGGCGCCTTGCTTAATCTCTTCTTCAATTCTTGAAAACTCTCCTCGCATTTGTCTGTCCATACGAACTTCACCGTCTTCCTCGTCAGATTGGTCAACGGGGTTGCTATCTTAGAAAAATCTTGGATAAATCTTCGATAGTACCCAGCTAACCCTAAGAAACTTCTCACCTCCGTTGGTGTTCTTGGCTGTTCCCAATTACTAAATTTCTTACCTACTGAGATTCCATTCTTATCCACCACGTGTCCTAAGAATTGAACCTTCTCCATCCAAAATTCACACTTTGAAAACTTTGCATACATCTTCTCCTTCCTTAGTGCCTCCAAAACAATCCTTAGATGTTCAGCGTGATCTTCCTCTGTCTTTGAGTAGATCAAGATGTCGTCTATGAAAAATACCACAAACTTATCCAAGTAGGGCTTGAAAACTCGGTTCATCAAGTCCATGAATGCTGTCGGAGCATTAGTCAATCCAAATGACATTACCAAAAACTCGTAATGTCCATAACTGGTTCGAAACGCAGTCTTTGGTATGTCTTCCTCCGGTACTTTCAGTTGGTGATAACCTGTCAGTTGGTCGATCTTCGTTAAACACTTCGCTCCCTTCAGTTGATCAAACAAGTCGTCTATCCTTGGTAACGGATATCTATTCTTGATCGTTACTCTGTTTAATTCTTGATAATCGATACAGAGCCTCATCGATCTGTCCTTCTTTTTAACAAACAACACTGGTGCTCCCCAAGGAGACACACTTGGCCGTATGTAACCTTTATCTAATAACTCTTATAGTTGTATCATCAACTCCTTCATTTCTATTGGCGCCATACGATATGGATCTTTCAAAATCGGTGCAGTTCCAGGCACTAAGTCTATTACAAATTCAATTTCTCTGTCTGGCGGAAGACCAGGCAGATCGTCTGGAAATACATCTTGGAATTCATTCACTACGGATATATCCTTAATTTTTACTCCCTTTTTCTGAGTATCTACAATGTAAGCTAAATAACCTACACATCCTTTCCTTAACAATTTCTTGGCCTGCATCATCGTAAGGCAACACAATTGCTTAAGTGATGAGCTACCATAAAACACTACCTTAGACTTACTCGGAGTCTGAAGGTTCACACATTTATTCTGACAGTCAATTATTGCACCATGGTTATATAACCAATCCATTCCCAGTATTACGTCAAATTCTCCCAATCTAATTAGAATCAAGTCTATGCTCAGTTCATGATCTCTAATGTTTGCGCGATAATTTTTGTAAACGAATTCTACATGGATTATTTCCTTATTTGCAACTTCTATATTTAAGGGATCTAATCATTATCGGGGGGTACTAAGTCTACTAGCAAATTCTTCAGATACAAAAGAACAGGTGGCACTCGAATCAAATAATACGTATGCATTTATATCATTGATTGGGATTATACCTGACACCACGTCCTTCGCAGCTACTGCGTCTTGGATGGTCATGTTAAAGGTTCTAGCGGTTGGGTGGTTGGATTGTGCAGATCCGCTTATCATCAGTTTGTTTCCCCCTTCTTGGTTGCTACCTCTGCCACTTCCCTTCTTCAGGTAATCCTTGATCCGGTGCTCCGTCGAGCCACTAGCAAAACATCCTTGGATCTTCTTCGATTTTGGGCAGTTGGGCGAAATGTGTCCCTCCTGGCCGCAGTTGTAGCAAGTGTCGCGTCCCTTCCAACATTCGCCCTGATGATTCTTTCCACATTTTGGGCATCCCTCTGCCCTCTTCTTAAAACCTCCACAAAAATTTCCTGACTGATTGTTGTTGTTTTTGTTGTTGTTGTTGTTCTCCCACTTTCTTTTTCCAAAATTACTTCCTCCACTACTGCTACCTCCTCCCCGATTTTCTCCTCTGGTATTCTTTCCTTTCTTTTCCTTGTTATATAAACTTAAGGCTTCATTGCCACCTTCCGCAATGGTCGCCTTCTCCAGCAATGTCGCAAAGGAATCAATTTAAAGAACTGATACCTTATTAAACAGCTAAGGCTTCAATCCTTGTTCAAAACATCTCGCCTTCCTCTCTTCGTCTCCCACTTGGTGTTCTGCAAATTATGCTAGATTCGTTGAACTTAGCCGCATACTGTGCCACCGTCATATCACCTTGTTTCAGTTCTAAGAACTTCACCTCTATCCTATTCTTCATGCTCTTTGGGAAATAGTTCTTAAAGAACAGAGTCTTGAATCTCTCCCATGCGATTATCCCTTCTCCAGCCCTTTGTTGATTAGCCTCCTACTGGTAGTTGGCTTCGCCTCTCATTATATACGTAGCGAATACCGTCTTCTGGTCTTCACCCACTCGAGCGATGGTGAAGGCCTTCTCTATATCCTTAACCCATGTCTAAGCTATGATCGGATCGGTAGTTCCCTCGAGCTATGGGGTCCTACACTCCTAAAGTCCTTAAAACTTGTGACTGGTACTGCTTGAGGATTGGGGTGAACGGGTTCGTTGTTTCTTCCCCAAAGAGCTTCTCCTAACAAGTCTACTAGCTTCTGGATCGGGTCTACTTGTTCCCTTTTATTGTTAACTGATTCCTCAGGTGCAGTTAATCTACGTCTGGGAGGCATTTTCTGCATCACAAATTTTTCATTTTATTGATACTTAATTATATTACTTAAGTATTTCTTTAATGCTAAAGAATAGAATTTACGACATGTTTCTGAAATAAGATCATTTATATTCATATGCCAATTCCTTTCATTACACGATTTTCTCTAGTATACTGCTATAAATGTCATCACATATCCCCTAATATCACAAAAGAAAACTACTTAGGCCACTGCTAGTCTAGCTAAGGGTCTCATCCCATCATTCCATGCTCCACAATGCTTTTGTACTCTATCTGCGCTATGTACGCCACCAACTCTAGGCTCACAGTGTGTAGGGTCTGTCCCTGCTTCGCTGGGTAGTGGTATACACCATCAATCACTCTCTCGAAAGCTGAACGGAACACATACCCCATCTTGTTCATCTTCCTCTTCTTGCATCTGACTTTATCCTCTAAGTCATCTTCTCTCTCATTCGCTGCTTCCCACTTCTCCTCGAAGTGAATCCTATCCATCACCTCCAACTCTAGTTGAGTATGGAGTGCCTCTTTCTCTATCTTCTCACTTAGTTCTCTCTGCTCTACCTCTTCCAGCTTTCCTGCCAGATCCACATTCCTAGCCACCGACTTGTGAAAACAAGGTCCCCATCTGGATCCCTGCCTCCCTGCGGTATGCAATCTCCACCTCTATCTCCTGCATGGGCAGCTTCCTCTGGTGGTCCTTGTCCCTCAGTTTTTAGAACTCAGACTCTCTCTCCTGGGCCTCAGCCTTCAGCTCCTATACTCAGTAATCTAACTCTAGAATCAGTTCCTCGTACTCTCCCAGCATATGCTCCTCCAGGTTAGGCTCGTAAGAGTCCTCCATGGATTCCTCCTCTGGGTCAAACTCTACCTCAATCTCGTCCTTATCTTCAGACTCAGACGGTGCAACAGCCTACACAGGCACAACCTCTAAAGGTGCCTCATATATGACATGTATATCTATGGGCTCCTCCTCTACCACTCTATTAGGTACTCCTGTGTCTGCCATCCTACAATCACAAACACAAGACAAACAAACAACCACTCCATTAAAATGTTAAATAAAACATAAGTTCATTATATATAATGAAGTTACATTTCATAACACACTAATTCTCTCAAAGAAAACTCTACATGAGTTTTATCTCCTTCTAACTTTCTAAGTTCTCTTCAGTTATAATCTAAGGACACTCGTTCCTAAGGTTTATAACTACAGCTTTGATACCAACCTATGACGTCCCCAAATTCGGGCCACAATGGCTCGACTTCAGTGTGTCACTATCTAACAATAATAACTAAAATTATACAATCACAACGGATAATCTAGAATAATATACAATGATTTATTATATTTATTCCCTAAAGTCTCGCAACCTACAGTACTTAATAGATTACATAATAATATCGAATAAAGACTTATTACATAATCCTACTTAAATTTAAGCATAGTTCTGAATCAGTCTTAATACAACACTAGAATTTCTAAAACATAAAGGGGCTAGCTAGTCGGTAGCCTTGCCCTTGCCCTTATCGATGCCCGAAGGTCCACCATGTTCTGCCTTAACTGAAATGTTTTAGGGAAAGCAAGAATGAGCAACAAGTTTGCTCAGCAAGTAATATAGCAATAAGGGTGATAAATATAGTCTTTGAATCCCAAAGGGTATAACAGGATATGATAGTTCAAGGATAGCAAGAAATATCAACAGTTCTCAATAACAGTCGCTAATGACAGAAAGATATCAACAAGATTCAATGCTAAATCAATTCAAGATTTCCAGATAATTGAATACTGAGCAGTCACTAAGGACTATTAACTTCTAGTAGAATTAACAAAAATATACTGATAATCCAATAAAACAAGTACAACAGGTGATCAGCCTAAAGTACCATATATTATGCATAACATTTAATCGTAATCAAGTGCGCACGTCGGTCTCCCGACAATATATAATTTCCCCTTTATGAGGGTCGTTCATCTCAGTCAAGTATAAGATTCCGCACCAATCAATTGGTTTGGATAGCTTTCTAATCACGATATAGGTCTAGCCTAATCAAATGGCATAGACCCCTCTTTATAAGTTCAATACTTGATATTAAAGTTTGAAGAATATAATCGACTTTATCTTAGCTATGAAGCAACAAGTCATGAATCGTAATTTAAATAGCTTACTCGTACAATGAATGATAGTATAAGCTCGATACATGTTCCATAAGAGTAGAATAATTGCTTACAATATCCGTGGAATAAAGTAATGCAAGAGTTTAGGATACTTGCAATTAATAATACAAGAACATGTTCAAGGAAACTTGCACAATAAAAGAATGTAAGTCAGGGAACTTGCCTTATGTGTAGATTACCAATATAAGCTTATCAACACTTCGAATAATATATTTATGTATAGGATATTCATTCGATACACAAGCTCGTTATGTAATTCAAGTATACACATATGGTTCTACTTTAATCATTTGACTCTTATGCGTACGTCATTACGTACTTGTACACACGTAGCACGAAATCAGTTTATGAAATCGAGTCACATAGTTATGCTACGCATGACAGTACGTTTAATCACAACGCCCAATCAATCATAACATTATTATCCATGGGCTTCCTTGTTACAAGTTAGACAGTATCATGTTATGTTGTTATCTTATATAAACATATCAGTAGGGTGCAGACCTTGTTTAGTAGTTTAGGCATCCATATAAGCTAACTATTACAACCAGAAAACTAGCAGAATTTATCAGGCTTGTTTACAGACTGGCGCAGCTGCGCCCTGATTAAGCCTAGGAACGGCACAGCTGCGCTAGTCCCTTGGCCAAACCAGGGTTGGGCTGTTGCCTTACTGTTTCTGTCCAACTCATCATCATACAATGCCACATAGTATATATATATGTTAAAGGTCCTTTCATGCTTTTAAAGTCCATCTAAGTTCAACCTTTCATGATATGGTTCTACATCAACATCTTTAATAACTTAAGGTCATACAAGGTCATGAAATCACATAAACTATCATGCTTGTCATTTAAACACAGAAGGTGGTCACATAACTCGTTTTAGGCATGCTCACAAGTATTTACATCATATACGTGTAACTAGTATCGTTATTTGTTTGGAAATATACTTAAACTTATACGTGATTATCTTGTATCGAATCTAACAAGTGAGTATACATGTATGATATACTAGTGCTGTTAAAAGCACTATTAAACATGTTAAAAATATCAGAATATGAACCTCAATATAACATGTCAAAGTCCAATATAACCTCAATATAACCTCAATATCAGAATATGAACCTCAATATAACATGTTAATAATGTATACTAACATAGCGATGGACATGTATTTCATATCAAGAAACATATATACATGGGTTAAACCAGTTTTCATGCTTGTCTAGATGATGTCAATATGTTAGCACTTAGCAGATTTCGAGCAGAATCAGAAAACTGAAAATAGGGACTGGCGTAGCTGCGCTGCGCCCTAGTACAAAACTGGCGCAGCTGCGCCGGGTCTCGGCCAGCAACAGAAAGGCTTCTGCTTCGGCAGAACTTAAGACAATTTCCAAATTTCCTTCACGAATTCAATTCTAAATAGCCACATTGCAGTTCAAACATACTTATAAGCTAATACAACAACTAATAGACATGTTCTAATCCAATTAGCATAAATTTCAAGTAAAATCAAGAATGTAAGAAATTCAAGATTGAAGAACATAGAGTGAGTTATACCTCTGCTAATTGGTTTGCTAAGCTAGCTGCAATTTGAACTTCTTGCAATTCTTAGACTTCTCACTAATAGGCTATGCTCTCTCTCTCTCAATTCAATACTTGGAAAATCTCAGCAATGAAAAAGAAAAGAAGAGATGCTACATTTATAGAGAATTTAATATACAGTTAATGCATTTATCTCCCAAATCAAACTAACGGGAGAAACAAAAACATGGTGGTTAAGAAGAAGTTGGTGAGTAGTTGTTGAATTCATCATGATGCCCACTCTCTTGGTTATCATTTGCTAGTGGCTGAGCTTTGGAGAAGAAGAAGGAATAGGCTTTAACCTTTTGTCATACACGTGAGGAGAGAATGAGGGGTGACTCTCTTTATGGGACATGGCTATAAACCTCAGCAATTGGGCAACATACAACACTTAAGTTATTCTACACATACTATATACTTAAGTTATATTCATATGCATATTATATGCTTAGTTTATAGCTTCAACTAGTCCCTCAATGTAATTTCAATAGGTAAATAATATTACAATGTAGTAAGTGGGGATATATATTCAATATATAATCCATGTACATTTTCTCATACCGAATATAATTCAATCGAGTATTATTATATTATATCCTCCTAACTCTATTATTCAATTATATTAAATTATTGAAGAAATCATCAATCAACCATTTTTTCCTTAGTAAAATATTCATGAGGTATTTATTAATGTTCTCACACACATATAGTCACATATCCTCATGTACACATTTAATTTATTTAATCTTAATATATAGTTCTCATATATTGTATAGTCACATGTTAGTGTCACATTGCACTTTACACTTTATATAATAGATATGCAGCTACTATATGTTATACATTTAATTATCGTATGCTTTGCACATAACAATTAATCGAGTAAATATAATCTTATTATATTTATTAATAATTTACTCGTTAATGTTTTATTATTCACAATCATAATTACTCAACATTAATTAATTACTCATTAATATTCTATTACTCACGATAACAGTTAATTAATAATATAATATTAATTAACAAATTACTTGTCCATTCATCCTTTAAAACAAATCATCGTTGTTTTCATTCTCGTGCCACACAAGACATTCTACGAGTTTATCGTAAACTCCACATTCTCTTAATTAATATAAATTCAATTTGAAGCATTTGAGTTAGCTCATCTCATAACACATAATCATTTATATTCAAATAAATATTTAGTTTCATTAATATATTTATTTAATAATATTCAGAAATTCTCGGGTATTACAATTTATTCATCTATATCCTAACCAAACAATAAACACCAAACTTATACGCGATGGTTTTAACAACAAGCTCTAAGTTTTTCATGCTTTTCTTCATTAAATGCTTAACCATTCAATATGATTTTCCTTAATACATGCTTATTAAGGTTTTAAGTCCACTAATAGCCATCCTTATTACTTTGAAGCATACATTCACCACCATCTTTACACTTCTCAATTATCAAAGAAAGAAAATTAGAAGAAAGTCATGGTTTAAGCTTTTACCTCTTGTGTACGGCTCATTCTTGACGTTTAATCGTATAAACTAGCTTCCTTTTCTTCTTCCTTAGCAACTCTCTCTCTCTCTCTTAATATGTGTTGGTTGGAAATTTTGTAACCAATTTATGAAGCAAAGTTTCTCTTTCATAGAATTGCTAAGCAAGGGCATTTTGGTCATTTTCATCAAACCTCCTTACTATTCCACCAAGCTTCCTTAGGAAGCTTGGCCACCATGTGGCCTGCCCATGTGGGATGTGGGGCCCTCATGGGTTGCCCCAACCTCTTTTTACCCACCCGTTGACCCACGGTTCGACCCATGGGTTCTGGTTCTTGGTTCGGGCTTAAAATAAATTTGATTCGGGCCTAACTTTGGGCTTGAATTAAATTCTTATTGGGCCTTAATATAATTTATCATTGGGCTTTCCCCTTAATTCATTTGGGCTTAGAAATGTCCAAGTCCATTGATCAAATAGTCAATCTTGACTTCTATTGATCAAGACTTTGACTTTCGGTATTCTTACCGTATAATTCTCGTATTCTCTTTGTATAAACTTCGTATGACATTCGTATTATACGTCGTATTAAGATTCATATTATACTAGTATAATACGTTGTATTATACTCGTATTCTATCCGTATAATAATAATCTTTATTATACTTAATCATTTCTTTTCTTTAGATTTTCACTTTCCCTAACATTCAAATTCTTAAGTACCCAGGCTAAAACTTCTTTGCCATAACCGAATTATTATTGAATAATCCATCTTTCCTCAGAATTCTAACATTACATGTTTCTTGGAGATTCAAAAATAATTCCCGAGTAGAAATGGATGAATAGTGATTTTTCGGAAGTTTATCGGAAAACTTTTATTTTTGTCTTAAAAATTCATATACTTTAATTCTAGCACACAGCCAGAATCCTACGATCATACATTTATCCTAGGTCATAAAATGACCTTGTCATAGCTTACTCATTATATTAAACATATAATCTCATTTTATTCAATATAATCAAACAAAAATTTATTTAAATAAAAATTTGATTTTCTCGGTCGTTACATTCTCCCTCCTTATAAGGATTCTGTCCCCAGAATCTCGATACAAGTTAATCAAATAAATGAGAATAACTCGTCTTCATTTTCACTTCAAGTTCCCACATTGCTGTTGGTCGATTTAACGATCAATAAAACACGCGCAACTATACGCGGTCCACAAGTAATACAGTAATAAGTTGAGTGTCAAACCCACGGAGAAATAATATCAAAGCTATTCAAATACTAAAATTGTATCAATGCGATCTTATCCAAATAATTGATTAAGATGGTTTGTTTAAAGAAATTTAATTAAATGGAGAGTAAAGATTTATATCAAATAAGACAAGCTAAGATTACAACTCCCCTAATGCTTCGTATAATCTCCTAACTCTCATATTTATCGACGTCGGGAAAAAATGTGGTCGGGTCAAACCTTTACGCTAACATAGGAATTGAAGTTTGTTGATACTTATTTTTATCTCTTTAGCCTTTTGGCTCAATTTGAATGGTAATTTGTCGGGCTGCGAAGCATCCTCGACCAAAAAATATATACAAGTGTCGGTCTTCTCATGGGCATGACAGCCATCGGAGTGACTCTGACACGACAAATCATATTTTCATTATGTTGAGACCTTGAACCCAGATAACTGTTTTAAGGTCTTTCACATGTACAATTTTTTACAGAAAAACTGGCAGGGTATATTTGTAAAGTGGAGTTTGTCCATCGTGGGAATCAGATTCTGATCAGTTTGATCATGAATCCCACGATTCCTAGGCTCGCAGAGGGAAGCCAATAAAACCTGCACAGCTCAAATATGCACAAAAATGTATATTTACATCTAACCGTCGCAAGAACCAAGGATTCATCAGTAAATCCTGGCCTGCTCGTAGCCAAAGCGTCTCGTTCCCACTAGATAACGATCTACGGGCCGCGAGGTTGCTTTATAATGAATAAACTATAAAAATTGCTAGATTTAAATAAATCTCAGCCATTCTAGCTTCCCGGTTCTGTTTGGACCTATTTTGAACCATTTGAAAGATAGAATTGGCGAGATTTAAAGAAATCTAGTTCGCCCAAAGAGATGTCAGCGCCGATTCATATCAAATGAATATTTACAGCAGCGATTTAATCATAATGAAAACAGGATATATATAGTTATATATATACGAAAGCTGTAAAGGGTGATGGGTTTTCACTCTGATGCTCGGACTGGAATGTATATATATATATATATATATATATATATATATATATATATATATATATATTTATTTATTTAAGCTGTAAAAAGCCACAGAGTAATCCAGGCTGAACAGAATGGAAATATATATATATATATATATACATATATATATAAGCGATAAATGGCGACGGAGTCAGTCCTGTGCCCGGACTGGAATGGAAATATATATATATAAAAGCTATAAAAGAACCACAGAATGATCCAGGCTCGACATAATGGAAATATATATATATATATATATATGATTATATAAATAAAAGCTATAAAAGAGCCACAAAATAATCCAGGCTCAACCGAATTAATATTTATATATATATATATATAAGCTGTAAATGAGCCAGGAAATTGTCTAGGCTCAACAGAAAGTAAATATATATATAAAAACTGTAAAGGGCGACGGACATTCTATCCTTTGCCCGGACAGAAATGTAAGTATATATATATTTATAAAAGAAGTAAAAAAGCTACAGAATGATCTAGGCCAAACTGGAATGTAAAATGTTAATATATACAGTTAGTATATATATATTAAACCAATAGAAAGGCCACGAAATAGAAATCCAGGCCCAAATAAGTCAAAAAAAAAATCATATATATATATATATATAGTTATATATATAAAAGAAGTAGCTACCACGGATTTGACATCCGGGCTTGACAGAATTGAAAAGTTAGTATATATATAGTTAAATATAGACAAAAAATAGTCAAACCAGGACTAGGAAGATAACCCAGTTTGATGAAGGGTGCATATTTGTGTGTGTGTGTGTGTGTATATATAGTTCCTAATATAGTTAACCAAGAAGAACAAAGTTATGAAAATATTAACCAAACTCTTAATAACTGGAATATACCTAGTGTATCTCCTAAAGAAATTTATCAGTCAACCTTCATCGATAATTTCAAAACTGATTACAATGTTAAAACTGTTGAACGTGTGTATGCTATTAATAAAGAATATGAAAATTGTAGTCTTCTTTCTCCCGATGTCATTAATAAACATCGTAAAAAGGGTTATAGTTTTATTCATATTGGTTTGGTACAAGTTGCAGTTAAACCATTAACTATTAAAGGAATAAACTCAAGCGTCTTTTTATGCTTAAGAGATGCTCGTTATCTTAATTATGCTCCTAGTATTATTGGAATCATGGAATCTAGTTTACATGATGGTCCTATTCATTTTAATTGCTTTCCTGATCTTCCTTTAAGTCTGTCTGATATTAATTTACTTAAGGCTTTAACTTTGAATATTAAAACTGCTGGAGAGATAACTCAAATGATTGAGGGATCTCAACCCTTAGCTTTAATCTTTAGAATTTATTATAAAGTTATGAAAACCAATTTGAATATTCATGCTCTTAATAAAAGTCCTAAAGATCATACTGTTTTAATACAGAGTAGCACTAGTAACGCCAATATTCAAACACCTAAAACTATTCTTTGGAAAGATGTCACGTTACCTAGCCAATGGATTCTTCCCCAGGAAGTTCCACAAAAACCAGTTAATAATAATTTGTTAAATTTAGAAAATATTAAGCAATTTTCTGATGGTACTGTTCGAATTAGTTTTGAACGTACTAGAAGACCTTTTATTATTGAAGAATTTACCAGTTCCTCTGTCCCTTCTACCTCTAGAAGAGACACTGAAGTCTTAAGTGACTTTTCTATTCCTGATGTTAAACTGAAAGGCGTGTTGAATCAGGGTCAGACAAGTCATCCTTGTTATACTCCTGCCTTTCAGACTGATGGAGAACATGAAGATGTTTCTCCTACTGTGTCGGTCGGTCCTTCTCCCTCTGACTTTGATGCCCCAATTAATCACCAATTAAGAGTCCTTACTAAAGTCTCTAAATTGGATTGGGATAGCCTTGTTAATGATTTTAATTCTAAAACTAATCAAGCTAAACGACATGCTTTTCGTAATATGCATGATAAAATTGATAGAGATAAAATTGTTCATAATTGGAAAAAATTTGTTAAACTTACTAGAGAGAACCTTACATTTTATGATTGGTATGATAGAAATCATTGTAAAGTTCTTACTAAATCTCAATGGATAAAAGAAGATAAGTCCAAAACTTTAGCTTCTCATCCTCCCCTTGAAACTGTTCTTTTACAAGTCAAAAATAACTCCGTTGTTGCTAGTCCTTTTAAAGTAGCTGATGGTAAAACTGATGATAAAAAGATTATTGAACAAAATAATTTTACTAATCAGTATTTAGCCACCATAGGAAAACAACTTGATAAAATTGAAGAAAAGTTTGATAATACACTTATTAAAACCCCTGATAAGAAACTTGATCAGCCTTTGTTAACCCTTCCTGATAACAGAGATGGCAAGGGATTACCTAGTAAAGATTCTGATTTAGTTAAAAGTATTGATAAACTTATTAAAAGGATTGGTTCGAGCTCTAGCGAAGCCAGTGGAACCGTGGCCATCATTGATCAGATTCAAGAATCTGGCAATGACTACAATAGTGACTCAGATGAGGTATCTGAGGTCGCTTCTGTTCCCGACCTTACTGAACAATTGAAAAGGTTAACTTTTAATAACACTAGTATTACAAAAAATTGGTATACTAGACCCACTCCCCCTGATCTTCAGTTCGAGGAAAAGAATCTTGACAATCAATTTTCGGTTTCCTCCAATAAAATTTATGAATGGAATATAGATGGCTTCAGTGAACATCAAATACTTGTTTTCCTATGGTGGCTAAATACTGATTAGTAAAATTATTTTGTTCAATAATCTTTTTATCATCAGTTTTACCATCAGCTACTTTAAAAGGACTAGCAACAACGGAGTTATTTTTGACTTGTAAAAGAACAGTTTCAAGGGGAGGATGAGAAGCTAAAGTTTTGGACTTATCTTCTTTTATCCATTGAGATTTAGTAAGAACTTTACAATGATTTCTATCATACCAATCATAAAATGTAAGGTTCTCTCTAGTAAGTTTAACAAATTTTTTCCAATTATGAACAATTTTATCTCTATCAATTTTATCATGCATATTACGAAAAGCATGTCGTAAAATGCATAAAAGCAAGCACAAACGGCCACAGAACTGAGTTCCGGGCATAATCAAAAAATGAAACTTAACGTGCAAGTGTATAAATGTGCAAAGAAGTAGTATGAACTTTTTGATCGTAGAAATACTCACAATGGACTGCTACACAGGCTTTTTGCCACTTGGTAGGCTTCAAAAGTTTGTTTCCACTAGTTAATTTTTGATATGTGGTAGTATAAGAGTATACCTATGTGTTAGAGTAATAAAATTTGGGTTTGGAGTACAAGAGTGGGGCTGAGAAATCAAAGGGGCAGAGGTTCAGAGCGTTTTTTGATTATCAAATGAGCTGGGGGTCACCTCATATATATAGACCCAGGATAAGCAACTCTACCTACGATAGCCGCAGGTTGTGGTACGGCTCCATGTGGTAGGGCCCACGTGGCGGGTCCAGTTGTATCGAAGTACGTGCATTCTGAGTAATGCGAGGTCAGATTCGAAACTTTTTAACTTTTTATCGGAGCGTCCGTTTGAGGCGTACGATACCTTTCCGAAAAGCCCTCGCCGAGCGCATCACAATGACATGGGACAAAACCTTTTCCGAGTCCAAAAAGATGGCTTCATAACCAGGTCTTTGATTCCTCATAGTTTATCCGTTATGCTATGTTGCGCTGTTTTCACTCGGGATCATTGTTATGGTTCTTTCTAACCTTGCTGGCATCAATTGGGCTTGAGTTTGACTGAATCATCTTTGAGTTAGTAAAATGACCATTTTGCCCTTCTCGGGGTTGCCTTCGGTGCTGGCATGACCTTCGATTGACTTCTCGGGGTTGTCTCCGTGGTTTGGATTCAAGTTGATTCTGTTTGTCCTCAGGGTTGTCTTTAAGGCTAACTTGGTCCATCCAGGATTTCCTCTGAAGATGTTATGGGGTTATAGAATTATTTTTGAAGTTGACCTGACCGCCCGGGTTGAGACAGGGGCTGCCTTGTACCTCACGGGTTGAGATCGAGGTTGATCTGTACTTCTCGGGTTGAGAACGGGGCTGACCTGTACCTCTCGGGTTGAGACCGGGGCTGACCTGTACCTCTCGGGTTGATGCTGGGGCTGATCTGTACCTCCCGAGTTGAGACCGGGGTTGATCTGTACTTCCCGGGTTGAGACCGGGGCTTACTTGTACCTTCTGATTTGACACCGGGGCTGACCTGTACCTCTCGAGTCGAGATCGGGGCTGACATGTACCTCCCAAGGGTTTGACCAGGGCTAACCTATACCTCCTGGGTTGAGATCGGGGCTGACCTGTACCTCACGGGTTGAGACCGGGGCTGACCTGTACCTCCCGAGTTGAGACCGAGGCTGATCTGTACCTCCTAGGTTGAGACCGGGGTTGATCTGTACTTCTCAGGTTGAAACCGGGGATGAATTGTACCTCTCGGGTTAATACCGTGGCTGACCTGTACCTCCCGATTTGAGACTGGGGCTGAACTGTACCTCCCGGGTTGATACTGGGTTGACCTGTACCTCCCGATTTGAGACCTGGGTTGAGACCAGGGCTGACCTGTACCTCCCGGGTTGAGATCATGGTTGACCTGTACCTCCCGAGTTGAGACCGGGGCTGACCTGCACTTCCCGGGTTAAGACCGGGGTTGACCTGTACCTCCCAGGTTGAGACCGGGGCTAACCTGTACCTCCCGGGTAGAGACCGTGGCTGACATGTACCTTTTGGGTTGAGATCGGGGCTAACCTGTACCTCCCGCATTGAGACCGGGGTTGATCTGTACTTTTCGAGTTGAGACCGGGGCTAACCTGTACCTCTTGGGTTGAGACCGGGGCTTACCTGTACCTCCCGGGTTGAGATCGGGGCAGACCTGTACCTCTCGGGTTGAGGACGGGGCTGACCTGTACCTCCCAGGTTGAGACCGGGGCTGAACTGTACCACCCGTATTGAGACCGGGGTTGATCTGTACTTTTCAAGTTGAGACCGGTGATGACCTGTACCTCCCGGGTTAAGACCGGGGCTGACTTGTTCCTCCTGGGTTGAGACCGGAGCTGACCTGTACCTCTCGGGTTGAGGCCGGGGTTGATCTGTACTTCCCGGTTTGAGACAGGGGCTGGCCTGTACCTCCCGATTTGAGACTGGGGCTGACCTGTACCTCCCGGGTTGAGACCGGGCCTGATTTGTACCTCCTGAGTTGAGATCGGGGCTGATCTGTACCTCTTGAGTTGAGACCGGGGCTGACCTGTACCTCCCGAGTTGAGACCGGGACTGACCTATACCTCCCGGGTTGAGACCGGGGCTGACCTAGTACCTCTCGGGTTGAGACTGGGGTTGATCTATTTTGCCCTCCTGCAGGGTTAGTAACATGAACACAAAATCTCGATTGTCTACAACAGAACTGAAGAAAATTTCAAGTGTCTACAGATGCCCCTCTTTATCATAGTTTATGTAATGTAATGAAATGAACAAGATAAAGATTGATAGACATTGGGAATATGATGAATGCAAATGTAATGCAATGCATAGGCATGATATGTGAGAAGGTTAGATACCTTCAAGGGGAATGGGGCTATCAATTACTGCTCATGTCATTATTTGCTGTGGATGACGTCATTCATGATGACCCTTGGGGAAGCACAGTCAGGCGGTTACTGGTAGGATATCATTGATAGGTTATCAGAGTAAGGCTATTACATATTGCTCTCGTTTCTTTCTGCTAGGGATGACTTTATCCGTGATGGACCTGTTAACTCAGATGGGGATGATATTATTGATGCTACCATGGTTTGAGACAAATGGTTTTCCTCGTCTGTCAATACTATCCATGGGGCATATATTCCTTTGGCTGATATCGTTGTACATTTCTGAAGGCTCCTCTGCTGGGGACGTATCTTTGTTTACGAGTTACCTTAGTGGGTGCTTCTGATGTCTATCCTGACGATAATTTACACCGATAGTTTTCAATAGGGGATTGAATCACCAATCCATCTCGGTGCTCCGTCTGAGGATGTGTATAATAGATTCCATCATCTGTCCTTTGTGGGGATAGATTTATATACTATTTTTGCCACCGAATCATTACCGATGCTTCGCTGTTGTTGAGCCAAAGGCTAAATTGTCATTGGTCTGTACCCGAAGCTTTGTTGGGGCTGTGCCAATGGTTGAACTGTCATCGGTCAGTGCTCGATGCTTTGCTGGGGTTGTGCCAACGGCTGAACTGTCGTCGGTCTGTACCTGATGCTTTGCTGGAGTTGTGCCAACGGCTGAACTGTCATCGGTCAGTACCCGACGCTTCGCTGGGGTTGTGCTAACGGCTGACCTGTCATCGGTCTGTACCTGACGCTTTGCTGGGGTTGTGCCAATGGCTGAATTGTCATCGGTCAGTACCCGACACTTCACTGGGGTTGTGCCAATGGCTGAACTATCATCGGTCAGTACCCGACGCTTCACTAGGATGTCCCAACGGCTAAACTATCATCGGTCAGTACCCGACGCTTCGCTGGGGTTGTGCCAATAATTGAACTGTCATTGGTCAGTACCCAACGCTTCATTGGGGTTGTGCTAACGGCTGAACTATCATCGGTCAGTATCCAACGCTTCGCTGGGGTTGTGCTAACGGCTGAACTGCCATCGGTTAGTACCCGACGCTTCGCTAGGGTTGTGCTAACTGTTGAACTGCCATTAGTCAGTAACTGACGCTTCACTGGGGTTGGACCAACGGTTGAACTACCATCGATTAGTACCCGATGTTTCGCTGGGGTTGTGCCAACGGTTGAACTGTCATCGGTCAGTACCCGACGCTTAGAAAGTGATAGTTTTTGGCAGTTTTGCACAAATTTTTAGCAGTTTTTCAGCAGTTTCATCATTGGTCCCCGGATATTGCTTCGGGATGACTATCAATGGCTTTCATGAAGTTCCCACCTCTGTCAGTAATTCGATGCTTAAACGAAGGATTTCAGGACAACCCGCTCAATTGCGTAGCAATTTTTTCTCAGATTTGACTTTTCAGCTCATATAAACTCTGTTTAAACTCAAACTGGACCGAGCCGGAGGGGCTGAGGCCCACCCTAGGGAGCCACAAGTAGAGGTGCAACTGCCGCGTGTGGGGCCGTTCCCTCCTGCATTTTTATATTGGGCAGCAGTAGCACTCATAAGTCATTTTTAGTTTTTCGTTTCGATAGAAATTCAATTTTATCTTTTAGATCTACGGCGTTCAGGCAGCTTTTTTTTAGATTTCGTCAGTGGCGACGCGTTCTGCACATCTCAGGTAACGTTTACATCCTTTCTTTTCAAGTTTTGAACGTTAGAAGTATATAAACCACGTAGGGAGCTTTTAAATGCAATGTATCAAAAATGTATGCCTATATGACCTGCTACAGAATTTCTGACTTCATAAGTATGCATATTTTACTGCAATGCACGTTTTGATATAAGAAAATTTAGATTCTGAGGACAGTCAATTTCAGCTCTTTTTGAGCAGTTTACTCGTCCTTTTTGAGGCCTAGCGAGCCTGGATTTTCAACTAAAAAATGTCCATGGTTATTTGGCTACCATGTAAAGTTTATTTTTGATTTTTTTCAAAAATATGAACTATTTCTATTTTTGGGAAGGTGTGCTACTGAATGGCCACCTGGACATCCCTGTGTGCATGCGGACAGTCCATTTTACAAAGGAGACTCTAGCAAAAAATTTCAAAAGCCCGAGCATTTAATAAATATACAATTTTGACTCTACTAGGAATTTTTGACTGACCCATGCATTTTTTAGGATTTAGCTTTTGAAAGACATGCAGTTTTAACTCTACTGGAGATTTTTAATTGACCCATGCATGTTTTAGGACTTAGAAATGCATAAAGTATTGATTTAAATTAATAAGTCACAGGTTTTGGGCTTACCACACCCTTTTTGAGGTGATTTGGAGACTTTGTCCCAGCTATGGACCGAGATAGACCTGGTAGTGCCAGCAGGGTCATTTCAGGAGTTAGGCGGAGGAGAGCTTCTGACGTTCCTCAGCCACGTCCAACCCGTCCACCTCGTAGGTTAGCAGAGTCAGTGATTTGTTTGGCCCAGGATGAGCCGCCGATCGATAAAGACGATGATGAGGCTCCATTTGCTGCTTCTGCCCCAGCTCAGGCCCCACGTACGGAGCTCCTAGGCATTGTTGTGCCAGTCCAGGATCTGCTGGGAGATTTGAGTTGTCATCCCTCGAGGTTCCTCCACGCCAATGAGGTGACTGAATCTATTTTTGTTTCTAGATTTTTTTTCTTCCTTTTGCCATTCTCGGGGCACAGGTTTTTGACATGGGTTGGCTTTTGATGCAAGTTCCTGGATTTACGTAGCCTCGAGGGAACTGGTATAATGTGCATTCTCTGTATCACACTCTGCACCAGGACTATAGGGACATTATTGACACCTGGGGGTTTCAGGCGTTCTTTCCTATTCTTCCCCGCCTTTGCCCCTGGGGTTTTTTGAGGGATTTATCTGAGCGCTGGTTTCACCAGACTCAGTCTCTCCACTTATTGGACTGTGAGGTGATGATGACGTCGATGGATTGGAGGTTCATCACCGAGATAGAGTTTGAGGGTGAGCCCTTGCCTGTTGTGGCTGACATTACACCCACTGCCGTTCTGTCCCTGCTGGGAGTTCCTGCGATGACGATCAAGGGTCAAACGGTCCGATCTGGTCCCTTGAGTGTAGATACCTAGAGTGGGGCTTTGCTTGAGTCTCTGCCTGATGATCAGAGGGTTAGGGATCGTATTCTGCGGCCATTTTTTCTGGTGATCATCAGGGGTTGTTTTCTGGTGGACAACTCTGTGACGGTGTCCTTTGCCCTGGTCAGTGCACTTTGATTAGGGTACCTACACCTTTGCCTATTTTCTTCGAGGCATGCGTATGCGCTCGGAAGGTGTGACGGAGGCCTGGATAGGGTTCTACTCATTTCTACTGGTGAGTACATCTTTCTTGTACCTTTTTAATTTCTGCATTTATATTTGTCAGTCTTGGTCACTGAGGACTTTTGATATTTACATGGCCAGTTTTGGGCATATGAGAGGCTTCCTTGCCTTCGTCCCGCTACCACTTTAGGCTTGGAGACTTATCCCCGGGGATGGCGTTGGCATCACTCCACTCTGACGGAGGTGCTCGTGACTGAGGGATTCACCTATTCCTGTCTGCATCTTGAGCTTTTGACAGCAGGATCGATATTGTGGGTCCCATATACCTTAGACTTTTTGACAGTCGGGTTTGAGGGCGGTATCCCCACTTGCCGGGAGTATGCATTGTCGACCCGCAAAGTCCCATTTTTGACAGAGGGAGGTTGAGAGCTCTATTTAGGAGAGCGTGCTATCAGGCGCATCACGGGGCAGATCCGCATTCCCATTGTTCCTCCTGCTTTGCATCATTGGCCACTAGTTCAGCCACTCATAGACATTCCGATTGAGGGCGTAGATGGATTTACCTTATAAGAGGGTCCATACAGCCAGGAGGCATTCAGCATGTGGTGGAGTCCTCACACTATTAGGTCTCAGACTCGTGCCACCCAGTTCATGGAAGATATGGTGTCGGGGTCTATGATGATGACAGACTGGATAGCTTGCCTCAGGGAGCCTACTCACTTGGACTAGATTACAGGACTGACCCAGCAGTTGGAGAGAGCTCATTTATTTATCAGGCATCTTGGCAGAGATCCATCAGAGGTATCTTCTTTTGATCCATCCACCTCCGGAGCGAGCCCTTCCACAGGTCCATTTTCTAGTAGTTATACAGGGGCTGATCCTCCCTTGTACCGCCCTGACATTCCTGATGGCAAAGACTTTGTGTCCACGGAGGAGATGGAGCAGATTAACAGCCTGAGTGTATATATTTTGGATCTTTTTGGATAGTTATTGTAGCTATATCTTTTGATAGGCCACTATTTTTGGCTGTTGGGTGGCTGTGCCCCATTTTGATAGGCTACTATTAGTAGTTGGGGGTAGTTGTGCCCCATATCCCTGTACTTTTTATTTTATACTTTATTAGCAGACATAGATGATGCTTGTAGTAGATAGTTTATTGTAGATATGTATAATATTTTCCAATCTATTGCATCATATTTATCATTATCATTATGCATGTATTATGTCATGGGTATGCATTTAGGCAGTTGAGTTCAGATTTGACCCCTGGATGGTCTTGTGATACGGTGATACAGATATCGTCCTCCACCGTCAGCCGTATTGAGCACTCACCACCGTCCTCGGTGGCATCTTCATTGCAGTCGTGGTATGACAGTCTGCCCCTCATAGCCAGAGGGACAGTAGACTAGATGCTAGGGCATTCTCTATCCGTTTTAGCTTTCCAGGTTCCATATGGGTTTGTGGATGGAATCTTATCATGCTGGATACCTGATCGACATGTTTTTTATTTCGGGCTCCATGAGTTAACTCCTACCTTAAAGGAGTATGAGCATTTTACAGGCTTGGCACTGGATCTGCCTTATGCTTGTACAGCCATCAGTGACATGCAGAGACCATTTATGACTATTTTGGGTCTGAGACGCCGAGTTATCACTGAGGAGATTATTGCAGGATATGTGATATCCATAGACTTTTTGATTGATGGCTTCGGCCTGCTAGACAGCTACGAGCGACATTCTGAGGATTTTATCATTTCGGTAGATGAGTGGCAGCTCACTCGTGTAGACGTTTTATTGATGTGCATTGCAACCTATGTTTATATGCCACTACCCTTGGACCACTTGGACGTCGGATTGATGGTCGCGGTTCGGGCCCTTAGACAGGGTTGCACCATCCTGCCGATGATATTGGCTGAGATACTGAGGTCAACTACCTATTGTTGTACCCATCCAGAGGGGTTTTTCAGAGGTAGCTCTGTCTTGTTGTACATGTGGCTCATGTCCAACTTGCGTCCGATTGGCTTCTTCAGACACCAGGGGTATTGTTTCACCCATGAGATAGCCATGTCATAATCCTTTCAACAGGCAGAGTGTTGTAATATAGAGACCTGGTCAGCTTTTTTGTTAGATATTGAGCATCCTTTTTCAATTTTGCCATGCTCAAGGTTAGTCTCCCCTTATAGCTTCATCACCCATGCATCTGGCATGGGCTACTTGCCCCTAGCGGGATTAAGGGGAGTGACCACTTATCATCCTCTGACAGTTATGGGTTAATTTGATCAGTTCCAGAGCCTGCACCAGTTTAAGGGGGCTATTGATCAGCGGATGTCAGCTTTTTCTTATGTCATCAGCAGACCAGATCAGGATTTATGAGTGTTAAACACATAGGGAGAGGGCTAATTTCTCTACTAGCCATCCGAATCGTTCTCCAGAGTACTCAGCGTGGTTGGAGACTGATATCGCATCAGTTGCATTCATCCAGTCAGCTCTGATTATGGATTCAGATGAGGAGGAGCCTATGGAGGATCTTGATTCTCCTACGGAGGATGAGTTATTTATGGATCTGACAACAGCCTTAGTCAGTGACCCTCTGAGTATCCCTGTTAGGACAGATCCTGCTATGGCAAATTCATTAGCTAGGATAACTTTTGAGAGAGATCAGGCTAGGGTGCTGATGTTGACTGCCCTGTCTGGCAGAGATATAGCTTTTGCTGAGAGAGATGAGGCTCGAGCCACTCGGGATACGACATTGGTTGAGAGAGACGAGGCTTGATATTCTCGAGATGCTTCTTTTATCGAGATTGAGGAGACTTTAATTGCTAGAGATGTATCTTTTATGGAGAGGGATGAGATCCAATCTGCCAGAGACACAGCCTTTAAGGAGATTGAGGATGTTTTGATGGCCAGGGATGCTGCTTTTGTAGAGAGGGATGAGGCCATAGCTTCCCAGGATTTTCACATTGCCAACAGTACTGCACTCCGATCATATACTCATGGCCTAGTTGCCGAGATGAGTGTTTATATTGATGATCATAGTGCCACTGCGCATATGGCTGTGGATGTTTTGTCCCGTATGGTGGCTAAGGGTATTGTGCTTGTACCGGCTCCTCCATCTTTAGAGAGAGATGCCATGTTGGCACTGCTGTCCTGTTTATCTTTGGGTCCATAGACTAGCTTTCTTTTTCCTACACATACTAGATCAGCCATTTTTGTCATGTACAGGGCACATTGTATATATCAAACAGTATTATATATTAGAGAAATCTATTTTGATTCACTTCCCAGTTTGGATATGTATTGTCATTGCTGAATGATTACCATTTCTTTCATGACTTGCTGTTGTTGATGTATCACGAGCTTCTCCTTGATGGATTGACAGTGAGATGTCAGAGAATATCTCGAACGGACCCGTTGACTAGGGAGGCTTGATAGGATTTAGGTTTTATATGGTTTCGGTGTCTTGGGACTGGTTTTTATTGGTTTTTTGTATTTTCTTGAAGGTCAAACTGCACCGTGAATGGCTGCCTACGTATTCTCGGGTTGAAGGAGATCAGGTCATTTATAGTTCGTTCTTGTATTGGAAAGGCTTGAGAATTGTATCTTTTGAGTTTGGTTTGATGAGTTTTTATTTGGTTTGACCACACCAGGAATGGCTGCCTATGTACTCCCGGGTTGAGGGAGATCAGGTCACTCGTAAATCCGCTCTCTAGTGAAAACCGAACTGATATGATTCGCAGGACCATGATCCTGGTATGTATGTGTTTCAGATATAGTACCTTTTTATGGTGTCTGAGTTGATGAGATGGGGAAATTCGCTGCCATCCGTCTTTTCCAATCTGATAGCTCCTCCCGTCAACACTTCCTTGACAATGAAAGGGCCTTCCCAATTTGGGGCGAACTTTCCTTTGGCTTTATCTTGATTGGCCAAAACTTTCTTCAGCACCAAGTCAGTTTTCTCTGAATTGTCGTATCCGAACTTTCTTGTTGTATGATCGAGCAATCCTTTGCTGATATAACTGCCCGCGAAAAATGGCTGCAGCCCTCTTTTCATCTATCAAGGACAGTTGGTGGTACCGATCTAGTAACCACTGGTTTTCTTCCATTTGAGCGTTTATCAACACTCTCAGGGAATCCATTTCTACCTCTATAGGAAGTACTGCCGCCATGCCATAGACCAATGAATAATGGGTAGCCCCAGTAGAAGTACGCATTGACGTCCTGTATACTAACACGGTTAAGAGCAACAGATCAGGTTATTTTTTGTGATTGGCAGGACATTTTCTGCATGATTTTCTTGATTTTCTTGTTGGCCGCTTCGATAGCACCATTCATCTTGGGCTGATAGATGACGAAATTGAGATACTTAATGTGGAACTTGATGTACAATTCTCTCATCATCTGATTGTTTAGATTCTTGGCGTTGTCAGATACGATCACCTCCGGTTGTCCATATTGACAGACGACATTGTTTCTGATGAAACCAACAATTACCTCTTTGGTGACTTTGGGAAAAGAGGCAGCTTCAACCCACTTGGTAAAGTAATCGATTATGGTGAAGATGAAGCGATGACCATTGCTGGCTTTGAGCTCTACTGGACCTATCACATCCATTCCCCACATGGAGAAAGGACATGGCGAACTCATGTTGTGGAGCTCATTTGGAGAAGCGTGAATATCATTTCCATGGACTTGACATTGATAGCACCTTTTGACGTGGTCGACGCAATCATCTTTGAGAGAGATCCACTAATGCCCTGTTCTTAATATTTTTTTGGCCAGTAGATGACCTCTTATGTGTGGACCATAGATTCCACTGTGGACTTCATCCATCAATCTCTATGCTTACTCTTTATCGAGGCATCTTTACAGGCCTATTCCAGTAACCCTTTTGTAAAGTGCATCTCCGCTCAGATAGAACTTCATAGCCATCTTGTGAATTCGCTTTTGTTCGGCTTGGCTTGCCCCAGTGAGTGTAGATCTATCTCAGAGATATTCCTTGATGTCTTGATACCAAGGCTATTTGATAGGAGGAATTTCATCTGATATTTTTCTAATGTAATTCCCGTATGTCGGGGTCTTATGGTTTGTGAATTTGATGTTTGTAATTCCCCTCCTATCGGATATGTTGATCAGGGAATCCAACGTCACCAAGGCGTCCGCAAAGCCGTTCCTTCCTCGAGGGATGTGGATGAAGGTTATATATTCAAAATCCATGGATATGTTGATGACCTGCCGGTGATAGGGCATCAAATGTAGTTCTTTGGTGTGATATGCCCCAGTGGTCTGCCTGATAACCAATTCAGAGTCTCCAAAGACCAAGAGATGTTTGACACCTATGGATTGAGCTAATTTCAACCCCATTATGCAGCCTTCATACTCAGCTGTGTCGTTGGTGTTGACAAACTGCATCTTGGTAACCATAGGATATTGTTCTCCTGTACCAGAGATAAGGACAGCCCCTGCTCCGGCACCTTCCATGTTTACTGCTCCATTGAAATACATTTTCCATGGTTGGACTGCATTCTTTTGAAGGATTTGTTGAATTATGATGATACCATTATCCGAAAAATAAGTCTCCAGAGGTTCGAACCCTCCTGATGGTGCTTCGGCTAGTTGATCTGCAATGCCTTGACCTTTGACTGACTTTTGAGTCACGTAAATAATGTCAAACTGTTGGAGAATCAACTGCCATTTGGACAGTCGATAATTCAACATTGGCTTGTTGAATATGTATTTCAGTTGATCCATTACTGGCTCTAGGTTCTACTGGGCCTATCACATCCATTCCCCACATAAAGAAAGGCCATGGTGAACTTATGTTGTGTAACTAATTTAGAGGAGCATGTATGGCATTTCCATGTACTTGGGATTGAAAGCATCTCCTGATGTGATTGTCACAGTCAGCTCTGAGAGGATCCAATAATGTCCTGTTCTTAATATCTTCTTGGTCAGCAGGTGACCGCTCATGTGTCGACCACTGACTCCACCATGGACTTCATCCATAAATCTCTAGGCTTGCTCTTTATCAAGGCATCTTAACAAGCCTATTCCAGTATCCCTTTTGTATAGTGCATCTCCGCTCAGGTAGAACTTTATAGCCATTTTGTGAGTCTGCTTTAGTTCGGATTGGCGTGCCCCATCGGGTGTAGGTCCATCTCGGAGATATTCCTTGATGTCTTGATACCAAGGCTGTTTGATAGGAGGTATTTCATCTGATATGTCTCCAATGTAATTCCCGTATGTTGGGGCCTTCTGACTTGTGAATTTAATACAGGGAATCCCATTCCTATCGGATATATGGATTAAAAAAGCCAACGTCGCCAATACATCAGCGAAATCATTCCTACCCCGAGGAATATGGATGAAGGCTATGTTATGAAAATCCAAATATATGTTAACGACCTGCCGGTGATAGGGCAACAAATGCAGTTCTTTGGTGTGATATGCCCCAGTGGTTTATCTGATGACCAATTCAGAGTCTGAAGACTAGTAAATGTTTGATACCCTTGGATTGGGCTAACTTCAACCCCATTATATAGCCTTCATACTCGGCTGTATTGTTGGTGTTGCCAAATTGTAGTTTGGTAGCCACTGGATATTGTTCTCCTATACCAGAGATAAGGACTGCCCCAGCTCCAGCACCCTCCATGTTTACCGCTCCATCGAAATACATTTTCCATGGTTGGACTGTATTCTCGTGTTGGAGTTGTTGAATTGTCATGATCCCATCATCCAGAAAATAAGTCTCCAGGGGCTCGAACTCTCCTGATGATGCTTCGGCTAATTGATCTGTAATGCCTTGACATTTGATGGACTTCTGAATCACATAGACAATGTCAAACTGTTGGAGGATTAACTGCCATTTGGACAGTCGATAATTCAATATTGGCTTGTTGAATACGTATTTTAGTGGATCCATGCGGGATATGATGTAGGTCGTGTGCCCATGGAGGTAATGTTGTAACCTCATTGCAGCCCATGCTAACGCACAACACGTCTTTTCGATCAGGGTGTACTTCTGCTCACCATTGCTGAACCTTTTGCTGATGTAGTAGATGACTCTCTCCTTGCTACTATCATCTTTTTGTCCCAGCATACAGCCCATTGCATTGTCATTGACGAACAAGTACATAAACAGAGGAACTCCGTCCCTTGGGGGTACCAATACTGGTGCTTTGATTAGCTGCTTCTTGATGGCGAGGAAGGCTTTCTGACAATCCTCATTCCATTTGGTGGAGGAATTCTTCCTTAGTAGCTTGAATATGGGTTCACAAGTTGTTGTGAGCTGGGAAATGAACCTGCTTATGAAATTGATCCTTCCCAAGAACCCACGTATCTCCTTCTCTGTTCGAGGTACTGGCATTTAAGTGATGGCTTTGATCTTGGCAGGGTCTAGCCTGATGCCTCGATTACTCAACAGGAATCCCAGCAACTTATCTGATTTGACGCCTAATGAACATTTGGTTGGATTCAGCTTGAGGTTATACTTACACAACCTGTTGAACAGCTTCTTGAGATGGTCTAGGTGATCATGCTCCCTCCGGGATTTGATGATGATGTCATCCACATAGACCACTATCTCCTTGTACATCATGTTATGAAACAGGGCCATCATGGTTCGCTGATATGTGGCTCTGGCATTGATGAGGCCAAAGAAAAATCATCTATAGCAGAAGGTTCTCTAGGGAGTGATAAAAGCTATTTTCTCCCGGTCTTCTTCAGCAAGCATGATTTGATGGTAACCAGCAAAGCAATCTACGAAGGAATACATGCCATACTGCGTCGTATTGTCGATCAGGATGTGGATGAAAGGTACTGGGAAATTATCCTAGAGGCAAGCTTTGTTCAAATCCCGGTAATCCACGCATACTCGTACTTTCCCTCCGGGTTTAGGTTCGGGGACTATGTTTGACAACCACTATGGGTATGTTGATACCATGATGATTCTGGCTTTGAATTGTTTAACTACTTCTTCTTTGACTTTCAGACTCCATTCAGGTTTCAATCGCCTGAGCTTCTGTTTGAAAGGCTTGAATCCATATTTGATGGGCATTCGATGGATGATAATATCAATAGATAGGCCAATCATGTCTTCATGTGACCAGGCAAACACATCCTGGAACTGTTTTAGGAGTTCGATCAGGACGGTTTTTTGGTCTGGTGTGAGGTCTATGCCAATCTGAATTTCTTTGAGGTTTTCAGAGGTTCCTATGTTGATAGTGGTGGTTTGGTCGAGGTTTGGTTTGGGTTTGTCTTTGACCCATTCTTTGATCTCTTTGGGCACCTCATAGTCATCTTCCTCCTCTAGATCAATATCCATCAAGTCGAAGTTAAGTTCTACATCAAAGTTGTAGTCACTGTGACCAGTTGGCAGCTCATCAGCAGTGACAAACAAATAGAACTCTGGAGTCCTGAAAACAAAAATGCTTTCACTTCAATATATGTAATTGCTTAAATATACAAAGCATTTGGCAAAGCAGGACAAAAGTTACTGCTATAGCTGTGCAATCAAAAGTAAGCAATAAATGAAAGCATGTTACAGGGCAGATGGACTCTCTGCCCTTTTACCCTTTTTGACTGAGGGAAGGGACGCTGCTCCAGTTATCCAGGGTTAGATCCTTATGAACAGGGAGGATCAAGGAATTGTGCTCGTCTTCCTCATCTTGGATAATGACTGAGACATCCTTTACAATAGGGCCGAGGTTTTTCTTTGAACTGCCCCCTTTCCTTTCTTGATGCGAGGAATTTGAATCTGATCCTCGTTGTCACTGTTCAGGATCTCATCATTCATACTGTAATACCCGGGAATTTCCATATATTATTAAATGAATATATTAATGAGAATGAATATTTATTTGAATATAAATATGTAAGTGTTATGAGATGAGTTAACTCAATTACGTTAAATTAAATATTTATAATAATTGAGAAATTATAGAGTTTGCGATAAACTCGTCGAATGCCTTGTGTGGCACAATGATGAGAAATAATAATGATTATATTAATCAACGAAGGAATTAGTAAACGAACAATTAATCTATATTAATTGTTATTTAATTGCTATTATAAGAAATGAATTATTAATGATGATTAATTGATGATGTGATGATTATTATTATTGCAAATAATAGAATAATAATAAGCAACTTGTTTTTAAATATAATAAGATTTATATTTATTAATATGATAATTAATCCTATGAATATTAATTAAGTGTTATTAATGATTACATTGATTAATGAGTGATGGATTAATTGATATTAAGGTTAATTAATTGATAAGATAAGTAATTAATTAATTACCATTAAGAATAATAATATATAAACGAGTAGACTATATTTGCTCAATTAATTTCTATGTGCAAACATGTGAATTAAATGTATAATGTATAGTAGCTACCTATAAGTTATATGAAGGGATAGTGCGATGTGACTATACAATTATACATAAACTATATAGTAAAGTTATTGAATTGTGAAAGTTACATGATAATGCCTATGTGGCAATTGTGTGTGAGTATACATTAAAATAGTACATCACAAATATATTGTAAATAATTTTTGAATAGTAAAATTTGATAATAAGGGAGATAGTGTAGTGTGATAATATCTGAGAAGATTATATCGATGTAATAAAATGTACATGGATTATATGTGTGTAAATTATATTTACTACATTAGGTGAATTGCATTGTGACATTTCAATTATAACCTAAGTGTAGATAATATATGTTATGCTTATATGTTATAACATTGTATTGTACAAACTTGCTAGAATGCTGAGATACATACCTTGTCCCAAAATAGAGTCACGTTTCTCCTTCACGTGTATAGCTTGCAAGCCTAAGCCTATTACTTCTCCTTAAACTCAGCAATGCTCTAGCCAATGATGAACAATGGAGTGGATTTCATGATTGCCTTCAACAACTAATTATCTACTCTTCCTTAACCAAGATACAAACCTTCAATCTATTAGTTTGATTCAATGGATGAATGAATTGTTTGGTTATGGATTTCTCTATATATATGGCTACTTCTCTTCACAAATTCTTTTGTTGAGATTTTGCTTGAGTTAAATTGAGAGCATATATACATTAGTAATATCATTCTAGAATTGGGAGAATTCAATAAGCAACAAGTTCAATTTGCATTGAGCAGAGGTATAATCATCTTTCCATGTTCTTCATTTTGTTCTCTGTCAAAGTCCCATTTCTTGAACATGTTGAATCAAATGATAATTGAATATTAGAACACTTATTTGGTTGTTATATGAACTTATAAGCATGTTTAAACTGAAAGGTAGTTGTGTAGAAACGAAATTGTTGTCAAATTTGGAAATTAGCGTAGTTTGCTGTCGTAGCAGACTGCTGTCTGGTGCTAACCAGTAGTGGCGCAGTAGCGCCGGTATAACACTGGGGCGCAGCACAGCTGCACCAGCACTCTGCACCAGATTCTGACTTTTTTTTTAGGCTATGAGTGCTAGATAGTTAGATTACTACTTGAACCAGCTTACTAGCATGAGTAACATGCCTATAAGAGTACATTAACATGAAGTGCACATGTGTTGCTATGATTGCATGCAAGATTAATGAGACGACATATAGTGTTGAAGTAAACTTAAAGTTTCATAAACGAACTTTAACATATATGAACCACGACTATATTCTGACTTTTGATGCATGATTGTATAACGTAGAGATGTATGAAAGACATATTAACTTATGTATAGGTTTCTTGATATAACATGCACATAATGGATTCATTAGTGAACATTACTAAACAAAATATAAATTTTGGAAGTAGACTTCGACATGTATTAGCAAGAGTCATATTCTGATATTTCTGGCATATTGAGAAGTACTCTTAGACTCACTAATATATCATGCATGTACACACACCAGGTAAATACCATGAAAGATATTAAAGCACAAGTGAAGCATGATTTAAGCTAGTAACAATACTAGCTATGTTTATATGAAATATAAACTTGCAAGCATGCCTAAATCAAGTTATATGATCACCTCATATGTTTCAAATGACAAGCATGATAGCTAATGTGGTTTCATGACATAGAATGGCCTTAAATTACTAAAGGTATTCACTTAGAACCTATATCATATAAAATTGAACGCGAAAAGGTTGAACAAGCATGAAAGTATCCTTTAATATGCATACATACTATGTGAAATTATATATTGATACTTGAATCCGATTTTTGACGGTTAACCTATTGAAATACCATAACTTACTAAATAACATATATTTAGTATTGATTGTGGTCTTATGTGATAATAATGATATGAGAATATGTTTAACTCAAAAAGAAGAACGTTAAGGATAAAAGTTATATTAGTCGAGACTTGTGAATTAATCTGATACTATACATGGTTTGACTGTATAGTAAGATTGAAGATTTAACTTATATGTGGATGGTATATATGAGATAAAGTATGATGTTAAACTATATGACTAATGGATATCATTTATATACATAACCATATTACGATAGGGATTCAAAAGTGTTGATTTACTTAATGAGGATAAACTACGCATAAGGCAAGTTCCATAACTTACACTATTTTAAAGTGCAAATATCCTAACCTTGTGTTTACATTATTCAAGGAACGTTGTAAGCAAGTTCCTAACCCTACTCTTTATTGAGCGTTCATTAAGCTTGTGTTATTATTGTCGTACAAGTAAACTTTTGAGATTGCAATTCAGATATTATAGATTATATACTTCATGGATAAGATAAAAGTCGCTTTATATTCTTCGAACTTTAAATCTTGAGATTGAACTTATAATTGTTGTGATGTATGCCATTTGATTCGGCTAGACTTATATTGTTGAAAGGCAACCCAAACCAATTGATTGGTGCAGGATCTTGTACTTGACTTAGATGAACAACCTTCTTTGAACGAAAATTGTATATTGTCGGGAGACCGACGTGCGCACTTTAGTACGATTCAACGATATGCATAACGTAGAGTACTTTAGGCTGATCACCTATTGTGCTTGTTTTATTGGATTATCAATATATTTCTGTTAATTCTAGTAGAAGGTCATAGTTCTTAGTGACTGCTCAGTATTCAATTATCTTGAAATAGTGAATTGATTTAGCATTGAATCATATTGATATTATTCTGTCCTTAGCGACTGTTATTGAAAACTGTTGATATTTCTTGTTATCTTGAACTATCACACAGTGCTATACCCTTTTGGATTCGAGAACTATAATACTCACCCTTGTTGTTATATTACTTGCTGAGAAACTTGTTGCTCATTCTTGCTTTCCCTAAAACATTTCAGTTAAGGCAGAGCAGTGCGGACCCTCGAGCACCGACAAGGGCAAGGGAAAGGCTACTGTGTAGCTTAATATTATATAGCACTTATGATTGTAATAAGAATTTATCCTATTATGTACTAGTTAAGGTTATGTATGCTTAAGTTATGTCTAAGCTATGTAATCAATGTTTAAGTTTCGAGACCTTGGGACGTGAATAAATTATATTAATTAAATGTAATCTATTCGGTAGAAGTATTGTGAATTATTCTGCTGTGCACTAGTCATAATATTATTATCATGGTGTTAGTGTGACGCCCCCAAATTCGTGCCACAATGCCTCGAATCTGGTGTATCACGTTCTAACAAAAATGGTGTTGCCCCAAATTCGGATCGCCACTTGGTCACTCGAATTCGGTTTGTCACGTTCAACAATATCATACAATAGTAATAATACGACTAAATGTCGCATCGCACAGCAGAATAAATACACAACTACTACCAAATAAAATTACATTTAATTAACATAATTTATTCGTGTCCCAAGGTCTCGTAACTTAAACATCGATTACATAGCTTAAACATACAAGCATATATAAACCTAACTACTACATAATAGCATAAGTTCTTTATTATAACCATAAAGTCCTACATAATTAAATCTACTTAGTAGATTTTCCCTTGCCCTTATCTGTGCCCGAGGGTCCGCACTGCTCTATCTTCACTGAAATATTTTAGAGAAAGCAAGAATGAGCACGAATTGTTCAGCAAGGAATATAACAGTAAGGGTGAGTATTTTAGTTCTCGAATCCAACAGTGTATAGCAAGGTATGATAGTTCAAGAATAAGAAGAATATCAACAGTTTTCAATAACAATCACTAAGGACAGAATAATATCAATATGATTCAACAATAAATCAATTTAAGAATTCAAGATAACTGAGTACTGAGCAGTCACTAAGGACTATGAACTTCTACTAGAATTAACAATAATATACTGATAACCCAATCAAAAACAAGTACAACAGGTGATCAGCCTAAAGTACCCTAAGGTATGCATATCGTTCAGTCGTACTAAGGTGCACACGTCGGTCTCCCGACAAATATAATTTCCCTTTAAAGAAGGTTGTTCATCTCAGTCAAACATAAGATCCCGCACCAATCAATTGGTTTGGGTCTCCTTTTAACAATATACGTCTAGCCGAATCAAATGACATAGATCACAACAATTATAAGTTCAATCTCAAGATTTAAAGCTCGAGGAACATGAATCGACTTTTATCTTATCCATGAAGTTTATAGTTTATAATGTTGGGTTTGCATGTAACGCAATCATGCAATCAAATCACATAAATAGGGCGGAAGCGTAAAAACTAGGTTTTCAAAATTTATACAAACCCATAACCATGATCATGCTTTGTGCTTGTTATCAATAACAGAAAAGAGAGAACATGGAATTATACCTTTGAAGATCTAAGCTTCCTCAGGTACAAGTTCTACTCCTTTGATTCCTTTGATTCCTCTGATAGTGGCTCCTTCCCTTGAATAATGTCAGCCACCCAAATGTTTGGCCTCTAACGGTGATCCACCAAGGAAGATGAAGAACTCAAGAAGATGGGTTATTGGCTTAACCCTTGTTTCTATCTCTATAGAATATGTATACTCCCAACTCTTGGAAAATTTCACATCTCTACCTTATTTCTGATATAAGACTCTCTTATATAGATATTAGGTTAACCCTCCTAATCCAATTAGAATAGGGTTTTATTTAATTAATTAATTAAATACTTTTAATTAATTTATATCCTAATCTTTATTAGGATTGAGAGAGAGTACTGATATTATATTAATTCCTAAACTCCTTTAGAATTAAAATAATAATAATAATAATAATATTAATAAGACTCCTCTTATTAATTTATATTTAATATTTCTAAAATATTAAATAATAAACATTAAGCTATTTAATTTATTCTATCATCATAGATTAAATTAATTATACTTAATGCATTATTACTATCATGCCATTTTCTTCTTAAATAATTCTTCTTCCTTTTATGGTGTGACCCTTTAGGTTCTCAATATTAAACCGGTTGTGAATAAATCAATTAGAACAATTCTAATCTTATTTAAATAAACAAATTAAACTAATAATCTATTTAAATAAATAACATTTATTCTACAATAGGGATAAGCTTCCCTAGCGATCAACGACTTTCCAGATAATATAGATTTTAACATTAATCATAAAAGAACCTGTGAGTTAATAGTTAACGTACAATTCAATCCTTCCACCATACAATGTCCCAATTAAATATAAGACATGGATTTACTGTCAAGTCTTAATTTATTTAATCATATGTATTTCGATTAGAAAATGCACAACTCCAAATAATGCAAATTAAAAACCTCTTTCTAATTTCATTCTACCTTGGCCAAGGATTCCTGGGTTGTCATTTAACGAATCACATAGGACATATCTCCTCTTTTACTAGAGGTGGTAGATTCTTTATTGATCATTCATTATCTCTATATGTAACTCATTACACCCAAGCATACCCTATATATGCCTTAAAAGGCCTTAAGGAATTAGTCAAAGTATAATTTGTTACATACAAGATACTATGATGATCTCAAGTCCAAGGATCACATGTACTACTATCACATTAGGAATTCCTATTGACAGGAGAGTAAAACTCCATTAGGTATTCCATAGCGAGTCACGTTCAGTGAACTTATTCTCCAATAAGCACCTACATACTTGCTTTAGTGTCTCCACACAAATGACCATGAGATCAGTCATCCTCATCCAATGAGCAAGCAACATATGTACCAATCTATCCGGATTTACTAATCCCCTTTTTAGTCATCCCACGATTGGGAACTATTTTAGTTTTAAAGCTTTCTAAGAATTTAGATCTCATTAGCATGATCAACATCATGATTCTAAAAGCATTGCTTAAAACTATGGGTTATTTACATATTATAAAAACAGCACTATGTAGATAATTAAATGCCTTTAATAAATAAATATTTTATTAATAAATAAATAAGATTGTTTACAAAGTATGTGCTTTATCATCATACATGATTGGCTTGTATGCACACTACTATCATATAATACATGACTTGCAATCTCAAAAGTTTACTTGTACGACAATAATAGCACAAGCTTAATGAACGCTCAATAAAGAGTAGGGTTAGGAACTTGCTTACAACGTTCCTTAAATAAAGTAAACACAAGGATAGGATACTTGCACAATAAATGAGTGTAAGTCAGGAAACTTGCCTTATGCGTAGTCTATCCACGTAAAGCTAAGTCAACACCTTTTGAATCCCTATCATAATATAGTTATACGTATAGGATATTCATTAGTTACGTATATTCATACATGATATGTAAGTTTAAACGCATACATAAACTTCTAACTTAGTTGTATACTCTTTACATACTCCATTACACATCTTGCGTACTTATAGCACAAAAATTTTGTTTATAAATCACCATGAAGTCAAATAACATAGTTTCTAATTATTTCTTTATAGTTTGCAAATACCCTTTGGACTTTAACATTCAAAAGTTTATAAACATATATCAACATACTTTTATTGCACATATGTTTATCCATGTATTCGACACGCATATAAAATCATAGATATATAACCCACATTGTTTTTATTTTCAAAAACCTTAGAAACACCTTGGTGAAACTTAGTTCCATAAAGTTACTATATGCTTGAACACTTAAAACATTGCTAGAGTCATTTATTATATCTTAAGGCATTCATACATACATGTTGAGGAACTTTTAAACTAGGTTTGGTCTTTTCTATTTACTTTCAACAATGGATAGTTCTATTCATAAATCTTCATTTTAAAAAGCCAAGAAAGCTTATCACGTCAAAAACTAACCATAGTACTTATTAAACCACATAACATTGCCAAACAACCTCTTTCTACGTATGCTTGCATGTATTAGATCCATGTATTCAAAATCAACATAACTTTACTCTTTGAAAACTTGTTCTAAGCAACATTGAGTAGTGTACATATTTGTCTTAAGAAATCTCATGTTACACAAATTAAGTATGCAAAGCATTTCGAAACCATATTTCATATGTATTCATAAAACTAACTAAGTTGTGAATACATGCTAAAAAGGTTAAATTTCAAAAAGGCGTAAGGTTTTATAAACATGGTCTTCGTCATTTAACTTTTCTTTCAAAAGATTATAAATCAAACTCTAATCTTACTAACAGGTCTTGCAATGCATATTGACACATGTTTAAGGGTTATGTAAGCTCTTAAGTTAAGTTAGGTTAGGTTACTAGGTTTGGGAAATAAACAGCACAAAGTTGATTCCCTTGATAGTAGTGTGCATACAAGCCAATCATGTATGATGATAAAGCACGTACTTTGTAAACAATCTTATTTATTTATTAATAAAATATTCATTTATTAAAGGCATTTAATTATCTACATGTTGCTGTTTTTATAATATGTAAATAACCCATAGTTTTAAGCAATGCTTTTAGAATCATGATGATGATCATGCTAATGAGATCTAAATTCTTAGAAAGTTTTAAAACTAAAATAGTTCCCAATCGTGGGATTACTAAAAAGGGGATTAGTAAATCCGGATAGATTGGTACATATGTTGCTTGCTCATTGGATGAGGATGATTGATCTCATGATCATTTGTGTGGAGACACTAAAGCAAGTATGTAGGTGCTTATTGGAGAATAAGTTCACTGAACGTGATTCGCTATGGAATACCTAATGGAGATTTACTCGCCTGTCAATAGGAATTCCTAATGTGATAGTAGTACAAGTAATCCTTGGACTTGAGATCATCATAGTATCTTGTATGTAACAAATTATACTTTGACTTATTCCTTAAGACCTTTTAAGGCATATATAGGGTATGCTTGGGTATAATGAGTTACATATGGAGATAATGAATGATCAATAAAGAATCTACCACCTCTAGTAAAAGAGGAGATATGTCCTATGTGATTCGTTAAATGACAACCCAGGAATCCTTGGCCAAGGTGAAATGAAATTAGAAAGGAGTTTCTAATTTGCATTATTTGGAGTTGTGCATTTTCTAATCGAAATACATATAATTAAATAAAATAAGACTTGACAGTAAATCCATGTCTTATATTTAATTGGGACATTGTATGGTGGAAAGATTGAATTGTACGGTAACTATTTACTCACAGGTTCTTTTTGATTAATGTTGAAATCTATATTATCTGGAAAGTCGTTGATCGCTAGGGAGGCTTATCCCTATTGTAGAATAAATATTATTTATTTAAATAAATTATTAGTTTAATTTATTTATTTAAATAAGATTAAAATTGTTTTAATTGATTTATTCACAACCGGTTTAATATGGAGAACCTAAAGGGTCACACCATAAAAGGAAGAATAATTATTTAAGAAGGTAATGGCATAATCGTAATAATGCATTAAGTATAATTAATTTTATCTATGGTGATAGAATAAATTAAATAGCTTAATGTTTATTATTTAATATTTTGGAAATATTAAATGTAAATTAATAAGAGGAGTCTTATTAATATTATTACAATTATTATTATTTTAATTTCTAAAGGAGTTTAGTAATTAATTTAATATTTAGTACTCTCATTTATTCCTAATAAGATTAGGAGACAAATTAATTAAATGAATTTAATTAATTATTCCCATGTGGTGGGAAGCCTAAATTAATTAAAGGAGTTTAATTAATTAAAAGAAATCCCATGTCTAATAGGATTAGAAGGGTTGACCAATGTCTATATAAGAGAAGTCTTATAATAGATATTAGATTGATGTAATTCCAATTGTTGGAGAGTACTCCTTTTCTATAGAGGATAGAAAACTAAGGTTAAGCCAAACACCCTCCTTCTTGATAATACATCTTCCTTGGTGGATCACCTCTAGAGGCCAAACACTTGGGTGGCTAACGTTGATCAAAGAAAGGAATCTAACCCGAAAATTCAAGGAGATCACGAAGAACAAGGAGTTGAACTAGTACCTGTGGAAGCTTCGTTCTACAAGGGTATGATTCCATAACTTCTTATTTATCGTTTTAAATTAATAATTTGCATAAAGGATGATCCGGGTAATGGTTTTGTAGAAATTTTTTTTAAACTCTGATATACCATGCTTCCGCTAATTTTTGCAATTTGATTGCGTCACGATTTCGTACAAACCCAACAGTGGCATCAGAGCCAAATCTTTATGCAATTATTAATTTATTTTTGATTTCATATACATATGGGTATGTATTTAAAATAATTTATTGGGCATAATTTTTTTGTATAAAAAAAAAAAAAAAAAGACTTTTTTTTGGGACGAATCACAATTTTTTTTTTGGTGCTAATCTTGAATTCTGCAAAGAAAAGGTGTTGTCTCTTTCTTACTCCAAAAAGAAGGTGACCCATCATGAAAGGACTTTTTTAATAAACCTGCAGGACTCTTTTAATAAAAGAAGGTGACTTCTTTTTAAAAAATAAATATGATATATTTATATATTATATTCTAAATAATTTTATAATTAAAATAAAGAGTTTATTTTAATCTTGAAATTGGATTTCATCCAATTTAAAATTGCCCATTAAATGATACTCATATATATATGGAATGTTTTAATTAATGAGATGAATATTTATTTATTGATATATATGGTGAGATGTATGAAAATAAATGGGGATTGATTATGGACTATTTGACCAATGTGATTGGTTTTTATTTTAGTTGAATGCTTGAATGAATGGGTTTTATTAAATGGGGTCTGCGTACCTCGCCTTCTCTAATTTTTTTTTCTTGATGTAAAATTCTATCTCCTTCCTATGTACTTCCCCTTGACTGTTGATCAAGGTTTCTATTTAAATTAAATAGTTTAATGTAATAAGAATAGTTAGAATTATCTTGAAGAAATTGGAGACCAAGGAGCAAGGAGCGCGTGAAGACCCGTTTGTATGGAGCCCGAGTTTAAATGTAATAGTTATATTTAAATTTAAATTCTTGCACTCCTAGGTTTGACCTTTTGGTTCACTTGGTGGCTCTAGTGAACCAAACTAGAATAAAAGTCCATAATCAATCCGGGTAGAATATAATATTCTATATTGCATGCTAAATATTATATATATTATATTTTATGCAAACATGCTTCGCATGTTTAATAAAATGAATCGTATTTTATATATATATGTGCATGCGCGCTAAACAAGATGAGACAAATAATAACAAACCCCTCAAAGAAATAATATTAAGTCTGAAGCGTTCAATGATATTTGGAATATCGAACGTCGCCTTCTAGCATGATAAATTAATAGAGTATTAAATATTTAATATGAGCTTGTTGTGCTATCCACAAGGCGAGTATTGCGTATTTAAGATGTTAATTAATCACATTTGATGCTTATCAAGAAAATTGAACGATCTAGTCTTGTTGTGCTATCCACAAGAACGAACATTTTTCTTTTTTGAATTTATGGAAGTGCTAGGCTGGACTTAACTTAAATCATTTTAGTTCGGATGTGCACACACTTGACCATTATGATTTAAGAGGCAAAATAAAAGGAGTTATATAGTGTTGTAATTGACAAGAGTTGTCTACCTATTTATTTGTATATCGCTTGTTGTGCTATCCACAAGGTTATATACATTTGAAATGGGATCCTTATTCTCACTAGCAAATCTTTAATTAGATGTTGCCGAACTATATAAGTGAGGGTAATATAGTTTGATGAAAATAGTGGGAGATACCAATTTAAAATAAAGACCTAAATTTATTTTGGTATGCAAAATTAATAAAATGAATGTTTGCTAAAATGTTATTTTTCACATGCAGAATTTTAAAAATGTCTAAATCACTAATCTCACTACGAAGCATACTTGATGCAAACAAGCTTACCGGGCCGAATTATGAGGACTGGCTAAGAAATCTGAGAATTGTTCTCATTGCTGAAAAGATTTCTTATGTCCTAAATTCAACTGTCCCTGAATCTGTTTCAGAAACAGCCTCTGAGGAAGAGATTGTCACTTTCAATAAGTGGCAAGATGATGCATCTGTGGCTCAATGCATCATGCTCGCATCCATGAATAACGAGCTTCAGCGTCAGCACGAAAAAATGGATGCTCCTGCTATGCTGCTTCACCTCAAGGAGTTGTATGGTGAACAGAGTAGGACTGCTAGATATGAGATATCTAAGGAGCTCTTCCGATCTCGGATGACCGAGGGTACTGCCGTCGAGACTCATGTCCTGAAAGTGATCAATTTGATTGAACGCCTTGGACAGCTTGGGTTCGTCATGGATGGGGAGTTGAGTCAAGACTTGGTCTTGCAGTCACTCCCTGAGACCTTCTCGCAGTTTGTGGTTAATTTTCACATGAATAAGCTAGATGTCAGCTTGCCTGAGCTGCTTAACATGCTGAAAACTGCAAAAGGTCACTTCCCATCCAAGAAGAACCATATCTTGATGGTGGATTCTTCCAATAAAAGGAAGAGACCTAAGGTATCTTCTGAAAAGAAGAAATCCAAGAAGGCTAAGGGAAAGGGGAAAGAAAAGGAACAAAAGAAACCTGAACCAGCTAAAGGAATGTGCTTTCATTGCAACAAGCCGGGACATTGGAAAAGGAACTGCAAGAAGTATCTAGCAGAGAAGAAGCTTGGAGAAGCTTCGACTTCCAATCAAGGTTTGTTTATGATTGAAATTAATTTTTCTGAAAGTCATAATTCTACTTGGGTATTGGATACCGGCTGTGGTTCTCACATATGTAATACTGTGCAGGGACTGGTCAGAAGTAGAAAGCTAAACAATGATGAGGTGATCCTACGAGTGGGGAATGGAGCAAAGGTTGCTGCATTAGCTGTAGGAACTTATTATTTAGCAATGCCTTCGGGCAAGTCCATTTATCTTAATAATTGTTATTATGTTCCGAATATTATTAAAAACATTATTTCAATTTCTGTATTGGATATGGAAGGATTTAACGTTGTTATAAAGAACAATAGTTGTTCTATTTATAAAGACGATGTTTTATATGGTATTGGAAATTTGCGAAATGGACTTTATACACTTGACTTACAAGAAAATATATTTCAAATTGAACAAACTAAGAAAAGAAAAAGAGATGATATTAATTATACCTACATGTGGCACTGTAGACTCGGTCATATCAATGAAACAAGATTATCCAAGTTGCATAAAGATGGGCTCCTCGAGCTATCCGATTATGAATCATATCCAACTTGTGAATCTTGTCTCATGGGTAAAATGACTAAATCTCCTTTTAGTGGAAGAGGAGAAAGAGTTACAGAGTTGTTGACATTGATTCACACAGACGTTTGTGGGCCTATGACAACAAGTGCACGGGGTGGGTATTCTTATTTTATTACTTTCACTGATGATCACTCAAGATTTGGATATGTGTATTTAATGAAATACAAGTCAGAATCATTTGAAAAGTTCAAAGAGTTCAGAAGTGAAGTAGAGAAACAAACGGGCAAGAGTATAAAGATACTTCGATCAGATCGAGGCGGAGAATACTTAAGCGGTGAGTTTCTCAATTGTCTCAAAGAAAATGGTATAATCTCACAATGGACTCCTCCAGGTACACCACAGTTAAATGGAGTATCTGAAAGGAGAAATCGAACACTGTTAGACATGGTTCGATCCATGATGAGTTTTACCGACCTTCCAATTTCCTTCTGGGGATATGCCCTAGAAACGGCTGCATACCTACTTAACAAGGTACCTACCAAATCCGTCCCAAAGACTCCATATGAGATGTGGAAGAGGAGGAAACCAAATCTTAAGCATGTTAAGACTTGGGGTTGTCCAGCTTATGTCAAAAAGTTTGAACATGATAAGCTGCAGACTAAATCCGAAAAGTGTAGATTTGTGGGATACCCTAAAAAAACTGTAGGGTATTATTTCTATCATCTAACTGATCAAAAGGTGTTTGTTGCGAAACATGCTGCCTTCTTGGAAAAGGAGTTTATCCATGAAGGGGTCAGTGGGAGTAAGATATATCTTGAAGAAGTTCAAGAACCACAAATTACCACGGATCAAAGTCAGGTACCTGACCAAGTAGAAGAACCTACTATACCACACCCTGTTCGTAAATCTTGGAGAGTACCGAAGATACCTGAGAGGTATGGATTCGTTATAGAGGATGACGATGAGGTACACATCATGAATGATGATGATCCATTGAATTACGAACAGGCCATGAGTAATAAAGACTCAGGGAAATGGCTTGAAGCCATGAAATCCGAAATGGACTCCATGTATGAAAACAAAGTATGGACTTTGGTTTCACCACCTGAAGGCATTAAGCCTATTGGGTGTAAATGGGTCTTTAAAAGAAAGACTGGAGCGGACGGCAAGGTGGAGACCTATAAGGCCCGACTGGTTGCAAAAGGTTTCAAACAAAGACAAGGAGTTGATTATGATGAAACCTTTTCACCAGTAGCTATGCTCAAGTCCATTCGGATTTTGCTTGCAATTGCAGCTTATAACGACTATGAGATCTGGCAGATGGACGTGAAAACGGCCTTCCTCAATGGAAAACATGAGGAGGATGTGTATATGACACAGCCAGAGGGATTTGTTTCAAAGGTTGGAATAAATCAAGTCTGTAAGCTGCAACGATCCATTTATGGATTGAAGCAAGCTTCTCGTAGATGGAACATTCGTTTTGATGAGACAATCAAAGAGTTTGATTTTATCAAAAATGACGATGAACCATGTGTGTACAAGAAGGTTAGTGGGAGCGTAATTTCATTCCTTGTATTATATGTTGATGATATATTACTGATAGGGAATGACATTCCTATGCTACAATCAATTAAAATCTGGTTATCTAAACACTTCTCCATGAAGGACTTGGGAGAAGCATCCTATATTTTGGGGATAAAGATCTATAGAGATAGATCTAAAAGGATGCTTGGTTTATCCCAAGGAACGTACATTGATACGATGCTAAAGAGGTTTAGCATGGAAGATTCCAAAAGAGGTTTCATGCCGATGAGCCATGGAATACATCTCTCCAAGAAACAGGCCCCAAAGACACCTGAGGAGAGAGACCGTATGAGTAAGATCCCTTATGCTTCTGCAATAGGATCTATCATGTACGATATGATATGTACTAGACCGGATGTTGCTCATGCACTTAGTGTAACGAGCAGATACCAGTCGAATCCTGGAGAAGAGCACTGGAAGGCAGTGAAAAATATCCTAAAGTACTTGAGAAGGACTAAAGATATTTTTCTTGTCTACGGTGGGTCTGAATTAAAACTCGAGGGCTTCACAGACTCAAGTTTTCAAACGGACCAAGATGACAGTAAATCTGTTTCGGGGTATGTTTTACCTTGAACGGAGGCGCAGTGAGTTGGAAGAGTTCCAAGCAGAAAACAGTTGCTGATTCAGTGACAGAGGCAGAGTATATAGCTGCAAGTGAAGCTGCAAAGGAAGCTGTTTGGATGAAGAAGTTCATAACTGAACTTGGTGTGGTTCCTAGCATTGGAGAAGCAGTTCCCATTTACTGTGACAACACAGGAGCAGTTGCACAGGCTAAGGAACCTAGGTCTCATCAGAAATCTAAACACGTGTTGCGGCGATTTCACTTGATCAGGGAGATCATTGAAAGAGGAGACGTCACCTTGGAGCGTGTAGACTCTCAAGATAACATTGCAGATCCATTTACTAAAGCTTTAACACAACAGCAGTTTGATCGTCACTTAGAGAAGATGGGTATGAGATACCATGGCGATTGGCTTTAGTGCAAGTGGGAGATTGATAGTAGTGTGCATACAAGCCAATCATGTATGATGATAAAGCACGTACTTTGTAAACAATCTTATTTATTTATTAATAAAATATTCATTTATTAAAGGCATTTAATTATCTACATGTTGCTGTTTTTATAATATGTAAATAACCCATAGTTTTAAGCAATGCTTTTAGAATCATGATGATGATCATGCTAATGAGATCTAAATTCTTAGAAAGTTTTAAAACTAAAATAGTTCCCAATCGTGGGATTACTAAAAAGGGGATTAGTAAATCCGGATAGATTGGTACATATGTTGCTTGCTCATTGGATGAGGATGATTGATCTCATGATCATTTGTGTGGAGACACTAAAGCAAGTATGTAGGTGCTTATTGGAGAATAAGTTCACTGAACGTGATTCGCTATGGAATACCTAATGGAGATTTACTCGCCTGTCAATAGGAATTCCTAATGTGATAGTAGTACAAGTAATCCTTGGACTTGAGATCATCATAGTATCTTGTATGTAACAAATTATACTTTGACTTATTCCTTAAGACCTTTTAAGGCATATATAGGGTATGCTTGGGTATAATGAGTTACATATGGAGATAATGAATGATCAATAAAGAATCTACCACCTCTAGTAAAAGAGGAGATATGTCCTATGTGATTCGTTAAATGACAACCCAGGAATCCTTGGCCAAGGTGAAATGAAATTAGAAAGGAGTTTCTAATTTGCATTATTTGGAGTTGTGCATTTTCTAATCGAAATACATATAATTAAATAAAATAAGACTTGACAGTAAATCCATGTCTTATATTTAATTGGGACATTGTATGGTGGAAAGATTGAATTGTACGGTAACTATTTACTCACAGGTTCTTTTTGATTAATGTTGAAATCTATATTATCTGGAAAGTCGTTGATCGCTAGGGAGGCTTATCCCTATTGTAGAATAAATATTATTTATTTAAATAAATTATTAGTTTAATTTATTTATTTAAATAAGATTAAAATTGTTTTAATTGATTTATTCACAACCGGTTTAATATGGAGAACCTAAAGGGTCACACCATAAAAGGAAGAATAATTATTTAAGAAGGTAATGGCATAATCGTAATAATGCATTAAGTATAATTAATTTTATCTATGGTGATAGAATAAATTAAATAGCTTAATGTTTATTATTTAATATTTTGGAAATATTAAATGTAAATTAATAAGAGGAGTCTTATTAATATTATTACAATTATTATTATTTTAATTTCTAAAGGAGTTTAGTAATTAATTTAATATTTAGTACTCTCATTTATTCCTAATAAGATTAGGAGACAAATTAATTAAATGAATTTAATTAATTATTCCCATGTGGTGGGAAGCCTAAATTAATTAAAGGAGTTTAATTAATTAAAAGAAATCCCATGTCTAATAGGATTAGAAGGGTTGACCAATGTCTATATAAGAGAAGTCTTATAATAGATATTAGATTGATGTAATTCCAATTGTTGGAGAGTACTCCTTTTCTATAGAGGATAGAAAACTAAGGTTAAGCCAAACACCCTCCTTCTTGATAATACATCTTCCTTGGTGGATCACCTCTAGAGGCCAAACACTTGGGTGGCTAACGTTGATCAAAGAAAGGAATCTAACCCGAAAATTCAAGGAGATCACGAAGAACAAGGAGTTGAACTAGTACCTGTGGAAGCTTCGTTCTACAAGGGTATGATTCCATAACTTCTTATTTATCGTTTTAAATTAATAATTTGCATAAAGGATGATCCGGGTAATGGTTTTGTAGAAATTTTTTTTAAACTCTGATATACCATGCTTCCGCTAATTTTTGCAATTTGATTGCGTCACGATTTCGTACAAACCCAACATCCCTGGCCACCCCCGGCCGGGGTGGCACTTTGTACTACTAGAGGGCCTGTCGGGGAGGCATTGCCCAAAACATTCCCTGGGCACCACCTGTCGAGGCGACAATTTGGCCTATAGGAAGCCCGCTAGGGCAGGCATAGCTGTTGCCGTTCGGAATTTCTTCCCCTACTGCGGACCAAATTTTTCCAAATCACAATCAAATAGGAAATTGAAGCATACCCACAATGTATAAACTCCATAAACTTACTACCCAGCATACAAAGCATAATTCCAACAACTCTAAACTCATAAACAATCAAATTTAAGAATCAATTTCAAGACTCTTGCCATTTCTCAAAGTTTAATACATTTAGTGATTCTCTTCACTACGGATTCGTTACTTGACCAAATTACTTCGTTTAACTTCCGTTGATTTCGTATTCAACCATATTAACAATATCTAGCATCAATTGACAGATTTAACCATATATTTTTCAACTCAAACAAGTATTATAACCATTTTCTAAGAACTTTGCAAAACTTGAACTTAAGAACATGTGAAGGAATATTACCTTTTGTGAAGTTGAAATGCTACTCTAGCTTCAATTTGTAGATTACTTAACAACACTTCTCACTCCAATTGAACTAATTTTAGATTTCTAGCAACCAAAATGAGAAGGGAAATCTCCCATTTATAGGAGAAATGAAAACCCATACCAATGCTTTACACCATGAATCAAACTAAGAGATGGAAGAAGAAATCAATGGGCAATAGATAGTTGGTGAGGATTTGTTACATTCCATCATGAAGCCCACTCCCCATGAATTATGAGAGCTAGAATGGAGCTTGGGAGAAAAAGGAGGGATAGGCTTCTAGCCTTTTTGTGTTACACGTGAATGAGAATTGGGAGAGCAATTGGACACTCAATATGGGACAAGCTAAACTCAGCATTTGTGCAACAATTCCACACACTATGCTTAATACACATATATGTACACCTTAGGTTAAATATATGCTTAGGGTATACATGGACCTAAAATGTCATAACAATATTTCAAGGTAGCACATTGGGGTACATGTATACACATTGATATATAATCCATGTACATTTTAATAATGTCAAATTATGAGTTAATTGAATAGTGACATACTACATTATTACCAACCTCATTATTCCAATTATGTAACTTATTGAAATAATTATTGCTATTAATTATTCACATACTTTAATATACCATACAGTATTCATTAAAGTATTATACCGATCACATGGTCACATAAGTTCATGTATGTAACTCATACAATTTTATTACTCTTACAATATAGTTTCCATATTGCATAGTTTCACTAAAGTGTCACACTACACTTTATATAATATTGTTTGAGTCCATAATGTATAATGTACATATAGTATTTATTCTCATAAGTCCACCCATGTGGCTCATTTCCTTTTTATCATATAGTTTTATTCACATTCCAATGTCACACTTCATTTTACAATATCTATTATACAACTACATACATATATATCTATATGTATATATATACATATTCCTATCACCATATATTACACATTGGACCACACCATATTTAATCAATTGGGCTAAGCACACTAAAGTACATGGACTCTATTATTTAATATAGTATATAAATTGATTGGGCCACATCTATTAATTCTTATAACATATCACATTAATGTTGTTGGGCTTGGATATATCCTAAGTCCAATACATTATTAATTCAATGATCTAACTAGATTAAGAAATTAATTAGGCCACACAAGACTTATCACTTAAGCTTAAATAAGCTCATTATTGTTTCTATTCTCGTACCACACAAGGCATTTCAACGAGTTTAAGAGAAACTCCACATTCTTCCTTAATTATTATATATTCAATTTGAATTCATTTGAATGAGCTTATCTCGCAACACATATATATTTATATTCAAATAAATATTCATTTTCATTAATATATTCATTTAATAATATTAAAAAATTCTCGGGTATTACAGTTATAGTTTAGAACGTGACAAACTGAACCCTGTGGCGGTCCGAATTTGGGGGTGTCACACATACCCTCGTAGTTTATGATAACCCGCATGTTAGAAAATGGGTCTCGTCCTTCGTACAGGATCTTTTCTTTTCCCTTTTTGCTATCACCTTCCAGCTTTGGGGATTTCCTTTCCCCGGTTGGTATGATTGGAAGAAACAGCATGGCTGATATTGTAGTAGGAATCTTCCTTATTAGCTTTACGAAGCCAGCATCAGTGAGATTCGACAACAGTATGGTGAAAACATGAGCCTTAGGGTGCTTATGTAGGTTCCGACGGCTTGACCCAGATGAATAACCCAATCCGACTCTCCCTGTCTGGCTTGGGATTTTGACTGGACTTGTAATACCTTGCTGATTCTTTCCTAACCTATCTCCAGGTTGCAAACCTAAAGATACCATCTCTTGGCCTATTGTCATCACTTCATGGGATACTTTAGGCTTCAAAGATGGTGCTCCAATAGGTAGATACTGAGTATCACTTACCTCCAGGGCTTGAAAACTTGCAGGTTTAATCCCTACATCAAGGCTGATCACTGGTATGTCTCCCTATATGCAAACAGGGTATTCCAGTTCGGCATTGACCGTGATTAGGTTATCGTTGATAATGTATTTGAGTTGTTGTTGGAGGGTGAATGGCACTGCTCCTGCCATGTGGATCCATGGTCTACCCAATAACAAGTTGTATCTAGTGGGAATGTTGAGCACCTGAAAGGACACATAGAAAGTATGCGGACCAATATCCAGTGGAAGCTCTACTTCTCATATAGCTTGTCAGAGAGATCCATCGAAAGCCCGGATGACCACATGACTAGTTTTGATCTGGTTTGGGTTACTCTTCATTCTCTCCAAAGTGTCGTAGGGACAGATATTGAGGGATGATCCTCCATCTATGAGCACACCTCCAGTCACATACTCGAAAGTTATCACTGCTATGTGTAGGGACTTGGATTACCCGTCCCCTCTACAGGTATATCATCGTCGGTGAAAGATATCACATTGCTGTTGAAAATGTTTTCTACCACATGACGGAATTTCTCGGCATCCATAATATGTGGCAGGTGGGCTTCTTCCAGTACTTTCACCAGAATGTTGCGATGATCCATTGAGGATAAGACCAAATCTAGGATGGACATTTTCTTGGGTGTGTCTTTCAAACTTTGCACCACCTTAATTTCATTGTGTCTCATTTTATTGAGGAACTCTTCGATTTTCGCTTCAGCCACCTTTTCTTTGATTTTGATGAGTAGTTTAATCACCCGTTGAGGCAGGTACAATGGATTATTCTTTGGTACAATGGAAAGTTATTTGAGGTGGAACATTCATCATTCTCGTAGTTCCATGGGACTCTCTTCAAACTGATAACTAGATACTGAAGTTTGAAGGGCAAGATTAAAGTCTCGGGTGCAGCCACCTTCACATGATTTTCTATTTTTTGGACCACTTTTCCTGGCAGTACTAAGGGTGTGAGGGTTGGTTCACTGTCATAGGACACAACAACCACTGTATCCTAATTCCACGCAGTGGGAATAAAGAGAGTGTCTTCATCTGGGAGGCCATAATCCCGATTCCCTTTTATCAATTCACCGCTTTCAATTATATTCTAAATCAGGTTACGAAGTGCCCAGAAATCCTCAGTATCATGGCCGGGTTTATTGGAGTGGTACTGACAAGTTTGGTCAGGCTTGAATTTCTTGGATTGCGGGTTTAATGGAGCTAATAAATCTACAACCATTCCCTCATTGATTAACATCTGGAGGATTTCCTTCATCGGCTGGTTCAGGTTGGTGAAATTCCTTTGAAAGGAAAATTTCCTATCAGTTTAGAAATTCTCCTCTTTGGCCATCTCGTCGGTCCAGGATTCATGCTTATAAGACCAATAGTGATCCGTCATGGGGATGGGACTGATCTCAGGTGTGGGAGGATTTGCATCAGACTGGATTGGTCTGGTTCATCAGCTGCCTGGTAATTTGATGTTGGTATACAACCAGTTCTGCTAACTGTTCAATTTGTTCCTTGATAGACTTAATCTCTTGTTCTATCATCTGAGCTATTGTTGCTGGATGGAGTTGATTCCCCCATATAACGGAGGTATTTGGCTCCTTCTCCATTTTCTGTGTTGATCATGTTGACATTTTCCTCTTCGTGCTGATGGAGGGGATTATCCTGCACGTGCGGTTGCTCGGGCTTTGTAACTACAATCTCTCCGTTGTCAATCAAATCTTGAATTTTGTTCTTGAGAGACCAGCAGTCTTGTGTGTCGTGGCCCGGAGATCCAGAATGGTAGGCACACTTCTTGCTTGGGTCAAAATTACGTCAACCGATGTTGGTTGGTGGAAGGAGTTGCACAATCTTCTTATGTGCGGTTAACAATTTCAGCACATTCTCGAGTGAATCCCCTAACTGGGTGAATGTTCTCCGACGTTTGGCCTCCATAGTTTTCTGAAATGGAGGGTTCGAAGGTTGAGCTGAAGATTGAAAAGGGGTATAATTCCTCCTTTGAATGGGCATATTATTTGACTCGCCCCTTGAATTCAGTCCTTGCAATACTAAGGACACTTCTTCATCTTTCTTCTTATATGTTCTACAGACATTACTCCCATAATTTTTGGACTGGATATGCTTGGCAATGGCTTCCAAGGCAGTCAGGTCCTTTATCTTCCCAGACTTCAGCCCCATTTCAGCCATCTCACCGTGCTTGATCATTTCATAGAATGGTTTTCCTATGCCTGCTAGGACCCTCTCATAATATGGAGCTTCTTGAATATCGATGAAGGTCATGACTATCTTAGACTCGGTCATAGCTGGAGTAACTTGTGCTGCAACCCTTCTCCATCGTTAAGCATATTCTCTGAATGACTCAGAACTTTGTTTCTTGATTTTGGTTATCTGGTATTTGTCTGGAGCCAGCTAAGATTGGAAGCTTTATTGACTGAGGAAGGCATAGGCCAACTCTTCCCAACTATAAATTTTGGAGTTTTCTAGACGGGCGTACCATGCTCTAGCCTCTTTGATCAGACTCTTCTAAAATAACTGCATTCAAAGTTTCTCGTCCTCTGCATAGGATCCGAGTTCTCCGATAAATACTTTCAAGTGAGTGTAAGGGTCTCCTAATCCATCATATTTCTCAAAATCTGGAGTTTTAAATTTTTTGGGATAACGAGCCCAAGGGAATATACAAAGGTCTGAATAATTGACACTACCAAATGCCCCAGTCCCTTTGATAGACCGGATGGTTTATTCCATCTACTGTACTTTCTTCAGAATGTTACCAGCTTCCTGTTCTTTGCTAAGGGTGGTGATTTCAGGGATTTTGTTGGTTGTGTCCTGGTTTTGTGGTCCACAAATCTGAGTATCTGCCTTTTCGGTCTCTTGATTGCCACCATTACCACCAGATGTTCCTGGTTCTGTGTGAGCTTGGGATTGCTTCCCTTTTAGAGCCTTACTTTGTTCTCTTAGGAAACTGGCCAATTCAGCTATCTGATTCTTCAGTCTTTCGAACTCTTCCCTAGAGACAAGGGTGGATTCTAGCTAAGCACTTGAAGTCATGTCCGTGGGTGGAATTAGTGCTTTCTTAGACTTAGATCTAGTAATAGAATCAACTTTTTACCTACAACAAAAAGTAGGCGTGTCAATATCCTGAGGTAGGTAGGGATAGGATGTATGCCATGATGTGTTTTTGTGGTTTTTTAATCTTATCCTGAAAAATAGAGGTAAGTTATTTTGATGACAGGATGACAAGATGTATATAAAAAGGAATGTAAAATTTTTATTATGGTATTTACATTGTGCTCCTTTACATTGGAATTGAAAACTTGATATTGAATTGAAAGATGAATGTATGAAGAAGCTTCCCATCGGATTTGGTTAATCAGAGGCTGACCTATCTTAGGCTACTCTCGCGGCTTTTTGGAATGAAGGACCCCAGATCATCGCAATCTACTAGAGGGAAAATTAATTCGATCTTTCAACTGGAGCGAATCTGGGTGGTGCATTTTCATGTGCCCCGAAGACTTAGTCGCCCTTGAAGACATTACTTATCACCGATGGGTTCTTCTGGTGGAGGAATCACATAACATACATTCACATACATCGCGTCTCACCGTTATGCATATGATGACATTGGTGCGAAGCACTAAAAAAGCAAGAAATCATTCATTCAATGTAAAGACGCAGCATTCACACATTCATTAAATGAAAAGAGGCAGTATTCACACATATATAAATTTTTTTAAAGAAGGAAATGTTTGAAAAGATTTGAACACAGCCTAAGCCTTATATTGTCCCCAGCAGAGTCGCCACCTGTCTACGTCGGGAAAAAAATTCAAGGGTCGGGTCATAACCCGGATCTTTCTCTCTTCCTAAGTTATCTCTACCCTTACTATTTTTATTTGTGAAAAAAGGTTTTGAAGGGTTTTTTAGGAAAAGGTCAACATGTACCAGAGTCTCTAGTTGGTAGTTTTGAAATGGTTGTACCAATTCAACAGATTTTTGTTTGAAAGAGGCCCAATTACTGGACACTGTCGAAACTTGATCTTTGAAAATAAAGTGTTGAGTTCGGGGGCTTGGTTAAGTGTGGAAAAGGTGTTAGGCACCCCACAACTCTCATGTAAACACGGTATCGCATCTTTTTAATATTTCCCTTTTAAATCTGCAATGTGTGTGTGAATGCTGGAAGAAATTGGGCCTATGCTTTGATTGGAAGTATGTTTATGCATCGTTGAACCTATATATGAAGGGTTTGATTTGATTTGAAAAAAGTATTTAATTTGATTTGCAAAAGTGTTTGATTTGATTTGCAAAGGCTTCTTTTAATTTTTTTTATAAGATTATTGAAATGATGTTTTTTGAAAGAAAATTTTCAATCCCTTATGCTAACATAAGAATTGAAGCATATTGATACTTTAGTTTTATCTTTTCAGCCTCAAGGCTCAATTTGAATGATGATTGTCGGGCTACGAAGCATCCTCGACCATAAAATATATACAAATGTCGGTCTTCTCATGGGCATGACAGCCATCAGAGTGACTCTGACACGACAAACCATGTTTTCACTATGTTGAGACCTTAAATCCGGATAATCATTTTAAGGTCTTTTGTATGTACATTTTTACAGAAAAACTGGCAGGGTACATTTGTAAAGTGGAGTTTATCCATCGGGGGAATCAGATTCTGATCTGTTTGATCATGAATCCCACGATTCCTAGGCTCACAGAGGGGGGCCAGTAAACCTGCACAGCTCAAATTTGTACATAAATATATCCAAATATTGCCAGAACCAAGGATTCATCAGTAAATCCTGGTTCGCACCTGGACGAAGCATCTCGTTCCCACTAGATAGCAATCTAAGGGCCGCGAGGTAGCTTTTATAACTGAAACTAGAAAAATGTTAGATTTAAATAAATCTCAGTTATTCTAGCTTTCTAATTTTGTTTGGACCTATTTTGAACCGTTTGAAAGCTAGAGTTGGCGAGATTTAAAGAAATCTAGTTCGCCAGCAGAAATGCCAGTACCGATTCATATCAAATGAATATTTAAAGCAACAATTTAATAAAAATGAATAAAGCCATATATATATATATAATTATATATATAAGAAAGCTGTAAAGGGCGATAGGTTTTCACTCACAAGCCCGTACTAGAATTGAAGTGTATATATATATATATATATATATATATATATATAAAGTTGTAAATAGTCACGGAATGATCCAGGCTTTGAAGGAATTAATATATATATATATATATATATATATGAAAGCATAAAAAAGGCGATGGGTTTTCACTCCTGTGCCCGGACTGGAAAGTAAATATATATATATATATATATATATATATATATATATATATATATATATATATATATATAAAGCTGTACAAGCCACGGAATGATCCAGGCTGGACAAAATTGAAATATATATATATATATATATATATATATATAAATAGTAAAGGGCGGTGGGTTTTCACTCTGAGGCTCAGACTGGAAAGTAAATATATATTTAGACAGAAAAATAGTCAAACTAGGACTGGAAAGATAACACAGTATGGTGAATGGTCCAAAAATAGTAAAAAGGCCACATAATGATCCAGGCTGAATTGGAATGTAAATGTATATATAGACAAAAAAGTAGTCAACTAGGACTGGAAAGATAAATATTGTGAATGTTGCATATATGAATATATATATATATATATAAGCAGTAAACTACCACGGATTTGACATCTGGGCTTGATAGAATTGAAAAGTTAGTATATATACAGTTAAATATATACAAAAAAAAAAAGCCATACCCGGACTGGGAAGATAACCCAGTTCGGCGAAGTTGCTCAACAAGAAGATACAAGTATATAAAAGCTGTTGGAAGCGACGGATCGTCAATTCGAGTTGTAGAAATGCCAAAAAATGCGTTTAGGTACTAAAATGTACCAAAAGTTAACAAAAACGATCACCGAACTGAGTTCTTGGCATATTTAGAAAACGAAACTTGATATGCAAGTGTATAAAAGTGCGAAGAAGTAATAATAACTTTCTAATCATAAAAATACTCACAATGGACTGCTACACGAGCTTTTTGCCAAATCGTAGGCTTTAAACGTCCTAATCTACCGGTTATTTTCTGATATGTGGTAGTATGTGGGTATATCTACGTGTTAGAATGAAAAAATTTGTGTTTGGAAGATAAGAAGATAGCTGGAAAACCCGAACGGGCAGGGGTTCAGAGCGTTTCTGAATTATTTAAATGAGCTGGGGGTGAGCTCATATATATAGACCAAGGAGTCTCCACTCTACCTGCAGCTGCCGTAGGTAGAGGTGCGGCTCCACGTGGCAGGGCGTACGTGCACTTCGAGCAATGTGATGTCAAGTTCGAAACTTTCTAATTTTTTATCAGAGCGTCTGTTTGAGGCGTGCTGTAACTTTATGGAAAGCCCTCGCCGAGAGTGTCACAAAGACACGGGATAAAATATTTTCCTGGTCAAAAAAATGGGTTCATAACTAGGTCTTCGATTCTTCGCAGTTTATTTTTTGAGCTGTCTTGCGCTGTTTACACTCAGGATCATTGTTATGGTTCGTTCTGACCTTGGTGGCATCAATTAGGCTTGAGTTTGACCGAATCAACTTCAAGTTGGTAAAATAACCATTTTGCCCCTCTCGGGGTTGTCTTCAAAGTCGGCATGGCCTTCAGCTGACTTCTTGGGGTTGTTTCCAAGGTTTGGATCCCATTCGAGTTTGTTCGTCCTCAGTGTTGTCTCCGAGGATGACTTGGTCATTCTAGGTTTTCCTCTAGAGATGTTGTGATACTTCAGGATTATTTTTGAAGGTGACCTAACTTCATGGGTTGAGACCGGGGCTAATCTGTACCTCCCAGGTTGAGACCGGGGCTGATTTGTACCTCCGGGGTTGAGATCGGGGCTGACTTGTACCTCCCGAGTTGAGACTGGGGCTGACCTGTACATCTCGAGTTAAGACCGGGGCTGACCTGTACCTCCCGGGTTGAGATCGGGGCTGACTTATACTTTTTGGGTTGAGACCAGGGCTGACCTGTTCCTCCCGGCTTGAGATCGGGGCTTACCTGTACCTCCCAGGTTGAGATCGGGGCTGACCTGTACCTCTCGAGTTGAGATCGGGGCTGACCTGTACCTCTTGAGTTGAGATCGGGGTTGACCTGTACCTCCCGGGTTGAGACCGGGGTTGAGTTGACGGCCCGATATTGAGATCGGGGTTGATTTAATGGCTCGGTATTGAGACTGGGGTTGATTTAATGGCCCGGTATTAAGACCGGGGTTGATTTAAAGGCCCGGTATTGAGACCGGGGTTGAGTTGTTGGCTCGGTATTGAGATCGGGGTTGATTTGATAGCCCGGTATTTAGACCGGGGTTGATTTTCACCCGTCATGCGATAATTCGCTTAGACAGATCATTTCTATAACCTAATAAAGAATGAATATGAAGGATTATTCACCATGCATGCGGTAGTCCACGTAGACAGGTTATTCCCACAGATTAATAAGGAATAGAATGACAACCATTACGAGTATTAAAAAAAATAACATCCTTTACCTTAATAGGTGATGAATAGGTTGAAAACCTACGATTTGATTTCATTTAGCTTGATATATTGTGAGTTTTTGGGTATTGTTCATGTTACTTTTGATGCTTTAATGCTATTCCTCAGCCACGTCCAGCTAGACCGCCTCATAAGTTGGTAGAGTCGGTGATTCGTCCAGCATAAGATGAACCGTTGATTGATATTGATGATGAGCAGGCTACTTTTGCTACTCTAGCACCGGCTCAGGCTCCACGTACGGAGGTTCCAGGCATTATTGTGCCTACCCAGGAGCTGCTGGACGACTTACGTTGCCATCCTTTAAGATATCTCCATGCCAATGGTTGTGCCATCATTTTGATAGACCACTATTAGTAGTTAGGTTTTGGTGCCCCATTTTCCTGTATTCTTCATTTCTCTTTATATTATCAGACAAGGATGATGCTCGTGGTAGATAGCTTGTTATATATGCTTATGATATTTCTTATCTATCGCATCATGTTTATATTTATCATCATGCATGTATTATATCATATGTATGTATCTAGATAGATGAGTTCCGATTTGACCCATGGGTGGTCTTGTGATACGGTGACATAGATGACGTCATCCGTCGTGAGCCGTATTGAGCATTTACCATAGTCTGAGGTGGCTTCATCATTGAGGTCATGGTATGAGAGCCTGCCCTTCTCAGCCAGAGGGACAGTAGACCAGATGTTGGGGCATTCACTAGCCATTGTAGATTTTCAGGTGCCATATTGGTTTGTGGATGGCATACTGTCTTACTGGATACCCGGGAGGCAGGTGTTCAGATTTGGGCGACATGAGCTAACGCCGACTCTGGAAGAGCTACAAGCGGCTTACCGATCTGGCTTTGGACTTATCGTGCTCTCGAACTGCTATTAGTGATATGCGGAGACCGTTCCTGCGGATGTCTGGTCTTCGTCAGAGGGTAGTGGTGAACGAGATCGTATCTGGGCATGTGATCTCGATTGACTTCTTGATCTATCATTTTGGGGAGCTTGATAGCTACGATCGACATATTGGGGATTTTATTATTTCAGCAGAGGCATGGCATCAGGCCAGGGTAGATATTCTGCTGATGTGCATCATGGCATACGTCTACATGCCGCTGCTCCTGGATCACCTGGATGTGGGATTGGTAGTCGTGGTCCGGGCCCTTAGTCAGGGTAGCACCATCATCCCGATGATATTGGCTGAGATGCTGCGGTCAGCCACTTACTGTATTACCCACCCGGAGGGGTTCTTCAGAGGCAGTTCGGTCTTGCTGTACATATGGTTGATGTCCCATATCTGACCGATTGGATCTTTCAGGCATCATAGGTATTTTTTTCCCTTAATACAGCTATGTCCTACTCCTTTCAGCCTACGGAGTGTACCGATGCAGAGATATGATCAACATTTTTGTCGGATATTGAGCATTCGTTCTTGATTTTGCCATGCTCAGGGTGAGCCTCCCCATATAGTTTCATTACTCATGTACCTAACATAGATTACTTGCCCCTAGCGGGTTTGAGGGGAGTGACTACTTATCATCCCCTGGCTGTTATAAGCCAGTTTGATCAGTTCCAGAGCTTCCACCGTTTTAAGGGGTCTGCTGATCAGATGATGTCGGCTTCGTCTATGTCATCAGCCGACTTGGTTCAAGTATATGAGTGTTGGACTCATAGGGAGAGGGATGAGTTCTCTAGTAACCATCCAGACCGTTCTTTAGAGTACTCGGTATGGTTGGAGGCAGATTTTGCAGCAGCTGCATTTATTCCTTCAGCTCTTATTATAGATTCAGATGAGGAGGAGCCTATGGAGGATCCTAACTCTCCTACTGAGGATGAGCTATTCGTAGGTTTGACAGCGGCAATGGTCAGTGATCCACCGACTATCCCTATAGGCACATATCCGACTTCGGTAGATTCATTATTCAGGATGACCTTTGAGGGGGATTCGGCTAGAGCGCAGATGTTGAACGCCTTATCTGACAGAGATATAGCTTTAGCTGAGAGGGAAGCTCTTCGAGTCGCTCATGACGCAGGCTTGATAGAGAGAGAGGAGCTCTGATCTACTAGAGATGCAGCTGTTGTGGAGAGGGATGAGATCCGCTCAGCCATAGATGCAGCTTTTGCTGAGATCGAGGATACTTTGATTTCTAGAGATGCAGCTTTTGTGAAGATGGATAAGGCTATAGCTTCCCGTGATTTCCACATTGCTGACAGTACTGCTCTTTGATCTTATACGCACGACCTGGTTACCGAGATGAGCGCATATATGGATGACCACAGTGCCACACTACAGACCACTGTGGAGGTTTTGAGTCGTATGGAGGCTGAGGGTATTGCACTTACAGCTGCTCCTCCATCTTCCGAGAGAGATGCTATGGTGGCATTGCTGGCCCGCTTATCCTTGGGTCCGTAGACTAGCTTTATTTTTCCTGCACAGACTAGATCAGCCACTTTTGTCATGTACATGGCATTATGTATACATCAAACAGTTTTATATCAGAGAATATATTTTTTATTCACTTCCCTGTTTAGAGATGTATCGTCATTACTGAGTGATTACCACTTCTTTTATGTACTCGCTATTGTTGATGTATCTTGAGCTCCTCCTTGATGGACTGACAGTTGAGATGTCAGGGAGTATCTCAGATGGGTCTGTTGATCAGGAAGATTGGATATAGCTTTTGTATGGCTTTCGGTGTCTTGGAACTAGTTTTTTATTAGTTTTTTGTTTTTTCTTGAAGGTCAAACTTCACCGTAAATGGCTACCTACGTACTCCCAGGTAGAGGGAGATCAGGTCATTCGTAGTTCTGGCTTCTATTAGAGAGGGTTTAAAAAGTATTTATCTTGGGTTTTGAATTTGGTTTGATGAGTTTTTGAATTTTTATTTGGTTTGATCACACAAAAAATGGCTGCCTATGTACTCCTAGGTGGAGGGAGAGCAGGTCATTCGTAGCTCCGGCTTCTAGTGGAAAACCAAACCTGATTTAATTTGTGGGACCCGGATGCGGGTATGCATGTGCTTCAGACATAATACATTTTTATAGTGTCTGAATTAATGATTTGGGGAAATTCATTCCCGTCCATTTCTTGTAATCTGATAGCTCCTCCCGTCAACACTTCCTTTACAATGAAAGGGCCTTCCCACTTAGGGGCGAACTTTCCTTTAGCCTCATCTTGATTGGCTAAAACTTTCTTCAGCACCAAGTCGTTTACTTTGAATTTCCATATTCGGACTTTCTTATTGTAGGATCGAGTGATCCTTTGCTGATATAACTGTCCGTGGAAAATGGTTGTAGCCCTTTTTTCTTCTATCAGGGACAGTTGGTGATATCTGTATTGTAACCACTAATCCTAGTTTATCTGATCATCGATCAACACTCGCAAGGATTCCATCTCTACTTCTACGGGGAGGACTGCTTCCATGCTATAGACCAATGAATAGGGAGTAGCCTCATTAGAGGTGCGCATTGACATCCTGTATGCTAACAGGGTTAGAGAAAGTAGGTCAGGCCAATCTTTGTGATTGGCGGACATTTTCTACATGATCTTTTTGATGTTTTTATTGGCCTCTTTGACAGCACCATTCATTTTGGGTTGATAGATAATGGAGTTGAGGTGCTTGATGTTGAACTTACTGCACAGTTCTATCATCATCTAATTGATCAAGTTCTTTGCGTTGTCTGATATGATCACCTCCGGTTGTCCATACCGATAGACGATATTATTTCTGATGAAACAAATGATAACCTCTTTCGTGACTTTGGGAAAAGAGGCTGCTTCAACCCATTTGGTGAAGTAATCAATTATGGTGAAAATAAATTGATGACCATTGCTGGCTTTTGGTTCCACTGGACCAATCACGTCCATTCCCCACATTGAGAAAGGAAATGGTGAACTCATGTTGTGTAGCTCATTTGGAGGTGCGTGTATGGCATTTCCATGTACTTGGCATTGATAACATCTCTTGACGTGATTGTCGCAATCAGCTTTGAGAGAGATCCAATAATGACTGGTTCTTAAAATCTTCCTGGCCAGTAATTGACCGCTCATGTGTGGACCACAGACTCCACCATGTATTTCATCTATAAGTCTCTAGGCTTGTTCTTTATCAAGGCATCTTAACAAGACTATTCCATAATCTCTTTTGTAGAGGGCATCTTCGCTTAGATAGAACATCATAGCCATTTTGTGAATCTGCTTTCTCGTAGATTGGCTTGCTTCAGCGGGTGTAGATCCATCTCATAGATATTCCTTGATGTCTTGATATAAAGGCTGCTTGACAAGAGGTATGTCATCTGATACTTCTCCAATGTAATTCTTGTATGTCGGGGCTTTCTGAACTATGAATTTGACATAGGGAATCCTAATCCTATCGGATATGTAGATTAATGAAGCCAACGTTGCCAATGCATCAGTGAAATCATTCCTACCCCGAGGAATATGGCTAAAAATTATGTCTTCAAATTACAGGGATATTCTGATGATCTATCGATGATAGGGCAGCAAATGCAGTTCTTTGGTGTGATATGCCTCAGTAGATTGTCTAATGACCAACTCAGAGTCTCCAAAGACCAGTAGGTGTTTAATACCATTGGATTGGGATAGTTTCAACCCCATTATACAGCCTTCATACTCGGCCAAGTTGTTGGTGTTGCCAAATTGAAGTTTGGTAGCCACAAGATATTGTTCTCCTGTACAAGAGATAAGGACTGCCCCAGCTCCGGCACCTTCAATGTTTACTGCTCCGTCGAAATACATTTTCCATGGTTAGATTGTATTCTCTCATTGGAGTTGTTGAATTATCATGATTCCATCATCTAGGAAATTGGTCTCTAGGGGGTCGAACCCTCCTAAAGGTGCTTCAGCTAATTGATCTGCAATGCCTTGACCCTTGATTGACTCTTAAGTCACATAGACAATGTCAAACTGTTGTAAAATCAACTGCCATTTGGACAGTTGACAATTCAACATTGGCTTGTTAAATGCATATTTGAGTGGATCCATTCGGAATATGAGGTAAGTCGTGTGCCCATAAAGGTAATGTTGTAGCCTCATGTCGGCCCATGCTAATGCACAACAAGTTTTCTCGATCAGGGTGTATTTCTGTTCACCACTGCTGAATCTTTTACTGATGTAGTAGATGGCTCTTTCTTTGCTACTATCATTTTTCTGTCCTAGCATGCAGCCCATTGCATTGGCATTGATGGACAAGTACATGAACAAGGGAACTCCATCCCTCTGAGGTACCAATACTGGTGCTTCGATTAGCTACTTCTTGATGGCAAGGAAGGCTTGTTGACAATCCTCATTCCATTTGGTGGAGGCATTTTTCCTTAGTAACTTGAACATAGGCTCACAAGTTGTTGTGAGCTGGGAAATGAATCGTCTTTTGAAGTTGTTCCTTCCTAGAAACCCACGTATCTCCTTCTCTATTTGAGGTATTGGCATCTCAGTGATAGCTTTGATCTTTGCAGGGTCTAGTTCGATGCTGCGATTACTCACCAAGAATCCTAACAGCTTTCCTGCTTTGACTCCAAAAGCACATTTGGCGGGATTTAGCTTGAGGTTATACTTTCATAACCTGTTGAACAGCTTCCTGAGATGGTCGATGTGATCATCTTCCCTCCGGGATTTGATGATGATGTCATCCATATAAACCTCTATTTCTTTGTGCATCATCTCATGAAATATGGCTATCATGTCTCGCTGATACATGGCTCCGGCATTAATGAGGCCGAAGGATAGTCACCTATAACAGAAGGTTCCCCAGGGAGTGATGAAAGCTGTTTTCTCCCGGTCCTCTTCAGCAACCATGATTTGATGGTAACTAGCAAAGCATTCTACAATGGAATACATGCCATACTACGCCGTATTGTCTATCAGGATGTGGATGAAAGGTATCGGGAAATTATCCTTGAGGCAGGCTTTGTTCAAATCCCAATAATCCACACATACTCGTACCTTCCCTCCGGGCTTAGGCACTAGGACTATGTTTGAAAGCCACTCTGGATAGGTTGATACCATGATAATCCCGACTTTGAATTGTTTAACGACTTCTTCTTTGACTTTCAGACTCCATTCAGGTTTCAATCGCCTGAGCTTTTGTTTGACTGGCTTGAACCCGTCTTTGATGGGCATGCAATGAATGACAACGTCAGTAAAGAGGCCAATCATGTCTTCATGTGACCATGCAAATACATCCTAGAACTGTGTTAGGAGTTTGATCAGGTCAGCTTTTTGGTCTGATGTGAGGTCTAAACCTATCTGGATTTCTTTGATGTTTTTGGAGGTTCCTATATTGATAGTGGTGGTTTGGTCGGGGTTTGGTTAAGGTTTGTTTTCAACCCTTTTTTTGATCTCCTCGGGCACCTCATAGTCTTCTTCCTCCTCTTGATTAATATCCATCAAGTCGAAGTTCAGTTCTACATCAAAGTCGTAGTCATTTTGACAGGTTGGCATCTCATCAGCATAGACGAACACATCCAATGCTTGAGTCCTGAAAATAAAAAATGCTTTCATCTTAGATATATACAACTGGTTAAATGTACATAACATTCTGCAAAGCATGACAAAGCTGCTGCTATGGTTGTGCAATCAAAAGTAAGTAGTAAATGAAAGCACGATTAAAGGGCAGATTGACTCTCTCTGCCCCTTTATCCTTTTCGACCGAGGCAACGGACACTGCTCTAGTTATCCAAGGTCAGATCCTCATGAACCGGGAGGATCAGGTATTTGTGATTATCTGTCTCGTCTCGGATGATGACTTAGACATCCTTTATAATAGGGCCAGGGTTTTTCTTTGAACTGACCCCTTTTTCATTTTTGATGCAAGGAATTTGAAACTGATCCTCGTCTTCGCTATCTGGGATCTCATCATTCATACTCTCGTAGTTTATGATAACCCGTATGTTAGCGAAATGGGTCTCATCCTTCGTATAGGATCTTTTCTTTTCCCTTTTCGCTATCTGGGTCATGCTTGAGGGCTTTTCTTTCATTGACAAGTATAATTGGAGGAAACAGCATTGTTGATGCCACAGTAGGGATCTTCCTCATTGGTTTTACCCATCCGGTATTAGTAAGATTTGGCAAATGTATGGTGGAAGCATGAGCCTTGGGATGCTTATGAGGGTTCCTGTAATTTTCCCTAGATGAATATCCCAATCCTGCTCTCCCAGTTTAACTTGGGATTTGTATCGGGCTCTTGATACCTTGCTGATTCTTTCCTAACCCTTCTCCAGGTTGGAAACCCAAAGATACCATTTCTTGGCCCACTGTCATTACTTCGGTGGAGACCTTAGGCTTCAGGGCTGGTGCTCCGATAGGTAGATACTGTGTATCGCTCACCTCCAGAGCTTGAAAACTTGCAGGTTAAATCCCTGCATCCAGAATGATCACTGGCATGTCTCCCTATATGCCAACAGGGTATTCTGGTTCAGCATTAACCGTGATGAGGTTGCCGTTGATAATATATTTGAGTTGTTGATTGAGGGTGGATGACACTGCCCTTGCCATATGAATCCATGGCCTGCCCAGCAAAAGGGTATACCCAGTGGCGATATTGAGCACCTGAAAGAATACGTAGAAAGTGTGTGGGCCAATATCCAACGATAACTCTATTTCTTCCATAGCTTGGCGTCGCGATCCATCGAAAGCTCGGATGACCATACGACTGGTTTTGATCCGATTCGGGTTGATCTTCATCCTTTCCAAGGTATAGTAGGGACATAAGTTAAGGGATGATCCTCCGTCGATGAGTACCCCTCCGATCACATAACCGGAAGATATCACAGCTATGTGCAGGGACTTATGATGGCCTGTTCCCTCTGCAGGGATATCATCGTCCGTGAAATAAATTGCATTGATGTTGAAAATGTGTTCCACCACATAATGGAATTTTTCAGCATCTACGGTATGTGGGAGATGGGCTTCTTCTAGAACTTTCACTAGAATGTTATGCTGGTCCACTGAGGATAAGACCAAGTCTAGGATGGACATTTTCTTGGGTGCATCCTTCAATCTCTGCACTACCTTGATTTTATTGTGTCCCATATTTTTTAGGAACTCCTCAATTTTCTCATCATCCACCTTTGCTTTGGCTTTGATGACTGGTTTGATCACCAGCTGAGGCAGGTATAATGGATTGTCTTTCGGTACAACGGTAATGTTATTTGAGGTGGACCCTTCATCATTCCCATAGTTCCACGGGACCTGCTTCAGACTGATAATTGGATACTGGGGTCTGAAGGGCAAATATCAAAGGCTCGGGTGCAGCCACCTTCATAGGATTTTGTATTTCTTGGACCCCTTTCCTTGGCAGTACTAAGGGTTTTATGGTCGACTCCCTATCGTAGGATATGACAGCCACTGTGTTCTGGTTCCATACAGTGGGGATCCAGAGAGTGTCTTCATCTTGGAGGTCGAGAACTTGATTTCCCCTTATCAGGTCACCATTTTCAATCATGTCTTGAATTAGGTTACGAAGTGCCCAGTAATCCTCAGTATCATGGCCGGGTGAATTAGAGTGTTACTAACATATTTGATCAGGTTTGAATTTTCTGGCCCGAGGGTTCAATGGTGGTAACAAGTCTGCAACCATTCCCTCGTTGATTAGCATCCGGAGGATTTCTTCCATTGACTTGTTTAGGTTGGTGAAGTTCCTTTGAAATAGGAATTTTTCACTAGTTTGGACGCTTGCTTCTTCAAGCCCTTTGTCAGTCCAGGATTCATGCTCTTGAGACTGGTTATGATCCCTCATGGTATTGATCTCGGGTGTGGGAGGACGATCGATATCAGACCGGTTGGCCCGTTTGATCATTTTCCTGGTAATCTGATGCTGGTAGATGATCAGTTCTGCTAATTGTTCGATTCATTCCTTGATAAAGTTTATTTCTTGCTCTAACTTGAACTTTCTTTCTAAAACTTTCCAACTGTCTGGGGTGCTATTGATGGATGGAGTTTATTCTCCCACATAACGGAGGTACTTGGATCCTTCTCCATTTGTTGTGCCGATCATATTGACATTCTCCTCTTGATGCTGTAGTAGAGGATTGTCCTGTACATGGGGTTGCTCATGCTTTGTGACCACGATCTCTCCGTTGTCGATCAAATCTTGGATCTTGTGCTTGAGAGACCAACAGTCTTGTGTGTCATGGCCTGAAGATCCAGAGTGGTAAGCACACTTCTTGGCTGAGTCAAAATTTTGTCAGCCGATGTTGGTGGGTGGAAGGAGTTGGACAATCTTCTTCTGAGCTGTCAGAAGCTTGAACACGTTCTCGAGTGAATCCCCTAGAGGGGTGAAAGTTCTTCTACGCCTGACCTCCATATTCTTCTGGAATGGAGGGTTTGAAGGCTGTGCTGGAGCTTGAAAAGGAGTATAATTCCTCTTATGACAAGCCCGGACATAGGACAAATGATTGTCAAAAACGCAAAGACCAGAACAAGAAGTCTGCACAAGCCAATGTAATGGAAGTGGATGGACTTCTTCAAGATGTTTCTAAAATGAACCTTTCAGCGGTTGTTTTAGAAGTAAACATAGTTGAGAATCCAAGCGAATGGTGGGTAGATATTGGAGCAACCCACCATGTGTGTTCTGACAAAAAGATGTTCTCCACATATCAAAAAATTGAGAATGGAGAACAATTATACATAGGAAACTCTTCATCATCCAAGGTTGCTAGACAGGGAAAGGTGGTTTTGAAGATGACATCTGGCAAAGAAATCACCCTCAACAACGTGCTCCATGTGCTTGATATTAGGAAGAATTTAGTGTCAAGATCCCTTCTAAGTCAAAAGGGATTTTAATTGGTCTTTGTATCGAACAAATTTGTCCCAACTACAAATGGGATGTATGTGGGGAATGGTTATATGAGCAATGAGCTCTTCAAGATGAATGTAATGACTATTGTACCTTCCAATATTAATAAAATTATATCTTCTGCTTATATGATTGAGTCATCTAATTTATGGCATGGTAGATTAGGACATGTTAAATATAATACTATTCATAGATTAATTAATATGGAATGTTTGCCAAAATGTGAGATTAATTCTAATCATAATTGTGAAATTTACGTTTAGGTCAAACTTCAAAAATCTTATTTTAAATCAATTGAAAGAAGTACTAAACCTCTTGAATTGAGACATACTAATATTTGTGATTTAAAGTGTGTACAAATAAGAGGAGGAAAGAAATACTTTATTACTTTTATAGATGATTGTACAAGATATTGTTATGTTTACTTGTTGTGAAGTAAAGATGAGGCTTTGGAAATGTTTATATATTACAAAAATGAGGTTGAGAACCAACTTGATAAAAAGATCAAGATAGTTAGAAGTGATAGAGGAGGAGAATATAAATATCCTTTTGTTGAAATTTGTTCACAACATGGTATAATACACCAAACAACTGGCACCTTATTCTCCACAACAAAATGGTGTTGCAGAAAGAAAAAATATAACTTTGAAAGAAATGATGAATGCATTATTATTAAGTTCTGGGCTACCTCAGAATTTTTGGGGGGAAAACAATTCTTTCAGCTAATTATATTCTCAACTGAATACCTCAAAAGAAGTTAAATGTTTCACCCTATGAATTATGAAAAGGACGTAAGCCGTCTTATAAACACTTAAAAGTGTGGGGGTGTTTAGCAAAAATAACGGTTCCTCCACCCAAAAAGGTGAAAATAAGACCGAAAACAATAGATTATATATTCATTGGTTATAATTATAATAGCAGTGCATATAGATTTTTGGTTAATAAATCAAAAATAGTGAAAATATATGAAAATAATATTATTGAGTCAAAAGATGCTGAATTCTTTGAAACAATATTTCCTAATAAAAAGGAACAAGATGCCAAGTTATAATGAACAAGAAATTGAAAGTAGAATGCATACAAGCCAATCATGTATGATGATAAAACATCTACTTTGGAGACAATCTTATTTATTTATTAATAAAAGTATTAACTTATTAAAGGCATTTAATTATCTACGTGATGCTGTTTTTATAATATGTAAATAACCCATAGTTTTAAACAATGCTTTTAGAATCATGATGATGATTATGCTAATGAGATTTAAATTCTTCGAAAGCTTAAAACTAAAATAGTTTCAAATCGTTGGATTACTAAAAAGGGGATTAATAAATCCGGATAGATTGGTACATATGTTGCTTGCTCATTGGATGAGGATGATTGATCTCGTGATCATTTGTGTGGAGACACTAAAGTAAATATGTAGGTGCTTATTGGATAATAAGTTCACTGAACGTGACTCGTTATGGAATACCTAATGGAGTTTTACTTGCTTGTCAATAGTAATTCGTAATGTGATAGTACTACAAGTGATCCTTGAACTTAAGATCATCATAGTATCTTGTGTGTAATGAATTATACTTTGACTTATTCCTTAAGACTCTTAGGGTATATCAAAGGGTATGCTTAGATATAATAAGTTACATATGGAGATAATGAATGGTCAACAAAGAATCTACCACTTCTAGTAAAAGAAGAGATTTGTCCTATGTGATTCGTTAAATGATAACCCTATAGTTCTTGGCCAAGACAGAATAAATTAGAAAGGAATTTCTAATTTGCATTATTTGGAGTTGTGCATTTTCTAATCGAAATACATATAATTAAATAAAATAAGACTTGACAGTAATTCCAAGTCTTATATTTAATTGGGACATTGTATGGTGGAAGGATTGAATTGTATAGCAACTATTTACTCACAGGTTATTTTATGATTGAAATCTATATTATCTGGAAAGTCGTTGATCACTAGGGAGGCTTATCCCTATTGTAGAATAAATATTATTTATTTAAATAGATTATTAGTTTAATTTATTTATTTAAATAAGATTAGAATTGTTCTAATTGATTTATTCACAACCGGTTTAATATGGAGAGCCTAAAGGGTCACACCATAAAAGAAAGAATAATTATTTAAGAAGTTATGAAATAATCGTAATAATGCATTAAGTGTAATTAATTTAATCTATGGTGATAGAATAAATTAAATAGCTTAATGTATATTATTTAATATTTTGGAAATATTAAATATAAATTAATAAGAGGAGTCTTATTAATATTATTATAATTATTATTATTTTAATTTCTAAAGGAGTTTAGGAATTAATTTAATAATAGTACTCTCATTTATTCCTAATAAGATTAAGAGATAAATTAATTAAATGAATTTAATTAATTATTCCCAATGTGGTGGGAAACCTAAATTAATTAAAAAAATTTAATTAATTAAATGAAACCCCATGTCTAATATAATTAGAAGGGTTGACCAATATCTATATAAGAGGAGTCTTATAATAGATATCAGTTAATGCAATTTCAATTGTTGGAGAGTACTCCTTTTCTATAGAGGATAGAAAACTAGGGTTTAGCCAACCACCCTCCTTCTTGATAATTCCTCTTCCTTGGTGGATCACCTCTAGAGGCCAAACACTTGAGTGGCTAACGTTGATCAAAGGAAGGAATCTAACCCGAAAATTCAAGGAGATCATGAAGAACATGGAGTTGAACTCGTACTTGTGGAAGCTTCATTCTACAAGGATATGATTCCATAACTTCTTATTTATCGTTTTAAATTAATAATTTGCATAAAGGATGATCCGGGTAATTATTTTGTAAAAAAAATTTAAACTCTGATATACCATTCTTCCGCTAATTTTTATAATTTGATTGCGCCATGATTTCGTACAAACCCAAAAGTGTCAATAGAGCCAAACCTTTATGCAATTATTAATTATTTTTTTGATTCCATATATGTATGGGTTGTTGGGTTTGTACGTAACACAATCATGCAATCAAATCACATAAATAGGGCGGAAGCGTAAAAACTAGGTTTTCAAAAATTTATACAAACCCATTACCATGATCATTCTTGTGCATCAATTATCAGTGAATGAAGAAGGAGAAAAACAGAATTATACCTTTGAAGATCCAAGCTTCCTCAAGTACAAGTTCTACTCCTTTTATTCCTTTAATTCCTCTGTAGTGGCTCCTTCCCTTGATCAATGTCAGCCACCCAAATGTTTGGCCTCTAACGGTGATCCACCAAGGAAGATGAAGAGCTCAATAAGATGGGTTATTGGCTTAACCCTTGTTTCTATCTCTATAGAATATGTGTACTCCCAACTCTTGAAAAAATTCACGTACCTTATTTCTGATATAAGACTCTCTTATATAGATATTAGGTTAACCCTCCTAATCCAATTAGAATAGGGTTTTATTTAATTAATTAATTAATTACTTTTAATTAATTTATATCCTAATCTTTATTAGGATAGAGAGAGTACTGATATTATATTAATTCCTAAACTCCTTTAGAATTAAAATAATAATAATATTAATAATATTAATAAGACTCCTCTTATTAATTTATATTTAATATTTCTAAAATATTAAATAATAAACATTAAGCTATTTAATTTAATCTATCATCATAGATTAAATTAATTATACTTAATGCATTATTACTATCATGTCATTTTCTTCTTAAATAATTCTTCTTCCTTTTATAGTGTGACCCTTTAGGTTCTCCATATTAAACCGGTTGTGAATAAATCAATTAGAACAATTCTAATCTTATTTAAATAAACAAATTAAACTAATAATCTATTTAAATAAATAACATTTATTCTACAATAGGGATAAGCCTCCCTAGCGATCAACGACTTTCCAGATAATATAGATTTCAACATTAATCATAAAAGAACCTGTGAGTTAATAGTTACCGTACAATTCAATCCTTCCACCATACAATGTCCCAATTAAATATAAGACATGGATTTACTGTCAAGTCTTAATTTATTTAATCATATGTATTTCGATTAGAAAATGCACAACTCCAAATAATGCAAATTAGAAACCTCTTTCTAATTTCATTCTACCTTGGCCAAGGACTCCTGGGTTGTCATTTAACGAATCACATAGGACATATCTCCTCTTTTACTAGAGGTGGTAGATTCTTTATTGATCATTCATTATCTCCATATGTAACTCATTATACCCAAGCATACCCTATATATGCCTTAAAAGGCCTTAAGGAATTAGTCAAAGTATAATTTGTTACATACAAGATACTATGATGATCTCAAGTCCAAGGATCACATGTACTACTATCACATTAGGAATTCCTATTGACAGGCGAGTAAAACTCCATTAGGTATTCCATAGCTAGTCACGTTCAGTGAACTTATTCTACAATAAGCACCTACATACTTGCTTTAGTGTCTCCACACAAATGACCATGAGATCAGTCATCCTCATCCAATGAGCAAGCAACATATGTACCAATCTATCCGAATTTGCTAATCCCCATTTTAGTAATCCCACATCTGGGAACTATTTTAGTTTTTAAACTTTCTAAGAATTTAGATCTCATTATCATGATCTCATCATGATTCTAAAAGCATTGCTTAAAACTATGGGTTATTTACATATTATAAAAACAGCACCATGTAGATAATTATATGCCTTAAATGAATATTTTATTAATAAATAAATAAGATTGTTTACAAAGTATGTGCTTTGTCATCATACATGATTGGCTTGTATGCACACTACTATCAATCTCCCACTTGCACTAAAGCCAATCGCCATGGTATCTCATACCCATCTTCTCTAAGTGACGATCAAACTGCTGTTGTGTTAAAGCTTTAGTAAATGGATCTGCAATGTTGTCTTGAGAGTCTACACGCTCCAAGGTGACGTCTCCTCTTTCAATGATCTCCCTGATCAAGTGAAATCGCCGCAACACGTGTTTAGATATCTGATGAGACCTGGGTTCCTTAGCCTGTGCAACCGCTCCGGTGTTGTCACAGTATACGGGAACTGCTTCTCCAATGCTAGGAACCACACCAAGTTCAGTTATGAACTTCTTCATCCAAACCGCTTCCTTTGCAGCTTCACTTGCAGCTATATACTCTGCCTCAGTCACTGAATCAGCAACCGTTTGCTGCTTGGAACTCTTCTAACTCACTATACCTCCGTTCAAGGTAAACACATACCCTGAAACAGATTTACTGTCATCTTGGTCTGTTTGAAAACTTGAGTCCGTGAATCCCTCGAGTTTTAATTCAGACCCACCGTAGACAAGAAAAATATCTTTAGTCCTTCTCAAGTACTTTAGGATATTTTTCACTGCCTTCCAGTGCTCTTCTCCTGGATTCGACTGGTATCTGCTTGTTACACTAAGTGCGTGAGCAACATCCGATCTAGTACATATTATACTGTACATGATAGATCCTATTGCAGAAGCATAAGGGATCTTACTCATACGGTCTCTCTCCTCAGGTGTCTTTGGGGCCTGTTTCTTGGAGAGATTTATTCCATGGCTCATCGGCATGAGACCTCTTTTGGAATGTTCCATGCTAAACCTCTTTAGCATCGTATCAACGTACGTTCCTTGGGATAAGCCGAGCATCCTTTTAGATCTATCCTCTATAGATATTTATCCCCAAAATATAGGATGCTTCACCCAAGTCCTTCATGGAGAAGTTTTTAGATAACCAGATTTTAATGGATTGTAACATAGGAATGTCCATTCCCTATCAGTAATATATCATCAACATATAATACAAGGAATGATACTGCGCTCCCACTAACCTTCTTGTGTACACATGGTTCATCCTCATTTTTGATAAAATCAAACTCTTTGATTGTCTCATCAAAACGAATGTTCCATCTACGAGAAGCTTGCTTCAACCCATAAATGGATCATTGTAGCTTACAGACTTGATTTGTTCCAACTTTTGAAATAAATCCCTCTGGCTGTGTCATATACACATCCTCCTCAAGTTTCCCATTGAGGAAGGCCGTTTTCACGTCCATCTGCCAGATCTCATAGTCGTTGTAAGCTGCAATCGCAAGCAAAATCTGAATGGACTTGAGCATGGCTACTGGTGAGAAGGTTTCATCATAGTCAACTCCTTGTCTTTGTTTGAAACCTTTTGCAACCAGTCGGGCCTTATAGGTCTCTACCTTTCCGTCTGCTCCAGTCTTTTTCTTAAAAACCATTTACACCCAATAGTTTTAATACCTTCAGGTGGTGAAACCAAAGACCATACTTTGTTTTCATACATGGAGTCCATTTCGGATTTCATGGCTTCAAGCCATTTCCCTGAGTCTTTATTACTCATAGCCTGTTCGTAATTCAATGGATCATCATCATTCATGATGTGTACCTCATCGTCATCCTCTATAATGAATCCATACCTCTTAGGTATCTTCGGTACTCTTCCATGACTGTAATGATATGGCCATGAAATTTAAACTGGAGACTCACGTTAATATGTGTAAGATCCCGCCAAGAGTTGGGAATTTCTGGAGTTAAGTGTGAGGTAGTTATTTTCTTAAGGAATTAACTAGAAATGGATTTTTGGAAAATACTCAAGTAAGTTAAAAAATTCCAGAAAAATTCTTTTTGTGTATGGAATACATGTATATATGATTGGCCAAAAGATAGAAAAATAATAAACTGATTTTGTATTTTCGTGAATAGTGTATTTCAGCTTCCTGAAATGAACATTTCAGGTTACTGAAATGAGAAACTGAAATGTCAGAAGAGATGTCATTTTTGTTTTAGCTTGCTGAAATAGAAATTGAAATGATATATGACTTATCTAAAATAATATTAAAGCTTTGAGATCGAGTTAATTAACAATAAATGTGTTAATTGTCGGATAGGGTGATCAGGACACTGAATCGAGACCGAAGTCCAACCAAACCGAAATAGTTAGACTTGATAAGTGTTTATACAGGTTATAAACACTGATGTGACTACGTGTTGATGTGTCTAGGACATATATTAACTGTGAATTACAGTGCTATGTGTTGTGATTTGTTGTGCTAATTGTGAGACCGATATTGTTAATTATAGGTCTTTCAAACGCAGATAGAATATATTGTGTATCAGTAATCAACGAAGAAGGAAAGTTTCCTTAACTCAATCTCAAGTTATTACTTTTCAAATATAGTGGTGGTTAATTATTGCTGATTATACCACGTCTGAGAATTATTGTTGATTATTCGCAGTTAGTGCATGGTTATTAATTCAAATTGAATTATTGATTTTTGAGAATATGCTTGGGGAATAACTGTTGTTGGTTATTCACATCCGTAGAAGTTATTATTGATTGCAAATAGTAAAGTTAATTTATGTCTATTATTGAATCGTGTTGAGATATGTCGTAGCTAATTGTTTTGGCTAGGCGAACAATTGTTGAAACTTGATAGGTTCGAGAAGTGAACTCAATTATTATTGACAGGTCAATGCTAAATATTCCGGCTAGATTGAGAAATTTATTAGATATTAAAATCATTGTATTTCGTTATTGTGATTCGAATCTGATTATAAGACTGAGAAGAACAACCTTTTTATATAAAAAGGGGCTTTGTGGTCGTATATTCGGCAGTTGAGCGCGTGTGAGTATTATGCATAATATAGGATATAATGAAGCTGATCACTTTATATTCTTGCAGAGGGGTATGATTTAATCTTTATAGTTATCTGATACACCTGGGTACTTCAAAGTAAAACCTTTGATAGTTACTCGAGAAGTTCAAGATCCTGTAGGGTTGCTCAACATAAAATCTGGATAATATTCCACTTTGTTATTGTGTAGAATTGATTTTTGTTATTCAATTGAGATATTTCGAAAGCGTTTTACTCTTTCACTATCGAATTATTGTTTTGCCTAAAATGCGAGAAAGTCTTGTTATTGATTAACGATTTGTTCAACTAATTCAAAGTCCTTTGAACTTTGGTGATATTCTATCGAATTGATAGTCTTATATTCTTGATTCTTATACTTTATTGTATAATTTAACTTGTGGAGCAAATTTGTTGCTCACCCTTGCTTAAATATAATATTTCAGCTAGGAACGAGGTAGCCGGAGGGGCAGAGAAGGACAAAGGCAAAGGTGTATTGCTGGAGTAGTTATAATGAACATATTTATTATGTTGTTTTGGATAACCCTTTTTGTATATCTAAGGGTATATTTGTTATGTTAAGGTTAGAAAACCTGGGACAATGTATTAACAATATCAGTTAATGAGATGTATATTTCTATTCATAAATAAATGGGTAGTTAGATGGTATTTATATGTTGGATCGTGAACGCCAAACTCGGGGGTCAGGTAAACCGGATTTGGGGGCGTCACACTCAATCTTTATATTTGTTATGTGAGTTAAAGCATATATGTTATGTTACTTTAATGATTATGAGATGTATGTTAAGTATATTATTATGTGCTATGTGATGCATGAAAACTGTTAGTTCTTGCTGAGCTGTCGAGCTCACTCTTGCAAATAACCATTTTTGCAGGTCAGGGATGCAAGGTAATGATACGTGCTAGTTAAACTTTAATTGAGATCAATAGCGATGCAAGAAATTATTTATTCTAGATGAGTAATGTAATTATTTTAAATGTAACATGATTGTTAAATTGTAAGTTGAGTTATTCGATGTATATGGATATTGCTTTTATAATGTAAGACTTGTATAGTCATTTTGTTGTAACGATTCATGATATAGATTTGAATCAAAGTTATGTAATGTAAAGGTTGTGATTCAGGGCAATAAAGAAAGATTTTATAGAAGTTTTAACTATTTCGCATATTTAGTGTTTTTAATATTGAATAATGATGTAAAGATAGATTAAAGTTGAATTGTTAATGATCGAGAAGGAGAATATTATTGTATAATTTTTGGGGTCGTTACAGCGACCGCGCCAATATGTAGAATGAACAGAGCATGTTAATTGTAATTTGAAACTTTATGCATGCTTGTATTGTTATCTAAATCTGTAATACATGTTTAGTGGTATGTCTGGATGTCAATGAGCATGCTAACAATAGAATCATAGATTCGATGAGTATGTGAGATGTAATACCCGAGAATTTCCATGAATAAGGATTTATATTGATAGTAATGAAAGTCGAATATTTATTTAAATATAATATTTATGTGTTATGAGATGAGCTAACTCAGTTATTTTAAATTGAATATATAATAATTGAGGAAAATGTGGAGTTTATGATAAGCTCGAAGAACGCCTTGTGTGGAACGATGATGAGAATTATGATTTAATTAATTTAAAGGATGAAGGAATTAATAAATGATTAATTAGTGTTATATGGATTTATTATTATTATAAGTGATAACCTATTAGAGAGTGGGATTAAATAATTGAAGAATTTATTTAATATCATTGTCAATTAATTGATATTATGAGAAATAACTATCAATGAGTAATTAATTGATAACGTGTTGATTTATTATTATTGCAAGTAATAGAATAATAATAAGTAAATTGTTTATAAATATAATAAGAATTATATTTATTTAAATGTTTAGGAATGCGATAATTAATGGTATAATAATGTTAATAATTGTTGTTATGGATAATAACCGGTTAATAGAGTAAATGAATAATTAATATAATGATTACTCAATTAATTGTTATGTGAATGTATGCGATAATTGAACTTATAATATATAGTGGTGCAATGTAACGCATCAATGTGACTATATTATATATATAAACTATATGTTAAGACTAAATAAATTATATGAATGTATCATGAGGTTATGTGACAATGTGTGTAAGTGATCATTTAATAAGTACCTCATGAATATATTATAAACAATTGTTGATTAATGAATACTTCAATAATTTAATATAATTGAAATAATATAATTGAAATAATGTAATAGGATAATACCCAATTGAATTATATTCGGTGTTAATGAAATGTACATGGATTATATATGTGCAAATTATATTTACTAAATTGTAATATTGTTCCTCATTAGAAATACATTGCGACTCTAAGTAAATTATAACCTATGTATATTATATGTGTAAATAGTAAACTAAGTGTTATACTTAGTTCAATTCCAAAATGCTGAGCTCTAAATTCCTTTACCCATAATAAGAGGTTCCCTTTCCTTCTCACGTGCATAGCTATAAGGCCTAAGCCTATTTCCTCCTCAAACTCAGCAAAGATCATAGCAATAATTCATGGGGAGTGGGTTTCATGATGCATTTCACCAACTAATCACCAACTCCTTCTTAACCACCATGTAATCAAATCTTCCCATTGGTTTAATTTGAAGTGCAAAAGCATTGCCTGTGTATTGATTTTTTCTATAAGTATAGCTCTTTCCCTTCTCTTTTTAATTTGCTGTTACACTGAGATATAGAGAAAGGGAGATATCAGTTGAGAGAGATTATAGTAGTGGCATAGCAGCAAGCTCAGTTCACAGTTAGCAGAGGTATAACACCTCTTGTTCTTCATTCTTGCTTCTGAAATTTTGAAATTCTAATTCTTGACTTGAACATGAAATTCATAATTTTGTGATTCAGAAATGTTTGTTAATTGTTGTATTAGCTTTCAACTATGTTAGAAAGACAATGTAGATGGTTTTCAAACGAATTCGTAGAAAGAATTGGAAATTGGCTTAGACTTCTGCCGAAGCAGAAGCCTGTTCAGTGCTAGCCTAGACCCGATGCAGCTGCACCAGTATTGAACTACGGCGCAGCGCAGCTGCGCCAGGCCCCTGTCCTTGTTTTCCTGCTTTTGTTACAATCTGTTTAATGTTAACCTATTGATACTACTTAGACAAGCATGAGGAATATGTTAACATGGGTATATATGTTTCTTGAGGTAGTATGTGTTGTTTTAACTTCATTAATATACCTTGCTAAGTGAACTTAGAGTTTTAAAAGGAACTTAGAGTTTTTAAAGTGAACTTTGACATGTATGTATCATATCTACATTCTGATTTTGCGAGCATGATCGTATGATCTAAATAAACATGAAGAGTTAGTCTAGAGTGTTGAGATTACTCTAGCATACATGGTTTGCATTTAAAACGATTTCAAAAGGTAAACTTAAAAGTTTTGGAAAGCTAAGTTGTATGAACATGATGTCATAGTATTTTGATATTTTTGGACGTGCATAATAGTGTTTCTAACATCACTTAGTTGGCCTATATGTATACCTACCATGTTGGATACCATGAAAGCTAGTTAAACATGTATAAGATATGATTTAAAGTAATAAAAGATGTTATCCATGCATGAATGTTATGAACACACGTAATCATGATTGTTAATTGATTATATGACCATCTCACGTGTTTACACGACAAACATGTTAGCCTATATACTTTCATGACCTTATTGGACCTTAAACCTTTAAAAGTTCCAACTAGAGGTATAATACGTAAGCATAGACTTGAGACGACTCTATGAGAGTCCAAGACTTCTTAAAATGTATGATTGCTATGTGTTAACCTTCTGGTATGCTAAAAATGGGATGGAACTAAAGAAACAAAAACACAACTCAGGTCTGGCCAGGGGACAGCGCAGCTGCACCGTCCCTAGGCTGGATTTGGGCGCAGCTGCGCCAGGCTGATTTCAGAGTTTAGGCAGTTTGCTTATTATGATTTTAGTAGTTAACCTATTATGATGCCTAAGTTGTTAAAACTTGGTCAGATCTCTATTGATATATGTTTACAAGTGAAGGTAGTATAACATAATGATGTTTAACTTATAAAAGGAACTTTGGAGGGAGTAATGACATAACTAACTTAGTGTTATGATTTGCTAATAATAACATACTTGATACGACTATGTTACATGACTTCATAACTTCTTACATACGTATATGGCTATATGATTGAGTTAGAATAGTATGTGTATATCTAACTTACATATCGAGCTTGAGTACCGAATGTGCTTAGCTAATGAAAATTCGACATATAAATATATTATGATAGTATTCGAAAGTGTTGATTAACTTTACGTGGATAGACTACGCTTAAGGCAAGTATCTAAACCTTATCTCTTTGGATGCAAGTTCCCTAACTTACACTATTTTATTGTGCAAGTTTTCTTGAACTCGTTCTTGTATTATTAATTGCAAATATCCTAACCCTTGAATTTACTTTATGCAATGGATCCTTGTGAAAGCAAGTTTTCTTACTTACTCGTATAAATTGAGTTAGTATGCTTATTGAATAAACTCTTGTCTTATGAAAGCTATTATTCATGTTGAACTTAATATTGTTCTTAAATATCGTGAAAGTGTCTATGCCATTTGATTCGGCTAGACTATATGCATATTTAGAAAACTATCCAAACCAATTGATTGGTGCGAAATCTTTGAAAACTGAGTTGAACAACCCTTATGGTAAGGGGAGTGTATATATTGTTGGAAGCCCAACACACGCGTGAAAATTATTGTGGTGTTATGCATAACATAGAGTATTGTAGACTGATCATCTATCATACTTATTTTTGGGTTATCAATTTAATATTGATAATTCTAGTAGAGGTTCAATAGTCCTTAGTGTCTGCTCAGTATAAATTATTTTATCCAATTGGATACGTTGATGGCCTTTGAATTTATATATAGCTGTTGGTCTATAATGAACTATCGTTTCATATTCCAAGGTTTTGATTTGAGAATTGTTGATACTCGTTGCTCATGATGTTATTCTTCAAACTCTTGATTATCAGCGAGATTTTACCTTGATATTTCAAACTTGTGTTGTAAAACTCTTCACATTTATCGTATATTACTTGCTGGGCAATATGTGCTCATTTTTGCTTTTCCTAAAAATATTTCAGTTAAGGCAGAGCAGGGCGGACCTTCGGGCATCGATAAGGGCAAGGGCAAGGCTACTGACTAGCTAGTCCCTTTATGATTTAGAAATTCTGGTGTTGTATTATGACAACTACGATAATGTATTAAGACTGATTCAAAACTATGTTTAAACTTAAGTAGGGTTTTGTAATAAGTCTTTATTTGATATTATTATGTAATCTATTAAGTACTGTAGGTTACAAGACTGGGGGAATAAATATAATAAATCATTGTATATTATTCTAGATTATGCATTGTGATTGTATGATTTTAGTTATTATTATTAGAACATGACGAACTGAATTCGAGGCATGGCGACCCGAATTTGGGGGTGTCACAGGTTGGTATCAGAGCTGTAGTTATAAACCTTAGGAGTGAGTGTCCTTAGATTAAAACATAGGAGAACTTAGAAAGTTAGAAGGAGATAAAACTCATATAGAATTTTCCTTGAGAGACTTAGTGTGTTATGAAATGTAACTTAATTCTATACAATGAACTTATATTTTATTTAACATTCTAATGGAGTTGTTGTTTGTTTGTCTTGTGTTTATGATTGTAGGATGGCAGAAATAGGAGTACCTAGTAGAGTGGCAGAGGAGGATCCCAGAGATATACATGTAGTATACGAGGCACCTCTAGAGGTCATACTTGTGCAGGCTGTTCCACCATCCGAGTCTGACGATGAGGATGAGATCGAGGTAGAGTTTGATCCAGAGGAGGAACCCATGGAGGACGAGCCTGTAGAGGATGAGTCTACGGAGAGCGAGCCCATGGAGGACTCTTACGAGCCTAACCTAGAGGAGCATATAATGGGAGAGTACGAGGAGCGTATTCTAGAGTTAGACTGCAGAGTGCAGGAGCTGGAGGCTGAGGCTCAGGAGAGAGAGTCCGAGTTCCAGAATCTGAGGGACGAGGACCATCAGAGGAAGCTAGTGATGCAAGAGTTAGAGGTGGAGATTGCCTATCGCAAGGAGGTAGGGATCTAGATGGGGACCTTGTTTCACAAGTCGATAGCAAGGAATGTGGATTTGCCAGGAAAGCTAAAAGACGTAAAGTAGAAGGAACTGAGCGAGAAGACAGAGAAAGAGGCACTCCGTACTCAGCTAGAGTTGGAGGTTATGGATAGGATCCACTTCGAGGAGAAGTGGGAAGTAGCGAATGAGAGGGTAGACGACTTGGAGGATGAAGTCAGATGCAAGAAGAGGAAGATGAACAAGATGGGGTATGTGTTCCGTTCAGCTTTTGAGAGGGTAATTAATGGTGTATACCACTACCCAGTGGAGCAGGGACAGACCCTACATACTTTGAGCCGAGATCTGATATCATACATAACACAGATCGAGTACAAGAGCGCTGTGGAGCGTGGGATGATGGGATGAGACCCTTAGCTAGACTAGTAGTAGCTTAGTGATTTTCTTTTGTGATGTATATACTGTGTTGTAATCCTAATCTTTCGTGTAAGATACGGGATAGTGATGTAAACCCCTAGTAGGCTTATGTTATAGGGGTAGTAGGTCGATATATTCCCCATCTTTTATGATATTAGGGGATATATGTGATGACATTTATAGCAGTATGCTAGGGAAAATCATGTAATGAAACGAATTGGCATATGAATATAAATGATCTTATTTCAGAAACGTGTTATAAAATTTTATGCCTTTAGTATTAAAGAAATACTTAAGTAATATAATTGAGTATTAATAAAATGAAAAATTTTTGGTGCAGAAAATGCCACCCAGACGTAGATTAACTGCACCTGAGGAATCAGTGAACAATGAGAGAGAACAAGTAGACCCGATCCAGAAGTTAGTAGATCTGTTAGGAGAAGCTCTTAGGGGAAGGAACAACGAACCTGTTCGCCCCAATCCTCAAGCAGTACCAGTCACAAACTTTAAGGACTTTAGGAGTGTAGGACCCCAAGAGTTCAAGGGTACTATCGACCCTATCATTGCGCAGACTTGGATAAAAAAGATCGAGAAGGCTTTCACCATCGCTCAATTGGGTGAAGACTAGAAGACGGTATTTGCTACGTATATGATGAGAGGCGAAGCCAACTATTGGTGGGAGGCTAATCAACAAAGAGCTGGAGAAGGGATAATAGCTTGGGAGAGATTTAAGACACTGTTCTTCGAGAACTACTTCCTGAAGAGCATGAAGAATAGGATGGAGGATAATTTTTTGGAACTTAAGCAAGGGGATATGACGGTGGCGCAGTACGCGGCTAAGTTCAATGAACTAGCGTGATTTGCAGAACACCAAGTGGGAGACGAAGAGAGGAAGGCGAGATGTTTTGAACACGGACTGAAGCCTTGGTTGTTTAATAAGGTATCAGTTCTTCAAATTGATTCCTGTAACGATTAAGATTTTATAATTAATTTTAATATTTATTGAGATAAATAAATATTTTATGTGATTTATTTATTGAGTTAAATAAATAAATTATGTGATTTATGGAGTGATTTAATTAAGTGTTATATACTAATTAAATGAATGTGTAATATTTATTTAATTAATATTAATGTTATATTATAGTTCTAATTTAATTGAGATAATTGAATTAGATGAATTATGTGATGAAGTGTTACATGGATTATAATTAGCGAGTAATTATAATTATGTGGCAATTTTATGTGATTAATTGATGTTAGATTTTAATTGATTAAATTAGATGATTGATATTTAATTAATTAAAATGTGACATTAAAGTATGCATTAAATAATTTGTTAAAATAAAAAGGAAAAGAATTTTAAATAATTTTTACCAAACAAGGCCCTTGCTTTTGTTTTAAAAATTGTTGCCAAATAGGGCCCTTGCACTAGCTTAAACCTAATTTACCTAAACCATGCCTAAGTAAGTAAAACTAGTTTCTAATTTTCTTGTAGCCAAACAAGCCAAGTTGGCTTTTGAATTTTGTAACTTACATAATAAATGTATTTATTATATATATTAAGTAATTAGCAGTTACATATATATCATTAGTATACGTATATTATATCAGTTACAATATATCTAAACTACGTTAGTTTTTCCTAAGTCTAAACTAAGAACTAAGAAGAAAAGAAAGCAGAGAAAAGGAAGAGCAGAGAAGAGAAAAGAGGAAGAAGAATTGTTAGAATTGAACTCACATTGCTTTCTCTTTCAATCTATTAACAAAATGTATTATCTATAATCTCTAATTATTATAGAACTCAATTCATATGTTTTATGTATTTTATTCTCTGTCAAAAGTTGAGTTTTCATGAAGTTGTATAATTGTGACTATGTATATATGATGTTCATAGGTTTTCATATGTAATTATGTTCATATCATGTCTATATGTGATGATATGCTTAATTAGTTGTTTAATTCATGAATATGTATATATATATATATATGATATAATGGAGAATTTATGTTTTTCAAAAGTCACAGTGAAGTGTCTGGGAAAAATAAAGTTTCTCATAGAAATCAAAATATATGTTGATTGTTAATTTTGTATAAATTAATTATGGAATATGTTATTTTGTTTAGAAATTAGTTGATTGGGATTGGAATTGTGAGAATTGGTTTTAAAACAAATTCGCAGTGTTCAATTTCATCTAGAACACTGACATTGGTAATTTTTTTAAATTTTTGTAAAAATTAAGCGTTGTAGTTTTGCTAATTGATGTATTAGTGTGTTTAAAACATGTTAGAAGCTTTGCACTTTGTTTCTGTAAAGTTTTATATGAAAATTGTTGGCTGAATTGAGAATTCATTGTAGGGAATTAAGCCAAATTGGCTTTTCTCTGCACTATTCGTGAAGCTGCTCTGTTTCTGTTCGCTGCCGGCGCAGCTGCGCAGACAGTAAGGGTAGAAGCGGCACAGTTGCGCCGCTGGGTTTTCGCAGGTTTGGCCCCTGCGCAGCTGCGTCGGTGTCAAGGCTAAAGGTGGCGCAGCTGCGCCGTGTCCCGGGCAGTGGCAGTGACTTTAGTTTTTGTGCAGTGTTAATTCTAAGCTTAGTTTAATTATTCTATGACAAGGAGCATGTATCTAGCTGCTATAACATGTGTTATAATTTGAGAAAAAGGAAGTTTTGAAAAACTAATATGGTATTTAAATTATAAACCATAATTGTTTAATTGTACAATAAGTTACTTAATTATAATTTTATTAATTATAATTAATAGTACATGTTTAATTTAAATTATAATTTTTGTGAAATTATAATGTATAGAAGTTGATTTATTTTAATCAATTAGATGTTAAATTAAATTATAATTTATGAATGTCTCATTATGGATTATAAATTGATAATTTCATGATTAATTATATTTTGTGTAATTAAATGCATGATGTGGTTTAATTGATTATAATTATTTATAATTTAAATGGTAATTATAATTTAAGTAATTATAATTTGATTAAGTGTTTGAATTATAATTGTTTAATTATAATTTAGTTAAATACATAATTGATTTAATTAACTATGTGATAGCTGATTATTATTATTTGAGTGAGTTAACCATGAGAGTTAACCACTTATGTGAATTAGTTACGTGTTAACTAATTTAGGTTATTGTGATTGAATATATATGTGTAGGAAGTATTAAAGTACGTGAATTGTGTTAAGTAACTTGCGCTTGAGGCAAGTCTTCTAAACCCTAAACTCGTTAATTTTATGCAAGTCTTCTATACCGTAAACTCGTTAATTTTATAGAAGTTTTCTAAACCCTAACCTTGTATAATTTCTTGAGTTCATATATTCTTGTTAAGAATGTCCTTTTCATTTCTGTATTGGACAATTGTTTATTTAATTGAAATGATCTTAGCTTATTGTTCAAGTAAGATCTAGTTATTATTTTAATTGCTTTAAATTTACTTCTAAAGCATATGTTAATTCATAATTCTTTTATTTATGAATTATTGAAAGTCGATTCAACTAATCCTTAGTTGATGAACGTGAATTCTAAATTACCCTTGTAAGGTTATCCAAACCAAACTTTCTTTGGTGCGGACTCGAATTCAAATTACTGAGTTGACCAACCCTATTTACTAGGGGAGGTTACTACGCATAGCATTAAGATGTTTGTGCACAATACATGGTACAAAGGGCTGATCCCCCTAAGTACGAGTTAAGGTCTATAGTCTTATTGACTGTTAAAGGTTTAAATAGAAATATTTATAACCTAGGATAATAGTTCAAAGGTCTTATGACCCTCAGATAAATTCTATATTCGAATTTTAATGTTGATAGAGAATTATTATTCAATTCTTTATTATTGAAGCAATCTAAGTTGTTCAGATTCTTTTAAATATATCCTTTTATGTCTATGTTATTGTTAAACTCCAGTGAGCTGTGGTTTGCTCACTCTTGCATTAAATAACAATTTCAGTTAAGGTCGATAACGCTGATGCTCCGTCTACGAGTAAGGGCAAGGGAAAGCAAAGCAAGTGAAGACTTGTTTTTTTTTATTATATTGAGAATGATTTTAATAAGACTTGAATGTTATGTTTTTGTTTCCGCACTTTATTATATCCATGTCAGGGTTAGAGTAAATCGGAATTATCTTGAAAAGGTTGTAACCCTTGTTTTAAGGGAGATTTATCTATTCTAATTTAAGTTGTAGTTTATTTTACATTATTCATTGGGTAGATGTATGTTATATTAGAAAGTGAACACCAAATCATGTGAAAACGAAGTACCCGGATTTGGGGGTGTCACAGGTTGGTATCAAAGCTGTAGGTTATGAAACCTTAGGTGGGGAAAAACCTTAGGTAGTAGCCTTATGGTAAGTTCGAAAAGATAGTGATGCTAGGTAAAGATAATAAACTACCTTATGTGCCTATGTGTTTACATTATAGTATTCGAAGAGTGACGATTCGTGATCACGTAATAAAGAACTTTAAAATTCTTTTGTCAGGATGTCGAACGTGGGAGAACATAGTCAGGCTAGAGAGGATGTACCTCAGGTGCCTAGAGAGGAGGAACCCCGTGACATACATATTGTCTGGGAGCAGCTGGTTAGGAGAGAGCCATCTCCAGTGATCACCGTAGCTGGTCGGGAGCGTGAGCTGACACCTATTCGAGAGGATGAGGACGAGGACGAGTCAGAAGAGGAGGAAGAGGAGGAAGAGGATCCCAAAGAGGAATTCCCACCTCACTCTTCTAGTGTTGAGATGTACGAGGCAGTCTACGATAGCAATGTGGAACTTCATGGACGAATAGGAGATCTCGAGGAGACTATTCAGCAGCGTGATGAGACTATCGAAGAGATGGATAGTGCACTAGGAGATGCACAGTGGAACCTGATACATATGGAGGTCGAAAGAGATGCTGCTCATTTTGAATTGGCAAAGCTGAAGCAAGACATCCAGGAGGAGTCGAGGAAGCGTTACAGAGCTGAGGAGTCAAGCTTGAGGGCTAATCAACGAGCCGATCGAGCTGAAGGTGAAGCTGAAGTCAAGAGAGCCAAGCTGAGGGAAATAAGATATGTTTTTCATACAGCGATAGAGAGAGCTCAGGACCGTATTTTCTACTACCCAGCTCAGTTCCAAGGTTTACCGTGGTATATGGTGGACCAAAGAACGACATTTCGGGTAATGGAAGAGGAACGTGGAGAGGCTGTGCGACGTATTAATATGCATAGGCAGTAGCAGCAGTAGCAGTAATAGTAGTTGTAGTAGTAGCAGTAGTAGTAGAGCTTTTATTTATGTATTTCTTTTTGTATTAAATAATGTAAATTCCATAATTTGAGATAAGAATGGGATGAGTTAATAATATAATCCTGCAACTTTTCCAGTTCAGGAAGGATGATGTAAATGGCAGAAATACTATCTGATTGATGTTTTAAAACTACGACTAATGAATAAAAGAAGTCGGTAAACCTTACGACTCCGTCGAAGTTGGTGTTCAATGGTAGCAAATCGCCTAGGCAAGCGAGTTGTCTGACTTTTATGCAAGCCAAGAAACTTCTGACGCAAGGCTGTGTAGGATATCTAGCCTACATAGTAGATTCGCGTAAGGAAAGCCCGAAGCTGGAGGAGATATCGGTAGTTAAGGAGTTTGTGGACGTTTTCCAAGAAAATTGCCAGGACTTCCGCCAGATAGGGAGACAGAGTTCGTGATTGATCTAGCGCCGGGAACTTCTCCGATTTTGAAGGCTCCGTACCGAATTGCTCCAGTCGAGATGAAGGAACTGATGGTTCAACTGCAAGAACTGCTAGACAAGAAGAATATTCAACCGAGCGTTTCGTCGTGGGGAGCGCCTGTCTTATTCGTGAAGAAAAAGGATGGGTCGATGAGTCTTTGCATTGATTATAGAGAGTTGAATAAAGTTACGATCAAGAATATGTATCCTTTACCTAGTATCGATGACTTGTTTGATCAACTGAAGGGTGCGAAATACTTCTCAAAAATCGATTTGAGAAGCGGGTATCAGCAATTGAAGGTGAGGAAGGAAGATATACCAAAAATAGCTTTTAGAACTCGGTATGGTCATTATGAGTTCTTGGTGATGTCATTTGGTCTCACGAATTCCCCAGCTGCATTTATGGAGCTAATGAACAGGGTGTTCAAGCCATTTCTGGACAAGTTCGTGGTAGTGTTCATAGATGACATCCTGGTTTATTCCAAGACTGAGGAGGAGCATGTTGAACACTTACGACTAACCTTAGAAGCACTGAGACGAGAGAAGCTTTACGCTAAATTCTTGAAATACAAATTTTGGTTGGAACGTGTGCAATTCCTTGGCCACGTGATCGACAAGGATGGTATTTCGGTAGATCCGTCGAAAGTTGAGGTCGTAATTAGTTGGGAACAGCCGAAGGCGCCGTCTGAAGTGAGAAGTTTTTTAGGATTGGCTGGTTATTACCGAAGATTTATTCATGACTTTTCTAGAATCGCAATTTCGTTGACGAATTTGACTCGTAAAATAGTTAAGTTTGTTTGGACGGAGAAGTGTGAGGAGAGTTTTCAAGAGCTGAAGAAGAGGTTGAGTACTGCGCCTGTATTGTCTTTACCGGATAGTTCGGGGAATGCCGTAGTATATAGCGATGCCTCACATAAAGGATTAGGCTGTGTATTGATGCATAGCGGCAAAGTCATTGCCTATGCGTCACGTCAGCTGAAGGATTACGAGAAGGGGTATCCGACCCATGATCTAGAATTGGCGGCAGTAGTGTTTGCCCTAAAGATTTGGAGGCACTACTTATATGGAGAAAAGTGTGAAATATACACAGATCACAAGAGTCTGAAGTATATATTTACCTAGAAGGATTTGAACATGCGCCAAAGAAGGTGGTTGGAACTGATTAAAGACTACGATTGCGAGATACTTTACCATCCGGGTAAAGCTAACGTTGTTGCAGACGCATTGAGCAGAAAAGGTCGGGAGAAGCTGAACGTATTAACTGATCAGGATCGGTTAATAGAATAGATGGCTAGATTGGAGTTGGAAGTGAAGTTTCCAAAAGAATCAAATGAGATGTTGTTTCAAGTAACCACTGGTTCTACTTTAATAGACAAAGTGAAAGAAGCACAACTTCATGATGAAGAATGTAAAAAGATTCGGACGAGGTTAACTGATGGCGAAGAGTTCAAGTTCAAGGTCGATAATGAAGGACTGTTACGATTTGAAGGTAGAATCTTGGTACCGCCACTACCAGAGGTCAAAGAGGAGATTTTGAGCGAAGCTCATAGTTCTAGATATTTTATTCACCCTGGGAGTACGAAGATGTACCAGGATCTCAGGCATCATTTTTGGTGGCCGAATATGAAGAGGGACGTGGCTGAATGTGTTGTAAAATGCTTAACGTGTCAGAAAGTCAAAGAAGAACACTAGAGACCAAGTGGTTTGCTGCAACCGTTAGAAATTCCAGAGTGGAAGTGGGAGCACATCACGATGGATTTTGTGGTAAGACTTCCAACGACTCAGAAGGGATATGATGCGATATGGGTTATAGTGGATCGACTGACAAAGTTAGCCTATTTTCTACCGATCAGGGTCAAGTACAACCTGGATAAACTAGCGAAGCTCCACGCGAAGGAAATTATTTCTCGACATGGAGTTCCGGTGTCGATTGTGTCCGACAGAGATCCACGTTTCACGTCTAATTTCTGAAAGCGATTGCAAGAATGTATGGGAACGTAATTGTGAATGAGTACAGCGTATCATCCTCAGACTGATGGACAGAGCGAGAGAACGATTCAGACGCTTGAGGATATGCTGAGAGTTTGTGTGATGGACTTCAAAGGAAGCTGGGAGGATCATCTACCGTTGGTGGAGTTCGGCTACAATAATAGTCATCATGCGAGTATTGGCATGCCGCCTTACGAAGCATTATAGGGCAGAAAATGCAGAACTCCTTTGTGCTGGGATGAAGTCGGTGAACGTCAATTGTTGGGACCAGAATTGGTACAACAAACCGCTGAAATTGTGAAGCTGATCAAAACGAGATTAGTTGCTGCTCAAGACAGATAGAAGAAGTATGCCGATTTACATCGACAGAATCGAGAATTCTTACCAGGAAGTTTCGTTTTTCTGAAGGTATCTTCTTGGAAAGGGAAAATTTGATTCGGTAAGAAGGGGAAGCTGAGTCCCAGATTTATTGGACCTTTTGTGGTACTACGAAATGTGGGCGAGGTTGCTTACGAGATTGCATTACCTCCGGAGCTCGAGAATATACATAATGTCTTCCATATTTCTGTGTTAAGACCTTACAAGCACGATTATAAACATATAATACAATATGAACCTTTAAAGTTTGATAAAGACTTAACATATGAAGAAGTGCCTGTTCAAATAATTGATAGAAAGGAACAAGTACTTAGGAATAAAGTGATACCTTCTGTTAAGGTAATCTGGATAAACCACAGTGCTGAAGAAGCTACGTGGAAACTCGAAGATGTTATGATGAAGTCTTATCCGCATTTATTTTCTTAGTTATGTGTAACCCCTTATATACTGATTCTGGGGACAGAATCCTTTTAAGGAGGGAAGAATGTACTAGACGAGATTTTTTTTATGTGTGATTCTGGGGACAGAATCCTTTTAAGGAGGGAAGATTGTAACGATTGAGATTTTATAATTAATTTTAATATTTATTGAGATAAATAAATATTTTATGTGATTTATTTATTGAGTTAAATAAATAAATTATGTGATTTATGGAGTGATTTATTTAAGTGTTATATACTAATTAAATGAATGTGTAATATTTATTTAATTAATATTAATGTTATATTATAGTTCTAATTTAATTGAGATAATTGAATTAGATGAATTATGTGATGAAGTGTTACATGGATTATAATTAGCGAGTAATTATAATTATGTGGCAATTTTATGTGATTAATTGATGTTAGATTTTAATTGATTAAATTAGATGATTGATATTTAATTAATTAAAATGTGACATTAAAGTATGCATTAAATAATTTGTTAAAATAAAAAGGAAAAGAATTTTAAATAATTTTTACCAAGCAAGGCCCTTGCTTTTGTTTTAAAAATTGTTGCCAAACAGAGCCCTTGCACTAGCTTAAAACTAATTTACCTAAACCATGCCTAAGTAAGTAAAACTAGTTTCTAATTTTCTTGTAGCCAAACAAGCCAAGTTGGCTTTTGAATTTTGTAACTTACATAATAAATGTATTTATTATATATATTAAGTAATTAGCAGTTACATATATATCATTAGTATACGTATATTATATCAGTTACAATATATCTAAATTACGTTAGTTTTTCCTAAGTCTAAACTAATAACTAAGAAGAAAAGAAAGCAGAGAAAAGGAAGAGCAGAGAAGAGAAAAGAGGAAGAAGAATTGTTAGAATTGAACTCACATTGCTGTCTCTTTCAATCTATTAACAAAAGGTATTATCTATAATCTCTAATTATTATAGAACTCAATTCATATGTTTCATGTATTTTATTCTCTGTCAAAAGTTGAGTTTTCATGAAGTTGTATAATTGTGACTATGTATATATGATGTTCATTGGTTTTCATATGTAATTGTGTTCATATCATGTCTATATGTGATGATATGCTTAATTAGTTGTTTAATTCATGAATATGTATATATATATATATATGATATAATGGAGAATTTATGTTTTTCAAAAGTCACAGTGAAGTGTCTGGGAAAAATAAAGTTTCTCATAGAAATCAAAATATATGTTGATTGTTAATTTTGTATAAATTAATTATGGAATATGTTATTATGTTTAGAAATTAGTTGATTGGGATTGGAATTTTGAGAATTGGTTTTAAAACAAATTCGCAGTGTTCAATTTCATCTAGAACACTGACATTGGTATTTTTTTTAAATTTTGTAAAAATTAAGCGTTGTAGTTTTGCTAATTGATGTATTAGTGTGTTTAAAACATGTTAGAAGCTTTGCACTTTGTTTCTGTAAAGTTTTATATGAAAATTGTTGGCTGAATTGAGAATTCATTGTAGGGAATTAAGCCAAATTGGCTTTTCTCTGCACTATTCGTGAAGCTGCTCTGTTTCTGTCCGCTGCCGGCGCAGTTGCGCAGACAGTAAGGGTAGAAGCGGCGTAGCTGCGCCGCTGCATTTTCACAGGTTTGGCCCCTGCGCAGCTGTGCCGGTGTCAAGGCTAAAGGTGGCGCAGCTGCGCCGTGTCCCGGGCAGTGGCATACATGTTGTCTTGGAGTAGCTGGTTAGGAGAGAGCCATCTCAAGTGATCACTGTAGCTAGTCGGGAGCGTGAGCTGACACCTATTCCAGAGGATGAGAACGAGGACGAGTCTAAAGAGGAGGAAGAGGAGGAAGAGGATCCCGAAGAGGAATTCCCACCTCACTCTACTAGTGCTGAGATGTACGAGGCAGTCTACGATAGCAATGTGGAACTTCATGGACGAATAGGAGATCTCGAGGAGACTATTCAGCAGCGTGATGAGACTATCGAAGAGATGGATAGTGCACTAGGAGATGCACAGTGGAACCTGATACATATGGAGGTCAAAAGAGATGCTGCTCGTTTTGAATTGGCAAAGCTGAAGCAAGACATCCAGGAGGAGTCGAGGAAGCGTGCTAGAGCTGAGGAGTCAAGCTTGAGGGCTAATCAACGAGCCGATCGAGCTGAAGGTGAAGCTGAAGCCAAGAGAGCCAAGCTGAGGGAAACAAGATATGTTTTTCATACAGCGATAGAGAGAGCTCAGGACCGTATTTTCTACTACCCAGCCCAGTTCCAAGGTTTACCGTGGTATGTGGTGGACCGAAGAACGGCATTTCGGGTAATGGAAGAGGAACGTGGAGAGGCTGTGCGACGTATTAATATGCCTAGGCAGTAGCAGCAGTATCAGTAATAGTAGTAGTAGTAGTAGCAGTAGTAGTAGAGCTTTTATTTATGTATTGCTTTTTTTATTAAATAATGTAAATTCCATAATTTGAGATAAGAATGGGATGAGTTAATAATATAATTCTGCAACTTTTCCAGTTCTGGAAGATTGATGTAAATGGCAGAAATACTATCTGATTGATGTTTTTAAACTACGCCTAATTAATAAAAGAAGTGTATTGACGTGCTTGGTGTTCTATGTGAACTGAATTGTCTAGAACGTTCAAGTATGAACCGGAGTACTTAATAATTGAATAAAGGGTCTAATAATAATATTTTCTTAACAGAAAATGCCTCCTAGAAGAAGAGTTACACGTCAAAATCCCGAGGGTTCGACGAACAACAACAATAACGAGGGAACGAATCCCAATTCGGTTTAGCAGTTGGTGAATCTGTTGACAGGAGCTCTTGCGAATCAGCCACTGGTGCAAGGTACTACTTTCAAGGAATTCAAGGCAGTAGGACCGCCTGAGTTCAAAGGATCGACTAACCCTATTGAAGCTCAGACATGGGTTTTGGAAATGGAGAAGGTATTTGACGTGGCTAGGGTAGGAGAAGACCAAAAGACAATGTTCTCGGCTTTCATGTTGAAGTCGGATGCTAGCTTTTGGTGGCAGGCTAACAAGACTCGAGAGGGAGAGGGAGTCATCACGTGGGAACGTTTCAAGGAAATGTTCTACGAGATATATTTTCCAGTGAGTTTGCAGGACCAGATGGAGGTCCAGTTCCTAGAACTTAAGCAAGGAGGGATGACGGTGTCTGAGTATGCCGCTAAGTTTAACGAGTTGGCCAGGTTCGCTACATACCAGGTCAGCACTGACGCTAGGAAAGCGAGAAGGTTTGAGCGGGGACTAAAGCCCTGGCTCTACAGCAAGGTTTCAATGTTCCAGCTGAATACCTTTGCAGCGGTGCTGGAGAAGGCCATACTTGCTGAGGGAGGAAGCGAAGCGGTGACGAAGTTCAACCAAGATAAGAAGAAGAGGAATGAGGTAGAAACTAAGTCTGGGGTAGCAGCACTGTGAACCAGAAGAGGAAGTGGTTTGATGATACCTCTGCTGGGAGTCAGCAAGGAAGCCAGCAAAAGAGGAAGTTCGAAGCATGTGCTATATGCGGTAAGAATCACACTGGCGTGTGTATGAAGGGGAAGCGGGTGTGCTTCAACTGTGGTCAGGAAGGCCACATCGCGCCTAATTGCCCAAAACCGAAGAAAGGAGCTTGCTTTACATGTGGATCCAAAGATCACATGGCTCGCAACTGCCCGAAGAAGCTGACGGCAGGGTCAACAGGGAGCGGAGGGAATGGAAGCGGCAGTACCGTTACTATCGCTGCACCATTGCAAGCTGTTCGACCCACTGCACGGACATTCAATATGACGGTCCAGGATGCTGTGCAATCAAAAGATTTGGTGTCAGGTATTATTCCGGTCAATAGTATAAATTTATATGTATTATTTGATTCGGGTGCTACTTGCTCATTCATATCTGATGATTTTGCTAGAACCCTAGACTTACCTATAGAGGAGTTAATTTACCCTTTGAACATAGAGATTGCGAATAGGGAGGTTATTCCTGTTAGGAGCGTTTATAAGAACTGTAGATTGGACATTAAGGGTCAGGAGGTTAGAGTAGATTTGATTCTAATAAAACTTGGGGAATTCGACGTCATACTAGGTATGGATTGGTTGTTCAACCATGGGGCGATAATTGACTGTCAGAAGAAGTCGGTAAACCTTACAACTCCGTCGAAGTTGGTGTTCTATGGTAGCAAATCGCCTAGGCAAGCGAGTTGTCTGACGGTTATGCAAGCCAAGAAACTTCTGACACAAGGCTGTGTAGGATATCTAGCCTACATAGTAGATTCGCGTAAGGAAAGCCCGAAGGTGGAGGAGATATCGGTAGTTAAGGAGTTTGTGGACGTTTTTCCAAGCGATTTGCCAGGACTTCCGCCAGATAGGGAGACAGAGTTCGTGATCGATCTAGCGCCGGGAACTGCTCCGATTTTGAAGGCTCCGTACCAAATGGCTCTAGTCGAGATGAAGGAACTGATGGTTCAACTGCAAGAACTGCTAGACAAGAAGTATATTCAACCGAGCGTTTCGCCGTGGGGAGCGCCTGTCTTATTCGTGAAGAAAAAGGATGGGTCGATGCGTTTTTGCATTGATTATAGAGAGTTGAATAAAGTTACGATCAAGAATATGTATCCTTTACCTAGGATCGATGACTTGTTTGATCAACTGAAGGGTGCGAAATACTTCTCGAAAATCGATTTGAGAAGTGAGTATCATCAATTGAAGGTGAGGAAGGAAGATATACCGAAAACAGCTTTTAGAACTCGGTATGGTCATTACGAGTTCTTGGTGATGTCATTTGGTCTCACGAATGCCCCAGCTGCATTTATGGACCTAATGAACAGGGTGTTCAAGCAATTTCTGGACAAGTTCGTGGTAGTGTTCATAGATGACATCCTGGTTTATTCCAAGACCGAGGAGGAGCATGCTGAACACTTACGACTAACCTTAGAAGCACTGAGACGAGAGAAGCTTTACGCTAAATTCTCGAAATATAAATTTTGGTTGGAACGTGTGCAATTCCTTGGCCACGTGATCGACAAGGATGGTCTTTCGGTAGATCCGTCGAAAGTTGAGGCCGTAATTAGTTGGGAACAAGAGAAGGCGCCATCTGAAGTGAGAAGTTTCTTAGGATTGGCTGGTTATTACCGAAGATTTATTCGAGAATTTTCTAGAATCGCAACTTCGTTAACGAATTTGACTCGTAAAATAGTTAAGTTTGTTTGGACGGAGAAGTGTGAGGAGAGTTTTCAAGAGCTGAAGAAGAGGTTGAGTACTACGCCTATATTGTCTTTATCGGATAGTTTGGGGAATTTCGTAGTATATAGCGATGCCTCACAAAAAGGATTAGGCTGTGTATTGATGCAGAGTGGCAAAGTCATTGCCTATGCGTCACGTCAGCTGAAGGATTACGAGAAGGGGTATCCGACCCATGACCTAGAATTGGCGGTAGTAGTGTTTGCCCTAAAGATTTGGAGGCACTACTTATATGGAGAAAAGTGTGAAATATACACAGATCACAAGAGTCTGAAGTATATATTTACCTAGAAGGATTTGAATATGCACCAAAGAAGGTGGTTGGAACTGATTAAAAACTACGATTGCGAGATACTTTACCATCCGGGTAAAGCTAACGTTGTTGCCGACGCATTGAGCAGAAAAGGTCGGGAGAAGCTGAACGCATTAACTGATCAGGATCGGTTAATAGAACAGATGGCTAGATTGGAGTTAGAAGTGAAGTTTCCGAATGAATCGGGTGAGATGTTGTTTCAAGTAACCACTGGTTCTACTTTAATAGACAAAGTGAAAGAAGCACAACTTCATGATGAAGAATGTGAAAAGATTCGGACGAGGTTAATTGATGGCGAAGAGTTCAAGTTCAAGGTCGATAATGAAGGACTGTTACGATTTGAAGGTAGAATCTGGGTACCACCAGTACCAGAGGTCAAAGAGGAGATTTTGAGCAAAGCTCATAGTTCTAGATATTCTATTCACCTTGGGAGTACGAAGATGTACCAGGATCTCAAGCATCATTTCTGGTGGCCGAATATGAAGAGGGACGTGGCTGAATGCGTTGCGAAATGCTTAACGTGTCAGAAAGTCAAAGCAGAACACCAGAGACCAAGTGGTTTGCTGCAACCGTTAGAAATTCCAGAGTGGAAGTGGGAGCACATCACGATGGATTTTGTGGTAGGACTTCCAACGACTCAGAAGGGATATGATGCGATATTATAGTGGATCGACTGACAAAGTCAGCCCACTTTCTGCCGATCAGGGTCAAGTACAACCTGGATAAACTAGCGAAGCTCTACGTGAAGGAAATTATTTCTCGACATGGTGTTCCGGTGTCGATTGTGTCCGACAGAGATCCACGTTTCACGTCTAATTTCTGGAAGCGATTGCAAGAATGTATGGGAACGCAATTGCGAATGAGTACAGCGTATCATCCTCAGACTGATGGACAGAGCGAGAGAACAATTCAGACGCTTGAGGATATGCTTAGAGCTTGTGTGATGGACTTCAAAGGTAGCTGGGAGGATCATCTACCATTGGTGGAGTTCGGCTACAATAATAGTCATCATGCGAGTATTGGCATGCCGCCTTACGAAGCATTATACGGCAGAAAATGCAGAACTCCTTTGTGCTTGGATGAAGTCGGTGAACGTCAATTGTTAGGACCAGAATTGGTACAACAAACTGCTAAAATTGTGAAGCTGATCAAAACGAGATTATTTGCTGCTCAAGACAGACAAAAGAAGTATGCCGATTTACATCGACAGAACCGAGAATTCTTACCAGGAAGTTTCGTTTTTCTGAAGGTATCTCCTTGGAAAGGGAAAATTCGATTAAGTAAGAAGGGGAAGCTGAGTCCCAGATTTATTGGACCTTTTGAGGTATTACGAAAGGTGGGCGAGGTAGCTTACGAGATTACATTACCTCCGTAGCTCGAGAATATACATAATGTCTTTCATATTTCTGTATTAAGACCTTACAAGCACGATTATAAACATGTAATAGAATATGAACCTTTGCTATTTGATAAAGACTTATCATATGAAGAAGTGCCTGTTCAAATAGTTGATAGAAAGGAACAAGTACTTAGGAATAAAGTGATACCTTCTGTTAAGGTAATCTGGAGGAACCACAGTGCTGAAGAAGCTACGTGGGAACTCGAAGATGTTATGATAAAATCTTATCCGTATTTATTTGTTTAGTTATGTGTAACCCTTATATACTGATTTTGGGGACAGAATCCTTTTAAGGGGGGAAGAATGTAATAGACGAGATTTTTTTTTGTGTGATTCTGGGGACAGAATCCTTTTAAGGAGGGAAGATTGTAACGATTGAGATTTTCTATTTAATTTTAAATATTTATTGAATTAAATAAATATTTTATGTGATTTATTTATTTAGTTAAATAAATAAATTATGTGATTTATGGAGTTATTTAATTAAGGGTATATATTAATTAAATGAATGTGCAATATTTAATTTAATTAATGTATATTAATTTTATTTTTTATTTCTAATTTAATTGAGAGAATTAAATTAGATGTGATGAAGTGTTACATGAATTATAATTAGCGAGTAATTATAATTATGTGGCAAATTTTATGTGATTAATTGATGTTAGATTTTAATTGATTAAATTAGTTGATTAATATTTAATTGATTAAAATATGATATTAAAGTATGTGTTAAATGATTTGTTAAAATAAAAAGGAAAAGAATTTTAAATAATTTTTACCAAACAAGGCCCTTGCTTTTGTTTTAAAAATTGTTGCCAAACAGGGCCCTTGCACTAGCTTAAACCTAATTTACCTAAACCATACCTAAGTAAGTAAAACTAGTTTCTAATTTTCTTGTAGCCAAACAAGCCAAGTTGGCTTTTGGATTTTGTAACTTACATAATAAATGTATTTATTATATATATTAAGTAATTAGTAGTTACATATATATCATTAGTATACGTATATTATATCAGTTATAATATATCTAAACTACGTTAGTTTTTCCTAAGTCTAAACTAATAACTAAGAAAAAAAAAGAGCAGAGGAAAGGAAGAGCAGAGAAGAGAAAAGAGGTAGAAGAATTGTTAGAATTGAAATCACATCGCTTTCTCTTTCAATCTATTAACAAAAGGTATTATCTATAATCTCTAATTATTATAGAACTCAATTCATATGTTTCATGTATTTTATTCTCTGTCAAAAGTTGAGTTTTCATGAAGTTGTATAATTGCGACTATGTATATATGATGTTCATAGGTTTTCATATGTAATTGTGTGCCATGGAAAGATTTTCAAAATACAATTGTTGTAAAAATCAGTTTTAAAGTTATGATCCTTATATTTTCATTCTCTGTAAAACATGTTTTGGAAGTTGTATAGCATGATGGATATATATATATATATATATATATATATATATATATATATATATATATATATATATATATATATATAATTGTGTTCATATCATGTCTATATGTGATGATATGCTTAATTAGTTGTTTAATTCATGAATATATATATATATATATATATATATATATATATATGATATAATGGAGAATTTATGTTTTTCAAAAGTTACAGTGAAGTGTCTTCGAAAAATAAAGTTTCTCATAAAAATTAAAATATATGTTAATTGTTGATTTTGTATAAATTAATTGTGGAATATGTTATTATGTTTAGAAATTAGTTGATTGGGATTGGAATTGTGAAAATTGGTTTTAAAACAAATTCGCAGTGTTCAATTTCATCTAGAACACTGACATTGGTAATTTTTTTAAATTTTTGTAAAAATTAAGCGTTGTAATTTTGCTAATTGATGTATTAGTGTGTTCAAAACATGTTAGAAGCTTTGCACTTTATTTTTGTAAAGTTTTATATGAAAATTGTTAGCTGAATTGAGAATTCATTGTAGAGAATTAAGCCAAATTGGCTTTTCTTTGCACTATTCGCGAAGCTGCTCTGTTTCTGTCCGCTGCCGGCGCAGCTGCGCAGGCAGTAAGGGTAGAAGCGGCGCAGCTGCGCCGCTGGAATTTCGCAGGTTTGGCCCCTACGCAGCTGCGCCGGTGTCAAGGCAAAAGGTGGCGCAGCTGCGCCGTGTCCCGGGCAGTGGCAGTGACTTTAGTTTTTGTGCAGTGTTAATTCTAAGCTTAGTTTAATTATTCTATGACTAGGAGCATGTATCTAGCTGCTATAACATGTGTTATAAATTGAGAAAAAGGATGTTTTGAAAAACTAATATGGTATTTAAATTATAAACTATAATTGTTTAATTGTACAATAAGTTACTTAATTATAATTTTATTAATTATAATTAAGAGTAAGTGTTTAATTTAAATTATAATTTTTATAAAATTATAATGTATAGAAGTTGATTTATTTTAATCAATTAGATGTTAAATTAAATTATAATTTATGCATGTTTAATTATAGATTATAAATTGATAATTTCATGATTAATTATAATTTGTGTAATTAAATGCATGATGTGGTTTAATTGAATATAATTATTTATAATTTAAATGGTAATTATAATTTAAGTAATTATAATTTGATTAAGTGTTTGAATTATAATTGTTTAATTATAATTTAGTTAAATACATAATTGATTTAATTAACTATCTGATAGTTGATTATTATTATTAGAGTGAGTTAACCATGAGGGTTAACCACTTATGTGAATTAGTTACGTGTTAACTAATTTAGGTTATTGTGATTGAATATATATGTGTAGGAAGTATTAAAGTACGTGAATTGTGTTAAGTACCTTGCGCTTGAGGCAAGTTTTCTAAACCCTAAACTCGTTAATTTTATGCAAGTCTTCTAAACCCTAAACTCGTTAATTTTATGCAAATTTTCTAAACCCTAACCTTGTATAATTTCTTGAGTTCATATATTCTTGTTAAGAATGTCCTTTTCAATTCTGTATTGGACAATTGTTTATTTAATTGAAATGATCTTAGCTTATTGTTCAAGTAAGATCAAGTTATTATTTTAATTGCTTTAAATTTACTTCTAAAGCATATGTTAATTCATAATTCTTTTATTTATGAATTATTGAAAGTCGATTCAACTAATCCTTAGTTGATGAACGTGAATTCTAAATTACCCTTGTAAGCTTGTCCAAACCAAACTTTCTTTGGTGCGGACTCGAATTTAAATTACTGAGTTGAACAACCCTATTTACTAGGGGAGGTTACTACACATAGCGTTAAGATGTTTGTGCACAATACATGGTATGAAGGGCTGATCCCCCTAAGTACGAGTTAAGGTCCATAGTCTTATTGACTGTTAAAGGTTTAAATAGAAATATTTATAACCTAGGACAAGAGTTCAAAGGTCTTATGACACTAAGATAAATTCTATATTAGAATTTTAATGTTGATAGAGAATTATTATTCAATTCTTTATTATTGAAGCAAGCTAAGTTGTTCAAATTCTTTTAAATATATCCTTTCATGTCTATGTTATTGTTAAACTCCGGTGAGCTGTGGTTTGCTAACTCTTGCATTAAATAACAATTTCAGTTAAGGTTGATAACGCTGATGCTCCGTCTATACGAGTAAGGGCAAGGGAAAGCAAAGCAAGTGAAGACTTGTTTTTTTTTTTATTATATTGAGAATGATTGTAATAAGACTTGAATGTTATGTTTTTGTTTTCGCACTTTATTATATCCATGTCAGGGTTAGAGTAAACCGGGATTATCTTGAAAAGGTTGTAACCCTTGTTTTAAGGGAGATTTATCTATTCTAATTTAAGTTGTAGTTTCTTTTACATTATTCATTGGGTAGATGTATGTTATATTAGAAAGTGAACACCAAATCATGTGGAAACGAAGTACCCGGATTTGGGGGTGTCACGGGTTGGTATCAAAGCTGTAGGTTATGAAACCTTAGGTGGGGAAAAACCTTAGGTAGTAGCCTTATGGTAAGATCGAAAAGATAGTGATGCTAGGTAAAGATAATAAACTACCTTATGTGCCTATGTGTTTAAATTATAGTATTCGAAGAGTGACGATTCGTTTTCACCTAATAATAAACTTTAAAATTCTTTTGTCAGGATGTCGAACGTGGGAGAAGCTAGTCAGGCTAGAGAGGATGTACCTCAGGTGCCTAGAGAGGAAGAGCCCCGTGACATACATGTTGTCTGGGGGTAGCTGGTTAGGAGAGAGCCATCTCCAGTGATCATCGTAGCTAGTCAGGAGCGTGAGCTGACACCTATTCTAGAGGATGAGAACGAGGACGAGTCTGAAGAGGAGGAAGAGGAGGAAGAGGATCCCAAAGAGGAATTCCCACCTCACTCTACTAGTGCTGAGATGTACGAGGCAGTCTACGATAGCAATGTGAAACCTCGTGGACGAATAAGAGATCTCGAGGAGACTATTCAGCAGCGTGATGAGACTATCGAAGAGATGGATAGTGCACTAGGAGATGCACAGTGGAACCTGATACATATGGAGGTCGAAAGAGATGCTGCTCATTTTGAATTGGCAAACCTGAAGCAAGACATCCAGGAGGAGTCGAGGAAGCATTACAGAGATGAGGAGTCAAGCTTGAGGGCTAATCAACGAGCCGATCGAGCTGAAGGTGAAGCTGAAGCCAAGAGATCCAAGCTGAGGGAAACAAGATATGCTTTTCATACAGCGATAGAGAGAGCTCAGGACCGTATTTTCTACTACCCAGCTCAGTTCCAAGGTTTACCATGGTATGTGGTGGACCGAAGAACGGCATTTGGGGTAATGGAAGAGGAACGTGGAGAGGTTGTGCGACGTATTAATATGCCTAGGCAGTAGCAGCAGTAGCAGTAATAGTAGTAGTAGCAGTAGCAGTAGTAGTAGAGCTTTTATTTATGTATTGCTTTTTGTATTAAATAATGTAAATTCCATAATTTGAGATAAGAATGGGATGAGTTAATCCTGTAACTTTTCCAGTTCAGGAAAGATGATGTAAATGGCAGAAATACTATCTGATTGATGTTTTTAAACTACGACTAATGAATAAAGGAAGTCTATTGACGTGCTTGGTGTTCTATGTAAATTGAATTGTCTAGAACGTTCAAGTATGAACTGGAGTACTTAATAATTGAATAAAGGGTCTAATAATAATATTTTCTTAACAGAAAATGCCTCCTAGAAGAAAAGTAACACGTCAAAATCCCGAGGGTTCGACGAACAACAACAATAACGAGGGAACGAATCCTAATTCGGTTCAGCAGTTGGTGAATCTGTTGACAGGAGCTCTTGCGAATCAGCCACAGGTGCAGGGTACTACTTTCAAGGAATTCAAGGCAGTAGGACCGCCTGAGTTCAAAGGATCGACTAACCCTATCGAAGCTCAGACATGGGTTATGGAAATGGAGAAGGTATTTGACGTGGCTAGGGTAGGAGAAGACCAAAAGACAATGTTCGTGGCTTTTATGTTGAAGTCGGATGCTAGCTTTTGGTGGCAGGCTAACAAGAGTCGAGAGGGAGAGGGAGTCATCATGTGGGAACGTTTCAAGGAAATGTTCTACGAGATGTATTTTCCAGTGAGTTCGCAGGACCAGATGGAGGTCCAGTTCCTAGAACTTAAGCAAGGAGGGATGACGGTGTCTGAGTATGCCGCTAAGTTTAACGAGTTGGCCAGGTTCGCTACATACCAGGTCAGCACTGACGCTAGGAAAGTGAGAAGGTTTGAGCGGGGACTAAAGCCCTGGCTCTACAGCAAGGTTTCCATGTTCCAGCTGAATAACTTTGCAGCGGTGCTGGAGAAGGCCATACTTGCTGAGGGAGGAAGCAAAGCGGTGACGAAGTCCAACCAAGATAAGATGAAGAAGAATGAGGTAGAAACCAAGTCTGGGTAGCAGCACTGTGAACCAGAAGAGGAAGTGGTTTGATGATACCTCTGCTGGGAGTCAGGAAGGAAGCCAGCAGAAGAGGAAGTTCGAAGCATGTGCTATATGCGGTAAGAATCACACTGGCGTGTGCATGAAGGGGAAGCGGGTGTGCTTCAACTGTGGTCAGGAAGGCCACATCGCGCCTAATTGCCCAACACTAAAGAAGGGAGCTTGCTTTACATGTGGATCCAAAGATCACATGGCTCGCAACTGCCCGAAGAAGCTGACGGCAGGGTCAACAGGGAGCGGAGGGAATGGAAGCGGCATTACTGTTACTATCGCTGCACCATTGCAAGCTGTTCGACCCACTGCACGGACATTCAATATGACGGTGCAGGATGCTGTGCAATCAAAAGATGTGGTGTCAGGTATTATTCCGATCAATAGTATAAATGAATATGTATTATTTGATTCGGGTGCTACTTGCTCATTCATATTTGATGATTTTGCTAGAACCCTAGACTTACCTGTATAGGAGTTAATTTACCCTTTGAACATAGAGATTGCGAATAGGGAGGTTATTCCTGTTAGGAGCGTTTATAAGAACTGTAGATTGGACATTAAGGGTCAGGAGCTTAGAGTAGATTTGATTCCGATAAAACTTGGGGAATTCGACTTCATACTAGGTATGGATTGATTGTTCAACCATGGGGCGATAATCGACTGTCAGAAGAAGTCGGTAAACCTTACGACTCTGTCGAAGTTGGTGTTCTCTGGTAGCAAATCGCCTAGGCAAGCGAGTTATCTGACGGTTATACAAGCCAAGAAACTTTTGACGCAAGGCTGTGTAGGATATCTGGCCTACATAGTAGATTCGCGTAAGGAAAGCCCGAAGGTGGAGAAGATATCGGTAGTTAAGGAGTTTGTGGACGTTTTTCCAAGCGATTTGCCAGGACTTTCGCCAGATAGGGAGACAGAGTTCGTGATCGATCTAGTGCTGGGAACTACTCTGATTTCGAAGGCTCCGTAACGAATGGCTCCAGTCGAGATGAAGGAACTGATGGTTTAACTGCAAGAACTGCTAGACAAGAAGTTTATTCAACCGAGAGTTTCGTCGTGGGGAGCGCCTGACTTATTCGTGAAGAAAAAGGATGGGTCGATGCGTCTTTGCATTAATTATAGAGAGTTGAATATAGTTACGATCAAGAATAGGTATCCTTTACCTAGGATCGATGACTGGTTTGTTCAACTGAAGGGTGCGAAATACTTCTCGAAAATTGATTTGAGAAGCGGGTATCATCAATTGAAGGTGAGGAAGGAAGATATACCAAAAATAGCTTTTAGAACTCGGTATGGTCATTACGAGTTCTTGGTGATGTCATTTGGTCTCACGAATGCTCCAGCTGCATTTATGGACCTAATGAACAGGGTGTTCAAGCCATATCTGGACAAGTTCGTGGTAGTGTTCATAGATAACATCCTGGTTTATTCCAAGACCGAGGAGGAGCATGCTGAACACTTACGACTAACCTTAGAAGCACTGAGATGAGAGAAGATTTACGTTAAATTCTCGAAATGCGAATTTTGGTTGGAACATATACAATTCCTTGGCCATGTGATCGACAAGGATGGTATTTCGGTAGATTCGTCGAAAGTTGAGGCCGTAATTAGTTGGGAACAGGCGAAGGCGCCGTCTGAAGTGAGAAGTTTCTTAGGATTGGCTGGTTATTACCGAACATTTATTCAAGACTTTTCTAGAATCGCAACTCCGTTGACGAATTTGACTCGTAAAATAGTTAAGTTTGTTTGGACGGAGAAGTGTGAGGAGAGTTTTCAAGAGCTGAAGAAGAGGTTGAGTACTGCGCCTGTATTGTCTTTATCGGATAGTTCGGGGAATTTCGTAGTATATAGCGATGCCTCACAAAAAGGATTAGGTTGTGTATTGATGCAGAGCGGCAAAGTCATTGCCTATGCGTCACGTCAGCTGAAGGATTACGAGAAGGGGTATCCGACCCATGACCTAGAATTGGCGGTAGTAGTGTTTGCCCTAAAGATTTGGAGGCACTACTTATATGGAGAAAAGTGTGAAATATACACAGATCACAAGAGTCTGAAGTATATATTTACCCAGAAGGATTTGAACATGCGCCAAAGAAGGTGGTTGGAACTGATTAAAGACTACGATTGCGAGATACTTTACCATCCGGGTAAAGCTAACGTTGTTGCCGACGCATTGAGCAGAAAAGGTCTGGAGAAGCTGAACCTATTAACTGATCAGGATCGGTTAATAGAACAGATGGCTAGATTGGAGTTAGAAGTGAAGTTTTCGAAAGAATCGGATAAGATGTTGTTTCAAGTAACCATTGGTTCTACTTTAATAGACAAAGTGAAAGAAGCACAACTTCATGATGAAGAATGTGAAAAGATTCGGACGAGGTTAACTGATGGCGAAGAGTTCAAGGTCAAGGTCGATAATGAAGGACTATTACGATTTGAAGGTAGAATCTGGGTACTGTAATACCCGAGAATTTCCTAATATTATTAAATAAATATATTAATGGGAATGAGAATTTATTTGAATATAATGATTTTGTGTTATGAGAATGATTAATTCAATTATATTAAATTGAATAATTATAATAATTGAGAAATTGATGGAGTTTACGATAAACTCGATGAAATGCTTTGTGTGGCACAGTGACGTAATATAAGAATGATTATATTAATTTAAGCGAACAATTAATCTATATTAATTGTTATTGTAGAATATTAATTAATTGTTGAGAATTATTAATGATTATATTAATTAACGAATGAATTATTAAGTAAACAATTAATCTATATTAATTGTTAATTGCTATTGTAAAATATTAGTTGATGGTTATGGAATATTAACTGTGATTGATTAATAATACGTGATTATTATTATTGCAAGAAATATAATAATAATAAACCACTTGTTTTTAATTGTGCTGAGATTTATATTTGTTAATGTGATAATTAATCATATGATTATTAATTTGGTGTAATTAATAATCAATGAGGAATGGATTAATTAATACTATCATTAATTAATCAATGAGATAAATGATTTATTTATTTGACAAATAAGTGAGTTACTAATATAATATGATTATATTAATTGATATGTGCAAATGTGTAATACTTGAATATATATAGTATATGGAATACAACTATATTATATAGTGTAAAGAGACACTTAAGTGTGACCATGTATGTATATACATAAGCTATGTTATATAATGCAATGTGAATATATTACACATAGAAACCATATTTTAACATGAAGCATAATGTGATTATATTATGTACATGTTAAAACTATATGTTATGAATGCATGATAATACTTATGTGACAATAAATATGTGGGTATACACTGTATAATAAATCATGAACATATTGTAAACTATTAATTTTAATAAAGTGAGACATTATGAATATATGGTGAACAATTTAATAATACATGAGATAATGTAATGTGATAACATCCGATTAAATTATACCAGTATGATAAAAATGTACATGAATTATATGTATACAATTCACACTTACTACATTATGTGAATCCATGTTAGTATCATTAGAATTACATTGTAACTATAATTGTGGCCTAATTATATAGTATATATACATGTAACATATTTTGGCATAAGTGTTGTGTATATATACAAATTCTAGAATGCTGATATATGGCCTTGTCCCAATATAATAGTCACTGTCCTTCTCCTTCACGTGTATGGCAAAAAGGCTAAGGCCTATTCTCCCCATTCTTCTCCCAAGCTTAGCTAGCAATGATCAATGGGGAGTGGTTTTGATGATGAGATTTACCAACCATTTACCAACTCCCTCTTATCTAGCATGCAATCCATTCATCTGTTAGTTTGAATTACAATATAATTGCATTGTCTGTGTAATAATTCGTCTATAAATAGTAGCCATGTTTCTTCACATTTCTTTTGCTGAGCATTTTGGCTAAGTGAGAATAGAGAGCACATATATATATATATATATATATATATATATATATATATATCAGTGTTATTGAGATAGCATCAAGCTTAATTCATAGCAAAGGTATAATTACATGATTCATGTTCTTCATTTTCATTTTTCTGTCAAAAATTTCAATTTCTGATTATGCCAAATTGGACTATAATTGGATTGAAGGAAGTTTGTTTAGTTGCTATATGGCTTATATACATGTTTGAACTGGAATGTAGTTGTTTAAAAACTATTTTTGTGAAGCCATTTTGTGAGTTGGGCTAGAAACTGCCGTAGCTGCCTGCTGTCTGGTGCGAACCAGTAGTGGCGCAGCTGCGCCGGTTTAAGCCTGGGATGCGGCGCAGCTGCGCCGGCACCCTGCTCCAGTTTTCTGCAATCTGCTTAAATCCTGTTGTGTGTTAAGTAATTGATATGGCTTAAACCAGCATGCTAGCTTGTGTAACATGTATATATAAACATAATGAGGCAATGTAAGCATGTTTTAGTATATTAGCATGCATGGTTAACAAAACAACATGTAGTTTGGAAACGCACTTCAAGTTTTCGAAGGGAACATAAGGTTTATAAACGGACGTTAAACATATATGACGCATGTTAATATTCTGACTTTCGAGACACGTTAGTACCATCTAGAAACACATGAAATGAATGTTGACTTGTGTATACGTGTTTCATAGTATGACGTGAGCATGCTAAACCTCGATCAGTAAACATTTCGAGCGAAAATATAAGTTTTTAAAGGCAAACCTTGACATATAAAGATCATATATATATTCTGATTTTCGGGTATGTTTATATGGCCTTGACATACATGTCGGACACATTAACTTACGTATATAAATTTCATAATGTAGCATGAACGTGTTAGAGCGTATTAGCAAACTTTATTAATGAAAGTATAAGTGTTGAACGTGAACGTCGACATGTTACATTGAGATTTGAATTTCGATACTTATGAACATGTTTAATGCAAGTTATGTGAATAATTTAAGTGTTTAAAAAGCGAGCATGTTAGACCTTATGAGTTCGTATCCTTGAATGGCTTTAAGTTATTGAAAGTATTGACTTAGAATCCATATCATATATATTTGAAACGAGAAAAGGTTGTACAAACATAAAAGTATCTTTTAATATGTTTATATGCTATGTGGTGTTGTTGGCTTGCATGACCGGACAGAAACCATAAGGCACAGCTCAGCCTTGGCTTGGCCAGAAGGCTGCGCAGCTGCGCTGGCCCTAGGCTTAGCCATGGCGCAGCTGCGCCGTCCTGGAATCAGATGCCATGCAGTTTGACAATCCAATTTTTGGACAGATAGCTTATATGATGCCTACATTGCTAGAAATGGTTTACACCCTACTGATATGTGTACATAGGTGATGATTAAGTAACAAGATAATGTTTAACTTATATAATGGAAGCCCATGGGTCAAAGGATCATAGCTACTTGAACATGATGAGTTGCTATAATATCATTTATGTTATAACTATGTACTTGATTCGTAATAACATATAATCTGATTTCATGTCATATGAGAATAAGTATGACATGTGACTAAGATAGTAACATGTATGTATATTGAGTAATAAGTTGTGTAATGGATGTGTTAACTAATGAAAATCCTATACATGTAATACATTATAAATAGGATTCCAAAGTGTTAGCTAGCTTTACGTGAGTAAACTACGCATAAGGCAAGTATCCTAAACCCTTGAATTACTTTATTCAACGGATATCGTAAGCGAGTATCTAAAATTTATCTCTTTGGATACAAGTATTCTATCTTTGTATATTGCGAACTAGTTTCCTACTTAATTGTTTGAATTGAATTAGCATACTTGAACTCTTATTTCATTAAAGCTATTATTCATGTTGAACTTAGTATTGTTCTTGAATATTGTGAAAGTGTCTATGCCATTTGATTCGGCTAGACTTATGTTATTGAAAAATGACCCAAACTAATTGATTGGTGCGGGATCTTGTATTTGACTGAGAAGAACAACCTTCTTTGAAGGGAATATATAATTGTCGGAGAACCGACGTGCACACTTGAGTATGATTGATTGTTATGCATAACGATGGTACTTTAGGCTGATCACCTATTGTACCTGTTTTTATTGGATTTTCAGTTTATTACTGTCAATTCTAGTAGAAGTTCATAGTCCTTAGTGACTGCTTAGTATTCAATTATTTAAAATCTTGAATTGACGTATTATTGAATCATATTGATATTATTCTGTCCTTAGCGACTGTTATTGAGAACTGTTGATATTCTTGTTATCCTTGAACTATCAAACCTTGTTATACCTTTTCGAGAATTGGGAATCTTATTACTCACCCTTATTATATATTACTTGCTGGGCAATTTGTGCTCATTCTTGCTTTCCCTAAAACATTTCAGCTAAGGCAGAGCATGGCGAACCTTCGGGCGTTGATAAGGGCAAGGGCAAGGCTACCAATTAGCTTGTCTCTTATATGTTTTAAATATTTTAATGTTGTATTAAGATGATGTAGTAAGACTGGTTTTGATTATGTTTAAGCTTAAGTTAGGTTATGTAATAAGTCGTTAATTGATATTATTATGTAATCTATTAAGTACTGTAGGTTGCGAGACTTGGGGGAATAATTATAATAAATCATTGTAAATTATTTTAGAATAGATTTTTCGCTGTGATCGTGTGATATTTAGTTATTATTATCGTAATGTATTACCATGAGCACGTGATGAACTGAATTCGAGAGACCAAGTGGCGGTCCTGGAATTTGGGGGCGTCACAGGTACCGCTAGTACCAGAGGTCAAAGAGGAGATTTTGAGTGAAGCTCATAGTTCTAGATATTCTATTCACCCTGGGAGTACGAAGATGTACCAGGATCTCAAGCATCATTTCTGGTGGCCGAATATGAAGAGGGACGTGGCTGAATGCGTTGCGAAATGCTTAACGTGTCAGAAAGTCAAAGCAGAACACCAGAGACCAAGTGGTTTGCTGCAACCGTTAGAAATTCCTGAGTGGAAGTGGGAGCACATCACGATGGATTTTGTGGTAGGACTTCCAACGACTCAGAAGGGATATGATGCGATATTATAGTGGATCGACTGACAAAGTCAGCCCACTTTCTGCCGATCAGGGTCAAGTACAACCTGGATAAACTAGCGAAGCTCTACGTGAAGGAAATTATTTCTCGACACGGTGTTCCGGTGTCGATTGTGTCCGACAGAGATCCACGTTTCATGTCTAATTTCTGGAAGCGATTGCAAGAATGTATAGGAACGCAATTGCGAATGAGTACAGCGTATCATCCTCAGACTGATGGACAGAGCGAGAGAACGATTCAGATGCTTGAGGATATGCTGAGAGCTTGTGTGATGGACTTCAAAGGAAGCTGGGAGGATCATCTACCGTTGGTGGAGTTCGGCTACAATAATAGTCATCATGCGAGTATTGGCATGCCGCCTTACGAAGCATTATACGGCAGAAAATGTAGAACTCCTTTGTGCTGGGATGAAGTCGGTGAACGTCAATTGTTGGGACCAGAATTGGTACAACAAACCGCTAAAATTGTGAAGCTGATCAAAACGAGATTAGTTGCTGCTCAAGACAGACAGAAGAAGTATGCCGATTTACATCGACAGAACCGAGAATTCTTACCAGGAAGTTTCGTTTTTCTGAAGATATCTCCTTGGAAAGGGAAAATTCTATTCGGTAAGAAGGGGAAGCTGAGTCCCAGATTTATTGGACCTTTTGAGGTATTACGAAAGGTGGGCGAGGTAGCTTACGAGATTGCATTACCTCTGGAGCTCGAGAATATTTATAATGTCTTTCATATTTCTGTATCAAGACCTTACAAGCACGATTATAAACATGTATTAGAATATGAACCTTTGCTATTTGATAAAGACTTATCATATGAAGAAGTGCCTGTTCAAATAGTTGATAGAAAGGAACAAGTACTTAGGAATAAAGTGATACCTTCTGTTAAGGTAATCTGGAGGAACCACAGTGCTGAAGAAGCTACGTGGGAACTCGAAGATGTTATGATAAAATCTTATCCGCATTTATTTGTTTAGTTATGTGTAACCCTTATATACTGATTCTAGGGACAGAATCCTTTTAAGAGGGGAAGAATGTAATAGGCGAGATTTTTTTTTTGTGTGATTCTGGGGACAGAATCCTTTTAAGGAGGGAAGATTGTAACGATTGAGATTTTATATTTAATTTTAAATATTTATTGAATTAAATAAATATTTTATGTGATTTATTTATTGAGTTAAATAAATAAATTATGTGATTTATGGAGTTATTTAATTAAGGGTATATATTAATTAAATGAATGTGAAATATTTAATTTAATTAATGTATATTAATTTTATTTTTTAGTTCTAATTTAATTGAGAGAATTAAATTAGATGTGATGAAGTGTTACATGAATTATAATTAGCGAGTAATTATAATTATGTGGCAAATTTTATGTGATTAATTGATGTTAGATTTTAATTGATTAAATTAGTTGATTAATATTTAATTGATTAAAATATGACATTAAAGTATGTGTTAAATGATTTGTTAAAATAAAAAGGAAAAGAATTTTAAATGATTTTTACCAAACAAGGCCCTTGCTTTTGTTTTAAAAATTGTTGCCAAACAGGGCCCTTGCACTAGCTTAAACCTAATTTACCTAAACCATGCCTAAGTAAGTAAAACTAGTTTCTAATTTTCTTGTAGCAAAACAAGCCAAGTTGGCTTTTGAATTTTGTAACTTACATAATAAATGTATTTATTATATATATTAAGTAATTAGCAGTTACATATATATCATTAGTATACGTATATTATATCAGTTATAATATATCTAAACTACGTTAGTTTTTCCTAAGTCTAAACTAATAACTAAGAAAAAAAAAAGAGCAGAGGAAAGGAAGAGCAGAGAAGAGAAAAGAGGAAGAAGAATTGTTAGAATTGAACTCACATCGCTTTCTCTTTCAATCTATTAACAAAAGGTATTATCTATAATCTCTAATTATTATAGAACTCAATTCATATGTTTCATGTATTTTATTCTCTGTCAAAAGTTGAGTTTTCATGAAGTTGTATAATTGCGACTATGTATATATGATGTTCATAGGGTTTCATATGTAATTGTGTGCCATGGAAAGATTTTCAAAATACAATTGTTGTAAAAATCAGTTTTAAAGTTATGATCCTTATATTTTCATTCTCTGTAAAACATGTTTTGGAAGTTGTATAGCATGATGGATATATATATATATGATATAATGGAGAATTAATGTTTTTCAAAAGTCATAGTGAAGTGTCCGGGAAAAATAAAGTTTCTCATAGAAATTAAAATATATGTTAATTGTTGATTTTGTATAAATTAATTGTGGAATATGTTATTATGTTTAGAAATTAGTTGATTGGGATTGGAATTGTGAGAATTTGTTTTAAAACAAATTCGCAGTGTTCAATTTCATCTAGAACACTGACATTGGTATTTTTTTAAATTTTTGTAAAAATTAAGCATTGTAATTTTGCTAATTGATGTATTAGTGTGTTCAAAACATGTTAGAAGCTTTGCACTTTGTTCCTGTAAAGTTTTATACGAAAATTGTTAGCTGAATTGAGAATTCATTGTAGAGAATTAAGCCAAATTGGCTTTTCTCTGCACTATTCGCGAAGCTGCTCTGTTTCTGTCCGCTGCCGGCGCAGCTTCGCAGGCAGTAAGGGTAGAAGCGGCGCAGCTGCGCCGCTAGGTTTTCGCAGGTTTGGCCCCTACGCAGCTGCGCCGGTGTCAAGGCAAAAGGTGGCGCAGCTGCGCCGTGTCCCGGGCAGTGGCAGTGACTTTAGTTTTTGTGCTGTGTTAATTCTAAGCTTAGTTTAATTATTCTATGACAAGGAGCATGTATCTAGCTGCTATAACATGTGTTATAATTTGAGAAAAAGGAAGTTTTGAAAAACTAATATGGTATTTTAATTATAAACTATAATTATTTAATTGTACAATAAGTTACTTAATTATAATTTTATTAATTATAATTAAGAGTAAATGTTTACTTTAAATTATAATTTTTATGAAATTATAATGTATAGAAGTTGATTTATTTTAATCAATTAGATGTTAAATTAAATTATAATTTATGCATGTTTAATTATAGATTATAAATTGATAATTTAATGATTAATTATAATTTGTGTAATTAAATACATGATGTGGTTTAATTGATTATAATTATTTATAATTTAAATGGTAATTATAATTTGATTAAGTGTTTGAATTATAATTGTTTAATTATAATTTAGTTAAATACATAATTGATTTAATTAACTATGTGATAGTTGATTATTATTATTAGAGTGAGTTAACCATGAGGGTTAACCACTTATGTGAATTAGTTACGTGTTAACTAATTTAGGTTATTGTGATTGAATATATATGAGTAGGAAGTATTAAAGTACGTGAATTGTGTTAAGTAGCTTACGCTTGAGGCAAGTCTTCTAAACCCTAAACTCGCTAATTTTATACAAGTCTTCTAAACCCTAAACTCGTTAATTTTATGCAAGTTTTCTAAACCCTAGCCTTATATAATTTCTTGAGTTCATATATTCTTGTTAAGAATGTCCTTTTCATTTCTGTATTGGACAATTGTTTATTTAATTAAAATGATCTTAGCTTATTGTTCAAGTAAGATCCAGTTATTATTTTAATTGCTTTAAATTTACTTCTAAAGCATATGTTAATTGATAATTCTTTTATTTATGAATTATTGAAAGTCGATTCAACTAATCCTTAGTTGATGAACGTGAATTCTAAATTACCCTTGTAAGCTTATCCAAACCAAACTTTCTTTGGTGCGGACTCGAATTCAAATTACTGAGTTGAACAACCCTATTTACTAGGGGAGGTTACTACGCATAGCGTTAAGATGTTTGTGCACAATACATGGTACGAAGGGCTGATCCCCCTAAGTACGAGTTAAGGTCCATAGTCTTATTGACTGTTAAAGGTTTAAATAGAAATATTTATAACCTAGGACAAGAGTTCAAAGGTCTTATGACACTCAGATAAATTCTATATTCGAATTTTAATGTTGATAGAGAAATATTATTCAATTCTTTATTATTGAAGCAAGCTAAGTAGTTCAGATTCTTTTAAATATATCCTTTCATGTCTATGTTATTGTTAAACTCCGGTGAGCTGTGGTTTGCTCACTCTTGCATTAAATAAAAATTTCAGTTAAGGTTGATAACGCTGATGCTCCGTCTACGAGTAAGGGCAAGGGAAAGCAAAGCAAGTGAAGACTTGTTTTTTTTTATTATATTGAGAATGATTGTAATAAGACTTGAATGTTATGTTTTTGTTTCCGCACTTTATTATATCCATATCAAGGTTAGAAGAAATCGGGATTATCTTAAAAAGGTTGTAACCCTTGTTTTAAGGGAGATTTATCTATTCTAATTTAAGTTGTAGTTTCTTTTACATTATTCATTGGGTAGATGTATGTTATATTGGAAAGTGAACACCAAATCATGTGGAAACGAAGTACCCGGATTTGGGGGTGTCACAGGTTGGCTGTTTCTGTCAGCTGCTGGCGCAGCTGCGCAGGCAGTAAGGGTAGAAGCGGCGCAGCTGCGCCGCTGGGTTTTGGCAGGTTTGGCCCATGCGCAGCTGCGCCGGTGTCAAGGCTAAAGGTGGTGCCACTGCGCCGTGTCCCGGGCAGTGGCAGTGACTTTAGTTTTTGTGAAGTGTTAATTCTAAGCTTAGTTTAATTATTTTATGACAAGGAGCATGTATTTAGCTGCTATAACATGTGTTATAATTTGAGAAAAATGATGTTTTGAAAAACTAATATGGTATTTAAATTATAAACTATAATTGTTTAATTGTACAATAAGTTACTTAATTATAATTTTATTAATTATAATTAAGAGTAAATGTTTAATTTAAATTATAATTTTTGTGAAATTATAATGTATAGAAGTTGATTTATTTTAATCAATTAGATGTTAAATTAAATTATAATTTAAGCATGTTTAATTATGGATTATAAATTGATAATTTAATGATTAATTATAATTTGAGTAATTAAATGCATGATGTGGTTTAATTGATTCTAATTATTTATAATTTAAATGGTAATTATAATTTAAGTAATTATAATTTGATTAAGTGTTTGAATTATAATTGTTTAATTATAATTTAGTTAAATACATAATTGATTTAATTAACTATGTGATAGTTGATTATTATTATTAGAGTGAGTTAACCATGAGGGTTAACCACTTATGTGAATTAGTTACGTGTTAACTAATTTAGGTTATTGTGATTGAATATATATGAGTAGTAAGTATTAAAATACGTAAATTGTGTTAAGTAGCTTACGCTTGAGGCAAGTCTTCTAAACCCTAAACTCGTTAATTTTATGCAAGTCTTCTAAACCCTAAACTCGTTAATTTTATGCAAGTTTTCTAAACCCTAGCCTTGTATAATTTCTTGAGTTCATATATTCTTGTTAAGAATGTCCTTTTCATTTCTGTATTGGACAATTGTTTATTTAATTGAAATGATCTTAGCTTATTGTTCAAGTAAGATCCAGTTATTATTTTAATTGCTTTAAATTTACTTCTAAAGCATATGTTAATTGATAATTCTTTTATTTATGAATTATTGAAAGTCGATTCAACTAATCCTTAGTTGATGAACGTGAATTCTAAATTACCCTTGTAAGCTTATCCAAACCAAACTTTCTTTGGTGCGGACTCGAATTCAAATTACTCAGTTGAACAACCCTATTTACTAGGGGAGGTTACTACGCATAGCGTTAAGATGTTTGTGCACAATACATGGTATGAAGGGCTGGTCCCCCTAAGTACGAGTTAAGGTCCATAGTCTTATTGACTGTTAAAGGTTTAAATAGAAATATTTATAACCTAGGACAAGAGTTCAAAGGTCTTATGACACTCAGATAAATTCTATATTCGAATTTTAATGTTGATAGAGAAATATTATTCAATTCTTTATTATTGAAGCAAGCTAAGTAGTTCAGATTCTTTTAAATATATCCTTTCATGTCTATGTTATTGTTAAACTCCAGTGAGCTGTGGTTTGCTCACTCTTGCATTAAATAACAATTTCAGTTAAGGTTGATAACGTTGATGCTCCGTCTACGAGTAAGGGCAAGGGAAAGCAAAGCAAGTGAAGACTTGTTTTTTTTTATTATATTGAGAATGATTGTAATAAGACTTGAATGTTATGTTTTTGTTTCCGCACTTTATTATATTCATGTCAGGGTTAGAGTAAACCGGGATTATCTTGAAAAGTTTGTAACCCTTGTTTTAGGGGAGATTTATCTATTCTAATTTAAGTTGTAGTTTATTTTACATTATTCATTGGGTAGATGTTTGTTATATTAGAAAGTGAACACCAAATCATGTGGAAACAAAGTACCCGGATTTGGGGGTGTCACAATTCCTTTGCCACATTGCTGGAGAAGGCGATCATTGCGGAAGGTGGCAGTGAAGTGTTAAGTCTTTATAACAAAGATAAGAAAGGAAAGAATACCAGAGGAGAAAACCGTGCTGGAGGTAGCAGCAGTGGAGGAAGTAATTTGGGAAAGAGAAAGTGGGAGAACAATAACAACAACAACAAAAACAACAACAATTAGTTGGGGAATTTTCGTGGAGGTTTTAAGAAGAGGGCTGAAGGATGCCCAAAATGTGGAATGAATCACCAAGGTGAGTGCTGGAAGGGACGCGACACTTGCTACAACTGCGGCCAGGAGGGACACATTTATCCCAACTGCCCGAAGCCGAAGAAGATCCAAGGATGTTTTACTTGTGGCTCGACGGAGCACTGAATCAAGGATTACCCCGAAGAAGGGAAGTGGCGGAGGTAGCAGCCAACAAGGGAAAAACAAACTGATGATCAGCGGACCGGCACAATCCAACCGCCGAACCGCTAGGACCTTTAACATAACCGTCCAGAATGAATTACCTGCGAAGGACGTGGTGTCAGGTATAATCCCAATCAATGATATAAATACATATGTATTATTTAGTTCGGGTGCCACCTGTTCTTTTGTATCTGAAGAATTTGCTAGTAGACTTAATACACCCCAAGAACAGTTAGAAGATCCCTTGAACATAGAAGTTGCAAATAAGGAAGTAATCCCTGTAGAATACATTTACCAAAATTATCGCGCAAATATTAGAGAACATGAACTGAGCGTAGACTTGATTTTAATTGGATTGGGGGAATTTAACGTAATACTGGGAATGGATTGGTCGTATAACCATGCTGCAATAATTGACTGTCAGAATAAATGAGTGAACCTTCAGACTCCGAGTAAGTCTAAGGTAGTGTTTTATGGTAGCTCATCGCTTAAGCAATCGTGTTGTCTTACGATGATGCAGGCCAAGAAATTGTTAAGGAAAGGATGTGTAGGTTACTTAGCTTATATTGTAGATGCTCGGAAGAAGAGAGTAGAAATCAAGGATATATCCGTAGTGAATGAATTCCAAGATGTATTTTTGGACGATCTACCTGGTCTTCCGCCAGATCGAGAAATCAAATTCGTAATAGACTTAGCACCGGGAACTGCACCGATTTCGATATCTCCATATCATATGGCGCCAATAGAAATGAAGGAATTAATGATACAACTGCAAGAGTTATTGTGACGCCCCCAAATCCGGGTCCCATTATTACCTCGGATCCGGTGCAGTTACGATACTACTATCGTCAAACTATTACATCTTTTATTCTTTGCTTAAAGAATATAACTTTACTTTATTACAATTTAGAATATAAATTCCTTCCATTTCCAGGATCTGTATAATGACCCCAAACTTTTATAAGTTCCAATCTTGGTCATTTACCATTTCGGTCTTTACATTATATTCGATATAATAAAAATGCGAAATAATTTAAACTTTTTTAAACTCATTTGAATAACATCTTTTTATTGATTTCATAATTTTGAATCAATTATAAATCCCTCAATCAACTATATGATATGATTCATTCTATTTGAGTTACTGTATAAACTTTTACATCTTAATACGAAGTCTTCTATGTATCACATAGTACAACTTTATAACAAGACAAGTGTTATACATCATAAGAAACTATCAAGTACCTCATATAAAACTTTAACATTGTTCAAGATTGTATCATTAGATAACTACGTTGATCTCTTTACGAAAATACGGAACTCTATCAATCAAGTGGCATAATACTTTAATCGTGAGTCCTTAACCTGTAAAAATGGTTATTTACAAGAGTGAGCTCGACAGGCTCAGCAATTCTAACAGTTTTCATGCATCACATAGCATATAATATCATACTCAGTTCATGCATTCATAATCAATTAATATTTCCTACGCATGTTACTTCTCATATAATAGGTATAGAGATTCACTTCACAAGTATATCATCAAAGATCAAGTTACAATCTCATACATATCTCATATACATTTCACATATGTACATCAACATTCTCATAGCATAATATAACTCAATTACCAGTTATAGAATTCATATATCAAATAGGAACTGAAAGACTTGCCTGATTCGTAATTTAACAACTACGACTTAACTGCTTAAAGATTTCGGCACTTCGTGCAATCCTACACAATTATATAATCATGGATTTATACCCATCAGTTACACAGTCATACATTCTCAATGAAATTAATAATAACTTTTATATTGTTTCATTTCACTTCTTCAATATACACTTAGGATAGCTATGTTGCTAGTCCATTCCACTCTCATGCTTATTCTTTCGAAACAATGTTATTTCATCTTTTATAGTCTTTAAGGAATATATATAGACATGCTCTAAAGTCTAGACAGTTAACAAACTGTTCTTGACCACTCTGCAGTACGGCGCGGCCGCGCTGAATATAGGTCTGGGAGTGGCACGGCCGCGCTACTCCCTGTCAAAACCAGAACTGAAATTTTCAAGGATCCAGTTTTCTTATCACACTAATACCTTTGAACACCATATAAACACATAAAGATGGGGTCTAGAACAATTTAGTTTCCCACACTTGTTAACGTTGAGGTTAACTTCTAAAACTTTTAGTTTCTTTTGCCTTTTCTCGGCACAACTAGTATTAACATGTTCAAAAGTCTATGGACCAAGTTGAACACCATCTTAGGTATTTACAACAAACTTTGAGATAAAACTTGAATCAAGCTTAAATCTTCCTTTTCAAAACTCTCTAATCGAGACTAAATAGGTTTATTCCACAAGGGACTCGCTATGTTAATCATTAAGTCACATAACGTTATTAGACAATCCTTAATACGCATGATATTTGTATCAAACTCGTTTACACGTAGTTAGTATAGTCCCCCTTTTGACAACCTACTTTAAAACATGCTTGAATATCTTGTGTTATGCTTAACTAATTTGGTGCACATATCATTCATGCTTAAAGGCATAAAAAGTACCATCATGCTTGAACATAAAGTTAGAATGCAAGTAACTCAATACTTATTCATCTTACTTTCAAAACTTCCTTAATTTTATTCTTCCAAATCAATTTCAAAGTAACTTAGCACATGTAAGACAACCTTGAACCTCTCCTCATGCTTATGCGTAACTAGACCATGCTCACATGCTTGGAAAGTAAGAACATAACCATCTCAAGTATATGTTGAAGTCCATTTTCAAATCTTACACTTTTTTTAGTCAACGTACACTAATGAAGTCAAATATGTTTATGCTTATGTCAACATGTCTAGAGGCATAATGAACCCTATTATACGTGCTTGCATGATCAGAACGTATCTCACATAGTGAGTGATGATATTAGCTTTCAAATTCTAAGTTTTCATCGAAAATTACACTAAGTCAACTTAGAACATGCAATGTATTTTGAAATCATAACTCACATGCATTTGAACACATATCTATGCCATATAAACATACTCAAATGGTCAGAACTTAAAGGACACAAGTTTTGTCAAAGTTTGCTTTCAAAACCTTTATATAATCTTTGGAAAATAACCATTTAAGCAACTCATGATATAAAAAGGTACTCAAGACCATATGTCATATTTATTATAATGCATTTTTTTGTTTTATCACTTAGAATAACATATTTCATCTTCAGGAGCACTACAATTACGTATGTGCATGTCTGACGCCCTTCGTTTGCTTCCGAATACGTAGCAGTCACAAAGATGGACACTTTTACCCATCTTAAAGACTTCAAATCGAAAAACTTAAAGAACAAAAGTTGTAGGGCTACTCGTTATCTTTCCTAATCATCTAGAACCACCTAAATCGGAGTTTATATGAAAACGTTATGCCTAATTTACTACAGCAGGTCAAAATAGTGTTTTTTTTTCTTCTGCCTGACCATGCCCGACGCAGCTGTGCCCCAAATGGGCTTGGGGGCAGCGCAGCTATGCCACAAGAGGCAGAAGGTGTTTCAGACTTGGTTCTTTTGTGATTTAGCAGACCAATTCACTTTCGAATCGTCATAACGCGAGTTATAGTTATCCAAATTAGTCCGTTTTCGATTCTATGGATTCGTAATTCATAAAACTACAACATACCAAAGACTAAACAATTAACATATATATTAACTAACTCAAATATTAATCCAAAACTCATATTCATACTAAGTTTTCATGCTTTGACAAGTTTAACTAATTTTCATTACTACGGATTCGTTTCTAAACAAAATTGGCCCGTTTAACTTCCGTTGTTTTCGTATTTGACTGCATTATCAGTATCTAACAACAATTCATAGATTACAACAACCCTAAGCCATCAATTTTGTGACTCAAAAGCAACTATTTCTTGTTATTACTAAGAAATTACAAAGCTTAGAACTCAAGAGCATTAATGTCAGTAACATTACCTCTGGAATGCTTCAGTATTCTAAGTATAGCTCTTCAATACTCCCATTGCTCTCCAATTCTCCTAACTCTCTATAGCTAAGTTTTCCCAGATAATTTATCAAACGGGAAAGGAGAATAAGAAGACTCTATTTATAGAGAATTTAGTACTCAGTTAATATCTTTGCACAATGAATTAATCCAAGGGGAAGAAGAAGAAGCCAGTGGATTGAGAAGGGTTGGTGAACTACTCCATCTTCCTCCATCCCTCTAGCCATCATCAGCTCTAATTTTCATCAATAACAGTAGACTAGGCCAATGGCCTAACACACGGCTGATATATAAAAGTGTGACACTGATTTTGGGATAAAGCTCATTACTCTCTAATTTATCAGTAAAATGGGTCTCATTATACTAAGGTTAATTCCTTTCGGGCTTATTAAATTAATTATAATGATTTAACATTACTACACTAAATTCAGCTATGGGCACATATATACACATATATATGTACGTACCCACATATAGGAAGTATACTTATATTTTAAATATACACCAATATATAATCTTATATCCCATGTAAATTGGGCAAGTCCGGATAATATTTTAATTGGGCTAAATATAAATCAATCGGGTACTCTTAACCCATTATTTTCTATCACACTTAAATATCACAAAGATTAATATCAATCATTTATTCCCATACCATTAATTCTGTTTTAATAATTTTAATTAAACCTTCAGTCTGATTTAACTTTAATACTCAGACCACACAATGCTCATTTATCCCACTTATTAGAGTTATATAATTCACGCTCATAATTTCAATGATAAAATATTAGGGGTCTATGCCACATTTGGCTTTTCCCCAATCTCACTTCATTTTAATATTCATTTAATATAAAGTTTGTGTGACACACTTTACCTTAATTCTAAATTATTTAACCACCTTAATTAATTATACTTTATGAAATTGTAATCATGACATCCTTATTTAAAATAATCATTTTTCTTTAAAATAATTAATATGTACAATACCAATATAATTCCTCAATTTCTTTTCTTCCATAAATTGTCCCGACACATTTTCAGTTAACCACATCTCAATGCATCAACTTAATATATCCATCTCTATCCAATATTTAAATCTATTGGTCCCCTTCTTTTATCAGACACTTATTATTCATAACATATCTCAACTATCAAATCTTGTCATATATTATTACACTATGTAATATATTAAAATTCCCTTTTAATTTACGCATTCATTCCATTTTCTTTATGTTAAACACATATATTAACTCACCATCATATGTAAGTGAATTAATCATTTCTATTCAATTTAATATCATGCCACTACCACGCAAAGCTTTATAATGTAATATTCTATAATATCACTTAATTAACCAACCTTTATTCTGGGTTAATTAATTAACTCTTATTCAAATCATGTTTTGCTAACTTAATTCATTCATGGGCAACTTAATCACCATTTATGACCTTTATTACACATATGAGTCCTTAATACATATGTCTTGAAATTCAAATTTCACAAACTCACTCAGAGCTTTCTGTAGACCGGCGCAGCTGCGCTGGTTATAGGCTTGGAAATGGCGCAGCTGTGCCATACCAAGTTCAGACACAACAAGTTTTTGTTTTAGCATAAATAGAATCTAGATTCCTAAATACCTTGCACATCCTTCTTAAGTGTTAACTCGTCTAACATCAATCTCCTCTTTGATTTCATATCATCGGCTACTACTTTCCTTAACAATTTAAGGATCACACTTCAAGTTTTAAAACTCTATTTTTCCTTAATAGTTTAACCAACTATAAAATCTCCTTTACGAATTTCTTACCACCAATAACACAAAACTCAAAATATATAGCACATACTATAATCACATATTCCACACGTGCTATTTACTTAAGCGATTCTTAAACCCCTTACTATATCACCATAGTTAATTAAGGTTTTAATATTCAAATTATATTATTCCATAATATAACTTCCAATTTAATATAGATTAACCAATATTTATACTTGTTAGTTAATTCTCATAATTAACTAATTTATGCTTTACTATCTCAATCTATTCATGGATAGCTTAAGCACTAATTAAAACTCATATTACATCATTCTAGTCGCTAGTTTATATATTCAAGGGAAAGGTGGTTATTCATTTAATGACACCACGTACTATGATAAAATAATTCTATAAATTATTTAATATCGATGGATAATTTTATCCACCTCCTTTACTTTAATTAAATTGTCTCTATAACAAATATATATTAATAATATATTTATTAATCATAAAATCACATATTACATAGTTCATATTACCCTATGTAACACAATATTTCCTTCCTCATAACACACATATTTCTATTCGAACCCAATACATGTCTTAAGAATTTTATTTATTAAATTCTCATTTTAATAATTTCTTGAAAATTTGGGTTCTTACAGTTATTAGATAAAGGTTACATACGACCAAGTGTGTCTCCTTGGGGAGCACCAGTGTTGTTCGTTAAGAAAAAGGACGGATCGATGAGGCTCTGTATCGATTATCGAGAATTGAACAGAGTAACGATCAAGAATAGATATCCGTTACCTAGGATAGACGACCTTTTTGATCAACTGAAGGGAGCAAAGTGTTTCTCGAAGATAGACCTATGAACAGGTTATCACCAACTGAATGTACGGGAAGAAGACATACCAAAGACTGTGTTTCGAACCCGTTATGGACATTATGAGTTTTTGGTAATGTCGTTCAGATTGACTAATGCTCCGGCAGAATTCATAGACTTGATGAAAAGAGTTTTCAAGCTATACTTGGATAAATTTGTGGTAGTTTTCATCGACGACATCTTGATCTACTCGAAGACAGAGGAAGAGCACGCCAAACATCTGAAGATTGTTTTGGAGGCACTAAGCAAGGAGAAGATGTATGCAAAATTTTCTAAGTATGAATTTTGGGTGGAGAAGGTTCAATTCTTAGGACACGTGGTGGATAAGAATGGAATCTCAGTAGACCCTGCAAAGGTCGAAGCAGTAAGTAATTGGGAGTAGCCGAAAATGCCAATAGAGATATAAAGTTTCTTAGAGCTAGCTGTGTACTATCGAAGATTCATCCATAATTTTTCTAAGATAGCAAACCCATTGACCAATCTGAGGAGGAAGACGGTGAAGTTCGTGTGGACGGACAAATGGAAAGAATGTTTTCAGGAGTTGAAGAAAAGATTAAGCGAAGCGCTTGTGTTGTCACTACCAGAAGAGACAGGAGGTTTTCTGATGTATAGTGATGCATCGCACAAGGGACTTGGCTGTGTGCTTATGCAACATGGCAAAGTCATTGCGTATGCATCACGACAATTAAAGGACTACAAAAAATGATACCCTAGTCATGACTTGGAGTTAGCGGCAGTAGTTTTTATGTTGAAGATATGGAGACATTATTTGTACGAAGAGAAATGTTAGGTATACACAGACCACAAAAGTCTGAAATATATATTCACACAGAAGGAGTTGAATATGCGTCAGAGAAGGTGTTTAGAATTAATCAAGGATTATGACTACGATTTCTTTATCACTCGGGAAAGGCAAACGTGGTTGCCGATGCTTTGAGCAAAAAAAGAAGGGAGAAAATGTTTCACTTGACGACTCAAGAGGAGTTAATAAGAGAAATTGAGAAATTGGAAATAAAGGTAAAGGAACCGGAGAGGTCTGAAGAAAAGTTATTTGTAATGGAAGTGTAGACACTCCAAAATTTCCTTGCCCCAATACTAACATTGTAGGAGGGAAAAATCGCCAATCAATTCAAATTTGGCCACTAATGTCGGTCCTTCAATTTAAATTCGGCCGCCAATGCCGGTCCTTTAACTTAAAACCGACAGCCAATGCCGGTCTTTAAACCTAAATCCGATCCCCAATATCGGTAATCTAAATCCTATCCCCAATATTGGTACTCCAGCCAAATTTGTTCACCAATATCGGTAGTCAATCCAGCTCCGATCTCCAATCGGACTGTCTATCCAGCTCCGATCTCTAATCGGACCGTTAATCCAGCTCCGATCTCCAATCGAACCGTCTATCCAACTTCGATCTCTAATCGAACCGTCAATCCAGCTCCGATCTCCAATTGAACCGTTAATCCAGCTCTGATCTCCAATCGGACTGTCAATCCAGCTTTGATCTTTAATCGAATCATCTATCCAGCTTCGATCTCTAATCGGACCATCAATCTAGCTCCGATCTCTAATCGGACCGTCTATCCAGATCCGATCTCCAATCGGACCATCTATCTAGCTCCGATCTCTAATCGGATCATCTATCCAGCTCCAATCTCCAATCGGACACTCTATCCATCTCCAATCTCCAATCGGACCATCTATCTAGCTTCGATCTCCAATCGGACCATCAATCCAGCTCCGATCTCCAATAGGACCATCCATCCAGCTCCGATCTCCAATCGGACCGTCAGTCAAACCACGATCTCAATATCGGGCCTTCAAGTCAGCCCCAGCATCAACTTGAGAGGTACAGGTCAACCTGGACATCAACCTAGAACATGTCAAGTTATCCCCGATCTTAGCCCGGGAAGTACATATCAGCCCCGGCGTCAATCCGGGAAGTGCAGTTCAGCCCCAAAGACAACCCTAGGAAGCCAGATCCATCAAAGGTCGTGCCAACACCATAGGAAACCTAGGGAGGGGAAAAAAGGTCATTTTATCCAACTCTCAATCGATTCGGTCAAACTCAAGTCGAATTGATGCCATCGAAGTCAGAATGAACCACACCAACGATCCCGAGTGCCAATAGCGCAAGACAGCTCAACGGACAAACTGCGGAGAATTGAAGACCTGGTTATGAACCCGTCTTCTTGGACCCAGAAAATTTTTTATGCCATGTCATTGCAACACTCTCGACGAGGGTTTTTCGAAAAGGTATTGCACGCCTCAAACGGACGCTTCGATCAAAAGTTTGAAAGTTTCGACTTCGACTACGCATTATCAGGAGTGCAAGTACTTCGAGATGATAGAACCTGGCATTACGGGCCCCACTTGGGGAGCCGCACCTCTACCTGCGGTAGCCGCAGGTAGAGCTAAGGCTCCCTAGACTATAAATAAACGTGCACCCCCCTTCATTTTTAAGTTTTCAAAACGCAGCGAAGCTCTGCCTGTCTGATTTTTTGACTTTTACACCTCTTCCAAACGCAAATATTTTCACTCCAACACGTAGATATACCCATATACTACCACATATAAGAAAATAACCGATAGATTTGGACGTATAGAGCCTATGATTTGGCAAAAAGCCCGTATTGCAGTTTATTTTAAGTATTTTTACGATCAGAAAGTCAATACTACTACTTTGCATTATTTTCCACCTGTACACAGAGTTTCATCTTCTAAATATGCCCGGAACTTAGTTCCGTGGCCTGTTTGTCAAAATTTGGTACATTTCTTTACATAAACGTAAATTTTTGTATTTCTACAACTCGGATTGACGATCTGTCAGCTTCAGCAGCCTCAATGCACTAGCACACACATTTTTGGCAACTCCGACAGACTGGGATGTCTTCCCAGTTTGGGTTTGGCCCTTTTTTGTATATATTTAACTAAAAATGGACTAACATTTCAATTCTGTCAAGCCCAGATGTCAAATTCGTGGCAGTTTACCGCTTTTATATATATTTAAGCATATACAAGCGAATTTCACCATCACTGGTACTCATATCAGTCCTGGTTGACTATATTTCTGTCAATATATATATATATATATATATATATATATATATTTATATATTTTCAGTCTGGTTTGGATTACTTTGTGGCCATTTTACTGCTTGTGCACACTTCGCCATACTGGGTGCTCTCCCCAGTCACTGGTTCACTACTTTTCTGTCAATTTTAATTCCAGTACAGGCACCGGCGTGAAAACCCATCGCCATTATTACTGTTTTTCTATATATATATATATATATATATATATATATTTCATTTCTGTCATAGCCTGGATTATTTCGTGGCTATTTACAATTCTTATATATAAATATATATATTTCAATTCTAGTCCGGGCTTGCGAGTGAAAACCCATCGCCCTTTTACAGCTTTTGTATATATATAATTATATATATTGCTTTACTAAAAATATTCAACTGCTGCATTTAACAGTAATTTGTATATGAATCTGCACTAACATATCTATGGGCGGACTAGATTTATCTAAATCTCGCCAATTCTAGCTTTCAACGGTTCAAACAGGTCCCGATAGAACCTGGAAGCTATAATGGCTGAGATTCCTTTAAATATAGTTATTTTTTTTTATAGTTTCAGCTTTGAAAGCAAACTCGTGTCCCTTAGATCGCTATCTAGTGGGAACGAAACGCTTTATCCACTCGCAACCAAGATTTATTGATGAATCCTTGGCTTCATTGCGACGTGATGATGTATATATATCCATTTCTGTGCAAATTTGAACTGTGCAGGTTTATGGGCTACTCATATGTGAGCCTAGGAATCGTGGGATTCACTATCAAATCGATCGGGATCTGATTCCCACGATGGACAAACTCCAATTTACAGATGTGCCCTGCCAGTTTTTCTGTAAAATGTACATACACAGACCTTGAAACGGTTATCCGGATTTATGGTCTCATCATAGTAAAATGTCAATTGTCGTGTCAGCGTCCCTCAGATGGTTTTCATACCCGTAAGGAGACCGACACTTGTATATTCCTATGGTCGAGGATGCTTCGTAGCCTGGAAAATCACCATTCACATGCAGCCTTAAGGCTATAAAGAAAAAAAAATTAAAAGTAGCGATACGCTTCAATTCCTATGGCAGCGTAAGGGTTTGATAAACTAGCTTTCAAAACATCATTTTCAATCAAAAGAAAAGCTTTTGTAAATCAAATTAAATGCTCTTTGCAAATCAAATCTAAGATTGATTTTCAAATCAAATCAAACCCTTCGTATATAGGCTCAACGAAGTCTGTCAAAGCTTTCAATCAATCAAATGAAAAGGCCCAATTTTCAAACAGCATTCACTCATGCATTCACAGTTTTAAGGGAAATATTGAAAAGATGCGATACCGTGTTTACACGGGAGTCATGGGGTGCCTAACACCTTCCCCACACTTAACCAAGCCCCCGAATTCAAAACTTCGATTTCAAAGATCAAGTTTAGACAGTGTCCAGTAATTCGGCCTCTTTTCAAATCAAATTCGGTTGAGTTGGTACAACCATTTTCCAATCTACCAACTGGCGACTCTAAACTTTCAAATCGTCGACATAAAAAACATGTTGGCCTCTTTCCTAAAAAACCCTTCAAAACCTTTTTCCTAAATAAAAAGAGTGGGGTAGAGAGAACTTAGGAAGATCGATTTGAGGAAACCCGGGTTACGAACCGACCCGCGGAGTTCTTAAATTTTACAGAGTTGACAGGTGGCGACTCTGCTGGGGACAGTAGAGGGCTTAGGCCGCTTTCTAATCTTTCCAAACATTTCCCTTTCAAACTATTGAATGCGTGAAATCCTGCATCTCCACAGTCAATGGATGAGTAAATGCTGCGTCTTTACATTAAATGAATGTGAATGAATGCTTTCCTGCTTTAGTGATTCGCACCCTTATTAGTGCTTCGAACCCAACTGTCATTATATGCATAAAAGGTAAGGCACGATGTATGAGAATGTATGTTGTGTGTCCCTCTCACAAGGAGGATAACCCGGTCAGTGTTAAGTAATGACTCTAGGGATGATTAAGTCTCTGGGGGTGCCTCATGAAAATACACCACTCAGATTCGCTCCAGTTGAACGATTGGATTGACTTCCCTTCTAGTAGATTGCGATGATCTGGGAGCCTTCATGCCAAAACAAAAGCCGCGAGAGCAACCTAAGATAGGTTGGCCTCTGATTAACCAAATCCGAAGGGAAGCTTCTTCATACCTTCCTTTTTCAATTCCATGTCAAGTCTCTAATTTTTGAGGAGAACAATGTAAATATCAATAATGATAGATTTACTTTCCATGTCAAATACATGTCATCCTGCCATCAAAACAACTAACCTCGATTTTGCAGGATAAACACTAAAGAACACATCATGCATCCAACCCTTACCTACCTTAGGAAATTAACACGCCTACGTTTTGTTGTAGGTGTAAAAATTGGTCCTGTCACCAGGTCTAAATTCAAGAAAGCACTCAGTCCCTCCGCGGACATGGCTTCAAGTGCTCCACCAGAACCCACCCTGTCTCCAGGGAAGAATTTGAAGGACTGAAAAATTAGATAGCCGAGCTAGTCGGTTTTCTGCGAGAACAAAGTAAGGCCTTTAAAGAGAAACAATCTCAAGCTCATCCAAAACCAGGAACATCTAGTAGTGGTGTTGGCGGTTAAGATGTAGAAAAGGCCGAAACTTAGATTCTTGGACCACAAAACTAGGACACTACCAACAAAACTCCTGAAATCACCCCCTCGTCAAAGAGCCGGTAGCTGGTGACATTCTCAAGAAAATGCAACAGATAGAAGAAACCCTCCGGTCTATTAAAGGGATTGAGGCATTTGGCAGTGTTACTTACTCTGACCTCTGCATATTCCCCGAGGCTCGGTATCCCAAAAAATTTTATGTCCCTGAGTTCGAGAAATATGACAGAACGGGGGATCCTTACACGCATCTGAAAGTCTTCATTGGAGAACTCGGATCCTATGTTGAGGACGAGAAACTTTGAATGCAACTATTCTAGAAGAGTCTAACTGAAGAAGCCAGAGCTTGGTATGCCCTCTTGGATAACTCCAAAATTTATAGTTGGGAAGAGCTGGCCCATGCCTTCCTCATCCAGTACAGTTTCCAATCACAGCTGGCTCCAGACAAATATCAAATAACCAAAATTAAGTAAAAGAACACTGAATCATTCAGAGAATATGCCCAGCAATGGAGACGGGTCGCAGCACAAGTTACCCCTGCCATGATCGAATCTAAAATAGTCATAACCTTCGTCGATATCCAAGAAGCGCCTTATTATGAGAGGGTCCTAGCAGGAATAGGAAAGCCATTCTCTGAAATGATCAAGCATGGCGAGATGGCAGAAATGGGGCTCAAATCCAGGAAGATAAAAGATCTAACCGCCCTCGAAGCTGTCGCCAAACATATCCAATCTGGAAATTATGAGAGTAATCCCTGAAGGGTCCATAAAAAGAAAGAAGAAGAAGTCTCCTTGGTTTTACAAGGATAAAATTCAAGGGGCGAGTCAAACCACATGCCCATTCAAAGGAGGAACTATACCCCTTTCCAAGCTTCAGCACAATATGCAAACCCTCAATTTAAGAAAAATATGGAAGTCAGGCGTCGAAGAAATTTCACCCCACTAGGGGATTCCCTCGAGAATGTGTTCAAACTTCTAACAGCTCAGAAGAAGATTGTTCAACTCCTTCCACCAACCAACACTAACGGAAGGAACTTCGATCCTAACAAGAATTGTGCTTATCATTATTGATCTCTAGGCCATGATACTCAGGACTGTTGGTCTCTCAAGCATAAAATTCAAGACTTGATTGACAGCGGGGAAATTATGGTAACAAAGCCTGACCAACCCCATGTCCAAGACAATCCTCTCCCACAGCACAAAGAGGAAAATGTCAACATGATCAGCGCCTCAAATGGAGAAGAATCTAAGTACCTCTGCTACGTTGGGAAACCACGTCAATCCAATCTTAGTAGCCCAGAGAGTTGGGAAACTTTTGAGAAGCGATTCCTGATGGAGCAAGAAGTTAAGTCTCTTAAGGAACAGATTGAGCAGTTGGCTAAACTGGTCGTCTACCAGCATCAACTCACCAGGAAGGTGCTGAAGCAAATTCATCAATCTATTGGCAGTCATTCTCCTCCGACGGAAATCAATTCCATTCCCAGTAGGGATCATTGCCAGCTGCACGAACAACCAATGGTAAAAAATAAGTATACCCAAGAAGGTAGAAAATTCCTATTTCAAAGGAATTTCACCAATCTGAACTAGTCAATGGAAGAAATCCTCCAAATGATGATCAACTAGGGGATGGTTTCAGATCTATTACCCCCATTAAACCTTAATCCATAAAATTCAAACCTGACCAAATATGTCAGTACCATTCCAACTCTCCCGGCCATGATACGGAAGAATGCTGGGCACTTCGTAACCAAATTCAAGACCTGATTGAGAAAGGTGACCTAATCAGAGGAGATCAAATTCTCGACTTGGCAGATAAAGATAGCCTCTGGATCCCCAATGGATGATACCAGGACACAGTAGCTGTCGTATCCTGTGATAAGGAATCGATCCTCACACCCTTGGTACTGACAGGGAAGGGGTCCAAGAAGTCCAAAATCCTGTGAAGATGGCTGCACCTCAGCCTCTAATCTTACCCTTCAGGCCTCAATATCCAATCATCAGTCTGAAGAAGGTCCCATGGAACTACGGGGACATTAAAAGCTCTACTTTAAACAACATTTCCATCCTATCAAAGGATAATCCATTATACCTGCCTCAGCGAGTGATTAAACCAGTTACCCAAGTAAAAGAAAAGGTGGCTGAAGAAAAGATCATAGAGTTCCTCAACAAAATGGGACACAATGAAATCAAGATAGTGCAAATCTTGAAAGACGCACACAAGCAAGTATCTATCCTCAATCTGGTCTTATCATCAGAAGACCATCACAACATTCTAGTGAAGGTACTATAGGAAGCCCATCTTCCACACACAGTAGACACAGAGAAATTCCGTCACGTGATAGAACACATTTTCAACAACAATGTGATATCCTTCACAGACGATGATATTCTGACTGAGGGAAGGGGCCACCACAAGTCCCTGCATATTGTTGTAGTGTCCTCCGGATACGTGATTGGAGGAGTACTTATTGACGGAGGATATTCTCTCAACATTTGTCCATACGACACGTTGGAAAGAATGAAGATCAATTCGAACTGGATCAAAACCAGTCATATGGTCATCCGGGCTTTCGATGGATCTCGCTGCCAGGCTATGGGGGAAATTGAGCTTCCTCTAGAAATTGGTCCACACACCTTCTACGTATCCTTCTAAGTGCTCAATATTGCCACTGGATACAATTTATTGTTGGGCAGACCATGGATCCATATGGCAGGAGCAGTGCCATCCACCCTCCATCAGCAACTCAAGTACATCATTAACGGCAGCCTCATCACGATAAATACCGAGCCAGAATACCCTACCAACATACATGGGGGCATGCCAGTGATTAGCCTGGATGCGGGGATTGAACCTGCAAGTTTTCAAGCTTTCGAGGTGAGCGATATTCAATATGTACCAATTGGGGCACTAGCCCTAAAACCTACAGTGTCCACTAAAGTAATGACCGTAGGCCAAGAGATGGTATCTTCGGGTTTCCAACCTGGAGAAGGGTTGGGAAAGCATAAGCTAGGTATCAAGATGCCAATCCAAATCCCAAGTCAGATAGGAAAAGCAGGATTGGGATATTCATCCAGGTCAAGCCACTGGAATCCACACAAATATCCCAAGGCTCATGCCTCTACAATTCTGGTCCCAAACTTACAAATGCCGGCTGGGTGAAACCTATGAGGAAGATCCCTACGGTGGTATCATCCATACTATTTCCTCCAATCATACTTGTCCATGAAAGAAAAGCCCTCAAGCCTGAGGCAAAGAGCGAAAAGGGAAAAGAAAAGATCCTGTACGAAGGACGAGACCCATTCGCCAACATTGGAGTCATTCTCAACTACGAGGGTATGAATGACGAATTCCCCGACAGTGATGAAGACCATGTCCAAATTCCTCACATCAAGAAGAGGAATGATCTATAGAAAAGCCTTGGCCCTATTCTCAAGGATGTCTCATTCATCATCCATGGCGAGGCGGACGAGCACAATTCCTTGATTCTCCCAATTAATGAGAATCTGACACTGGACAACTGTAGTAGTGTCCCTTGCCTAAGTTAAAAAGGGTAAAGGGGCAGAGAGTACATCTGCCCTTAATCATGCTTTCATTTACTGCTTACTTTTGAACATAGGAACCTCCGAAAATATCAAAGAAATCCAAATAGGTTCATACCTCACACCAAATTGAAAAGCCGACCTGATCGAACTCCTAACATAGTACCAGGATGTGTTTACATGGTCACATGAAGACTTGATTGGTCTATCCATAAACATTGTCATCCATCGAATTCCAATTAAAGAAGGGTTCAAACCAGTCAAACAAAAACTCGTGCGATTGAAACCTGAGTGGAGTCTCAAAGTCAAAGAAGAAGTCGTTAAGCAATTTAAAATCGGGATCATCATGGTATCAACTTACCCCGAATGGCTATCAAACATAGTCCCCGTACCTAAACTGGGAGGGAAGGTATGAGTATGCGTGGATTACCAGGATTTGAACAAAGCATGCCTCAAGGACAACTTCCCAGTACCTTTTATCCATATTCTAATCGACAATACTGCGCAGTATGGCATGTATTGATTCTTGGATTGCTTTGATGGTTACCATCAAATCATGGTTGCTAAGGAAGACTGGGAGAAAACAGCCTTTATCACTCCCTGGGGAACTTTCTGCTATAGACTATCCTTTGGCCTTATCAATGCCTGAGCAACGTATCAGCGAGCCATGATGGCCCTCTTTCATGATATGATGCATAAAGAAATAGAATTCTATGGTGACGACATCATCATCAAATTCTGGAGGGAGGATGATCACATAATCCATCTCAGGAAGTTGTTTAACAGGTTACGTAAATATAACCTCAAGCTAAATCCTCCCAAATGTGCTTTTGGTGTCAAAGTAGGGAAACTGTTAGGATTCCTAGTGAGCAATCGATGCATTGAACTCGACCCCGCTAAAATCAAAGCCATTACTGAAATGCATGTACCTCGTACAGAGAAGGAGATACATGGATTCCTGGGAAGGATCAACTTCATAAGTAGATTAATTTCCCAGCTCACAGCAACCTGTGAGCCCATCTTCAAGCTGTTAAGGAAGAATTCCTCCACCACGTGGAATGAGGATTGTCAACAAGCCTTCCTTGTCATCAAGAAACAGCTGACTGAAGCTCCTATTCTGATACCCCCAAGGGAGGGAGTCCCTTTGTTCATGTACCTCTCCGTTAATGCCAATGCAATGGGCTGCATGTTAGGGCAGAAGGATGATAGTAGCAAGGAAAGAGCCATCTACTACATCAGTAAAAGATTCAACAGTGGGGAATAGAAATACACCCTGATCGAGAAGACATGATGTGCATTAGCATGGGCTGCTATGAGGTTGCAACACTATTTGCATGGGCATACGACCTAACTCATATCCCGCATGGATCCGCTCAAATATGTATTCAACAAACCAATGCTGAATTGCCGACGGTCCAAATGGCAGTTGATCCTACAGCAATTCGACATTGTCTACGTGACTCAGAAGTCAATTAAGGGTCAAGGCATGACAGATCAATTAGTAGAAGCACCTTCAGGAAGGTTCGAGCCCCTGGAGATATATTTCTCGGATGATGGGATTATGACAATTCAACAACTCTAGTCTGAGAATACAGTCCAACCATGGAAAGTGTATTTCGATGGAGCGATAAAAATGGAAGGTGTTGGAGCTAGGGCAGTCCTCATCTCTGGTACAGGTGATCAATATCATGTGGCTACCAAACTTTAATTTGGAAACACCAACAACATGACCGAGTATGAAGGCTGTATCATGGGGTTGAAGCTAGCCCAATCTATGTCTATTAAACACCTATTCGTCTTTAGAGATTTTGAGCTAGTCATCAGACAAACTACCGGCGCGTATCTCACTAAAGAACTGCATTTGCTACCCTACCATTGGCAAGTCCTCAAAATATCTCGGGAATTCGAAGCAATAACCTTCGTTCACATTACTCGGGGTCGAAATGACTTCGCTGATGCACTAGCAACGTTGGCTTCATTAATCTGCATGTCCGATAAGAATGGATTTCCCAACATATAGTTCATGATTCAGAAAGCCCCGACATATGGGAATTATATGGGAGAAGTATCAGATGAAATACCTCCTGTCAAGCAGCCTTGGTTTCAAGACATCAAGGAATATCTCCGTAATGGATCTACACCCACTAGTGCAAGCCAATCAGAGCGGAAACAGATTCTCAGAATAGCAATGAAGTTCTATTTGAGCGGAGATGCACTTTATAAAAGTGATATTGGAATAGGCCTGTTAAGATGCCTGAACAATGAGCAAGCCCAAAGACTAATGGATGAAGTCGATGGCGGAGTCTGTGGTCCACACATGAGTGGCCATCTACTGGCCAAGAAAATAATCAGAATAGGACATTACTGGATCTCGCTCAAAGCTGATTGCGACGATCACATCAAAAGATGCTTTCAATGCCAAATACATGGAAATGCCATTCACGCTCCTCCAAATGAGCTGCATAACATGAGTTCACCATGACCTTTATCTATATGGGGAATGGACGTAATAGGTCCAGTTGAACCCAAAACCAGCAATGGTCATCGATTCATCTTCACTATGATCGATTACTTCACCAAATGGGTCGAAGAAGCCTCTTTTCCCAAAGTCACAAAAGAGGTTATCATCAGTTTCATCAGAAACAATGTCGTCTGTCGCTATGGACAACCAGAGGTGATCGTATCAGACAACACCAAAAACCTGAACAATCAAATGATGGTGGATCTGTGCAGTAAGTTCCACATCAAATATTTTAATTCCGTCATTCTATCGTCCCAAGATGAACGGTGCTGTTGAAGCGGCCAACAAAAACATCAAGAAGATCATGCAAAAAATGTCTGCCAATCACAAGGACTAGCCTGACCTGCTGCCTCTAACTCTGTTAGCATACATGACGTCAATGCGCACCTCTACTGGGGCTACCCCCTACTCGTTGGTCTATGGCATTGAAGCAGTCCTTCCCATAGATGTAGAGATGGAATCTTTGCTAGTGTTGATCGACGCTCAAATAGATGAAGATCAATGGTTGCAAGATTGGTATCATCAACTGTCTCTGATAGATGAAAAGAGAGCTACGACCATTTTCCACGGACAATTATACCAGCAAAGGATCGCCAGATCCTACAACAAGAAGGTCTGAATCCGATAATTTAGAGAAAATGACTTGTTGCTAAAGAAAATCCTGGCCAATCAGGATGAAGCCAAAGAAAAATTTGCCCCAAACTAGGAAGACCCTTTCATTGTTAAAGAAGTGTTGACTGGGGGCGCTATCAAACTGCAAGAGATGCATGAGACCTAGTTTCCCTAAATCATCAATTCAGATACCGTAAAAAGGTATTACGTCTGAAACACATGCATACCCGCATCCTGGTCCTACAAATCAAATCAGGTTTAGTTTTTCACTAGAAAGCTGGAACTACAAATGACCTGATCTCCCTACACCCGGGAGTACGTAGGCAGCCATTTCTGGTGAAGACTATATATCCACACGGTTGATGAGTGGGTTTCATACCTATGAATCGGTAGTCGTTATAGCTTGATTCTGATTGTTTTCGATTTATTTCCCTATCATTTCTATTAAGTTACACGTTTATGTGCAGGGAATGAAATGGAGGTGAAAGTAGCTTTATAAGGATGAATTTGCATGTTATATGTCTATTCTTTAATGCTTATTCTTTTTATTCCGTACCTACATATACTCATTATTCATGTATGTTTATTTTAGGTACAATTAAAGAGTTCTGTGATAATTGGAAACAAATTGGAGGAAAAATGGAATAAACATGACCAAGCAAGTCACGAGCAGTACCAAATTATGAGGCAAGATGGTAAATGGGCTAAAGTTAATATGTAAGTGGGCCACGAATTGGGTGAGGAAGCAGCTGATCCGGTCCACGCATGCAAGCAATGTAAGTATGTTAAGTGGAGCAGCCCATGTTCCTAGAAGCTCACGGATGCCAAGGATGATTTTGAAGTTGCTGTAATTACTAATGTTTGTAGTATTACACCCCTTGAGATAGCAACTTGTACAATTGAGAAGGCTTATTCACTGGAAATTGGAGAACATGACAACAAATCAGTATACATGGCTGGGCCACGACTGTAGCAGTTGGAAAAGTGGGCCAAAGCAAGAGGTAGTCCACGAACCAGCACCCATGCACATGCCAATTCAAAGATTCAAGTGGGCCACTCACATGTCACGGCAGCAGCTAGCATATGGAAAGAGCAGTTTGCTTAAGAGGGATATAATATACATTATATATATTATTTAATTAAATCACGGAGTATAGCAGCTTGCATCAAAGCCTTGATGGAGCAGCATGGAAAAAGGAACAGCAAAATGATAGTGGAATTCAACTTGTATGCATAGTCACGTGGAGCAGCTTGCCTAGGAAGGTAATTGGGTACTCATGTGCGAGGGATGGTAGAATGACACAAGCAATTAGCAAAGATTCAAGTGGGCCATGAAATGATGAAGTAAAATGATGAGTGGGCTAAGGTTAGTATGGAATTAACATGTCAGCCTCTCAATTGGTTTAACAATTCCATGCATGCAAGCCTCCTTATGTTTGGGACTTGAAGGAAGCAAACCATGCGGAATTTCTAGTGGCTGGCAGTATGATGTTCCGCTGGGGCAGGGCTTCAATAAGGAGGCCTCCCGCTGGGGCGGGGAGGCGGCTGTGTTGATGCTAAATTCCTTTGCTGATTCGGACACGGCAGCATGAATGGGCTAGCAGTTGGACGGATCGTGGGCTAGTAGGAGGAAAATAATAATGTATAGCAGCTGAAGACTTCTTTCTCATAAGGATTCAATGCACGATTACAAAGCAAGTGGGCCATGAGTATTGAATATCTAATAGCCTTCAAGTATGATATAACTTGGATAGTAATAAGACTGAGCCTGGGATGAAAAAGGATAGCAGGGAGGCATATAATTAGAATATAATATATATTATATTAGATAGTCTAGTATTATTATTCAATTAGGATATATTTCAATTAGATATGTTAACTTAGCATATATATTATATGAGACGGAGACAACTTGAAAAATAATACTATTTTTGTGGATCTGAACTGGAAGAAGAGAATTGAAGCGGAGCGTGATCGGATGAACGCGGAGAAATTTGGAGACAGTAACGACAGGAGTTTTATATTTTTATCTTTCTCAATCCATATTATCTTTGTATTCGTTATGATTAGTACTCTATGGATCATGGATTTTATTTCATTCGTTATGAACTAATTATTTATTTAAGCCTATAACGCATCTTATTATGTAATGGAGGACTAATTATTTTAAATCCAATTTATGTAGGTTATTCCCAGGTTATTCACTATGTGTGTGATTAATTTATATAATTGTCTGATCAACGATTATTTTGTTATTTCTTATGAACTTTTGAAGGAACATAGGAGATTAGAATTGGCCATAGTGACATAAGTTCGTGAATTCTGCATAGATGGAATTCGTGATTCGTGTTTAGGATAGATGTATTCCTTTACGCCATATGTAATTTGAAATAGAACTTGGTAATAAATTCTGGTTAATTGTAATTTACATAGAAATATAGTGAATTAGTTAATTGGGATGTCTTATTTGAATCTATCATATGTGGATACAAAAAAGTACGGATATTATGCATCGTGAGGTGGTTTTATCTACATTAGTGTTTTCGATTAATAATCTGGGGGTAATTGAAATAAACTGGGGACAAGAGATATTATCTAAAGTGAAATAATAAGTGAAGTTGTAGGCTTAATTTTCTCAATTCTGTTAAGATCTCGATTTAGTGTGTGGTTACTTTCTTTATTAAGTTAGTTATAGAAGAACATATCTTTTTGCTGTTAGTTTGATAAAGTTGAAATACTCAAAAATTGGTATTTGTTCGATTAAATAGTAATTATTGTCTCTGTGTGTACGATCTTTGATTTATCACTGTATTACTTGTTGACCACGTACACTTGCGTGTTGCGCGTAGAAAATACCCAACAAGTTTTTGGCGCCGTTGCTGGGGATAGTAATTGCGTTTATTACTTACAATATCGATTTAAGTAGATCAATTTTAATTAAACATATATATATATATTTATTCTTATTTTTTGTTTGTTTAGATATTTCAGGTACTTTCGATTAGTGCATGCAAACTAGATCAAAGAAACCAGAGTTGTTGCCCTTTGAGGATGATATCGACAAACGATTTCGGGGGTTAACTGAGTGGATTGCAAAGAATCGACATGAATTTGAAATACCCAGAACAAACATGGCGGAACATCAACAGGAAGACAAACCAATGAAGGATTATGATATACCAAAAATCTCAGAAATCCATTCAAGTATAGCCAGGCCAGCAATTAATGCAAACAACTTTGAGATTAAGCCTGGAAAAATACAAATGGTGCAGAACATGTGTCAGTTTGGGGGTCTTCCGAATGATGATCCGAATGATCATATCTTCACTTTCATAGAAATCTGCGACACTTTCAAGTGCAATAGAGTGTCAGACGATGCACTCAAGCTGAGGTTATTCCCATTCTCTCTTAGAGACAAGGCGAAAGCTTGGCTACATTCTGAACCACCGGGGTCAATTACGACATGGAATGACCTAGCATAGAAATTTTTGGCCATGTTTTTTCCACCATCGAAGACACACAAGATAAGGTCGGAGATATTTGCATTTTCACAGTATCAAGGGGAGCCACTGTATGAAGCATGGGAAAGATACAAAGAATTGTTGAGGAAGTGCCCTCATCACGGGTTTCCACTATGGATGCAGTTGAGTAATTTTTATAATGGAGTATCGAGTCAGATACGGTCCAGCATTGATGCAGCGTCACAGGGAGCTTTTTTGACGAAGAAATTTGAGGACAGATGGGCATTGATATAAACGATGGCTTCGAATGGGTACCAATGGCCGACTGAAAGATTGACTCAGCCCACAGTAGCGGGTGTTCTGCAAGTGGATAATTCGACAGCTATATTGGAACAACTGGCTTCGTTACAGAAGAGTATTGAGACCATGACAAAGGGAAATATGCAGCAGGTAGCAGTCGTATGCGAACTTTGTGCAGGAGAACATCTGATTGAACAGTGTGCAATCAACCCAATGGCAGTTAATTATGTGGGTAACTATAACAGATCAGCTAACACATACCAGAATACATATAATCAAGGGAACAGAAACTACCCGAACTTCTCATGGAGCAACACACATAATCAACAACAGGCTCCACCACAACCATACCCTCCTGGTTTTCAGAATCCGCAGCAATAGGCAGCACCACAACAGGAGGAAAAGCTAGGTTGGGAAGAAGCTATAGCTAGAGTCAGAACAGAAAATGAATTGGCGAGGAAAGAGACGAAGGCTCTTGCGGTGTACATGAATAATCTAATGATTCAAATGGGACAGATAGCAAGTGCAATGAATAACCGGCCCCAGGGATCGTTGCCTAGCGACACCAAGAAGAATCCGTAGGGAGGACATGAGCAATGTCAAGCTGTGACACTCAAGAATGGAAAACAGCTAGATGAGTTAGATGTGGAGAAGCCGGTAATCGAAGATCAAGCTAAAACCAGTAAGGAACAAACAGTGGAAAGAGAGGCAGGAGAAAAACCAACAGAAAAGGAACAAGTGGTTACACCAGTAGTTTATCCTCCACTGCCATTTCCACAAAGGCTCCACAAACAGAAATTACAACAACAGTTCACAAAATTCCTAGAAGTGTTCAAGAAGCTGCATGTAAATATACCGTTTGCGGAGGCATTAGATAAGATGCCCAGTTATGCCAAATTCATGAAGGATATTCTTTCAAAGAAAAAAAGACTAGAGGACTTTAAAACCGTGGCACTGACAGAAGAATGTAGTGCGATTCTACAAAAGAAGCTTCCACCGAAGTTGAAAGATCCGGGTAGTTTTACCATTCCATGCACTATAGGAAGTGTAAACTTCAAAAAATGCCTTTGTGATTTAGGTGCCAGTATTAACCTTATGCCACTATCAGTTTACGCTCAGCTAGGATTACTGGCACCTAAACCTACCAACATCTCCCTACAATTGGCGGACAGATCAGTAACTTATCCTCGGGGAATTATCGAAGACATTTTGGTGAAAGTGGATAAATTACTCTTCCCAGCAGATTTCATCATCCTTGATTTTAAAGAAGATAAGGAAATTCCAATAATCCTTGGATGACCATTCTTGGCTACTGGTAATACACTCATCGATGTGCAGCAAGAAGAGTTGACCATGAGGGTGCACGATCAACAAGTCACCTTTAATGTCTTCAAGGCCATGAACTTTCCCAATGAAGATGAGGAATGTTACCGGGTGGATACAATAGACACAGTGGTGAATGAGGAACAACTGGGGATACTAAATACTGACCCACTAGAATTAGCATTGATGGAAGAATGTGATGAGGAGGATGTCGAAATAATAGAATATATACAGTTGTTGGAAGCAATGCCGAGAGCAAATAGATTCACACCACAAGTTGAACCTTTGGAAATGGAAGGAGCCTTATCAAAAAAAATCAAGCCATCTCTCCAAGAACCACCTAAGCTTGAACTTAAGCCGTTACTTGATCACCTCAGGTATGTATTTTTAGGCGATTCATCTACTTTACCTGTTATTATTTCATCTGCACTTAACCCAATGCAGGAAAGTAGGCTGCTGAGAGTGTTAAGGGAACATAAATTGGCTATTGGCTGGACCATCGCCGACATTAAAGGGATCACTCCATCATTCTGTATGCACAAGATCCTGATAGAGGAAGATAGCAAGCCCACGGTAGAACAACAGAGGAGGCTCAATCCTATAATGAAAGAAGTGGTGAAGAAAGAGATCTTGAAATGGCTAGACGCGGGAATCATCTACCCAATTTTAGACAGTCCTTGGGTGAGTCCGGTCTAATGTGTGCCGAAAAAGGGTGGTATGACAGTGGTGAAGAACGAAAATAATGAGTTAATACCGACAAGAACAGTAACTGGCTGGAGAGTCTGCATGGATTATAGGAAACTGAATAAGGCGACTAGAAATGATCATTTCCCCTTGCCTTTCATTGATCAGATGTTGGACAGATTAGCCGGACATGAATATTATTGATTATTGGACGGGTATTCCGGATACAACCAGATCGTCATCGCACCAGAGGATCAAGAAAAGACGACATTCACATGTCCATATGGCACCTTTGCCTTTAGAAGGATGTCATTCGGACTGTGCAACGCACCGGCAACATTCCAGCGGTGCATGATGGCAATATTTTCAGATATGGTGGAGCGAAGTGTTGAGGTCTTTATGGACGATTTCTCCGTCTTTGGGGAGTCGTTTGATAGATGCCTCAAAAATATGGTATTGGTTTTGAAGAGGTGTGTGGAAACGAACCTGGTGCTCAACTGGGAGAAGTGCCACTTTATGGTCCAAGAGGGGATAATTCTTGGCCACAAAGTCTCAGGAAAAGGGTTGGAAGTCGACCAAGCAAAGTTAGAAACAATTGAAAATCTTCCACCGCCTACATCGGTAAAGGGTATTCGGAGTTTTCTCTGTCATGCTGGATGCTACCGATGGTTTATCAAGGACTTCTCAAAAATCACTAAACCACTCTGCAGTCTATTAGAAAAAGATGTCCCATTCAAATTCGATGAAGACTGTCAAGTAGCTTTTGAGCAGTTGAAGAACAAGTTGATCACGGCCCCCATAATAATAGCACCTGATTGGACCAAGCCCTTCGAACTCATGTGTGACGCAAGTGATTTTGCAGTTGGAGCAGTACTAGGACAAAGACAGGATAAAATCTTTCATGCCATCTACTATGCAAGCAAGACTCTAACGGATGCACAGTTAAACTACACTACCACAAAAAAGAACTACTTGCGGTTGTGTATGCCTATGACAAGTTCCGTTCAAACTTGGTGGGAACTCAGGTGGTGGTGTACACCGACCATTTAGCCATCAGGTATTTAGTTGAGAGGAAAGACGTAAAGCCAAGGCTTATCCGTTGGGTGTTGCTACTACAGGAATTTGACCTGGAAATCAAGGATAGAAAGGGGACAGAGAACCAGGTGGCCGATCACCTCTCACGACTTGAGAACCCAAAGCAGGATGAAATAGACAAGTTAGCCATCAATGAGCTATTTCCTGATGATAAACTATTTTTGATAAACGGCGAGTTTCCATGGTATGCGGACTTCGCCAATTACATGGTCAGTAACGTCCTCCCACCAGACTTGTCCCGTCACCAAAAGAGAAAATTCTTACATGATGTAAAATGGTACATGTGGGATGAACCATACTTGTTCCGCCAATGTACTGATAAAATGATCCGGCGATGTATACCAGAAAGTGAAGTAGAGAGTATCCTACAGGCATGTCACGCATTACCATATGGGGGACACTATGAGATTGATCGCACAGCAGCAAAATTTCTTCAATCAGGATTCTACTGGCCCACGTTGTTCAGAGACACACATCAATGCGTGAAGAATTGTGATAGATGTCAGAGAGTGGGGAATATATCGAAACGGAATGAAATGCCATTGAACATGATATTGGAAGTTGAGGTTTTCGACGTATGGGGGATCGATTTCATGGGACCCTTTCCATCTTCATTCAACAATTTGTACATCCTCTTAGCTGTAGATTACGTCTCGAAATGGGTTGAAGTGGTGGCATTACCGACAAATGATGCAAAAGTGGTGTTAAGGTTCCTGCAAAAGAATATATTCACTCGGTTTGGAAGCCCACGAGCAATCATTAGCGATGAAGGGAGCCACTTCTGTAACAAATACTTCACTGCTCTTGTCAAAGTATGGGGTCAAACATAGGGTTGCCACAGCCTATCACCCGCAAACAAGTGGACAAGCAAAGGTGTCCAACCGGTATGTCAAAAGAATTTTGGAGAAAGTTATAAATCCAAATAGAAAGGATTGGTCAGTAAAGTTAGATGATGCTTTGTGGGCATATCAGATTGCCTACAAGACTCCAATAGGCATGTCTCCTTATCAACTCGTCTACGGGAAAACATGTCACTTGCCGGTAGAACTCGAGCATCCAGCATATTGGGCAATCAGAAAGCTGAATTTCGATATGTTAGCAGCAGGTGAGAAGCGGTTGTTACAACTCAACGAACTGGACTAATTTCGCTTGCAGGCGTATGAGAATTCAAAGTTGTACAAGGAAAAGGTGAAGAAATGGCATGATCAAAAAATAATGCACCGCCAGTTTGAACCGGGTCAATCAGTATTAGTATTCAACTCTCGGTTGAAATTATTCCCCGAAAAGCTGAAATCTAGATGGTCAAGTCCATTCACCATAAAGACGGTATTCCCGCATGGCGCCGTTGAATTATATGCTAAGGAGTCGACGGACACATTTAAAGTCAACGGTCAACGGTTAAAGCATTACTGGGGTGAAAAAATTGATTGCCAAGCAACCACGGTCGTCCTGGCCGAACCAAAATAAAACAACAAAGGAGTCAGGCTAAAGACTTAAAATTAAGCGCTTGATGGGAGGCAACCCATCGGTTATTTTATTTTATTTTTATTTTCATTTTTAGTTGCATGAATATCATTTAATAGGGTAATAATGTATTCACTTAGAAACCTTTCTGCATGAGACACATCTAATATAGCTTGTGGTGTAATTGATACATGAACTCCAACTTCCAGATGGATCAAGGAATAATATAATAAGCAAAAGAAAGGGGAGACAAGGGAATTGAGAAAAGAATAAAATATTTGGCTGCCAACACAGGACAACCCGCTGGGGCGGGTGAAAGAGTAATAAATTTCCGCCGGGGCGGCTCTTAAATATTGCCAGACAGAAGGATATCCAGCTGGGGCGGAAATCAACAAGCATTATCCCCCGCTGGGGCGGATACACGGAACCTGCAATATATTTAAATTCCATCTAACTCCTATCAAGTCCCATTCTCCTAATTCTTATCACTCCAGTATCCATTAACCCCCCCCCCCACCGAAATCCTTCCCTCACATACCCACTACCTCTCCAATAATCCCCCCCATTACACCTCCAATACATCTCCATCACCCCACGCCTCCTGCAATACATATCCACCTAACCTCCCATCCCATAACCTGCTATACTTCTCCCCACTCACGAAACTGCAAACCATTAACCCCCCCATTCCTCCCAATCCCACTAGCCCCAATAGAAGCCTCACGAATCCTGCAATACAACTCCACCCTAAATCCTTAACCAACCCCACAACATCCCCAAAACACGGATCCCCCAATTACTTCCCCACAAATTTGCGAATCCCAACCCATCATCCGCTATTATCCAGATGAATTTCAAGGATATTGCATTCAATATTGACGCTCAGTCATACAGTCCACTACATCCGAATTGAATGGCATACTAAGGTAATGGTTTATATTGTTCAATTGGGTAAAAAGAACACTTGGAAATTCTGTTTGGATTGGATAAGTGCTTGTGAAGAATGGGTGGTTCATTGTTATATTATAATTGATTGCTTGGTTGAGTAACAAAATTTGGGGATATCCTAGAGATCAAACTCACTCAACATCAACCCAATGTGTCAGTGCACACCAAGTGTTCGGTAAAAGTACTGAATAACAAATCTTTGGAAATTCTTGAGTTTTCGCCCAACAACAACATGCCTCCACGCCCACAGAAAAAGCAAAAGGGCTGAAGGGTCCTCATCCACTGTCGTTCAACCATTCGACAGAAAAATTTTTCGGAACGTGGCCGCCGCAGAACGTTTTGAGTATGTGTCAGGAAAAGCCATCATCTCAGAACGTGGACTTAGACCGGATCCCATAGATGGCGAAATGCACAGGCAAATCAATGAACGGCTTTGGCACTATTTCACACAACAGCCTGAAGCAGCAGTGGTAGCAGTAGTGAACGAATTCTATGCCAATGCGGAGAACGTCCCTCCATATAGAGCTTTTGTAAGAGGCAAAATGGTCGATTTCAGTGCCGAAGCAATCAATGCTTTCTTCAATATCACACCGCCTGTTATGTGTCAGTACACTCAGATGCGAGACGCCGGGATAGACTATGATCGTCTTATTAAAGAAATATGCAAGCCGGATACTGTCTGGGTAAAAGACAGTCGAAAAGGTATCATCATCCCGACCTCCACTTTGAATAATTATGGGAAAGTCTGGTATTCTTTCCTTTGTGCTAAACTACTGCCATCAACACACACCAGTGATGTCACTAAAGAGAAAATCTCACTATTGTATGCGATTGTCAAAGATCTTAGCATCAATATTGGGACGGTCATTAATTTTTCAATTCGCCGGTGTTTGCAAGGAGGAATATCCGGAGGATTACCACACCCATCCTTAATCACTGGGTTATGTTTACAAGCAGGCATAGTCTGGACACCGAATGAGCCAGTCCAATCCCCTTCGATGGTTCTGGATTCTAAGCTGATAAATAGATTTGAGTCATGGACGGGAGCTCCGGCACATCCTCATGGCCTCGGGTTTATAGTTTCAGATGCGGAAGAGGAGGCTCGAGGTGAGGAAAATCGGATGTCCGACGAGGAATTGGAACCACAAGAATCGTCCCCATCGACAACTGCCATGTTTAGACGCCTTCAGCGAAGAATTGATTGCACAGCGGAGCGACAGAATCACATGTTCGCTACACAGAACACTTTTAATGTCGTTCTTGCTGAGGTTTTCTCCCGCCTCAACACCGCCACTGGTCCACTCCAGTTCACAGCTCCACAGCCGATCCCGCCATACCCACCATCTGACTCAGACATCGAGGAGGGTGCCGATCTGAATGTTTGACTGAACAGGGAAGTCCTCTACAATTTAATTCTGTATGTTTCACAATGAGGGCATTGTTTCATTTAAGTTTGGGGGTGTGTGTTGTGTTTTAATCATCATGAATTTGGTTAGCATGTGCATGAATGGTTAGAATAGGTATAGTTGCATAGTAGGTTCGTTAGAATTTGCATAGTAGAGTAGTTTAAGTTTTTATGCTTATCAAATATTGAAAAAATATATGATAAAAGACCAAAAAGAGTTTTTAATTAGGATTGTATGAGTCAGTATGTTAGTGGTAAGAAATAACTTTAGCCTGTGATGAGACTGGACTTACATAAGAATATAAACATAATGATAACCATAATGTTGATGTGTACTCAAACCTTTATATGAGGCCTTACCTGTTTGACATTATTGCACCGGTTAGCACAATAGACACCAATTTAGTCAACTCAGTTCAAATAGTCACATAATTGTCGTCTTGAACAGAAATTGGGTGCTAATAAAGGAAATTTAGTGAACTTGTATTAGTGACTAAGGTTAGACTAAAACATAAGTTTGGGAAAAGATATGAGAGCTATCTGAAAGAAAAAAAGAAAAAAAAGAAAAAAAGAAAAGGATAGATTCATGAATAAACACCATGACTTGTTTAGTTTCGTGGCCGGTGGTACTCGAGTAAGTACGCCCTAGGGGATGTCTTTACACCCAGCGCCCTAAAGCCATTCGGTTTGGGAGTCGTTGGTAGAAAACTCGCTACATGGGTATCACTGAAGAGCCTAAGGGAACTAAACATTGCACAGTCATGAGAAAATTTGAGAGACGAAAAAAGAGCAAAATGCTTCCGTGAATAAAGAAAGGTAGAAAATCTCCCATATTAACTTCCGACTTGGTTAATGTTTACTTGAATTCACTATACTTGGTTCACGCGATTTCTTAAATCGAACTCTGACTACATTCTAAGATGCGTATTATGTTATATATTTGATCTGTTGTTAGGTATATTGTTGTTAAGCACACACACACAGCTTTAGTGTTGACATGTATAGATTCATAGATAGGTTTTAATTGCGGATACGTCTCTGGTTGGATTTAATGTTTATATCTGTTGTGAATTCTTCGAGGCACGATGAGTTAGTTTTGTATACCTTGACAGGTGCATTCATGAGCATTGTATAGTTTTGCATATGCATGGTTTTTGCTTGAGGACAAGCAAAGTCTCAAGTTTGGGGGTATTTAATGAGTGGGTTTCATACCTACGAATCGGTAGTCGTTATAGCTTGATTCTGATTGTTTTTAATTTATTTGCCTATCATTTCTATTAAGTTACACGTTTATGTGCAGGGAATGAAATGGAGGTGAAAGTAGCTTTATAAGGATGAATTTACATGTTATATGTCTATTCTTTAATGCTTATTCTTTTTATTCCGTACCTTCATATACTCATTATTCATATATATTTATTTTAGGTACAATTGAAGAGTTCTGTGATAATTGAAAATAAATTAGAGGAAAAATGGAATCAACATGAGCAAGCAAGTCACGAGCCGTACGAAATCATGAGGCAAGATGGTAAATGGGCTAAAGTTAATATGTAAGTGGGCCACGAATTCGGTGAGGAAGCAGCTGATCCGGTCCACGCATGCAAGCAATGTAAGTCTGTTAAGTGGAGCAGCCAATGTTCCTAGAAGCTCACGGATGCCAAGGATGATTTTGAAGTTGCTGCAATTACTAATGTTTGTAGTATTCCACCCCTTGAGATAGCAATTTCTACACTTGAGATAGCAATTTCTACACTTGAGAAGGCTTATTCACTGGAAATTGGAGAACATGACAACAAATCAGCATACATAGCTGGGCCACGACTGTAGCAGTTGGAAAAGTGGGCCAAAGCAAGAGGTAGTCCACGAACCAGCACCCATGCACATGCCAATTCAAAGATTCAAGTGGGCCACTCACATGTCACGGCAGCAGCTAGCATATGGAAAGAGCAGTTTGCTTAAGAGGGATATAATATACATTATATATATTATTTAATTAAATCACGGAGTATAGCAGCTTGCATCAAAGCCTTAATGGAGCAGCATGGAAAAAGGAACAGCAAAATGATAGTGGAATTCAACTTGTATGCATAGTCACGTGGAGCAGCTTGCCTAGGAAGGTAATTGGGTACTCATGTGCAAGGGATGGTAGAATGGCACAAGCAATTAGCAAAGATTCAAGTGGGCCATGAAATGATGAAGTAAAATGATGAGTGGGCCAAGGTTAGTATGGAATTAACATGTCAGCCTCTCAATTGGTTCAACAATTCCATGCATGCAAGCCTCCTTATGTTTGGGACTTGAAGGAAGCAAACCATGCAGAATTTCAAGTGGCTGGCAGTATGATGTTTCGCTGGGGCAGAGCTTCATTAAGGAGGCCTCCCGTTGGGGCTGAAGTGGCTGGCAGTATAATGTATAGCAGCTGTAGACTTCTTTCTCATAAGGATTCAATGCACGATTACAAAGCAAGTGGGCCATGAGTATTGAATATCTAATAGACTTCAAGTATGATATAACTTGGATAGTAATAAGACTGAGCCTGGGATGAAAAAGGATAGCAGGGAGGCATATAATTAGAATATAATATATATTATATTAGATAGTCTAGTATTATTATTCAATTAGGATATATTTCAATTAGATATGTTAACTTAGCATATATATTATATGAGACGGAGACAACTTGAAAAATAATACTATTTTTGTGGATCTGAACTGGAAGAAGAGAATTGAAGTGGAGCGTGATCGGATGAACGCGGAGAAATTTGGAGACAGTAACGACAGGAGTTTTATATTTCTATCTTTCTCAATCCATATTATCTTTGTATTCGTTATGATTAGTACTCTGTGGATCATGGATTTTATTTCATTCGTTATGAACTAATTATTTATTTAAGCCTATAACGCATCTTATTATGTAATGGAGGACTAATTATTTTAAATCCAATTTATGTAGGTTATTCACAGGTTATTCACTATGTGTGTGATTAATTTATATAATTTCATGATCAACGATTATTTTGTTATTTCTTATGAACTTGTGAAGGAACATAGGAGATTAAAACTAGCCATAGTGACATATGCTCGTGAATTCTGCATAGATGGAATTCGTGATTCGTGTTTAGGATAGATGTACTCCTTTACGCCATATGTAATCTGAAAGAGAACTTGGTAATAAATTCTAGTTAATTATAATTTACATAGAAATATAGTGAATTAGTTAATTGGGATGTCTTATTTGAATCTATCATATGTGGATACAAATAAGTACGGATATTATGCATCGTGAGGTGGTTTTATCTACATTAGTATTTTCGATTAATAATTTGGGGCTAATTGAAATAAACTGGGGACAAGAGATATTATCTGGTGTGAAATAATAAGTGAAGTTGTAGGCTTAATTTTCTCAATTCTGTTAAGATCTCGATTTAGTGTGTGGTTACTTTCTTTATGAATTTAGTTATAGAAGAACATATCTTTTTGCTGTTAGTTTGATAAAGTTGAAATACTCTAAAATTGGTATTTAGTCGATTAAATAGTAATTATTGTCTCTGTGGGTACGATTTTTGATTTATCACTATATTACTTGTTGATCACGTACACTTGCGTGTTACGCGTAGAAAATACCCAACAACGGTGCAATAGAGATTTTTGATAAGAACCCAGATAACCCCTTCAAAGTCAATGGACAAAGGCTGAAGCATTAATATGGTGGAGAGGTTGACAGACAGGAGGTCGCTTCAATCCTTTCTACAACTTGATCAATTCCGACAGAGTCTAGCTTATGGACTGTAAACAAGCGCTAGATGGGAGGCACCCCATCATCTCTATCTTTTCCTCATGTTTAATTCTTGCATTGCATTTCTATACATTTCTCTTCCCTGTTTAATTCTGGCGACTTATCTCTACATTTCCCTTCCCCTGTTTAATTCTAGTCATGTTGAAAAGGTTACCTATTTTTGAACATTGTGAAGTTGGAATGCTCATCGCCTACATTTTTGAACATTAGGCATGTAACATGACAATTTTGGGAGTGAAATACTCAATTGTATATATTTATGGGAATTAAAAGATCATTGCCTATGTTTTTCCACTTAGGCATAGTTGCACAGTTTTTTGGAGCTAGAAGCCCATTAAACATATTTTGAACATATTTGCATATTGCATATTAGCATATGACTTTTTTTGGGAATTCGAATATAAAATATTCGATTGCATAGCATTGTTACGAATTGAACAATACATACCTCTCGCATATGTATTTTTGAGGATGGGTTGCAGTTAGGTTTAATTTTTGTTATTCTATATACAGGTGATTTAAGTGTGAAATATTGCTTCTTATGCCTTCATGAAGTTGCTGCAGAACAGGATCAGAAAGCAGAAAAATTTCTGGCCAAATTTTCAGGTCGCGCGGCACCCCAGGCTTAATCTAGGCGCGCCTGCGCCATGCCCCAGCCAGACACAGACTTAATTTGTTAAAACACGGTTTTCAGCCCTCATAGCCTATACTTCTTATAACCGAACCTCCCTTTTCTCCAATACAAGTGCCGAGCCCTAACTTTCCCATACTTTACCCACTATTGTTCCATCAATCCCATAGCTATATTTCACTTTCTTACTCCCATATCTAATCCCAAACCCTAACTTTCTCTCCTATAAATCCTTATTCCCTCCATCATTAGCCCTAGCATCCATATACCACTCCAAGTTCATTCAGAGATTAAGGTTTGTTTGCAGGGGCAGGGATTTTCAAACACAAAAGAATTGAGGGTTTGGTTATCAGATTTTAGAGAAACTAGTTTGGGGAAAATTCATCATCTAAGTTAGGGTTGCATTTTGGATTATCAGAAAAGCAAAATTGGGATAAATTTGTGTTGAAGTTAGAGTTTGATCATCACAAGGCTTTTCAAAATTAGTTTGGGGGTTGTTGTTCCAGCATTCATCTTCAAGGGTCTGTCTGCTACCAAGTGTCTGAACAATCTCCATGGGTCATAAGAGATCAAGGTCCGTCGCTTCCGCATCTGCTTCATCCGCTCACCGTGACGGTGATGATCGGGGCAATGACATCCCCGTTGACTTGACCAAATTCATTAATATTAAGGCTCAGCGCGGATACTATAGGATCGCGGTAAAATCTACTTTTTGGGAGCGGGGGTTCAAATCGAACAAAGAGGATGGGGAATTACGTGCCATGATACGTGAAATGAACTGGCAGGGTATTCGTGCTATGTCGCCTCCGGTGCCGTTGGCATTGATCCGTGAATTTTATGTCAACGCCTCAATCACACAAATCGGCCGGCCTTTCTTACGGGGCCAAGTCATTGATTACCGCCCGGCTGCAATTCGTTCGATTCTGAATTTACCATCAGTGCCGGCTAGGCAAGTGAACTGGGTTGAGGCCGAGAGATTTAAGACTGACTTGGATCGACTAATCCGTGATTTGTGTGAGCCCATCATAGTTTGGAAGATCAAAAAGGATACCGTGAATGAGTACACCATATTCCTTGCCTCCGGGATGAACCGTTATGCTAAGGCTTAGAATTTGTTTCTTTGTGGCAGCATTATTCCCTCCCAGCATCAGCACGAGGTTACCGTTGAGAGACCCATCATTCTGTGGGGTATCATTATGGGCAAATACATTGATGTCGGCCACCTAGTTCATCAGAGTATGCTGAGGTTTATGCGCGGCAGTACCACAGGCTCCATTCCTCATGCTTCCATCATTACCCATCTCTGTGTCGAGGACAGGGTTCGAGTGGCCTGATGAGCAGATACAAATGCCAGCTGGGGATGTCAATCACGCTACTATCAAGAACTTTGTGGATTGGGCTGGAGGCCAGGCAGACCCAAGAGGAAAAGGTTTCATTGTGACAGTGCCTCCGCCAACCCCGCCGCCGCAGCCACAACCTGACGAGGCAGCAGCCCCTCCTCCAGCAGATCATGGTCGCCAAATGCGGCGTATTGAGAGAAAGATCGACTCCCTACATTACAGCTTTGTAACGTTTGCCGATGGGCTAACCCGTGCGTTGGCTGAGGCATTTGCTCAGCAGGGCACCATGCTAGAGTGGCCCGTGTTCGATTCAGAGCTGTTATATCCGCTGCCAGATACACCACCCGAGGAAGGTGGCCATACAGAGCAGTAGGGGAGTTTCCTGACCCTTTACCCTCAATGAGGATATTGATTTATTTAAGTTTGGGGGTATAGGGCGTTAGTATATAATTGTTTCATGTTTGTTTAAATTTTTGCATCTAGTTTAATTGCATTCAGTAAATTGCATAGTACTTGCATGTAGTGTATTTTCATGTAGTTTTTATTGTATGTGAGGTTGTATATAGTAGTCGCATTGCATTTTAGTATTTGTTAGTTAAATTTTGCATAAATTTTTTTTTCCAGTTTTTCTTTATTTTATTTATTTAGTTGTGTTTAATTGCATTGCATTGCATAATCCCTTGTATTAGCCTATTGAAATCCAATCTGGCCAATGATGACATCGAGATATGATAGATTATTGAACTCTGTTAGTAGCTTAGGCTTAGTTATATTTTTATACATGATGTAATCTAGACCTATTACTTTGATGTCACCGGATAGCACAGTGTGTGTCTTTATTTGCTTGTCGGCTAGATTAGTGCATGCTTGTCTTCTAAGGGGAAAATTTTGTTTTTAATTACTAGAATGGTGTGATAAAAGCAATAATGATCTTAACAACATTGGAATACAAGTCTGTTGTAAAACTTTGGGTATGCATGCTTTAAGGAGAGATGGAGCGTAAGACGCACTCTCCTTTTAAAAGAAAAAGAAAATAAAATAAATTGAGAAAAATACAAAAAATAGAATAAATGCCTTGGCTAGCGAAGTCTCGTGGCCTTTGATACTCGAGCAAGTACGCCCTAGGGGATTGTCTCTACACCCAGTGCCCTAAGGCCTTTATGGTTTGGGAGTCGTTGGTCGAAAGCTCCTTAAATGGGTATCATTGAAAAGCTTAAGGAGGCCTAGCATTGTGCAGTCGGGTAAATAATGGCATAATAAGCCCTAGTTGCACTTCGACTTGTATGTATGAGTTGGTTTGGTCATTGTTGGGATAAATGAAAAATTCTCATTTTAAAACCTCTATTTTCCTTCCTTAGAAGCATAGCATGTGGAATCTTTGTCTATATCAAGCTTGTTTATGGCATTGCACACACACACTACATCAGAGTAACAGGTTATGATTTACAGATTGTCTGTCTATATAACTGTAGCTTGGACCGATGCATTGTTCATTGTCTTGTTATCTTTCTGAGGCACTTCTGACTAGAGTTCATGTTATGGCTAAAACTGTGGGATTCATTTCATGTAGTTAGTTGCATATCATGTAGTTGCATTTGTGTTTTTGCTTGAGGGCAAGCAATAGTTCTAGTTTGGGGGTATTTGATAAGTAGGTTTTATACCTACTTATTGAACGCCAACTTACTGTGATTATGGCTTAAGCTCAAGCACTTTAGTGTCTTTTAATGCATTTTATCTTTGTTTTGCATATTTTAGTCAGGAACTTCAAAGAGCGGGAAATGGCATGATAAAGGCATGGAATGGCATGAAATTGAGCAAAATGGCATAAAGCTAGCATGGAAGGCATGAGAGCATGGCATGAGGATGGAGTGGCTAAGAGAAAGCAAATGTGGGTTTGGCTTGAGGCTAAGGCAAGAAGGACTTGGTTTGGAAAAAGGGCGCAAGAAAGCTACCTCAATGCAGCTTATATGAAGGAGCAAGAAGTAGCAAAAGATGGAGCAAAGAAGCGCAAAGAAGCCAACACAGAAATTGAAGTAACCAGCCAAAGTAGCAGGCTCGCGCGGTCGCGCTGCTGCATGGCCTTTACCTAGCGCGGCAGCGCCGGTTAAAAATCAGAGTTGGTGCTTTTTTTTGGCCGATTTTAATTAATTTAAAGGGTTATGTTTTGTAAGGCACGAGATATCACTCAGCACTTATCAGACTTATTATTAACTTTCAAGTTTGGTTCCTATATTCTAGGGTTAGAGAGTGTGAATGTTTTAGAGGCTTCTTTTCTTCTTCCTTCTTGCTCTAGTAGTATTACATTTCTAGGGTTCATCTTGGAACTCATTTGTGGTCCAGACTCAAATTTGCTATCTTCTATTGAAAGGGGGAAACCACAAGATTTGCACTTTCTTTCTCTCTTTTCTCTTATTTCATAGTTGCTCAATGCTTGGTTTGAATCCCATAATGGTGGGAGGTTCAGTGATGAACTAACTTCCATTATGGGATTCTAATGGATTCTATTTGCTAAATATAGGGTTTATGTCTCTTTGATATATATGGATGATAATATATGGTTTGCCTAACATGATTGCTTGTATGCCTAGATGCTTGATCAACATCTACTCTAATAGTTTACATGAACTTGAAAAATGAAGTGTAAACTTAGATTTTTCCATGTTAGCATATGTTTGTGAAACTTGCATTGACTGAGTTTTGTGATTCGCTAGCCGGATAGAAATATACCGTATGGCCGTATGTAGTCTAATGGGAGCTTGTGCTTAAATTGGTTTAGCTTGTAAATCGCTTGGAAATATAGTGGTTTAGACTTTACTGATGTTCATTTGATTTTTATCTTAATTGTGGACATTATATGATTTGGACTTGGTGTATTGAATGATAGCCAAGTCTCACATTCGTGCTCCCGGCTAACATTCCTATATGATTATCCGTGTATGATTTAAGGTGTGGTTAACCTAGATGATGCTTTATATGAAGTTAGGATCCCATATCCATCTAATTTGAAGCCTTCGCTTATTAATTGGTTAAGTCTATTTTAAATTTAGTATAATTAATTAAAGAACACTGTGACAACCGTTTAAACAGACAAAGATAATTAATGGACTGTTGCATGATAGATTAGGCCTGACTCCGTTCTCTGTGGGACGATCTCGACTTACCGAGTTATTACTTGCCGATCGTGTACACTTGCACGTGTTTTTGTGTCCGCTTTGTTAACACGCAAACGGCACAACAAGTTCGCATGTGACGCCCCCAAATTTGGGTCGCTATGCCTTGAATTCGGTTCGTCACGTTCTAACAATAATAACTAAAATCATACAATCATAGCGGATATTCTAGAATAATATACAATGATTTATTATATTTATTCCCCCAGTCTCGCAACCTACAGTACTTAATATATTACATAATAATATCAAATAAAGACTTATTACATAATCGTACTTAAGTTTAAATATAGTTTTGAATCAGTCTTAATACATTATCGTAGTTGTCATAATACAACACCAGAATTTCTAAATCATAAAAGGACTAGTTAGTCAGTAGCCTTGCCCTTACCCTTATCGATGCCCGAAGGTCCGCCCTGCTCTGCTTTAACTGAAATATTTTTAGGGAAAGCAAGAATGAGCACATATTGCCCAGCAAGTAATATATGATAAGTGTGAAAAGTTTTACAACACAAGTTTAAAATATCAATGTAAAATCTCGTTGATAATCAAGAGTTTGAAGAATAACATCATGAGCAACGAGAATCAACAATTCTCAAATCAAAACCTTGGAATATGAAACGATAGTTCATTATAGACCAACAGATATATATGAATTCAAAGGTCATCAACGTATCCAACTGGATAAAATAATTTATACTGAGCAGTCACTAAGGACTATTGAACCTCTACTAGAATTATCAATATTAAATTGATAACCCAAAAATAAGTATGATAGATGATCAGTCTACAATACTCTATGTTATGCATAACACCACAATCATTTTCACGCGTGTATTGGGCTTCCAACAATATATACACTCCCCTTACCATAAGGGTTGTTCAACTCAGTTTTCAAAGATTCCGCACCAGTCAATTGGTTTGGATAGTTTTTTAAATGTGCATATAGTCTAGCCGAATCAAATGGCATAGACACTTTCACGATATTTAAGAACAATATTAAGTTTAACATGAATAATAGCTTTCATAAGACAAGAGTTTATTCAATAAGCATACTAACTCAATTTAAACGAGTAAGTAAGAAAACTTGCTATCACAAGGATCCATTGCATAAAGTAAATGCAAGGGTTACGATATTTACAATTAATAATACAAGAACGGTTTCAAGGAAACTTGCACAATAAAAGAGTGTAAGTTAGGGAACTTGCATCCAAAGAGATAAGGTTTCGATACTTTCCTTAAGCGTAGTCTATCCACATAAAATTAATCAACACTTTCGAATCCTATTATAATATATTTACATGTAGGATTTTCATTAGCTAAGCACATTCGGTACTCAAGCTCGATATTAAGTTAGATATACACATACTGTTCTAACTCAATCATATAGCCATATACGTATGTAAGAAGTTATGAAGTCATGTAACATAGTCATATCAAGTATGTTATTATTAGCAAATCATAACACTAAGTTGGTTATGCTATTACTCTCTCCAAAGTTCCTTTTATAAGTTAAACATCATTATGTTATACTACCTTCACTTGTAAACATATATTAGTAGAGATCTGACCAAGTTTTAACAGCTTAGGCATCATAATAGGTTAACTACTAAAATCAGAATAAGCAAACTGCCTAAACTCTAAAATCAGCTTGGCACAACTGCGCTAAAATCAAGCCTAGGGACGGCGCAGCTGCGCTGTCCCCTGGCCAGACCTGAGTTGTGTTTTTGTTTCTTTAGTTCCATCCCATTTTTAGCATACTAGAAGGTTAACACATAACAATCATACATTTTAAGAAGTCTTGGACTCTCATAGAGTCGTCTTAAGTCTATGCTTACATATTATACCCTTAGTTGGAACTTTTAAAGGTTTAAGGCCCAATAAGGTCATAAAAGAATATAAGCTAACATATTTGCCATGTAAACACGTGAGATGGTCATATAATCAATCAACAATCATGCTTACGTGTGTTCATAACATTCATACATGGCTAACATATTTTATTACTTTAAATCATGTCTTATACATGTTTAACTAGCTTTCATGGTATCCAACATGGTAGGTATACATATAGGCCAACTAAGTGATGTTAGAGACACTATCATTCACGTCCAAAAATATCAGAATACTATGACATCATGTTCATGCAACTTAGCTTTCCAAAACTTTCAAGTTTACCTTTTGAAATCGTTTTAAACGCAAACAATGTATGCTAGTGTAATCTCAACACTCTAGACTAACTCTTCATGTTTATTTAGACCATACGATCATGCTCGCAAAATCAAAATGTAGATATGATACGTACATGTCAAAGTTCACTTTAAAAACACTAAGTTCCTTTTAAAACTCTAAGTTCATTTAGCAAGGTATATTAATAAAGTTAAAACAACCCATGCTACCTCAAGAAATATATATACCCATGTTAACATATTCCTCATGCTTGTCTAAGTAGTATCAATAGGTTAATATTGAACAGATTGTAACAGAAGCAGGAAAACAAGCACAGGGGCCTGGCGCAGCTGCGCTGCGCCCTAGTTCAATACTAGCGCAGCTGCGCCGGGTCTCGGCCAGCATTGAACAGGCTTCTACTTCGGCAGAAGTCTAAGCCAATTTCTAATTCTTTCTACGAATTCATTTGAAAACCATCTACATTGTCTTTCTAACATAGTTGAAAGATAATACAACAATTAACAAACATTTCCCAATCACAAAATCATAAATTTCATGTTCAATTCAAGAATTAGAATTTCACAATTTCAGAAGCAAGAATGAAGAACAAGAGGTGTAATACCTCTGCTAACTGTGAACTGAGCTTGCTACTATGCCACTACTGTAATCTCACTCTCAACTGATATCTCCCTTTCTTTATATCTCAGTGTAACAGCAAATTGAAAAGAGAAGGGAAGGAGTTGTACTTATAGAAAAAATCAATACACATGCAATGCTTTTGCACTTAAAATTAAACCAATGGGAAGAATTGATTACATGGTGGTTAAGAAGGAGTTGGTGATTAGTTGGTGAAATGAATCATGAACCCACTCCCCATGAATCATTGCTATGATCTTTGCTGAGTTTGTGGAGGAAATAGGCTTAGGCCTTATAGCTATGCACGTGAGAAGGAAAGGGAGCCTCTTATTATGGGACAAGGAATTCAGAGCTCAGCATTTTGGAATTGAACTAAGTATAACACTTAGTTTACTACATACACATATAATATACATAGGTTATAATTTACTTAGAGTCACAATATATTTCTAATGAGGAACAATATTACAATGTAGTAAATGTAATTTGCACATATATAATCCATGTACATTTCGTTAACACCGAATATAATTCAATTGGGTATTATCCAATTACATTATTCCAATTCTATTATTTCAATTATATTAAATTATTGAAGTATTCATTAATCAACAATTGTTTATAATATATTCATGAGGTACTTATTAAATGTTCACTCACACACATTGTCACATAACCTCATGATACATTTATATAATTTATTTAGTCATAACATATAGTTTATATATATAATATAGTCACATTGATGCGTTACATTACACCACTATATATTATAAGTTCAAGTATCGCATACATGCACATAACAATTAATTGAGTAATCATTATATTAATTATTGATTTACTCTATTAACCGGTTATTATCCATAACAACAATTATTAACATTATTATACGATTAATTATCGCATTCCTCAACAATTAAATAAATATAATTCCTATTATATTTATAAACAATTTACTTATTATTATTCTATTACTCGCAATAATAATAAATCAACACGTTATCGATTAATTATTTATTGATAGTTATTTCACATAATATCAATTAATTGACAATGATATTAAATAAATCCTTCACTTATTTAATCCCACTTTGTAATAGGTTATCACTTATAATAACAATAAATCTATATAACAAAAATTAATCATTTATTAATTCCTTCATCCTTTAAATTAATTAAATCATAATTCTCATCATCGCGCCACACAAGGCGTTCTTTGAGCTTATCATAAACTCCACATTTTTCTCAAGTATTATATATTCAATTTGAAGTAATTGAGTTAGCTCATCTCATAACACATAAATATTTATATTCAAATAAATATTCGACTTTCATTAATATCAATATAAATCCTTATTCATGGAAATTCTCGGGTATTACATCGCACATACTCATCGAATCTATGATTCTATTGTTAGCATGCTCATTGACATCTAGACATACCACTAAACATGTATTGCAGATTTAGATAACAATACAAGCATGCATAAAGTTTCAGATTACAATTAACATGCTCTATTCATTCTGCATATTGGCGCGGTTGCGCTTGGTTTGCACTAAGGAGTGGCGCGGCCGTGCTGCTCCTGGTTCAAACCAAGATAAGGCTGCCCCTGTAGAATCCCAACTCATCACGATTCGCACATATATGATAAATCATGCAACACACAAATGTCAGGATGTTGATAACTAAGTTCGATCCCATGTCCTATCTTTAATATAGTTCATTATACATTCTCATTTAATCAAGGCTTTAAGTATTCAAGTAACAAGGTTTCTCACGCTTAATCGTTATACATATGCTATGAGGTCAATAAGTCTCAACTATACATGCTCATGTTAGTTTAGTCATGTATTTCAAGTTATGAAGTTCCACCTTCTTTAGCACTCGTCTCAATTCGTGTTTAACTAGTTTACCATGCATAAGACTAGTTAGGCATACATTTTGATCATGTCTAGACGCATATGATACCCTATCAAGATGGTTATGAAATTCAGAATATATGCAAGGTAACTTCACATGCCATATTTCATGCTTACAAACATACACAATCAAGCCATATAAGCATGCTTAGAAGTTTCAAAACTTGTAGGATATATAGTTCATCAATTTCGTATTGGAAACTCTGAGTTTCTCTTAGAAGGTCATTAACCATTCAAGTATATAAGGTAAGTCCACATATTTTATATCATGCTTTCATATACACATAAATAGACCTCATAAGCATACTTTTAAGTCCAGAATTTAGAGTGTACATAGTTCATTTATACATAGCTAGTATAGTCCTCTGTTTGAAAACTCATTTTAAATCATGCTTGAATAGTGTACGTTACGCCTAACAATATAAACCAACATATTAGTCACATGCTAGGGTATAAAAGAGTTTGATATGTTTGTACTTAAGGTTATAATATACATTACGCCATGCTTGCAAAAATTAGTTTCCAAATCTTATGTTTTCTTTGAATACACATACCAAACCAAGCTAAAATGATTTACTATAAGCAAAACAACACCAATCCATATGTTAGGGTCATTTACATGCATAATCAAACCAAAATAACATGGTGATTACAACACAAGCCAAACAAAATCAGTTTCCAAGACTGACAGACTACGCGGCTGCGCAGTTTTGTACTATAGAAGTGTTGCGATCGTCCAGAGGCAAAAAAAATGGCTCTGTTTCTGCAGAACTTTAACACAAGCATTGCTAAATCCTTCTAGCTGCAACTCAGACCCACTACAATGCTTCTAGATATGCATATAAACTTAGATAACACGTGGATAATAGTTACCAACTAATTAACAAGAATTTATGCACATTCAAGCATCAATCAAACTTGAATTAAGAACACAATGTAATGTTATACCTTTGTGGTTTGAATTGGAAAGAGCTTCTTTTAAAAATCAAATTACTCCCTCACACTCTCTATATAGACTCTTCAGCAATTTCTAGTAACTGAGAAATGAGGGGATAGGGCTGCTATTTATAAAGAAATGGCTACCTAGTTTATGGCTTTGCACTATGGTTTGAACTAGTGGAAGATAGAAGGGAACATTGGACATGAAGAAATTGGCCAACCACCCCTTCCCCACCATCTTCATAGCTATCATCACCACCCCTAGCTATTCACTGTTCAAGGCTCTGCACTTCACGTAAAGGAAATAGAGGGTACTGTTGCCAACTGATTTTGGACAAAGTTTTCTAATACTTAGTAACTTAGCTCTACAATGTTTAGTTTGGTTCCTTTTTGGTCTATAAGTGTGATTTTAATGTGTTAATGCTACTACATAATGAAAAATTAGGGATTATATATGTACACATACCATATAATCCATGTACATTAGTCTAGTCCAAATAATATTTAAATTGGGTTGGAATATAATTAGTTGGGTATTAATAATCCATTATTTCCACAAAATTTTATTATCCCAATTATACTTACTTATTGGAATAATTATTAATTTGTAAATCATTGATTCATTCTAATTTAATATTACATAAAGTACATCTTTAATGTCCTCACACATACATGTTGTCACTTAAGCAAATCATTCAATTTTACTATATAGTTTTATATATTATATAATCACATTAAAGTGTCACACTACACTTCCTTTTTAATTGAATGTAGGTACTATATAATACTATTAATTATCACCTATCTTGCTCACAACAATAAATATAAATCTTATTATATTAATTATTTACTCATTAATATTTTATTACTCATAATAACAATTAACAATATGATTTTAATTAATCATTCACTTCTTAATTCATTCATTCTTTAATTTAATTAAATCATCATCATATCCATTCTCGTGCCACACAAGGCATTCTACGAGTTTATCGTAATTCTCCATATTCTCTTAATTATCATAAATTCAATTTGAAATTAATTGAATTACTCGTCTCATAACACATAAACATTTATATTCAAATAAATATTCATTTTCTTATTATATCAATATTAATATTTATTCATGAAATTCACGGTTCTTACATCCTCCCCTCCTTATAAAAATTCCATCCTCGGAATTGTTACAAAGTTACACAAAAAGATGGGGATAGTCCTTCATCATCCTATCTTCTAATTCCCACGTGGCCTCCTTGACATCGTGGTTATGCCAAAGTACTTTTACAGAAGATATAGCTTTATTTTGTAATATCTGTTCTTTCCTATCTAGTATATGGACATGAATTTCTTCATACGCCAGGTTCTTCTCTACTTGAATGGGCTCATAAGAAATCACGTGCTTGTAGTCTGCTTTGTACAGACATAACACGGAGATATGAAACACGTTGTGGATGTGCTCCAACTCAGGTGGTAATGCTACTTTGTATGCCACTTTGCCCACTTGCTTCAATATTTTAAAGGTCCTATGAATCTCAGACTCAATTTTACCTTCTTGTCGAATCGTATTTTTCCTTTTCAGGGAGATACCTTCAAGAAAATGAAACTTTCGACTTTTAAGTCTCGGTCCTGTCGATGTAGATCTGCGTACTATTTCTGGCGATCTTGAGGTGCTACCAGTCTGGCTCTTATTACTGTCAGCACGTCTGCGGTTTGTTGTACTAATTCTGGTCCTAAAATTCGTCGTTCTCCGACTTCGTCCCAACATAACTGCGTTCTGCACTTTCGTCCGTAAAGAGCTTTATACGAAGGCATGCCGATACTCACATGATAACTATTGTTATACGCAAATTCCACCAAGGGTAGGTGGTCATCTCAATTTCCCTTGAAGTCCATCACGCAAAGTCTTAAGCATGTCCTCCAGCGTTTGTATTGTTCGTTCACTCTGTCTGTCTGTCTAAGGATGATACGTAGTACTCAATCTTAACTGTGTTCCCATCCTCTCTTACAAGCTTTTCCAAAAGTTTGACGTGAAGCGCGGATCTCGATCAGAGACAATTGACACTGGCACACTGTAGACACTCGAAATTTTCTTTGCCCCAATATTAACACTGTAGGAGGGGAAAACTATCAATCAAGCCAACCCCGATCCCGACACCAGACATCCAATCTAAATCTGGCCACCAATGTCGGTCCTTCAGCCTAAATCTGATCCCTAATGTCGGTAAACCTAAATTCGATCCCCAATGTCGGTCAACTCCAGTCAAATCCAATCACCAATATCGGTACTCCAGCCAACTCCGATAGTCAATCGACCATCAATCCAGCTCCGATAGTCAATCGGACCGTCAGATCATTCTCGATCTCAATATTGGAACATCAGCTCAAATCTAGTCACTAATATCGGGACAACCACATCACCGATCAACATATCAGGATGTCAGATCATCCCTGGCAGTAACCCGGGAGGTACAAATCAGCCCCGACAGCAACTCGGGAAGTACAGTTCAGCCCCAACAGCAGTCTGGGAAGTCAGGTCTACTTCGGACATAAACCTGAAGCACCACAACACTTCCAGAAGAAAACCTGAAATGACCACGTCAGCCACAGAGGCAACAATGAGAACAAACAGACTCGAATGGGATCCAAGTCTTGTAAACAGCTCCCGGAAGTCAATAGGCCATGCCGACACCAAGGGCAACCCCGGGAGGGGCAAAATGGTCATTTTACCAACTCTCAGCCAATTCAATCAAAATCAAGCTGAATTGATTCCACCAAGGTCAGAAAGAACCACAACGGTGATCCCGGGTGAAAACAACACCAAACGGCTCGACGGGCAAACTGTGGGGAAACAAAGACCCAGTCATGAACCCATATTCAGGGACTTAGAAAGGATTAAATCTAATGTCATTGTGACACTCTCAACAACGGCTTTTCGAAAAGCTATAGCACGCCTCAAACGGACGCTCCGATCAAAAGTTATGAAGTTTCAAACCTGAGATCGCGTCGCTTGGCATGCACGCACTTCGAGACAACAAAGCTAGGCATGTGGGCCCCACCTTGGGGAGCCGCACCTCTACCTGCAATAGCAGCAGGTAGATCTAAGGCTCCCTGGCCTATAAATAAACGTGCCCCCCCCGTTCATTTTCAAGACTTCTGAAACGCAGCGAAGCTCTGCCCGTCTAATTTTTTGACTTTTACACCTCTTCCAACCACAAATATTTTTACTCCAACACGTAGACAAACCCATATACTACCACATATCAAAAAACCACCGGTAGATTTGGACGTTTAAGGCCTACGATTCGGCAAAAAGCCCATAGTGCAGCCCATTGCAAGTATTTTTACGATTAGCAAGTCAATACTACTACTTTGCACTGTTTTACACCTGCACATCAAGTTTTATCTTCTAAATATGCCCGAAACTTAGTTTCGTGGCTGTTTTCATCTAAAATTGATACATTTTTATACATAAACTCTATTTTCAACATTTCTACAACTCGGATTGACGATCCGTCAACTCTAGTAGCTTCAATGCACTAGCACACACCGTTTTGGCAACTTCGCCGGACTAGGTTGTCTTCCCAGTCCGGGTTTGGCTTTTTTCTGTATATATTTAATTGTTTATGTACTAACATTTCAATTCTGTTATGCCCGAATTTCAAATCTGAGGTAGTTTACCACTTTCATATATATTTACGCATATCTAAGCGATTTTCACCATAACTGGTCTTCGTACCAGTATTGGTTGACTACATTTTTGTCAATATATATATATATATATTTTAATTCAGTCCGGGCACAAGTGTGAAAACCCATCGCCCTTTTTACTATTTTTACACACTTCGCCACACTGGGTGATCTCCCTAGTCAATGGTTGACTATTTTTCTGCAATTCACATTTCATTTCAGCCTAGACCATACTGTGGCCTTTTTACTGCTTTTATATATATTTATGTATATATAAGCAGCCTTCATCATCACTGGTCATCTTTCCAGTATTGGTTGACTACGTTTCTGTCAATATATATCTACATATATATTTCAATTCTAGTCCGGGCTTGCGAGTGAAAATCCATCGCCCTTTACAGCTTTTATATATATCTAACTATATATATTGCTTTGTTCAATTTATTCAAGTATTGCATTTAACATTCATTTGTATATGAATTTGAACTGACATTTCTTCGGGCGAACTAGATTTATCCAAATCTCGTCACTTCTAGCTTTCAACGGTTTAAACAGGTCCCGACAGAACCTGAAAGCTATAACGGCTGAGATTTCTTTAAATCTAATTATTTTTATAGTTTTAGCTTCAAAAGCAACTTCGCGTCCCTTAGATCGCTATTTAGTGGGGACAAGACGCTTCGGCCGTGCGGACCGGGATTTACTGAATGAATCCCTGGTTCTGGCTATTTTGGGATATTTATCTGGTTCTGTAGAAATTTGAACTGTGCAGGTTTTCTAGCTATTCATATGTGAGCCTAGGAATCGTGAGATTCGTGATTAAACTGATCAGAATCTGATTCCCACGATGGACAAACTCCAGTTTACAGATGTACCCTGTCAGTTTTTTCTTTAAATGTACATGCACAGACCTTAAAACGGTTATTCGAATTTAAGTTCTCAACATAGTAAAAATATAGGATTGTCGTGTCAGCGTCCCTCTGATGGTTTTCATAACCATGAGGAGACCTACACTTTATATTTCTGTGGTCGAGAATGCTTCGCAGCCCGACAAATCACCATTTGCATGCAGCCTTAAGGCTATAAAGATAAAATTGAGAGTAGCGATATGCTTCAATTCCTATGTCAGCGTAAGGGTTTGATAAAACCAGCTTTCAAAACATCACTGTCAATTCAATTCAAAAGCTTTTGCAAATCAAATTAAATGATGCTTTTTGCAAATCAAATCAAAGATTGATTTTCAAATCAAATCAAACCCTTCATATATAGACTCAACGAAGCCTATCAAAAGCTTTCAATCAATCAAAAGGCCCAATTTTTAAACAGCATTCACTCACGCATTCTAGTTTTAAGGAAAATATTAAGAAGATTGCGGTACCATGTTTACACGGGAGTCTTGGGGTGCCTAACACCTTCCCCACACTTAACCAAGCCCCCAAACTCAAAACTCCGATTTCAAAGATCAAGTTTCGACAGTGTCCATCAATTGGGCCTCTTTTCAAATCAAATTCGGTTGAGTTGGTACAATCATTTTCAAAACTACCAACTGGCGACTCTGTTTAAATCAAATCAAATCGTTGACATATACACATGTTGGCCTTTTTCCTAAAAAACCCTTCAAAATCTTTTTTGCAATAAAAAGAACAAGGGTATAGATAACTTAGGAACATCGATTTGAGAAAAAATCGGGTTATGAACCGACTCGTGGTATTTCTTAAATTTACCAACGTCGATAGGTGGCGACTCTGTTGGGGAGAGTAGAGGGCTTAGGCCGCTTTCAATCTTTTCAAACATTTCCCTTTCAAAACTATTGAATGCGTGAAATCCTGCGTCTCCACGGTCAATAGATGACTGAATGCTGCGTCTTTCATTGAATATATGAATGCTATGACTTTACATTGAATGAATGAGAATGAATGCTTTAGTGCTTCACACCCATATTAGTGCTTTGCACGAACTGTCATTGCATGCATAAGCGGTAAGGCCGATGTATGTGAATGAATTGTTGGGTTTGTACGAAATTGTGACGCAATCAAATTGCAAAAATTAGCGGAAGCATGGTATATCAGAGTTTGAAAAATTTCTACAAAACCATTACCCGGATCATCCTTTATGCAAATTATTAATTTAAAACGATAAATAAGAAGTTATGGAATCATACCCTTGTAGAACGAAGCTTCCACAGGTACTAGTTCAACTCCTTGTTATTCGTGATCTCCTTGAATTTCCGGGTTAGATTCCTTCCTTTGATCAACGTTAGCCACCCAAGTGTTTGGCCTCTAGAGGTGATCCACCAAGGAAGATGAATTATCAAGAAGGAGGGTGTTTGGCTTAACCTTAGTTTTCTATCCTCTATAGAAAAGGAGTACTCTCCAACAATTGGAATTGCATCAATCTAATATCTATTATAAGACTTCTCTTATATAGACATTGGTCAACCCTTCTAATCCTATTAGACATGGGATTTCTTTTAATTAATTAAACTCTTTTAATTAATTTAGGCTTCCCACCACATGGGAATAATTAATTAAATTCATTTAATTAATTTGTCTCCTAATCTTATTAGGAATAAATGAGAGTACTAAATATTAAATTAATTACTAAACTCCTTTAGAAATTAAAATAATAATAATTGTAATAATATTAATAAGACTCCTCTTATTAATTTATATTTAATATTTCCAAAATATTAAATAATAAACATTAAGCTATTTAATTTATTCTATCACCATAGATTAAATTAATTATACTTAATGCATTATTACGATTATGCCATTACCTTCTTAAATAATTATTCTTCCTTTTATGGTGTGACCCTTTAGGTTCTCCATATTAAACCGGTTGTGAATAAATCAATTAAAAAAATTTTAATCTTATTTAAATAAATAAATTAAACTAATAATTTATTTAAATAAATAATATTTATTCTACAATAGGGATAAGCCTCCCTAGCGATCAACGACTTTCCAGATAATATAGATTTCAACATTAATCATAAAAGAACCTGTGAGTTAATAGTTACCATACAATTCAATCCTTCCACCATACAATGTCCCAATTAAATATAAGACATGGATTTACTGTCAAGTCTTATTTTATTTAATTATATGTATTTCGATTAGAAAATGCACAACTCCAAATAATGCAAATTAAAAACTCCTTTCTAATTTCATTTCACCTTGGCCAAGGATTCCTGGGTTGTCATTTAACGAATCACATGGGACATATCTCCTCTTTTACTAGAGGTGGTAGATTCTTTATTGATCATTCATTATCTCCATATGTAACTCATTATACCCAAGCATACCCTATATATGCCTTAAAAGGTCTTAAGGAATAAGTCAAAGTATAATTTGTTACATACAAGATACTATGATGATCTCAAGTCCAAGGATCACTTGTACTACTATCACATTAGGAATTCCTATTGACATGCGAGTAAAACTCCATTAGGTATTCCATAGCGAATCACGTTCAGTGAACTTATTCTTCAATAAGCACCTACATACTTGCTTTAGTGTCTCCACACAAATGATCATGAGATCAATCATCCTCATCCAATGAGCAAGCAACATATGTACCAATCTATCCGGATTTACTAATCCCCTTTTTAGTAATCCCACGATTGGGAACTATTTTAGTTTTAGAGCTTTCTAAGAATTTAGATCTCATTAGCATGATCATCATCATGATTCTAAAAGCATTGCTTAAAACTATGGGTTATTTACATATTATAAAAACAGCAACATGTAGATAATTAAATGCCTGTAATAAATGAATATTTCATTAATAAATAAATAAGATTGTTTACAAAGTACGTGCTTTATCATCATATATGATTGGCTTGTATGCACACTACTATCAATCTCCCACTTGCACTAAAGCCAATCGCCATGGTATCTCATACCCATCTTCTCTAAGTGACGATCAAACTGCTGTTGTGTTAAAGCTTTAGTAAATGGATCTGCAATGTTGTCTTTAGAGTCTACATGCTCCAAGGTGACGTCTCCTCTTTCAATGATCTCCCTGATCAAATGAAATCGCCGCAACACGTGTTTAGATTTCTGATGAGACCTCGGTTCCTTAGCCTGTGCAACTGCTCCTGTGTTGTCACAGTAAATGGGAACTGCTTCTCCAATGCTAGGAACCACACCAAGTTCAGTTATGAACTTCTTCATCCAAACAGCTTCCGTTGCAGCTTCACTTGCAGCTATATACTCTGCCTCTGTCACTGAATCAGCAACTGTTTGCTGCTTGGAACTCTTCCAACTCACTGCGCCTCCGTTCAAGGTAAAAACATACCCCGAAACAGATTTACTGTCATCTTGGTCCGTTTGAAAACTTGAGTCTGTGAAGCCCTCGAGTTTTAATTCAGACCCACCGTAGACAAGAAAAATATCCTTAGTCCTTCTCAAGTATTTTAGGATATTCTTCACTGCCTTCCAGTGCTCTTTTCCTGGATTCGACTGGTATCTGCTCATTACACTAAGTGAATGAGCAACATCCGGTCTAGTACATATCATACCGTACATGATAGATCCTATTGCAGAAGCATAAGGGATCTTACTCATTCGGTCTCTCTCCTCAGGTGTCTTTGGGGCCTGTTTCTTGGAGAGATGTATTCCATGGCTCATCGGCATGAGTCCTCTTTTGGAATCTTCCATGCTAAATCTCTTTAGCATTGCATCAATGTACGTTCCTTGGGATAAACCAAGCATCCTTTTAGATCTATCTCTATAGATCTTTATCCCCAAAATATAGGATGCTTCTCCCAAGTCCTTCATGGAGAAGTGTTTAGATAACCAGATTTTAATTGATTGTAGCATAGGAATGTCATTCCCTATCAGTAATATATCATCAACATATAATACAAGGAATGAAACTGCGCTCCCACTAACCTTCTTGTACACACATGGTTCATCGTCATTTTTGATAAAATCAAACTCTTTGATTGTCTCATCAAAACGAATGTTCCATCTACGAGAAGCTTGCTTCAATCCATAAATGGATCGTTGCAGCTTACAGACTTGATTTATTCCAACCTTTGAAACAAATCCCTCTGGCTGTGTCATATACACATCCACCTCAAGTTTCCCATTGAGGAAGGTCGTTTTCACGTCCATCTGCCAGATCTCATAGTCGTTATAAGCTGCAATTGCAAGCAAAATCCGAATGGACTTGAGCATAGCTACTGGTGAAAAGGTTTCATCATAATCAACTCCTTGTCTTTGTTTGAAACCTTTTGCAACCAGTCGGGCCTTATAGGTCTCCACCTTGCCGTCCGCTCCAGTCTTTCTTTTAAAGACCCATTTACACCCAATAGGCTTAATGCCTTCAGGTGGTGAAACCAAAGTTCATACTTTGTTTTCATACATGGAGTCCATTTCGGATTTCATGGCTTCAAGCCATTTCCCTGAGTCTTTATTACTCATGGCCTGTTCGTAATTCAATGGATCATCATCATTCATGATGTGTACCTCATCGTCATCCTCTATAACGAATCCATACCTCTCAGGTATCTTCGGTACTCTTCCAGATTTACAAACAGGGTGTGGTATAGTAGGTTCTTCTACTTGGTCAGGTACCTGACTTTGATCCGTGGTAATTTGTGGTTCTTGAGCTTCTTCAAGATATATCTTACTCCCACTGACCCCTTCATGGATAAACTCCTTTTCCAAGAAGGCAGCATGTTTCGCAACAAACACCTTTTGATCAGTTGGATGATAGAAATAATACCCTACAGTTTCTTTAGGGTATCCCACAAATCTACACTTTTCGGATTTAGTCTGTAGCTTATCATGTTCAAACTTTTTGACATAAGCTGGACAACCCCAAGTCTTAACATGCTTAAGATTTGGTTTCCTTCCCTTCCACGTCTCATATGGAGTCTTTGGGGCGGATTTGGTAGGTACCTTGTTAAGTAGGTATGCAGCCGTTTCTAGGGCATATCCCCAGAAGGAAATTGGAAGGTCGGTAAAACTCATCATGGATCGAACCATGTCTAACAGTGTTCGATTTCTCCTTTCAGATACTCCATTTAACTGTGGTGTACCTGGAGGAGTCCATTGTGAGATTATACCATTTTCTTTGAGACAATTGAGAAACTCACTGCTTAAGTATTCTCCGCCTCGATCTGATCGAAGTATCTTTATACTTTTGCCCGTTTGTTTCTCTACTTCACTTCTGAACTCTTTGAACTTTTCAAATGATTCTGACTTGTATTTCATTAAATACACATATCCAAATCTTGAGTGATCATCAGTGAAAGTAATAAAATAAGAATACCCACCCCGTGCACTTGTTGTCATAGGCCCACAAACGTCTGTGTGAATCAATGTCAACAACTCTGTAACTCTTTCTCCTCTTCTACTAAAAGGAGATTTAGTCATTTTACCCATGAGACAAGATTCACAAGTTGGATATGATTCATAATCGGATAGCTCGAGGAGCCCATCTTTATGCAACTTGGATAATCTTGTTTCATTGATATGACCGAGTCTACAGTGCCACATGTAGGTATAATTAATATCATCTCTTTTCCTTTTCTTAGTTTGTTCAATTTGAAATATATTTTCTTGTAAGTCAAGTGTATAAAGTCCATTTCGCAAATTTCCAATACCATATAAAACATCGTCTTTATAAATAGAACAACTATTGTTCTTTATAACAACGTTAAATCCTTCCATATCCAATACAGAAATTGAAATAATATTTTTAATAATATTCGGAACATAATAACAATTATTAAGATAAATGGACTTGCCCGAAGGCATTGCTAAATAATAAGTTCCTACAGCTAATGCAGCAACCTTTGCTCCATTCCCTACTCGTAGGATCACCTCATCATTGTTCAGCTTTCTACTTCTGACCAGTCCCTTCACATTATTACATATGTGAGAACCACAGCCGGTATCCAATACCCAAGTAGAATTTTGACTTTCTGAAAAATTAATTTCAATCATGAACAAACCTTGATTGGAAGTCGAAGCTTCTCCAAGCTTCTTGTCTGCCAGAAACTTCTTGCAGTTTTTCTTCCAATGACCCGGCTCGTTGCAATGGAAGCACATTCCTTTGCTAGCTGGATCAGATTTCTTTTGTTCCTTTATGTTCACCTTGCCCTTGGTCATCCGAGATCGGAAGAGCTCCTTAGATATCTCATATCTAGCAGTCCTACTTTGTTCACCATACAACTCCTTGAGGTGAATCAACATAGTAGGAGCATCCATGTTTTCTTGCTGACGCTGAAGCTCGTTATTCATGGATGCGAGCATGATGCATTGAGCTACAGATGCATCATCTTGCCACTTTACAATGGTGGCAATCTCTTCCTCAGAGGTTGTTTCTGGAACAGTTCCAGGGACATGTGAGTTTAGGACATAAGAAATCTTTTCAGCAGTGAGAACTATTCTCAGATTTCTTAGCCAGCCCGTATAATTCGGCCCGGTAAGCTTATTAGCATCAAGTATGCTTCGCAGTGAAATTAGTGATTTTGACATTTTTTAAATTCTGCATGTGAAAAACAACATTTTAGCAAACATTCATTTTATTAATTTTGCATACCAAAATAAATTTAGGTCTTTATTTTAAATTGGTATCTCCCACTATTTTTATCAAACTATATTACCCTCACTTATATAGTTCGGCAACATCTAATTAAAAATTGCTAGTGAGAATAAGGATCCCATTTCAAATGTATATAACCTTGTGGATAGCACAACAAGCGATATACAAATAAATAGGTAGACAACTCTTGTCAATTACATCACCATGTAATTCCTTTTATTTTGCCTCTTAAATCATAATGGTCAAGTGTGTGCACATCCGAACTAAAATAATTTAAGTTAAGTCCAGCCTAGCACTTTCATAAATTCAAAAAAGAAAAATGTTCGTCCTTGTGGATAGCACAACAAGACTAGATCGTTCAATTTTCTTGATAAGCATCAAATGTGATTAATTAACATCTTAAATACGCAATACTCGCCTTGTGGATAGCACAACAAGCTCATATTAAATATCTAATACTCTATTAATTTATCATGCTAGAAGGCGACGTTCGATATTCCAAATATCATTTGAACACTTCGGACTTAATATTATTTCTTTGAGGGGTTTGTTATTATTAGTCTCATCTTTTTTTAGCGCGCATGCACATATATATATAAAATACGCGTTATTTTATTAAACATGCGAAGCATGTTTGCATAAAATATAATATATATAATATTTAGCATGCAATATAGAATACTATATTCTACCCGGATTGATTATGGACTTTTATTCTAGTTTGGTTCACTAGAGCCACCAAGTGAACCAAAAGGTCAAACCTAGGGGTGCAAGAATTTAAATTTAAACGTAACTATTACATTTAAACCCGGGCTCCATACAAACGGGTCTTCACGCGCTCCTTGCTCCTTGGTCTCTAATTTTTAAAGATAATTCTAACTATTTCTATTACATTAAACTATTTAATTTAAATAGAAACCTTGATCAACAGTCAAGGGGAAGTACATAGGAGGGAGATAGAATTTTACATCAAGAAAAAAAAATTAGAGAAGACGAGGTACGCAGACCCCATTTAATAAAACCCATTCATTCAAGCATTCAACTAAAATAAAATCCAATCACATTGGTCAAATAGTCCATAATCAATCCCCATTTATTTTCATACATATCACCATATATATTAATAAATAAATATTCATCTCATGAATTAAAACATTCCATATATATATGAGTATCATTTAATGGGCAATTTTAAATTGCATGAAATCCAATTTCAAGATTAAAATAAACTCTTTATTTTAATTATAAAATTATTTAGAATATAATATATAAATATATCATATTTATTTTTTTTATTTTTTTTTAAAAAAAGTCACCTTCTTTTATTAAAAGAGTCCTGCAGGTTTATTAAAAAAGTCCTTTCTTGATGGGTCACATTCTTTTTGGAGTAAGAAAGAGACAACACCTTTTCTTTGCAGAATTCAAGATTAGCACCAAAAAAAAAAAATTGTGATTCTTCCCAAAAAAAGTCTTTTTTTTTCTTTTTTTTTTTCTTAAAAAATATAATTTTATACAATAAAATTATGCCCAATAAATTATTTTAAATACATACCCATATGTATATGAAATCAAAAATAAATTAATAATTGCATAAAGATTTGGCTCTGATGCCACTGTTGGGTTTGTACGAAATTGTGACACAATCAAATTACAAAAATTAGCGGAAGCATGGTATATCAGAGTTTGAAATGTTTCTACAAAACCATTACCCGGATCATCCTTTATGCAAATTATTAATTTAAAACGATAAATAAGAAGTTATGGAATCATACCCTTGTAGAACGAAGCTTCCACAGGTACTAGTTCAACTCCTTGTTATTCGTGATCTCCTTGAATTTCCGGGTTAGATTCCTTCCTTTGATCAACGTTAGCCACCCAAGTGTTTGGCCTCTAGAGGTGATCCACCAAGGAAGATGAATTATCAAGAAGGAGGGTGTTTGGCTTAACCTTAGTTTTCTATCCTCTATAGAAAAGGAGTACTCTCCAACAATTGGAATTGCATCAATCTAATATCTATTATAAGACTTCTCTTATATAGACATTGGTCAACCCTTCTAATCCTATTAGACATGGGATTTCTTTTAATTAATTAAACTCTTTTAATTAATTTAGGCTTCCCACCACATGGGAATAATTAATTAAATTCATTTAATTAATTTATCTCCTAATCTTATTAGGAATAAATGAGAGTACTAAATATTAAATTAATTACTAAACTCCTTTAGAAATTAAAATAATAATAATTGTAATAATATTAATAAGACTCCTCTTATTAATTTATATTTAATATTTCCAAAATATTAAATAATAAACATTAAGCTATTTAATTTATTCTATCACCATAGATTAAATTAATTATACTTAATGCATTATTACGATTATGCCATTACCTTCTTAAATAATTATTCTTTCTTTTATGGTGTGACCCTTTAGGTTCTCCATATTAAACCGGTTGTGAATAAATCAATTAAAAAAATTTTAATCTTATTTAAATAAATAAATTAAACTAATAATTTATTTAAATAAATAATATTTATTCTACAATAGGGATAAGCCTCCCTAGCGATCAACGACTTTCCAGATAATATAGATTTCAACATTAATCATAAAAGAACCTGTGAGTTAATAGTTACCATACAATTCAATCCTTCCACCATACAATGTCCCAATTAAATATAAGACATGGATTTACTGTCAAGTCTTATTTTATTTAATTATATGTATTTCGATTAGAAAATGCACAACTCCAAATAATGCAAATTAAAAACTCCTTTCTAATTTCATTTCACCTTGGCCAAGGATTCCTGGGTTGTCATTTAACGAATCACATGGGACATATCTCCTCTTTTACTAGAGGTGGTAGATTCTTTATTGATCATTCATTATCTCCATATGTAACTCATTATACCCAAGCATACCCTATATATGCCTTAAAAGGTCTTAAGGAATAAGTCAAAGTATAATTTGTTACATACAAGATACTATGATGATCTCAAGTCCAAGGATCACTTGTACTACTATCACATTAGGAATTCCTATTGACATGCGAGTAAAACTCCATTAGGTATTCCATAGCGAATCACGTTCAGTGAACTTATTCTTCAATAAGCACCTACATACTTGCTTTAGTGTCTCCACACAAATGATCATGAGATCAATCATCCTCATCCAATGAGCAAGCAACATATGTACCAATCTATCCGGATTTACTAATCCCCTTTTTAGTAATCCCACGATTGGGAACTATTTTAGTTTTAGAGCTTTCTAAGAATTTAGATCTCATTAGCATGATCATCATCATGATTCTAAAAGCATTGCTTAAAACTATGGGTTATTTACATATTATAAAAACAGCAACATGTAGATAATTAAATGCCTGTAATAAATGAATATTTCATTAATAAATAAATAAGATTGTTTACAAAGTACGTGCTTTATCATCATATATGATTGGCTTGTATGCACACTACTATCATGAATGTTGTGTGTCCCTCCATCAGAAGGCTAACCCGGTCGGTGATAAGTAAGGACTCTGGGGACCACTAAGTCTCTAGGGTTGCCTCCTGAAAATGCACCACCCAGATTTGCTCCAGTTGAACGATTGGATTAACTTCCCTTCTAGTAGATTGCGATGATCTGGGAACCTTCATGCATAAACAAAAGCTGCGAGAGTAACCTAGGATAGGTCAGCTTTTGATCAACCGAATCCGATGGGATGCTTCTTCATGCCTTCCTCTTTCCATTCCATGTCAAGTCTCTAATTACTGAGGAGCACAATGTAAATGACAATAATGAAAGATTTACTTTCCTATCAAATATCCTGTCATCCTGCCATCAAAACAACTAACCTCGGTTTTGCAGGATAAACTTAAAAAACACACATCATAAATGCATCTAGTCATTACCTACCATAGGAAACTGGCACGCATACGTTTTTGTGTGGGTAGGAAAAAATTGGTCCTATCACTAGATCAAAGGCCAGAAAAGCACCTAGTCCATCTACGGACATGGCTTCAAGTGCTCCACCAGAATCCACCCCTGTGCCTAGGGAAGAATTCGAAGGATTGAAAAATCAGATAGCCGAGCTAGCCGGTTTCCTTCGAGAGCAAAGCAAGGCCTTCAAAGAGAAATAATCTCAAACTCATCCAGAACCAGGAGCATCTGGTAGTGGTGCTGGCGGTCAAGATACAGAAAAGGCCGAAACTCAGATCCCGTGACCCCAGAACCAGGATACAATCAACAAAACTCCAGAAATCACCATCCTAAGAAAAAAATAGGAAGCTGGTGACATTCTCAAGAAAATGCAACAAATGGAAGAAACCCTCCGGTCCATCAAAGGAACTAGGGCATTTGGCAGTGTCAACTACTCAGATCTATGCATATTTCCCGGGGCTCGGTATCCCGAAAAATTTTAAGTCCCTGATTTCGAGAAATATAATGGATTAGGGGATCCTTTTACACACCTGAAAGTTTTCATTAGAGAACTCGGATCCTATGCTGAGGATGAGAAACTTTGAATGCAGCTATTTCAGAAGAGTTTAACTGGAGAAGCTAGAGCCTAGTATGCCCGTCTGGACAACTCTAAAATCCACAGTTGGGAAGAATTGGCCCTTGCCTTCCTCAGCTAATACAGCTTCCAGTCTCAGATAGCTCCGAATCGATATCAATTGACCAAAGTCAAAAAGCAGAGCAACGAGTCTTTCCGAGAGTATGCCCAAAGATGGAAACGTCCGGCAACACAAGTCAACCCGCCTATAACCAAAGCTGAAATGGTGACGACTTTTATAGACATCCAAGAGATACCTTACTATGAGAGGATCCTGGCCAGAATAGGGAAGCCATTCTCAGAGATGATCAAACATGGAAAAATGACAGAGATGGGCCTGAAAGCAGGCAAGATCAAAGATCTCATAGCCTTAAAAATAGTCGCCGAGGATATACAGTCTGGCAACTATGCGAGTGATCTCGTGAGGGTACCCAAGAAAGGAGACAAAGATGTATCAGTCGTTGTATAGGGGCAGTCTAGGAGATCTAACCATAGTCCTTCCATTTGGAAGAGGGAAAATAATATGCCGTCACAACAGACCGCATTCAATAATTACCAGGAGAGAAAGAGAAAATTCGAAAGAACTGAAAATCGGGTGTTCACTCCACTAGGTGATTCCCTTGAAAACATATTGGTGATGTTAACAGATCACAAGAAGATTACCGAGCTGGCTCCACCTATAGACCCAAAAAGCAAAAGATACAATCCGAGCCAAAGATGTACTTACCATTCAGGATCTCCAGGACACGATACACAAGATTGTTGGTCCTTAAAGCATAAAATCCAAAACCTGATCGAAAGCAATGATCTTGTGATCCAACAACCTGACCATCCAAATGTCAACGCCAACCTTCTAATGCCCCATGACACGGAGGAAGTAAACATGATCAGGTCAGGAAGTGATGAAATGTATCCAAATCATAAATACATACGAAGGATATAGGATTACCCCGAAGGAACAAGACAAATATCCTAGAGTCAGAAAATTCAGAGGAGGGTATGATAATAATGCAAAAATTGGATGCGATCCAACATCAAGTGATTCTGCTGGATAATCTGGTAGGGCGCTAACATTAGGATACAAGGCAACATTTCACTCAAATATCAGAAAGCCAAGAGAAAGAGGTGGTTATTCAGAATGAGAGCATATCTCCCTCCAAGATCCGCCGACTAAATGAAGAGGATCGGAGCATGTTGAATGAACGGGAAAGGTGGAATGATCAAATTACTCGAAGTTCTCACCAAAAAAAAAATCCTCCGGAGGAGTACAAACTCCCAAATAAGAAATATCAAGAGACATTCCAAACACGAGCAAACCCTCGAAATCCTAAGACACCGAGAGTCGGGGAAAGTAGGCGGAGAAGGGTATTCACATATTTGGAGGACTCATTGCAAAATATGTTAGCCCTGTTGATTGCACAGGAAAAGATCACTAAGATCGCTCCACCGATGGATCCCAAAGGAAGGAAATATGATCTCAACAAGAGGTTTGCTTACCATTCTAACTCACCCGGACATGCAACTGAGGAATGCTGGTCTCTAAAGCACAAAATCTAGGACCTTATTGAAAATGGAGAACTGAAGAAAGAATTTCCCATGACCAGAAAAGGCGAGAAGGAGATAAAGAGCTCAAGATGTCCACTCGAAACAAGCAGTTCAAAGGATGGGATGGCTATGAGCACCAATCCTGGCAGAACACAAGGTGGACCGACCCTAATACTGGGAGTGACCAAAGAAACAAAAGAATCTCCCAATGAAGTTCATCCACCATCATCAAATATCTTGATGCCCAAAGCCAACAGCCACATGCCTGACCTTATCCTTCTAGAAGATGAGGAGTAGATACTGATCCTTCCCCGTATGGAAAAAGCCCAAAAGAAAAGTTCCTTACGAGAGATACAACATCAGTGCGAGGGGGATTTCATACTCAAATCCTCTCAAGGCTATGAGAAAGGTGAAGGAGCAGACGAAGAAAAAGGTGGCAAAATTCTTAAGGAAGCCAACCCCTCGAGGAATCTGGAGTTTATACCTTTCTGCGACGAGTCCAGTTTAAGCCTCCTTAAAGGATATACTGATTTAGGAGGCGATCAATTTATGGCAGGGATTGAAGATATTCAGAGTCAAGAGGGAACCTCTATCACAAGCCTCGAAGGCGACATAACCACTGACGACTGGACTATCAGGTCTCAGCTAGCTAGAAGGACATAGATCTAGAGGAAATTGCGAGATCCAGAGGATGTTGGGACGTTATCCTTTTCTTAGCATTATGCCTTTTATTTTCCATGCATACAAAATTAAAAGACCAAAAAAATCAAAAAATCAAAAAAAAATATCAAAAAGAAAAAAATCAAAAATCGAGCCTTTCATACAAAGCGTGAACTACGAAAGACCTGATCTCCCTCAACCCGGGAGTACGTAGGCAACCATCTTGGTGAGGTCAAACCAAACAAAATTCTAAACCAAACTCAAACCCAAAAAAGACACTTCACAAGCCTTTCATGCAAACCAGAACTACAAATGACCTGATCTCCCTCAACCCGGGAGTACGTAGGCAGCCATCTACGGTGCGGTTTGACCTTCAAAAAAAAACAAAGAAATAAAGACCAGTTCCAAGGCACCGAAGATAAATAAAAGCCAAATTTTATCAACCCACCTGGTCAACAGGCCTTGCTGAGGAAAATCAAAGCTAGTCTCTGAACCAGTGGATAAGCAGGATAACAGTGCCAACATGGCATCTCTCAAAAGATAGAGGAGCAGCTGCAAGCTTCTAACCCTCGATCTCCATATGAGCCAGAACATCCACTGTCATCTGCATACTATGGCCTCGTCCCTCTCATCAAAGGTAGCCTCCCGAGTGGCTCGAGCATCGCCTCTATCAACAGAAGCCATATCTCTACTAGAATGGGCCGTCAACATCAATGCCCTGGCCTGATCTCTCTCGAAGGTAATCCGAGCTATCAAATCTGCCATAGCCAGATCTGTCCTGGCAGGGACACTCGGTAGGTCACCAACCAAAGTCACAGTCAAAGCCATCACCACCAACCATCACATGCCCCTAAGTCCAATTCATTAGAGTCTGAAGGCATCTCGACGCCAATCATCAAAGTTAAAACGACAACACATCGATATATCAAGCATAAAACATCCGCAAGGACCTTCAAAGAGTTAAAACCTTAATCTGAAACCTTCATCAAACTAGAAGAAAGGTCATCAAAGCCGATTGCTCCTACAAATCCAAAATAATGACTGGGGCATCCAAGCATTAATGCCAAAATTCACTACATGTTCACCATTGGGGTTATGCAATTAAAGACTCTTGCGATCTCGGCATCTTATCAGCCCATCGGTCAAACATACAACTAAGCAATCCTCCTAGATGATAAGCAAGACTGGGGCAAGTTCAAAGTTAACGACAACCCGACGTGGGGACCATTTCAACAAGACTGGACCAATTTTGGAAATTGCGCAATTCAATACTGGGGCATTTATCAACCATCCAATCAACATGCACCAGTCGGCACCATCAGCACGGTCCATCATCATCCAAGCTTCCATCATTGGCGATCCGGTATGATCCATCGATCTTTTCCAAATCATAATACACGAATGAGGTATAACTCGTTCATCTCTTTAAGTGCTTTCAATTTCCATGCATTAGCGGTAATATACATAAGTCTTGCATTAGAGTCTCAGAAGAAAAAAAAAGAGGAAAATTTTGCTTGACTTGTTATGAATTGGGTTAATTCCGATAAGCGTCGTGGAGCGAGAATCATGGGAACGATTAGAGAATTAATGCTATTTAACCTTTTGATTAGACATGACATCCTAGTTCAAAGCGCTTTTTAGATCAAACTTGACCTCGTATGCATGTCTGCACTTTGCGATTGACCTAATTTTTAGTTGTGGGGTATGAAACTATGACGACAAGGATGAAAATTAGTAGACAGTCTAATATCTAGAATCGTGGTCTGGGTTACTCGAGTAATTAAGCCCGAGGGGTGTCTTTACAACTGGTGCCCTAAAGCCATCTAGTTTGGGAGCCACCGGCCCAACGCTCGTTACATGGGTAACTCAGTTCCTAAGAAAATGATCATTGCAAGAAATCAAAGCATAAGAAGATTTGAATCGTGGCCTAGGTTACTCGAGTAATTAAGCCCGAGGGGTGTCTCTACACTTGGTGCCCTAAAGCCATTTGGTTTGGGAGTCACCGACCCAACATTCACTACATGGGTGACTTAGAGCCTAAGAAAATGAATCTTGCACCAGTTCAGGCGAATCAAAAGAATAGACCGCCTAACTTATCTCGAAGTGTGGCCTTTGTTACTTGAGCCAGTAAACCCGAAGGGGTGTATTAACACCTAGTGCCCTAAAACCTTCTAGTTTAGGAGTCATTGGTCTAAAACTCGTTACATGGGTAACTCTGAAAAGCCTAAGAAAATGAGACAAAGTTAAGCGAGAAAAGCAAAAATAAATTCAAGAAAAACTGAGATCATCTAGAGTCATAGAAGAGAACCCCTGCTAAAGGTTGCATCACACATAGTGCACATGTCATATGATCTTAATCTTGTGAAGAGCAGTGTCTAAAGCGAAGATGAGATGTCTCTGATGAAGGGAGATAAGTCTTGTGAATCTAATTCTACCCATGAAAAATGACCATGGACGCTTAAAAGTTTTCTTGCGATTTCATAACTTGTCAAGCGAAAATTTGGATTTCCTTAGGAAAAATTCATTTTCATACTCCCTTTCAAGACCTTTAGTGATAAGATAAGAGCTCATTCAATACAAGCATTCAATTTCAACTTCAAATCCCTCATTCACATAATTATACTAATCCCGACGGCCCGAGCCATCTAACTGTCGGCACATATTGTTGTTTGTCTTAATGTGCAAAATATTGCTCACCGTGGACATGGTCAACAAAGTGAGTTTTTTTTCTATGAACCCCAGTAACAACCTGCAAAAGGGCTGGGGCATTTTTCCATTCCAAGAAATGGAAAGGATCTATGGCGGGACCAAGTTCCTCATCAAAAGAAAAGGGAGAGTTACTGAAAGAAATCAAGGCGACATCAGCTATCTTTCTACAAAAAAGGGAAAAATCCTCAACAGAGTCCTTAACTCGGGAAGAACAGATGCCTAATGGCAAAAAGATCTAACGAAGGAAATTTACATCATCAAATATGTCAACCTGCGCCAAGCCCTCATAATTCAAGGCCGCTGCACTGAAGTCCAAATCTAGGCAATGAAAGAACGGGCAACATCCTCCAGGACGTCAGCATCACCCTGGTCATCAGCCAAGCCAGAACTAATCCAGCAAGGTCACAAGTAAAGAGATGGCCCCTTTTCATACTCAATGATCAGCCGTTGGCAGAACCCCAACGAAGCATCGGGAGATGATTTAGGAGCGAAAGTTATATATTACTCCATCTTCATAAAGGACAGATGATGGAATATGTTATACAAATCCTCAAAGGGATCACCGAGGTCAATCAAATTAAATCAACCCCGATCTCCAATCGGGTCGTCAGATCAACTCTGATCCATTCCCACCAGAGACGATATATGAAAGGGGAACATCTGAACATGTGAATGACAAAAGGAGCCATACGAGAGTTAGAGCTACTAAGCCTATCAAAATCCGTGCCTGAAAAGAAACTCCAAATCACCTCAAAAAAGGGTGAGGTATGGTTCTACATCAATTTAAGCAAGCATATGCATCAACCTAGGACAAATTAAGATCATCTTATCATGTCTGGTCTGCACATGTGGTACATCAGCACACATCTCCATCAAAACATTAGGCATACATACCTAATAGAGTCAAAAATGTATACACATTAAACACACAAACTCGATGAAAAAATCTGCTATCGTTTGAGTAGGCATCGGGACAGTCCAATGATCAACCATTGCCCCTACCATCAGGGTAGGCACTTTTGCAAACTACTGGTGTAAGTTATCATCAGGATAAGCATCGGGAGCGCCCACTGAGGTAACTCAATGAATGAAATATATCATCAGCAGAGGAGTCTTCAAAAATGTACAAACGGCATCAAAAGTATGCCCCACGAAGAGTATCAGCAGATGTGAGAAACTATTGGGCTTAAACCACGGTAGCACCAAGGGCCATCACATACGACATCATCCCCATCAAAAATATGGGAAACATTTCAGTTTATCTTTATCAAACAAGCATCAGCAACACCAATGGAAATCAGACCGTTGGAATCAACACCAGCATAGACATCAACAACATTGATGAAAGCCAACCATGGATATCGGCACCAACACAAATACCGGTAAAGGTAATGCGATGCAATGCAATATGCGATGCAATGCGATGCGATATGCGATGAAATACGATGCGATTTACGATGTGATGCGATGGCGATGCGATTTCTGATGTGATATACAAAGTGCAAAATGCTATTCGCGAAAACATGTTAACATTTATTGCATTGCGATTTGCATCATCAATACCTTATCATATTTCAAGTGTCTAGCAATCTTTATCCTGTCCATTCCACTACACTGTATAAATATGATAAAGAGGGGCATCTGTAGACACTTAAAATTTTCCTTGCCCCGATATTAACACTATAGGAGGGCAAAACCGTCAATCAAGCCAACCCCGATCCTGACACCAGATATCCAATCTAAATTCGGCCACCAATGCTGGACCTTCAGCCTAAATCTGAACCCCAATGTCGATCAACTCCAATCAAATATGATCACCAATATCGGTACTCCAGCCAACTCTGATAGTCAATCGACCATCAATCCAGCTCCGATAGTCAATCGGACCGTCAGATCATCCCCGATCTCAATATTGGGACATCAGCTCAAATCCAGTCACCAATATTGGGACAACCACAGCACCGATCAACAATATCAGGATGTCAGATCAGCCCCAACAGTAACCTGGGAGGTACAAATTAGCCCCGACAGCAACCCAAGAAGTACAGCTCAGCACCGACAGCAGTCCAGGAAGTCAGGTCTACTTCGAACATAAACCTAAAGTGCCACAACACTTCTAGAAGAAAACTTGGAATGACCACGTCAGCCACAGAGGCAACACTGAGAACAAACAGACTCGAATGGGATCCAAGTCTTGGAAATAGCTCCCGGAAGTCAACAAGAGGCCATGCCGACACCAAGGGTAACCCCGAAAGGGGCAAAATGGTCATTTTACCAACTCTCTGGTAATTTGGCTAAAATCAAGCTGAATTGATGCCACCAAGGTCAAAAAGAACCACAACGGTGATCCCAGGTGAAAACAACACCAAATGACTCGACGGGCAAACTGTGGGGAAACAAAGACCCAGTCATGAAACCATCTTTGGGGACATAACAAGGGTTAAATCCAATGTCATTGTGACACTCTCAGTGAGGGCTTTCGGGAAACCTATAGCATCCCTCAAACGAACGCTCTGATCAAAAGTTATGAAGTTTCAAACTTGAGATCGCGTCGCCCGGTATGTACGCACTTCGAGACAACAAAGCTGGGCATGTGGGCCCCATATTGGGGAGCCGTACCTCTACCTACGGCAACAACAGGTAGAGTTGAGGCTCCCTGGGCTATAAATAAATGTGCCCCCCCGTTCATTTTCAAGAATTCCGAAACGCAGCGAAGCTCTGCCCGTCTGATTTTTTGACTTTTACACCTCTTCCAAACCCAAATATTTTTACTCCAACACATAGACAAACCCATATACTACCACATATCAAAAAACCACCGGTAGATTTTGACGTTTAAGGCCTACGATTTGGCAAAAAGCCCGTAGTGCAGCCCATTGTAAGTATTTTTACTATCAGTAAGTCATTACTACTACTTTGCACTGTTTTACACCTGCAGATCAAGTTTTATCTTCTAAATATGCCCGAAACATAGTTCCGTGATCATTTTTGTCTAAAATTGATATATTTTTGTACATAAACTATGTTTTCAACATTTCTACAACTCGGATTGATGATCCGTCAGCACCAGTAGCTTCAATGAACTAGCACACACCGTTTTGGCAACTTCGTTGGACTGGGTTGTCTTCCCAGTCCGGGTTTGGCCTTTTTTGTATATATTTAGCTGTTTATATACTAACATTTCAATTCTGTCAAGCCCGAATTTGAAATCCGAGGTAGTTTATCACTTTTATATATATTTACGCATATCTAAGCAATTTTTACCATAATTGGTCTTCGTACCAGTATTGGTTGACTACATTTCTGTCAATATATATATATATATATATATATATATTAATTTAGTTCGGGCACAAACATGAAAACCCATCGCCCTTTTTACTATTTTTACACACTTCGCCACACTAGGTGATCTCCCCAGTCACTAGTTGATTATTTTTCTGCAATTTACATTTCAGTTCGGCCTGGATCATACTGTGGCCTTTTTACTGCTTTTATATATATTTATGCATATATTACAGCCTTCATCATCACTGGTCATCTTTCCAGTCTTGGTTGACTACGTTTCTGTCAATATATATATCTACATATATATTTCAATTCCAGTCCGGGCTTGCGAGTGAAAACCCATCGCCCTTTATAGCTTTTATATATATCTAACTATATATATTGCTTTGTTCAATTTATTCAACTGTTGCATTTAATATTCATTTGTATATAAATTTGCACTGACATTTCTTCGGGCGAACTAGATTTATCCAAATCTCGCCACTTCTAGCTTTTAACGGTTCAAACACGAAAGAACCTAAAAGCTATAATGGCTGAGATTTCTTTAAATATAGTTATTTTTATAGTTTCAGCTTCAAAAGCAACCTCGCATCCCTTAGATCGCTATCTAGTGGGAACGAGACGCTTAGGTAGTGTGAACCGGGATTTACTGAATGAATCCCTGGTTCTGGCTATTTTGGAATATTTATCTGCTTCTGTACAAATTTGAACTTTACAGGTTTTCTAGCTGTTCTTATGTGAGCCTAGGAATCGTGGGATTCATTATCAAACTGATCAAAATCTGATTCCCACGATGGACAAACTCCAGTTTACAGATGTACTCTGTCAGTTTTTTCTGTAAAATGTACATGCACAGACCTTAAAACGGTTATCCGAATTTAAGGTCTCAACATAATAAAAATATGGATTGTCATGTCAGCGTCCCTCCGATGGTTTTTATACCCATGAGGAGACCGACACTTTATATTTATGTGGTCGAGAATGCTTCGCAGCCCGACAAATCACCATTTGCATGCAGCCTTAAGGCTATAAAGATAAAATTAAGAGTAGCGATATACTTCAATTCATATGTCAACGTAAGGGATTAATAAAACCATCTTTCAAAACATCACTGTCAATTCAATTCAAAAGCTTTTGCAAATCATATTAAATGATGCTTTTTGCAAATCAAATCAAAGATTGATTTTCAAATCAAATTAAACCCTTCGTATATAGGCTCAACGAAGCCTGTCAAAAGCTTTCAATCAATCAAAAGGCCAAATTTTTAAACAGCATTCACTCACGCATTCTAGTTTTAAGTGAAATATTGAAAAAATTGTGGTACCGTGTTTACACGGGAGTCGTAGGGTGCCTAACACCTTCCCCACACTTAACCAAGACCCCGAAATCAAAAATCCAATTTCAAAGATCAAGTTTTGACAATGTTCAGCAATTGGGCCTCTTTTCAAATCAAATTCGATTGAGTTGGTACAATTATTTTCAAAACAACCAACTAGCGACTCTATTTAAATCAATTCAAATCATCGGCATATACACATGTTGGCCTTTTTTCTAAAAAAAATCCTTCAAAACCTTTTCTGCAATAAAAAGAACAAGGGTAGAGATAACTTAGGAAGATCGATTTGAGAAAAAATCGGGTTATGAACCGACCCGCAGTATTTCTTAAATTTAGCAATGTCGACACACTCCATATCGTGAAACAATCTCCTTTACGTATAGGCTTGCTAACTGATTCAAACTGTATCGAATCTTAATCGGTAGAAAATGTGTGGTCTTCGTTAATCAATCCACGATAACCCAAATGCCATCATAACCTTTCTGCGTGACTGGAAGCCCCACCACGAAGTCCATCGTGATGTGCTCCCATTTCCACTTTGGTATTTCCAACGGTTGTAGTAAACCACTTGGCCTCTGGTGCTCTGCTTTGACGCGTTGGCAAGTAAGACATTTACTAATGCACTCGATGATTTGAACGTTTAGAGTCGCTAGTTGGTAGATTGGAAAATGGTTGTACCAACTCAACCAAATTTGATTTAAAAAGAGGCCCAATTGCTGGACACTGTCAAAACTTGATCTTTGAAATCAAAGTTTTGAGTTCGGGGGTTGGTTAAGTGTGGGGAAGGTGTTAGGCACCCCACGACTCCCGTGTAAATACGGTACCGCATCTTTTCAATATTTCTCTTAAAACTGTGAATGCATGAGTGAATGCTGTTTGAAAATTGGGCCTTTTGATTTGATTGATTGAAAGCTTTGACAGACTTCGTTGAGCCTATATACGAAGGTTTTAATTTGATTTGAAAATCAGTCTTTGATTTGATTTGCAAAAAGCATTTAATTTGATTTACAAAAGCTTTTCTTTTGATTGAAAATGATGTTTTGAAAGCTGGTTTATCAAACCCTTACGCTGCCATAGGAATTGAAGCGTATCACTACTTTTATTTTTTTATCTTTATAGCCTTAAGGCTGCATGTGAATGGTGACTTGCCGGGCTATGAAGCATCCTCGACAACAAGAATATACAAGTGTCGATCTCCTCATGGGTATGAAAACCATCGGAAGGACGCTGACATGACAATTGGCACTTCATTATGATGAGACCTTAAATCCGGATAACCATTTTAAGGTCTGTGTATGTACATTTTACAGAAAAACTAGCAGGGTACATCTGTAAACTGGAGTTTATCCATCGTGGGAATCAGATCCCAATCGATTTGGTCGTGAATCCCACGATTCCTAGGCTCACATATGAGTAGCCCATAAACCTGTACAGTTCAAATTTGCACAGAAATGGATATATATACATCATCACGTCGCAATGGAGCCAATGATTCATCAATAAATATTGGCTGTGAGTGGATAAAGCGTTTCATTCCCACTAGATAGCGATCTAAGGGACACGAATTTGCTTTCAAAGCTGAAACTATAAAAAAATAACTAGATTTAAAGGAATCTCAGCCATTATAGCTTCCAGGTTCTATCAAAAGCTGTTTGAACCGTTGAAAGCTAGAATTGGCGAGATTTGGATAAATCTAGTCCACCACCAGATATGTTAGTGCAGATTCATATACAAATGAATGTTAAATGCAGCAGTTGAATAAATTTGAGTAAAGCAATATATATAATTATATATATACAAAAGCTGTAAAGGGGCGATGGGTTTTCACTCGCAAGCCCGGATATGAATTGAAATATATATATATTTATAAAAAAGAACTGTAAATAGCCACGAAACAATCCAGGCTGTGACAGAAATGAAATATACATATATATATATAGAAAAATAGTAATAAAGGCGATGGGTTTTCACGCCGGTGCCCGTACTGAAATTGAAATTGACAAAAAAGTAGTCAACCAGTGATTGGGGAGAGCACCCAGTATAGCGAAGTGTGTACAACCAGTAAAATGGCCACGAAGTAATCCAGGCTGGACTAAAAATATATAAATATATATATATATATATATATATTAACAAAAATGTAGTCAACCAGGACTGATATGAGTACTAGTGATGGTGAAATTTGCTTATATATGCGTAAATATATATAAAAGCTGTAAACTACCACAGATTTAACATCCGAGCTTGACAGAATTAAAATGTTAGTCCATTTGCAGTTAAATATATACAAAAAAGGGCCAAACCCGGACTGGGAAGACAACCCAGTCCGACGGAGTTGCTAAAAATGTGTGTGCTAGTGCATTGAGGCTGCTGAAGCTGACAGATCGTCAATCCCAGTTGTAAAAATGCAAAAATTTGCGTTTATGTAAAGAAATGTACCAAATTTTGATGAAAATGGCCACGAAACTAAGTTTCGAGCATATTTAGAAGATGAAACTTTGTGTGCAGGTGAAAAACAGTGCAAAGTAGTAGTGCTGACTTTCTAATCATAAAAATACTTACAATGGACTACAATACGGGCTTTTTGCCAAATCGTAGGCTCTATACGTCCAAATCTACCAGTTATTTTTTGATATGTGGTAGTATATGGCTATATCTAGGTGTTGGAGTGAAAATATTTGGGTTTGGAAGAGGTGTAAATGTCAAAAAATTAGACGGGCAGAGCTTCATTGCGTTTTGAAAACTTGAAAATGACGGGGGGCTGCACATTTATTTATAGGATAGGGAGCCTTAGGTCTACCTGCGGCTGCCGCAGGTAGAGGTGTGGCTCCCCAAGTGGGGCCCCCAGTGCTGAGTTCTATAATCTCAAAGTACGTGCACTCCGGACAACGCATAATCGAAGTCAGAACTTTCAAACTTTTGATCGGAGCATTTGTTTGAGGCGTGCGATACCTTTTCGGAAAGCCCTCGCCGAGAGTGTTGCAAAGATATGGGATAAAACATTTTCTGGGTCCAAGAAGATGGGTTTATAACCAGGTCTTCGATTCCTCGCAGTTTGTCCATTGAGATGTCTTGCATTATTGGCACTCAGGATTGTTGTTGTGGTTCATTCTGACTTCGATGGCATCAATTTAGATTGAGTTTGACCGAATTAGTTGAGAGTTGGATAAAATGACCGTTGTTTCCAGTCTTGGGGTTTCCTGTGGTGTCGGCACGACCTTTGATGGATCTGGCTTCTGAGGGTTGTCTCTAGGGCTGAACTGCACTTCCCGGATTGTCGCCGGGGCTGATCTATACTTATCTGGCTGAGACCGGGGATGACTTGACATGTCTTGAATTGATGTTCGGGTTGACCTGTACCACCCGGGTTGATACCGGGGCTGACTTGAAGGCACGATATTGAGATTGGGGTTTGACTGACGGTACGATTGGAGATCGAAGCTGGATAGACTGTCCGATTGGAGATCGGAGCTGGATTGTCGGTCTGATTGGAGATCGAAGCTAGATAGACGGTTCAATTGGAGATCAGAGCTAGATTGATGGTCTGATTGGAGATCAGAGCTAGATAGATGATCCGATTGGAAATCGGAGATGGATAGATGGTTCGATTGGAGATCGGAGCTGGATAGACTCTCCTATTGGAGATCGGAGCTAGATAAATGGTATGATTAGAGATCGGACCTGGATTAATGACCCGATTGGAGATCGAAGCTAGATAGACAATTCGATTAGAGATCGGAGTTGGATAGACGGTCCGATTGGAGATCGGAGCTGGATAGACGGTCCGATTAGAGATCAAACTTGGATTGACTATCCGATTGGAGATCGGAGCTGGATTGACGGTCCGATTGGAGATCGGAGCTGGATTGATAGTCCGATTGGATATCAAAGCTGGATAGACAATCTGATTAGAGATCAGAGCTGGATAGATGGTCCGATTTCAGAGCTGGATAGACGGTCTGATTTGAGATCGAAGCTGGATTAACTGTCCGATTAGAGATCGGAGCTGGATTAAAGGTTCGATTGGAAATCGGAGCTAGATTGATAGTCCGATTAGAGATTGAAGCTAGATAGACAATCCGATTAGAGATCGCAGCTGTATAGACGATTCGATTGGGGATCAAAGCTGGATAGACGGTCCGATGGGAGATCGAAGATGGATTGACTATTCGATTGGAGATCGGAGCTGGATAGATGGTCTGATTAGAGATCGGAGCTGGATAGACTGTTCGATTAGAGATCGGAGCTGGATAAACAGTCTGATTAGGGATCGAAGCTGGATTAATGATCCGATTAGAGATCAGAGCTGGATAAAAGGTCCGATTGGAGATCAGAGCTGGATAGACGGTCTGATTAGAGATCGGAGCAAGATTGACTACCGACATTGGTGATCAAATTTGGCTGGAGTACCGATATTGGGGATAGGATTTAGGTTACCGATATTAGGGATTGGATTTAGGTTTAAGGATCGGCATTCGCGGCAGGATTTGAATTGAAGGACCGGCATTGGTGGTCAGATTTGAATTAATTGACGTTTTTTCCCTCCTACAGTGTTAGTATTGGGGCAAGGAAAATTTCAATTGTCTATAGATGCCCCTCTTTATCATGTCCATGCAATGTAATGGAATGGACAGGATAAAGATTAGTAAACACTGGAAATAAAAAGTGCCAGAGCTGCTTCAAAGGCTGGGCTTCTTTGAGTGGAATGGGGCTTTTGTTAGCTACCTACGTTACCACTCTGCTGGGGATAACGTTATCATGTGCAGCCATTGATGTTGTTGGGAAGTTATCGCGAACTAATTTTGTCATTTCCTAATGGGGATGACATCATTGATTCTGATGTGGATAAGATTGTCGAAGATGAGCTATCACAGATTGTCCTCGTCTGGATCTGCTGGGGATGACGTTCTCCACAATAGCTTTATAGATTCTGATTGAGGTTGATCTGATTGATACTACCTCAATGATCCCTTTGAGGATGTGTATAACAGATTCCATCCTTTGTGATGGATTATTATAATTGCTTCCATCACCGGATCCCTTCTGTTTCTTGGCTGGGGTTGAGCCGACAGTTGAAACGTCATTGGGGCTGAGCTAACAGTTGGACTGTGTTTTGATCTATATCTGAACTTTGCTGGGGCTGAGCCAACTGCTGGAAACTGCTTCGGTTACTACCCCAACTTTGCTGGGGCTGAGCCAACGGCTGAAACTGCTTCGGTCAGTACCCGAACTTTGTTGGGGATGAGCCAACTGCTAAAACTTCTTTGGTCAGTACTCGAACTTTGCTGGGGATGAGACAACGACTGAAACTGCTTCGCTCGGTACCCGAACTTCGCTGGGGCTGAGCCAACGGCTGAAACTACTTCGGCCAGTACCCAAACTTCGCTGGCGATGAGCCAACGTCTGAAACTTCTTTGGTCAATACCCAAACTTTGTTGGGGCTGAGCCAATGGCTGGACTACTTTGGTCAGTACCTGAACTTCGCTGGAGATGAGCCAATGGCTGAAACTGCTTTGGTCAATACCCGAACTTCAAAAAATGACAGTTTCCGGCAGTTTTGCGCAATTCTTGCGCAGTTTTTCTGCAGTTTGACTTGTTGATCCCCGAACAAGGCTCCAGGATGAATACCAAGGGTCTTCTTGGAATTTCCCTTTCCTTCAGGATTACGCTGCTTAAACGCAGAATTTTTGGCCAAACCGCTCAATCGCGTAGCGATTTCTCTTCAATTTTGACTTGGCAACCCGTTTAAACTTCGTTTGACTCAAACCGAATCGGGCCAGGGGGAAGTGGGACCCACATGGGCTGCCATAGGAGAAGGTGGGGCGACCTGGCCTATTTAATGCTCTGCGAGATTTTCATTTTGCAAGTTTCCCGTTTTGAGTTTCAAAAGGATTCTGATCTTCTTTTTCAGATCTACGGAGCTTGGACAGCCATTTTCTGAATCCGTCAGTTCCTACATGTTAAGCTTAGCGCAGGTAACGTTTTACATGCTTTTTTTGCAATTTTTAGCCGTTAAAAGCATGCGAACTGCCTTGGGTGCTTTTAGACGCAATGTATGAAAAATGTATGCCTATATGACCTGTAAAAAAAATTTCTGACTACATATGTATGCATATCTTACTGTAATGCACGTTTGGATGTAAGAAAATTCAGGTTCTGAGACAGTCAATTTTTTCACTTTTTTTATCAGTTTAGTCATCCTTTTTGAGGCCTAGTGAGCCTGGATTTTCAACTAAAAATGTCCATGGTAATTTGGCTACCATGTGAGTTTGATTTTTGATTTTTTTTCATAAATATGAACTGTTTCTATTTTTGGATAGGTGTGCTACTGAATGGCCACCTAGGCATGCCTGTGTGCATGTGGATAGTCCATTTTACAAAGAAAACTGCCGAAATTTTTCTAAAATCTTAGGCTTTAAAAAATGCATTTTTGACTTTGTGAGAAAAAATTTTACTGACCCATGCAGGTTTTGAGTCTCTAGGTTTTAAAAACATGCAGTTTTGACTTTACTGGGTATTTTTAACTGACCCATACATATCTTAGGACCTAAAGATATATGCTGGACTGATTAAAAATGATAAGCCACATGTTTTAGGCTTACCACACCCTTTTTGAGGTGATTTGGAGACTTGTTGCCGTATATGGATCATGATAGACCCGGCAGTTCCAGTAGGGTCTCCTCAGGTATTAGACGTAGGAGGGCTTCTATTGTGCTACAGCCACGTCCTGCTAGGACTCCTCGTAGACTGATAGAGGGAAAGATTCGTCCAGCACAAGAAGAGAAGCCATTGGATATTGATGATGAGGAGGCTTCGTTTGCCATTCCTGCTCCCGCTCAGGCTCCACGTGCGGAGGTCCCATACATTTTTGTGCCTACTCAGGATCTACTAAGCGATTTGAGTCGCCATCCTTCGAGATATCTTCACACCAACGAGGTGACTTGAAGTCTTTCTTCTCTCTGGATTCTTTTCTTCCTTTTTTCCATTCTTGGGGCACAGGTTTTTGACTTGGGTTGGTTTTTTAATGTAGGTTTCAGACTTTATGCAGACTCGAGGGAACTGGTTTAGCGTGCACTCCTTGTATCACACTTTACATGAGGATTATAGGGAGATTATAGATGGCTGGGGATTTTAGGCCTTTTTCTCAATTCTTCCCCGTCGTTACCCCTTGGGGTATATGAGGGCTTTATCTGAGTGCTAGTTCCACCAGACTCTGTCCCTTCATTTGCTGGATTGTGAGGTGATGATGACTCCTACGGACTGGAGATTTATCACCGACATTGAGTTTGAGGGCGAGTCAGTGCCAATCATAATTGACATTTCGCCTGCTATCGTTCGGTCCCTGCTGGGAGTCCCGACGACAGCATTCAAGGGTCGGGCAGTCCGATCTGGTCCTTTGAGTATAGATGCCCAGGATGGGACTTTGCAGTTGCCTTCGCCTGATGACCAGAGGGCTAGAGATCGCATTCTGAGGCGATTGTTTTTGTCGATCATCAGGGGTTGTTTCGTGGTGGATAACTAGTCTACTGTGTCCTTCGCTTTGATCAGCGCTACTCAACATGTAGAGCGCCTCAATAACTATGATTAAGGCTCCTATACCTTTGCCTATTTTCTCCGGGGTATGCGCATGCTTTCGAAGGGTATGACAGAGGCTTGGTTAAGATTTTACCCATTCCTGCTGGTGAGTACACCTTCCTATACCTTTTTGATTTCAGCATTTTTGTCAGTCTTAATCATTAAGGACTTTTGGTATTTGCTTGGTCAGCTTTGGGCATTTGAAAGACTTCTTTGCCTACGGCCCGCTACTGCTTTAGGTCTGGAGACCTATCCTCGAGGACGGAGATGGCATCACTCCACTTTGATGGAGGTCTCTGTTGCTGAGGGATTCACTCATGCCCGTCTACAGTTGGAGCTTTTGACGAAGGATTTGATCACCTGGACGACGTACACAGCCGAGCAATTGACCGTCAGATTCGAGAGAGGAGTCCCTACTGGCTGGGAGTTTGACTTATTGACCCGCAGGGTACCGTTGTTGACGGCGGGAGGCTGGGAGCTCTATCTTAGAGAGTGTGCTATTAGGAGCATCACGGGGGAGATTCGCATTCCCATTATTCCTCCAGCTTGGCATCATTGGCCATTGATTGTGCCTTTGACAGACATCCCTTTGGAGGGCATTAATGGCTTCACCCTATCAGAGGGTCCGTACAGCTAGGAGGTATTTGGCAGATAGTGGAGCTCTCGCACTATTGGAGCTCAGACTCGGGCTACCCAGTTTATGGCAGATATGGTGCCAGGATTAGTGATGATGACGGATTAGATAGCTTGCCTCAGGGAGCTGACTCATGCAGACCAGATAGCAGATCTGACTAGGGAGTTGGAGCAGGCTCGTTTCTTTATCAGGCACATTGGCCGACATCCATTTGAGGCATCTTCTTTTGACCCATCCAGCTCAGGAGCAGGTCTCTCTTTAGGTCCATTTAGCAGCAGCTATACGGGGGCAGATCCTCCTATATATCGCCCAGATATGCCTGATCGTAGCAGCTTTGTGCAGACATAAGAGATGGAGCAGGTTGATCGATTTGACACTGATGTCCAAACTTCCTTTGATAGCTATTGGAGCTATAATTTTTGGTCAGCCACTGTTTTGGCTATTCGACGTTTGTGCTATTATTTTGATAGACCACTGTAGTAGTTGGGTAGTAGTGCCCCATTTTCCTTGTATTCTTCCTTTCACTTTGTATTAGGATACAAGGATGTTGTATGCAGTAGATAGCTTTTTGTAGATATTCCTACCATATCTTATCTTCTGCATCATGTTTATATTACAATTATCATGCATGTATTATATCATGTGTATGTTTTTTAGACAGCTATATTTTTAACTTAACCTCTGGACGGTCTTGTGGTATGGTGCTACAGATGTCGTCGTCTACAGTCAGTCGTATTGAGCATTTACCACCATCTACGGTGGCAGCATCACTGATGTCCTGGTATAATAGTCTACCCTTTCCTGCTAGGGGGACTGTGGACCAGATGTTGGGGCATTCATTGGCCCTTGTGGATTTTTGGGTTTCGATCGAATTTGTTGAGGGCCTTCTACCCTTCTAGATTACCGACAGGCAGGTGTTCCGCTTCTGGCAGCGTGAGCTGACGCCGACTCTGGAGGAGTACCAGAGATTTACTGGCTTGGATTTAGAGTTGCCATGCGCTCGGACGATGATTATTGATATGAGGAGGCCATTTATCAGGTTGTCCGGTCTCCATCAGAGTGTAGTCATGGATGAGATCGTTTCGGGGCACGTGATCTCTATGGACTTCTTGATTAAGCAATTTGGCGAGCTTGACAGCTATGGTCGCCACGTTGGAGATTTTGTTTGTTCAGCAGATGCATGACATGTGCCCAGGATAGACATCCTACTGATGTGTGTTGTGGCATATGTCTACATGTTGTTGCGATTGGATCATCTAGATGTGGGATTGGTATTAGTGGTTAGAGCCCTTAGACAGGGTAGCACCATTATCCCGATGATATTGGCTGAGATATTTAGATCCTCCACGTATTGTAGTACCCATCCAAAGGGGTTTTTTAGGGGCAGCTCGGTCTTGCTGTATATATGGCTAATGTCCCATATACGACCGATTGGATCCTTCAGGCCTATGGGTTTTTGCTTTACTCACGAGACATCCAGAGCCTTCTCTTTTTAGCCTGCGGAGTGCATTAATGCAGAGTCTGTCGAATATTAAGCACCCATTTGTGATCTTGTCATGCTCAGGGCAAGCATCCCCATATAGCTTTATCACTCATGCATCTGGCCTGGATTATTTGCCCCTAGCGGATTTGAGAGGAGTGACTACCTATCATTCTTTGGCAATCATGTGTCGGTTTGATAAGCTGCAGAGTTTGCACCATTTTGAGGGGTTTGCTGATCATAGGATGTCGGCTTCTTCCATGTCATCCGCCGACTTGGTCAAAGTATATGAGTGTAGACTCATCGGGAGAGGGCTGATTTCTCCAGTAACCATTCGGGCTGTTCTACGGAGTATTCTGCATGGTTGGAGACAGAGATAGGAGTGGTAGCAAAGGCTTCTTCATCTCCTAGTGTGAACTCTGACGAGGAGGAGCCCATGGAGGATCCAGATTCTCCTACCTAGGATGAGCTATTCACGGGTTTAATCGCTGCTCTGGTTAGTGATTCCCCGACCATTCCTGTGGGGACAAATTCGGCTTTAGTAGACTCACTATTCAGGATGACCTTTGAGCGAGACTCGTCTAGAGCACAGATGTTGGCTGCCTTGTCTGGCAGAGATTTAGCTTTTGCTGAGAGGGATGGTCTCAGGGCTGCTTTGGATGCTGGATTGATTGAGCGGGATGAGCTCCGCTCTGCTCTGAATACTGTAGTTGTAGAGCGAGACGAGATTTGCTCGGCTAGGGATGCAGTATATGTTGAGATCGAGGAGACTTATTGCTCGAGACGCAGCTTTTGCAGAGAGGGATGAGGCTATAGCTTCCCTTGATTTCCACATTGCTAATAGTACTGCTCTTCGATCTTACACTCATGGTTTGATCACCGAGATGAGTGCTTATATTGATGACCACAGTGCCACCTTGTAGATGACTGTGGATGTTATGGGTCGTATGGAGGCTGAGTGGACTGCACTTACGTCTGCTCCACCATCTTCAGAGAGAGATGCCATGCTGGCATTGCTGACCCGCTTATCCTTGGGTCCATAGACTAGCTTTATTTTTCCTGCACATACTAGATCAGCCATTTTTGTCATGTATAGGGCATTATGTATATAAAGTAGTTTTTCTAGCAGAGAAATATATTTTTGATGCACTTCACTGACTAGAGATGTATTGTCATTGCTGAGTGATTACCACTTCTTTCATGACTCGCAATTATTTATGTATCTTGATCTCCTCCTTGATGGACTGACAGTTGAGATGTCAGGGAGTATCTTAGATGGGCTTGTTGACCAGGGTAGTTTGATAAAATTTAGCTTCTATTTGTCTTTGGTGTCTTGGAATTGGTCTTGTATTATATTTTTGTTTTTCTTGAAGGCCAAATCACGCCATAGGGGGCTGCCTACGTACTCTCGGTTTGCAGAAGATCAAGTTATTCGTAGTTCTGGCTAGTGTCAAGATGTGGGTTTGAAAAGTATTTATCTTGGATTTTGAATTTAGTTTGATGATTTTTTTTGAGCTTTTATTTGGTTTGACCACACCAGAAATGGCTGCCTACGTACTCCCGGGTTGAGGGAGATCAGGTCATCCGTATTTCCGGCTGTATGCCGTAATGGTTTGATTTTTGGATTTTTTGGATTTTTTCTTAGTTTGACCGCACCAGAAATGGCTACCTACATACTCCCGGGTGTAAGGAGATCAGGTCATTCGTAGTTTCGGCTGTATGCCAGAATGGTTTGAATTTTGGATTTTTTGGATTTTTTTTCTTTGTTTGACCTTGATAGTGAAAGGCCCTGACCACCTTGACTTGATCTTTCCCGGGAAGAGTCTAAGTCTGGAATTGTATAACAGCACTGCTTGCCCTGGCTCGAAAGTCCTTTCTAGAATCTTGCGATCATGCCACCTTTTCACTTTTTCCTTGTACAATTTAGAATTTTCATAAGCTTGTAACCGAAATTCGTCCAACTCATTGAGCTGGAGAAGGCGTTTCTCCCCTGCAGCCTTCAAATCGAAATTCAGCTTATGGATTGCCCAGTATGCTTTATGCTCCAGTTCCATGGGAAGGTGACAAGCCTTTCCATACAAAAGCTGAAATGGAGACATACCAAGCGGTGTTTTATAGGCAGTCCTGTAAGCCCATACTGCATCATCCAGCTTCAGTGACCAATCTTTTCTTGTGGGGTTCACAACCTTTTCCAGTATTCTCTTTACCTCATGATTTGACAATTCTGCTTGACCATTGGTCTGTGGGTGATAAGCTGTAGCTATTCGGTGACTTACCCCATATTTAGCCAATAAAGCTGTAAACGAGTGATTGCAAAAATGGGTACCCTCATCGCTAATGATTGCCCTTGGAGTCCTGAACCTCGTGAAAATGCTCTTTTGGAGAAATCTCAGAACCACCTTCGCATCATTCGTCGGTAGGGCTGCCACTTCCACCCATTTAGATACGTAATCGACTGCCAGAAGGATGTTCAAGTTCCCACATGATGAAACGAACTGCCCCATAAAGTCTATCCCCCAGACATCAAAGATCTCCACCTCGAGGATTGTATTCAGGGCCATTTCATTTCTCTTTGATATATTTCCTACGCTCTGACATCTATCACATCTTTGAACAAAGCTATAAGCATCCTTAAAGATAGTAGGCCAATAAAAACCTGCCTGCAAAACCTTGGCCGTTGTCCTTTCACCTCCGTAATGACCTCCATATACTAATGCGTGGCAATCCTGCAGCACACTCTCCGTCTTGCTATATGGAATGCACCTTCTAATCATCTGATCAGCACACTGCTTGAACAAGTACGGTTCATCCCAAATAAACCATTTCACATCATGTAGAAACTTCTTCTTTTGATGCCTAGTCAAGTCAGAATGAATGATATTGCCTACTAGGAAGTTTGCAAAATCTGTAAACCATGGCACTTCGTCTTTCACCACAAACAATTGCTCATCTGGGAAGAATTCATTGAACATAACTTTGTCATTTGCATCCCTTCCCGAATTTTCCAATCGTGACAAGTGGTCACCCACTTGGTTCTCAGTCCCTTTTCTATCCTTGATTTCTAGATCAAATTCTTGCAAAAGAAGGATCCACCTGATCAGACAGGGTTTGGCATCTTTCTTTGCTATCAAATATCGGATCGCTGCATGGTCGGTGTACACAATCACTCTAGTCCCAATCAAATAAGCACGAAATTTGTCGAATGCGTACACCACAACCAAAAGCACTTTTTCTGTAGTAGTGTAGTTTAGCTGGGCATCAGTAAGGGTCTTGCTAGCATAGTATATAACATGAAAGACCTTGTCCCTCCGCTGGCCCAATACAGCTCCCACAGCAAAATCGCTGGCATCACACTTCAACTCAAAAGGAAGGTCCTATTTCGGAGATGTGATCACTGATACCGTAGTTAACTTCTTCTTCAAGTACTCGAATACAGTCAGGCATTCCTCATCAAATTTAAAGAGGACATCTTTTTCTAACAAACTGCAAAGTGGCTTTGTAATCTTCGAGAAGTCCTTTACAAACCGACGGTAAAAACTAGCATGTCCCAAGAAGCTACGAACACCTTTTATAGAAATAGGCGGAGGCAAGTTCTCAATAGTTTCCAACTTAGCCCGGTCCACCTTTAATCCTTTCTTCGAACCCTTATGTCCCAAAATGATACCCTCTTGTATCATAAAATGGCACTTCTCCCAATTCAGTACAAGATTTGTCTCGACACACCGTTTTAACACCATCACCAAATTCTCCAAACATAGGTCAAAGGAGTCTCCAAAAATAGAAAAATCATCCATGAAGACTTCAACATTATGCTCAACCATATCGGAGAAAATAGCCATCATACACCTCTGAAAGGTAGCTGGTGCATTATACAACCCGAAAGACATCCTCCTGAACGCAAATGTACCATAAAGATAAGTAAAGGTAGTCTTTTCTTGGTCTTTTGGGGATATCATTATTTGATTGTATCCTGAGTACCCATCCAGAAGGCAGTAATATTCACGACCGGCCAGTCTATCTAGCATCTGATCAATGAACGGGAGGGAAAAATGATCTTTCCTTGTAACTTTATTAAGTCTGCGGTAGTCCATGCAGACTCTCCACCCCGTCACTGTTCTGGTAGGAATTAGTTCGTGGTGTTCATTAGATACCAGGGTCATACCCCCTTTCTTTGGCACACACTGCACTGGGCTCACCCAAGAGCTGTCTGATATTGGATAGATAATCCCTGCATCTAACCACTTTAAAATCTCCTTCTTAACCACTTCCTTCATGATAGGATTCAATCTGCGCTATTGCTCCACTGATGGCTTACTATTATCTTCCAGCAGGATTGTATGCATACAAAATGCTAGGCTGATCCCCTTTATGTTTGCTATGGTCCATCCAATAGCCAATTTAAACTCTCTTAGTACCCGTAGCAGTTGTTCTTCCTGACAAGATGTTAGTGCAGAAGAAATAATAACATGAAACTTTGAAGATTCACTTACAAACGCATACCTTAAATGGTTTAGAAGAGGTTTAAGATCAAGATCTGGGGGCATATCAAGAGAAGGCTTGAGTCGTTCTGATGTCTAACCAGAATCTTTGAGTGGCTCGATAGGAATCTTAAATTTTTGAATATTTGGTGCTGTGTCAAGCATCTGCATAAATTCAGCAATCTCAGTGTCCTCCATCTCTGACTCCCCAAATACAGCACTCTCCAGCTGATCAATATCAATCAGCTTTTCACTTTCTTTAATCAACATTTTGTCCACCAAATCAACCCGGAAACATTCTTCCTTGTCAGTAGGAAATTTCATAGCCTTAAACACGTTGAAGTTGACTTCTTAACCATGTACTCTCATTGTTAATTCACCTTTCTGAACATCTATCAGAGTTCGTCCTGTGGCTAAGAAAGGTCTCCCCAAAATGATTGGTATATTTTTGTCTTCTTTGTAATCCAAGATGATGAAGTCGGCTGGAAAGAGTAATTTATCCACTTTGACCAGTACATCTTCCACAATACCCCGTGGAAATGTGATGGACCTGTCAGCAAGTTATAGTGAAATATTTGTCGGCATTGGAGCTGATAATCCCAACTGATTAAAAACTGACAGAAGCATCAAGTTGATGCTCACCCCTAAATCACACAGACATCTGCTGAAAGACATCTTTCCAATGGTACATGGTATCGTGAAACTGCCAGCGTCCTTTAGCTTCGGAGGTAGCTTTTGTTGAAGCACTGCACTACATTCTTAGGTCAAGGCAACTGTCTCAAAATCCTCCAGTTGTTTCTTCCTTGACAAAATTCCCTTCATGAACTTTGCGTAGCTTGGCATTTGTTCTAATGCCTCAGCGAAGGGTATATTGATCTGCAACTTTTTAAACACCTCCAGAAACTTGGCAAATTTCTTATCATCCCTTTTCTTTTGCAACCTTTGTGGATATGGAACCGAAGGGTGGACAATTTATGGTGGAACCTTAGGTTTATCTGTGGCTACCTCTTTCTCTACTTAAACTACATTACCCGCATCATTCTCATCAAGCAAAACAAGCTCAGAGTTTTCTGCATATTGGCGCGCCCGCACCAGGTTTTTTTCTTCCGGGGTTTGGCGGCGCCAGCCTTTAAGTCTGAAATCTGCTTCCCTGATCTCAGGGTGATAGCTTGGCACTGCTCTTTTTCGTCCCTTCTTGGATTTGTTTCCGTATTACTTGGCAAAGACCCTTGCGGTCTATTGTTCATTGCATTTGCCATCTGGCCCATCTGAGTTTCCAAATTCTTTATAGCCACTGCTTGACTCTGGATCATAACCTCAGTATTAGCCATATATTTGAGCATCTTCTCCTCCATTTTTAACTTCTTTTCTGTCTGAGGTGCCGATGGTTGATGATGTTGCTATTGTTGAAATCCAAGAGGGTAAGGTGATTTTTGTGCATATTGTTGGTGGGATTGTTGTTGATATTGTCGTTGAGAATGAAATTGTTGTTGTTGTGGTTGAGCCAATTGGTATTGATTTTGTTGGTGTGATGTATGATATTGAGTTTGAGATGTTTGAGGTTGGGACTGTTGAGCATTCTGGATATTGCTCCAACTAAAGTTAGGATGGTTCCTATTATTCAGATGGTAAGTATTTTGAAACTGATTCTGGGGTTTTTGGTAGTTGCTCACAAACTGTATTGATTCTGAACTAATAGCACATTGGTCTGTTTGATGTGACCCCGCACAAATCTCACAGACACAAGCAACTTGCTTAACTTTGTCCTCCGCCAACGAATCAATCTTCTTTGCCATGGCTGCCATTTGGGCAGACAATGATGTAATGGTGTCTACTTCTAACATCCCTACAACTTTCGGTTGTGGCATCCTGGCCATTGGATTTTGATACTTATTTGCAGCCATGGTTTCAAAAATCTCAAATGCTGTCGGGAAATCTTTAGTCCAGATGGCTCCTCCCGATGCAGCGTCAATCATTGGCTATGATTGCCATCCCAAACCATTGTAAAAAGAGTTAATCACCATCCACTCTACCATGCCATGGTGTGGACTCTTCCGGAGCATTTCTTTATAACGTTCCCAAGCTTCATATAATGTTTCCTCATTGCAGCAGTGCAAATGTACTCAGGTCTCTCCTCATTGCAGCAGTCTTGGCCATAGGAAAGAACTTGGTCAAGAATTTCTGAGCACAGTCTTCCCATGTAGTTATTGACCCTAGGCAGTGAGTGCAATCAACTTTTTGCCTTATCCCTCAAGGTGAAAGGGAATATTCTAAGTTTCACTACATCATCAGGGACGTTGTTGTATTTAAACGTGTCACATATTTCTATGAAGCTCATAATATGCTCGTTGGGATCTTCGAAAGGCAAACCCCCAAAATGGAGATTCTTTTGTATCATCTGCAATGTTCCTGGCTTTATCTCAAAAGTGTTCGCCGCAATTGCTGGCCTCACTATACTTGATTGCAGATCGGTGAGTTTAGGCATGGAATAGTATTGCAAGGCCCTATGCTCTTCAGCCATTTGATGAAGTGGTTCAGGTTCTTTTCGAGGATTGGGGTTTTGGATATTAGCTCTCCACGCTCGACCATTGATGTGCTCTTAGTGAGGCACTAATTTAGGATGTGAGGCTCGAGTGTGCATAAACTATCCACAAGTACCTAAAACACAAGTAAAAATAAAATTAGAAATGAGATAAGAATAGATTTGTTCAAGTCAGTCAAATTTAACGAAAACTGCTGTCAATAGAATTAAACTAAAACCGTTCCCCGGCAGCGGCGCCAAAAACTTGTTGTGCCGTTTACGTGTTAACAAAAACAGACACAAAAACACTTGCAAGTGTACACGGTCGGCAAGTAATAACTCGATAAGTCGAGATCGTCCCACAGAGAACGGAGTCAGGCCTAATCTATCATGCAACAGTCCATTAATTATCTTTGTCTGCTTAAACGGTTGTCACAGTGTTCTTTAATTAATTATACTAAATTTAAACTAGACTTAACCAATTAATAAGTGAAGGGCTCAAATTAGAGGGATATGGGATCCTAACTTCATCTAAAGCATCATCTAGGTTAACCACACCTCAAATCATACACGGATAATCATATAGGAATGCTCGCTGGGAGCACGAATGTGAGACTTGGCTATCTTTCAATACACCAAGTCCAAATCATATAATGTCCACAATTAAGATAAAAATCACATGAACATCAGTAAAGTCTAAACCACTATATTTCTATGCAATTTACAAGCTAAACCAATTTAAGCACAAGCTCCCATTAGACTACATACGGCCATACGGTATATTTCTATCCGGCTAGCGAATCACAAAACTCAGCCAATGCAAGTTTCACAAACATATGCTAACATGGAAAAATCTAAGTTTACACTTTATTTTTCAAGTTCATATAAACTATTAGAGTAGATGTTGATCAAGCATCTAGGCATACAAGCAACCATGTTAGGCAAACCATATATTATCATCCATATATATCAAAGAGACATAAACCCTAGATTTAGCAAATAGAATCCATTAGAATCCCATAATGGAAGTTAGTTCATCACTGAACCTCCCACCATTATGGGATTCAAACTAAGCATTGAGCAACTATGAAATGAGAGAAAAGAGAGAAAGAAAGTGCAAATCTTGTGGTTTCCCCCTTTCAATAGAAGATAGCAAACTTGAGTCTAGACAACAAATGAGTTCCAAGATGAACCCTAGAAATGTAATACTACTAGAGCAAGAAGGAAGAAGAAGAGAAGCCTCTAAAACCTTCACACTCTCTAACCCTAGAATATAAGAACCAAAATTGAAAGTTAATAATAAGTCTGATAAGTGTTGAGTGATATCTCGTTCCTTACAAAACATAAGCCTTTAAATCAATTAAAACCAGCCAAATAAAAGCACCAACTCTGAGGCCGCGCCAGGTAAAGGACATGCAGTTGCGCGGCCGCACGAGCCTGCTACTTTAGCTGGTTACTTCAATTTCTGTATTGGCTTCTTTGCGCTGCTTTGCTCCATCTATTGTTGCTTCTTGCTCCTTCATATAAGATGTATTGAAGTAGCTTTCTTGCACCCATTTTCCAAACCAAGTCCTTCTTGCCTTAGCCTCAAGCCAAACCCACATTTGCTTTCTCTTGGCCACTCCATCCTCATGCCATGCTCTCATGCCTTCCATGCTAGCTTTATGCCATTTTGCTCAAATTCATGCCATTCCATGCCTTTATCATGCCATTTCCTGCTCTTTGGAGTTCCTAACTAAAATATGCAAAACAAAGATAAAATGCATTAAAAGACACTAAAGTGCTTGAGCTTAAGCCATAATCACAGTAAGTTGGCGTCCAATAAGTAGGTATAAAACCTACTTATCAGAACTTTCAAACGATAAGTCACCAATGATTTCAAACTATGATTATCAAGTATGATTACGTACTATGTTATTAATTTCATAGTATCCTATAAACTAATGTTGTGTTATGTGTACATAAAGTACGTAATGACGTACGTATAGGATTATACGGCTAAGTTAGAATCGTATGCGTATGATAAACTTACATATCAAGTTTGTGTATCGAATGTACATAGCTAATGAATATCCTATATATTTAAATATGTTATAATAGGATTCGAAAAGTGTTGATAAGCTTTACGTCGGTAAACTACGCTTAAAGCAAGTACTCGAACCCTACTCTTTATTGAGCATTACTTGAGCTTGTACTGTTGTTGGTTGTACAAGTAAACAATTGAAAGCATGATTCTCGTCTTATGACATAATGCTTCATAGTTAAGGTAGAGTTGTTTATATTCTTCGAACTTGGAGTTCGAGTATTGAACTTATAATTATTATTATATACATTAAAAGAGCGGTCTATGTCACTTGATTCGGCTTGACCTAAATCATAATTTGAAAGCGATCCAAACCAATTGATTGGTGCGAAATCTTGTATTGACTAAGATGAACAACCTTCTTTGAAGGGGAAAACTATATATTGTCGGGAGACCGATGTGAGCACTTAAGTACGATTAAACGATATGCATAACGTAGGGTACTTTAGGCTGATCACCTGTTGTACTTGTCTTATTGGATTATCAGTGTATTTCTGTTAATTCTAGTAGAAGTTCATAGCCCTTAATAACTGCTCAGTATTCATTATTTTGAAATCCAGAAATGATTTAAGCGTTGAATCTTATTGATATCTTCTATCCTTAGCGACTGTTATTGAGAATTATTGATACTTCAAATTATTCTCGAACTATCTTTTATTGTCATACCCTTGGGAATTGAAAACTATATTGTCCCCTTATTGCTATATTACTTGCTAAGCAAACCTGTTGCTCATTCTTGCTTTTCCCTAAAAACATTTCAGTTAAGACAGAGCAAGGCGGTCCCTCGGGTACTGACAAGGGCAAGGCTACGGAGTAGCTTGTACTAGATTAGAACTTTTATGATTGTAATAAGTTTCTATTCTTTATGTATTAGTTAAGATTATATATGCTTAAGCTATGTTTAAGATGTAAGAGATGTTTAAGTTACAAAACCTTGGGACATAAATAGTTATATTAAATAAATATAATCTATTCGTATTTGTGTATTTTCGTTGCACGAGATACTATTATTGTCTTAGAAATTAGAACGTGATGAACTGAATTTGAGACTGTGGCGGTCCGAATTTGGGCGCATCACAGGATCACATCACCAAATTCACATGGGTGTTCTTTCTTACTTCTAAAGATGAAACTAGCTCCCAACTAATCAAGATGTTCAAGCTGGGGATGAATGAAAAAGGAGAAACGATCAAGGCCATAAGGATTGATCATGGTAGAGAATTCGACTTCCCAGAAATGGATCAGTTCTGTGCAGACAATGGCATCAGCCACAACTTCTCAGCACCACGAACTCCACAGCAAAATGGAGTAGCTGAGAGGAAGAACAGAACACTGATAGAAGCAGGAAGAACTCTACTTCTAGCAGCTCATCTTCCTGAATACTTCTGGGCAGAAGCCATCAACACTGTGTGCTACACTCAGAACAGGTCTCTTGTACACTCAACATTGAAGAAGACTACCTACGAACTGTGGAAAGGAAGAAAGCTAAATGTCAGTTACTTCCATGTGTTCGGCTGTGCATGCTACATTCTCAATAATGGGAAGCAATATCTAACTAAGTTCCAACCCAAGTCAGATGAAAGAATCTTTTTTGGATATGCCACAGATATCAAAGCATATAGAGTGTTCAACAAGAAGACACTAAGTGTGGAGGTCTCGATCCACATCATCTTTGATGAAACAAACTCATACAAGTCTGCACCACAAGGCACTACGATCAACGATTCAGACACCACGAATGAGGTGGTCGAGCCCAACACCACGACCGTAATCCCAAAAGGTGGAATCGTAGAGACTGAAGAAGAAATCGTAGAGAAAGCTGCACCAGACGACGATTCTATTAAATAAGAACAAGAAGTCAGTCTTGAAGAGTTCAGACAAGAAGGCACCAGAACAGATGTTCCAACAAGGAACAGATGGGCAAGAGATCACACTCAAGACCTGATCATTAGAGATCCAACTGCTAGGATCAGGACAAGATCTGCAACACAGAATGAGTGTTCTTATTTGAGTTTTCTATCTCAAATAAAACCCAAGAAGATAGAAGATGCAATGCAAGATGCAAGCTAGATAGAATCCATGCAAGAGGAGCTGAATCAATTTGAAAGAAATAAAGTCTGGAGATTAGTTCCAAGATCAAAGAATTACCCAGTCATTGGCACCAAATGGTTCTTCAGAAACAAAATGGATGAAGGTGGTGTGATCACAACGAACAAGGCAAGACTAGTGGCCAAAGATTATTCTCAAGAAGAAGGCATTGACTATGATGAGACCTTTGCACCTATTTCCAGACTTGAAGCAATCAGAATATTCATTGCATTTGCTGCCCATATGAGGTTTAAAGTCTTCCAGATGGATGTCAAAAGTGCATTCCTAAATGGTGAACTTCAAGAAGACGTATATGTGGAACAACCTTCAGGTTTCATCAATCCAGCCCTCTCTAATTATGTCTACAGATTAGACAAAGCCTTATTTGGACTTAAACAAGCTCCTAGAGCATGGTATGAAATAGTAACTAACTTTCTTATTGAAAAAGGATTCACTAAAGGTAGAGTAGACACTACACTATTTCTTAGAAAGCACAAAGATAAAGTTTTACTAGTTCAAATATATGTAGATGATATTATCTTTGGTTCTACTGATGAAAATCTGTGCAAGAGATTTGCCAAGCTTATGCAGAGCAAGTTCGAAATGAGTATAATGGGTGAGCTGAATTTCTTCCTTGGACTGCAAGTGAAGCAGACTAATGAAGGTATCTTCATAAACCAAGCTAAGTATATTAAAGACTTACTTAAGAAGTATGACATGGAATCAGCCTCTCCCATGAAAACACTAAATTCTCCAGCAACCAAGCTTGACAAAGATGAGAAAGGTAAATGTATTGACATCACTCAATACAGAGGTATGATAGGCTCCCTTCTCTACTTAACTGCCAGTAGACCAGATATAATGTTTGCAACATGTATATATGCTAGATTTCAAGCTAATCCTAAGGAATCACACTTAACTGCTATAAAAAAAAATTCAGGTATCTTAAGGGTACACCCTACTTGGTAATATGGTATCCCAAGGAGTCCTCATTTGAACTGACAGGATACTCAGATGCTGACTTTGCAGGATGCAAAATAGATAGAAAGAGTACTAGTGGTAGTTGTCAACTGCTAGGAAATAGACTAGTGTCCTGGTTCAGCAAGAAGCAAAACTCAGTATCAACTTCATTAGCAGAAGCTGAATATATTGTTGTAGGCAGCTTTTGTGCTCAAATCATATGGATGAAGAACTAGCTAGCAGACTATGGATTTGACTTCAAATCTATACTTGTTCATTGTGATAACACAAGTGCCATAGCAATAACACATAATCCTATCATGCATTCTAGGACTAAGCATATAGAGATAAGATATCATTTTATTAGGGATTATATTCAAAATGGAACTATATCTTTGCAGTACATCCTTACTGAAAATCAACTTGCTGATGTGTTTACAAAACCCTTAGACGAATCCAGGTTAAATAAATTGACAAGTGAGTTAGGTATGCTAAATTTACAACCATAAATTCTATGCTCTAGTTAGTGCTAACCATGCAGATACAAAGGCTAAGTCAAAATCGTAGAGATAACTAAGAGAAACCACGATCGTGGAGTGATCCCAACAAGGCAGAAAATCTCACGGTGGTAGTAGCATTATAAAGCAAAGCACTCCTTTTGATAAACGCCTCAGGGACAAACCTGATCCTTAGTGTCAAACTAAGAGGTTTCCCCTTCCTGAGCAACCTTAACCTAGAAGGGATGTCATTTCAAAATGCATCACAGAAAATCGTAGAGTCAACGGTCAAAGAACAAGCTAATGATGGAACTCAACAATCGTGGAGTAGGTCTCGTCAATCATAGTCCTCTCATAAAGACTCACTAGCTCAAGGGGGAGCTAAGGGCACAACTAAACTTTCCACATGACTTAAAATCGAGGAGTCCTGTAGAACTCGACACGTGTCCCACTATGCAAAACATATGGAGGGAAGTTATAAACTTATGTTGAACTGTCATTTATCAGTTTACCTCTGAATTTCAAAAGTTTATATATATATATATATATATATCAGACAAAACCATAAGTTTCAAAAAGCTAAACCAAAATGGTTATCTCAGGATACTCAACCAAGATCAAATGGCTGCTTCCAATGTTGTTTCTGGTTACCAGCTATGCTTTGATGAGTTTGAAAAGGCTGACCCCAAGTTTCACAAGATTCTTTCACTACTGAAGAGAGTTGGCCTCGAAGAAGCTCTGAGCACCAGCACACTGATATATCCTAAGCTGGTGAAGGAGTTCTACAGCAATGGAGTAGTTGAAGGAGACTTCATCCTTACCAAGGTCAAGGGAGTACAGATGCGACTCAACGCTGAAAGCATTAACCTAGCCCTAGGTTTCCAATTAAAAGGTCTTCCGTCTATGGAGGTTATTAATTTCTATGAAGGTCTGAAGAAGATGCGCTACACAAAGATTGAAGGAAAGAGTGGCTACAAGAAGAAAGAATTTCCCCAAGAATATGAGTTCCTTGCTGACATTGTTGGAAAATGCATATATTGCAAGGGCTCTGGTCATGATTCTATCAATGAGAAGTAACTGAAGCTCATGATAGCCATCTGCTACAAAATTCAACTCAACTATAGAGCTTTGCTGATGGATTGGTTCGGGAAATGGATGCAAAGCCCTAAGAAGACCAAGAGAACTGCCAAAATGCTCTATGGGAGGTTTATCAGCATAATTCTAGAGAATGCTATGGGTGACAAAATTGAGGATAAGGAAGGTGTTTCTATCAATCCCAAAGGAAGATGACCTAGCAGCTGTTCCAGAACTAGAAGAGGAATCCAGCAGAGAATGTGAAGATGATGTCAGTAACTTCATCTGCTATGAAGGAAGCTGAGGAAGATGAAGAGGTCAACCAAGAAGAACCAGTGGCTCTGACCAGAAAGAGCAAAGGGAAGAAGAAAGTGAATGAAAGTGTGCAAATTACTGAGGAGCCCCAAAGCTCAACCACTGATGCATCCCAAAAGGGTCCTGGTGCTGAAGTTGAGTTTCAAAGCCTTACCACTGACAGAATCATTACTCCTAAGGTAACTCAATCACCAAAAGAGGTTTTGACATGGAAGAAGAAGAAAAAGAAGAAGAAGAAGAGGGAGACTAGTGAGGACAGGGCTGAAGGTAGTTCTGAGCCTTAAAAGAAGAAGAAAAGCAGCCATAGAACAAAGAAGTCTTCACTCACTACGATTGTGGAGTCATCACCAATCGTAGAGTCCAGACTAGCTGCTACTGCAGAAGGAGAAGCTGCAACAGCCTCTCAGCCTGAACAAACTGTCAGGGCTGAAGCTGAAGAAAGTACAAAGGTTGTGTCCAAGCCAAAGAAGAGGGTGAGGACGTTGGTCAAGAAGTATGTTCTTACCAATGAGGAAATATTGAAGAAGAATGACAGAAGAATTGCTGCTGAGAAGGCTGAACAGACCACTGAGCCTCAAGCATCTGGTCCAACCTTGGAAGAGACCAGAATCATTGAAGATGTGGTAGCCTACATTAGTAATGCAAACAACACTGCTGCACCTGATCAAGCTGTGAATCAAGCTGAGGAGGAGTTGCCTGAAGCTGGAGCTCATGTTGATGAAGTGCATGAAGAAGAGATGGCTCATGATAAAGAGGTGGTGCCAGAAGCTATTGAGATGAGCCAAGATGATGTGTTGGAGAAGACTCTGGAAGTTCCTATTTAAGGGAGTGCTACAGCTAAGGGGGAGTTATTAGAAGCACAAGAACCAGAGAATGTAGTAGCTGAGGGGGAGCTTCCAATAGATAATCTTGAACTCTCCCCAGTTCATAAAGAATTCGTAGAGTCTACTGCTGCAGGAATGGTGACATTGAGGATGATGTGATGTCAGATGTGGTGGAAGTTCTTGATGAAGATAATGAAGATGGTGATAAAGAAGAGGATGATAAACTTGAGATTCTGTATGTGGGCCAAGATGAAGAAAGGACAACTAACTACAATCAGCTATTCAACTACTTGCCTATGATGCCCTATCATAGAGCCATGATTCTCAACTCCTGGGATCATATATTTTGGACTTTCATTTCCTATCCAGCAATCTCAGTGCTTGCCTATGGATTTCTAAGAGATCGAATATTTGCTCAGAAGCTGATCACAAATAGTTCAACTTCAGAAGCTAAGCCAGAGGTATACACTACTCCCCTCTCCTTCATAATCAACCACTCTCCATCATCACACTTCAATTAATTTTACGAATTGCCAAAGTGATTGGAAGTGGTATTGCAACCACTTAATTAATTTCCAGTTACAGAGTCCCAAAACTCTGTACCTGATGAACCAAATAACCAACTTGTCCTCGTAGAGCAAATTATCAGTGACCCAATGGTTATTAAGCAAATCATTAGAATCGTCGAGCACATGCTTGATAGCTCAACTATTGAGACACCAACTCTGGACACCAAACTACGATTCGTGCCAATTGATCAACCTGATACGAAAATCGTAGAGTCCCAAGAACAACTCAATGAACCACATACACAAACCCTTGAACCAAACACTTCTCCCCTACACCAAACACAAGCCCCTTTAACCCAGTCAGATATTCCCTCATCCTCAAACAATGAATATTTTGACATGACACTTGCTCTCACGAGCATGTCAAGGAGAGGTGAACACACTACTGCCCCTCCTTCTTTTGAGACTTAGCGAATTCTTGATCGATTGTCTCTAATGCCAACAAAGGAGGAGCTGGCTGATCTGAAAAGCCATATGGCTCTGGAGTCTGAGGAGGTTCTTGAAGCACACTCTCTGGTGCTTCATAAAAGATTCGATCATATAATTGACTCTGTCAAGACTCTACAAGGGAACTTGGCAACTAAACTGTCCAAGAAGCTGAGGGAGATTGTAAAGGAAATGGTTGACAGCCTCAACCAAAGGGATGCTATTCATTTTGCTGCAACAAAAAAGCATAAGGAATCTATGGAGATCATGTAGAAAACTTAGCAAACTCAGAATGAGCTCATGACCAAACAGATTTAAGAGCTGCGCCTCTCACTACGAGAATTCCAAGCCTGTGGTGTGACCCAAATTAAACTGACTAATGACGCCATGGAGTGGCTTCAGCAACAAAGAAGGCACACTGAGGCTTTAGTCCAAGAAAATCGCAGTGACATTGCACTCAACTGCTCTCAGATGCATAAGCTGGTGCAAGGTGTCCAACGCCTCTCTGAAGATATTCGAACCCTTGACGCTGACACAAAGGGGGAGAATAAAGAGCAAGGAGATAGAAGCAGAGGCAGCGGTAGCAGAAGGCAGCCTCAGCAGGGAAGGCAAAGGCAAACTCACATTGGTCAATCGTTATAGCTCGTTCTGACCTTGGTGGCATCAATTCGGCTTGAGTTTGACCTAATCGGTTTCAAGTTAGTAAAATAACCGTTTTGCCCCTCCCGGGATTATTTTTAATGTCGGCATGGCCTTCGGCTGACTTCTTGGGGTTATTTTCAAGGTTTGGATCTCATTTGAGTCTGTTCGTCCTCAGTGTTGTCTCTGAGGATGACTTGGTCATTTTAGGTTTTCCTCTGGAGATGTTGTGATGCTTCAGGATTATTTCTGAAGTTGACCTGACTTCCCGGGTTGAGACTGAGGCTGACCTGTACGTCTCGGGTTGACCTTTACCTCCCGAATTGAGACAGGGGATGACCTGTATCTCCCAGGTTGAGATCGGGGCTGACCTGTACCTCCTGGGTTGAGACCAGGGATGACCTGTACCTCTCGGGTTGAGACCGGAGCTGACCTGTACTTTTCAGGTTGAGCCCTGGGCTGACCTGTACCTCCCGGGTTGAGATTGGGGCTGACCTGTACTTTCTGGGTTGAGACCGGGGTTGACCTGTACCTCCCGGGTTGAGACCGAGGCTGAGTTGACGGCCCGGTATTGAGACCAGGGTTGATTTGACAGCCCAATATTGAGACCGGGGTTGATTTGATGGCCTGGTATTGAGACCGGGGTTGAGTTGATGGCCCGGTATTGAGACCAGGGTTAATTTGATGGCCCAGTATTGAGACCGAGGTTGAGTTAATGGCCCAGTGTTGAGACCGGGGTTGATTTGACGGCCCGGTATTGAGACCGGGGTTGAGTTGAGGGCCCGGTATTGAGATCGGGGTTGATTTGACGGCCCAGTATTGAGACCGGGGTTAAGTTGATGGCCCGATATTGAGACCGGGGTTGATTTGATAACCCGATATTGAGACCGGGGTTGAGTTGATGGCCCGGTATTGAGACCGGGGTTGATTTGACAGCTCGGTATTGATACCGGGGTTGAGTTGACGACCCAGTATTGAGACCGGGGTTGATTTGATGGCACGGTATTGAGACCGGAGTTGATTTGATGGCATGGTATTCAGACCGGGGTTGATTTGGAAAGACAGTCTTGCCCTCCTACAGTGTTAGTAATAGGGAAACGAAATTTCGAGTGTCTACAGGATGTTTGCTGGAGTCTATTGAATTCTGCTAAAAAACTAGACACAGAGGAGTCCCCATATCTGACTTCTATATCCTCCACAAATTGAACCCAAGAAACATTAGGGTTTGTTCTATAATAAGTTAAGAACCAAGTTCCAGCCTCTCCCTCTACATTCAGAGCTACATTCTTAAGTTTTTGTTCATCATTCATTGCATAAAATTGAAAGAAAAAATCACATTTCATAATCCAATTTTTTATGTCCAACCCATTGAACACAGGAAAATTAAATCTAAGGCTTATGTGTCTGATATTCCAATCATTAACAACTCCATTAGATCTAGGAGAATTATGGGAATTATCAAGATTTTCCTCACCAGAAGTAGCCATCGCCTTACCCTTAATGGATCGTTGGAACTCTGTAACCATCATATGCATGGTGTTCTGAAAATGGCCAAATTTTTTCCACATCGATGGTATGGGAATTTGATGTGGTGTATTTATAAACTTTGGGCTCTCCAACCTTAATAGCTAGCATTTAAGATGTGACACTCCTATGGTTTATAACAATAAGTTATGATCCTAGTTGTAAGGTATGGGACTTGTGTCCCACATCGATGGTATGAGACTTTGATGTGGGGTATTTATAAACTTTGGACTCTCCAACCTTAATTGCTAGCTTTTAAGGTGTGGCTCTCCAATGGTTTATAACAATTGGTATCAAAGTCGTCCACTACCTCCCGGTTGCAATCGTGCTGCGAGGGTGGTGACGTCGGTATTACAGTGTTCGCCCGAAGCTAAATTCGTCTAGCGCAAAGCCAGCCCGCGTGGGCGTCGGGACTGCGGGGCGTGGTGGAATGTTATGATCCTAATTGTAAGATATGAAACTTGTATTCCACATCGATGGTATGTGACTTTGATATGGGGTATTTATAATCTTTAGACTCTCCAACCTTAATAGCTAGCTTTTAAGGTGTGGTTCTCCCATGATTTATAACAGTAAAGATGGAGTGTGGAGACGGAGAAATTATACCATCTTATACAGCTCCACCTTCCAACAAAGAGTTAAGGGCTTTTTGTCTCCAATCTCTGTCGCTCAAAACAATTTCTTTTAACTAGTAAGTTTTTCAATTGCAACAGCCCTTTTACTTAATTAGATGTTTCAGCTTGGCTATTCGTATTTTTTCATTCCAACGTATTCCGTCTTTTGCTTTAATTTTTGAAGGATTATTGGCAAATTCATCCAGAAGTCACAGTCCTTGATCCGCTAGATGCCATACAACATGTGTACAATCGCAAGTTCATGCTCCGAATGTCGTTGATCTAAACTTGTCTGATGCCTATGGTAATTCTTTTATTTTTCGTGTTTTTTTATTTCAAGGTAATCGTATTTTTAATAAAGTAAATGTAGTTTATTGGAGGAAATTTTAGCCCAATACTTTGTCTATTGTTAGATCCTTTTTTATATCAATAGCCCCCTCTTTTTAAATAAAATTATATGCATGTTTGTGTTGATTTGTGTTTATATTGGATTCCTAAAATGATTTTTTACTCTTGGATTTTTTCTTAGTGAGGTTTGAACTATGGGATTGGTTGCATAAATCATAATAGCCTTCACTTGTTAGATGTTATTACACCCATTCCATACGTTGTTGTTAGTGATGTTGGGAGTTAGAAGTTAAAGGTGAGAGCAATTTTGGCTCAGGAAGGAGAAGGTGGTACCTTGGCCAAATGTGTTTGCTTGTATGTGTTGAGTAAAATTTTAGGAAAATGAAAAAAGCCTACTGTATTGAATTTTATGATTGTTGTTAAATAATTATTCTAATGAAATGGATAAAATTTCAGATTTCGTGATTATTATTATTGTTGAGCACAATTATATCCATAGTACTTAATTATTGCTACTTTTGCATATATGTATTTACATATGTAGCCTGAAATCTCTTCTGCATCAAGTATCAGTCTGTACAATTGAATATATATTTCTTTTAATATTTTTTCTCTCTCGTGTCTAGTCTGAAATCTCTTCTGCATTAGTTTTCAGTCTGTACAATCGAATTTATATTTTTCGTTAATTTTTAATCTCTCTTTTCCCTTTGGCCATGTTAGATGCTTTTGGAAAAATCTTATTTTTACACATTGTTCTAGCGATTGTTTCTCAAAGCAATTACTACACATGCTTAACCTTTCCCATATATGTTGGATTTTAAATTTATTTTGTAAGTATATATTCCTCCAATATCTTGGTTTTTGAATAAGTAAAAAGAATAGGTATTTGGGAATAACTTTTCCTCGTTTTCTGTTCAAATTATGATGATCTACAACTTGTAACTAATCAAAAAGAAAAAGTAAAAAAGAAAGAAGAAGGTTCTTCAACTTGTTTTTGATGCCCTCTCCCTCACTAACTCTTGATTTATCTCTTGCTATGGATTAGTATTTTGATATTCAGATATATTTATCTCTTTTGGAGTACCTAAGTTTTTAGATTGATAGAATTTCTGCAATTTCATGTTTATTTGTATTCGATTAGTATTTTGATAAGGTATGCCTTATTTATAACATACAAATCATTTCAGTTACTCACATCTATAATACTAACGGAAAGTAGTATGCATACAAGTCAATCATATATGATGATAAAGTATATACTTTGTAAACGATTTTATTTATTTATTAATAAAACTATTCATTTATTAAAGGCATTTAATTATCTACATGATACTGTTTTTATAATATGTAAATAACCCATAGTTTTAAGCAATGATTTTAGAATCATGATGTTGATTATGCTAATGAGATCAAAATTCTTAGAAAGCTTAAAACTAAAATAGTTCCCAATCGTGAGATTACTAAAAAGGGGATTAATAAATCCAGATAGATTGGTACATATGTTGCTTGCTCATTGAATAAGGATGATTGATCTCATGATCATTTGTGTGGAGATATTTAAGCAAGTATGTAGGTGTTTATTGGAGATTAATTTCACTTAACGTAACTCGTTATAAAATACCTAATGGAGTTTTACTCGCCTGTAAATAAGAATTCCTAAATTGATAGTAGTACAAGTGATCTTTCGACTTGAGATCATCATAGTATCTTGTGTGTAATGAATTATACTTTGACTTATTCTTTAAGACTCTTAAGGTATATCAAATGGTATGTTTGGGTATAATGAGTTATATATGGAGATAATGAATGATCAATAAAGAATCTACCACTTCTAGTAAAAGAAGAGATATGTTCTATGTGATTCGTTAAATGACAACACAGTAGTCTTTGGTCAAGGCAGAATGAAATTAGAAATAAGTTTTTAATTTGCATTATTTGGAGTTGTGCATTTTTTAATCGAAATACATATAATTAAATAAAATAAGACTTGATAGAAATTTCATGTCTTATATTTAATTGGAACATTATATGGTGGAAGGATTGAATTATACGATAATTATTTACTCACAGGTTCTTTTATGATTAATGTTGAAATCTATATTATCTGAAAAGTCGTTGATCGCTAGGGAGGTTTATCCCTATTGTAGAATAAATATTATTTATTTAAATAGATTATTAGTTTTATTTATTTATTTAAATAAGATTAGAATTGTTCTAATTGATTTATTCACAACCGGTTTAATATGGAGAACCTAAAGGGTCATACCATAAAAGGAAGAATAAATATTTAAGAATGTAATGACATAATCGTAATAATGCATTAAGTGTAATTAATTTAATCTACGGTGATAGAATAAATTAAATAGCTTAATGTTTATTATTTAATATTTTAGAAATATTAAATATAAATTAATAAGAGGAGTCTTATTAATAATATTATAATTATTATTATTTTAATTTCTAAATGAGTTTAGGAATTAATTTAATATAAATACTATCATTTATTCCTAATAAGAATAGGTGACAAATTAATTAAATAAGTTTAATTAGTAAATCCCAATATGATTGGGATGCCTATTTAATTAAAGGAGTTTAATTAATTAAATCAAAACCAATTTCTAATAGGAGTAGAAAGGTTGACCAATATCTATATAAGAGGAGTCTTATGTTAGATATCAGTTGATGGAATTCCAATAGTTGGAGAGTACTCATTTTCTATAGAGGATAGAAACCTAGGGTTTAGCCAACCACCCTCCTCCTTGATAATTCTTCTTTCTTAATGGATCACCTCTAGAGGCCAAACACTTGGATGGCTAACGTTGATCAAAGAAAAGAATCTAACCCGGATATTCAAGGAGATCACGAAGAACTACGAGTTGAACTCGTACCTGTGGAAGCTTCGTTCTACAATGGTATGATTCTAAACTCCTTCTTTATGGCTTTAATTAATAACTGTGCATAAAGGATGATTCGCGTAATGGTTTTGTAGAAATTTTATAAACTTTGATATATCATGCTTCCGCTAATTTTGCAATTTGATTGCGTCACAATTTCGTACAAACCCAGCAGTGGCATCAAAGCCAAACCTTTATACAAATTATTAATTGTCTTTATTTGATAAATATACTGATATGTGTTTTAAACAATTTAATTGGGCATAATGGTTAGTTAGGAATTTGGTTTTTGGAGAAAAACTGCTCAATTAGCGAACCAGAAAAACGCATACTGCCCAGCAACGCCGCAACGCCGGCCTTAAGGCTTGCAGCGCAGGCCTCAAGGCTTGCAGCAGCGCAGTGGCGCCGTGCCCGATTTCCTGATAGTGGCGTGTCGCTGCAGCGCCGAATGCTAGGTCATTCGCAGCGCTGTAGCACCGGGTCCTTGTCCAAGCTGTTGATGACGTGACGTGGCAGCTCTGCAAGCTAGTTCATTAGGAGCGCTGCAGTGCTAGCTTTGTGTCCAGCATATTGATGACGTGGCGCGGCAGCGCCGCTTTCTAATGCAATGGCAGCGCTGCAGCGCCACCCATGTAGAAGGATTTTTTTATTTTTTTAAGATAAAAGGTTTATTTTAATTAAAAATTAAAATTAATGTTTTTTTGTAATTCTAGATTAATAAAGGAGTTTATTAGATTTGGAATTGGATTAAAATAAAGTTTTTTTATTTTAATTAGAATTGAATTTTATGCTAACTAATTAGAGTTTGAATTAGATTCCATGATAACTAATTAGAGTTTAAATTGGTTTCCGAAATTAACTAAGTTTGACCATTAAATCGATATCAGTGTATATATTAAATGTTTATTTAATGATGCATATGGTGATATGTATGATAATAAATGAGGTTGATTATGGACTATTGACCAATGTAATTGGATTTTATTTTAGTTGAATGCTTGAATGGATTTTATTTAATGTGGTCTGCGTACCTTGTCTTCTCTGATTTTTTTGATGTAAAATTCTATCTCCCTCCTATGTACTTCCCCTTGATCACTGATCAAGGTTTCTATTTAATTTAAATAGTTTATGTAATATAAATAGTTAGAATTTTCTTGAAGAAATTGGAGACGAAAGAGTAAGGAGCACGTGAAAACCTGTTTGTATGGAGCCCGAGTTTAAATGTAATAGTTACGTTTAAATTTAAATTGTTGCACTCCTAGGTTTGACCTTTTGGTTCACTTGGTAGCTCTAGTGAACCAAACTAGAATAAAAGTCCATAATCAATTCGGGTATAATATATTATTCTATATGTGCATGCTAAGTATTGTATATATTATATTTTATGCAAACATGTTTCGCATGTTTAATAAAATGACGCGTATTTTATATATATATGTGCATGCGCGTAAAACAAGATGAGACAAATAATAACAAACCCCTCAAAGAAATCATATTAAGTCTAAAGCGTTCAAAGATATTTGGAATATCGAACGCTTCTAGCATGATAAAATAATAGAGTATTAGATATTTAATATGAGTTTGTTGTGCACACACAAGGCAAGTATTAAGTATTTAAGATATTAATTTAATCACATTTGATGCTTATAAAGTTAATTGAACAATATTATTTTGTTGTGCACATACAAGGACAATATTTTTCTTTTTAAAATATATGGAGTGCTAGGTTGGATTTAACTTAAATTATTTTAGTTTGGATGTGCACACACTTGACCATGCTGATTTAAGAGGTAGAATACAAGGAGTTACATGTTGATGTAATTGACAAGAGTTGTCTACCTATTTATTTATATATGGTTTGTTATGCACACACAAGGCTATATACATTTGAAATAAGATCCTTATTCTCACTAGCGAATCTTTAATTAGATGTTGCTGAACTATATCAATGAGGGTAATATAGTTTGAAGAAAATAGTGGGAGATACCAATTTAAAATAAGACCTAATTTATTTTGGTATATATAAAATTAATTAAATGAATGTTTGCTAAAATGTTATCTTTTCACAAGCAGAAATTTAAAAATGTCGAAATCGCTAATTTCACTGCGTAGCATACTTGATGCTAACAAACTGACCAAACCAAATTACATGGACTGGTTAAGGAATTTAAGAATAGTTCTCACTGCTGAAAAGATTTCTTATGTCCTAAATTCACTTGTCCCTGGAACTGTTCTAGAATTAGTCTTTAAGGAAGAGATTGCCACCATTGAAAAGTGTCAAGATGATGCATTTGTGACTCAATGCATCATGCTAGCATCCATGAATAACGAACTTCGACGTCAGCATGAAAATATGGATGCTCCTACTATGTTGCTTCACCTCAAAGAGTTGTATGGTGAACAAAGTAGGACTGCTAGATAAGAGATATCTAAGGAGCTTTTTCGATCTCGAATGTTCAAGGGCACAGCCGTTGAGACTCATGTCCTAAAGGTGATCAATCTGATTGAATGCCTTGGACAGATTGGGTTCGTCATGGATGGGGAGTTGAGTTAAGACTTACTCTTGCAGTCACTCCATGAGACAATCTGCGAAGTTCGTCGTAAATTTCCACATGAATAAGTTAGATGTCAGCTTGCCTGAATTACTTAACATGTTGAAAACTGCAAACGGTCACTTCCCATCCAAGAATAAACATGTCTTAATGGTGGATTCTTTCAAGAAAAAGAAGAGGCTCAAGGTATCTTCTAAAAAGAAAAAATCTAAGAAGGCTAAGGGCAAGGTGAACACAAAGGAATAATAGAAACCTAATCTAGCTAGCAAATGAATGTGCTTCCATTGCAACGAGTTGGGTCACTAGAAGAGGAACTGCAAGAAGTTTCTGGCAGAGAAGAATCTTGGAGAAACTTCGACTTCCAATCAAGGTTTGTTTATGATTGAAATTAATTTTTCTAAAATTTAAAATTCTACTTGGATATTGGATACCGGCTGTGGTTCTCACATATGTAATATTGTGCATAGACTGGTCAGAAGTAGAAAGCTGAACAAGGATGAGGTTGTCCTACGAGTGGGAAATGGAGCAAAGGTTGCGGCATTAGTTGTAGACATTTATTGTTTAGCACATTGCCTACGGGCAAGTCCATTTATTTAAGTAATTGTTATTTTGTTCCGAATATCATAAGAAACATTATTTCTATTTCCGTATTAGTTATGGATGGATTTGACATTATAATAAAGAATAACAGTTGTTCTATTTATAAAAGCAATATTTTATATGGTATTGGTAATTTGCGAAATGGACTTTACATACTTGACTTACATGAAAATATATTTCAAATAGAACAAACTAAGAAAAGAAAAAGAGATGATGTTAATTATACCTATATATGACACTATAAACTCGATCATATCAATGACACAAGATTATCCAAGTTGCATAAGGATGGGCTCTTAGAGTTATCTGATTATGAATCATATCCAACTTGTGAATCATGTCTCATGGGTAAAATGACTAAATTTTCTTTTTAGTGGAAAAGGAGAAAGAGTTGCAGAGTTGTTAGCGTTGGTTCACATAGACATTTGTGGACCTATAACAACGAATGCACGCAGAGGGTATTCTTATTATATTACTTTTACTGATGATCACTCAAAATTTGGATATGCGTATTTAATGAAATATAAATCTGAATCATTTGAAAAGTCTAAAGAGTTCAGAATTGAAGTAGAGAACCAAACGGGCAAGAGTATTAAGATTCTTCGATCAGATTGAAGTGCACCGCAGTTGAATGGAGTATCTGAAAGGAGAAATCGAACATTGTTGGACATGGTTCGTTCCATGATGAGTTTTACTGATCTTCCAATTTCATTATGGGATAATGCCCTAGAAACGGATGCATATCTACTAAATGAGGTCCCCTCAAAATCCGACCCCAAGACTGTAATATTCCAAACTTTGAACATGAATATTAATATAAAAGGTAAATATTAATATGTTTTATATCTTGTGTAATGTGTATTTAGCTTTATTATTATTATATAAAAATATATATCAACACATATGATATAACTATGAAAACATATATATGGAAAGTTTTATAAGTAAACCCTAATTTAAGACTTTATCTAAATAAGAAACCCTAACACTAATTGTTATAATAAATAAAAATTATAACTTAATACATTGATAATGTTATAAAGAATTATGAATATATGCACATTAACTTAATATATGATAAATTAAGGAGTGAATTGAAAGAGATTGCTAGAAAACCCTAATTAGGGATTAGAAAAAACCCTAACCCTAAATAGAAAAACCTTATTTTAATTATAAACCCTAATTCTAAATTAACAAAACATAATGGTTCAATTTTGTTTTTGAGTTTCTAAAGAAAACATGAAATGACTAAATTATCCTTGGATTTAAGTATGAAATTACCAAAATACCCTTAGTATATGTAAAATAACAAAAATGCCCTTAAATTTCTCTTTTTAAAGGAGATAAGAACAAATCTTTTGCTTAACAAGCAAAAGATTTGCCCCATGCTTCTACAACATCCTTGGCTTGACAACACAACTTAGTAACATTAATGGAATAGGCTTAGTTGTCAAACAAAGGAGAAAACTTAAGCTTTTACCCCACTTGAGGTTTTTATATAAGGCTAAGTAATAAGGACTTAAGGCCACGAAATTCACACTTGAAATATATCACCAACTAACTCACAAACACTCCTCAGCAAGGCCGTAGCAGATTCAGAAAGGAGAGAACCATAAATTGCTCAGAAAGGGTAAAAACTTAACCCTAGCTCTAGATCTTAAATTCTGAAATTGTATTGTTGTTTTTATTATTTAAGGATGTTAATTAGTAAATTGTTTAGTGATCTGGGTTGCTAAAATATGGATCTATAACACTTAAAGGCATCAAAATAGTGATTTAAGCAAAACTGTCAAAACTTAAAAATATGGTTTGACAGTCAAATGTCAGACCTCATAGATCGTTCGCTGTTAATTGTTCAAGTGTTATAAAGGTTTATAGTTATAGTATGTAGTGTTGTTAGTAGCCTGGAAGTGGTAGAATGAAATTCAGAATAACAGATTTGTAGATATAAGCGGTCAAAACCCGTTGACCGAGCATGACTTTTTGTTTTCTAGGTAACCTAGAAAACTGAAGAACACGCCTGACAAGTTGTTTGACTGCCTTGATCTCTCTACTGTCAGCTTGTTTAGATGTTAGGTGGTATCCAGATTGTACCTTGACAAGACATCTACACCACTAGAGCACTGTAAAGCCTTAGGAAGTCACTGATCGAAAGTTATAGAAGGTTAAAAAGGCGTTGACCGTTCAGTTTGGCATTCTGGGTAACCTAGAAAAACAAAAGCAGCGTTTGACAAGTTCTTTAGAAGCTTAGATATTGATTCTTGATGATACCTAGATTCTCTAAGTGCTACAACCTTGTAACCTGATAGTTAGTCTACAACACCCTACCACTAAACCACCTAAACTATGAACAGGCTGCACGATATAAGGCCAGCAAGTGCGTTGACCGGCATTGACTCTTCATTTTTGGGTAACCAAGAAATGAAGAACAGCCTCGGCTGGGTGGTTTGACCGGCCATGGAATTTTGTAGAGATGTTTTTAGACACTGAAATGACCATATGTGTGTACTCCTACACTAACACTACAACTTCATCAGATTTTCCTGCCTAGAAACCAAACGGATTGAAAGATAAATCGAGTCAAACGAGGGCTCTGGTCGTTGATCGGCCTGTTCTTGAGCTAGCCAAGAGCATCTAAGGCGACAGAATTCGTCGCTAATAGCCTTTACCGACATGTTAATTTTAAAAATTAATAAAATAAATAAAATAAATACTAAATAATTAATAAATAAATCTAAAAATTCATTTTTAGTTATAATAAATAGTTTTTAATATTTTGACATAAAATTTTATCAATATTTAATTTATTTAAATATTAATGATAATAAAAGTATTTAATAATTATATTAAATAAAGTATTTAAAAATAATATTAATAGTTTAAAAATTATTTTAAATAATAATAAATTATTTAAAAATAATATTAATGATTTAAAAATTATTATTAATAAAAATAAATTATTTAAAAATAATATTGATGATTTAGAAATTATTATAAATGGTTCTTAAATATTTAAAAATAATATTAATGATTTGAAAATCATTATAATTGGTAATAAATCATTTAAAAATTATTTTGCACCTTTGGAAATTATTATAAATAACAACTAAAATATCTAAAATGATATTAAAACTTTTGAATAAAGTTTATTAAAAAACTAACTTGATAGCTATTCAATAAAGTGATAAAATACCGAACGGACACCAAAATCAACCCAGATACTAATAGTTTAATTAAAAATTAGTTATTATCATTTCTAATGACTGCTATAAACACATATATAGGTTGCGTGAACACATTCAAACAACTTAAGTAGCTGATCTTTACAAAGGCAAGTTTTTCTAACTTCATTTATTTCTATATTAAATGTAAGTCTTGTATATTGATATACAAACTTGTTATAAATATTATTCGTGATATCTGTGATTTAAAGAGGGTTATGACTTATTGTTCAAGCATAAGCAAGCCATATGAACTGTTATTTGCGTAAAATGTATTTGATTTGATATAAAAGCATAGACTGTGGTGAAACCAATGTTGTGTGGTACAAATATATACTGATACTATCAATGACCAACAGTTCTGCACTAACTGGGTAGTTATCAATGATCGACAATTTTACACTGACCGGATAGTTATGATGTTGTGGTAGGATGATATGCATACTCCTAGAATATTTGGTTGAACAAATTAACCCGGGTTGCTAAGTCTATATGAGTGATAGAAACTCGTAATGTATGGGGTTTGGAAGATCAAACCTCAGTATATATATAGAAAAAATACTCTGAACTATATGTTCGTTCAATTCAGATATTGTTAGTATAAATTGTAAATCTTTAAAACTTGCTGAGCCTTTTAAAGCTCATCCGTGCAAGTGTTATTTTCCTTTGCAGCTGCATCCCATACTCCAGGAAGCTCAAACAATCATTGTTGTGGATAGAGAGTAATTCTATAACAATGGGTTTTGTTGTAATTAGTAATATCCTGATGTAATGGTTGGACTATATGTAACCAAATATTATTATGAGATTAGTTTATCAGTTGAGTAGATTTACATTCTTAATAGTAAATAATAGCAAGTACAATATCTATTTGAACTATACATCTGAATAAGGGTATTGAATGATCTTGGGAGTTCTGTAAGCACCGAGGTCGCCCCTCGGTTCCAAGAACAATCTTATCATTTGTACTGTGAATGTCAGATATATAGGAATTATTGATATATAAGAAATATCTCTAAGATCATAAATCTATACATCCAAGTGAGGGTATCCATATATAGTAATTGTTCTAACGAGAACTATTACCTGATTGGGATACTGTGAATTTTGGATTTATAGAAGTTATTGTCTTATAGAATATTTACGTGAGCACCAAATATGCTACAGGAAATGTAGAGGATTTTGGGGCGTCACAATTTAGTATCAGACCCCTAGGTTAGAAACCTTAGGAGGAAACCCTTAGACTATAATCTCGGAAAGATTAGGACGATATATGAAGTAGTAAGGAGATAAGCTCAAATAGGGTTTATAAAGGATGAAGTACGGGGGAAAATTATTAGGAAAAGTTAAAAGATAAGAATACTAATAAAGTAATAAATAAAATAAGTTGTGATTATTAGATACTAATCAATTTAATCAATTTGATTGTAGGATGGAAAATGAGATGCAACTAATTATGGTAGCACCAGTTATTAATGCGGTGCCTTTGCAGGCAATACCCCCCAACCAGGCTTGGATGGAGGGGGTAGGTTCGAATATAACAGTTCTAGTATCACAGTCTTCGGTTTCCCGACCAGGACCAAGTGTTAATCAAGAGGTCCAGTATCTGGAGAAAAGGATCCAGAAGTTAGAAAGAGATTTGGAAAAACTAAAGAAAATGCTAGCAACAAAGAATAAGGAACTGTAGGTTAAGGAATTTCAGAATATAGCTAGTGATAGGTGTCGACGTCGGGAAAAAATCCGCGGGTCGGGTCACAACCCGGATCTTTCTCTCTTCCTAAGTTATGTCTACCCTTACTATTTTTATTTGTGAAATATGTTTTGAAGGGTTTTTTAGGAATATGCCAACATGTATCATGTCGACGATTTGATCGTTTTACAGAGTCGCCAGTTGGCACATTTGAAATGGTTGTACCAACTCAACCGAGTTTTATTTGAAAAGAGTCCCAATTGCTGGACACTGTCGAAACATGATCTTTGAAAATAAAGTTTTGAGTTCGGGAGCTTGGTTAAGTGTGGGGAAGGTGTTAGGCACCCCACAACTCTCGTGTAAACACGGTACCACATCTTTTTAGTATTTCCCTTTTAAATCTGCAATGTGTGTGAATGCTAGAAGAAAATTTAGCCTATGTTTGATTGAAAGTATGTTTACGCATCTTTGAACCTATGTACAAAGGGTTTGATTTGATTTGCAAAAAGTCTTTGATTTGATTTGCAAAAGTATTTTGATTTGATTTGCAAAAGCTTCTTTTTTCTAATAAGATTATTGAAATGATGTTTTGAAAGAAGGTTTTCAAACCCTTACGCTAACATAAGAATTGAAGCATATTGATACTTCAGTTTTATCTTTTCAGGCTTAAGGCTCAATTTGAATGATGATTGTCGGGCTGCGAAGCATCCTCGACCATAAAATATATACAAGTGTCAGTCTTCTCATGGGCATGACAGCCATCAGAGTGACTCTGACACGACAATCTATATTTTTATTACATTGAGACCTTAAATCCAAATAACCATTTTAAGATCTTTTGTATGTACATTTTTACAGAAAAACTAGCAGGGTACATTTGTAAAGTTCAGTTTGTCCATCGTGGGAATCAGATTCTGATCTGTTTGATCATGAATTCCACGATTCATAGGCTCATATAGGGAAGCTAATAAACCTGAACAGCTCAAATTTATACAAAATATATCCAAATATCGCCAGAAACAAGGATTCATCAATAAATCCTGGCTCGCGCATGGCCGAAGCGTCTCGTTCCCACTACGTAGCGATCTAAGGGCCGCGGTGTTGTTTTCATAACTGAAACTAGAAAAAAAATGCCAGATTTAAATAAATCTCAGCCATTCTAGCTTCTTAGTTGTGTCTGGACCTATTTTGAACCATTTAAAAGCTAGAGTTGGCGAGATTTAAAGAAATCTAGTTCGCTCGCAGAAATGTCAGTACCGATTCATATCAAATGAATATTTAAAGCAAAAATTTAATAAAATGAGTAAAGCAATATATATATATATATATATATATATATATATATATATATATATATATATATGAAAGCTGTAAAGGGCGATAGGTTTTCACTCCGATGTCCGGACTGGAATGTAAATATATATTTATAAAAGCTGTATAAAAGCCATGGAATGATCCAGGCTGTACAGAATGTAAATATATATAGAAAAGCAATAAAGGGAGTTGGGTTTTCACTCCGATGCCCGAACTGGAATGGAAATATATATATATATATATATATATATATATATATTTATAAAAGCTGTATAAAAGCCACAGAATGATCCAGGCTGGACAGAATGGAAATATATATATATATATATATATATATATATATGTATAAAAGCGGTAAAGGGCAGTGGGTTTTCACTCTGAGGCCCGGATGGAAATATATATATATATATATATATATATATATAAAAGCAGTAAAAAGGCCACCGAATGATCCCGAACTGGAATGTAAATATATATATTTAAAGTTAAATATAGACAAAAAATAGTCAAATCGGAATTGGGAAGATAACCCAGTCCGGTGAAAGGTGCATATATATGTATATATATATATATATATAAACAGTAAACTACCGCGAATTTGATATTCGAGCTTGACAGAATTAAAAACTTTGTATATATATACAGTTAAATATATACAAAAAAAGTCAAACCCGAACTGGGAAGATAACCCAGTCCGGCGAAGTTGCTCAAAATTAAGATATTAGTATATAAAAGCTGTTAGAAGCGACGGATCGTCAATTCGAGTTGTAGAAATGCTAGAAAATAGGTTTAGGTACTAAAATGTACCAAAAGTTAACAAAAAGGGCCACGGAACTAAGTTCCGAGCATATTTAGAAAACGAAACTTGATATGCAAGTGTATAACAGCGTAATGAAGTGATATAAACTTGCTGATAGTAAAAATACTCACAATGGACTGCTACACGGGCTTTTTGCCAAATCGTATGCTTTAAACGTCCAAATCTAACGGTTAATTTTTGATATGTGGTAGTACGTGGGTATATCTACGTGTTAGAGTGAAAAAAATTGGGTTTTAAAGAAAAGAAAATGGCTGGAAAATCAAACGGGCAGGAATTCAGAGCGTTTTTGAATTTTTTTGAAATGAGCTAGGGGTGAGCTCATATTTTTAGGACCCAGGAGAAGAAGCTCTACCTGCTATTGTCGTAGGTAGAGGTGCGGCTCCATGTGGCAGGGCCCACGTGGCGGGTCCTGTTGCATTGAAGTACGTGCACTCCGAGCAATGCGATATCAGATTTGAAACTTTCTAACTTTTGATCGGAGCGTCCGTTTGAGGCGTGCTATACCTTTCTGGAAAGCCCTCGCCGAGCGCGTTGTAATGACATGTGAGAAAACCTTTTTTTGAGTCCAAAAAGACGGGTTCATAACTGGGTCTTTGATTCCTCGTAGTTTATCCGTTGAGCTGTCTTGCGATGTTTCTACTCGGGATCATTGTTATGGTTCGTTATGACCTTAGTGGCATCAATTCGGCTTGAGTTTAACCGAATCGGCTTAGAGTTGGTAAAATGACCGTTTTCCCCTCCTGGGCTTGCCCTTAGTGCTGGCATGGCCTTCGGCTAGCTTCTTGGGGTTGTTTCGAAGGTTTGGATCTCATTCAAGTCTGTTTGTCCTCAGTGTTATCTCCGAGGTTGACTTGGTCCTTCCAAGTTTTCCTCTAGAGATGTTGTGATGCTTCAGAATTATTTCTGAAGTTGACCTAACCTCCCAGGTTGAGACCGGGGCTAACCTGTACCTCCCGACTTGAGACCGGGGCTGACCTGTACCTCCCGGGTTGAGACTAGGGTTGACCTGTACCTCTTGGGTTAAGATCGAGGCTGACCTGTACCTCCCGAGTTTAGATCGGGGCTGACCTATACCTCCCGGGTTGAGACCGGGGCTGACCTGTACTTCCCGGGTTGAGACCAGGGCTGACCTGTACCTCCTGGGTTGAGACCGGGATTGACCTATACGTCCCGGGTTGAGATCGGGGCTGACCTGTACCTCTCGAGTTAAGACCGGGGTTGATCTGTACCTCCCGGGTTGAGATCGGGGCTGACCTGTACTTCCCGGGTTGAGACCGGGGCTGACCTGTACCTCCTGGGTTGAGACCGGGGTTGATCTATACCTCCCGGGTTAAGAACGGGGCTGACCTGTACTTCTTGGGTTGAGATCGGGACTGACCTGTACCTCCCGGGTTGAGGCCGGGGTTGACCTGTACTTCCCGGGTTGAGATCGGTGCTGACCTTTACTTCCCGGGTTGAGACCGGGGCTGACCTGTACCTCCCGAGTTGAGACCGGGGTTGAATTGATTGCCCGGTATCTAGATCGGGGTTGAGTTGATGGCCCGATATTGAGACTGGGGTTGAGTTGATGACCAGATATTGAGACCGGGGTTGATTTAAAAAGAAATTTTGCCCTTCTATAGTGTTAGTAACAGGGAAACAAAATTTCGAGTGTCTACAGATGCCCCTCTTTATCATGTTTATGCAATATAGTGGAATGAATAGGATAAAGATTGCTAAACACTAAAAATGCTGATGCAACGGCAAAGCAATGCATGGCAGGATACGTGATGAATGTTAGATACCTTCGAGGGGGTAGAGTTATCACTAATTGATTACGTTAGTTTCTGTTGGGGATAACGTTACCCGTGATAACCCTTGTTGCAGCATTATCATGCAATTGCTGGTAGGACATCAGAGTTAAGCTATCCCAGACTGTTCTCATCTCTTTCTGCTGGGGATGACGTCCTCCGTGATAGCTTTGTAGACTCTGACGAAGATGACATTACTGATGCTACCTTGGTTTGAGAACAATGGTTTCCCACGCCTATCGATACTCTTCATGGGGCATATTTTCCTTCTGGTTGATGCCGTTGTACCTTTCTGTCAGTTTCTCCGCTGGGGAGACATCTCGGTTACCGAGTTATCTCAGTGTGTGCTTTCGATGCCTATCTTGATGATAATTTACACCGGGAGTTGGCAATAGGGGGTTGAATAACCAATCCTTCTTTGTACTCCCTTCGAGGATGTGTTTAACAGATTCCATCATCGGCGATGGATTATTATATTGTTTTCATCACCGGATCACTTCCGATGCTTCGCGGGGGTTTTGCCAACGGCTGAGACGTCGCTGGGGTTGAGCCAACAACTGATATGTCACTGGTCTGTACTCGACGCTTTACTGGGGTTGTGTCAACGGTTGAACTGTCATCGGTCAGTACCCAACGCTTTGCGGTGGTTGTGCTAGTGGTTGAACTCATCGGTCAGTACCCGGCGTTTCGCTGGGGTTGTGCCAACGGCTGAACTGTCATCTTTCAGGACCCAACGCTTCGTTGGGGTTGTGCTAATGACTGAACTATCACCGATCAGGGCCCGACACTTTGCTGGGGTTGTGCCAACAGCTAAACTATCATCGGTCAGTACCCGACGCTTCGCTGGAGTTGTGCCAACAGCTGAACTGTCATTGGTCAGGACCCGACGCTTCGCTAGGGTTGGTAGCCTTGCCCTTGCCCTTATCAACGCCCGAAGGTTCACCATGCTCTGCCTTAACTGAAATGTTTTAGGGAAAGCAAGAATGTGCACAAATTGCTCATCACGTAATATACAATAAGGGTTTGTAATATAATTCTCAATTCTCGGAAAAGGATATAGCAAGGTTTGATAGTTCAAGGATAACAAGAATATCAACAGTTTTCAATAACAGTCTCTAAGGACAGAATAGTATCAATGTGATTCAATAATAAATCAATTAAAAATTTCAAGATAACTGAATACTGAGCAGTCACTAAGCACTATGAACTTCCATAGGAATTGACAATAATAAACTGAAAATCCAACAAAAACAGGTACAACAGGTGATCAGCCTAAAGTACGATCGTTATGCATAACAATCAATCATACTCAAGTGCGCGCGTCGGTTCTCCGACAGTTATATTTTGTTCTTCTCAGTTAAATACAAGATCCCGCACCAATCAATTGGTTTGGGTCGCTTTTCAATAATATAAGTCTAGCCAAATCAAATGGCATAGACACTTTCACAATATTCAAGAACAATACTAAGTTCAACATTAATAATAGCTTTAATGAAATAAGAGTTCAAGTATGCTAATTCAATTCAAACGATTAAGTAGAAAACTAGTTCGCAATATACAAGGATAGAATACTTGCATCCAAAGAGATGAGGTTTGGATACTTGCTTACGATATCCGTTGAATAAAGTAATGCAAGGATTTAGGATACTTGCCTTATGCGTAGTTTACTCACGTAAAGCTAGCCAACACTTTCGAATTCCTATCGTAATACAATTACGTATATATATGATATTCATTAGTTATATAATTTAACTTCACATTTTATCTTCGAATATACAATCAACACAAAAGCTAAGTTTTACCATAGCTACACAGTTATATAGAATATAATTTCTATCCTTAACTTCCTCTTTTCTCAAGTTGATCATATTCATACATCATTACTATCATGTGAGACTACCACAATTAGCAAACATACTCATATATTATTAATATCACATAAGACCACAATCAATACTAAATATATTTCATTTTAGCAAGTTATGGCATTCCCCTAAGTTAACCGTTAAAATCGGGTTCAAGTAACATCGTAGCATATAATCATTCTTTAGTTCATTATCAAAATTTTAACTTACATTTTACATGGTATTAAGGGATAGAAAAACCATGTGGTTATCATGCTTTATAACTTGGCTATATGTTTACATAGATGTCACATAATCTATTAATACACATGCTTATAGTGTTCACATTATTTATTCATAACTAGTATTGTTTAATACTTGGGAGCATGCTTTAAACTCATGTTATCATTATTTCTACTACAAACGAATCATGTTTATAGGCATATCAAACCCGAACATGCCATCTTAACCCTTTAGAATCTAGATACTCACGTGATGTAACTATCTTTTTGAAAACATGTTCAAGGTTTACGTTTCAAACTTATACTTCTACTTAGCAAGGTTCACAATTAAAGTCCATATACTCATGTCATGCTATGAAACATATCTAAGCAAGTCAACATGCCTTTCGTGCATTCTTAAACCATATTAACATGCTTGTACGGTCAGAATATCAACATAAATATAATTTATCAAAGTTTGTTTTCAAACTCTACGCTTTCGTTAGAAATGTTAAATGATGGAGTTCGCATGCTCACATTTCATCATGAAGCTTATGTATGCAAGTTAACACGTATTTTATGTGTTTCTAGGTCATACTAATATGTCTCATATGTCAGAATGTATTCATGGTCTATATATGTTAAAGCTTGTTTAGGAAACTTGAGATTTATTTCAACACTATTAGTCATTCTATTAATCTTGCATGACATTATAGCAACTCACATGCACATCATGTTAATATACTTATGTATAGGTAATACTCATGCTAACATGTTCATTTAAATCAATGCAAGAAACTATCACGTAGCAGAAAGCAAGCAGAAAGCAGGGAACTGCTGCAGGCTGCTGGCGCATCTACGCAGCTGCCCTGTGTAAAACTAGCGAAGCTGCGCCTGGCTCCCAGCCAGCGGCAGTCAGTTCCCAGCCAGCGGCAGTCAGTTCCAGAAAACGGCAAACCCAAAATCCAAACGCAGAAATTTCCTACGAAATTTATTCAAAACAGGGTACAATGCATACTAAGCATGTATATAAGTTTATATAACCACTAACCAAGCAATTCATACTTCAATTGCAACCCAATTCAACATGATCAAGGATAAAAGAATTCTAAGAAATTGCAGAAATAGAAAATGAAGAATGAGAAATGTAGTATACCTCTGTAAACAATTTAGCTTGTTGTTAAAACACTGAAATATCTCTCTCAATTCTAGAATGCTCAACACTAATATATATATATATATATATATATATATATATATATATATATGCTCTCTAGTCTCACTTATCCAAAATTCTCAGTAAATGAATTAGGAAGAGGATGGGTTATATTTATAGAGAAAATGATATCCAGACATTGTTTTCTTCCATTGAATCAAACCCATGGATTGAAGAATTACATGAAAGTTATGGGAGAGTAGGTAATTGGTTGGTAAATCTCATCATCAAAACCACTTCCCATTGATCATGAGCCATCTAGATTGCTGAGTTTATGGAGTAGAGAGTAGGCTAGCTTGGAGTTTTCACGTGTGAGGAAATGTGACTGTCAATATGGGACAAGGCAACGCAATCTCAGCATTTTGCAAATCCCACATACTAAGGTTACATATATAAGTCTACTTAGGTTACAATGTAATGTCACAATGTATTTCCATGAATAAGTAACATTTCAATGTAGTAAATGTAATTTGTACATATATAATCCATGTACATTTTATCTTACCGGTATAGTTTAATCGGATATGAACACATTACATTGTATCCTTTATTATTAAATTCTACTAATCAACAATTATTTATCATATATTCATGATGTACTATTTTAACGTACACTCACATATAATTGTCACATAAGCATCATAATGTATTAATTAGTCATGATATATAGTTTCAATATGTACAATCATATAATATGGTTTAAATATACTTGTATGGTCACACATAAGTGTTTCTCTACATTATATACTATGGTTGTATTCCATATACTTTATATTATTAATTATTGCATGCTTGTACATAACAATCAATATAATCTTATTATATTAATAACTTACTTATTTGCTTTATTATTCATAATGTCAAATAAATAAATTATTCATCTTATTGATTAATTAACAATAATATTAATTAATCCATTCCTCATCGATTATTAATAACACTTAATTAATAATCATAGGATTAATTATCACATTAACAAATATAATTCCCAGCATATTTATAAACAAGTGGTTTATTATTATTATATTTATAAACACGTTGCGTATTATTATTATATTTCTTGTAATAATAATAATCACATATTATTAATCAATCACAGTTAATATTCCACAACAATTGATTAATATTCTATGATAACAATTAATTAATATTCTACAATTAATATAGATTAATTGTTTGCTTAAATTAATATAATCATTCTTATATTATGTCACTGTGCCACACAAGGCTATCAACGAGTTTATCGCAAACTCCATAAATTTCTCAATTATTATTATAATTATTCAATTTTGTATAATTGAATTAATTCATCTCATAACACAAAATTATTTATATTCAAATAAATTCTCATTTCCATTAATATATTTATTTAATAATATTAGGAATTCTCGGGTATTACATCCTCCCCCCCCCCCTTATAAAATTTCGTCCCAGAATTGCTACAAGGTTACACAAATAGATGGGGATAATCCCTCATCATCCTATCTTCTAGCTCCCATGTTGCCTCCTCGACATCGTGGTTATGCCAAAGTACTTTTATAGAGGAAATATTTTTATTTCTGAAGGTTTGCTCTTTCCTATCTAATATCTAGACAGGAATTTCTTCATACTCCAAGTTCTTCTCCACTTGAATGGGCTCGTAAGAAATCACGTGCTTGTAGTCGGCCTTGTACGATCGCAACACGGAAATGCGAAACACGTTGTGGATGTGCTCCAACTCGGGTGGCAACGCAACTTTGTATGCCACTTCGCCCACTCGCTTCAGTATCTCGAACGGTCCTATGAATCTTGGACTCACTTTTTCGTTCTTGCCGAAACGGATCTTTCCCTTCCATGGAGATACCTTCCAGAAAACAAAACTGCCGACTTTATAGTCTCGGTCCTGCCGATGTAAATCTGCGTATTTCTTCTGGTGATCTTGAGCTGCTACAAGTCTGGCTCTTATCACTGTCACCACGTCTGCGGTTTGTTGAACTAACTCTGGTCCGAGTATTCGTCGCTCTCCAACTTCGTCCCAACATAATTGCGTTATGCACTTTCTTTCGTAAAGAGTTTCGTACGGTGGCATGCCGATACTCGCATAGTAACTATTATTATACGCAAATTCAACTAAGGGTAGGTGGTCGTCCCAATTTCCCTTAAAATCCATCACGCAAGTCCTAAGCATGTCCTCCAGCGTTTGTATTGTTCGCTCACTCTGTTCGTCTGTTTGAGGATGATAAGCCATACTCAACCTCAACTGTGTTCCCATTCTTTCTTGCAAACTCTTCCAAAAATTGGACGTGAAGCACGGATCTCGATCAGAGACAATTGACACCAGCACTCCATATCGTGAAACAATCTCCTTTATGTATAGACTCGCTAATTGGTTCAAACTGTAGCGAATCTTGATTGGTAGAAAATGTGCGGTCTTCGTTAGTCGATCCACGATAACCCAAATAGCATCATAACCTTTCTATGTAACTGGAAGTCCTACCACGAAGTCCATCATAATATGCTCCCATTTCCACTTTGGTATTTCCAATGGTTGTAGTAACCCACTCGGCCGTTGATGCTATGCTTTAACGAGTTGGCAAGTCAAACATCTACTGACGCACTCTGCGACTTCACGTTTCAAATTGGGCCACCAAAAATGTTGCTTCAAATCTCGGTACATCTTAGTACCTCCCGGATGAACGGAATATGTCGTATTATGTGCCTCGAGCAAAATCTCTTCCCTCAACTCGGTTACCGCTGGTACCTATACTCTTCCTTCAAATCTTAAGATACCGTATTTATCCATTCAAAATTTCTCTTCCTCATTTTCTTTGATCCTCTTTCGGATTTTCTCACACTCTTCATCCTTTTCTTGGGCTTCTTTTACTCTATCCAATAATGTCGGATGAGCTTCCATTACAAACAACTTCTCTTCAGGCTTCTTTGGTTCTTTCACTTATATCTCCAATTTCTCCATCTCTCTTATCAACTCTTCCTGAGTCGTCAAGTTAAACAACTTCTCCCTTCCTTTCCGGCTCAGAGCATTGGCAACCACGTTTGCCTTCCCCGGGTGATAAAGAATATCACAGCCATAGTCTTTGATTAATTCTAACCACCTTCTTTGCCGCATGTTCAACTCATTCTGTGTGAAGCTATATTTCAGACTCTTGTGGTCCGTGTATATCTCACATTTCTCTCCGTACAAATAATGCCTCCATATCTTTAACGCAAAAACTACTGCCGCTAACTCTAAGTCGTGAGTACGGTATCGTTTTTCGTAATCCTTCAATTGTCGTGATGCATATGCAATGAATTTGCCGTGCTGCATAAGCACACAACCAAGTCCCTGTGCGATGCACCACTATACACCATAAAATTTCCCGCATCATCTGGTAGTGATAACACAAGCGCTTCGCTCAATCTCCTCTTCAACTCCTGAAAACTCTCTTCGCATTTGTCGGTCCGTACAAATTTCACTGTCTTTCTAGTCAAATTGGTCAACGGGGTTACTATCTTAGAAAAATCTTGGATGAATCTTCGATAGTACCCAGCTAACCCTAAAAAGCTTCTCACCTCCGTCGGTGTTCTCGGTTGTTCCCAATTACTTACTGCTTCTATCTTCGCAGGGTCTACTGAGATTCCATTCTTATCCACCACGTGGCCTAAGAATTGAACCTTCTCCATCCAAAATTCGCACTTTAGAAACTTCGTATACATCTTCTCCTTCCTTAGTGCCTCCAAAAAAATCTTCAGATATTCCGCGTGTTCTTCTTCTGTCTTCGAGTAGATCAAAATGTTGTCGATAAAAACCACTACAAATTTATCCATGTATGGCTTGAAAACTCGGCTCATCAAGTCCATAAATGCTGCCGGAGCATTAGTCAATCCAAAGGACATTACTAAAAACTCGTAGTGTCCATAACGGGTTCGAAACGCAGTCTTCGGTATGTCTTCGTCCCTCACTTTTACTTGATGATATCCTGTTCGTAGGTCAATTTTTGAGAAACACTTTGCTCCCTTCAGTTGATCAAATAAGTCGTCTATCCTCGGTAGCGGATATCGGTTCTTGATCGTTACTCTACTCAATTCTCGATAATCGATACAGAGTCTCATCGATCCGTCCTTCTTCTTAACGAATAGTACTGGCGCTCCCCAAGGAGAAACACTCGGTCGAATGTAACCCTTATTCAACAACTCTTGCAATTGTATCATCAATTCCTTCATTTCTACTGGCGCCATACGATATGGAGCTTTTGAAATCGATGCTGTTCCCGGTGCTAAGTCTATTACGAATTCGATTTCTCTGTCTGGCAAAAGACCACGCAGATCGTTCGAAAACACATCTTGAAATTCATTAACTACGGATATATCGTTAATTTCTACTCCTTTTTTCTGAGTATCAACGATGTAAGCTAAATAACCTACACATCATTTCCTTAACAATTTCTTGGCCTGCATCATCGTAACGCAACACGATTGCTTAAGCGATGAGCTACCATAAAACACTACCTTAGACTTACTCGGAGTCTGAAGGTTCACACATTTATTCTGACAGTCAATTATAGCAGCATGGTTATACAACCAATCCATTCCCAGTATCACATCAAATTCTCCCAGTCTAATAGGAATCAAGTCTACGCTCAGTTCATGCTCTCTAATGTTTGCATGACAATTTCGATAAACGTATTCTACAGGGATTACTTCCTTATTCGCAACTTCTATGTTCAAAGGATTTTCTAATCATTCTCGGGGTGTACTAAGTTTACTAGCAAATTCTTCAGATATAAAAGAATAGGTGGCACCCGAATCAAATAATACATAAGCATTTATATCATTGATTGGGATTATACCTGACACCACATCTTTCGTAGCCACGGCGTCCTGGACGGTCATATTAAAAGTTCTGGCGGTAGGGCGGTTGGATTGTGTCGGCCCGCTGATCATCAGCTTGTTGCCTCCTTGCTGATTGCTACCCCCGCCACTTCCCTTCTTTGGGCAGTCCTTAATTCGATGCTCCGTCGAGCCACATGCAAAGCATCCTTGTATCTTCTTTGGTTTTGGACAGTTGGGCGAGATGTGCCCTTCCTGTCCGCAGTTGTAGCAAGTGCCACGTCCCTTCCAGCACTCGCCCTGGTGATTCTTCCCACACTTTGGGCATCCTTCAGCCTTCTTCTTGAAACCTCCACAAAAATTCCCTGATTGATTATTGTTGTTTTTGTTGTTGTTGTTCTCCCATTTTCTCTTTCCCAAATTGCTTCCTCTGCTACTGCTTCTTCCCGTACGGTTCTCTCCTCCAGTATTCTTTCCTTTCTTCTCCTTGTTATATAGAATTAAGGCCTCACTGCCACCTTCCGCAATGATTTCCTTCTCCAGTAATGTTGCAAAGGAATCAATTTGAAGAACTGATACCTTATTGAATAGTCACGGCTTCAACCCTTGTTCGAAGCATCTAGCCTTCCTCTCTTCATCCCCAACTTGGTGCTCCACAAATCGCGCTAGTTCATTAAACTTAGCTGTGTATTGCGCCACCGTCATCTCACCTTGTTTTAACTCTAAGAATTTCACCTCCATCCGATTCTTCATACTCTTCGGGAACTAATTCTCGAAGAACAGCGTCTTAAACTTATCCCAAGCTATTATCCCTTCTCCAGCTCTTTGTTGATTAGCCTCCCACCAGTAGTTCGCTTCTCCCTTCATCATGTACGTGGCAAATACCGTCTTCTGACGCGAGCTATAGTGAAAGATTTTTCGATCTGTTTGATCCACGTTTGTGCGACGATTGGGTCGGTAGTTCCCTCGAACTCCGGGGGTCCTACACTCTTAAAGTCTTTAAAGGTTATTACAGTCACAGCCTTAGGGTTGGGGCGAACGGGTTCATTGTTCCTTCCCCTTAATGCCTCTCCTAATAGGTCTACCAATTTCTGGATCGGGTCAACTTGTTCCCTCTCGTTATTAATAGATTCTTCGAGTGCAGTCAATCTACGTCTGGGCGGCATTATCTGCATCACAAATTTTCATTTTATTATTATTCAAGTATATTACTTAAGTATTTCTTTTAATACTAAAAGAATAAATTTATAACACGTTTCTGAAATAAGCTTCATTTATATTCATATGCCATTTCATTTCATTACATGATTATCCTAGCATACTCCTATAAATGTTATCACATATATCCCCTAATATCACAAAAGATGGGGAATATACCAACCTACTACCATACTACCCCTCTAACAAAAGCTAATTCGGGGTTTACATCACTATCCCACATCTTACACAAAAGATAGGGATTACAACATAGTATGTACAACATATAAAGATAAATTCTACTAAACTACCACTAGACCATCTAAGGACATCTCATCACATCATGCCACGCTCCACAGCGCTCTTGTACTCTAACTGTGCTATATAAACTACCAACTCTCGACTCATAGTGCGTAGAGTCTGTCCCTGCTCTGCCGGGTAGTGGTACACACCATCAAGCACTCTCTCAAATGCCGAACGGAACACGTACCCTATCTTGTTCATTTTCCTCTTCTTACGTTTGACCTCATCTTCAGGTCATCTTCTCTCTCATGGGCAGCCCCCCACTTCTCCTCGAAGTGTATCCTATCCATCACCTCCAACTCTAGCTGAGTACGGAGTGCCTCTTTCTCAATCTTCTAGCTTAGTTCCCTCTGTTCAACCTCTTCTAGCTTTCCTGCCAGATCCACATTCCTCGCCACCGACCTATGGAATAAAGTTCCCATCTGGATCCCTGCCTCCCTGCGGTAAGCAATCTCCACCTCTAACTCCTGCATGGCCAGCTTCCTCTGGTGGTCCTCGTCCCTCAACTTCTGGAACTCAGACTCTCTCTCTTTGGCCTCTTCCTCCAGCTCCTGGACTCTGCAGTCTAACTCCAGAATACGCTCCTCGTACTTGCCTAACATCTACTCCTCAAGATTAGGCTTATAGGAGTCCTTCATGGGCTCCTCCTCTAAAGGCTCGTCCTCAACCGGCTCGTCCTCCATAGGCTCCTCCTCGGGGTCGAACTCTACCTCGATCTCATCCTCGTCGTCAGACTCGGATGGTGCAACTGCTTGCACTGGCACAGCCTCTAAAGTTGCCTCGTATACTACATGTATATCTCTAGGCTCCTCCTCGGCCACTCTACTAGGTACTCCTGTGTCTGCCATCCTACAATCACAAACACAAGACAAGAAACAACAACCCCATTAAAATGTTAAACAAAACATAAGTTCGTTGTATAAAATGAAGTTACATTTCATAACAGACTAAGTCTCTCAAGGAAAACTCTACATGAGTTTTTATTTCCTTCCTAACTTCTAAATTCGCCTAAGTTATAGTCTAAGGGCACTCGTTCCTAAGGTTTATAACTATAGCTCTGATACCAACCTGTGACGCCCCCAAATTCCAGGACCGTCACGGGGTCACTCAAATTCAGTTTGTCACGTGCTCATGGTAATTCAATAATAACTAAATCACACATCCACAGCGGAATATCTAATTTAGAATAATATACAATGATTTATTATAATTATTCCCCCAAGTCTCGCAACCTATAGTACTTAATAGATTACATAATAATATCAATTAACGACTTATTACATAATCTAACTTAAGCTTAAACATAATCAAATCCAGTCTTACTACATCATCTTAATACAACATTAAAATATTTAAAAACATAAAAGAGACAAGCTAGTTGGTAGCCTTGCCCGTGCCCTTATCAACGCCCGAAGGTTCGCCATGCTCTGCCTTAACTGAAATGTTTTAGGGAATGCAAGAATGAGCACAAATTGCTTAGCAAGTAATATACAATAAGGGTTTGTAATATAATTCTCAATTCTCGAAAAGGGTATAGCAAGGTTTGATAGTTCAAGGAAAACAAGAATATCAACATTTTTCAATAACAGTCGCTAAGGACAGAATAATATCAATGTGATTCAATAATAAATCAATTCAAGATTTCAAGATAACTGAATACTGAGCAGTCACTAAGGACTATGAACTTCCACAGGAATTGACAATAATAAGCTAAAAATCCAACAAAAACAGGTACAACAGGTGATTTGCCTAAAGTACCATCGTTATGCATAACAATCAATCCTACTCAAGTGCGCGCGTCGGTTCTCCGACAGTTATATTTTGTTCTTCTCAGTCAAATACAAGATCCCGCACCAATCAATTGGTTTGGGTCGCTTTCAATAATATAAGTCTAGCCGAATCAAATGGCATAGACACTTTCACAATATTCAAGAACAATACTAAGTTCAACATAAATAATAGCTTTAATGAAATAAGAGTTCAAGTATGCTAATTCAATTCAAACGATTAAGTAGGAAACTAGTTCGCAATATACAAGGATAGAATACTTGCATCCAAAGAGATAAGGTTTAGATACTTGCTTACGATATCCGTTGAATAAAGTAATGCTAGGGTTTAGGATACTTGCCTTATGCGTAGTTTACTCTCGTAAAGCAAGCCAACACTTTCGAATTCCTATCGTAATACAATTACGTATATATATGATATTCATTAGTCATATAATTTAACTTCACATTTTATCTTCGAATATAAGATCAACAAATAAGCTAAGTTTTAACCTAGCTACACAGTTATATATAATATAATTTCTACCCTTAACTTCCTCTTTTCTCAAGTTGATCATATTCATACACCATTACTATCATGTGAGACTACCACAATTAGTAAACATACTCGCATATTATTAATATCACATAAGACCACAATCAATACAAAATATATTTCATTTTAGCAAGTTATGGCATTCCCCTAAGTTAACCGTCAAAATCGGGTTCAAGTAACATCGTAGCATATAATCATTCTTGAGTTCATTATCAAAATTTTAACTTACATTTTACATGGTATTAAGGGATAGAAAAACCATGTGGTTATCATGCTTTATAACTTGGCTATATGTTTACATAGATGTCACATAATCTATTAATACACATGCTTATAGTGTTCACATTATTTATTCATAACTAGTATTGTTTAATACTTGGGAGCATGCTTTAAACTCATGTTATCATTATGTCTACTACATACGAATCATGTTTAGAGGCATATCAAACCCGAACATGCCATCTTAACCCTTTAGAATCTAGATACTCACGTGATGCAACTATCTTTTTGAAAACATGTTCAAGGTTTACGTTTCAAACTTATACTTTTACTTAGCAAGGTTAACAATTGAAGTCCACATACTCATGTCATGCTATGAAACACATCTAAGCAAGTCAACATGCCTTTCGTGCATTCTTAAACCATATTAACATGCTTGTACGATCAAAATATCAACTTGAATATAATTTATCAAAGTTTATTTTCAAACTCTACGCTTTCGTTAGAAATGTTAAATGATGGAGTTCGCATGCTCACATTTCATCATGAAGCTTATGTATGCAAGTCAACACGTATTTCATGTGTTTCTAGGTCATACCAATATGTCTCATAAGTCAGAATGTATTCATGGTCTATATATGTTAAAGCTTGTTTAGGAAACTCGAGATTTATTTCAACGCTATTAGTCATTCCATTAATCTTGCATGACATTATAGCAACACACGTGTACATCATGTTAATGTACTCATGTATAGGTAATACTCATGCTAACATGTTCATTTAAATCAATGCAAGAAACTATCACGTAGCAGAAAGCAAGCAGAAAGCAGGGAACTGCTGCATGCTGCAGGCTGCTGGCGCAGCTGCGCAGCTACCCAGTGTAAAACTGGCGCAGCTGCGTCGGCTCCCAGCCAGCGGCAGTCAGTTCTAGAAAACGGCAAACCCAAAACCCAAACGCAGAAATTTCTTACAAAATTGATTCAAAACAGGGTACAATGCATACTAAGCATGTATATAAGTTTATATAACCACTAACCAAGCAATTCATACTTCAATTGCAACCCGATTCAACATGATCAAGGATATAAGAATTCTAAGAAATTGCAGAAACAGAAAATGAAGAATTAGAAATGTAGTATACCTCTGTAAACAATTTAGATCTCTCTCTCAATTCTAGAATGCTTAACACTTATATATATATATATATATATATATATATATATGTTCTCTAGTCTCACTTATCCAAAATTCTCAGCAAATGAATTAGGAAGAGGATGGGTTATATTTATAGAGAAAATGATATCCAGACAATGTTTTCTTCCATTGAATCAAACCCATGGATTGAAGAATTGCATGAAAGTTATTGGAGAGTAGGTAATTGGTTGGTAAATCTCATCATCAAAACCACTCCCCATTGATCATGAGCAATCTAGATTGCTAAGTTTAAGGAGTAAAGAGTAGGCTAGCTTGGATTTTTCACGTGTGAGGAAATGTGACTATCAATATGGGACAAGGCAAAGCAATCTCAACATTTTGCAAATCCCACATACTAAGGTTACATATATAAGTCTACTTAGGTTACAATGTAATGTCACAATGTATTTCCATGAATAAGTAACATTTCAATGTAGTAAATGTAATTTGTACATATATAATCCATGTACATTTTATCTTGCCGGTATAGTTTAATCGGATATGAACACAGTACACTATATCCTTTATTATTAAATCCTACTAATCAACAATTGTTTATCATATATTCATGATGTACTATTTTAACGTACACTCACATACAATTGTCACATAAGCATCATAATGTATTAATTAGTCATGATATATAGTTTCAATATGTACAATCATAAAATATGGTTTAAATATACTTGCATGGTCACACATAAGTGTTTCTCTACATTATATACTATGGTTGTATTCCATATACTTTATATTATTAATTATTGCATGCTTGTACATAACAATCAATATAATCTTATTATATTAATAACTTACTTATTTGCTTTATTATTCATAATGTCAAATAAATAAATTATTCATCTTATTGATTAATTAACAATAATATTAACTAATCCATTCCTCATCGATTATTAATAACACTTAATTAATAATCATAGGATTAATTATCACATTAACAAATATAATTCCCAGCATATTTATAAACAAGTGGTTTATTATTATTATATTTATAAACACGTTGCGTATTATTATTATATTTCTTGCAATAATAATAATCACATATTATTAATCAATCACAGTTAATGTTCCACAACAATTGATTAATATTCTATGATAACAATTAATTAATATTCTACAATTAATATAGATTAATTGTTTGCTTAAATTAATATAATCATTCTTATATTATGTCACTGTGCCACACAAGGCTATCAACGAGTTTATCGCAAACTCCATAAATTTCTCAATTATTATTATAATTATTCAATTTTATATAATTGAATTAATTCATCTCATAACACAAAATTATTTATATTCAAATAAATTTTTATTTCCATTAATATATTTATTTAATAATATTAGAAATTCTCGGGTATTATAGTTGTGCCAACGGCTGAACTGTCATCGGTCAGGAATCGACGCTTCGCTGGGGTTGTGCCAACGACTGAACTGTCATCTGTCAGTACCTGACGCTTCGCTGGGGTTGTGCTAATGACTGAACTGTCATCGATCAGTACCCGACGCTTTGTTGGGGTTGTGCTAACTGCTGAACTGTCATCGGTCTGTACCTGACGCTTCGACAGTGTTGATTTTTGGCAGTTTTGTGCTATTTTTCGGCAGTTTTGCACAGTTTTTCGGCAGTTTTTCAGCCTTCTTCATCATTGGTTCCCAGACATTGCTTCTGGAGGAATACTAATGGCTTTCAGGAAGTTCCCCTTTCTATCAGGATTCCACTGCTTAAACACAGGATTTCAGGACAAACCGCTCAATCGCGCAGCGATTTTTTCTCAGATTTGACATTTCAGCTTATATAAATTTCGTTTCAACTAGCACTGGACCGAGTTGGAGGGGGCGGACCCACCCTGGGGAGCCGCAGGTATAGGTGCAACTGCCGCAAGTGGGCCCGCTTCTACCTATATTTTTAAAATGGGCAGCAACGAGCTCATAAACTTATTTTCATTTCGAGTTTGAAACGGAATCCGATTTTCTTTTTCAGATCTACGGAATTCGGGCAGCTTTTTTCAGATCCCGTCAGTGGCTGCGTGTTCTGCACATCTTAGGTAACGTTTTACATCCTTTTTTCACAAGTTTTGACCGTTAAAAGTATGTAAACCACGTAGGGTGCTTTTAGACGCAATGTATAAAAAAGGTATTCTTATATGACCTACTAAAAATTTTCTGACTTCATAAGTATGCATATTTTACTGTAATGCACGTTTTGATGTAAGAAAAATCAGATTCTGAGACAGTCATATTTTGCTCTTTTTGATCAGTTTACTTATCCTTTTTGAGGCCTAGTGAGCCTGAATTTTTAACTATAAATGTCCATGGTAATTTAGTTACCATGTGACGTTTACTTTTGATCTTATTTCATAAATAAGAACTATTCCTATTTTTGGGAAGGTGTGCTACTGAATAACCACCTAGACATGCCTATGTGCATGCGGATAGTCCATTGTACAAAGGAGACTGACGAAATTTTTTCAAAAGCCCGACCATTTAATAAACATGTAATTTTGACTCTACTGGGGATTTTTGACAGACCCATGCATGTTTTAAGATTTAGCTTTTTAAAAAATATACAGTTTTTACTCTACTGGGGATTTTTGACTGACCCATGTATGTTTTAGGACTTTAGAAATGCATAAAATACTGATTTAAATTAATAAGCCACATGTTTTAGGCTTACCACACCGTTTCTGAGGTGATTTGGAGACTTTGTCCAGGTGATGGACCGAGACAGACCCGGCAGTGCTAGCAGGGTAGTTTCAGGAGTTAGATGGAGGCGAGCTTTTGATGTTCCTCAGCCCCGTCCAGCTCGGCCTCCTCGTAGATTATCAGAGTCGGTGATTCGTCTAGCCCAGGACTAGCCGTCGATTGGTATAGATGATAAGTAAGCTCTTTTTGCTGCTCTCATCCCAGGTTAGGCCCCACATGCGGAGCTTTCGGGCATTGTTGTGCTAACCCAAGAGTTTCTGGGAGACTTGAGTCGTCATCCATCATGATTTCTTCATACTAATGAGGTGACTTGAAGTTTTTTTCTCTCTAGATTCTCTTTCTTTCTTTTGCCATTCTTGGGGCATAGGTTTTGACATGGGTTAGCTTTTGATGCAGGTTCCCGGCTTTACGCAGCCTAGAGGGAGCTGGTTCAATGTGCACTCCCTCTACCACACTTTGCACCAGGAGTACAGGCATATCGTTGATGGCTGGGGGTTTCAAGCCTTCTTCTCTATTCTTCCCCGCCGTTGCCCCTGGGGTTATATGAGGGCTTTGACTGAGCGCTAGTTCCACAGACTCAATATTTTCACTTATTGGATTGCGAGGTGATGATGACGCCTATAGATTGGAGATTCATCACCAGCATAGAGTTCGAGGGTGAGCCCGTGCCTGTTGTGGCCGACATTACGCCCACTGCCATTAGATCCCTGCTGTGAGTTCCTTTGTCGGCGTTCAAGGGTCGGACGGTTCGATCTGGTCCATTGAGCATAGAATCCCAGAGTGGGGCTTTACTTGAGCCTTCGCCTGATGATCAGAGGGTTAGGGATCGCATTCTGAGGCAATTATTTCTAGTGATCATCAGGGGTTATTTTCTGGCGGACAACTCATCGACTGTGTCCTTCGCCCTGGTCAGTGCTACTCGACATGTAGAGCGCCTCAGTGACTTTGATTGGGGTTCCTAAACCTTTGCCTATTTTCTCCGGGGCATGCGCATGCTCTCAGAGGGTTTAACGGAGGCTTGGTTAGGATTCTACCTATTTCTGCTGGTGAGTACATCTTTCTTATACCTTTTATATTTCTACATTTACATTTGTCAGTCTTGGTCACTGAGGACTTTTGATATTTATATGGCCAGTTTTGGGCGTATGAGAGGCTTCCTTGTCTATAACCCACCACTACTTTAGGTCTGGAGACCTATCCCCGAGGACGGCGTTGGCATCACTCCACTCTGATAGAGGTCCCTGTTGCTGAGGGCTTTACTCATTCCCGCCTACAGTTAGAGCTTTTGACAGCCAGAGAGATCTCGTGGATCCCATATACCTTCGAGTTTTTGACTATTAGATTTGAGGGAGGCTTCCCCACTGGTCGGGAGTTTGCATTATCGACCCGCAGAGTCCCATTTTTTACAGAGGGAGGCTGGGAGCTCTATCTAGGAGAGTGTGTCATCCGAAGTATCACGGGTCAGATTTATATTCCCTTTGTTCCTCCGGCTTGGCATCATTAGCCATTGATCCAGCCCCTGACAGATATCCATACGGAAGGCTTGGACGACTTTACCTTATTAGAAGGGCCTTACAGCTAGGAGGCATTCAGCAGCTGATGGAGTCCTCGCAGTATTGGGGCTCAGACTCGTGCTACCCAGTTCATGGCAGACATGGTGTCAGGATCTGTGATTATGACAGACTGGATAGCTTGCCTCAGGGAGCCTACTCACTTGGACCAGATTACAGGACTGACCCAGGAGTTGGAGAGAGCTCACTTGTTTATCAGGCATCTTGGCAGAGATCCGTCAGAGGCATCTTCTTTTGACCCTTCCAGCTCAAGAGCGGGCCCCTCATCAGGTCCATTTTCTAGCAGTTTTATAGGGGCTGATCCTCCCTTGTACCGCTCAGACATGCTTGATGACCGCGACTTTGTGTCCACGGAGGAGATGGAGCAGGTTAACCACCTGAGTGTAGATGTTTTAGATCTTTTTGGATAGCCATTGTAGCTATATCCTTTGATAGGCCACTTTTTTGGCTATTTGAGCGACTGTGCCCCATTTTGATAGACCAATGTCAGTAGTTGGGTGGTGGTGCCCCATATTCCTGTACTTTTTATTTTCCTTTGTATTTATCAGACGAATGATGCTTGTAGTAGATAGTTTACTGTAGATATGCATGATATTTCCTATCTATCGCATCATATTTATCATTATTATTATGCATGTATTATGTCTTGTGTATGCATTTGGACAGATAAGTTCATATTTGACCCGTGGATGGTCTTGTGATACGGTGATATAGATGTCGTCGTCCACCGTTAGTCGTATTGAGCACTTACCACCATCTGTGGTGGCATTATCCTTGAGATCGTGGTATAAGAGCATGTCCTTCCCATCCAGAGTGACAGTGGATTAGATACTAGGGCATTCATTAGCCCTCGTAGACTTTCATGTTCCGTACGGGTTCGTAGATGGCCTTTTACCCTTTTGGATATCCGAGAGACAGGTTTTTCGCTTTGGGCTGCACAAGCTGACTCCGACATTAGAGGAGTATGAGTGGTTTACTGGTTTGTCTTTAAACTTGCCCTGCGCTAGTACTGCGATCAGTGATATGAGGAGACCATTCTTACGGATGTCTGGTTTTAGTCAGAGTGTAGTCTCGGATGAGATCGTTTATGGACATGTGATCTCTATGAACTTCTTAATTGATCGTTTCGGCCGGCTGGACAGCTACGATCGTCATGCTGGAGATTTTATTATCTCGGCAAAGGCATGGCATTTGTCCAGGATAGATGTTTTGTTGATGTGCATAGTAGCCTACGTCTATATGCCACTTCACTTGGACCACCTGGATATCGGATTGATAGTCATAGTTCGAGCCCTTAGACAGGGTTGCACCATCTTGCCGATGATATTGGCCGAGACGCTGAGAGAAGCCACCCACTGCAGTACCCACCCGGAGGGGTTTTTTAAGAGGCAGTTCGGTCTTGCTGTACGTATGGCTCATGTCTCATTTACGACAGATTGGCTTCTTCAGACACCAGGGGTATTGTTTCACCTTTGAGGTAGCCATGTCTTACTCTTTTCAGCCAGTGGAGTGTACCAATGCAGAGACCTGGTCAACATTTCTGTCTGATATTGCTCATCCATTCTCGATTCTGCCATGCTCAGGGCTAGTTTCTCCCTATAGTTTCATCACCCATGCATCTGGTATGGACTATTTGCCCCTAGCAGGATTGTGGGGAGTGACTACTTATCATCCTCTGGCTGTTATAGGCCTGTTCGATCAGTTTTAGAGCCAGCATCAATTTGAGGGGGCTATTGATCAGAGGATGTTAGCTTTGTCTATATTGTCTATCGATTTAGTCAGAGTGTATGAGTGTTGGACTCATAGGGAGAGGGCTAATTTCTCCAGTAGCCATCCGGATCGATCTCCAGAGTACTCAGCGTGGTTGGGGGCAGATATAGCATTAGTTGCATTCATCCAGTCAGCTCCGATAGTGGATTCAGACGAGGAAGAGCCTATAGAGGGTCCTGATTCTCCCATTGAGGATCAGTTATTTATGGGTCTGATAGAAGCACTAGTTAGTGATCCGCCGATTATTCCTGTCGGGACAGATCCAGCTTTGGCAGACTCATTAGCTAGAATGACCTTTGAGAGAGATTAGGCTAGAGCGCTAATGTTGACTGCCCTGTCTGGCAGAGATATAGCTTTTGCGGAGAGAGATAAAGCCCAAGCCACTCGAGATATGACATTAGTTGAGAGAGACGAGGCTCGATCTTCTCGAGATGCTGCTTTTGTTGATGTTGAGGAGACTTTGATCGGCAGGGACGTAGTTTTTGCTAAGAGGGATGAGTTCATGTCTGCCAGAGACGCAGCTTTTGAGGAGATTGATGAGGTTTTGATTGCCAGGGATGCTACCTTTGTGGAAAGGGATGAGGCCATAGCTTCCTGGGATTTCCACATTATCGATAGTACTGCTCTCTGATCTTATACTCATGGTCTGGTTGCTAAGATGAGCGTTTACATTGATGATTACAGTGCCACTATGCAGATGGCAATGGATGTTTTGGCCCGCATGGAGGCTGAGGGTATTGCGCTTTCAGCGGCTCCTCCATCTTTAGAGCGAGATGCCATGTTGGCACTGTTGTCCCGTTTATCCATGGGTCCATAAACTAGCTTTGTTTTTCCTGCACATACTAGATCAGCCATTTTTGTCATATACAGGACACTATGTATATATCAAACAGTATTATATATCAAAGAAATATATTTTGATTCACTTCTCTGTTTGGATATGTATTGTCATTGCTGAGTGATTACCATTTATTTCATGACTTGCTGTTTGTTAATGTATCTTGAGCTCCTCCTTGATGGACTGACAGTGAGATGTCAGAGAGTATCTCAGATAGGCCTGCCCAAGGAGGCTTGATAGTTTTTAGGTATCACATAGTTTTGGTGTCTTGGGATTGGTTTTTATTGGTTTTGTTTTTCTTGAAGGTCAAATCGCACCATGAATGGCGGCCTACGTACTCCCGAGATCAGGTCATTCGTAGTTCTGTTTTGGTGTGAGAGAGGTTTAAAAAGTATTTATCTTGTGTTTTGAGTTTAGTTTGATGAGTTTTTGAAGTTTTTGTTTGTTTCGACCGCACCAGAAATGGATGCCTACGTACTCCCGGGTGGAGGGAGATCAGGTCATTCGTAGTTCCGGCTTCTAGTGAAAATCGAACCTAATTTGATTTGCAGGACCAGGATGCGGGAATGCATGTGTTTCAGATATAGTACCTTTTTATGGTATCTAAGTTGATGAGTTGGGGAAATTTGGTCCCATCCATTTCTTACAATCTGATAGCTCCTCCCGTCAACACCTCCTTGACAATGAAAAGTCCTTCCCAATTAGGGGCGAACTTTCCTTTGGCTTCGTCCTGATTGGCCAAAACTTTCTTCAGCACAAAGTTATTTTCTTTGAATTACCGTATTCAGACTTTCTTGTTGTAGGATCGAGCAATCCTTTGCTGATATAACTGCCCGTGAAAAATGACTGTAGCTCTCTTTTCATCTATCAGGGACAATTGGTGGTACCGGTCTTTCAACCACTGATCTTCGTCGATCTGAGCGTCGATTAACACTCACAAAGACTCCATCTCTACTTCTATGGGAAGGACTGCTTCCATGCCATAGACCAATGAATAGGGGGTAGCCCTAGTAGAGGTACGCATTGATGTCCTGTATGCTAACAGGGTTAGAGGCAGCAAGTCAGGCCATTCTTTGTGATTGGTGGACATTTTCTGCATGATCTTTTTGATGTTCTTGCTGGCCGCTTCGACAGCACCATTCATCTTGGGCCGATAGATGACGAAATTGAGATGCTTAATGTGGAACTTGCTACGTAGCACTTTCATCATTTGATTGTTTAGGTTTTTGGCGTTGTCTGATACGATCACCTCCGGTTGCCCATATCGACAGATGACATTATTTCTGATGAAACCAATGATGGCCTCTTTAGTGACTTTAGGAAAGGAGGCAGCTTCAAACCACTTGGTAAGGTAATTGATCATGGTGAAGATGAATCGATGACCATTGTTGAATTTTGGTTCTACTGGACTGATCACATCCATTCCCCACAAGGAGAAAGGCCATGGTGAACTCATGTTCTGTAGCTCATTTAGAGGAGCGTGTATGGCATTCCTATATACTTGGCATTGAAAGAATCGCTTGACGTGATCATCGCAATCAGCTTTGAGAGAGATCTAGTAATGCCCTGTTCTTAATATTTTCTTGGCTAGCAAGTGACCGCTCATGTGTGGACCACAGACTCCATCGTGAACTTCATCCATTAATCTCTGGGCTTGCTCTTTATCGAGGCATCGTAATAGACCTATTCTAGCATCTCTTTTGTATAGTGCATCTCCGCGTAGATAGAACTTCATAGCCATTTTGTGAATCCGCTTTCGTTCGAATTGGCTTGCCCCAGCCGGTGTAGATCCATCTCGGAGATATTCTTTGATGTCTTGATACCAAGGCTGTTTGATAGGAGGTATTTCATCCGATACGTCTCCAATGTAATTCTCGTATGTCGAGGTCTTTTGATTTGCAAATTTGATGCAGGAAATCCCACTCCTATCGGATATGTTGATCAAGGAAGCCAACGTCGCCAATGCATCAGAAAAGTCATTCCTACCTTGAGGAATATGGATGAAAGGTATATCTTGAAAATCCAGAGCTATGTTAACGACTTGCCGGTGATAGGGCAGCAAATGATGTTCTTTGGTGTGATATACCCCGGTGGTTTGTCTGATAACCAATTCAGAGTCTCTAAAGACCAGTAGATGTTTGATACCCATGGATTGGGCTAACTTCAACCCCATTATGCAGCCTTCATATTTGGCTGTGTTGTTGGTGTTGCCAAATTGCAGTTTGGTAGCCATAGGATATTGCTCTCTTGTACCAGAGATAAGGACTGCCCCAGCTCCGGCACCCTCCATGTTTACCTCTCCATCGAAATACATTTTCCATGGTTGAACTGTATTCTCTTGTTTGAGTTGTTGAATTGCCATGATCCCATCATTTAGGAAATAAGTCTACAGGGGCTCGAACCCTCCTGATGGTGCTTCGGCTAATTGATCTACAATGCCTTGACCTTTGATGGACTTCTGAGAAACGTATACAATGTCAAACTGTTGTAGGATCAACTGCCATCTAGACAGTCGATAATTCAACATTGGTTTGTTGAATACGTACTTCAGTGGATCCATGTGGGATATAAGATAGGTCGTGTGCCCATGGAGGTAATGTTGTCACCTCATTGCGGCCCATGCTAACGCACAACACGTCTTTTCGATCAGGGTGTACTTCTGTTCACCACTACCGAACCTTTTGCTGATGTAGTATATGGCTCTCTCCTTGCTACTATCATCTTTTTGTCCTAGCATACAACCTATTGCATTGGCATTGATGGATAATTACATAAACAGGGGAACTCTGTCCTTTGGGGGTACTAATACTGGTGCTTCGATCAGCTGCTTCTTGATGGAAAAGAAGGCTTTCTGACAATCCTCATTCCATTTGGTGGGGGAATTCTTCCTTAGTAGGTTGAATATGGGTTCTGATGTGAGCTGGGAAATGAACCTGCTTATGAAATTGATCCTTCCCAGGAACCCGTGTATCTCCTTTTCTGTTCGAGGTACTGGCATCTCAGTGATGGCTTTGATCTTGGCAGAGTCTAGCTTGATGCCTCTATTGCTCACTAGGAATCCTAATAACTTGCCCAATTTGACGCCAAAAGCACACTTGGGGGGATTTATCTTGAGGTTGTACTTACGCAACTTGTTGAAAAGCTTCTTGAGATGGTCAAGGTGATCATCCTCCCTCTGGGATTTGATGATGATGTTGTCCACATAAACCTCTATTTTTTTGTGTATCATGTCATAAAACAGGGCCATCATGGCTCCCTGATATGTGCCTTCGGCATTGATGAGGCCGAAGGATAGTCATCTGTAGCATAAGGTTCCCCAAGGAGTAATGAAAGCTATTTTCTCCCTGTCCTCTTCAGCAACTATGATCTGGTGGTAAACAGCAAAACAATCCACAAACAAATACATGCCGTACTACGCCGTGTTGTTTATCAGGATGTGGATAAAAGGTACTGGGAAATTATCCTTGAGGCAGGCTTTGTTAAAATCCCGGTAATCTACACATACTCATACCTTCCCTTCGGATTTAGGTACCAGAACTATATTTGATAGCCACTCTGGGTATGTTGATACCATGATGATACCGGCTTTTAATTATTTAACGACCTCTTCTTTGACTTTCAGACTCCATTCAGGTTTCAAATGCCTGATCTTCTGCTTGACAGGCTTGAATCCATCTTTGATGGGCATTTGATGGATGACAATATTAGTAGATAGGCCAACTATGTCTTCATGTGACCATGTAAACACATCTTGGAATTGTATTAGGAGTTCGATCAGGTCGGTTTTTTGATCTTGTTTGAGGTGTAAGCCTATCTGAATTTCTTTGATGTTTTCGGAGGTTCCTATGTTGATAGTGTTGGTTTGGTCGAGGTTCGGTTTGGGTTTGTCTTTGACCCATTCTTTGATCTCCTCGGGCATGTCATAGTCATCTTCCTCCTCTTGATCAATATCCATCAAGTCGAAGTTCAATTCTACATCAAAGTTGTCGTCACTGTGACAGGTTGGTATCTCACCAGCAGTGACAAATAAATCCAATTCTGGAGTCCTAAAAACAAAAATGCTTTCACTTTAATATATGCAACTGCTTAAATATACAAAACATTTGGCAAAGCATGACAAAAGTTACTGCTATAGTTGTGAAATCAAAAGTAAACAGTAAATGAAAGCATGTTACAGGGCAGATGGACTCTCTGCCCCTTTACCCTTTTTGACTAAGGCAAGGGATGCTGCTCCAGTTATCCAGGGTTAGATCCTCATGAACAGGGAGGATCAAGGAATTGTGTTCGTCCGCCTCATCTCGGATAATGACTGAGACATCCTTTATAATAGGGCCGGGGTTTTTCTTTGAACGACCCCCTTTTCCCTTCTTGATACGAGGAATTTGAATTTGTTCCTCGTTGTCACTGTCTAGGATCTCATCATTCATACCCTCGTAGTTTATGATAACTCGCATGTTAGCAAATGGGTCTCGTCCTTCGTACATGATCTTTTCTTTTCCCTTTTTGCTATCACCCTCAGGTTTTGGGGATTTTCTTTCACTGGCCGGTATGATTGGAAAAAATAGTATGGCTGATACAACGGCAGGGATCTTCCTCCTTGGCTTTACAAAGTCAGCATTAGTGAGGTTTAGCAGCAGTATGGTGGAAGCATGAGCCTTAGGGTGCTTATGTGGGTTCCGACGGCTTGACCCGGATGAATAACCCAATCCGGCTCTCCCTGACTGGCTCGGGATTTGGACTGGACTTGTAATACCTTGTTGGTTCTTTCCTAACCTTTCTTCAGGTTGGAAACCCAAAGATACCATCTCATGGCCCACTGTCATCACTTCAGGGGAGACTTTAGGCTTCAAGGCTGGTGCCCCAACTGGTAAATATTGAGTATCACTCACCTCCAAGGCTTGAAAACTTGCAGGTTCAATTCCTGCATCCAGGATGATCACCGGCATGTCTTGCTATATGTAGATAGGGTATTCCAATTCGGCATTCACCATGATTAGGTTGTCGTTGATAATGTATTTAAGTTGTTGATGGAGGGTGGATGGCACTGCCCCTGCCATGTGGATCCATGGCCTGCCCAACAACAAGTTGTATCTTATGGAGATGTTGAGCACATAGAAAGTGTGCGGACCAATCTCCAGAGGAAGCTCTATTTCTCCCATAGCTTATCGGCGAGATCCTTCGAAGGCTCAGATGACCACATGACTGGTTTTGATCCGGTTTGGGTTAATCTTCATTCTCTCCAAGGTATCGTAGGGATAGATGTTGAGGGATGATCCTCCATATATGAGCACACCTCCGATCACATACCCGAAAGACATCACTGCTTTGTGTAATAACTTGCGATGACCCGTCCCCTATGCAGGTATATCATCGTCAGTGAAAGATATCACATTGTTGTTGAAAATGTATTCTACAATATGATGGAATTTCTAGGTATCCACAGTATGTGGCAGATGGGCTTCTTCTAGTACTTTCACCAGAATGTTGTGATGATCTACCGATGATAAGACCAAGTCTAGAATGGACATTTGCTTGGGTGCGTCTTTCAAGCTTTGCACTACCTTGATTTCATTGTGTCCCATTTTGTTGAGGAACTCTTCGATCATCTCTTCAGCCACCTTTTCTTTGGCTTTGATGACTGATTTGATCATCCACTGAGGCAGGTACAATGGATTATCCTTTGGTGCAATGGTAATGTTGTTTGAGGTTGAACCTTTGTCATTCCCGTAGTTCTATAGGACCCTCTTCAGACTGATAACTGGATACTGAGGTCTAAAGGGTAAGATTAAAGGCTCGAGTGCAGTCACCTTCACAGGAGTTTGTGTTTCTTGGACCCCTTTCCTTGGCAGTACTAAAGGTGTGACTCCTTATCACAGGAAATAACAACCACTGTATCCTGATTCCACGCATTGGGAATAAAGAGAGTGTCTTCATCTGGGAGGCCAAGAACTTGATTTCCTCTTATCAATTCACCGCTTTCAATCATATTCTAAATCAGGTTACGAAGTGCCCAGCAATCCTTAGTATCATGGCCGGGTGCATTGGAGTGGTATTGACAAGTTTGGTTAGGCTTGAATTTCCTGGATCGCGGGTTTAATGGAGGTAATAAATCTGCAACCATTCCCTCGTTGATTAACATCTGGAGGATTTACTTCATTGGCTGGTTCAGGTTAGTGAAATTCCTTTGAAAGGCGATTTTCCTACTAGCTTGGAAATTCTCCCCTTTGGCCATTGTTGGTCGTTTTACCGATCAATATAAACATGCAAGCATACACGGTCAACAAGTAATAAAGAGTAAATAAAGATCGTTCCCATGAAGAATTAATTGATAAAAGACACCAAACCACTAGTACATAATCATTTCAGTCTTATTTAAACGAGCGGTAAAATATTTTAATTAAAAACTAAATTAACTAGGCAAGTAAATTAAACATATTTAACACCAGAGCAAAACCAGATAATGAAGATTTGAGATCCCAATTTTCCCTAATGATTCATCTAAGTCGACATACTTCCAATTAAGTCAAATTAATCAACAAAGTTTGTTAGCCAAGAACACGAAAGCAAGAGAAGGCCATCTTTCGATGCACCTAATCCATATCACATGCAATCCACAGATGATAGAATGCAAATGAACACCCACAATATCTATACCCCTATATGTCTATGTGATTTACAAATAAATAGGGTTTAAGTCCAAGTTCTCATTCAACTACGAGCGGCGCTTCGGTATATGTCTATCCTAGGCAAAAATCATACGTCCAATGCCATGTGAACGTACAAGCGCCCGCTAATACGATTAGATCTAAACCTACATGTCATCTTTCAAGTCCATATAGGTTATCACGGTAATTGGTCGTGAATCAATTATGCAATGAAAGAACGAATCGTAATAGACAATCATATAACAATCAATAAGAACAACATGAAAGCATATCAATATAACTACTCATTAGGTTCCATTGAAACCTCAAAATATAAACTAACTCATGCTAGAATTAGATATACCATCCACATATTGAATAAGCATCATATGAATACAAATAAGAATCAAAGAGAAAATAAGGATAGAAAATGCAGATCTGATTCATCTTGATCAAAATTTGAATCTTTGATGTTCTCCAAATGATTCAACCGTCAAGTCTAATCAAACCCTAGAAACTAATTACATAAACCTAACCTTAATCCACTCCTAACCTACTCTAGACAAAATGAAAGTAGAGAGAAAAGGGAAGAACAAAGCTAGGGCTCCCAAAGGGAGTGTATCTGAAATGTGTGCCAAATGAGCCTTAAATAGTCTCCACAATCGAGTCTGCCCTAGCCCAAGCCAAAGACAAAAACTACTGCTTTAAAAAATAGTCAAACAACAAAAGAGGACCGGCGCAGCTGCGCTGGGGAGAAGGGTAAAGCCGGTGCAGCTACGCAGCAGGGAGCCCAGCCAAGCTAGCTGGCGCAGCTGCGCAGCCTTAAGTCTTGCTGCTGGCGCAGTTGCGCAGGCACCAGAGTCTGGATTTCTGCTTCTGTTGCTGCATGTTCCTGCTAATCTTTTCTGATCTTCACCCATGCTTGCTTCATGATGCTCATTGTCCTGCCAATCACCCATTGCCATTGCTTTTTGTTCCCTCTTTGCTCTGCCCACCATCATGCCATAAGCTTATTTCCTTGCTTAGTCCCCTTTTAGCACTTTTTAATCCTTTTTAGCTCAATTTGCACCCGAAGAGTTCCTAAACATGAAAATCACATTCAAAGCAAAAACATAGTAGAAGCAAAAATATACTAGTGAACTCTACGGGATTTGGCCCTACTGCCTGTCGAGCCTGCACTGGATCACCTGCTTCTTCTTCTTCCTCATCCTCATCAGAATCTCCAGCAATGAATCCCAGACCTCTAGGGTGAGACTCCGCCCCCTCCCAAGTGGTATACTGCTGGATGGTTGTATGATCTATATCGCACATCGAGCACTGCAGCTCCTCATTGCCCCAGACCACTCTAGTAGCAAGACATAGACGTGTAATGACAGAGGCGTGCGGGATCCCTCCTGAGGTGCTCCCCCTCATGAACTTCAGCATAGATTGATTGATAATGTGGCCTATGTCAATCCTTTTGTTCTTGATGATGCCATACAATAGGGTAGCTCTCTAAGTGGTGACCTCCGGATGATGGCTCGATGGGAGAATGCTCGCACAGATGAAGTTGTACCAAGCCTTAGCATACCGACTCAAGGCAGTCTAAGGGAAGCCAATTTTTCTGTCCGTGCCTTCGTATGTTGTCCACTTCGTCACTGGCTTGCACATTTCTTTGATCAGTCGGTCCAGGTCAGTCTCCATCTGCTGGGACTCAGCCCAATTTGTCGGGCCAGAAGGAAGACTGTCCACTTTATTTATTTTATTGATTGCCTCCTTTGTATAAGGCACTTGCTTCTGCCGTACGTATGATACCCCATTCTGTGTCTCATGTGCATTAGCATAAAATTCTTTCACTAGGGGTATAGGAGCTGACAGTGGTGTGGCCACAACTAGTGCCCAGCCATGCTCTATAATCTGCTTCCTCATTAGTCCGTCAGCTTTTCCCGGTTTTAGTCCCCTTTCCTTCACACAGGTCTTTTTGTCCAGAACGTTTATGTAGTAGCGCTGAAAAGTTAAATCCACAAATCTAAAGGCATCAAGAGCCTCATGGGAACTACCCTCGCCATGATCACTGCTCGGAGGAGGGGAAGGAGATGATAGGGTTCGAATTCGCTTAGGTATGATGGCTGGATGCGAGAATTCAGAAATTCGCAATGAGTAACTGAACTAAAACCTGACTGCAAACCTAAAGCTGATCAAACAATAGGTAAGCACCCTAATTACCCTTGATTTCCTAAAAACTTGGTGACAATTGACTCCAACCTTTTTTAGTCACTAATTTCTGTCAAACAAGCCCCAAAAGTCTGTCAGAACTCTACCTTCTCACCTCTTTCAGACTTGTATCCTAGATGCAACTCTCCAATGGAACCCACAATTTGCCCCCTTTTGCTATCAAATTCTGCCCTCAGCTGCTGCCAATTGGTCGGTCCCAAATCTGTGTATGAACTTTGAACGAATGAACCCAACCCTTTGTAGTCACCCAATTCTATCAAATGTGCCCCCTAAACTCTCTCTGAACTTGTATCAAACACCTGCAGTGCACACAACTGAAACCCAAAATTCTGCCCAATTTGCTATGCCCTCTGAATTCTCTTGTTAAACCAACAATGTGCCTAACTCTTGAACAATCGGAACATGCGAACACTTGAATGAATGTCGGTCCAAAATCTCTCTGAACTTTGATCAAATAGGTTGTATATCACTGACCTTAATGCTTGGGAGTTCGGCTGGGATGGGGTAGATGGCAGAGGAGAGGTGTGGGCAGGGTTCGGCAGGAGGGTGGAGAAATTTAGGGCTGTGATCGGGTATTAGGGTATGAGGGTTTGATTAGGGGAGGATCGAGTGAGGGAGAGAGATATGGAATGGAGGTGAGGAGCTCTGTGTTGTTGAGAATTCAAATTGCCAATTTTTCATTTAAGTTGGGAAATAATGAAGTGGGCCGATTTTAATTTAAAAATGGGGAAGGGATCCCGGTGCAGCTACACAGGGGGAAGGCATATACGCGGCGCAGCTGTGCAGCTTGCAAAATCCAGAATCTGGCCTGAAAGTTGGGGCGGCCGCTCGGTTGGCCAGGTTTGTGCAGGCGCGGGCGCGCCAAGGCTCAGCAATTTCTTTACTTTAAGCTGCAGCTTCCCATTTGCAGTGGATCAAAAGGGCTATGTTACCCATTTAAATATAACCTGACAAAGCACATAAACTTTATTAAATCACTACCACCAAAAATTATAATGAAATTATTTACAATTAGGAGAATTATCAAAAAGGGGAAATATATTCTTGTTGAGTACCAAAAATTCCTATATGTGAGCATAAGCAACAAGCTCATTTTCCAAAAATATGTCCAATAAACTTTTAAGTCTCAAAAATAGATGCACAACTGCCTAAGTCCCAAAAATGAAGGCATTAAGCTCCTAAATCCAAAAGTAATCAAAAATTTACACTAAGAATTAAACTATTAAGAATTAAACAAAGGGGAGGGAAATAGAGACACATGAGTAGTAGGTAAATGGTAGTTGGATTCATCATGAATCCCATTCCCTCCATAATCATGAGCTATGCAATGCTGAGTTTGAGGAAGAAATATGGAGTAGGCTAGCTTGAGTTGTTCACGTGTATAAGGATTGTGTTTGTCAGCATGGGCCAAGCTTCTAAGTATCCAGCATTTTGCAACATGAAGTGTATTAACTCTAAGGCCATATATACATATATCATACACTTAGGCTATTACATATACATTCATACTATATATTTAGATTATAATTATCATTATAATGTAAGTCACATGCTTAATATTTCAAAGTAGTAGATGTGATATGGCAATGTAACATACATATCATCCATGTACATTTATTAATACCGGATATAATCACATCACATTATTTCCTTTATTAAATTTTATTATTCCATTATATATATAAATATTCATCAATTATTATTTATATTTATGATACAATATTTTAATGTATACTTACATACATATTGTCACATAGGCTATTAATCAAGTAGCTCATATAGTTCAATCAATATAATTGTTAATCTCCATAACAATTTAATTAACCCTTATATGATTAATTATCACTTTAATATAAATCTTATTATATTTATAAACACGTTGCTCATTATTATTATGTTTCTTGCAATAATAATAATCACATATTATTAATCAATCACCATTAATATTTTATAACAATTATTCTATGATGACAATTAATTAATATTCTACGATTAACAATTAATATAGATTAATTATTCGCTTAAATTAATATAATCATTCTTATATTACGTCACTGTGCCACACAAGGCAATCAACGAGTTTATCGCAAACTCCACCAATTTCTCAATTATTATAATTATTCAATTTTATATAATTGAATTAATTCATCTCATAACACAAAATCATTTATATTCAAATAAATTCTCGTTTCCATTAATATATTTATTTAATAATATATGAAAATTCACGGGTATTACAGTATACGTGAATAGTAACCCCGACATGAAAAGATAAAAAATTTATAATAAAATTCATACCAATATTTTGGTGAAATGATATTGAATAAAATAACATCATTTACAAGAAAAATAACATCCCTTACAAGAAAATAACATCCCTTACCTCAATAAAAAAGTACTTCTGACTGGAATAACGGATATAATTGTAGACACTCGAGATTTTCCTTGCCCCGATACTCATCCAGTAGAAGGGTAAAACCGTTAACTAACCCAAATCCGATACACAATATCGGTGCTCCAGTCAAATCCATTCCCAATATCGGTTATCAAGTTTCGATAGTCAATCGGACCATCAATCAAGCTTTGACAGTTAATCGGACCATCAATCAAGTTCTGACAGTTAATCGGACCATCAATCAAGCTCTGACAGTCAATCGAATCATCAAGCTCAACCCCCGTCTCAACCTGGGAGTTACCAATCAGCCCCGGCAGTAACCCGGGAGGTATCAATCAACCCCGGTCTCAACCCGAGAAATCAAATCAACCCCGATCTCAACCCGGGAGCTATCAATCAACCCCGGTCTCAAACTAGGAAGTCAGACCAACTTCAGACATCATCCTGAGGCATCGCAACAACTACTATAAATAGAACCTCATTTCTTTATTATTTCTCACCAATTCACTAAAGCTATAGAGAGAGAAAGTATAGAGAGAATTAGAGAGAAAGAAGAAGAGTATTCTGCTATTACACTAGTGCAGTCTCCAAATTTTTAAGGTAAGGGGTATTATTTCTTTCGTATTTATGAAGAGAGTTATTTTTTTTCAATACTCGTATGGGTTGTTATTCCATTCTTTATTATTCTGTTGGAATAACCTGTCTACGCGGACTACCGCATGCATGGTGAAATCCTATTGTTATTCTATTCTTTATTATTCTGTGGGAATAACCTGTCTACGTGGACTACCGCATGCCTGGTGAATAACCCTTCGTATTTAGTTATTATTAAATTATGGAAATAATCTGGCTGAGCGGACTACCGCCAGACGGGTGAAAATCCAATTGCAGTTTCGTATATTGTTTCATTTCAGATTCCTAACTCTAAACTTACTACGGTAAGTATTGCTTCTATAATTCCTGAAATGATTAGATATTACTTGAGTTTTGCGCTTCATCTAATATTATTTCACTGGAATATTGGTCTGAACTTTCGTGTGAAATTTTTATCTTTTCATGTCGAGTTACTATTCAGGGGGTACTATTCACGATAAAAAAAAATTAATTTTTTTTCTTCCAAATCATCTTTTGATTGGATCCAAGTTTTGATCTTCATTCTTGAACTCTGGATAAATTCTCTAATATTTGTCCTTTATCTCACTGGATCCGTTATTCGTATTATTTTTCATCATCCTCAGTTCTAAATGGTGATATAACTGAATATCTTTGGCCTGTAGTGCAAAGATGAATAATTACGTGATGAATATCTTTTGCCTGTAGTGCAAAGATGAATGATTACCTGATGAATATCTTTGGCCCGTAGTGCAAAGATGGACAGGTGTTGAGATGAACATGACCAACTGATGATACAAATGAATATCTTTGGCCCGTAGTGCAAAGATGGATATTTGATTCGAGATGTATATTGATTGATGTTATAGGGAAAAAATATTGATGATGGACTTTTAAATCAAAGAAGATAGTAGACATCATTCTCTACTAAACTCTTCTAATGAATAGTTATTTCCGCTGCGAATATTGATCTAAAACTTGTTGTCCATAATATTTTATCTGATTTATTGAAGGCTAACGATAATTTATTTTTCATTATCTTAGTCATAATATTCTTTATTGGGCTAGTTGAGCTCACCCTTTTCTTCCATTTTTCTCTTCAGGAAATGAGAATATCGCGGGTACTAGTTGGGGAATAGAGTGATGGTCCGAGTTAGAGCTTTAGAAGTCCTCACTATTTTTTTTATAATAGTGTGATAATAAATGTAATGAGGACTTAGTTTGAATGTTAATATTTCCTACATGTCTGTATTGACACTCACAGTTGTGTGGTCGAATTTTGCACGACTGTGTGATATGAAAGATTGTATTTGAATTTGGTTGAGTGTATTTGGCGACTCAAAATGGGTTTAGTATTGAACCTATTTTGGGGGCTTCACATATGAGGGCTTTGTCTGAGCGCTGGTTCCACCAGACTCAGTCCCTTCATCTGCTTGATTGAGAGGTGATGATTACTCCTATGGACTGGAGATTTATCACCGGCATTGAGTTTGAGGGCGAGACAGTGCTTGTCGTGTCTGACATTTCGCCCACCGTAGTTAGATCCATGTTGGGAGTCCCTCAGTCGGCATTCAAGGGTCGGGCAGTCCGATCTGGTCCCTTGAGTATAGATGCCCAGGACGGGACTTTGCAGTTGCCTCCGCCTAATGATCGGAGGGCTAGAGATCGCATTCTGAGACGATTGTTTTTGTCCATCATCAGGGGTTATTTTATGGTGGACAACTCGTCGACGGTATCCTTTGCTTTGATCAGCGCCACTCAGTATGTAGAGCGCCTCAGTGACTTTAATTGGGGTTCCTATACCTTTGCCTATTTTCTCCGGGGTATGTGCCTGCTTTCAGAGGGTGTGACGGAGGCTTGGTTAGAATTCCATCAGTTTTTGCTGGTGAGTACATCTTTCTGTACCTTTTTGATTTCTGCACTTATTTTTGACAGTCTTGGTCACTGAGGACTTTTGATATTTGTATGGATAGCTTTGGGCATTTGAGAGGATTCCTTGCCTGCGGCCTATTTTAGCATTAGGTCTGGAGACCTATCCACGTGAACGGAGATGGCATCACTCCATTTTGATAGAGGTCCCTGTTGCTGAGGGATTCAGTTATGCCCTTCTATAGTTGGAGCTTTTGACGGCGGGCTCGATCACCTGGATGCCGTACACATCTGAGCACTTGACCGTCGGATTTGATGGAGGTTTCCCCACTGGTTGGGAGTTTGATTTATCGACTCGCAGAGTCCCTATGTTGACAGAGGGAGGCTGGGAGCTCTTTCTTGGAGAGCGTGCCAGTCAGAGCGCCACAGGAGAGATCCGCATTCCCATTGCCCCTCCTGCTTGGCATTACTAGCCATTATCCGTGCCTTTGACAGACATCCCTTTGGAGGGTATAGACGGCTTTGATCTATCAGAGGGCCCATTCAGCCAGGTTGCCTTTTACAGTTAGTGGAGTCCTCGCACTATCGGGGCTCAAACTCGTGCCACCCATTTTATGCAGACATGGTGCCGGGGTCCGTGATGATGACAGACTGGATAGCTTATATTAGAGAGCCTACTCATGCAAACCAGATAGCACATCTAACCAGGGAGTTGGACCAGGCTCGTTTCTTTATCAGGCACCTTGGCCGAGATCCATTAGAGGCATCTTCATTTGACCTATCCAGCTCTAGAGCAGGCCCCTCTTTAGGTCCATTTAGTAGCAGTTATACAGGGGCAGATCCTCCCCCATACCGCCCAGATATGCCTGATCCCAGCAGCTTTGTGCAGACAGAGGATCTAGAGCAGTTCGATCGATTTGATACCAAGGTTTTCGACTTCCTGTGATAGCTATGGCAGCTATATTTTTGGTCAGCCACTGTTTAGGCTATTCGGTGTCTGTGCCATCATTTTGATAGACCACTGTATTAGCTGGGTGGTGGTGCCCCCTTTCCCTGTATTCTTCCTTTCACTTTGTACCAGGATATGGGATGATGTATATCGTAGATAGCTTTTTGTAGATATTTCTATTATCTTTATCTGCTACATCATGTTTATATCATTGTCATTATACATGTATCAAGTGTATGCATTCAGATAGCTGTGATTTGACTTGACCTCTGGACGGTCTTCTGATATGGTACTACAGATGACGACGTCTGCTGTTAGCCGTATAGAGCATTTGCCACTGTCAGATGTGGCGACATCGTTGCGGTCATGGTATGATAGTCTGCCCTTTCCAGCTAGGGGATCAGTTGACCAGATGCTGGGGCATTAGATGGCCCTTGTAGATTTCAGGGTTCTAGACGACTTTATTGATGGCGTCCTACCCTTATGGGTACCGGAGAGACAGGTATTCCGCATTGGGCGGTGTGAGCTTTCGCCTACTCTGGAGGAGTACTAGAGATTTACTGGCTTGGATTTAGAGTTGCCGTGTGCTCGGACGGCTATCAGTGATATGCGAAGACCGTTTACTCGGCTGTCTGGTCTTTGGCAGATCATAGTCATGGATGAGATCATTTCAGGGCATGTGATCTCCCTTGACTTCTTGATAGAGCGCTATGGTGAGCTTGATAGCTACGACCGTCACGTCGGGGATTTCGTCATTTTTGTAGAGGATTGGTAGACAGCCAGGATAGATATGTTGTTGATGTGCATTATGGCGTATGTTTACATGCCATTGCGTTTAGATCACCTTGATGTGGGATTGGTTGTCGTAGTCAGAGCCCTTAGGCAGGGTAGTACCATTATCCCTATAATCTTGGCGGAGACTCTGAGGTCGCTCACCTATTGCAGTACCTATCCAGCGGGGTTTTTCCGAGGTAGCTCAGTCGTGCTATATATGTGGTTGATGTCACACATACAACCGATTGGATCCATTAGACCTCATGCCTATTGTTTTAGCCACGAGATATCCTCCAGTTTACTCCTTCCGTCCGCCTGATTGCGTCGACTTAGAGTCATGGTTAGTATTTTTGTAGGATATTGAGCATCCGTTCATAGTTTTGTTATATTCAGGGATGGCGACCCCATTCAACTTCATTACTTATGCATCTGGCATGGATTATTTACCTTTGGCAGGATTGAGGGGTGTGACTACTTAACATCTATTGGCAGTTATGGAGCAGTTTGATCAGTGGCAGGGTATGCACCATTTTGAGGATTCTGCTAATCAGAGGATGTCGGCTTCATCTATGTCACCGGCCGACTTGGTTAGAGTCTATGAGTGTTGGACACATAGGGAGAGGGTTGAGTTCTCCAGTAGACATCCAGGTCGTTCTCTGAAATATTCTGCATGGTTAGAGGCAGAGATCGCAGTCACAGTAGCAGAGCTTCATTTATCTCCGCTTGCGAATTCTGACGAGGAGGAGCCCATGGAGGATCCCCATTCTCCTACTGAGGATGAGCTGTTCGCAGATTTGGCGGTAGCTTTGATTAGTGATCCCCCGATTATTCCCATAAGGACAGATCCAGCTTTGTCAGATTCTCTATTCAGGATGACCTCTGAGAGAGATTCAGCTAGAGCGCAGATGTTGGCTGCCCTGTCTGGCAGGGATTTAGCTTTTACTGAGAGAGATGGTCTCAGGACCGCTTTAGATACTGGATTAATTGAGCAGGAGGAGCTTCGCTCTGCTTTGGATATCGCCATTGTGGAGCAAGACGAGGTTCGCTCAGCCAGAGATGCAGCAAATGTTGAGATTGAAGAGACTTTGATTTCTTGGGATGCAGCTTTTGCAGAGAGGGATGAAGCTATAGCTTCCTGTGATTTCCACATTGCTGATAGCACTGCTCTCCAATATTACACCCATGGTTTGGTTACCGAGATGAGTGCTTATATTGATGACCACAGTACCACCCTGCAGATGACTGTGGATGTTCTTAGCCGTTTGGAGGCTGAGTGGACTACTTTTACAGATGCTCCTCCATCTTCAGAGAGAGATGCCATGCTGGCATTGCTGACCCGCTTGTCCTTGTGTCCATAGACTAGCTTTATTTTTCCTGCACAGACTAGCTCAGCCATTTTTGTTATGTACAGGGCACTATGTATATAAAGCAGTTATATATCAAAGAAATATATTTTTGAGATACTTCCCTGCTTAGATATGTATTGTCATCGCTGAGTGATTACCACTTCTGTCATGACTCGCAGTTATTAATGCATTTTGAGCTTCTCCTTGATGGACTAACAGTTGAGGTGTCAAGGGAGTTCCTCAAATGGGTCTTGTAACCAGACAGCTTGACAACATTTAGCTTTTATTTGTCTTTGGTGTCTTGGAACTGGTCTTCCATTTCTTTGTTTTTTCTTAAAGGTCAAACCGCGCCGTAGAGGGCTGCTTACGTACTCCCTGGTTGAGGGAGATCAGGTCATGCGTAGTTCTGGTTGTTTAATTGAAAAGGTTTGCAAAGAGTTTATCTGGGGTTTGAATTTGGTTCAATGAGCTTTCGAATTTGATGCTGGGATTTGCAAGTTCTTTGGATTTTTGCTTAGTTTGACCGCACCATAGATGGTTGCCTACGTACTCCCAGGTTGAGGGAGATCAAGTCATTCGTAGTTCATGCTTCCCTAGTGAAAAGCCAAACCTGATTCGATTTATAGGACCTAGATGTAGGTATGCTTGTGCTTCAGATGTAGTACTTTTTTGCTGTATCTAAATTAATGAGTTGGGGAAATTCGTTCCCATCCATTTCTTATAGCCTGATAGCTCCCCTGTCAGCACTTCCTTGACAATGAAAGGGCCTTCCAGTTTGGGGCAAATTTTCCTTTGGCTTCATCCTGATTGGCCAAGATTTTCTTTAGAACCAAATCATTTTCTTTGAATTGCCGAACTCGGACTTTCTGGTTATAGGACCTGGCGATCCTTTGCTGGTATAACCGTCCATGGAAAATGGTTTTGGCCCTCTTTTCGTCTATCAGGGACAGTTGATGATATCGATCTTGCGACCATTGATCTTTGTCCATCTGAGCATCTATTAATACTCGTAAAGACTCCATCTCTATTTCTATGGGGAGGACTACTTCCATGCCATAGACTAATGAATAGGGGGTAGCCTCAATAGAGGTGCGCATTAACGTCCTGTAGGCTAACAAGGTGAGAGGTAGCAGTTCAGGTCAGTCTTTGTGATTGGCGGACATTTTTTGCATGATGTTCTTGATGTTTTTGTTGGCCCCTTCGACAGCACCGTTCATCTTGGGCCGATAGATGATGGAGTTGAGATGTTTGATGTGGAACTTGCTGCATAGTTCTACCATCATTTGATTGTTTAGGTTTTTGGCATTGTCTGATACGATTACCTCCGGTTGTCCATATCGACAGATGACATTGGTTCTGATGAAACTGATGATGACCTCTTTTGTGACTTTAGGAAAAGAGGCTGCTTCAACCTATTTGGTGAAGTAGTCGATCATGGTGAAGATGAATCGATGACCGTTGCTGGCTTTGGGTTCGACTGGACCTATCACGTCCATTCCCCATATAGAAAAAGGCCATGGTGCACTCATGTTATGCAGCTCATTTGGAGGAGCGTGGATGGCATTTTCGTGTATTTGGCATTGAAAGCATCTCTTAACGTGATCATCACAATCAGCTTTGAGCGAGATCCAGTAATGTCCTGTTCTGATTATCTTCTTGGCCAGCAGATGGCCGCTCATGTGTGGACCACAGACTCCGCCATAGATTTCATCCATTAGTCTTTGGGCTTGCTCCTTATCAAGGCATCTTAACAGGCCTATTCCAGCATCCCTTTTATAAAGTGCATCTCCGCTCAGATAGAATTTCATGACCATTCTGAGAATCCGTTTCCGCTCTGATTGGCTTGCAATAGCGGGTGTAGATCCATCACAGAGATATTCATTGATAGTCTTGAAACCAAGGTTGCTTGACAGGAGGTATTTCGTCTGATACTTCTCCAATGTAATTCCCGTATGTTGGGGCTTTTTGATTTGTGAACTGGATGTTGGGAAACCCGCTCTTGTTGGATATGCGAATTAATAAAGCCAATGTTGCCAGTGCATCGGCAAAGTCATTTCGACCCCAAGGAATGTGAACAAAGGTGATTGCTTCGAACTCCTAGGACATTTTGAGGACCTGTCTATGATATGGCAGCAGATGCAGTTTTGTGAGATACTTGCCGGTGGTTTGTCTGATGACCAAGTCAGAATCTCCAAAGACTAATAAGTGTTTGATACCCATGGATTGGGCTAGTTTCAACCCCAGTATACAGCCTTCATACTCGACCGTGTTGTTGGTGTTGCCAAATTAAAGTTTGGTAGCCACAGGATATTGATCACCTGTACCAGAGATAAGGACTTCCCCAGCTCCGGAACCTTCCATGTTTACCGCTCCATCGAAATACATTTTCTATGGTTGGACTGTATTCTCTGACTGGAGTTGTTGAATTGTCATGATCCCATCATCTGGGAAATATGTCTCCAGGGGCTCGAACCCTCCTAAAGGTGCTTCTGCTAATTGATCTGCAATGCCTTGGCCTTTGATAGACTTCTGAGTCACGTAGATAATGTCGAACTGCTGTAGAATCAACTGCCATTTAGACAGCCGATAATTTAACATTGGTTTGTTGAAGACGTATTTGAGTGGATCCATGCGGGATATGAGATACTTCGTGTGCCCATGCAAGTAGTGTTGCAACCTCATGGCGGCCCATGCTAATGCACAACATGTCTTCTCGATCAGGGTATACTTCTGCTCCCCACTACTGAATCTTTTGCTGATGTAGTAGATAGCTCTTTCTTTGCTACTATCATCCTTCTGTCCTAGCATATAGCCCATGGCATTGGCATTGACGGACAGGTACATGAATAAGGGGATTCCATCCCTTGGAGGTACCAAAACAGGTGCTTTGACAGCTGCTTTTTGATGGCAAGGAAGGCTTGTTGACAATCTTCATTCCATTTGATGGAGGAATTCTTCCATAACCGCTTGAAGATGGGCTCACAGGTTGCTGTGAGCTGGGAAATGAATCGACTTATGAAGTTGATCCTTTCTAGGAATCCTCGTATCTCCTTCTCCGTATGAGTCACGGGCATTTCAGAAATGGCTTTAATCTTGGCAGGGTCTAACTCAATGCCCCGATTGCTCACCGGGAATCCTAGCAGTTTGCCTGCCTTAACGCCAAAAGCGCATTTAGCGGGATTTAGCTTGAGATTGTACTTGTGCAACCTGTTAAACAACTTTTTGAGAGGGTCTATGTGATCATCCTCCCTCCGAGACTTGATGATGATGTCGTCAACATTGACTTCTATTTCTTTGTCCATTATATCATGAAAGAGGGCCATCATGGCTCGCTGATACGTTGCTTCGGCATTGATGAGGCCGAAGGATAGTCGTCGGTAGCAAAAAGTCCCCTAGGGAGTGATAAAAGCTATTTTCTCCCGGTCTTCTTCAGCAACCATGATTTGATGGTAACCAGCAAAGCAGTCTATGAAGGAATACATGCCGTACTGCGCAGTATTGTCAATCAGGATGTGGATAAAAGGTACCGGGAAATTGTCCTTGAGGCAGGCTTTGTTTAGATCCCGATAATTCACGCAGACTCGTACCTTCCCTCCGGGTTTAGGTACGGGGACTATGTTTGATAGTCATTCGGGATATGTTGATACCATGATGATCCCGGCTTTGAATTGCTTAACGATTTCTTCTTTGACTTTGAGACTCCACTCAGGTTTCAATCGTCTAAGCTTTTGTTTGACTGGTTTGAACCCTTATTTGATGGGCATTCGATGGATGACAATGTCTGTGGATAGACCGATCATGTCTTCATGCGTCCATGCAAATACATCCTGGTACTATGTCAAGAGCGCGATCAGGTCGGCTTTTTGATCCGATGTGAGGTCTAAATCTATTTAGATTTCTTTGATGGTTTTGGAGGTTCCTATGTTGATGATGGAGGTTTGGTCAAGGTTTGGTTTGGGTTTGTCTTTGACCCATTCCTTGATCTCTTCTAGCACCTCATAGTCATCTTCCTCATCTCGATCAAGATCCGTCAAGTCGAAGCTCAATTTTGCATCATAGTTGGAGTTATGTTGACAGGTTGGCATCTCATCAGCAGAGACACACACATCCAATGCTTGGGGCTTGAAAACAAAAATGCTTTCATTAATATACACAACTGCTTAAATACATATAGCATTTGTAAAGCATGATAAAAGTGACTGCTCCCGCTGTGCAATCAAAAGTAAGCAGTAAATGAAAACATGATTAAGGGCAGATTGACTGTCTGCCCCTTTACCCTTTTCGACTGAGCAAGGGATACTGCTCCAATTATCCAGGGTTAGATCCTCATGAATAGGGAGGATGCTGGAAGTGTTGTGCTCGTCTATCTCGTCTTGAATGACAACTGAGACATCCTTTAAGATATAGTCGAGGCTTTTCTGGGGATTGTTCCTTTGTTTGCTGCGAGGAAAAGTGAGCATGATCTTCGTCGTCACTATCTGGGACTTCATCATTCATCCCTTTGTAATTGATAATGACTTTCATGTTAGCGAATGGGTCTCGTCCTTCGTACAGGATCTTTTCTTTTCCCTTTTCGCTATCTGCCTCAGGCTTGAGGGCTTTCCTTTCATGGACAGGTATGATTGAAGGAAATAGCATGACTGATGCCCCCGTAGGGATCTTCCTCGTAGGTTTCACCCATCTGGCACTTGTGAGGTTTGGGAGCAAAATCGTGGAGGCTTGAGCCTTGGGATGTTTGTGTGGATTCCGGAGGGTTGACCATGATGAAAATCCCAATCCTGCTCTTCCCATCTGACTTGGGATTTGGATTGGCATCTTAATGCCGTGCTTGTTTTTTCCTAACCCTTTTCCAGGCTGGAAACCCGCAGCTACCATTTCTTGGCCCACTGTCATTACTTCAGTGGAAATTTTAGGCTTCAGGACTGGATCCCCCAATCGGTAGATATTGAATATCGCTCACCTCGAGAGCTTAAAAACTTGCAGGCTTAACCCCGGAGTTCAGGCTAATCACTGGCATGTCCCCATGTATATGGGTAGGGTATTCCGGTTCAGCATTCACTGTGATGAGGCTACCGTTGATAATGTACTCGAGTTGCTGATGGAGGGTGGATGGAATAGCCCCGGCCATATGGATCCATGGCCTGCCCAATAACAAGTTGTATCCGGTGGCTATGTTGAGTACCTAGGAAGGATACGTAGAAGGTGTATGGACCAATTTCTAGAGGAAGCTCGATTTCCCCCATAGCCTGGCGGCGAGATCCATCGAAAGCCCGGATAACCATGAGACTGGCTTTGATCTAGTTTGGATTGATCTTCATCCTTTCCAACATGTCGTATGGACAAATGTTGAGGAAAGATCCTCCATCAATAAGCACTCCTCCAATCACGTATCCGGAGGACATAACGGCTATATGCAGGGATTTGTGGTGGCCCCTTCCCTCAGCTAGGATATCATCGTCTATGAAGGAAATCACATTGTTGTTGAAAATGTGTTCTATCACATGACGGAATTTCTCTGTGTCTACCGTGTATGGCAGATGGGCTTCTTCTAATACCTTCACTAGGATGTTACGGTGATCCTCTGATGATAGGACCAAGTCCAGGATGGATATTTGCTTAGGTGCGTCTTTTAAGCTTTGCACTATCTTGATTTCATTATGTCCCACCTTTTTGAGGAACTCTTTTATCTTTTCTTCAGCCACCCTTTCTTCTGCTTTGGTAATTGGTTTAATCACCCGCTGAGGCAGGTACAATGGGTTATCATTTGACAGGATGGAAATGTTGTTTGCCACGGAGCCTTCAATGTCCACGTAGTTCCATGGGACCTTCTTCAGACTGGTAATCGGATACTGAGGCCTGAAGGGCAAAATTAGAGGCTGAGGTGCAGCCACCTTCACAGGATTTTGGACTTCTTGGACCACTTTACCTGTCAGTATCAGGGGTGTGATGATTAATTCTTTATCGCAGGATATGACAGCCACTTTGTCCTGATACCATGCATCGGGGATCCAGAGACTATCTTTATCTGTTATGTTGAGGATTTGATTTCCTCTGATTAGGTCACCTTTCTCAATCAGGTCTTGAATTAGGTTACGAAGTGCCCAGCATTCTTCTGTATCATGGCCAGGAGAGTTGGAATGGTACTGACATAGTTGGTCAGGTTTGAATTTTTTGGATTAAGGGTTCAGCGGAGGTAGCAAGTTTTCAACCATTCCATCGTTGATCATCATTTGCAGGATTTCTTCCATTGACTGGTTCAAATTGGTGAAATTCCTTTGAAATAGGAACTTCCTACCTGCTTGGACACTTACTTCTTCGATCCCCTTGTCAGTCCAGGGTGTAAGCTCACAAGTTCGTCTATGATCTTGATTAGAATTGACTTCTGCTGGAGGAGAGCGACTATCAATAGATTGATGGATTTGTTTCAACATCTTCCTGGTGAGTTGATGTTGGTAGACGACCAGTTCAGCTAACTGCTCGATTTGTTCCTTGATAGACTTTATTTCTTGCTCTATCAGGAATTATTTTTCAAAACCCTCCCAACTCATTGGGCTGATGTTGTTGGATTGAGTTGATTCTTCAACATAGCGGAGGTATTTGGATCCTTCTCCACTTGAAGTGTTGATCATGTTGACACTCTCCTCCTTGTGCTGTGGGAGAGGGTTATCTTGGACATGAGGTTGATCGGGCTTTGTGACCACAATCTCTCCATTATCAATCAAATCTTGGATTTTGTGCTTGTGGGACCAACAATCTTGGGTGTCATGGCCCGGTGATCCAGAATGATAAGAACATTTCTTGCTAAGGATGAAGTTCCTTAAATTAGTGTTAGTTGGCGGAAGGAGTTGGCAATGATTTATTCTAGAATAATTTATAATGATTTATTATAATTATTCCCCCAAGTCTCGCAACCTACAGTACTTAATAGATTACCTACTAATATCAATTAACGACTTATTACATAATCTAACTTACGCTTAAACATAATCAAATCCAGTCTTACTTCATCATCTTAATACAACATTAAAATATTAAGAAAAACATAAAAGAGACAAGCCAGTTGGTAGCCTTGCCCTTGCCCTTATCAACGCCCGAAGGTTCGCCCTGCTCTGCCTTAACTGAAATGTTTTAGGGAAGCAAGAATGAGCACAAATTGCCCAGCAAGTAATATACGACAAGGGTAAGTGATATAATTCTCAATTCTCGAAAAGGTATAGAAAAGTTTGATAGTTCAAGGATGGCAAGAGTATCAACAGTTCTCAATAACAGTCGCTAAGGACATAATAATATCAATATAATTTAATAATAATTCAATTCAAGATTTCAAGATAACTGAATACTGAGCAGTCACTAAGGACTATGAATTTCCACAGGATTTGACAGTAATAAACTGAAAATCCAACAAAAATAGATACAGCAGGTGATCAGCCTAAAGTACCCTCGTTATGCATAACAATCAATCATACTCAAGTGCGCGCGTCGGTTCTCCGACAGTTATAGTTTGTTCTTCTCAGTCAAATACAAGATCCCGCACCAATCAATTGGTTTGGGTCGCTTTTCAATAATATAAGTCTAGCCGAATCAAATGGCATAGACACTTTCATAATATTCAAGAACAATACTAAGTTCAACATGTATAATAGCTTTAATGAATTAAGAGTTCAAGTATGCTAATTCCATTCAACAATTTAGTAAGAAACTAGTTCACAATATACAAGGATAGAATACTTGCACCGTAAAAGAGTGTAAGTTAGGAAACTTGCCTTTAGCGTAGTTTATCCATGTAAGGTAATTCAACACTTTTGAATCCTATTTATAGTGTATTATAAGTATAGGATTTTCATTAGTCATTTATGCTCACATATGATATGTAATTTTAAACGCACCCATAAACGTTTAACTTAGTTGCATACTATACACATACTTCATCATATACTTTTGCGTACATATAGCACATTTCAGTTTACAAGACATTATGAAGTCATCACATAGTTTTTAATCATTGCTTTATAGTCCCCAAACACCTTTTGGACTTATCCTTGGGAAGTTTATAATCAAACATTCAATTTTATCACTTAGCATGCCTCTTAACACATTTCTTAGCATACTGGTCATATATTACAAGTTAAAGTAATCGCATAAGCTAACTGTCAAAAAAATCAGATCAACAACTGGCTCAATTCTGATTCTAGACTGGCGCAGCTGCGCCATGGCTAAGCCTAGGACCGGCGCAGCTGCGCAGCCCTCTAGCTAAGCCAAGGCTAATATGTGCCTTGTGGTTTCTGTCCGGTCATGCAAGCTAACATTCACACCATGTATACTGACAAGTTAAAAGTCCTTTCGTGTTTTCCCAAGGCAATCTAGGTTCCACTTTCCATAACATGATTCTAGCCTTACATTTTAAACAATTCAAGTCCTTACAACATCATAAAATCATGTAAGCTATCATGCTCGTTAATTTTAAATATACGAGGTGATCATATAACTTGATTTAGGCATGCTCACAAGTAGTTATATCATACACGTATTCAAATCTAAATTTATCTTTACATATTAGGGTCTTAGTTTAGGATTTCTAAGAGCGTAAGGCCAAATGTGGCCATGCAATCACAACGTATACAATTAAACCATAGATACATGCGAGAAGGTCATACAAATTGTAATATACATGCTTGCGATTGTCCACATCATTTATTCATAACTAGCATTGTTTGTTACTTTAGAAACATGCGTAAACCCGTGCTTGGTTAACTTCTTATTGAATTTTAACAAGCGAGTACACACGTATGGTATACTAGTGATGTTATATTCATTATTAAGCATGTTAAAAACATCAGAATATGGATTCTAATACAACATGTTAAGCCCATGTTCAAAGTCCATGTTTCGTCAGTAAGTTCTATTAACGAAGTCTAACATGTTCATGTTACCTTAAGATACATATATACATAAGTTATCACCTCCTTCATGAATCTCTAAACCATAATAACATGTATCGAAAGTCAGAATATAAATATAACATATTCAAGTCTCTCTTTATAACTTTAAGTTCCTCTTTAAACATATACGTCGTTTCGTCAAAAAGGTATACCATCTTGGTTTAAACATGCTTACGTTAGGCCTATATACTCATACATATGTTCTACTCATGTTCACGTGCTTGCCTTATCTATACAAGTAACTACCACATAGCAGTTTTAGGAACAAAATTAGATTCTGGTTCCAGAGGCCGGCACAGCTGCGCTGCGCCTCAATAGTAAACCGGCGCAGCTGCACCGTGCTTCGGCCAGCACTAGTGAGCTCCCTGCTTCGGCAGTTCCCAGCCCAAACACAAATTTACTTCACGAACTTGATTGTGATCAGTCACATTGGCTTATTAACACATGTATAAGACTATATAACAACTAAACAAACTTCCTTCAATCCAATTATAGTCCAATTTGGCATAATCAGAAATTGAAATTTTTGACAGAAAAATGAAAATGAAGAACATGAATCATGTAATTATACCTTTGCTATGAATTAAGCTTGCTGCTATCTCACAATGCTATTATACTGATATATGTATATGCTCTCAACTTATCAACTCAAACAAAATCTCAGCAAGGTGAAATGAGAAGGAAGGAAGCCATATTTATAGAGAAAACAAAATACAGATAATGCAATTGCCTACCATTTCAAACTAACAGAAATTTAAATTGCATTCTAGATAAGAGGAAGTTGATAGATAGTTGTTGAAAGCCATCATTAGAGCCACTCCTCATATAATTATTGCTAGCTAAGCTTGGGAGAAGAATGGGGAGAATAGGCCTTAGCCTTTTTTCCATACACGTGAAGGAGAAGGAGAGTGACTATCATATTGGGACAAGGCCATATATCAGCATTCTAGAATTTGTATATATACACAACACTTATGCCAAAATATGTTACATGTATATATTGTGACGCCCCCAAATTCCAGGACCGCCACTTGGTCTCTCGAATTCGGTTCATCACGTGCTCATGGTAATACATCACAATAATAATAATTAAATATCATACGATCACAGCGGAAAATCTATTCTAGAATAATTTACAATGATTTATTATAATTATTCCCCCAAGTCTCGCAACCTACAGTACTTAATAGATTACATAATAATATCAGTTAACGACTTATTACATAATCTAACTTAAGCTTAAACATAATCAAATCTAGTCTTACTACATCATCTTCATACAATATTAATATATTTAAAACATAACAGACATAAGCTAGTTGGTAGCTTTGCCCTTGCCCTTATCAACGCCCGAAGGTTCACCATGCTCTTCCTTAACTGAAATGTTTTAGGGTAAGCAAGAATGAGCACAAATTGCCCAGCAAGTAATATACAATAAGGGTGAGTAATAAGATTCTCAATTCTCGAAAGGGTATATAACAAGATTTGATAGTTCAAGAATAACAAGAATATCAACAGTTCTCAATATCAGTCGCTAAGGACAGGATAATATCAATATGATTCAATAATAAGTCAATTCAAGATTTCAAATAATTGAATACTGAGTAGTCACTACGGACTATGAACTTCTACTAGAATTGACAGTAATAAACTGAAAATCCAACAAAAACAGGTACAACAGGTGATCAGCTTAAAGTACCCTTGTTATGCATAACAATCAACCATACTCAAGTGTGCACGTCGGTTCTCCGACAATTATATATTCCCTTCAAAGAAGGTTGTTCTTCTCAGTCAAATACTAGATCCCGCACCAATCAATTAGTTTGGGTTGCTTTTCAATAACATAAGTCCAGCCGAATCAAATGGCATAGACACTTTCACAATATTCAAGAACAATACTAAGTTCAACATGAATAATAGCTTTAATGAGTAAGAGTTCAAGTATGCTAATTCGATTCAACCGATTAAATAGGAAACTAGTTCGCAATACACAAGATAGGATACTTGCATAGTAAAAGAGTATAAGTTAGGAAACTTTCACAATCATAGATTTCCTTGCATAAAGTAAATGCGTCGGTTAGGATACTTGCACTTTAAAAGAGTGTAAGTAAGAGAACTTGCCTTTAGCGTAGTTTATCCACGAAAAGCAATCAACACTTTCGAATTCCTATCGTAATACAGTTACGTATATATATGATATTCATTAGTCATATAATTTAACTTCACATTTTCTCTTTGAATATACGATCAACACATAAGCTAAGTTTTACCTAGCTACACAGTTATATAGAATATAATTTCTATCCTTAACGTTCCTTCTTTAGAGTTTAAACGCATTCTCATATTATATAAGATCTCAACAATTAGCAAACATGCTTGCATATTATTAATATCACATAAGACCACAATCAATACTAAATATATTTCATTTTAGCAAGTTACGGCATCTCCTTAAGTTAACCGTCAAAATCGGGTTCAAGTAACATCATATAATATCGCGTAGCATGTATTCATATTTAAAGGATATTTTCATGCTTGTATAACTTTTCCAAATCCAATCATACATGGTATAGGAAGCCATTCAAGGACACGAACTCATATGGTCTAACATGATTGCTTTTAAACACATAAGATATTCATATAACTTGTATTAGTCATGCTCATGAGTACTCGTATTGCATATATGTAGCTAGCATTGTTATTATCTTGAAAACATGCTTTGTTTATGCTAAACTTTAATCACGGCAACCAATCATGGTATATATATATGCATGACACATGAATGAGTCTAAGAGTACTATCACATGTGTCCATAAATATCAGAATTTAAATCTCCACATATCGTGTTAATGCTCATGTGCAAGGCTTGTATTTCTATTGGTGAATCTTACTAATAGAGCCTAACATGTTCATGCTTCCTTACGAACTATATAAACACAAGTTAAGGCTTCATTCATATATTTCAAAGTTATCTAAACATGCTCATAACATCAAAATGACTATATAGCATTTACATGATCATATCCACCTTCAAACTTATATTTTTGTTAGGAATGAGCACTAGTTAGGTTCACATGTTCACATTTTATTACGGAACCAATATAGATAAGCTAACATGCACTTCATGTGTCTCTAGGTGGTACTAACGTGCTTGCAAGGTCAGTATGTAAACATGCTCTATATATGTTAACGTCGTTTATGAAACTTTAAATTCGTTTCCAAACTATGTGTTGTTTGGTTAACCATGCATGCTAATATACTAAAACATGCTTACATTGCCTCATTAGGTTTATATATATGTGTTAATCATGCTCCCATGCTTGTTTAAACAAAAATCAAACAATTGGTGCATAGCAGTTTTGTTGCAGAATACAGAAAACTGAACACAGAGGCTGGCGCTGCGGCGCGGCACAGTAGCTTAATACTGGCGCTGCGGCGCTGCGGCTCGGGCTGCGGCGCGTGTGGCGCTGCGGCGTCGAGGCAGTTTTCTGGTTCAGACGGCAGCGAAAACCGACCCAAAACCTCCCATTTCATCGATTTCAACATACCATACCCAGATATTAGACTTGTTTAACTTACTAACACATACATATATGCTTATATAACAGTCAATAGCAATTATCAATTCCCAATTTCATGAACTCTAACTATTTTACGAATTTTATGTATATACAGAAATTGAAGAGGAACAATGGAAATGAAAGACTATTCAGTGGTTCCATCATGTGTGTATGTTCATATAACAATAATATAAGGGTTCTACAACCCAATCATAAACCAATTTGGCATAATCAAGAATTTCAACAAAACTCAGAGAACAACAATGGAGTTCTTTTGACAGAAAATGAAAATGAAGACACGAAGAGGATTTATACCTCTGTTATGGAGTAAGCTTGCTGATATCTCACAATGCTATTATGTATATGCTCTCAACTTATCAACTCAAACAAAATCTCAGCAATGTGAAATGGGAAGAAAGGAAGCCATATTTATAGAGAAAACAAGATACAGACAATGCAATTGCCTACTATTTCAAACTAACAGAAATTTGAATTGCATGCTAGATAAGAGGAAGTTGGTAGATAGTTGTTGAAAGCCATCATTAGAGCCACTCCTCATATAATTATTGCTAGCTAAGCTTGGGAGAAGAATGGGAGAATAGGCCTTAGCCTTTTTGCCATACACGTGAAGGAGAAGGAGGGTGACTATTATATTGGAACAAGGTCATATATCAGCATTCTATAATTTGTATATATACACAACACTTATGCCAAAATATGTTACATGTATATATACTATATAATTAGGCCACAATTATAGTTACAATGTAATTCTAATGATACTAACATGGATTCACATAATGTAATAAGTGTGAATTGTGCATATATAATTCATGTACATTTTTATCATACTGGTATAATTTAATCGGATGTTATCACATTACATTATCTCATGTATTATTAAATTGTATTACTCAACAATTATTTATAATAGATCCATGATACATTATTTTAATGTATATCCACACATCATTTGTCACTTACACATATCATAACATATAGTTACTATACATTTAATTCGCATGCTTGCACATATAATTTCTCATCTTATAAATTGCATATTAATTAATAATATACACATATCCTACATCAATCAATATAATTGTTAACCTCCATAACAATTTATTTAACCTTTATATGATTAACTATCACTTTGATATAAATCTTATTATATTTATAAACACGTTGCTCATTATTATTATGTTTCTTGCAATAATAATCACATATTATTAATCAATCCTCATTAGTATTTTATAACAGTTAATTAATATTCTTCGATTAACAATTAATATAGATTAATTGTTCTCTTAAATTAATATAATCATTCTTATATTACGTCATTGTGCCACACAAGGCAATCAACGAGTTTATCACAAACTCCACCAATTTCTCAATTATTATAATTATTTAATTATATATAATTGAATTAATTCATCTCATAACACAAAATAAATTCTCATTTCCATTAATATATTTATTTAATAATATATGGAAATTCTCGGGTATTACATCCTCCCCCCCTTATAAAAATTCCGTCCCGGAATTGCTACAAGGTTATACAAATAGATGGGGATAGTCTGTCATCATCCTATCTTCTAACTCCCACGTTGCCTCCTCGACATCGTGCTTACGCCAAAGTACTTTTACAGATGAAATAACTTTATTTCTCAAAGTTTGTTCTTTCCTATCTAATAATTGGACAGGAATTTCTTCATACGCCAAGTTCTTCTCCACTTGAATGGGCTCGTAAGAAATCACGTGCTTGTAGTCGGCCTTGTACGATCGCAACACGGAAATGTGGAACACGTTGTGGATATGCTCCACTCGGGTGGTAACGCAACTTTGTATGCCACTTCGCCCACTCGCTTTAGTATCTCGAACGGTCCTATGAATCTTGGACTCAATTTTCCTTTCTTGCCGAAACGAATTTTTCCCTTCCATGGAGATACCTTCAAGAATACGAAACTGCCGACTTTGAAGTGTCGGTCCTGCCGATGCAAATCTGCGTATTTCTTCTGGCGATCTTGAGCTGCTACAAGTCTGGCTCTTATCACTGTCACCACGTCTGCGGTTTGTTGAACTAACTCTGGTCCGAGTATTCGTCAGTTCTCCGACTTCGTCCCAACATAACGGCGTTCTGCACTTTCTCCCGTAAAGAGCTTCGTACGGTGGCATGCCAATACTCGCATGGTAGCTATTATTATATGCGAATTCTACTAAGGGTAGGTGGTCATCCCAATTTCCCTTAAAATCCATCACGCAAGTCCTAAGCATGTCTTCTAGCGTTTGTATTGTTCGCTCACTTTGTCCGTCTGTTTGAGGATGATAAGCTGTACTCAACCTCAACTGCGTTCCCATTCTTTCTTGCAAACTCTTCCAAAAATTGGACGTGAAGCGCGGATCTCGATCAGAGACAATTGACACCGGCACTCCATGTCGTTAAATAATTTATTTTACATATAGGCTTGCTAATTGGTTCAAACTGTAGCAGATCTTGATTGGTAGAAAGTGTGCGGTCTTCGTTAGTCGATCCACGATAACCCAAATAGCATCATAACCTTTCTGTGTAACTGGAAGTCCTACCACGAAGTCCATGGTAATATGCTCCCATTTCCACTCTGGTATTTCTAACGGTTGTAGTAAACCACTTGGCCGCTGATGCTCTGCTTTTAACGCGTTGGCAAGTCAAGCATTTACTGACGCACTCTGCGACTTCCCGTTTTAAATTAGGCCACCAAAAATGTTGCCTTAGATCTCGGTACATCTTTGTGCCTCCCGGATGAACGGAATATGTCGTATTGTGTGCCTCGTGCAAAATCTCTTCCCTCAACTCGGTTACCGTTGGTACCCACACTCTCCCTTCAAATCTCAAAATACCGTCTTTATCCATTCGAAATTTTTCTTCCTCACTTTCTGTGATCCTCTTTCGGATTTTCTCACACTCTTCATCCTTTTCCTGAGCTTCCTTTACTCTATTCAACAACGTCGGACAAGCTTCCATTACAATTAACTTCTCACCAGACTTTTCTGGTCCTTTTACTTCTATCTCCAATTTCTCCATCTCTCTTATCAACTCTTCTTGAGTTGTTAAATTAAACAACTTCTCCCTTCCTTTCCTGCTCAGAGCGTCGGCAACCACATTTGCCTTTCCCGGGTGATAAAGAATATCGCAGTCATAGTCTTTGATTAATTCTAACCACCTTCTCTGCCGCATGTTTAACTCCTTCTGTGTGAAGATATATTTCAGACTTTTGTGGTCCGTGTATATCTCACATTTTTCTCCGTATAGATAATGTCTCCATATCTTTAACTGCAAAAACTACTGCCGCTAACTCTAAGTCATGAGTAGGGTATCGTTTCTCGTAATCCTTCAATTGTCGTGACGCATATGCAATAACCTTGCCATGTTGCATGAGCACACAGCCAAGCCCCTTGTGCGATGCATCACTATACACCACAAAATTTCCCGCATCATCTGGTAATGATAACACAGGTGTTTTGCTCAATCTCCTTTTCAGTTCTTGAAAACTTTCTTCGCATTTGTCGGTCCATACAAATTTCACCGTCTTTCTAGTCAAATTGGTCAACGGGGTTGCTATCTTAGAAAAATCTTGGATGAATCTTCGATAGTACCCAGCTAACCCTAGAAAGCTTCTCACCTCCGTCGGTGTTCTCGGTTGTTCCCAATTACATACTACTTCAACCTTCACAGGGTCTACAGAGATTCCATTCTTATCCACCACGTGGCCTAAGAATTGAACCTTCTCCATCCAAAATTCGCACTTAGAAAATTTTGCATACATCTTCTCCTTCCTTAGTGCCTCCAAAATAATCTTTAGATGTTCGGCGTGTTCTTCCTCTGTCTTTGAGTAGATCAAAATGTCGTCGATAAAAACCACTACAAATTTATCCAAGTATGGCTTGAAAACTCGGTTCATCAAGTCCATAAATGCTGCCGGAGCATTAGTCAATCCGAATGACATTACCAAAAACTCGTATGTCCATAACGGGTTCGAAACGCAGTCTTTGGTATGTCCTCGTCCCTCACTTTCAGTTGATGATATCCTGTTCGTAGGTCGATCTTTGAGAAACACTTTGCTCCCTTCAGTTGATCAAATAAGTCGTCTATCCTCGGTAGCGGATACCGGTTCTTGATCGTTACTCTGTTCAATTCTCGATAATCGATACAGAGCCTCATCGATCCGTCCTTCTTCTTAACGAATAGTACTGGTGCTCCCCAAGGAGAAACACTCGATCGAATGTAACCCTTATCCAACAATTCTTGTAATTGTATCATCAATTCCTTCATTTCTACTGGCGCCATACGATATGGAGCTTTCGAAATCGGTGCCGTTCCCGGTGCTAAGTCTATTACGAATTCGATTTCTCTGTCTGGCGGAAGACCAGGCAGATCGTCCGAAACACGTCTTGAAATTCATTAACTACGGATATATCCTTAATTTCTACTCCCTTTTTTCGAGTATCAACGATGTAAGCTAAATATCCTACACATCCTTTCCTTAACAATTTCTTGGCCTGCATCATCGTAACGCAACACGATTGCTTAAGCGATGAGCTACCATAAAACACTACCTTAGACTTACTCGGAGTCTGAAGGTTCACACATTTGTTCTGACAGTCAATTATCGCAGCATGGTTATACAACCAATCCATTCCCAGTATTACGTCAAATTCTCCCAGTCTAATAGGAATCAAGTCTACGCTCAGTTCATGTTTACTAATATTTGCGCGATAATTTTGATAAACGTATTCTACAGGGATCACTTCCTTATTAGCAACTTCTATGATCAAAGGATTTTCTAATAGTTCTCGAGGTGTACTAAGTCTACTAGCAAATTCTTCAGATACAAAAGAACAGGTGGCACCCGAATCAAATAATGCATAAGCATTTATATCATTGATTGGGATTATACCTGACACCACGTCCTTCGCAGCCACGGCGTCCTGGACGGTCATGTTAAAGGTTCTGGCGGTTGGGCGGTTGGATTGTGCCGGTCCACCGATCATCAGCTTGTTGCCTCCTTGCTGATTACTACCCCCACCACTTCCCTTCTTTGGGCAGTCCTTAATCCGGTGCTCCGTCGAGCCACAAGCAAAGCATCCTTGTATCTTTTTCGGTTTCAAACAGTTGGGCGAGATGTGCCCTTCCTGTCCGCAGTTGTAGCAAGTGCCACGTCCCTTCCAGTACTCGCCCTGGTGATTCTTCCCACACTTCGGGCATCCTTCAGCCCTCTTCTTGGAACCTCCACGAAAATTCCCTGATTGATTATTGTTGTTGTTTTTGTTGTTGTTGTTGTTGTTGTCCCACTTTCTCTTTCCCAAGTTGCTTCCTCCGCTACTGCTTCCTCCCGTACGATTCTCTCCTCCAGTATTATTTCCTTTCTTTTCTTTTGTATACAGACTTAAGGCCTCACTGCCACCTTCCGCAATGATTGCCTTCTCCAGTAATGTTGCAAAGGAATCAATTTGAAGAACTGATACCTTATTGAACAGCCATGGCTTCAACCCTTGTTCAAAGCGTCTAGCCTTCCTCTCTTCATCACCAACTTGGTGCTCCGCAAATCGCGCTAGTTCGTTAAACCTAGCCGCGTATTGCGCCACCGTCATCTCACCTTGTTTTAACTCTAGGAATTTCACCTCCATCCTATTCTTCATACTCTTTGGAAAGTAATTCTCGAAGAACAGTGTCTTAAACTTATCCCAAGCTATTATCCCTTCTCCAGCTCTTTGTTGATTAGCCTCCCACCAGTAGTTCGCTTCTCCCCTCATCATGTACGTGGCAAACACCGTCTTCTGATCTTCGCCTACGCTAGCTATAGTGAAAGCTTTTTCGATCTCTTTGATCCACGTTTGTGCGACGATTGGGTCGGTAGTTCCCTCGAACTCCGGGGGTCCTACACTCTTAAAGTCTTTAAAGGTTGTTACTGGCACAGTTTGAGGGTTCGGGCGAACGGGTTCATTGTTCCTTCCCCTTAAGGCTTCTCCTAACAAGTCTACCAGTTTCTGGATCGGGTCTACTTGTTCTCTCTCATTGTTAACGGATTCTTCGGGTGCAGTCAATCTACGTCTGGGCGGCATTATCTGCATCACAATTTTTCATTTTATTATTATTCAAGTATATCACTTAAGTATTTCTTTTAATACTAAAAGAATAAATTTATAACACGTTTCTAAAATCAACTCCATTTATATTCATATGCCATTTCATTACATGATTTTCCTAGCATACTGCTATAATGTTATCACATATATCCCCTAATATCACAAAAGACGGGGAATATACCATCCTACTACCATACTACCCCTCTAACAAAAGCTAACTCGGGGTTTACATCATCATCCAACATCTTACACAAAAGATCGAGATTACAACATAGTATATACAATACATAAAGACACAACTAGTACTACCTCTAGACTGACTAAGGAAATCTCATCCCATCATCCCGCGCTCCACTGCGCTCTTGTACTCCAACTGTGCTATATACGCAACCAGCTCTCGGCTCAAGGTATGTAGAGTCTGTCCCTGTTCTGCCGGGTAGTGGTACACACCATCAATCACCCTTTCAAAAGCTGAACGGAACACATACCCCATCTTGTTCATCTTTCTCTTCTTGCACCTGACCTCGTCCTCAAGGTCGTCAGCTCTCTCATTGGACGCTTCCCACTTCTCCTCGAAGTGTAACCTATCCATCACCTCCAACTCTAGCTGAGTACGGAGTGCCTCTTTCTCAGTATTCTCACTCAGCTCCCTCTGCTCAACCTCTTCTAGCTTCTCTGCCAAATCTACATTCCTAGCCACTGACCTGTGAAACAGAGTCCCCATCTGGATCCCTGCCTCCCTACGATAGGCAATCTCCACCTCTAACTCTTGCATAGCCAGCTTCCTCTGGTGGTCCTCGTCCCTCAGCTTCTGGAACTCAGACTCTCTCTCGTGGGCCTCTGCCTCCAGCTCCTGAACTCTACAGTCTAACTCTAGGATCCGCTCCTCATACTCTCCTAGCATCTGCTCCTCTATAGTAGCCTCATCAGAGTCCTCTACTGGCTCATCCTCCATCGGCTCCTCCTCTGGATCAGTCTCTATCTCAATCTCAATCTCGTCCTCGTCGTCAGACTCGAATGGTGCAACAGCCTGCACTGGTGTAGCCTCTAGAGGTGCCTCGTATACTACGTGTATATCCCTGGGCTCCTCCTCTGCAACTCTACTAGGTACCCCTGTGTCTGTCATCCTACACTCACAAACACAAGACAAGAAATAGCATCTCCATTAGAATGTTAAGAAAAATATAAGTTCATTGTATAGAATGAAGTTACATTTCATAACAGACTAAGTCTCTCAAGGAAAACTCTACATGAGTTTTATCTCCTTCCTAACTTCTAAGTTCGCCTAAGTTATAGTCTAAGGACACTCGTTCCTAAGGTTTATAACTACGGCTCTGATACCAACCTGTGACGCCCCCAAATTCCAGGACCGCCACTTGGTCTCTCGAATTCGGTTCATCACGTGCTCATGGTAATACATCACAATAATAATAATTAAATATCATACGATCACAGCGGAAAATCTATTCTAGAATAATTTACAATGATTTATTATAATTATTCCCCCAAGTCTCGCAACCTACAGTACTTAATAGATTACATAATAATATCAGTTAACGACTTATTACATAATCTAACTTAAGCTTAAACATAATCAAATCCAGTCTTACTACATCATCTTCATACAATATTAATATATTTAAAACATAACAGACATAAGCTAGTTGGTAGCTTTGCCCTTGCCCTTATCAACGCCCGAAGGTTCACCATGCTCTTCCTTAACTGAAATGTTTTAAGGGAAAGCAAGAATGAGCACAAATTGCCCAGCAAGTAATATACAATAAGGGTGAGTAATAAGATTCTCAATTCTCGAAAGGGTATAACAAGATTTGATAGTTCAAGAATAACAAGAATATCAACAGTTCTCAATATCAGTCGCTAAGGACAGGATAATATCAATATGATTCAATAATAAGTCAATTCAAGATTTCAAATAATTGAATACTGAGTAGTCACTACGGACTATGAACTTCTACTAGAATTGACAGTAATAAACTGATAATCCAACAAAAACAGGTACAACAGGTGATCAGCCTAAAGTACCCTTGTTATGCATAACAATCAACCATACTCAAGTGTGCACGTCGGTTCTCCGACAATTATATATTCCCTTCAAAGAAGGTTGTTCTTCTCAGTCAAATACCAGATCCCGCACCAATCAATTAGTTTGGGTTGCTTTTCAATAACATAAGTCCAGCCGAATCAAATGGCATAGACACTTTCACAATATTCAAGAACAATACTAAGTTCAACATGAATAATAGCTTTAATGAAATAAGAGTTCAAGTATGCTAATTCGATTCAACCGATTAAATAGGAAACTAGTTCGCAATACACAAGATAGGATACTTGCATAGTAAAAGAGTATAAGTTAGGAAACTTTCACAATCATAGATTTCCTTGCATAAAGTAAATGCGTCGGTTAGGATACTTGCACTTTAAAAGAGTGTAAGTAAGAGAACTTGCCTTTAGCGTAGTTTATCCACTGAAAAGCAATCAACACTTTCGAATTCCTATCGTAATACAGTTACGTATATATATGATATTCATTAGTCATATAATTTAACTTCACATTTTCTCTTTGAATATACGATCAACACATAAGCTAAGTTTTACCTAGCTACACAGTTATATAGAATATAATTTCTATCCTTAACGTTCCTTCTTTAGAGTTTAAACGCATTCTCATATTATATAAGATCTCAACAATTAGCAAACATGCTTGCATATTATTAATATCACATAAGACCACAATCAATACTAAATATATTTCATTTTAGCAAGTTACGGCATCTCCTTAAGTTAACCGTCAAAATCGGGTTCAAGTAACATCATATAATATCGCGTAGCATGTATTCATATTTAAAGGATACTTTCATGCTTGTATAACTTTTCCAAATCCAATCGTACATGGTATAGGTTCTTAAGTTAATACTTAAAGCCATTCAAGGACACGAACTCATATGGTCTAACATGATTGCTTTTAAACACATAAGATATTCATATAACTTGTATTAGTCATGCTCATGAGTACTCGTATTGCATATATGTAGCTAGCATTGTTATTATCTTGAAAACATGCTTTGTTTATGCTAAACTTTAATCACGGCAACCAATCATGGTATATATATATGCATGACACATGAATGAGTCTAAGAGTACTATCACATGTGTCCATAAATATTAGAATTTAAATCTCCACATATCGTGTTAATGCTCATGTGCAAGGCTTGTATTTCTATTGGTGAATCTTACTAATAGAGCCTAACATGTTCATGCTTCCTTACGAACTATATAAACACAAGTTAAGGCTTCATTCATATATTTCAAAGTTATCTAAACATGCTCATAACATCAAAATGACTATATAGCATTTACATGATCATATCCACCTTCAAACTTATATTTTTGTTAGGAACGAGCACTAGTTAGGTTCACATGTTCACATTTTATTACGGAACCAATATAGATAAGCTAACATGCACTTCATGTGTCTCTAGGTGGTACTAACGTGCTTGCAAGGTCAGTATGTAAACATGCTCTATATATGTTAACGTCGTTTATGAAACTTTAAATTCGTTTCCAAACTATGTGTCGTTTGGTTAACCATGCATGCTAATATACTAAAACATGCTTACATTGCCTCATTAGGTTTATATATATGTGTTAATCATGCTCCCATGCTTGTTTAAACAAAAATCAAACAATTGGTGCATAGCAGTTTTGTTGCAGAATGCAGAAAACTGAACACAGAGGCTGGCGCTGCGGCGCGGCACAGTAGCTTAATACTGGCGCTGCGTGCGGCGCGAGTGGCGCTGCGTGCGGCGCGAGTGGCGCTGCGTGCGGCGCTGCGGCTCGGGCTGCGGCGCGTGTGGCGCTGCGGCGCGGGCTGCGGCGCTGCGGCAGTCGAGGCAGTTTTCTGGTTCAGACGGCAGCGAAAACCGACCCAAAACCTCCCATTTCATCGATTTCAACATACCATACCCAGATATTAGACTTGTTTAACTTACTAACACATACATATATGCTTATATAACAGTCAATAGCAATTATCAATTCCCAATTTCATGAACTCTAACTATTTTACGAATTTTATGTATTTACAGAAATTAAAGAGGAACAATGGAAATGAAAGACTATTCAGTGGTTCCATCATGTGTGTATGTTCGTATAACAACAATATAAGGGTTCTACAACCCAATCATGAACCAATTTGGCATAATCAAGAATTTCAACAAAACTCAGAGAACAACAATGGAGTTCTTTTGACAGAAAATGAAAATGAAGACACGAAGAGGATTTATACCTCTGTTATGGAGTAAGCTTGCTGATATCTCACAATGCTATTATGTATATGCTCTCAACTTATCAACTCAAACAAAATCTCAGCAATGTGAAATGGGAAGAAAGGAAGCCATATTTATAGAGAAAACAAGATACAGACAATGCAATTGCCTACTATTTCAAACTAACAGAAATTTGAATTGCATGCTAGATAAGAGGAAGTTGGTAGATAGTTGTTGAAAGCCATCATTAGAGCCACTCCTCATATAATTATTGCTAGCTAAGCTTGGGAGAAGAATGGGAGAATAGGCCTTAGCCTTTTTGCCATACACGTGAAGGAGAAGGAGGGTGACTATTATATTGGAACAAGGCCATATATCAGCATTCTATAATTTGTATATATACATAACACTTATGCCAAAATATGTTACATGTATATATACTATATAATTAGGCCACAATTATAGTTACAATGTAATTCTAATGATACTAACATGGATTCACATAATGTAATAAGTGTGAATTGTGCACATATAATTCATGTACATTTTTATCATACTGGTATAATTTAATCGGATGTTATCACATTACATTATCTCATGTATTATTAAATTGTATTACTCAACAATTATTTATAATAGATCCATGATACATTATTTTAATGTATATCCACACATCATTTGTCACCTACACATATCATAACATATAGTTACTATACATTTAATTCGCATGCTTGCACATATAATTTCTCATCTTATAAATTGAATATTAATTAATAATATACACATATCCTACATCAATCAATATAATTGTTAACCTCCATAACAATTTAATTAACCTTTATATGATTAACTATCATTTTGATATAAATCTTATTATATTTATAAACACGTTGCTCATTATTATTATGTTTCTTGCAATAATAATCACATATTATTAATCAATCCTCATTAGTATTTTATAACAGTTAATTAATATTCTTCGATTAACAATTAATATAGATTAATTGTTCGCTTAAATTAATATAATCATTCTTATATTACGTCACTGTGCCACACAAGGCAATCAACGAGTTTATCACAAACTCCACCAATTTCTCAATTATTATAATTATTCAATTATATATAATTGAATTAATTCATCTCATAACACAAAATAAATTCTCATTTCCATTAATATATTTATTTAATAATATATGGAAATTCTCGGGTATTACATCCTCCCCCCCTTATAAAAATTCCGTCCCGGAATTGCTACAAGGTTATACAAATAGATGGGGATAGTCTGTCATCATCCTATCTTCTAACTCCCACGTTGCCTCCTCGACATCGTGCTTACGCCAAAGTACTTTTACAGATGAAATAACTTTATTTCTCAAAGTTTGTTCTTTCCTATCTAATAATTGGACAGGAATTTCTTCATACGCCAAGTTCTTCTCCACTTGAATGGGCTCGTAAGAAATCACGTGCTTGTAGTCGGCCTTGTACGATCGCAACACGGAAATGTGGAACACGTTGTGGATATGCTCCACTCGGGTGGTAACGCAACTTTGTATGCCACTTCGCCCACTCGCTTTAGTATCTCGAACGGTCCTATGAATCTTGGACTCAATTTTCCTTTCTTGCCGAAACGAATTTTTCCCTTCCATGGAGATACCTTCAAGAATACGAAACTGCCGACTTTGAAGTCTCGGTCCTGCCGATGCAAATCTGCGTATTTCTTCTGGCGATCTTGAGCTGCTACAAGTCTGGCTCTTATCACTGTCACCACGTCTGCGGTTTGTTGAACTAACTCTGGTCCGAGTATTCGTCGTTCTCCGACTTCGTCCCAACATAACGGCGTTCTGCACTTTCTCCCGTAAAGAGCTTCGTACGGTGGCATGCCAATACTCGCATGGTAGCTATTATTATATGCGAATTCTACTAAGGGTAGGTGGTCATCCCAATTTCCCTTAAAATCCATCACGCAAGTCCTAAGCATGTCTTCTAGCGTTTGTATTGTTCGCTCACTTTGTCCGTCTGTTTGAGGATGATAAGCTGTACTCAACCTCAACTGCGTTCCCATTCTTTCTTGCAAACTCTTCCAAAAATTGGACGTGAAGCGCGGATCTCGATCAGAGACAATTGACACCGGCACTCCATGTCGTGAAATAATTTCTTTTACATATAGGCTTGCTAATTGGTTCAAACTGTAGCGGATCTTGATTGGTAGAAAGTGTGCGGTCTTCGTTAGTCGATCCACGATAACCCAAATAGCATCATAACCTTTCTGTGTAACTGGAAGTCCTACCACGAAGTCCATGGTAATATGCTCCCATTTCCACTCTGGTATTTCTAACGGTTGTAGTAAACCACTTGGCCGCTGATGCTCTGTTTTAACGCGTTGGCAAGTCAAGCATTTACTGACGCACTCTGCGACTTCCCGTTTTAAATTAGGCCACCAAAAATGTTGCCTTAGATCTCGGTACATCTTTGTGCCTCCCGGATGAACGGAATATGTCGTATTGTGTGCCTCGTGCAAAATCTCTTCCCTCAACTCGGTTACCGCTGGTACCCACACTCTCCCTTCAAATCTCAAAATACCGTCTTTATCCATTCGAAATTTTTCTTCCTCACTTTCTGTGATCCTCTTTCGGATTTTCTCACACTCTTCATCCTTTTCCTGAGCTTCCTTTACTCTATTCAACAACGTCGGACAAGCTTCCATTACAATTAACTTCTCACCAGACTTTTCTGGTCCTTTTACTTCTATCTCCAATTTCTCCATCTCTCTTATCAACTCTTCTTGAGTTGTTAAATTAAACAACTTCTCCCTTCCTTTCCTGCTCAGAGCGTCGGCAACCACATTTGCCTTTCCCGGGTGATAAAGAATATCGCAGTCATAGTCTTTGATTAATTCTAACCACCTTCTCTGCCGCATGTTTAACTCCTTCTGTGTGAAGATATATTTCAGACTTTTGTGGTCCGTGTATATCTCACATTTTTCTCCGTATAGATAATGTCTCCATATCTTTAACGCAAAAACTACTGCCGCTAACTCTAAGTCATGAGTAGGGTATCGTTTCTCGTAATCCTTCAATTGTCGTGACGCATATGCAATAACCTTGCCATGTTGCATGAGCACACAGCCAAGCCCCTTGTACGATGCATCACTATACACCACAAAATTTCCCGCATCATCTGGTAATGATAACACAGGTGTTTTGCTCAATCTCCTTTTCAGTTCTTGAAAACTTTCTTCGCATTTGTCGGTCCATACAAATTTCACCGTCTTTCTAGTCAAATTGGTCAACGGGGTTGCTATCTTAGAAAAATCTTGGATGAATCTTCGATAGTACCCAGCTAACCCTAGAAAGCTTCTCACCTCCGTCGGTGTTCTCGGTTGTTCCCAATTACTTACTGCTTCAACCTTCGCAGGGTCTACAGAGATTCCATTCTTATCCACCACGTGGCCTAAGAATTGAACCTTCTCCATCCAAAATTCGCACTTAGAAAATTTTGCATACATCTTCTCCTTCCTTAGTGCCTCCAAAATAATCTTTAGATGTTCGGCGTGTTCTTCCTCTGTCTTTGAGTAGATCAAAATGTCGTCGATAAAAACCACTACAAATTTATCCAAGTATGGCTTGAAAACTCGGTTCATCAAGTCCATAAATGCTGCCGGAGCATTAGTCAATCCGAATGACATTACCAAAAACTCGTATATCCATAACGGGTTCGAAACGCAGTCTTTGGTATGTCCTCGTCCCTCACTTTCAGTTGATGATATCCTGTTCGTAGGTCGATCTTTGAGAAACACTTTGCTCCCTTCAGTTGATCAAATAAGTCGTCTATCCTCGGTAGCGGATACCGGTTCTTGATCGTTACTCTGTTCAATTCTCGATAATCGATACAGAGCCTCATCGATCCGTCCTTCTTCTTAACGAATAGTACTGGTGCTCCCCAAGGAGAAACACTCGGTCGAATGTAACCCTTATCCAACAATTCTTGTAATTATATCATCAATTCCTTCATTTATATTGGCGCCATACGATATGGAGCTTTCGAAATCGGTGCCGTTCCCGGTGCTAAGTCTATTACGAATTCGATTTCTCTGTCTGGCGGAAGACCAGGCAGATAGTCCGGAAACACGTCTTGAAATTCATTAACTACGGATATATCCTTAATTTCTACTCCCTTTTTCCGAGTATCAACGATGTAAGCTAAATATAATATCCTACACATCCTTTCCTTAACAATTTCTTGGCCTGCATCATCGTAACGCAACACGATTGCTTAAGCGATGAGCTACCATAAAACACTACCTTAGACTTACTCGGAGTCTGAAGGTTCACACATTTGTTCTGACAGTCAATTATCGCAGCATGGTTATACAACCAATCCATTCCCAGTATTACGTCAAATTCTCCTAGTCTAATAGGAATCAAGTCTACGCTCAGTTCATGTTTACTAATATTTGCGCGACAATTTTGATAAACGTATTCTACAGGGATCACTTCCTTATTAGCAACTTCTATGATCAAAGGATTTTCTAATAGTTCTCGAGGTGTACTAAGTCTACTAGCAAATTCTTCAGATACAAAAGAACAGGTGGCACCCGAATCAAATAATGCATAAGCATTTATATCATTGATTGGGATTATACCTGACACCACGTCCTTCGCAGCCACGGCGTCCTGGACGGTCATGTTAAAGGTTCTGGCGGTTGGGCGGTTGGATTGTGCCGGTCCACCGATTATCAGCTTGTTGCCTCCTTGCTGATTACTACCCCCGCCACTTCCCTTCTTTGGGCAGTCCTTAATCCGGTGCTCTGTCGAGCCACAAGCAAAGCATCCTTGTATCTTTTTTGGTTTCAAACAGTTGGGCGAGATGTGCCCTTCCTGTCCGCAGTTGTAGCAAGTGCCACGTCCCTTCCAGCACTCGCCCTGGTGATTCTTCCCACACTTCGGGCATCCTTCAGCCCTCTTCTTGAAACCTCCACGAAAATTCCCTGATTGATTATTGTTGTTGTTTTTGTTGTTGTTGTTGTTGTTGTTGTCCCACTTTCTCTTTCCCAAGTTGCTTCCTCCGCTACTGCTTCCTCCCGTACGATTCTCTCCTCCAGTATTCTTTCCTTTCTTTTCTTTGTTATACAGACTTAAGGCCTCACTGCCACCTTCCGCAATGATTGCCTTCTCCAGTAATGTTGCAAAAGAATCAATTTGAAGAACTGATACCTTATTGAACAGCCATGGCTTCAACCCTTGTTCAAAGCGTCTAGCCTTCCTCTCTTCATCACCAACTTGGTGCTCCGCAAATCGCGCTAGTTCGTTAAACCTAGCCGCGTATTGCGCCACCGTCATCTCACCTTGTTTTAACTCTAGGAATTTCACCTCCATCCTATTCTTCATACTCTTTGGAAAGTAATTCTCGAAGAACAGTGTCTTAAACTTATCCCAAGCTATTATCCCTTCTCCAGCTCTTTGTTGATTAGCCTCCCACCAGTAGTTCGCTTCTCCCCTCATCATGTACGTGGCAAACACCGTCTTCTGATCTTCGCCTACGCTAGCTATAGTGAAAGCTTTTTCGATCTCTTTGATCCACGTTTGTGCGACGATTGGGTCGGTAGTTCCCTCGAACTCCGGGGGTCCTACACTCTTAAAGTCTTTAAAGGTTGTTACTGGCACAGTTTGAGGGTTCGGGCGAACGGGTTCATTGTTCCTTCCCCTTAAGGCTTCTCCTAACAAGTCTACCAGTTTCTGGATCGGGTCTACTTGTTCTCTCTCATTGTTAACGGATTCTTCGGGTGCAGTCAATCTACGTCTGGGCGGCATTATCTGCATCACAATTTTTCATTTTATTATTATTCAAGTATATCACTTAAGTATTTCTTTTAATACTAAAAGAATAAATTTATAACACGTTTCTAAAATCAACTCCATTTATATTCATATGCCATTTCATTACATGATTTTCCTAGCATACTGCTATAATGTTATCACATATATCCCCTAATATCACAAAAGACGGGGAATATACCAACCTACTACCATACTACCCCTCTAACAAAAGCTAACTCGGGGTTTACATCATCATCCCACATCTTACACAAAAGATCGGGATTACAACATAGTATATACAATACATAAAGACACAACTAGTACTACCTCTAGACTGACTAAGGAAATCTCATCCCATCATCCCGCGCTCCACTGCGCTCTTGTACTCCAACTGTGCTATATACGCAACCAGCTCTCGGCTCAAGGTATGTAGAGTCTGTCCCTGTTCTGCCGGGTAGTGGTACACACCATCAATCACCCTTTCAAAAGCTGAACGGAACACATACCCCATCTTGTTCATCTTTCTCTTCTTGCACCTGACCTCGTCCTCAAGGTCGTCAGCTCTCTCATTGGACGCTTCCCACTTCTCCTCGAAGTGTAACCTATCCATCACCTCCAACTCTAGCTGAGTACGGAGTGCCTCTTTCTCAGTATTCTCACTCAGCTCCCTCTGCTCAACCTCTTCTAGCTTCTCTGCCAAATCTACATTCCTAGCCACTGACCTGTGAAACAGAGTCCCCATCTGGATCCCTGCCTCCCTACGATAGGCAATCTCCACCTCTAACTCTTGCATAGCCAGCTTCCTCTGGTGGTCCTCGTCCCTCAGCTTCTGGAACTCAGACTCTCTCTCGTGGGCCTCTGCCTCCAGCTCCTGAACTCTACAGTCTAACTCTAGGATCCGCTCCTCATACTCTCCTAGCATCTGCTCCTCTATAGTAGCCTCATCAGAGTCCTCTACTGGCTCATCCTCCATCGGCTCCTCCTCTGGATCAGTCTCTATCTCAATCTCAATCTCGTCCTCGTCGTCAGACTCGAATGGTGCAACAGCCTGCACTGGTGTAGCCTCTAGAGGTGCCTCGTATACTACGTGTATATCCCTGGGCTCCTCCTCTGCAACTCTACTAGGTACCCCTGTGTCTGTCATCCTACACTCACAAACACAAGACAAGAAATAGCATCTCCATTAGAATGTTAAGAAAAATATAAGTTCATTGTATAGAATGAAGTTACATTTCATAACAGACTAAGTCTCTCAAGGAAAACTCTACATGAGTTTTATCTCCTTCCTAACTTCTAAGTTCGCCTAAGTTATAGTCTAAGGACACTCGTTCCTAAGGTTTATAACTACGGCTCTGATACCAACCTGTGACGCCCCCAAATTCCAGGACCGCCACTTGGTCTCTCGAATTCGGTTCATCACGTGCTCATGGTAATACATCACAATAATAATAATTAAATATCATACGATCACAGCGGAAAATCTATTCTAGAATAATTTACAATGATTTATTATAATTATTCCCCCAAGTCTCGCAACCTACAGTACTTAATAGATTACATAATAATATCAGTTAACGACTTATTACATAATCTAACTTAAGCTTAAACATAATCAAATCCAGTCTTACTACATCATCTTCATACAATATTAATATATTTAAAACATAACAGACATAAGCTAGTTGGTAGCTTTGCCCTTGCCCTTATCAACGCCCGAAGGTTCACCATGCTCTTCCTTAACTGAAATGTTTTAGGGAAAGCAAGAATGAGCACAAATTGCCCAGCAAGTAATATACAATAAGGGTGAGTAATAAGATTCTCAATTCTCGAAAGGGTATAACAAGATTTGATAGTTCAAGAATAACAAGAATATCAACAGTTCTCAATATCAGTCGCTAAGGACAGGATAATATCAATATGATTCAATAATAAGTCAATTCAAGATTTCAAATAATTGAATACTGAGTAGTCACTACGGACTATGAACTTCTACTAGAATTGACAGTCAATAAACTGATAATCCAACAAAAACAGGTACAACAGGTGATCAGCCTAAAGTACCCTTGTTATGCATAACAATCAACCATACTCAAGTGTGCACGTCGGTTCTCCGACAATTATATATTCCCTTCAAAGAAGGTTGTTCTTCTCAGTCAAATACCAGATCCCGCACCAATCAATTAGTTTGGGTTGCTTTTCAATAACATAAGTCCAGCCGAATCAAATGGCATAGACACTTTCACAATATTCAAGAACAATACTAAGTTCAACATGAATAATAGCTTTAATGAAATAAGAGTTCAAGTATGCTAATTCGATTCAACCGATTAAATAGGAAACTAGTTCGCAATACACAAGATAGGATACTTGCATAGTAAAAGAGTATAAGTTAGGAAACTTTCACAATCATAGATTTCCTTGCATAAAGTAAATGCGTCGGTTAGGATACTTGCACTTTAAAAGAGTGTAAGTAAGAGAACTTGCCTTTAGCGTAGTTTATCCATGAAAAGCAATCAACACTTTCAAATTCCTATCGTAATACAGTTACGTATATATATGATATTCATTAGTCATATAATTTAACTTCACATTTTCTCTTTGAATATACGATCAACACATAAGCTAAGTTTTACCTAGCTACACAGTTATATAGAATATAATTTCTATCCTTAACGTTCCTTCTTTAGAGTTTAAACGCATTCTCATATTATATAAGATCTCAACAATTAGCAAACATGCTTGCATATTATTAATATCACATAAGACCACAATCAATACTAAATATATTTCATTTTAGCAAGTTACGGCATCTCCTTAAGTTAACCGTCAAAATCGGGTTCAAGTAACATCATATAATATCGCGTAGCATGTATTCATATTTAAAGGATACTTTCATGCTTGTATAACTTTTCCAAATCCAATCGTACATGGTATAGGTTCTTAAGTTAATACTTAAAGCCATTCAAGGACACGAACTCATATGGTCTAACATGATTGCTTTTAAACACATAAGATATTCATATAACTTGTATTAGTCATGCTCATGAGTACTCGTATTGCATATATGTAGCTAGCATTGTTATTATCTTGAAAACATGCTTTGTTTATGCTAAACTTTAATCACGGCAACCAATCATGGTATATATATATGCATGACACATGAATGAGTCTAAGAGTACTATCACATGTGTCCATAAATATCAGAATTTAAATCTCCACATATCGTGTTAATGCTCATGTGCAAGGCTTGTATTTCTATTGGTGAATCTTACTAATAGAGCCTAACATGTTCATGCTTCCTTACGAACTATATAAACACAAGTTAAGGCTTCATTCATATATTTCAAAGTTATCTAAACATGCTCATAACATCAAAATGACTATATAGCATTTACATGATCATATCCACCTTCAAACTTATATTTTTGTTAGGAACGAGCACTAGTTAGGTTCACATGTTCACATTTTATTACGGAACCAATATAGATAAGCTAACATGCACTTCATGTGTCTCTAGGTGGTACTAACGTGCTTGCAAGGTCAGTATGTAAACATGCTCTATATATGTTAACGTCGTTTATGAAACTTTAAATTCGTTTCCAAACTATGTGTCGTTTGGTTAACCATGCATGCTAATATACTAAAACATGCTTACATTGCCTCATTAGGTTTATATATATGTGTTAATCATGCTCCCATGCTTGTTTAAACAAAAATCAAACAATTGGTGCATAGCAGTTTTGTTGCAGAATGCAGAAAACTGAACACAGAGGCTGGCGCTGCGGCGCGGCACAGTAGCTTAATACTGGCGCTGCGTGCGGCGCGAGTGGCGCTGCGTGCGGCGCTGCGGCTCGGGCTGCGGCGCGTGTGGCGCTGCGGCGCGGGCTGCGGCGCTGCGGCGTCGAGGCAGTTTTCTGGTTCAGACGGCAGCGAAAACCGACCCAAAACCTCCCATTTCATCGATTTCAACATACCATACCCAGATATTAGACTTGTTTAACTTACTAACACATACATATATGCTTATATAACAGTCAATAGCAATTATCAATTCCCAATTTCATGAACTCTAACTATTTTACGAATTTTATGTATTTACAGAAATTGAAGAGGAACAATGGAAATGAAAGACTATTCAGTGGTTCCATCATGTGTGTATGTTCATATAACAACAATATAAGGGTTCTACAACCCAATCATGAACCAATTTGGCATAATCAAGAATTTCAACAAAACTCAGAGAACAACAATGGAGTTCTTTTGACAGAAAATGAAAATGAAGACACGAAGAGGATTTATACCTCTGTTATGGAGTAAGCTTGCTGATATCTCCCAATGATATTATGTATATGCTCTCAACTTATCAACTCAAACAAAATCTCAGCAATGTGAAATGGGAAGAAAGGAAGCCATATTTATAGAGAAAACAAGATACAGACAATGCAATTGCCTACTATTTCAAACTAACAGAAATTTGAATTGCATGCTAGATAAGAGGAAGTTGGTAGATAGTTGTTGAAAGCCATCATTAGAGCCACTCCTCATATAATTATTGCTAGCTAAGCTTGGGAGAAGAATGGTAGAATAGGCCTTAGCCTTTTTGCCATACACGTGAAGAAGAAGGAGGGTGACTATTATATTGGAACAAGGCCATATATCAGCATTCTATAATTTGTATATATACACAACACTTATGCCAAAATATGTTACATGTATATATACTATATAATTAGGCCACAATTATAGTTACAATGTAATTCTAATGATACTAACATGGATTCACATAATGTAATAAGTGTGAATTGTGCACATATAATTCATGTACATTTTTATCATACTGGTATAATTTAATCGGATGTTATCACATTACATTATCTCATGTATTATTAAATTGTATTACTCAACAATTATTTATAGATCCATGATACATTATTGTAATGTATATCCACACATCATTTGTCACCTACACATATCATAACATATAGTTACTATACATTTAATTCGCATGCTTGCACATATAATTTCTCATCTTATAAATTGCATATTAATTAATAATATACACATATCCTACATCAATCAATATAATTGTTAACCTCCATAACAATTTAATTAACCTTTATATGATTAACTATCACTTTGATATAAATCTTATTATATTTATAAACACGTTACTCATTATTATTATGTTTCTTACAATAATAATCACATATTATTAATCAATCCTCATTAGTATTTTATAACAGTTAATTAATATTCTTCGATTAACAATTAATATAGATTAATTGTTCGCTTAAATTAATATAATCATTCTTATATTACGTCACTGTGCCACACAAGGCAATCAACGAGTTTATCACAAACTCCACCAATTTCTCAATTATTATAATTATTCAATTATATATAATTGAATTAATTCATCTCATAACACAAAATAAATTCTCATTTCCATTAATATATTTATTTAATAATATATGGAAATTCTCGGGTATTACATATATACTATATAATTAGGCCACAATTATAGTTACAATGTAATTCTAATGATACTAACATGGATTCACATAATGTAGTAAGTGTGAATTGTACACATATAATTCATGTACATTTTTATCATACTGGTATAAGTTAATCAGATGTTATCACATTACATTATCTCATGTATTATTAAATTGTTCACCATATATTCATGATGTCTCACTTTATTAAAATTAATAGTTTACAATATATTCATGATATATTATACAGTGTATACCCACATATTTATTATCACATAAGTATTATCATGCATTCATAACATATAGTTTTAACATAATCACATTATGCTTCATGTAATATATGGTTTCTATGTGTAATATATTCGCATTGCATTATATAACATAGTTTATGTATATACATGCATGGTCACACTTAAGTGTCTCTCTACACTATATAATATAGTTGTATTCCATATACTTTATATATTCAAGTATTGCACATTTGCACATATCAATTAATATAATCTTATTATATTAATCACTCACTTATTTGTTTTATTATTCATAATGTCAAATAAATAAACTATTTATCTCTTTGATTAATTAACAATAATATTAATTAATTTATTCCTCATTGATTATTAATTATACCAAATTAATAATCATAGGATTAATTATCACATTAACAAATATAAATCTCAGCACAATTATAAACAAGTGGATTATTATTATTATATTTCTTGCAATAATAATAATCACATATTATTAATCAACCATAGTTAATATCCCACAACAATCAATTAATATTCTCTAATAACAATTAACAATTAATTAATTGTTCACTTAAAAATTCTTCGTCAATTAATATAATTATTAATATTTTCCATCACTGTGCCACGCTAGGCTCTCAACGAGTTTATCGTAAACTCCACATTTTTCTCAATTGTCATAGATATTTAATTTAATATAATTGAATTAATCATTCTCATAACACCAAATCATTTATATTCAAATAAATTCTCATTTCCATTAATATATTTATTTAATAATATTAGGAAATTCTCGGGTATTACAATAACCCATTTTTCCTCAAATTGATCTTCCTAAGTTATCTCTACCCTTATTCTTTTTACTGCAAAAAAGGTTTTGAAGGGTTTTTTAGGAAAGATGCCAACATGTTTATACGTCGACGATTTGATTTGATTTAAACAGAGTCGCCAGTTGGTAGTTTTGAAAATGGTTGTACCAACTCAACCGAATTTGATTTGAAAGAAGCCCAATTGCTGGACACTGTTAAAACATAATCTTTGAAATCAGAGTTTTGAGTTCGGGGGCTTGGTTAAGTGTGGGAAAGGTGTTAGGCACCCTATGACTCCCGTGTAAACACGGTACAACAATCTTTTTAATATTTCCCTTAAAATTAGAATGCGTGAGTGAATGCTGTTTGAAAATTGGGCCCTTTGGTTGATTGAAAGCTTTACAGGCTTCGTTGAGCCTATATACGATTTGATTTGAAAATCAATCTTTGATTTGATTTGAAAAAAACATTATTTGATTTGATTTGCAAAAAGCTTTTGAATTGAATTGACAGTGATGTTTTGAAAGCTGGTTTTATCAAACCCTTACGCTGACATAGGAATTGAAGCATATCGCTACTCCCAATTTTATCTTTATAGCCTTAAGGCTGCATGCAAATGGTGATTTGTCAGGCTGCGAAGCATCCTCGACCACAGAAATATAAAGTGTCGGTCTCCTCAGGGGTATGAAAACCTATTGGATGGACGCTGACACGACAATCCATATTTTCATCTATGTTGAGACCTTAAATACGGATAACTGTTTTAAGGTCTGTGCATGTACATTTTACAGAAAAACTGGCAGGGTACATCTGTAAATCGAAGTTTGTCCATCATGGGAATCAGATTCTGATCAGTTTGATCATGAATCCCACGATTCCTAGGCTCACATATGAATAGCTAGAAAACCTGCACAGTTCAAATTTGTACAGAAGTAGATAAATATCCCGAAGTAGCCAGAACCAGGGATTCATTCAGTAAATCCCGGTCCGCACGGCCGAAGCGTCTTGTTCCCACTAGATAGTGATCTAAGGGACGTGAGGTTACTTTTGAAGCTGAAACTATAAAAATAACTAGATTTAAAAAAATCTTAGCCATTATAGCTTCCAGGTTCTATCGAGACCTGTTTGAACTGTTGAAAGCTAGAAGTGGCGAGATTTGGATAAATCTAGTTCGCCTGCAGAAATGTCAGTGCAAATTCATATACAAATGAATGTTAAATGCAGCAGTTGAATAAATTGAACAAAGCAATATATATAGTTAGATATATAAAAGTTGTAAAGGGTGATGGGTTTTCACTCGCAAGCCCGGACTAGAATTGAAATATATATGTAGATATATATATATTGACACAAACGTAGTCGATCAAGACTGGAAAGATGACCAGTGATGATGAAGGCTGCTTATATATGCATAAATATATATAAAAGCAGTAAGGGAGATGGGTTTTCACGCCTGTGCCTGGACTGAATTAAAATATATACATATATATATATATATATATATATATATATTGACAAAAATGTAGTCAACCAATACTGGTATAAAGACCAGTTATGGTGAAAGTCGCTTACATATGCGTAAATATATATATAAGCGGTAAGTTACCTCGGATTTGACATCTGGGCTTGACAGAATTGAAATGTTAGTACATAAACAGTTAAATATGTACAAAAAAAGGCCAAACCCGGACTGGGAAGACAACCCAGTCCGACAAAGTTGCCAAAACGGTGTGTGCTAGTGCATTGAAGCTACTGGTGACGGATCGTCAATTCGAGTTGTAGAAATGTTGAAACGGAGTTTATGTACAAAAATGTATCAATTTTAGATGAAAACGGCCACGGAACTAAGTTCCGGGCATATTTAAAAGATAAAACTTGATGTGCAGGTGTAAAACAGTGCAAAGTAGTAGTATTGACTTCCTGATCGTAAAAATACTGACAATGGGCTGCACTATGGGCTTTTTGCTGAATCATAGGCCTTAAACGTCCAAATCTACTGGTGGTTTTTTGATATGTGGTAGGATATGAGTATATCTATGTGTTAGAGTGAAAATATTTGGGTTTGGAAGAGGTGTAAAAGTCAAAAAATCAGTCAGGCAGGGCTTCGCTGCACTTCTTGCTTATTAAAATGAGAGGGGGCTGCCCCACTATATATAGAGGGGGAGCCACACCTCTACATGCGGCTTCCACAGGTAGAGGTGCGGCCACTCGAGGTGGGTCTCGCGTTCCCGGCTTGGTCGTCTTGAAGTACGTGCAGTCCGAGTAATGCGATGTTCGGTCGAAAACTTTCTAACTTCTGATCGGAGCGTCCGTTTGAGGCGTGCGATACCTTTTCGGAAAGCTCTCGCCGAGAGTGTTGCAATGACATAGGGAAAAAACATTTTCCAGGTCCAAAAAGATGGGTTCATAACCAGGTCTTCGATTCCCCATAGTTTGTCTGTTGAACTGTCTTGCATTGTTACCACTCGGGATCGTCGTTAGGGTTCATTCTAACTTTGGCGATATCAATTTGGCTTGAGTTTGACCAAGTCAGTTGCAAGTTGGTAAAATAACCGTTGTACCCCTCCCGGGGATGCCTGTAGTATCGATATGGTCGCTGGTTGACTAGCTTTTCCAAATAAAAAGGTTATATGGATCCGTGTATATTGGGAGTCACTAGGGATCAAGTGTATATTGGGAATCAGTATTTCCAAAAAGGTGTTAACATATATATATAAATATATATAAGATTTACAATATATACGGTTATATATATATATATATATATATATTATATTTTTAATAATTTTATAATTAAAATAAAGAGTTTATTTTAATCTTGGAATGGGATTTCATGCAATTTAAAATTGCCCATTAAATGATACTTATATATATGGAATGTTTTAATTCATGATATGAATGTTTATTTATTGATGCATATGGTGATATATATGATAATAAATAGGGTTGATTATGGTTTATTGACCAATGTGATTGGATTTTATTTTAGTTGAATGTTTGAATGAATGAGTTTTATTAAATGGGGTCTACGTACCTCGTCTTCTCTAGTTTTTTCTTGATGTAAAATTCTATCTCTCTTATATGTACTTCCCCTTGACTGCTGATCAAGGTTTCTATTTAAATTAAATAGTTTAATGTAATAGAAATAGTTAGAATTATTTTGAAGAAATTGGAGACCAAGGAGCAAGGAACGCGTGAAGACCCGTTTGTAATGGAGCCCGAGTTTAAATATAATAGTTACGTTTAAATTTAAATTCTTACACTCCTAGGTTTGACCGTTATGTTCACTTGGTGGCTCTAGTGAACCAAACTAGAATAAAAGTTCATACTCAATCCGGGTAGAATATAGTATTCTATATGTGCATGCTATTATTATATATATTATATTGTATGCAAACATGCTTCGCATGTTTTAATAAAATGACACATATTTTATATATATATATATATATATATGTGCATGCGCGCTAAACAAGATGAGATAAATAATAACAAACTCGTCAAAGAAATTATATTAAGTCTAAAGCGTTCAGAGATATTTGGAATATCGAACATCGCCTTCTAGCATGATAAATTAATAGAGTATTAAATATTTAATACAAGTTTGTTATGCTATCCACAAGTCAAGTATTGCGTATTTAATATATTAATTTAATCACATTTGATGCTTATCAAGAAAATTGAACAATATTATTTAGTTGTGCTATCCATAAGGACAATATTTTTCTTTTTTGAATTTATGGAAGTGCTAGATTGGACTTAAGTTAAATCATTTTAGTCCGGATGTGCACACACTTGACCATTATGATTTAAGAGGCAAAATAAAAAGGAGTTACATGTTGATGTAATTGACAAAGAGTTGTCTACCTATTTATTTATATATCGTTTATTGTGCTATCCACAAGTCTATATACATTTGAAATGGGATACTTATTCTCACTAGAAAATCTTTAATTAGATGTTGCCGAACTATATAAGACCTAATTTATTTTGGTATAGTTTGAAGAAAATAGTGGGAGATACCAATTTAAAATAAGACCTAATTTATTTTGGTATAAAAAGTTAATTAAATGAATGTTTGCTAAAATATTATCTTTTCACATACAAAAATTTAAAAATGTCAAAATCACTAATTTCACTGCGTAGCATACTTGATGCTAACAAACTGACCGGACCGAATTACACGGACTAGTTATGGAATCTGAGAATAGTTCTCACTGCTGAAAAGATTTCTTATGTCCTAAATATACCTGTTCCTTGAACTGTTCCAGAAACAGCCTCTAAGGAAGAGATTGCCACCATTGTAAAGTGGCAAGATGATGCATCTGTGTCTCAATGCATCATGCTCGCATCCATGAATAACGAGCTTCAGCGTCAGCATGAAAACATAGATGCTCCTACTATGTTGCTTCACCTGAAAGAGTTGTATGCTGAACAAAGTAGGACTACTAGATATGAGATATCTAAGGAGCTCTTTCAATCTCGAATGACCGAGGGCACCGCCGTTAAGACTCATGTCCTAATGGTGATCAATCTGATTGAACGTCTTTGACAGCTTGGGTTCGTCATGGATGGGGAGTTGAGTCAAGACTTAGTCTTGCAGTCACTCCTTGAGACATTCTCGCAGTTCGTCGTAAATTTCTACATGAATAAGTTAGATGTCAGCTTGCCTGAATTACGTAATATGTTGAAAACTGCATAAGATCACTTCCCATCCAAAAAGAACCATATCTTAATGGTGGATTCTTCTAAGAAAACGAAGAGGCCCAAGGTATCTTCTGAAAAGAAGAAATCTAAGAAGGCTAAGGGCAAGGTGAACTTGAAGGAACAAAAGAAACCTGATATACCTAGCAAAGGAATGTGTTTCCATTGTAATGAGCCGGGACACCTGAAGAGGAACTGCAAGAAGTTTCTGGCAGAGAAGAAGCTTGGAAAAGCTTCGACTTCCAATCAAGGTTTGTTAATTAGTGGAATTAATTTTTCTGAAAGTCATAATTCTACTTGGGTATTGAATACCTGCTGTGGTTCTCACATATGTAATACTGTTCAGGGACTGGTCAGAAGTAGAAAGTTGAACAAGGATGAGATTGTACTAGGAGTGGAAAATGGAACAAAGGTTGATGCATTAGCTGTAGGCACTTATTGTTTAGCACTGCCTATGGGCAAGTTCATTTATTTAAATAATTTTTATTTTGTTTTGAATATCATTAGAAATATTATTTCAAATTATGTATTAGATATGGATGGATTTGAAATTATAATAAAGAACAACAGTTGTTCTATTTATAAAAATAATGTTTTATATGGTATTGGTAATTTGCGAAATGGACTTTACATACTTGACTTGCATGAAAATATATTTCAAATAGAACAAATTAAGAAAAGGAAAAGAGATTATGTTAATTATACCTATATATGGCACTGTAGACTCAGTCATATCATTGAAACAAGATTCTCCAAGTTGCATAAGGATGCGCTCTTAGAGCTATCCGATTATGAATTATATCCAACTTGTGAATCTTGTCTCATGGGTAAAATGACTAAATCTCCTTTTAGTGGAAAAGGATAAAGAGTTATAGAGTCGTTAGTGTTGGTTCACACATACGCTTGTGGACTTATGACAACGAATGCATGGGGAGGGTGTTCTTATTTTATTACTTTCACTGATGATCACTCAAGATTTGGATATGTGTATTTAATGAAATACAAATCTGAATCATTTGAAAAGTTCAAAGAGTTCAGAAGTGAAGTAGAGAAACAAATGGGCAAGAGCATTAAGATTCTTCGATCAGATCGAAGTGGTGAATACTTAACCAATGAGTTTCTCGATTGTCTCAAAAAAATGGTATAATCTCACAATGGAGTATCTGAAAGGAGAAATCAAACATTGTTGGATATGGTTCATTCCATGATGAGTTTTTACTGATCTTCCAATATCATTTTGGGGTTATGCCTTAGAAGCGGCTGCATATCTACTAAATAAGGTCCCCTCAAAATTCATCCCCAAGACTTCATATGAGATGTGGACAGGGAGGAAACTTGGTCTTAAACATGTTAAGATTTTGGGATGTCCAACGTATGTGAAAATGTTTTAAAATGATAAGCTTGGGACAAGATCTGATAAGTGAACGTTTGTGAGATATCCTAAAGAAAGTTTGGGATACTATTTCTACAATCTTACTGAGCAAAAGGTGTTTGTTGCGAAACACGCTGCCTTCTTGGAAAAAGAGTTTACACTTGAAGTGGCTAGTGGGAGGAAAATAGATCTTGAAGAAATTCAAGAACCACAAACCTCTACAGATCAATTGGATGTACCTTTCCAAGTAGAGACACCTACTGTACAACACTATTCGTAAATCTGGAAGAGTACTGAAGATACCTGAAAGGTATGAATTCGTCATAGAGGATGACGATGAGGTACACGTCATGAATAATGATGACCCATTGAATTATGAGCAGACTATGAGTAATTAAGACTCAGAGAAATGGTAGATGACCATAAAATTTAAAATAGATTTTTGAAGCAATGCTCAAGTCCATTTAGATTTTACTTGCGATTGCAGCTTATTATTACTAAATCTGGCAAAATGGACGTGGAGACGCCCTTCCTCAAATATACATTATTAGAAGAGAATGTATGTATGATACAGCCAGATGGATTTGTTTTAATGGTTGAAGCAAATCATGTATATGAGCTACAACGATCTATTTATAGACTGAAGCGAGCTTCTCGTAGATGGAACATCCGTATTGATGAGACAATCAAAGAGTTTGATTTTATCAAAAACAAGGATGAATCATTGTGTACAAGAAGGTTAGTGGGAGCGCTATTTAATTCCTTGTATTATATGTTGATGATATATTACTGATAGGGAATAACATTCCTATGCTACAATCGATCAAAATAAAGTAGTATAAACATTCCTCCATGAATGATTTGGGTAGAACATCCTACATTGGGGATATAAATATGTATAGATAGATTGAAAATGATGTTCAGCTTAACCCAAGGAACGTATATTCATTAAATGTTAAAGGCGTTTAGCATGGCAAACTCCAAAAGTGTATCATGATGATGTGCTATTGAGTGTATCTCTCTATAATTGTCCTTAATAAAAGAGAGATCGCATGAGTTACTATCATGTATGCAATGAAATATACGAGACTTGATGTTGATCAGTCAAATTTTGGAGAAAATCATTGTAAGATAGTGATAAACATCTTAAAGTACTTAACTGACACTAAGGATGTCATCATAACGCATGATGGGTCTGAATTAAACTAGAGGACTAAACAGACTCAAGTTTTCAGGCTGACCAAGATGACAGCAAAACCACTTTAGGGTAAGCCGATACCTTGAAAGGAGGTGCAGTGAATTGAAAAAGTTTCAAACAGCAAAAGGTTGCTGGTTTAGTGAAAAGACAAAGTATATAACTGTAAGTGAAGCTGCAAGTTGATATTTCAGATGAAAAGTTCATTACAGAACTAGGAATAGTTCCTAAGTCTCATCTTGAATCTAAACATGTGTTGCGGCACTTTGATTAAAGAAATCATTGAAAGAGGAGACGTCACCTTAGAGCGTGTAGACTTGCAAGACAACATTGCAGATCCATTTACTAAAACTTTAACACAATAGCAGTTTGATCGTCACTTAGAAAAGATGGGTATGAGATACCATGGCGATTGGCTTTAGTGCAAGTGGGAGATTGAAAGTAGTATGCATACAAGTCAATCATGTATGATGATAAAGCATCTACTTTGGAGATGATCTTATTTATTTATTAATAAAAATATTAACTTATTAAAGGTATTTAATTATCTACATAATGCTGTTTTTATAATATGTAAATAACCCATAGTTTTAAGCAATGCTTTTATAATCATGATGATGATTATGCTAATGAGATCCAAATTCTTAGAAAGCTTAAAACTAAAATAGTTCCCAATCATTGGATTACTAAAAAGGAGATTAATAAATCCGGATAGGTTGGTACATATGTTGCTTGCTTATTGGATGAGGATGATTGATCTCATGATCATTTGTGTGGAGACACTAAAGCAAGTATGTAGGTGTTTATTAGAGAATAAGTTCACTGAACTTGACTCGCTATGGAATACCTAATGGAGTTTTACTTGCTCGTCACTAGGAATTTCTAATGGGATAGTAGTACAAGTGATCCTTGGACTTGAGATCATTATAGTATCTTGTGTGTAATGAATTATACTTTAACTTATTCCTTAAGAACTTTAGGGTATATCAAAGGATATGCTTGGGTATAATAAGTTACATATGGAGATAATGAATGGTCAATAAAGAATCTACCACTTCTAGTAAAAGAAGAGATATGTCCTATGTGATTCGTTAAATGACAACCCAGTAGTCCTTGGCCAAGGAAGAATAAAATTAGAAAGGAGTTTCTAATTTGCATTATTTGGAGTTGTGCATTTACTAATCGAAATACATAAAATTAAATAAAATAAGACTTGACAGAAATTTCATGTCTTATATTTAATTGAGACATTGTATGGTGGAAGGATTGAATTGTACGGTAACTATTTACTCACAGGTTCTTTTATGATTAATGTTAAAATCTATATTATTTGGGAAGTCGTTGATCGTTGGGGAGGCTTATCCCTATTGTAGAATAAATATTATTTTTTTTAAATAGATTATTAGTTTAATTTATTTATTTAAATAAGATTAGAATTGTTCTAATTAATTTATTCACAACCGGTTTAATATGGAGAACTTAAAGGGTCACACCATAAAAGAAAGAATAATTATTTAAGAAGGTAATGGCATAATCGTAATAATGCATTAAGTGTAATTAATTTAATCTATAGTGATAGAATAAATTAAATAGCTTAATGTTTATTATTTAATATTTTGAAAATATTAAATATAAATTAATAAGAGGAGTTTTATTAATATTATTACAATTATTATTATTTTAATTTCTAAAGGAATTTAGAATTAATTTAATATTAGTACTCTCATTTATTCCTAATAAAATTAGGAGATATATTAATTAAATAAATTTAATTAATTATTTCCAATGTGGTTGGAAGCCTAAATTAATTAAAAGAATTTAATTAATTAAATGAAACCCCATGTCTAATAGGATTAGAAGGGTTGACCAATATCTCTATAAGGGGAGTCTTATAATAGATAACAGTTGATGCAATTTTAATTGTTGGAGAGTACTCCTTTTCTATAGAGGATAGAAAACTAGGGTTTAGTCAATCACCCTCCTTATTGATAATTCCTCTTCCTTGGTGGATCACCTCTAGAGGCCAAACACTTGGGTGGCTAACGTTGATCAAAGGAAGGAATCTAATCCGAAAATTCAAGGAGATCACGAAGAACAAGGAGTTGAACTCGTACCTGTGGAAGATTCGTTCTACAAGGGTATGATTCTATAACTTCTTATTTATTGTTTTAAATTAATAATTTGCATAAAGGATGATCTGGGTAATGGTTTTGTAGAAATTTTTTAAACTCTTATATACCATGCTTCTGCTAATTTTTGAATTTGATTGCTCCATGATTTCGTACAAACCCAACAGAAATAAGTTCAAACAAAATAACTTATGACGTTAATGATAGTGATCATGGATTAGAAGATATTGATGAACCTAGACGTAGTAAACGTGCTAGAACATCAAAATCTTATGGTTCGAATTTTCTTACTTATTTGTTAGAAAATGAGCCTCAAACTTATAAAGAAGCAGTATCGAGTCCTGAAGCTCCATATTGGAAAGAGGCTGTAAATAGTGAAGTTGAATCCATTCTGCACAATCATACGTGGAAATTAGTAGATCTCCCACCAGGCTCTAAACCACTTGGATATAAGAGGATATTCAAGAAGAAAATGAAAAAAAGATGGATCTATTGACAAATATAAAGCAAGACTTGTAATAAAAGGATGCAGACAAAAGGAGGGTTTGGATTATTTTGATACTTATTCTCCTATGACAAGAATATGCTCAATTAGGATGTTAATAGCCATTGCAGCTATATATACCATCCTACTACCATACTACCCCTCTAACAAAAGCTAACTCGGGGTTTACATCATCATCCCACATCTTACACAAAAGATCAGGGATTACAACATAGTATATACAATACATAAAGACACAACTATTACTACCACTAGACTGACTAAGGAAATCTCATCCCATCATCCCGCGCTCCACTGCGCTCTTGTACTCCAACTGTGCTATATACGCAACCAGCTCTCGGCTCAAGGTATGTAGAGTCTGTCCCTGTTCTGCCGGGTAGTGGTACACACCATCAATCACCCTTTCAAAAGCTGAACGGAACACATACCCCATCTTGTTCATCTTTCTCTTCTTGCACCTGACCTCATCCTCAACGCTCTCTCATTGGACGCTTCCCACTTCTCCTCGAAGTGTAACCTATCCATCACCTCCAACTCTAGCTGAGTACGGAGTGCCTCTTTCTCAATCTTCTCACTCAGTTCCCTCTGCTCAACCTCTTCTAGCTTCTCTGCCAAATCTGCATTCCTAGCCACTGACCTGTGAAACAGAGTCCCCATCTGGATCCCTGCCTCCCTACGGTAGGCAATCTCCACCTCTAACTCTTGCATAGCCAGCTTCCTCTGGTGGTCCTCGTCCCTCAGCTTCTGGAACTCAGACTCTCTCTCGTGGGCCTCTGCCTCCAGCTCCTGGACTCTGCAGTCTAACTCTAGAATACGCTCCTCGTACTCGCCTAACATCTGTTCCTCTATAGTAGCCTCATCAGAGTCCTCTACTGGCTCATCCTCCATCGGCTCCTCCTCTGGATCAGACTCTATCTCAATCTCGTCCTCGTCGTCAGACTCGAATGGTGCAACAGCCTGCACTGGTGTAGCCTCTAGAGGTGCCTCGTATACTACGTGTATATCCCTGGGCTCCTCCTCTGCAACTCTACTAGGTACCCCTGTGTCTGTCATCCTACACTCACAAACACAAGACAAGAATTAGCATCTCCATTAGAATGTTAAACAAAATATAAGTTCATTGTATATAATGAAGTTACATTTCATAACAGACTAAGTCTCTCAAGGAAAACTCTACACGAGTTTTATCTCCTTCCTAACTTCTAAGTTCGCCTAAGTTATAGTCTAAGGACACTCGTTCCTAAGGTTTATAACTACGGCTCTGATACCAACCTGTGACGCCCCCAAATTCCAGGACCGCCACTTGGTCTCTCGAATTCGGTTCATCACGTGCTCATGGTAATACATCACAATAATAATAATTAAATATCATACGATCACAACGGAAAATTTATTCTAGAATAATTTACAATGATTTATTATAATTATTCCCCCAAGTCTCGCAACCTACAGTACTTAATAGATTACATAATAATATCAGTTAACGACTTATTACATAATCTAACTTAAGCTTAAACATAATCAAATCCAGTCTTACTACATCATCTTCATACAATATTAATATATTTAAAACATAACAGACATAAGCTAGTTGGTAGCTTTGCCCTTGCCCTTATCAACGCCCGAAGGTTCACCATGCTCTTCCTTAACTGAAATGTTTTAGGGAAAGCAAGAATGAGCACAAATTGCCCAGCAAGTAATATACAATAAGGGTGAGTAATAAGATTCTCAATTCTCGAAAGGGTATAACAAGATTTGATAGTTCAAGAATAACAAGAATATCAACAGTTCTCAATATCAGTCGCTAAGGACAGGATAATATCAATATGATTCAATAATAAGTCAATTCAAGATTTCAAATAATTGAATACTGAGTAGTCACTACGGACTATGAACTTCTACTAGAATTGACAGTAATAAACTGAAAATCCAACAAAAACAGGTACAACAGGTGATCAGCCTAAAGTACCCTTGTTATGCATAACAATCAACCATACTCAAGTGTGCACGTCGGTTCTCCGACAATTATATATTCCCTTCAAAGAAGGTTGTTCTTCTCAGTCAAATATAAGATCCCGCACCAATCAATTAGTTTGGGTTGCTTTTCAATAACATAAGTCCAGCCGAATCAAATGGCATAGACACTTTCACAATATTCAAGAACAATACTAAGTTCAACATGAATAATAGCTTTAATGAAATAAGAGTTCAAGTGTGCTAATTCGATTCAGCCGATTAAATAGGAAACTAGTTCGCAATACACAAGATAGGATACTTGCATAGTAAAAGAGTATAAGTTAGGAAACTTTCACAATCATAGATTTCCTTGCATAAAGTAAATGCGTCGGTTAGGATACTTGCACTTTAAAAGAGTGTAAGTAAGAGAACTTGCCTTTAGCGTAGTTTATCCACGAAAAGCAATCAACACTTTCGAATTCCTATCGTAATACAGTTACGTATATATATGATATTCATTAGTCATATACTTTAACTTCACATTTTCTCTTTGAATATACGATCAACACATAAGCTAAGTTTTACCTAGCTACACAGTTATATAGAATATAATTTCTATCCTTAACGTTCCTTCTTTAGAGTTTAAACGCATTCTCATATTATATAAGATCTCAACAATTAGCAAACATGCTTGCATATTATTAATATCACATAAGACCACAATCAATACTAAATATATTTCATTTTAGCAAGTTACGGCATCTCCTTAAGTTAACCGTCAAAATCGGGTTCAAGTAACATCATATAATATCGCGTAGCATGTATTCATATTAAAGGATACTTTCATGCTTGTATAACTTTTCCGAATCCAATCGTACATGGTATAGGTCCTTAAGTTAATACTTAAAGCCATTCAAGGACACGAACTCATATGGTCTAACATGATTGCTTTTAAACACATAAGATATTCATATAACTTGTATTAGTCATGCTCAGGAGTACTCGTATTGCATATATGTAGCTAGCATTGTTATTATCTTGAAAACATGCTTTGTTCATGCTAAACTTTAATCACGACAACTAATCATGGTATATATACATGCATGACACATGAATGAGTCTAAGAATACTATCACATGTGTCCATAAATGTCAAATTCTAATTCTAGTCATAACATACCAACGTTCACGTTCAAAGCTTATACTTTGTTAGTATAGTTCATTAATAAGGTCTATCATGTTCATGCTTCCTTATGAAACCTACATATGTAAGTTAACATGCTTTTCATGTATTTCAAGGCCCTATAAACATGCTCGAAAAGTCAGAATGTATACATGCTTCATATATGTTAACGTCGTTTATGAAACTTTAAATTCGTTTCTAAACTATGTGTCGTTTGGTTAACCACGCATGCTAATATACTAAAACATGCTTACATTGCCTCATTAGGTTTATATATATGTATTAATCATGCTCCCATGCTTGTTTAAACAAAAATCAAACAATTGGTACATAACAGTTTTGTTGCAGAATGCAGAAAACTGAACACAGAGGCTGGCGCTGCGGGGCGGCAACAGTAGCTTAATACTGGCGCTGCGTGCGGCGCTGCGGCGCGGGCTGCGGCGCGTGTGGCACTGCGGCGCGGGCTGCGGCGCTGCGACGTCGAGGCAGTTTTCTGCGGTTCAGACTGCAGCGAAAACCGACCCAAAACCTCCCATTTCATCGATTTACCCAGATATTATCCTTGTTTAACTTACTAACACATACATATATGCTTATATAACAGTCAATAGCAATTATCAATTCCCAATTTCATGAACTCTAACTAATTTATGAATTTCATGTATTTACAGAAATTGAAGAGGAACAATGGAAATGAAAGACTATTCAGTGGTTCCATCATGTGTGTATGTTCATATAACAACAATATAAGGGTTCTACAAACCAATCATGAACCAATTTGGCATAATCAAGAATTTCAACAAAACTCAGAAAACAACAATGGAGTTCTTTTGACAGAAAAATGAAAATGAAGACACGAAGAGGATTTATACCTCTGTTATGGAGTAAGCTTGCTGATGCTACTATAGAAATTCCTTCTGAACTAAATAGACAATCACAGTATACTCTCTTCTCTTAGAAATATTTCAGCAATGAAATGAAGGTGCAGGGAGTTCCTTTATATAGAAGAATGAATACACAGTCCAAGCTTCTAACTCCCAAATCAAACTAACGGATTGTCAAATTGCATGAAGGTTATAGAATGGTAGGTATTTAGTTGTTAGAATCCATCATTAACACCACTCCCTTGCTCATCATTGCTACAAGGCTATGGAAATTTACTGAGTTTAAGGAGAAGCAATAGGCTTAGGCCATAATGGCTGTGCACGTGAATGAGGGAAAGGAGGGTGACTATTATATTGGGACAAGCCAAGCAAATCTCAGCATTCTCACAAATGGACTATATGCTACACTTATGTTATATATTATATGTACTCTTAGGTTATAATTACAATGTTCTCCCCATAATGTAATAAATGCAATTTGAATACATATAATCTATGTACATTTTATCTTACCGATATAATACAATCGGATACTACCACATTACATTATATCATATATTATTAAATTGTATTACTCAACAATTATTTATAATAGATCCATGATACATTATTTTAATGTATATCCACACATCATTTGTCACCTACACATATCATAACATATAGTTACTATACATTTAATTCGCATGCTTGCACATATAATTTCTCATCTTATAAATTGAATATTAATTAATAATATACACATATCCTACATCAATCAATATAATTGTTAACCTCCATAACAATTTAATTAACCTTTATATGATTAACTATCACTTTGATATAAATCTTATTATATTTATAAACACGTTGCTCATTATTATTATGTTTCTTGCAATAATAATCACATATTATTAATCAATCCTCATTCGTATTTTATAACAGTTAATTAATATTCTTCGATTAACAATTAATATAGATTAATTGTTCGCTTAAATTAATATAATCATTCTTATATTACGTCACTGTGCCACACAAGGCAATCAACGAGTTTATCACAAACTCCACCAATTTCTCAATTATTATAATTATTCAATTATATATAATTGAATTAATTCATCTCATAACACAAAATCATTTGTATTCAAATAAATTCTCATTTCCATTAATATATTTATTTAATAATATATGGAAATTCTCGGGTATTACATATTCTCTACCTATCCATTATACAAATGAGAAAAGAATCACCTTCTCATCATACATATAGCGAATAGCGCGACACCGACATTTCAATAATTATCAATGTGATAAACTAAGTAGTCGTTAGACCAAGCACAAAACCCCCGCCCATACAAAGGTTTGTACAACTTAGCTATCACATAAGTCCTCAATTGAAATCCCACATAATCCTAGCTCCCTCAATATTCGATACGAATTTCATTTAATCCGTATCTACAATTCACAACTCTTTCCTGAGTTTAACTCGTACTATTTCATACTACCACTGTCATACAGCAATCCTACTATAAAGTTTTCAATCATATGATTGATCAAATGTCCTTTTATGACCTCATCAGATCACGTTGTGATCTCATAATAAAATCGTATTATATTACGATTCTTTTCTATGTTATGATCGTTTTGTTTTATGATCTTCTCTCCCTTTATACTTTTAGTCTTTTAGACTCTATCTATTCATTACTACTGTTCATCTTTTTTATCAGAGTTAGGTAACTCTGGATCTTTATTACTTGTCAGGATTCTTCTTTGAATCTTATTGACTTACCAATACCTTGCCCAAATTCATCGCTTAGAACTTAAACTCTATTTGAGTTTATTCCTATTCCTTATCTCTGTGGTTATAGCCTAAGGTACCCCTACCTAAGGTTTATAACCTACAGCTCTGGTACCAACTATAGCGCCCCCAAATTCGAGTCCCCAGAACCTCAGACCTGGTACGTTACGATGTATCATTTCTATAACTATTGCAGAAGATATAAACATAAATTGTTTATACAATAAACTTTTACACATAATTCCCAAGGTCTGTAACCTTAACTTAATACATGCATTCAATATCCTACATGACATACAATGTCCTTTGTATCCTATACTATTACTATTTTAACCGTATATTAATTCCATCCTGGAACTCCAAAGTTTCTTCTTTAATCTGAAATGTTTATCATGATATAACAAGGATGAGCAACAAGTTTGCCCGACAAGTTTAAGTTCAAATGAAGATATATAATGATTGAAAAGAATAATAAGCTGACAAACTTTTAACAATATACGAATTGTGAAAGAACATGAATCAATAATGCTGAATAGCCAACAATGAACATGAATAAATTCAACTAAACCTTATGGTAATGAAGGTGATAAGCCTTTCATACCTGATGAAAATATGCAACATGCACTAAGTGCGAATCAATAATCAATATAGATATGATATAATCAACAATGATTAATCAAGAACATGCTTTACAATAACAACTCGAGTTCGAGTTAGGAAACTTGCTTAATTAAAAGTATAGTTCGAGAACTTGCATGTATCGTTGATTACAGTTACGCAGTCTAATTTAATCGTTTTATTGAAAAGACCTATCAATTATAAGATATACCTTTCAATTAGCTTAAATATCTTATTCCATAATTCTATTACTATACTATCTAACATTTAAACACATAGTCAAATATTAGATATCCTCAATACCATACATATAAACAAGTATAAACCTAGCACACATCGAGTCTTTAATAATATTCAATATAGTATACTGAGTGGTTTCGCATAAATATCTAACAAATTAGTTTCCGTCTCGTCTACACTATTTTCACAGTGAGTTAGATCGGTTACTAATTCGTAGATACGTTCCCCATATGAAGGAGTCGTTTAGCCCAGCTACTATACATCAACTATTAAAGAGTACGACTGTACTACCTTAGACTTAACACTACTGTATCATATAACTTGTGAATTAAAACTTAGTCTTTCATTTCATAAGTCTTTTATAATTAAGTAAGCCGAATACCCAATCCAGCAACCTGGATTCAGATTGAATTTCAATTTAGTAACTAATTCCCAATCCAGCAGACTGGATACAACTGACCTCCAATTCAGCAAGCCTAGATTCAACTATCATCCAATCCTGCAAGCCTGGATTCAACTAACATCAAATCCAGCAACCTGGATTCAACTGTCCTACAATCCAGCAACCTGGATTCACTAATCCTTCAATCCAGCAACCTGGATTCACTAATTTTTCAATCCAGTAACATGGATTCCTCTTTTTAACCTAATCATCTTATTATTTTTTTTATCTTTTGTGCACATATAAATACATGTATTTCATACACAAAAATAATTTTTCAGGAATTTTTCAACTTCCTTAAGTATTTTTCAAAAATTCATTTCTAGTTAATTTCTTAAGAAATTTGCTACCTCACGCTTAACTCCAAAAATTTCCAACTCTTGGCGGAATCTTACACATGTTATCTTGAGCCTCCAGTTTAAATTTCGTGGCCATCAAAGTTATACAACTCCGGTTATAGCAATTTTTATCAGAAAAATATAAATATTAAAATAGTCATAACGTGCTCAATTTCAGTCAAAATAAGCTCACTTTTGGAACGAAGCTACTTCATCTCATATATTTTCATGCCCCAAAAGGCCGGAATTTATTACACAAATTAAGTGGATGAAATTGTCACTACGAAATCTGGACAGATTGCTTTTTGTCATTTTTTGTTTTGGTGTCCTTTGCTAAAAATAGTCCACCCGGAAATCTATAACTCCTTTTTCAGTGATTCCACTTGAAAATGTTAGAAGACTTGTATATCTAACTCTAAAAATTTACCACACCCAAAAATTCAAAATAGAATGGGAGATATGGTCTTTTGAATTTCAGGTTACGTTTTCTCAAAAATCTGATTTTATAGTCTTTGTATTTTGTAAGAAAACTTTCATGATCTATTGATTAATCAAACGTTAGCCATCATAAACCATCATAACACATACTAATACCTCTAAGACTCATGGATCTACCATGATCCATGATCTATGTCATCAAACTTCCACCAAATCAAAGCAAATCATAATTTATGCTAAAAAATCATGATTTTCTAACTTTTAAAATATAGTTCCCTTTTTCTTCCTTTTGATCTAACTTTTGATCATCAAAAGTGATAGATCTATACATAACACATTTATTACCATGTAGATCTAAGGTTTTGGAGTTTTAAAACCTTAGATCTCCATTCCATCAAAACAAATTAAAAAAAAGAAATAAATTAGTTTAGGATGTTTTATACCTTTTATGTGCAAGCTTTTCTCCTTCCATGGCTACCTCCTTCTCTCTCTTTGCCTAATACATGGCTGATCTCTCTCTAAGTGGCGGGTTGGAAGAAGAGAAAGGTGAGAGAAGATTGCTTCTTATTTCCTTTTTCCTTTAGTAGGTAAAAATAATTTTTAGGAGAGAGAGAAAGTTTAGATGATTTGCAAAAGTGTATAGATATATCATTGGTATATCTATATTATCTTTCCACTTCTCTCTCTTCCTCCATCATTAAGTTGTGACTTGTAAGCTTTAGTTTACTTGCTAGTTTGGTTAAACTTGGTGGATGAGTAAAAATTGGACACATGTGGGGAGTATGTAGGGAGTTAGTAAATACAATCATTAACTCACATGCCCATCCTCTCCCTTCCTCTTTGGGCCGAAATTTGGGCCTTCTCCCCTCATTTGGTTTAATTCTTTTGCCTTATCTTGCTTATCAAATGTCCAACAATGTCCCTTATAATTGGGCTAAAATCTTGGGCTCCAAATTAATTACTTTGGGCTTGATAATAAAATATTTGGGCTATGTAAATTAACATAGTCCACTACTTTTAATTATATCCTACCCTAATCATTTAATTAGGGTTTCTATTCACTAAATTGTACATTAAATCCTTATTCATTAACATTTAATTACTTAACCCAATTAGACTTGCTTTAATAAAATTAATAAATTGAGATAATAAACTTAATCTCTTAGGTTAGTAAAAATTCTAAAAACTAACATCCTTACATATTATAACCCTTAGGTTATTTAAATTTCCATACCTAATTTATATATTAGGCTACATTAGTTTCTTTTATTTGCTTATTATATAATAAACAAATATAAGCAATCAAATATTATACATACCCATACCAAATAATTTAATACTTTGAGAAATGTCCCACAAATCTCATACTATAATTATTCTTATCATTCCTCTTGCGAAAATATGTATGTCACATCACTAAATATATATATGTTTACCTATACATATACACATTTTAAGTATTCAAATCAAACCATGTAGGTTCTTTAAAATTTTTAACTAAATCCTCAAATTCCCATCTAGGTTTTATTCCTTAACCTTTATTTTAATCATTTAAAATCTTATAAATTCTCGGGTTGTCATATGCAGCATTCGTACATACGCATATGTGAAAGTGAAATTTTTGAAAAGATTTGAATGCGGCCTAAGCCCTCTACTGTTCCCAGTAGAGTCGCCTCTTGTCGATGTCGAAAAAAAAAACTCGTGGGTCGGGTCACATCCCGAATCTTTCTCTCTTCCTAAGTTATGTCTACCATTACTCTTTTTATTTGTGAAAAAGGTTTTGAAGGATTTTTTAGAAAAAGGCCAACATGTATAATGTCGATGATTTGAACGTTTTAAAGAGTCGCCAGTTGGTAGATTTGAAATGGTTGTACTAACTCAACTTAGTTTTGTTTAAAAAGAGGCCCAATTGTTGGACACCGTCTAAACTTGATCTTTGAAAACAAAGTTTTGAGTTCAGGGGCTTGGTTAAGTGTGGGGAAGGTGTTAGGCACCCCACAACTCCCATGTAAACACGGTACCACATCTTTTCAATATTTTCCTTTTAAATCTGCAATGTGTGTGTGAATGCTGGAAGAAAATTGGGCCTATGTTTGATTGGAAGTATATTTACGCATCGTTGAACCTATATACGAAAGATTTGATTTGGTTTGCAAAAAGTCTTTGATTTGATTTGCAAAAGCTACTTTTTTCCGATAAGATTATTGAAATGATGTTTTGAAAGAAAGTTTTCAAACCCTTTTGCTAACATAGGAATTAAAGCATATTGATACTTCAGTTTTATCTTTTCAGCCTTAAGGCTCAATTTGAATTGTGATTGTCGGGCTGCAAAGCATCCTCAACCACAAAATATATATAAGTGTCGGTCTTCTCATGGGCATGACAGCCATCAGAGTGACTTTGACAAGATAATTCATATTTTCACTATGTTGAGACCTTAAATCTGGATAACTATTTTAAGGTCTTTTGTATGTACATTTTTACAAAAAAAAACTGGCAGGGTACATTTGTAAAGTTAAGTTTGTCCATCGTGGGAATCAGATTCTGATCAATTTGATCATGAATCCACGATTCATAGTCTCACATAGGAAATCTAATAAACTTGCACAGCTCAAATTTGTACAGAAATATATCCAAATATCGCCAGAACCAAGGATTCATCAGTAAATCCTGGATCGCACATGGCTGAAGCGTCTCATTCCCACTAGATAGTGATCCAAGGGCCGCGAGGTTGCTTTCATAACTGAAACTAGAAAAAAAATTGCTAGATTTAAATAAATCTCAGCCATTCTAGCTTCCCGGTTCTGTCTGGACCTATTTTGAACAGTTTGAAAGCTAGAGTTGGCGAGATTTAAAGAAATCTAGTTCGCCCGCAGAAATGTCAGTGCCGATTCATATCAAATGAATATTTAAAGCAACAATTTTATAAAATGAGTAAAGAAATATATATATATATATATATATATATATATATATATATATATATATATATATATATATATATATACGATAGCTATCAAGGACGATGTGTTTTTACTCCGATGCCCAGACTGGAATGTAAATATATATTTATAAAAGTTATATAAAAGCCACGGAATGATCCAAGTTGTACAGAATGTAAATATATATAGAAAAGAAAGAAAGGGCGGTGGGTTTTCACTCCGATGCCCAGACTTGAATGAATATATATATATATATATATATATATATATATATATATTTATAAAAGCTGTATAAAAGCCACGGAATGATCCAGGCTAGACAAAATGGAAATATATATGTATAAAAGCGGTAAAGGGCGGTGGGTTTTCACTCCGAGGCCCGGACGGAAATATAAATATATATATATATATATACATATATAAAAGCAGTAAAAATACCACAGAATAATCCAGGCCGAACTGGAATGTATATATATATATATTTATAGTTAAATATAGACAAAAAATAGTCAAACCGGGACTGGGAAGATAACTCAATCCGGTGAAAGGTGCGTATTTATGTATATATATATATATAAATAGTAAACTACCGCGGATTTGACATCCGGGCTTGACAGAATTGAAAATTAGTATATATACAGTTAAATATATACAAAAAAAGCCAAACCCGAACTGGGAAGATAACCCAGTGCAGCGAAGTTGTTGAAAACGAAGATATTATTATATAAAAGCTGTTAGAAGCGACGGATTGTCAAATCCTAGTTGTAGAAATGCCAGAAAATGCGTTTAGGTACTAAAATGTACCAAAAGTTAACAAAAAGGGCCACGGAACTAAGTTCCAGGCATATTTAGAAAACAAAACTTGATATGCAAGTGTATAACAACGTAATGAAGTAATATAAACTTGCTGATCGTAAAAATACTCACAATGGACTGCTACACGGGCTTTTTGCCAAATCGTAGGCTTTAAACGTCCAAATCTACCGGTTAATTTTTGATATGTGGTAGTATGTGGGTATATCTACGTGTTAGAGTGAAAAAATTTGGGTTTGGAAGACAAAAAAATGGCTGGAAAACCAAATAGGCAGGGGTTCAGAGCGTTTTTGATTTTTTTTTGAAATGAGCTGGGGGTGAGCTCATATTTATAAACCTAGGAGAAGTAGCTCTACCTGCTACTGCCGCAAGTAGAGGTGGGGCTCCATGGGGCAGGGCCCACGTGGAGGGTCCGATTGCATCGAAGTACATGCACTCCGAGCAATGCGATGTCAGATTCAAAACTTTTTAACTTTTGATCGGAGCGTCCGTTTGAGGCATCCTATACCTTTCCAGAAATCCCTCGTCGAGCGCTTCTGGGAAAAAACCTTTTCCGAGTCAAAAAGACGGGTTCATAACCGGGTCTTTGATTCCTCGCAGTTTATCTATTGAGCTGTCTTGCGCTGTTTCCACTCGGGATCATTATTATGGTTTGTTCTGACCTTAGTGTCTTCAATTCAGCTTTAGTTTGACCAAATAGGCTAAGAGTTGGTAAAATGACCGTTTTGCCCCTCCTGGGGTTGCCCTTAGTGCTGGCATGGCCTTTGGCTGACTTCTTGGGGTTGTTTCCAAGGTTTGGGTCCCATTTAAGTCTGTTTGTCCTCAATGTTATCTCTGAGGCTGACTTGGTTCTTCTAGGTTTTCCTCTGAAGATGTTGTGATGTTTTTGGATTGTTTTTGAAGTTGACCTGACCTCCCGGGTTAAGACCGGGGCTGACCTGTACCTCCCGAGCTGAGACCGGGGCTGACTTATACCTCCCGGATTGAGACAGGGGCTGACCTGTACCTCTCGAGTTAAGACCGGGGCTGACCTGTACCTCTCGGGTTGAGACCAGGGCAGACCTGTGCCTCCCTGGTTGAGACCGGGGCTAACCTGTACCTCCCGGGTTGAGACCGGGGCTAACCTGTACCTCCCGATTTGAGACCGGGGCTGACCTGTACTTCCCGGGTTAAGACCGGGGCTGACCTGTACCTCCCGGGTTGATACCGGGGTTGATCTGTACCTCCCGGGTTAAGATCGGGGCTGACCTGTACTTCTCGGGATAAGATCGGGGCTGACCTGTACCTCTTGGGTTTAGACTGGGGTTGATCTTTACCTCCCGGGTTGAGACCGGTGCTGACCTATACCTCTCAGGTTGAGACCGAGGTTGACCTGTACTTCCCGGGTTGAGACCGGGGCTGACCTGTACTTCCCGGGTTGAGACCGGGGCTGACCTCTACCTCCTGGGTTGAGACCGGGGTTGAATTGATGGCTCGGTATCGAGACCGGGGTTTAGTTGATGGCCTGGTATTGAGAACGGGGTTTAGTTGATGACCCGGTATTGAGACCGGGGTTGATTTGAAAAAACAGTTTTGCCCTCCTACAGTGTTACTAACAGGGAAACGAAATTTCGAGTGTCTACAATTGGGATAAGTCCCTAGTCGGCTATGTATTTTGCTTTTCTGTTGTGTGTAAACTAGTGATCTAAAATGAATCACTAGATATGTATATATAGACTTTCAACGTGATATACAAATTTCTGTCTATCAAACTGAGTTATTTAATTATTGAACTTGAATTCATATTTAGTTATTTTTTATATTTAGATAAATGGCACCCAGAAGAAGACCTCGTGGAGAAATTGAAGAAAAACTGGTAGAGGCAGACCCCACCCAAACCCTGGTAAATATTCTGGTAGGAGCTTTGCTAGGAAAACAAGCCAAAGCGCTACCAACTAAAGCAAATAACCCAACCACAACCCAGTTTTAAGATTTTAAGCAAGTGGGACCACCAAAAATAAGGGAACAGATGAGCCAATAAAGGCTCATACTTAGATTATAGAGATGGCGAAAATGTTTAATGTAACCAAGGTGAATGATGACCAAAAAGTGGATTTTTTCACTTTCTTTTTGAAGGAATAAGCTAACCACTGGTGGGAGGCAAACAAGGGTAGAGCGGAAGAAGGTGCCATTACTTGGGATAAGTTCAAGGAGTTTTTCTTTGCCAATTATTTTCCGACTTCAATGCAGGATCGCATGGAAGTTCAATTCTTGGAATTGAAACAAGGTGGGTTGACGGTATCACAGTACACAGCCAAATTTAATGAGTTGGCTAGGTTTGCACCACATCAGGTAGATACTGAGGTAAGAAAAACAAGAAGATTTGAAGAAGAACTGAAACCCCAAATTAGGAGCAAGATATCGGTGTTTCAGGGGAAGACTTTCTCGAAAATTTTGAAAAAGGCCATTATAGCTGAGAAGGAAGGAGAGGCTTTATTACAGTTTCATAAGGAGAAGAGGATTAATACGGGAAAGGGGAGCACAAGTGGGAGTTATAACAACAACAACAACAACAACAACAGTAACAACAATAAGAGAAGGTGGGAGAGTTAAAAGGCGTTGACCGTTCAGTTTGGCATTCTGGGTAACCTAGAAAAACAAAAGCAGTGTCTGACAAGTTCTTTAAAAGCTTAGATCATGATTCTTGGTGATACCTAGACTCTCTAAGTGCTACAACCTTGTAACCTGATAGTTAGTCTACAACACCCTACCACTAAACCACCTAACCTATGAACAGGCTGCACGATATAAGGCCAGCAAGTGTGTTGACCGGCCATGGAATCTTGTAGAGATGTTTTTAGACACTGAAATGACCATAGGTCTGTACTCTTACACTAACACTACAACTTCATCAGATTTTCTTGCCCAGAAACGAAACGGATAGAAAGATAAATCGAGTCAAACGAGGGCCCCGGTCGTTGACCGGCCTATTCTTGAGCTATCCAAGAACACCTGAGGCGACAGAATCCTTCGCTAATAGCCTTTAGCGACAGGTTAATTTTGAAAATTAATAATAATAATTAAAATAAATAGAAATAAATACTAAATAATTAATAAATAAATCTAAAGATTCATATTTAGTTATAATAAATAGTTTTTAATATTTTGACATAAAATTTTATTAATATTTAATTTATTTAAATATTAATGATAATAAAAGTATTTAATAATTATATTAAATAAATTATTTAAAAATACTATTAATAGTTTAAAAATAATTTTAAATAATAATAAATTATTTAAAAATGATATTAATGATTTAAATATCATTATTAATAAAAATAAATTATTTAAAAATAATATTGATGATTTAAAAATCATTATAAATGGTTATTAAATATTTAAAAATGATATTAATGGTCTAAAAAACATTATAATTGGTAATAAATCATTTAAAAATTATTTTGAACCTTTGGAAATTATTATAAATAATAAATAAAATATCTAAAATGATATGAAAATTTTTGAATAAAGTTTATTGAAAAACTAACTCGATAGCTATTCAACAAAGCGATAAAATACCGAACGGACACTAAAATCAACACATACACTAATAGTTTAATTAGAAATTAGTTATTATCATTTCTAATGACTGCTATAAACACATATATAGGTTGCGTGAACACATTCAAACAGCTTAAGTAGTTGATCTTTACAAAGGCAAGTTTTTCTAACTTCATTTAATTTTTATATTAAATGTAAGTCTTATATATTGATATACGAATTTGTTATAAACATTATTCGTGATATCTATGATTTAAAGAGGGTTATGACTTATTGTTCAAGAATAACCAAGCCATATAAACTGTTATTTGCATAAAATATATTTGATTTGATATCAAAGCATAGACTGTGGTGAACCAATGTTGTTTGGTACAAATATATAAACTGATACTATCAATGACCGACAGTTCTACACTGACCGGGTAGTTATCAATGATCGAAAGTTTTACACTGATCGGGTAGTTATGATGTTGTGGTAGGATGATATGCATACTTCTAGAATGTTTTGTTGAACAAATCAACCCGGGTTACTAAGTCTATATGACTGACAGAAACTCGTAATGTGTGGGGTTTGGCAGATCAAACCTTAATATATATATGGAAAAATATTCTGAACTATATGTTCTTTCAATTCAGATATTGTGTGAGTATAAATTGTAAATATTTAAAACTTGCTGAGCCTTTTAAAGCTCATCCTTGGAAATGTTATTTTCCTTTGCAGCCGCATCCCATACTCCAGGAAGCTCAAACAATCATCCTTGTGGATAGAGAGTAATTCTATAACAATGGGTTTTTTTGTAATTAGTAATATCCCGATGTAATGGTTGGACTATATGTAACCAAATATTATTATTATATTAGTTTATCAGTTGAGTAGATTTACATTCTTAATAGTAAATAATAACAAGTACAGTATCTTTATGAACTATACATCTGAATGAGGGTATTGAATGATCTTAAGAGTTTTGTAAGCACTGAGGTCTCCCCTCGGTTCCAAGAACAATCTTATCATTTGTATTGTGAATGTCAGATAGATAGGAATTATTGATATGTAAGAAATATCTGTAAGATCATAAATCTATACATCCAAGTGAGGGTATCCAGATATAGTAATTGTTCTGACTAGAACTATTACCTGATTGGGATACTGTGAATTTTGGATTTATAGAAGTTATTGTCTTATAGAATATTTACATGAGCACCAAATCTGCTACAGGAAATATAGAGGATTTAGGGGCATCACAATTTGGTATCAGAGCCCTAGATTAGAAACCTTAGGAGGAAACCCTTAGGCTATAACCTCAGAAGGATTAGGACGATATAGGAGGTAGTAAGAAGATAAGCTCAAATAGAGTTTATAAAGGATGAATTATAGGGGGAAATTATTAGGAAAAGTTAAAAGATAAGAATACTAATAAAATAATAAATAAAATAAGTTGTGATTATTATATACTAATCAATTTTATCAATCTGATTGTATGATAGCAAATGAGTGCAACTAATTGTGGTAGAACCAGTTATTAATGCGGTGCCTTTGCAGGTAATACCCCCCAACCAGGCTTGGATGGAGGGGTAGGTTCGAATACAACAGTTCCAGTATCACAGTCTTCGATTTCCCGACCAGGACCAAGTGTTAATCAAGAGGTCCAGTAGCTGGAGAAAAGGATCCAGAAGTGAGAAAGAGATTTGGAAAAACTAAAGAATAGGCTAGCAGCAAAGAAGAAGGAACTGTAGGTTAAGGAATTTTAGAATATAGCTAGTGATAGGGATAAGTCACTAGTCAACTATGTATTTTGCTTTTCTGTTGTGTGTAAACTAGTGATCTAAAATGAATAACTAGATATGTATATATAGACTTTCAATGTGATATACAAATTTCTGTCTATCAAACTGAGTTATTTAATTATTGATCTGGTATTCATATTTAGTTATTTGTTATATTTAGATAAATAACACCCATAAGAAGACCTCGTGGAGAAATTAAACAAAAACATGTAGAGGCAGACCCCACCCAAACCCTAGTAAATATTTTAGTGGGAGCTTTGCAAGGAAGACAAGCCAATGCGCTACCAGCTGCACCTAATAACCCAACCACAACCCAGTTTAAAGATTTTAAGCAAGTGGGACCATCAAAATTTAGGGGAACAGATGAGCCAATATAGGATCAAACTTGGATTACAAAAATGGAGAAAATGTTTAAAGTAACCAAGGTGAATGATGACTAAAAAGTGGATTTTCCACTTTCTTTTTGAAGGAAAAACTAACCACTGGTGGGAGGCAAACAAGGGTAGAGCTGTAAAAGGTGCCATTACTTGGGACAAGTTCAAGGATTTTTTTTTGCCAATTTTTTTTCCGACTTCAATCCAGGATGGCATGGAAGTTTAATTCTTGGAATTAAAATAAGGGGAGTTGACGGTATCACAGTATACAACCAAATTCAAGGAGTTGGCTAGGTTTGCACCACATCAACTAGATACCGAGGCAAGAAAAATAAGAAGATTTGAAGAAGGACTAAAACCCCAAATTAGGAGCAAGATATCGATATTTCAGGGGAAGACTTTCTCGAAAATTTTGGAAAAGGCCATTATAGTTGAGAAGGAAGGAGAGGCTTTATTACAGTTTCATAAGGAGAAGAGGATTAATACGGGAAAAGGGAGCATAAGTGGGAGTTATAACAACAACAACAACAACAATAACAACAACTGTAACAACAATAAGAGAAGGTGGGAGGTGGCTTTTCCAAACAACCCCAGGAAAAGAGGATATAACCCTAGCAATAATGCCAACAAAGGAGGAAACAACAACAACAATCAGAGAATTGAACGATGTCAGATATGTGGGAAGAGTCTCAATGGTGCATGTTATTTTAGAGGGACGAAGTGTTATACCCGCGGAGAAGATGGGCATTATTCCAACTGGTGTCAACAAAAGAAGGAGAGGAGCAAGAATGTTAAATGTTTCAACTGTGGGGCAGAGGGTCATGTGTCTAAGTTTTGTCCAAAACCCAAGAAGGTGAATGTGGTAGGAGGTCAAAATTTCAACAATAACCCCGGAACGGCGGCCGCAGAAGTTGCTCAGAATGGTCCGAATGAAAGAATGTTTAACATGACCGTGAGGGATGCTGTTGTGACACAAGACGTGGTGACAGGTATTATACCAATTGATGCCGTAAATGCTTATGTGTTGTTTGACTCTGGTGCTTCATGTTCGTTTGCATCTGTTGATTTTGTTATGAGATTAAAAATGCCATGTGAAGATCTAGAAGTACCTTTCAACGTAGAAATTGCTAATAAAGAAATAATCCCTGTTCATACAGTACATAAGAATTTTAGTGTAGAAATTCAAGGGCAAAAGTTACCGGTAAACCTTATTCCTATACAACTAGGGGAGTTTGATGTAATCTTGGGTATGGATTGGTTGGGTAGGCATAAGGCAGTGATTGATTGTAAGCGGAAACAAGTAAGTTTAAGGACAGTTTTGAAAACAAAAGTAGTATTCAAGGGAAGTTGTTCACTAAAGCAAGTTCGGTGTTTAGCAGTTATGCAGGCTAAGAGATTGCTTCGAAAGGGTTGTACAGGGTATTTAGCCTATGTTGTGGACACAAGGAAAGAAGGGGGAAAGCTAGATCAAATCTCTATAGTAAATGAGTTTCCGAGACGTATTTCCAAATAACCTACCTGGTCTTCCACCTGACAGAGAGATTGAGTTTGTGATTGACCTTGCACCTGGTACAACACCCATTTTTAAGGCACCTTATAAGATAGCACAGGTAGAATTGAAGGAGTTGCATGTTCAGATGCAAGAATTTTTAGACAAGAAGTACATACAACCTAGTGTTTCACCATGGGGAACACCTGTGTTGTTTGTAAAGAAGAAGGATGGGACGTTAAGATTGTGTATAGATTATCGGGAGTTGAATAAGTTGACCATAAAAAATAAGTACCCCTTACCAAGGATTGATGATTTATTTGATCTGTTAAAAGGAGCCGAGCATTTTTTGAAAATCAACATACGATCAGGTTATCATCAACTGAAGGTAAGAAGAGAAGATGTGCCAAAGACCGCGTTTAGAACACGATACAGACATTATGAGTTTCTTGTGATGTTCTTTGGGTTAACAAACGCACCAGCAGCTTTTATGGACTTAATAAATTGAGTGTTTAAGTCATTCTTAGATAAATTTGTGGTGGTGTTTATTGATGATATCCTAATATACTCTAAAACACGGGAGGAACATGCAGAACACTTGATAGAGGTATTAGAGATATTACGAAAGGAACAACTCTATGCAAAATTTTCCGAGTGTGAATTTTGGTTAGAGGAAGTTCAGTTCCTAGGTCACGTAATTAATAAGAATGGGGTGGTAATGGATCCGACGAAGATAGAAACAATCATGAATTGGGATCAACCAACAACGCCAACAGAAGTATGCATTTTTCTTGGTTTGGCAGGGTACTATCTTCGTTTTATAAAAGATTTTTCAAAAATAGCGACCCCGCTAACCAATTTAACTCGAAAGACGGTGAAGTACATTTGGACAGACAAGTGTGAGGAGAGTTTTCAAGAATTAAAGAAATTGTTGAGTAGGGCACCAGTACTATCATTACCAGATGATACTTGGGTCTTGTGGTTTATAGTGATGCTTTACACAGGGGTTTAGGATGTGTGTTAATGCAACATGGAAAGGTGATCGACTATGCATCGCGACAACTTAAAGATTGTGAGAAAAGATATCATACTCACGATCTGGAGTTAGCTGCGGTAGTTTTTGCTTTGAAGATTTGGCAACATTATTAGTATGGGGGAAAATGTGAAATATACACAGATCACAAAAGTATGAAGAATATTTTTACACAGAAGGAGCTGAATATGAGACAGAGAAGGTGGTTAGAATTAATAAAGGACTTTGATTGTGAAAACCTATATCATCCTGGAAAAGCCAATGTAGTTTCCAATACATTGAGCAGAAATATTCAAGAAAGGTTGAATGTCATCACAAACAACGAGGTACTGATAAAAGAGTTTGAAAAACTCGAGATTGAAGTAAGAGCTCCAACTAACTCTAACCAAAAGTTATTTATAATAGAGACAGCCTTAACTTTATTGGATAAAATCAAAGAGATGCAGGAGAAGGATGAAGCATGATAGAAGTGTAAGGACGAGATAACTCAGGAGAAGAACATCAAGTTCCGACTGGATAAAGCGGGAGTACTAAGGTATGAGGATAGAGTTTGGATTCCATCGGTACCAATACAGAAAGATGAAATCTTAACAGAAGCCCATAGTTCTAAGTTTGTTGTGCACCCAGGTAGAAGTAAGATGTATAAGGACTTGAGTCAACATTTTTGGTGGTCGAACATGAAAAGAAAGATAGCAGAACAGGTAAGCCAAGTGTCTTATATACAAAAGAGTTAAAGCTGAATATCAAAGACCGAGTGGATTACTACAACCTCTACCGATTCCTGAATGGAAATGGGAGCACATTACCATGGACTTTGTGGTAGGACTTCCTGTCACCCAAAAAGGGCACAATGCCATTTGGGTAATTGGTGATCGTCTCACCAAATCAGCCCATTTTCAACCAATTAAGATTATTATAATCTTGATCAGTTGGCAAAGTTATACATAAAAGAGATTATCTCTAGACATGGAGTTCCTGTATCTATAGTATCAGATAGAGATCCACGGTTCACTTCAAATTTTTGGAGGAGTCTTCAGACGAACTTGGGAACCCAGTTGTAATTGAGTACATCATATCACCCACAAACCAATGGACAAAGTGAGAGAACCATTCAAACGTTGAAGGATATGTTGAGAACCTGTAATATGGATTTCAAAGGTAGTTGGGAGGATCAGTTGCCTTTAGTAGAGTTCACATACAATAACAGTTACCATGCCAATATTGGAATGCCGCCATATGAAGCCTTATACGGTAGAAAGTGTAGAACCCCGTTGTGCTGGGATGAAGTTGGGGAAAGGAAAATGCTTAGACCTGCGCTAGTTCAGCAAACTACTGAGAATATCCGAATTATACATCAACGGTTGCAAGCATCTCAAGACAGACAGAAGAAATATGCAGATTAGCACATACAGCTACGAGAGTTTAGTGTTGGAAGTTATGTCTTTCTGAAAGTATCTCCTTTGTAAGGCAAGATTCGTTTTGGTAAAAAGGGAAAGCTAAGCCCGAGAATCATTGGCCCATTTCAAGTATTAAGGAGAATAGGTGAAGTAGCCTATGAAGTAGCCCTACCCCCAGAGTTAGAACACATCCATAATGTGTTTCATGTGTCTGTGCTACGTCTGTATAAACCTGATTATAAGCACGTGATAAACTATGAACCTGTTCAGATAGAGAAAGATTTATCTTATGTAGAAATTTCGGTACAGATAGTTGATTGAAAAGAATAGGTGTTGAGAAATAAGGTTATATGTGACGCCCCAAAAATAGGTTCAATACTAAACCCATTCGGAGTCGCCAAATACATGGTACAGAATTCAAATACAATCTTTAATATCAAACGGTCGTGCAAAATATGACCACACAACTGTGAATGTCAATACATACATATAGAAAATATAAACACTCAAACTAAGTCCTCATTACATTTATTATCACACTATTTTACAAAAAAAATATAGTGAGGACTTCTACAGTTCTAACTTGGACCATCACTCCATTCCACAACTAGTACCCGCGATATTCTCATTTCTTGAAGAGAACAATAGAAGAAAAGGGTGAGCTCAACTAGCCCAGTAAAGAATATTATGACTAAGATAATAAAAAATAATTTATCGTTAGTCTTCAATACATCAGATAAAATATTATGGACAGCAAATTTTAGATCAACAACTGTAGCGGAATTAACAATTCATTAGAAGAGTTACGTAGAGAATGATGTCTACTATCTTCTATGATTTAAAAGTTCATCATCAATATTTTATCCCTATAACATCAATCAATATATATCTCAAATCAAATATTCATCTTTGCACTACGGGCCAAAGATATTCATTTGTATCACCAGTGGTCATGTTCATCTCAACACCTGTCCATCTTTGCACTACGGGCCAAAGATATTAATCAGGTAATCATTCATTTTTGCACTACAGGCCAAAGATATTCATTTGTATCACCATTTAAGACTGAGGATAATAAAAAATATTTTAAAGAACGAATCCAGTGAGATAAAGGACAAGAATTAGGGATTCGTAATTTAGTTTATCCAAGTTCAAGAATACTCCATAATAATCAATTGTGAAGCAAAATTCAACAATGAAGATCAAAACATGGATACAATCAAAGATAATTTGGACAGAAAAAAATATAATTTTTTTTTCTCGTGAATAGTAACTCATCATGAAAAGATAAAAATTTTATAAAAAATTTAGACCAATATTCCAGTGAAATGATATTAGATGAAGCGCAAAACTCAAAGAAATTCTGATAATTTCAAGAATTATAGAAGCAATACTTATCGTGGTAAGTTCAAATTTAGGAATATGAAATAAAATATTATCACTTTCATAATATGGAATATGAAAGAAAATAATATTCTTTAAGAATATTAAAAGAAAATAACATCATTTACGAGAAAAATAATATGATTTACCTTAGTAAAATACTAGATTTGACTGGAATATCGGATATTTTATTGAGAAAAATCTTGCACCGTAATCCACACTCAAACTATCCTTATACTCGCAAGAAATATGCTCAATATTATAGAGAGAAAATTTTCTGATTCTGGTGTGATTTTCATTTCTAACTAAGCACCCTATTTATAGGAAAATGCCAGAACACCAATGTTGACTTTTTATACACACAGATGAATTTTTCAAGCCACCACCTTTGAAAATAAAGACTCAGCACACCAAGGATGATTTCAACAGAGCCTCCACCAAATTCAATTCTCACATGTTTATATATAATATATATATATATATATATATATATATATATATTAAAATATTTATAATTATTAAAAGAATTCTAATTCCATTTTTTTTCTCTTCCACCTCATTTTATTTTTATACCATAAAAATAATGTCATCATTTAAATTATAAAATTATATTATTATATTATCACATAATACTATTATAATGTAATATTATAACACTACATTTGAATAAATATTTTTTCGGAGAAGATAAAATGCCAACTTTCAACAAATGTCTCATACTAAAAATTCTTCCCTTTATATCAAAATTGAATAAATATTTACTTATCATTTTAATAATAATTAATTATTATTCACAAATAATATTACAGAATCATAATAATGACAATCAGGTCGTTCCCAGGAAAGAGAGGGCTTTCCGAGAAGAATTTTTCCTTACTAACGCGCAATTAGATTAACTAACCCCTTTCCTAAACAGAACTTCGTAGACATTGCCAATAATGTTGTCTAATAATATTATTCAAATAATATGAATTATTGATTTGATAATATAAAATACTGTGCAGTGGTTACTATGACAATTATGAATCAATAATATAAAATATCAACGTAGCAATTATTGATATAAAATATCAACGTAGTAATTATTGAACCAATAAAATATTATGCAATTGTAGCAATTATTGAATCAATAATATAAAATATTGAACAGTAATTACTGTAACAATTATTGAATGAGTGACTTTTTACGTAAGAACCAATAATTCAAAATACTGTGCAATACCGTGTGCGACTGTGCAACAACGCGTATTACTATATTTTTATCACCGGGTATTTCAACAGTTTAACAGTAACAGTTTTACCGTTATTTTTATAAAAAATTTACTTATGTCACTTTCTATATCCAACATTCATTTTGTTGTGGGGTCCACCAATGACTGCGTCGTCGTACGAATATTCTCCTACAAAAAGAATATTCCTCGACCAAACGAATATTCCCTGACACAACGAATATTTTATAACCACTTGCTTACTTTGTAAAATTTGCACATTCCACCCATAACTTACCACATTTATCAAATCAACACCCTACTATTTTAAAATAATATATAAAGAAAATTAAATCTTTATTCATAAAAGTTGGGGTCTTATAACCTCCCCTCCTTATGAAATTTTGTTCTCGAAATTCACGTACGTACCTGGTATGTCGAAAAGGTGAGGATACCTCGCTTTCATTTCTGATTTTAACTCCCAGGTCCTTTCCTCGATATCATGGTTCATCCACAAACTTTAACTTGAGGTATAATCTTTGAGCGTAGGATATGTTCTTTCTTATCCAAGATCTTGACAGGTACCTCCTCGTACGTTAAATCTTCAGCTATCTCGTCTGGTTCTATTTCAATAATGTGGTTTAGTTCTTTCACATATTTACGTAGCCCGGATATGTAAAAAACGTTATGAACACGAGACATGCTTGGAGGTAAGGCGAGTCTATAGGCCACATTTCCTACTCGGTCAAGGATTTCAAATGGACTAATGAATCATAAATCGGTGCCCATAGATTTCTGCAAGCTGACCCTTTGGCACTTGATGCTCCGCCTCGACACGTTTACACGTTAAACACCTCGAGATAAACTCCGCGATCTCTCTCTTCATATTACTCCACTAAAATGTATGTCGAAGATCACGATACATTTTGGTACTTCCAAGATGGATTACGAATGGTGTGTTGTGTGCTTCCATCATGATTCTATACTTCAAATCAAAGTCGTTAAGAACATAAAGTCTGGATTTGACTCGAAGTATTCCCTCTGCATCGATTCTTTCTTTTGGAATAGCTTCTTCTTGCACCTTCTTCTTCATATTCGTCAGCTCCGGGTCTGTAGCTTGAGCATCTTTAACTTTATCAATTAAAGTTGGTTCTACACGTATACTTGCCATCTTTACGTGGATCCCTGGAGTCTTTAACTCTATCTCTATTCTTTGAAGGTCATTCAAAATGGACCTTTGTGTTGACAGCATCGCACTTGTACCCGCACACTATCTTCTACTCAATGCGTCAGCTATCACGTTCGCTTTTCATAATCTTTCAATAGTCGTTGTCGCATATTGAGTTCGTTCTGGGTGAAGAAATATTTAAGACACTTATGATCCGTATAGATCTCCACTTTCTCCCCCATACAGGTAGTGTCTCCAGATCTTCAATGCGAAAACAACAGCTGCCAACTCTAGGTCATGAGTAGAATAATTCCTTTCATATTCTTTGAGTTGTCATGAGGCATAGGTTATGACTTTCCCATATTGCATGAGAACACATCCTAACCTTTTGCTTGAAGCATCGTTGTAGATGATAAATCCATCTGAACCAGATGGTATTGTCAGAACAGGTGCTGAAATGAGTCTCCTCTTGAGTTCCTCAAAACTCTTCTCGCATTCCTCGTTCTATACGAATTTTATATCTTTTCGAGTTAGCTGAGTTAATGGAGTAGCGATTCAAGAAAATTCTTCTACGAATCTCCGATAATAACTAGCTAAGCCCATAAAGCTGCGTAGTTCGGTTACTGACTTAGGTTGCTCCCAATGGAGTTTCAACAGATAAGTCAAAGTCTAATTTCTCAGAAGTCAAGTTCAAACGTTGAGCACACGTAGGTGAAATAAAAGAATGGGTAGAACCAGCATCTAATAAGGTATAGACTTCGCAAGAGTTTATGATTAGCTTACCCGTGATCACCTCGTTCGGGTTCCTCGCGTTTTGGGCAGTCACGACAAACGCTCTTCCAAGGTCCACCGACTTTGACTTATCTGGGACAGTCTTCGGTGTCACCATCCCAGCTGGACTTAACTTTGCTATGAAGCACATTCCACCCTCAACTGCTTCGTCGCACTCCTGATCCATGATTTGAATCATTACTCTTCGATCCATATCAAATTGGGGTTGACCGCTATGCACAGGGTAATTCCAAACTCGATGTTGGATTCTCCCAATTGCTGTCCAAAAAGTGAAATCCATATCGTCTATTTTGGCCTTCTTGGATCGGACGTCTCTTTCTAAAATATCAATGCTTCGTGCGGCTTTTACCCATGCATCTTCAATTCTCACTCGTTCAGTTGTTTCTTCTTTTAGCTAATCGTTGACATTTGCATTTTTAGATTCCAGCTCTAATATCATATGCTCTGCCAGAGAGAGCTTCTGTTCAAGCTTCGCATATCGAGTAGCAAAATCTTGAATTGTTGTATCCTTTTGTTCCAGGGCTATCTGTCATTCTTCACCCTGCTCTTCTAACTCATGAATACGATTCTGCAGTTATACATTTCGATCATAAAATTCTCTTAATAAATCCTCCTCAAGTTCCTCTTCTTCCCCACTCTCAGCTGCTACCTCTGCGATTAGCTCTGGTGTTGTGACACCCCCAAATTCAGTATCTCAATGTCCACAGGATTTGGTGTTCACTGTTTAATTATCATATGACTATCTACCCATAAATAATGAAATTCATTTAATAGATAAATAATCCATCATCTCCCTATAATAGGGTTACAACATTTGAAATAGTAAATACATAATCAATCTCAAGTTATACTTAACCTTAAATCTCTGTTGCAAAAACGTAAACAAATAAGTCTTAACCATTACACATAAGTCTTGAACTTTAACATTTTTAATAACACAACAAGTCTTCAACACTTGTTAACTTTTCTTTTGCCCTTGCTACTGGAAGGCTCATCACATCGTTCATTCTTAGCTGCAATGTTATTATGCAAGAGTGAGCACGAATGCCCGGAAGTATAACAACATGACAGTATAATAACATGGGAGTAAATCAAAAAAATCTGAATAACAGAAAGCTCGGCCTTTGAATCAAGAATAATTAATCAAGAATCAAAATTACTTCTGAGGGTCATAAGACCTTGAACCATGTCCTAGGTTGTCAAGTATATTAACCTTTAAACCTTTTACAATCATTAGACTGTGGACTTTACTTCTCGTACTTAGGGGGATCAGCCCTTCGTACCAATATTGTGCACAATACCTCAATGCTTAAAGAATCATCAATCCCCTATATTAGGGTTGTTCATCTCAGTTTGACATCAGAGTCCGCACCAAAAAAAGTTTGGTTTGGATAAACAACATAACAGTTCTCAAATTTAGAACGTTCATCAACTATGGACCAGTCGAATCAATAAGGGTTCGCTAGTCTTAAAGGATTCAACAATAAATGATATTCAACTTGAATAATAACTTCTCAAGAGTATACAATCGAATAAGTATTGTATAACTGAAGTGACACTTTTAAAAGAATCATAACATCTCATATAAAATCTTGAACTTGAATAATCAAAGAAAAGAACTTGCTCGGTATAGAATTTAAGTCTATAACTTGCTCAATGTAAAGATTTGAGTTTAGGATACTTGATCAACAATAATAAGTTAGGGATAGAATACTTGCCTCGTACGCAAGCTACAAATCTAGTTACAATTTAACTCTTCAACATCTTACACATTATATTATGAATACGATGTTGATTAGTTTCATAACTTCTATGTTCAACTATTGAACTTTTCATTTAAGTTCAACTTACAACTTGGTTCCAAGTGATAACTTATTAACTAATCACATAACATAAGTATGAATTCACAATATTGCTTATCACATAGGTATAATCTTTTAAACAATCATAATCAAGTTTTACAATCACAATATTCAAGTTCGCACTTAGTTTGTTAACTTGAACCATCACATTATCTTATACATGTCAACAACATAGTTTATTAACATGAAATTCACATCATATAATGTGTTAATAACATGTTATAGAATAGCATTACATGTTTATCAAGTCCTAAAATATGTTATAGCATAGTATTACACTTGACACGACGTTTCGACGTTCATTCGTCGCACGCCCGATTCATCCCTCGCCCGATTTGTCCCTCTTGCGTATGCTTAACATGCTCATACAACTTGTCTAAAACATCATTGATAAATGTTAAACATCATTATGTTTCATAATATACATGTTTTATAATTTAGAACAATATCTTTTATCGTCGAGAGCACTATACTTGCGTGCGTACATGTTCGACGCCCTCCGATTGCCTCCGAATACGCATCAGTCACAAAGATGGCCAATTTTACCCCTTTTAACAACTTCAAATTGAAAAACTTAAAGAATGAAAGTTGTAGGTATACTCGTTATGTTTTTGAATCATCCTGAATCGCCTTAATCAGAGTTCGTATGAAGAAGTTATGCTTATTTTACTACAGGAGGTCAAAACAGTATCGATAACAAAAAAAAAAACCTCCCGGACAGCACCCACCCCCGCTGGGGCCGGGCTTTAGGCCTGTGAGGACCCGCTGGGGTGGGGCATGCTGCTGGTACATTTTTTGGTTCGCGATTTTGACACTTTAATGGCCCAATAATCCCAATTAAATGCAAATCGAACTAGTACCGTGATTTCTATGAAGTATAAACTTCATAGAAACATCATACAATATTATTAACATGTTTTTAACATCTTAAATCATGCAATTACTTGAATCAAATCATGAAATTTCACCGTTCTTGGTGTTCTTGATAGTTTTAAAGAAAAACATGAAATTTGACGTCACGGATTCGTTATAACTCTGAATCTGTCCGTTCAAAGTTTGGTTTCTTTGTTTAAACCTGTATTATCATAATCAAGTGTCAATTTTAAGTTAGACATATGGTTAAAGCATTTAATTTACCCATATGGGTTGTTCCTACCACATTCATACTCTGTAATCCATGAAACCCCAATTTAATCAAAATCCCATGGTGTGATCACTGTAAATTCATGTATACATGATATAACACATGATATTAACATGTACAGATATCTATATGATAATATCTTACTTTAATTATCAAAATAGTTCTTTAACAGAGAGTTTTAAAAACACATAAATGAAAACTCTGTAACTTTTTTGAAAACTCAATTAAGGCAAAATTATATAGTTTTAATCACTGTAATTCATGTATACATGATATATAATATGTTATTAACATATACTAACATATATATAATCATATCATACTTTAATTCACAACATAGTTTTTCACAAAGAACTTTTAGACTACGTAAATGAAAAATATAAGAACATGAATCTAAAATTAAAGATGAAGGAATTACCCTTGTTAGTTTGTAAAAAAATATATATGTTAATTCTTCAATCTATTCTTAATCAATTCTTCTCTCAATCTTCTCTATCTTTTCTCTGTGTTTCTTCTCTTTGATAATTTCTCTCTAACTCTAATAAGAATATCAAATGTCTGATATGATATAGGTATATTAGTATATACGTATAAATTTAGTGGCCAGTTAATATTAACTGCCTAACTCCCCATAAGGCCTCATTTGGTCTTCCTCTTATTCCTCCATTCTCATTATTTTAATTAACTAGTTTAGTATATAGTTAATTGTCACACTACGAATTAACCAATTAATTTTATTTAAATTAATTAAATAAAAATCTAATAAATTCACATTGAACCACATTGTCACATAATTAATATTATCCTTTATTAATTATGTCAATTCATTAAATTTCCAATTAATTTTAAATTAATTAGAATAGCATTATCATTAATTAAATAAATTATTTAATTAAATAAGCTCCATTAATATATACTTTGAACTATAAAGTTACCACAAATTAATTTAATTAATATTGCACATATAATTAAATTAATTTACCACACTCCCATGAATTAATTATTTAACTCAATAATTAAATCATCAAAATATTTATTTAATTCAATAAATATTTAAATAAATTTATAAAATTCTCGTTCGTCACAGGTGCAACTATTAATTCTTCACTCACCACATGGATATCTCTAATTTCTTCTTCGCCTAACATCCTACAATCAAGTTCAATAACTTAATTAGCACTCCCCAATAAACACCTTTGTTATAACAAGATGTTTATTGGGTATTTTCTACGCGCAACACACAAGTGTACGTGGTCAACAAGTAAGATAATGATAAATCAGATATCGATCCTACAGAGACAATAATTACTAGTTAATCGAACAAGTACCAGCTTTATAATATCTCAGCTTTATCAAACTAACAATTAAAAGATTTTTTTATAACTAAATCACTACTTAAACCAATCGTAACAATAAATCAAGATTTTCACAAGTTTGAGAGAATTAAGCCTACAACTTCACTTATTATTTCACTTCAGATAATAGCCTTATCTCCAGTTTATTTCAATTACCCCAGATTATTAATCAAGAATACTAACGCAGATAAAACAACCTATCGATGCATAATATTCATACTCACTCACATCCACATATGATAGATTTAAGCAAGACACCCTAATTAACTAATTTACTATATCTCTATGTGAATTACAATTAAAAGGATTTAAGGCACAAGTTCTCTATCAGATTATATATAGCGTAAAGGCATATCTCTACCCTAAACACGAATCATGAATTCCATCTACGCAGAAATCACAAACATATGTCACTATGGCTATTTCTAATCCTCTATGTCCTATCTCAAGTTCATAAGAGATAACATATAATTGTTGATCAGGCAATTATATAAATTAAGCACACGCATAGCAAATAATCTGGGAATAACCTCTATAAACTGAATTTAAGAATAATTAATCATCCATGACATAATAAGATCCGTCATAGGCTTAAATAAGTAATTAGTTTATAACGAATGAATAAAAACCCATAATCCACAGAGTAATAATCATAACGAATACAAAGTAAAATGAATAGAGAAAGATAGGAATATAAAACTCCTGTCGGTACTGTCTCCAAGTTTCTTCGTGTTCGTCAGATCACGCTTCGCTTCAATTCTCCTTTAAGTTCAGATCCATAATTAATGCTTCCGCGGTGGCTAGGTATACCCCTTTTGTCTTCATTAAAATTCTTTATATATATCACAACCGCAGCCTTCAACTTCCCTCATTATTGCAGCCGCATCTAACTCGGATTAGGATATCACCCCTGCATGCGCGCCTCCCCGCCCCAGTGGGGAGTTACCTTGTAAAAGCCCCACCCCAGCGGGGCAAAGCAATGACCAACCGCACAAAATTCTGCATGGTGTCCGTAATAACGCAACCATAAGGCCCACATGCTATCACTAATAAGCTGCTGATCCGTGCTACTAATCTCTGGCCCACAAGTTGAATTGTTTATCTCAATGTCCTCTAATTTCAATTGGATAAGCCTTCTCAAGTGTAGAAACTGATATATCATGTGGTGGAATATTACAAGCATTAGTAGTTGCATCACGTCAATAGCATCTTTGGAATCCGTGATCTACTATCAACATGGGCTGCTCCACTTCATATAATCTAGTTGCCTTTGGAATCCTTGATTTGCTATGAATGTGCAACCTCCTCAATTGCATGAATTTTGCACGTGCATAGCCCACAAGTTAGATTGTGATGACGATTGTTGCATAGATCTGAAGATGTTATTAACAGGCTGGGCATATGACTACACATTAACCTTGGCCCACTTGCTAATCATCTAGATACTAAAGCTATTAATTGTTTCATGTAAATAAAAACTTGCTTGCATGAGTTGAGTCCTTATCCCAATAATTGCCGAATTGGATCAAGCTCAATTGGTCCAAAATTTAGCTCCACTTCTCCTTTTACGCCACTTTCGCATCCATTCCGTTACCTATACACACGAGCACAAACCACATAAAATTGATTGGAAGATTACTTAAAAATAACAAGAATCAAGCTATAATAAGTACCAATTCGTAGGTATGAAACCCACTCATCAAATACCCCCAAACTTGAGACTTTACTTGTCCTCAAGTAAACACCATGCATATGCAAGAATATACAATGCTCATGAATGCAACTGTCAGTGTATGTAAAGCTAACTCATTTTACCTCAGAGAATTCACAACAGATATAAACATTAAATCCAACCAGATACGTATCCGCAATTAAAACCAATATATGAATCTATACCTGCCAACACCGCTGCTGTGTGTGTGTGCTCAACAACAAAATACTCGACTATAGATCAAATATATCACATAATACGAGTCTTAGAATGCAATCATAGTTTAACTCAAGAAATTGCATGAACAAGGTAAAGTGAATTCAACGAACATCAACCAAGCCGGAAGTTAATATGGGAGATTTTCTATCTTTCTTTAATCATGGAGTCATTTTGCTCGTTTTCCCGTCCTCTACTTTTCTCATGACTGTGCAATGTCTAGTTCCCTTAGGCTCTTCAATGATACCCATGTAGCGAGCTTTCGACAAACGACTCCCAAACCGAATGGCTTTAGGGCGCTAGGTGTAAAGACATCCCCTAGGGCGTACTTACTCAAATATCAAAGGCCACGAAACTAAACTAGTCACGGTGTCTATTCATAATTTTCTATATTTTTTTCACATTTTACAAATTTTCATTTCTTTCTTTTCTCATAATTTTTTCTTTCAGATAGCTCCCATATCTTCCCCCAAACTTAGGTTTCAGTCTAATCTTAGTCACTGCTACCAGTTCACTAAATTTCCTTCGTTAAAACCCAATTTCTGTTCAGGACGACCATTATGTGACGATTTGAACTGAGTTGACTAAATTGGTGTCTATTGTGCTAACTGGTGCAATAATGTCAAACAGGTAAGGACTCATGCAAAGGTCTGAATACACAACAACATTCTAGTTATCATCATGTTTATGTTCTTATGTAAGTCCAATCTCATCACAGGCTAAAGTTATATCTTACCACTGACATACTGACTCATACAATCTTAATTAACAACTCTTTTTGGTCTTTTATGATTTTTTAATTTTTTTTATAAGCATAACACTTAACTAAAGCTACTAAAACAAAAAACTATTCTACTATGCAAATTATAACTAACATCTACTATTCATGAAACAAGCTAACAAAATTATGATGATTAATAAGCAAACACCCCCAAGCTTAAACTAAACAATGTCCTCATTGTGCAAAATATAGAATTTAAGTGTCGAGGACTTCCCTGTTCTGTCAAGCATCCGGTCTAAATCAACGTTCTTGGATGAGGGCCTTTTCCTACACATAACGTTCGGCGGCGGCCGCGCTCCGAAATTTTTTCTTGTCGAATTGTGGAACGGCGGCGGAGGATGACCCTTCACCCTTTTGCCTTTTCTTTGAACGAGACGGCATATTGTTTCCATGCTCCAAAAGGGATGAATTTTTGAAGAATTATGGTTTAGAACTTTTGTCGAACACTTGGTGGGCGGTGTTCACTTGGCTTGATGTTGAGTGAAGTTGCCTACTCTGATTTCCCCAAATTTTTGCTACTCAACCAAGAGATCAAGTATAATATAACAATGATCCAACCATTCTTCACAATCAATTATCCAATCCAAAACAGAATTTCCAAGTGTTCACTTTTGACACAATTGAAAAATAAAAAACCCAATACCTTAGTATGCCATTCAATTCTGATGTAGTGGAATATATGACTGACCGTCAATATTTGATGGCTGCACTATCCTAGAATTTTGGCTGTGGAGGTGAGATGATGGAGGATTGTGCTGTTCGAATTCGTGGGGGGTGGGGTTCGGATATTTGATGAGTGCTGTATTGTTTAGGTGTATAGAAGGGATGTGGATGTAGTAGTGGAGGAGGTTGTAATGTGATAGGATGATAGGAGTGGTGGATAATGATTTGGGGTAGTGGGGATGTAGTGGGTAAGTTTGGAGAGCTTAGAAGTGAGGAGTGTTAGGATTAGTGTTTAGGTAGTGGGGATGTATTGGGGTTGGTTGTCGTAGTGAGTATTGGAGATAGGATAGTGGGGGAGGGGGAGGGTTGTACTGTGATGGGAGTATAAAAGGGAAAAGCCATGCCGATTTAAGCCAAAGCTGCTGAATGCCGCTTACCTACCCCAGCGAGATTTTTAACTTGCTGAAACCCGCCCCAGCGGGTTAACCCACTGTCCGACATTATCAGGACCCGCCCCGACAGGAGTTTTCTTCATGGAGTCCCCGCCCTAGCGGGCTAAGGTTTTGCCCAGCTGCTTAATTTCTATAGTTCCCTTCCTTCTCACAAACTAATCTATAATTTAACAAAGTCCCTTCTTTGGATTAGGTGCTTGTTTGGTGGGGATTATTGTGTACATGTTCTTGTACTCCCTTTTTGTGGTGATGTGCCTTCACTTTGATGCCAAATTTGATTGATGATGCACGTGTCCTGTATCAATACACACCATAAAATTTTATTAGACTTGTATTATGAAGAAAATAACTACGTATGATACATTGTTACCTCTAAGTGATATTAATGCAACTAAACATAAAAATAAAAATAAAATAAACCGATGGGTTGCCTCCCATCAAGCGCTTAATTTTAAGTCTTTAGCATGACTCCTTCTTTGTTTTGTTAATCTGGCTTTGCTGGAATGTTGTGGATGCTCTTGATTTCCATTGTGCATACCCAGCATTGTTTCAATGTTTGTCCTTTTTTATCAGGATTCTGCTTAAGTCTGCGACTGTCATCACCAAATCCACTTCTTTCACCAACTTTATCTCTGGACTTATTCTGAGCATCTTCATTACTATCTGTGATGTCAGGACTATCTTCGGCACTGCTTGGGTAAATTATTGGATTGACCACTTGAAATTTTACTTCTTGGTCATTAACTCCCATAGTTAATTCACCGTTTGGTATGTCAATCACAGTTCTGCCGATGGCTAGGAACGGTCTGCCCAAGATTATGGGAATGTTTTCATCTTCTTCGTAGTCCAAAACCACAAAGTCTGCAGGTAAGATTAGCTTGTCAACCTTTACCAGAACATCCTCTACTATACCGAGTGGGTATGTGATCGATCTGTCTGCCAATTGGAGAGTGATATTTGTTGGCTTGGCTTTCTTCAATCCCAACTCCTTGTAGATTGACAGTGGCATTAAGTTGATACTCGCTCCCAGATCACATAATGCTTTTCCCATAAACTGGTTCCCGATTGAACAAGGGATGTTGAAACTCCCCGGATCATTCCCTTTTGGCGGCAGCTTTCTTTGGAGAATTGCACTACATTCTTCGGTTTATGTCACAGTTTCATACTCACTCAACCTACATTTTTTCGGTAGTATGTCATTTATAAACTTCATGTAATTGGGCATTTGCTCTAGTGCCTCGGCAAAATGTATGTTTACATGTAGATTCTTGAACACTTCCAAAAATTTTGTGAATTGTTGCTGTAGTTTCTGCTTAAGGAGCCTTTGTGGATATGGCGGTGGAGGGTAGACTATCTGTGTAATTACTCGTTCTTCTTTCACGGATTTTTCTCCTTCTTTCCTTTCCACTTTCTGTTCCCTATTAGTATCGACTTGCTCTTCAGTTACCGGCTTATCCACTTGATGTACCTAGGTTCCCTTCTCTACGCTTTTTTGCTCCTTTACTTTTTCCATGGATTTTGGCTGTATCTGACGATTTTCATCAAACTTCTCCTTTAGCTCTTTTCCACTTCGAAGTGATATGGCGTTGCACTGCTCATGACCTCCCCTAGGATTTTTCTCTGTGTCGCTTGGCAAAGTTCCTTGGGGCTGACTATTCTTTGCACTCGCTATCTGTCCCATTTGAATTACTAGATTCTTCATGTCCGCCGCCAGAGCCTTCGTCTTCGCTGCTTGAGCTCTCCTCGCCACTTCATTTTTTGTTCTGATCTTGGCTATAGCCTCTTCCCAACCTAGCTTTTCCTTTTGCTGTGGTGCTGCCTGTTGCTGCTGATTCTGAAAACCAGAAGGGTATGCTTGTCGTGGAGCCTGCTGCTGGTTCTGAGTCTGGGTGTTGCTCCATGAGAAGTTCGGATGGTTTCTATTCCCCTGATTATATGTATTCTGGTAGGTGTTGGCTGGTCTGTTATAGTTACCCACAAAATGAACCGAAGCTGGGTTAATTGCACACTGTTCTGTTGGATGTTCCCCTGCAAAAAGTTCACATATGACTGCTACTTGCTGCACGTTTCCCCTTGATATGGTATCAATACTCTTTTGTAATGCTGCCAGTTATGCCAATATGGCTGTCAAATTATGCACTTGCAGAACTCCTGCTACTGTGGGCTGAGTCATTCTTTCAATTGGCCACTGATAGCCATTTGAAGCCAATGTGTCTATCAATGCCCATGCCTCCTCAAATTTCTTCTTCACAGAAGCTCCACCTGAGGCTGCATCGATGCTAGACCGTATTTGACTTGAAACCCCATTATAAAAAATACTAAGCTGCATCCAGTCCGGGAGTCCATGATGTGGGCACTTTCTCAGCAGTTCCTTGTACCGTTCCCATGATTCATACAGTGGTTCACCTTGCATCTGTGTAAATAAAGATATCTCCATCCTCATCTTATATGTCTTCTATGGCGGGAAGAACTTGGCCAAAAATTTCTGAGCCAGATCATTCCACGTAGTGATTGTCACCGGTGGTTGGGAATGAAGCCAACTCTTCGCCTTGTCTCTGAGTGTGAACGGGAATAACCTCAATCTGAGCGCATCGTCTGACACTCCATTGAACTTGAATATGTCACAGACTTCTATAAAGCTGAAGATGTGTTCATGTGGGTCGTCATTTGGAAGACCCCCAAACTAGCACATATTCTGCACCATCTGTATTGTGCTAGGCTTTATCTCAAAATTATTTGCATTAATTGCCAGCATGGCTATACTCGAGTGAATTTTCGAGATCTTTGGTGTAGCATAATCCAACAGTGGTTTGTCTTCCTGTTGCTGTTCAGTCATGTTTGTTCTGGGTGCTTGAAAGTCCTCTCGATTCGTTGCAATCTACTTGGTTAACCTCCGAAACCGTTTGTCAATGTCGTCCTCGTAGGGCAACAAATCTGGCTTCTTCGATCTAGTTTGCATGCACTACTCGAATGCACCTGAAATAATCAGACAAACACAAATACGAATATATATATATATATATATATAGATATATGTTTAATTAAAATTGATCTACTTAAACTGATATTGTAAGTAATAAACGCAATTACTATCCCCGGCAACGGCGCCAAAAACTTGTTGGGTATTCTCTACGCGCAACATGCAAGTGTACGTGGTCAACAAGTAATATAATGATAAATCAGATATCGATCCCACAGAGATGATAATTACTAGTTAATCGAACAAGTACCAGCTTTATAATATCTCAGCTTTATCAAACTAACAACTAAAAGATATTTTTATAACTAAATCATTACTTAAACCAATCGCAACACTAAATCAAGATTTTCACAAGTTTGAGAGAATTAAGACTACAACTTCACTTATTATTTCACTTCAGATAATAGCTTTATCTCCAGTTTATTTCAATTACTCGAGATTATTACTTTAGAACACTAACGCAGATAAAACAACCTCTCGATGCATAATATCAATACTCACTCACATCCACAGATGATAGATTTAAGCAAGACACCCTAATTAACTAATTCACTATATCTCTATGTGAATTACAATTAAAAAGGATTTAAGGCACAAGTTCTCTATCATATTACATATGGCGTAAAGGCATATCTTTACCCTAAACACGAATCATAAATTCCATCTACGCAGAAATCACAAACATATATCACTGTGGCTAGTTCTAATCCTCTATGTCCTCTCTCAAGTTCATAAGGGATAACAGATAATTGTTGATCAGGCAATTATATAAATTATGCACACAAATAGCAAATAATCTGGGAATAACCTCCATAAATTCAATTTAGGAATAATTAATCATCCATGACATAATAAGATCCGTCATTGGCTTAAATAAGTAATTATTTCATAACAAATGAAGAAAAACCCATAATCCACAGAGTATTAATCATAACGAATACAAAGTAAAATGAATAGAGAAAGATAGGAATATAAACTCCTGTCGGTACTGTCTCCAAGTTGCTTCGTGTTCGTCAGATCACGCTCCGCTTCAATTCTCCTTCAAGTTCAGATCCACAATTAATGCTTCCGCGGTGGCTAGGTATATCCCCTTTGTCTTCATTAAAATTCCTTATATATATCACAACCGCAGCCTTCAACTCCCCTCATTGTTGTAGCCGCTTCCAACTGGGATTAGTATATCACCCCTGCATGCGCGCCTCCCCGCCCCAGTGGGGAGTTACCTTGTAAAAGCCCCGCCCCAGCGGGGCAAAGCACTGACCAACCGCACAAAATTCTATATGGTGTCCGTAATAACGCAACCATAAGGCCTACATGCTATCACTAATAAGCTGTTGATCCGTGCTGCTAATCTCTGGCCCACAAGTTGAATTGTTTATCTCAATGTCCTCTAATTTCAAGTGGATAAGCCTTCTCAAGTGTAGAAGCTGATATATCACATGGTGGAATATTACAAGCATTAGTAGTTGCAGCACTTCAATAGCATCCTTGGAATCCTTGATCTACTATCAACATGGGCTGCTCCACTTCATATAATCTAGTTGCCGTTGGAATCCTTGATTTTCTATGAACGTGCAAGCTCCTCAATTGCATGAACTTTGCACGTGCATGGCCCATAAGTTGGATTGTGATGATGATTATTGCATGGATCTGAACATGTTATTATCAAGCTGGGCATATGACTACACATTAACCTTGGCCCACTTGCTAATCATCTGGATACTAAAGCTATTAATTATTTCATGTAAATAAAAACTTGCTTGCATGAGCTGAGTCCTTATCCCAATAATTGCCGAATTGGGTCAAGCCCAATTGGTCCCAAAATTAGCTCCACTTCTCCTTTTACGCCACTTTCGCATCCATTCCGTTACCTGTACACACGAGCACAAACCACGTAAAATTGATAGGAAGATTACTTAAAAACAACAAGAAACAAGCTATAATAAGTACCAATTCGTAGGTATGAAACCCACTCATTAATGTTATACTCCAATATTTATTCTTTAAATAAATCTCCTTGATTCATCACTTAAAACTCTATATGAGTTCATCTCTTGATTTTCAGATGTCATTCTTAAATACTGCCATAAAACAATGGTTAATTAAACAAATTGACATATCACATATTAACTCTATGTTTCGACCGACCAATTAAATACCAAATAAGCTTAAGCACACTAGCGAAGGATTTACTCGTCTCTCCCCTCCTAGTTCTATTCCCAGATCTCCGCCAGAGATCATATCCTAAGCTCTGATACCAACTGTGACTCATATCCCAACCTTGGACAGCATCTCACAATGATACCTATCAGTTTGCCACCGTTATTCATGGCATCCCCTACGAAGAGTCTGACTTCGGTGCATCCCACATAGGGAGTCACCAGATAGAGGCTCGGGGCTCTTTACTTATAGCTCTGATACCAAATGTGACGCCCCCAAAATAGGTTCAATACTCAACCCATTCTGAGTCGCCAAATACATGGTACAGAATCCAAATACAATCTTTTATATCAAACGATAGTGCAAAATACCACCACACAACTGTGAGTGTCAATACAGATATGTAGAAAATATAAACACTCAATTTTAAGTTCTCATTACATTTATTATCACATTATTTTACAAAAAAAAAATAGTGAGGACTTCTACAGTTCTAACTTAGACCATCACTCCATTCCCCGACTAGTACCCGCGATATTCTTATTTCCTGGAGAGAAAAATAGATAAAAAGAGTGAGCTCAACTAGCCCAGTAAAGAATATTATGACTAAGATAATGAAAAATAATTTATCGTTAGTCTTCAACACATCAGATAAAATATTATGGACAACAAGTTTTAGATCAACAACTGCAGCGGAATTAACAATTCATTAAAAGAGTTACGTAGAGAATGATGTCTACTATCTTCTATGATTTAAAAGTCCATCATCAATATTTTATCCCTATAACATCAATCAATATATATCTCAAATCAAATATTCATCTTTGCACTACGGACCAAAGATATTCATTTGTATCACCAATGGTCATGTTCATGTCAACACCTGTCCCTCTTTGTACTACGGGCTAAAGATATTCATCAGGTAATCATTCATCTTTGCACTACAGACCAAAGATATTCATCAAGTAATCATTCATCTTTGCACTATAGACCAAAGATATTCATTTGTATCATCATTTAAGATTGAGAATGATGAAAATTATTTTAAAGAACGAATCCAGTGAGATAAAGGACAAAGATTAGAGATTCATAATTTAGTTTATCCAAGTTCAAGAATACTCCATAATAATCAATTGTGAAGCAAAATTCAAGAATGAAGATCAAAACATAGATACAATCAAAGATAATTTTACAGAAAAAAAATATAATTTTTTTTTCTCGTGAATAGTAACTCATCATGAAAAGATAAAAATTTCATAAAAAGTTTAGACCAATATTCAAGTGAAATGATATTAGATGAAGCACAAAACTCAAAAAAATTCTGATCATTTCAGGAATTATAGAAGCAATACTTACCGTGATAAGTTCAAATTTAGGAATATGAAATGAAATATTATCACTTTTATAATATGGAATATGAAAGAAAATAATATTTTTTATGAATATTGAAAGGAAATAATATTATTTACCTTAGTAAAATACTAGATCTGACTGGAATATCAGATATTTTATTGAGAAAAATCTTGCACAGTAATCCACACTCAAACTATCCTTATACTCACAAGAAATACGCTCAATATTATAGAGAGAAATTTTTTTAATTCTGGTGTAATTTTTATTTCTAACTAAGCACTTTATTTATAGGAAAATGCCAAAACACCAATGTTGACTTTTTATACCCACGGATGAATTTTTCAAGCCTCCACCTTTGAAAATAAAGACTCATCACACCAAGGATGATTTCAACAAAGCCTCCACCAAATTCAGTTCTCACATGTTTATATTATATATATATATATATATATATATATATATATATTAAAATATTTATAATTATTAAAAGAATTCCAATTCCATTTTTTTTCTCTTCCACCTCATTTTATTTTTATACAATAAAAATAATGTCATCATTTAAATTATAAAACTATATTATTATATTATCACATTATACTATTATAATGTAATATTTTAATAATATATTTGAATAAATATTTTATCGGAGAAGATAAAATGCCAACTTTCAACAAATGTCTCATACTAAATATTCTTCCCTTTATATCAAAATTGAATAAATATTTACTTATCATTTTATCAATAATTAATTATTATTCACAAATAATATTACAGAATCACAATAATGACAATCAGGTCGTTCCCAAGAAAGAGGGGGCTTTCCGATAAAGATTTCTCCTTACTAGCGCGCAATTAGATTAACTAACCTCTTTCCTAGACAGAACTTCCTAGACATTGTCAATAATGTTGTCTAATAATATTATTCAAATAATATGAATTATTGATTTGATAATATGAAATACTGTGCAGTGGTTACTGTGACAATTATTGAATCAATAATTTAAAATATTAACGTAGCAATTATTGATATAAAATATCAACGTAGCAATTATTGAACCAATAAAATACTATGCAATTGTAGCAATTATTGAATCAAATAATATAAAATATTGAATAGTAATTACTATAACAATTATTGAATGAGTGACTTCTTACGTAAGAACCAATAATTCAAACTATTGTGCAACACCGTGTGCTACTGTGCAACAACGCGTATTACTGTATTTTTATCACCGGGTATTTCAACAGCTTAACAGTAACAGTTTTACCGTTATTTTTATAAAAAATTTACTCATGTCGCTTTCTATATCCGACATTTATTCCGTTATGGGGTCCACTAATGACTGCGCCGTCGTACGAATATTCTCCGATAAAAAGAATATTCCTAGATCAAACGAATATTCTCCGACACAACTAATATTTTATAACCACTTGCTTACTTTGTAAAATTTGCACATTTCACTCATAACTTACCATATTTATCAAATCAACACCCTACTATTTCAAAATAATATATAAAGAAAATTAAATATTTATTCATAAAAGTTGGGGTCTTATATTATATCATCGGTTAAAGTGATCTGAAAGAATCATGATATTGAAGAGGCTACGTGGGAGCCACTAGAAGAAATTAAGGCTGTAGCGAAAGAAATTTTGTGAAGGAATTTATTCCTTCGCATGAGGAGTTTTATAGCGAAGAAACAGTGAAGGAAAAAAATATAGTAACAATATAGTTATTAGCGAAAGAAACATCGTTCATAATTTATATTTTTTTCTCTCGCAAAATTGTGGTGATAGAAATATTTTTGGTGCTAATTTATGATGAAAATTTGCGAGGAAAAAATTCTATTAGTGAAAGAATTATTACTCACTATTTATTATTGTTTAGAAGTTTTTCGCGAGAGATAAAGTTGGTCGCTATTTTGTTCTAAATAATTTTTTTATAATTAATTGTGGTGAATAAAAAATTGTAATATAAATACATTAAATTTTTTACAGTAGTAAATTTACTTTTAATAACACTTTTTAAGTAACTTACAATATCAACTATTTATTTTAATATACTATAAAGTAAATACCTTTACACTACGTTAAACTTTAAAATTTCATACATTGATCGTGACCAAAATAGAGAGAAGATATTGACGCTCTTTTGTGGAATAAAGCACAAAAGCCAAAAAAATACTCATATGCTCTATAGAAAGAGTTAAGTTTGAGTTTGTTTTTTAATTTATAATATACTACAATTTAAATTGTAATATAATTAATATTTTAATATAAATTTTATTCTTAATAATAATTTTTAAGTAATTTACAATATTAATTAAAATATTAAGTTACATTAATTTAAATTTTAAATTATTGTAAAGTGACAATAAACAAAATTATAATAATTATGACTCTTTTTGTGGAACAAAGTACAAATGTTAAAATATTACTTTTTTGTTCTACAAAAGTGTTATAATTTAGTTTGTTATAATTAATTTATGATATCCTAAAATTTAAATTTAGATTTATCTTTAAGTTTTTAAAGTAATAATTGAACATATAATATTAATTCTAAAAGAGTTTTTTTTAAAAATATTATCAAAGTTTTTTTTTGGAACAGAGTCCCTAATTTAAGAGTTATGTGCGTGGTCTCGGAAAAGAGAGGCATGAAACAGAGAGCTATTTGGGTTTCTCCTATCTTCCTTAGCCAAAATTCAGATTAGGATGTTTTAATTAGAGAGATCCAGGGAAATTGACCCGAATGCTGGCTCTAGGCCTTTCTTCTCGCAAGAATTTGTGCATAAACCCTTCTGTGGTTTCTGCGGAGAATCGAGATTCGGTGGATGCTGGGTGCAGGAAGCTGATGGTGAGCTGGGTTAGGGCTTTCGCTGTTAAAACCCCTATTGTTTCCCACTTGCTCCTTTTTCGAGAAATTCAAAAAGGCGGGTTTGGATGCGATTTTGCCTCCCGGAGTTTATACATTGTAGGTTTGATTGAAATGTTTAGCAAGTTTAAATATATTTTTGTTGCAGAGATTTTGCCAAAGCTAGCTTTTAGTCTTTAATTGCAATATAATTTGAAAGCTGAAATGAGTATGTATGTAAAAGGGGTTCATTTTAATCAATTTTAGTTGCTCCTTTTTTAGCATTTTTTTTAAGTCTGGTATGATATTTTCTTTTGTTTTGATAATTCATGCTTTCATTATTTATTGGAAAATGCACGGTAGTTCAACTAATTTTGTATGCTTTAGTATACCTAGCTGTTAAAATTGTGTTTAAATATAATAGCCCTATTTTTGTAGTTTAAGAAATGATCATCTCGGATGCTGTGTTGTGCATCAGAGAGTTCATAGATTGCAGGTTGTGTAAAATATTTGTCCAACTTTTAATCTTTATTGCAACAGGAACCTGAATTAGTTTCAACTTCCAAGAGAGTATGAACATATTTTTCTTTTCAATCCTTTACTCCAATATGTTTTCTTATAAAGTACTTATTCTGATTTTCTGCCTTTGTATGATTGCAAACTTCATTAAATCCATTATCATGGCACAAATGTTCAGTTAGTCTTGTATATTTTTGTATGCTAAATTGTTAAATTTATGAACAACATAGAGTTAAAATTCAAGGCATGAACACTCACTTTGTTTAATGCCAAAGTTATTCTTAAGTTATAAATAATTGCAAAACTTGCAGGATCTGAGATCATTTGGGAAGGAGAGAGGATGGTGCCCATACTTTTTAGCACATCATATGGTCCAATTTGCTAATGTGGTGGTTTATAATTACCATTACCTGCTTGATCCCAAGGTTGGTGGGATAATCGTTGGGTTTGTACGAAATCGTGACGCAATCAAATTGTAAAAAATTAGCGAAAACATGGTATATCAGAGTTTAAAAATTTCTACAAAACCATTACCCGAATCATCCTTTATGCAAATTATTAATTTAAAACAATAAATAAGAAGTTATAGAATCATACCTTTGCAGAACGAAGCTTCCACAGGTACGAGTTCAACTCCTTGTTCTTCGTGATCTCCTTGAATTTTTGGGTTAGATTCATTCCTTTGATCAACGTTAGCAACCCAAGTGTTTGGCCTCTAGAGGTGATCCACCAAGAAAGATGAATTATCAAGAAGGAGGGTGGTTGGCATTTTTTATCCTCTATAAAAAAGGAGTACTCTCCAACAATTGGAATTGAATCATCTGATATCTATTATAAGACTCCTATTATATAGATATTGGTCAACCCTTCTAATCCTATTAGACATGGGATTTTATTTAATTAATTAAACTCCTTTAATTAATTTAGGCTTCCCACCACATTGGGAATAATTAATTAAATTTATTTAATTAATTTGTCTCCTAATCTTATTAGGAATAAATGAGAGTACTAATATTAAATTAATTACTAAGCCCTTTTAGAAATTAAAATAATAATAATTATAATAATATTAATAAGACATCTCTTATTAATTTATATTTAATATTTCTAAAATATTAAATAATAAATATTAAGCTATTTAATTTATTCTATCACTATAGATTAAATTAATTACACTTAATGCATTATTACGATTATGCCATTACCTTCTTAAATAATTATTCTATCTTTAATGGTGTGATCCTTTAGGTTCTCCATATTAAACCGGTTGTGAATAAATCAATTAGAACAATTCTAATCTTATTTAAATAAATAAATTAAACTAATAATCTATTTAAATAAATAATATTTTTTCTACAATAGGGATAAAGCCTCCCTAGCGATCAACGACTTTCCAGATAATATAGATTTTAACATTAATCATAAAAGAACTTGTGAGTTAATAGTTACCGTACAATTCAATCCTTGCACCATACAATGTCCCAATTAAATATAAGACATGAATTTACTGTCAAGTCTTATTTTATTTAATCATATATATTTCAATTAGAAAATGCACAACTCCACTTAATGCAAATTAGAAACTCCTTTTTAATTTCATTCCACCTTGGCCAAGGATTCCTGGGTTGTCATTTAACGAATCACATAGGACATATCTCCTCTTTGACTAGAGGTGGTAGATTCTTTATTGATCATTCATTATCTCCATATGTAACTCATTATACCCAAGTATACCCTATATATGACTTAAAAGGTCTTAAGGAATAAGTCAAAGTATAATTTGTTATATACAAGATACTATGATGATCTCAAGTCCAAGGATCACTTGTACTACTATCACATTAGGAATTCCTATTGACAGGCGAGTAAAACTCCATTAGGTATTCCATAGCGAGTCACGTTCATTGAACTTATTCTCCAATAAGCACCTACATACTTGCTTTAGTGTCTCCACACAAATGACATGAGATCAGTCATCCTCATCCAATGAACAAGCAACATATGTACCAATCTATCCGGATTTACTAATCCCCATTTTAGTAATCCCACAATTGGGAACTATTTTAATTTTTAAGCTTTCTAAGAATTTAGATCTCATTAGCATGATCTTATCATGATTCTAAAAGCATTGCTTAAAACTATGGGTTATTTACATATTATAAAAACAGAACCATGTAGATAATTAAATGCCTTAAATGACTATCTTATTAATAAATAAATAAGATTGTTTACAAAGAATGTGCTTTATCATCATACATGATTGGCTTGTATGCACACTACTATCAATCTCCCACTTGCACTAAAGCCAATCGCCATGGTATCTCATACATATCTTCTCTAAGTGATGATCAAACTGCTGTTGTGTTATAGCTTTAGTAAATGGATATGCAATGTTATCTTTAGAGTCTATATGCTCTTCTTTTAATGATTTCTTTAATCAAAGTGCCGCAACACATGCTTTAGATTCAAGATGAGACTTAGGAACTATTCCTAGTTCTGCAATGAACTTTTTATCTGAAACATCAACTTGCGACTTCACTTACTGTTATATACTTTGTCTTTGTCACTAAATCAGCAACCTTTTGCTGTTTGGAACCTTTCCAATTCATTGCACCACCTTTCAAGGTAACGACTTACCCTATAGTGGATTTACTATCGTTTTGGTCAGTTTGAAAACTTGAGTCTATTTAGCACTCTAGATTCATTTAGACCCATTATGTGTCATGATGACATCCTTAGTGTCAGTTAAGTACTTTGGGATGTTTATCACTGTCTCACAGTGATCTTCTCCAGAATCTAACTGATCAACATCAAGTCTCGTATATTTCATTGCATACATGATAGTAACTCATGCGATCTCTCTTTTACTGAGGACAATATTAGAGAGATACACTCCATGGCTCATCATCATGAGGCATTCTTTTGGAGTTTACCATACTAAACGCCTTTAGCATCTAATGAATATACGTTTCCTTAGCTTAAGCTGAACATCCTTATAAATCTATTAGTACAGATTTATATCCCCAATGCGGGATGTTCTACCCAAATTATTCATGGAAGAATGTTTAGACAACTTTATTTTGATTGATTTTAGCATAGGAATTTCATTCCATATCAGTACTAACCTTCTTGTACACACATGGTTCATCCTCATTTTTGATAAAATCAAACTCTTTGATTGTCTCATCAAAACGAAAGTTCCATCTATGAGAATCTTGCTTCAATCTAGGAATGGATTGTTGTAGCTCATATACATGATTTGCTTCAACCATTGAAACAAAAACCATCTGGCTGTATCATACATACATTCTCCTTTAATAATATATATTTGAGGAAGGGCATCTCCACGTCCATTTTGCCAGATTAAGTAAAAATAAACTGCAATCGCAAGAAAAATCCAAATGGACTTGAGCATAGCTTCCAAATCCATTTTAGATTTTATGGTCATCTACCATTTCTCTGAGTCTTTATTACTCATAGTCTGTTCGTAATTCAATGGATCATCAGCATCCATGATGTGTACCTCATCGTCATCCTCTATAACGAATCCATACCTTTTAGGTATCTTCGGCACTTTTTTAGATTTACGAATAGGGTGTTGTATAGTAGGTTTTTCTACTTGGTTAGGTACCTGACTTTGATCCGTGGTAATTTGTGGTCATTGAACTTCTTCAAGATATATCTTACTCCCACTGACCCCTTCATGGATAAACTCCTTTTCCAAGAAGGCGTCATATTTTGCAACAAACACCTTTTGACCAGTTGGATGATAGAAATAATACCCTAAAGTTTCTTTAGGGTATCCCAAAAATCTACACTTATCGGACTTAGTCTGTAGCTTATTATTTTTTAAACTTTTTGACATAAGCTGGACAACCCCAAGTCTTAACATGCTTAAGATTTGGTTTCCTCCCTTTCCACATCTTATATGGAGTCTTTGGGATGGATTTGGTAGGTACCTTGTTAAGTAGGTATGCAGCAGTTTCTAGGGCATATCCCCAGATGAAAATTGGAAGCTCGGTAAAACTCATCACAGATCGAACCATGTCCAACAATGTTCGATTTCTCCTTTCAGATACTCCATTTAACTGTGGTGTACCTGGAGGAGTCCATTGTGATATTATACTATTTTCTTTGAGACAATTGAGAAACACACTGCTTAAGTATTCTCCACCTCGATCTGATCGAAGTATCTTAATACTCTTGCCCGTTTGTTTCTCTACTTCACTTCTGAACTCTTTGAACTTTTTAAATGATTCTAATTTGTATTTCATTAAATACACATATCCAAATCTTGAGTGATCATCAGTGAAAGTAATAAAATAAGAATACCCACTTCGTGCACTTGTTGTCATAGGTCCACAAACATCTGTGTGAATCAACGCTAACAACTCTGTAACTCCTTCTCCTTTTCCACTAAAAGGGGATTTAGTCATTTTACCCATGAGACAAGATTCACAAGTTGGATATGATTCATAATCAGATAGCTCTAAGAGCCCATCCTTATGCAACTTGGATAATCTGGTTTCATTGATATGACCGAGTCTACAGTGCCACATATAGGTATAATTAATATCATCTCTTTTCCTTTTCTTATTTTGTTCAATTTGAAATATATTTTCTTGCAAGTCAAGTATACAAAGTCCATTTCGCAAATTTCCAATACCATATAAAACATCGTCTTTATAAATAGAACAACCATTGTTCTTTATAATAACGTTAAATCTTCCATATCTAATACAGAAATAGAAATAGTGTTTCTAATAATATTCGAAACAAAATAACAATTATTTAAATAAATGAACTTGCCCGAAGGCGTCGCTAAACAATAAGTCCCTACAGCTAATGCAGCAACCTTTGCTCCATTCCCCACTCGTAGGATGACCTCATCATTGCTCAGCTTTCTATTTCTGACCAGTCCCTTCACATTATTACATATGTGAGAACCATAGCCGGTATCCAATACCCAAGTAGAATTTTGATTTCTGAAAAATTAATTTCAATCATGAACAAACCTTGATTGGAAGTCGAAGCTTCTCCAAGCTTCTTCTCTGCCAGAAACTTCTTGCAGTTCCTCTTTCAATGACCCGGCTCGTTGCAATGGAAGTACATTCCTTTGCTAGCTGGATCAGATTTCTTTTGTTCCTTTATGTTCACCTTGTCCTTGGTCATCCGAGATTGGAAGAGCTCCTTAGATATCTCATATCTAGCAGTCCTACTTTGTTCACCATACAACTCCTTGAGGTGAATCAACATAGTAGGAGCATCCATGTTTTCGTGCTGACACTGAAGCTCGTTATTCATGGATGCGAGCATGATTCATTGAGCCACAGATGCATCGTCTTGCCACTTTACAATGGTGGCAATCTCTTTCTCAGAGGCTATTTCTAGAACAATTCCAAGGATAGGTGAGTTTAGGACATAAGAAATCTTTTCAGCAGTGAGAACTATTCACAAATTTCTTAGCCAGTCCGTGTAATTCGGCCCGGTAAGCTTATTAGCATCAAGTATGCTTCGCAGTGAAATTAGTGATTTTGACATTTTTAAAATTCTGCATGTGAAAAGCAACATTTTTAGCAAACATTCATTTTATTAATTTTGCATACCAAAATAAATTTAGGTCTTTATTTTAAATTGGTATCTCCCACTATTTTTATCAAATAATATTACCCTCACTTATATAGTTCGGCAACATCTAATTAAAGATTTGCTAGTGAGATTAAGGATCCCATTTCAAATGTATATAACCTTGTGGATAGCACAACAAGCGATATACAAATAAATAGGTAGATAACTCTTGTCAATTACATCACATATGTAACTCCTTTTATTTTGCCTCTTAAATCATAATGGTCATGTGTGTGCACATCCGAACTAAAATGATTTAAGTTAAGTCCAGCCTAGCACTTCCATAAATTCAAAAAAGAAAAATGTTCGTCCTTGTGGATAGCACAACAAGACTAGTTCGTTCAATTTTCTTGATAAGCATCAAATATGATTAATTAACATCTTAAATATTCAATACTCGCCTTGTGGATAACACAACAAACTCATATTAAATATTTAATGCTCTATTAATTAATCATGCTAGAAGGCGACGTTCAATATTCCAAATATCATTTGAACGCTTCGGACTTAAGATTATTTCTTTGAGGAGTTTGTTATTATTTGTCTCATCTTGTTTAGCACGCATGCACACACACACACACATATATATATATATATATATATATATATATATATATATATATAAATACGCATCATTTTATTAAACATGCGAAGCATGTTTGCATAAAATATAATATATATAATACTTAGCATGCACTTAAAGAATACTATATTCTACTCGAATTGATTATGAACTTTTATTCTAGTTTGGTTCACTAGAGCCACCAATTGAACCAAAAAGTCAAACTTAGGAGTGCAAGAATTTAAATTTAAACATAACTATTACATTTAGACCCTGGCTCCATACAAACGGGTCTGCACGTGCTCCTTGCTCCTTGGTCTCTAATTTCTTCAAAATAATTCTAATTAATACTATTACCTAAACAATTTTAAATTTAAATAGAAACCTTGATCAGCAGTCAAGGGGGAAGTACATAGGAGAGAGATAGAATTTACATTAAGAATAAATTAGAGAAGATGAGATACGCAGACCCCATTTAATAAAACTCATTCATTCAAGCATTCAACTAAAATAAAATCCAATCACATTAGTCAAATAGTCCATAATCAATCCCTATTTATTATCATACATATCACCATATATATCAATAAATAAATATTCATCTCATGAATTAAAACATTCCATATATATATGAGTATCATTTAATGGGCAATTTTAAATTGCATGAAATTCAATTTCAAGATTAAAATAAACTCTTTATTTTAATTATAAAATTATTTAGAATATAATATATAAATATATATCATATATATATATATATGATATTACCATATATATATATAGAGGCCGGATCAGGTCCGGACTCCCGGACCTGATCAAAATCCGGACCAATTTTTTTTTTTTTTTTTTTTTTTAAAAAAAATAACTAATAAAAAATGTATAATATTTTATGGAACTGAAATTTTTTCATAATACAGTGTTTTAGGTGTGATTTGGATACATATAACAACACAGGTTATACAGACTGTACAGACTTATTTTGTTATAAGTATCCAAATCACACCTAAAACACTGTATTATGAAAAAATTCCAGTTCCATAAAATATTATACATTTTTTATTAGTTATTTTAAAAAAAAAAAAGCAAAAAAAAAAAAAAAAAAAAAGGTCCGGATTTGATCAGGTCCGGGAGTCCGGACCTGATCAATTTTGTATATATATATATATATATATATATATATATATATATATATAAATTCACATTTATTTTTTGAAAAGAAGTCACCTTCTTTTTGGAGTAAGAAAGAGACAACACCTTTTCTTTGCAGAATTCAAGATTAGCACCCATAAAAAAAATTTAGATTCGTCCCAAAACAAATGCCATTTTTTTTTCTTAAAAAACAAATTTATACAATAAAATTATGCCCAATAAATTATTCTAAATACATACCCATATGTATATGAAATCAAAAATAAATTAATAATTGCATAAAGGTTTGGCTCTGATACCACTGTTGGGTTTGTACGAAATCATGACGCAATCAAATTGTAAAAAATTAGCGGAAGCATGGTATATCAGAGTCTAAAAATTTCTACAAAACCATTACCTGGATCAACCTTTATGCAAATTATTAATTTAAAATGATAAATAAGAAGTTATATAATCATACCTTTGTAAAACGAAGCTTCCACAGGTACAAGTTCAACTCTTTGTTCTTCGTGATCTCCTTGAATTTTCGGGTTAGATTCCTTCCTTTGATCAACGTTAGCCACCCAAGTGTTTGACCTCTAGAGGTGATACACCAAGAAAGATGAATTATCAAGAAGGAGGGTGGTTGGCTTAGTTTTCTATCCTCTATAGAAAAGAAGTACTCTCCAACAATTGAAATTGCATCATCTGATATCTATTATAAGACTCCTATTATATAGATATTGGCCAACCCTTCTAATCCTATTAGACATGTGATTTTATTTAATTAATTAAACTTCTTTAATTAATTTAGGCTTCCCACCACATCAGGAATAATTAATTAAATTCATTTAATTAATTTGTCTCCTAATCTTATTATGAATAAATGAGAGTACTAATATTAAATTAATTACTAAACCCTTTTAGAAATTAAAATAATAATAATTATAATAATATTAATAAGACATCTCTTATTAATTTATATTTAATATTTCTAAAATATTAAATAATAAATATTAAGCTATTTAATTTATTCTATCACCATAGATTAAATTAATTACACTTAATACATTATTACGATTATGCCATTACATTCTTAAATAATTATTCTTCCTTTTATGGTGTGACCCTTTAGGTTCTCCATATTAAACCGGTTGTGAATAAATCAATTAGAACAATTCTAATCTTATTTAAATAAGTAAATTAAACTAATAATCTATTTAAATAAATAATATTTCTTCTACAATAGGGATAAGCCTCCCTAGCGATCAACGACTTTCCAGATAATATTGATTTCAACATTAATCATAAAAGAACTTGTGAGTTAATAGTTATCGTACAATTCAATCCTTGCACCATACAATGTCCCAATTAAATATAAGACATGGATTTACTGTCAAGTCTTATTTTATTTAATCATATATATTTCGATTAGAAAATGCACAACTCCACTTAATGCAAATTAGAAACTCCTTTCTAATTTCATTCCACCTTGGCTAAGGATTCCTGGGTTGTCATTTAACGAATCACATAGAACATATCTCCTCTTTTACTAGAGGTGGTAGATTCTTTATTGATCATTCATTATCTCTATATGTAACTCATTATACCCAAGCATACCCTATATATGCCTTAAAAGGTCTTAAGGAATAAGTCAAAGTATAATTTGTTACATACAAGATACTATGATGATCTCAAGTCCAAGGATCACTTGTACTACTATCACATTAGGAATTCCTATTGATAGGCGAGTAAAACTCCATTAGGTATTCCATAGCGAGTCACGTTCATTGAACTTATTCTCCAATAAGCACCTACATACTTGTTTTAGTGTCTCCACACAAATGACCATGAGATCAGTCATCCTCATCCAATGAGCAAGCAACATATGTACCAATCTATCCGGATTTACTAATCCCCATTTTAGTAATCCCACAATTGGGAACTATTTTAGTTTTTAAGCTTTCTAAGAATTTAGATCTCATTAGCATGATCTCATCATGATTCTAAAAGCATTGCTTAAAACTATGGGTTATTTATATATTATAAAAAACAGCACCATGTAGATAATTAAATGCCTTAAAGTAATATCTTATTAATAAATAAATAAGATTGTTTACAAAGAATGTGCTTTATCATCATACATGATTGACTTGTATTCACACTACTATCAATAATATCGAAGGAGATGTAAAGAGAGTGTGTTGTGGTGTTTGATGAGGCCCACAATATTGACAATATGTGTATTGAGGCCCTAAGTGCCAGTGTAAGGAGGCAGACACTTGAAGGGGCTATAAGGAATCTAAATAAGATGTCTCAGGAGATTGAAAGGTATGTGTGCACTAGTATAATGCTTTAACCTGAGATGGCTATATGCTTCAGAAGGTTGATAGATATTTGTTTTCAGAAGGCTATATGCTTAGCAATTTCTATCTTGAGAGGGCTTGCCTTTCCATTTTTGTGTTTGACTTGGCTTTTCTGTTTCTCAGGTTACTTTTTTATCCAGTTACTGTGTATGAGCTGAATTCTCCTTGTTTGAAAATGTCTCCTTTCTTGTAGTTCATTTGGTAACAGGATGCATTATCATGTTTAGTTGATTCACTTGAGAAGAGTTTAAGATCTAAATCCTTGTTGAGCATGAATGGACTATTGAGTAATTTCTGAATTTCTTTTTTGAATTTGATTTTTTCAGGAAGAAACATAAAGGTTAATCTATTGAAATGGAGGTAACCAATGTTAGTGAGTATGACGCCATCGCCAAACAAAAGTTGCCAAATATGGTATATGACTACTATGCATCAGGTGCTGAGGACCAGCGGACTTTACAAGAGAACAGAAATGCTTTCGCAAGAATTCTCTAATCTTTCTACATTAGCTTGAGTTGCAAAATCCAGATCCCTGACAAAAGAACTAATAAATGTCTAATATAATAATTTCATTTATTAACTTATTTTTTAATGTCCCTTAATCAAGATTGTTTCATTTAAAATAGTTTCCGACCCCGTATTCTTATCAATGTGACTAACATAGACATGACCACAACTGTGTTAATATTAAGATATCAATGCCAATTATGATTGCCCCAACAGCCATGCAGAAAATGGCTCATCCTGAAGGTAAGCAAAAATACATTGAGCTTACAAGCTTCAACATGTATATAAGTGTGTGTGTGTGTGTCTATATCTGTATATGTATTTATGTTAGCAAGAATTTATGCCACAATAGTGAAGTTATAATACTAACTGCAAGTAAAATTGAGTTTAAAAGTTCTGTATGACATACGGAGCTCTGAGTTTTATCAAGGTCTGGTTTGGTTTTTAATGATATTTTTTTGGCATTTTATATCAGATAGTTGAATCATACAATTGATATTTATATTCAGGTAGATTCTTGATATAGTTTACCAAGACTTCTTTTAATTTGGAATGTGGCCATTATTTGCACTTTAAATTTAACTCGGTTAACTTGAGCTTAGGAATCTTTTATACTTCAACTGTCAGTCTTGAGACTTATGGACCGAAATATCCAAGTCCCCCTCCTATCTCCTCTTACTTTATAGGAAGTCTCTCCCAAACAACATATCATAGATACCTTGGTAATCTATACAAGTTCTATGATGCTTGATTTGACTGTTTAATTGAAATGTGTCACGCACCTCAATGTTTTTCAAGAAGTTAAATGCAAATTAAAAGGAAAAAAGTTGCAAATTTGATACACGGGTTGTAATGCCGATTTAATCAGAATCCAAAGATATTCAATGAGGGAAAAGGGTTTCAAGCCTGATGAAATAACTAAATTCTTTTGCAGGAGAGTATAAAATAGCAAGAGCTGCATCCTCAGCCGGAACAATCATGGTTAGCTTTTTCTCCTTCTTTAGTATCCAATTGAATTTGTATCCATCTGCATCCCCATATATAATAAACACCAAGAGCTTTCATAAATGATGCCAATGAGTTTAGGTTTGGTTGTGAGGAGTAATAAGGTGGAAAATGGGGCTAGAGCTCAAATCAAATACGTTAGGACTACTTTTTGACATTTGGGTTGATATTGAACTAGATCTTTCAAGTAGAACTTTTGTGAAGGTCTGTATTGTTTCTTATTAAATTAAGATTTTGTGTTTCTCTTTCCTCTTTGTCACATTTACATCAGTTCATCGAATATGGGTTTGTGCCTTTTTTTTCTCTAATAAACAAGAAATCAATGTTGTTGTACTGCCTAACAAGTTTCACAATAGTTAAATAACTTTGTGGTTCAAATATAAGTGTCTAACCTAGTTAAAAGAACCACAATTAAAGACCACTTTTAGGAAATATTGAACTATGTTATCACCCTTATGTAAATTCTGATAAAAGCACACATCAAGAATCACCGACTGCGTAATACTTTCACCTATTTTACACGGACATGGATGGATTTCTTGTCACCCTAAACATGAGAGATTAGTCCAAGCATCCAATTTATGAAATATTTTAATTGGACCAGTCCTCCTTTTGCATGATTCACATCAAATTGAGATTTTCATGATGTTTATTTCAAGTTTGTGTTCTAATGGTCCTAGGATTATCAGTTAGCTTTCCCAATTTTAGTATACCTGTATTAGTGCATAGTCTGAGTACTATCTAAAATTCTTATATCCTAAGTTCTTCTTGGTCCTAATCCCAAATCTGTTAATGAGCTTATAAATTCGAGGTAAGATTAGGAGCTACTAAAATTGTTTCTTTGTAAATCTCTCTCACACCACCCTTTTGGTCTTCTACCCAATTTATAATTATTTTAATCTTAAATTTTGATGTTGCTTACGCTTTTCCTGATTCTCGATCTCTATAAAATAATACGGATATGGTCTCATTTCTTTCCACACGTTTTAGGTTAAAGCCGTCAATAGATGTAAGCTTGAAAAAGATTGAAGAGAGAAGGACTTATACAGAACCGTTGGGAGGTATTTTTAACTACTGCAGAGAAAGGCATTGTATTTTATTGAAATACTTGGTTACTTGTTGTGCTTACCTTTGACATAGGCTAATGTAACATGAATGTGGGCTTCTGAAGTTACTTCTTTATTTGTTATTTTATTTTATTTATATGTATATATCTTTTGGCTAAGTTCTATTAGATAATTGTTTTGATTCCACAATCATGCCACCTAAGCATGTACCTACAATCTGGCATGGCTATATTAGAAGGCATAGTATATTGCAGTGATATCAGAGTTGCTGTGAATTGTGCCCTCTGTTTATCAATGATTATGGGGTGGGAAAATAGGATATGGTGGCACAAGTATTTACGAGAAACAATTGGTGCAGTTTGGTCTTTGAAAAGTTGGCATTTTGTAATAGACAATAATTTTTTTTTGTGTGATTCTGGGGACAGAATCCTTTTAAGGAGCGAAGATTGTAACGATTGAGATTATTATATTTAATTTTAAATATTTATTGAGTTAAATAAATATTTTATGTGATTTATTTATGGAGTTAAATAAATAAATTACGTGAATTATGAGAGTGATTTAATTAAGTGTTACATATTAATTTAATGAATGTTATTTAATTGATGTGTATATATTAATTTTATATTATAGTTCTAATTTAATTGAGAGAATTAAATTAGTTGAATTGTGTGTTAAGTGTTACATGAATTATAATTAGCGAGTAATTATAATTATGTGACAAATTATTTTATGTGGTTAATTGATTAAATAAGAATGTTCTATGTTTAATTAACTAAAATGTGACATTTAAAATATGTGTAAATGGATTTGTTAAAATAAAAGAAAAGAATTTTTTAAATGATTTATACCAAACAAGGCCATTGTTTTTATTTTAAAGGACTGTTGCCAAACAGGGCCCTTACACTAGCCTAACCCTAAATTACCTAAACTATGTTTGGATTTAATAAATTTAGTTTCAAATTTTCTTGTAGCCAAACAAGCCAAGTTGGATTTTAAATTTTGTAACTTACCTTATTAATAAGAGTTAGTATATATAATTATTATTAGGAGTTACATGTTTTATGTAATATATATATTATATGTATATTGTATATACTACAACTACGTTAGTTTTACAAACTAAGAAAAACAAAGAAAGAAAAGAGTAGAGAAAAAAGAAGAACAGAGAAGAAGGGAAGAAGAAGAGAAAGAAAGGGGAAAGAGACCTCGAAAGAATTCTCGCTAAGCCATCATCTTCTTCTCCTAAGCCTAATCAACGGGTATAACTTCTAAATTTAGTTTTAATAATGTGTTTTATGTTGTGGAACTTCTCTGTAAAAACGTTTTTCATGAAAGTTAGTAATTTTGTTGAACATATGTTGGAATTTTGTTGATATACTGTTTATAAATTTAATTAGATGCCATAAACAATGATTTTCAGAAATCAAATTGATTGTAGAAACATGTTTTAATAGAAAAGTTATGTTCATATGAGTTCATATAAGTTTTAGATATTATGGTTGATTTTTGTTTGAAGAAATTGATGAAATTGATATATGTTAATATGTTTATTAGGAATTTATTTGATGCTATCTTCAATTTGAAATATAATGCATGTTTTATAAGTTGAATTGGAAAGAAAATTTTATTACAGTGAATTGTTTAGAGGAAATATGAATTTTGTGATAATAGCCAAATTTAAATTTTAAAACTCTTGATTCTCGTTGTTTAAAAGTTTTTATGTTTTGGAAGCATGTTAGATATATGTATTACAGCGTATATATGATTTACAGTGTCTATGTTACTGTATTTTTCCATTTGTTGGCTTGTATGGGTTGTTAGGTAAAGCAGAGAGCCGTGGCTGTCTGTGTCTGGCCGAGTTGCTGCGCCGGCAGCAAGGCCAGGAGCAGCGCAGCTGCGCCGCTTGCCCTTCCCTGATGCATTCTGTAAGAACCCAAATTTTTGAGAATTATTAAAATAAGAATTAAATAAATAAAATTCTTATTAAATGATATATGGTGGGATATTATTACATACGTGAGTAAGAACTATGCAATATGTGATGTTTATGTTAATAAATATATTAGAAGTATATATTTATTACTTGTAAATAAATTGTAGGAGCAATTTATTAAAGGTAATGAGATGGCTAAAAATTAAAATAATTTATTTTAATGTGGTAATTGGTGGCATTAGATATACTTAATGTATAACCATAATTTTATTAAAGAAATCATATATTAGATTATTGAGTGTAATGTATGCATGTTTTAATGTAGTGAATATATTATAATATTTACTGCAGTTAAATTGTTGAAAACAATTTATAGAAAGGAAAAGGAAATAATTAGTTTAAGTATACAAATATTATGGTATACTTTAATTAAAAGATATTAAAATAAATTCTATCATTGAATTATTTTAATAAAGAGAGAATATTATTTTAATGATATATGTAAATAAATTGATAAAAACAATTTATAATGTGAAAGAATAGATTTATTATTTATTTTCCTTATGTGATGTGAGTGCATTACATGGACTATTTGCAAGGTGATAAATATATATAGTTATTTTGTATATATTTATTATGTGAAGAAATAAAATCATGATGAACAATTTGATAAAGAATTACAGGATGTGGTTTAAGGGTGTAATATTTATATACTTTATAAATTAAAGTGATGTAGTAACTTAATAAATAAAATTAAGTTACCAAGTATTGGGTAATTAAGTTACTTAATAAAGACTTAAAGAGAATAATTGGTTTAATTATTTAAGTAAGTAAGTTGCTTTAATTCTTAATTAATAATTGTTACTATTCCAAGCTGAAGGGGCAAGCATTTTCCATTCCTTCTTTGCCGTGAATGAGAGGAGAGGTGGAGGTGTGAAGCCTACTCATTTACCAAGCTTGGGCACCAAGTTTGGTTGACCAAAACAAATTATGAAAGTCTTCTCCTTCTTTCTTCCCCATATCCGAAACCTCCCTCACTCAAAAATTTCTTAAACTTTTGAAATTTCCAAAAAATGATTAAGTGAGGAACCTTGAGTTTGAGAGAGTTAGCTATTATGGGAATCAAGAGAAGGTGATCATGGAAGATAACAAAGCTTGGGATTAATATAGGGAGCTAGCTTAAGGTATAAATTCTTTTTAAGTTTTAATTTCATTTAAGAGTATGAAATTATGTATTTTTTGGGCTAAATTCCATGTTTTTAGTAAGCTATGATGAAATTTTTAATGGAATTTCCTTAGAAGAAATCAAGTTTTGAGTTATGTATAGGTTATATATTATTAGAATTGATTTTTAAGCTAAAGAACAAAATATAAGTTTTGTTAGTAAGCTTTAGTTCATTAAAAGTCATTTTTTTGGTTGATTTTGAGCTTGAACTATTAAAGGAATGATGGGTTTTAGAGACTTGGTGGCTAGGTATGGGTTTTGGGATGTATAAGGATGGATTTGTGGCAAAAATCGCTAACGAATCGATAAGAAATCGGGTTGAACAAATAACGCACGTTATATGTTCGACAAACGGCCTTAAAGAACCCACGCGGCTAAAACAAAGAATTTAACGAAGTCGACACTTGGAACAAGTCTTATTATGTTAATAGAGATTTATTTGTAAAGAAAGTCGGGTTAGAACGGAGCGAGGCGAGTTTTGAACGTTAATCGCAAAGTTGAAAAACTAGTGCGAACAGCCTTTTTGGACGCATTATTTGAAAAGCTTAAAATACCCAAATATCAGTGGTGATATTTTTTAAAAATACTTTGATATGCCAAGTATAACATATCCAAAAATCAGATTAATCCGATAAACGAGCAGCGCGTACGAAAATCGCGAAGTGGCTGCGTTGATAAGAAGTCGAGCAGATTTCAGCACGCCGCCGTGTGCGGCAGCGCCCGCGCGCGCCCGTCGGCGGCAGCGCGGCGTTGGGCTGAAAACGTGTTCTGACATCATTTTTAAGCGTGATTTTGACGAGCTTTCGTGATCCGTTTTCAAAGTTTAAAATTTTTCTAAAATACTATGACATGTGGTCTATAACATGCCCGAAAAATTTCTGTTATACGACTTATGATTTGAAAATTAAAAATGAGCGAACATGCATGTCAGAACTTAAAATTTGGGCGACGCCGAGCGGCGACGCGCCGAGCGATCTTGACGTTCGACGTTTCGAATCGCGTTCCGGCGAAATAATAAGTCATAATAAATCTAATAAAGTCCTACGGGACAAGATTTGACTATAAATGATATTTTGTGCCGAAAAACATTCTTTCGGGCATAAATAATGCAATAAAAATATGTAATAAATATAAAGTTACATATTTAAGCGAAATAAAAACCAAGGTTGCCTATAAAATTATTTTGTGGTGCAACGAAAAGTGAGAGACCTGTAAAAATTTGTATTAATCATAAAAATATTATTTTGAGGTTTTCGGAGTTCAAAATGAGATTTTTGAGCTAAAATTTATATAGCGGTATATATATGTATATTTAATATATATATACATATCTAGTGAAAATGTGAAACAAAAAGCGTGGAACCGTTAAAAATAATATAATGGTCCTAAGAGTAATGAAACGAATGTTTTCGAAATTCGAAACGAAGATTTTGAATAAAGAATTTCCTAATGAATATATATTTAATATAAATATATATAGTGAAAATGCGAATATTCGTAAAACGGGAAATGAAGCAAATGTGCGGACATAATAAAATGTTTTTAAATGAGTTAATGATCTGAGTTAACTCATGAGTGGACAAAAAGTTATAAAAATTATTTAAATCAAGAAATTATATAGTAAATTGAATTTTTACTATAAAAGAGATATAATATCTGTTTAAAACCTGAATTCACAAATAAAGGTAAAAGATATTCCTAACGTGGAATATAAATGATTTAAGCTTCGATATGTAAAATATTTACATGTTAAAATGTGAGGGGCCTTTATTTGACTTAAAAAGATTAAAACGAATTAAGTTAATATTCGTTTTGAATAAGAATGATTAATGGTAGTTTGTATAAAACTAATAATTATTATTGATGAATATACATGCATATTTAGCGACATATTTAGTTATCTAATATGTGTGTGCATGTAATAATAATTCTGTAGGAATTGTGGAGAAACTCTAAGTTAACTTTTTTGCGGTAATCTCCAATCAAGGCAAGTTTTTCCAGTTCTGTTATGTTTGTGGATTGTATGCGATTATATGGTGAGTTGTATACCATGTTTATTAAATTGTTAAAGTCAAAATATGACTAAGTCAATTGGGTTATGGAACTCAATTGCTATATGTGATCTGTGATAGCATGTGTTGTATGAGAATGTAAGACGTAAAAAGGCATGTATAAATGTATTGCATGAAACTATAGAACTGTGATATGTCTAGTAGAAGATTTATTGATACATGTAGAATATGCATAGTAAAGAAAGTATGTTGCATATAGAGTTGTGTGTTATGTGAAACATGATAGACTGTTAAATTTGCTGGGCCGTCGAGCTCAATCTTGCAAACATAAATATTTTGCAGGTTAATGATGTTATGCAATATTACTTGCTATTCGGATGAAGAAGATTGATGGATGTGCGAAATGGATACATTTCCTTACCTTAGAAATGGTAGAAACCTATATTTGATAGCTTTGATATATGTAATCAACCACTATGTATAGTTTAAAACATTCAATAAAGAATATTCGTGTTAGATGTATTGCAATGAATATTTTATTTTATAAAGGAATATAGTGACATTACTATATAAGAAAGAATTAATATTGAGTTATATATATTAATATAACTTTGATAAGAGAAATCATTAAATAAATATGATTTCATTATAAAAGAGAATTGTAAAGGTTGAGATTCAGGTAACGAATGAATGGAATAAAAGAAAAAAAAATTATTCTGCATTTTTAGCTCTTTTAACATTAAATAATGTTTTAAAAGCTAGAACAAGATAATATTAACGCACAAGATCGGGAAGAGAAATAGACCCGATTTTGGGGTCGTTACAGTTGGTATCAAAGCTATAGGTTATAAACCTTAGGTAGGATTACCTTAGGCTATAACTGCAGAGATGAGTATGATGAATAAATTCAAATAGAGTGTAAGTGATAAGAAAATGATAAATAAGATTCAAAGAGGAATCTTGAAGAATTATAAGATAAGAATTCGGAGTTACCTGACTCCAATAATAAAGATGAAAAGTGTAAAATTATAATATAATATGATTAAAGGAAAAGAAGGTCGTAAAATTAAACGATCATAGAATGAGATAGAATCGTAATATAACACGATTATAAAATAAGATCACAACGTGATCTGGTTAAGTCAAAGAAGGATAGATAACCAATTAAATGATTGAAAATTTATAGCAGAATGGCTATATGGGAATGGTACTATGTAATAGTACAAGAATAAAACTCGGAAAGAGTTATGAATGATGAAATACAAATTAAATAAAATTTGTATTGAGCAAAGAACAAGATAAGATTTAATGAGATTAGGTGAGATTTCAATTGAGGACTCATGTGATAGCTGAGTTGTACAATCCTTTGTATGGGCGGGGGTTTTGTGCTTGCACTTAGTTTATCACATTGATAATCATTGAAATGTTGGTATCGCGCTATTGATATACCTATGACGAGAAGGTGATTCTTTTCTCATAATTATATTTGATAGTTAGAGAATATAATATTAGGTATGAGTTCTTAAAACTCACACTTATGGTAAGTTCATGACTCATAATCGTATGGTGGAACCCCTCAGCGAATGGACGACTTTGGTCTGACTAGGATAAGTTCCTAAACCCATATGATTGTGGTAAGTTTCTGAACTTATAACGTGTGGTATGTTTGATGAACTATCTCAGGGTATAGGGTTAGTTTAATATAGTGGGAGTTAATGGTGTTAGAGAGGAACAGAATGATATGGTGAAGTTTTTGGAAATAGTTAAAGTGGATGAAGAAGAAAAGGAATATTCTCAAATCTACTAGCTATGCTAGATTTCGAAATTTATTGGAATCGTGCTAACAATCGCACTATTGTATTTTTGAAAAATATATTGGGTCAAATTGTTGAACCAATAAGTTTTTTTTTTTTTTTAAAAAAAAAAATTCGATGATTTCTTATGTCTACGCTAATTGTTTCGGCTAGACAAATGATTTGAAAAAAATATCCAAAGAATTTTATTAATCCATCATTAATATGATGTATATATGACAAATGATGACATTCTCAACGGGCTGTTAAAAACAGTGCGGTACTATGCGTCATAAAATAATTTTCAATACTTTAGTAAATAAAGAAGTGTCAAAAGCCATTTGAATCGGCTAGACACAGAATCATATATTTCTTTTATATTAAGATTTTGAACTGTCCAGCTAAATTGATTGAGTATGGACTCCAGATTGAATAAGAACTTCCTTATAATGGAATTATTTTATATTGCGTCCTGGGGACGGCAAAGAGGAACTGAAATAATTGTTCCGCATAGATAGTGTTGATCGACACAGAACATCCAAAATGGAAAATTCTGTTTGCGCTTTATAGCGGTGACGATGAACGTAAATGTCGTTCAAATTTATATTGCGTCCTGGGGACGGTGACGATGAACACAAATGTTGTTCAAATTGTGCTGAATGGCAGTGACGAGGAATGCAAATGACGTTCTAATATGGATCAACACAGGACATAACAGGCTAACCACCTATATGTCCGTAAGATATGTCGGTTTACAGATAAAATGTCTGTTGAAACCTTTTCAGAAATAAGTTTATGGTCTTTATGACTTTATTATGATACAGAAAGTTTTTTAAGCGAATCTTTTGGATTAATGAATTATTCATATTGCTTCACAATTATCGATCAATTGCGGAGAATTTCTATTTTCCGGAGGTTGGGTATAGAAAGAATGAAATTTCTTAAGAGGAAGTAAGTCGCTGAATACGAAAATGGTTTATGAATCCATGAAGAAGGAAAAAGACAGAGTTATGAGGAAAAAAAAAATTCAAATAATGAAAATTGATAAGAAAGTCACGTGACAATTTGAAACGTGAAAGAATGAAAAAAAAAATAAGTCTGAGAATTATAGGGCTTTTATAAGAATATGAAGAATGTAAGGGTTCAGATATACCCTTAGAAAAAAGAAGGGGACATTGAGAAATAAATAATACTCGTAATATAATCGAGTAGGATTATAGAAACTATAAGAATTTACTAAGGAAAGGAAGAAGATAGGTGATATAAAACCTAAAAAAAATGTACGTTGAAATAATTCAACGATAAGGTAATGAGAAAGAATGAGATCTGAACCAATTGAGAAGGATTCGGTATTGTGATTCCGGGGACGGAATCCTTATAAGGGGAGAAGAATGTAAGAACCCAGATTTTTGAGAATTATTAAAATAAGAATTAAATAAATAAAATTCTTATTAAATGATATATGGTGGGATATTATTACATACGTGAGTAAGAACTATGCAATATGTGATGTTTATGTTAATAAATATATTAGAAGTATATATTTATTACTTGTAAATAAATTGTAGGAGCAATTTATTAAAGGTAATGAGATGGCTAAAAATTAAAATAATTTATTTTAATGTGGTAATTGGTGGCATTAGATATACTTAATGTATAACCATAATTTTATTAAAGAAATCATATATTAGATTATTGAGTGTAATGTATGCATGTTTTAATGTAGTGAATATATTATAATATTTACTGCAGTTAAATTGTTGAAAACAATTTATAGAAAGGAAAAGGAAATAATTAGTTTAAGTATACAAATATTATGGTATACTTTAATTAAAAGATATTAAAATAAATTCTATCATTGAATTATTTTAATAAAGAGAGAATATTATTTTAATGATATATGTAAATAAATTGATAAAAACAATTTATAATGTGAAAGAATAGATTTATTATTTATTTTCCTTATGTGATGTGAGTGCATTACATGGACTATTTGCAAGGTGATAAATATATATAGTTATTTTGTATATATTTATTATGTGAAGAAATAAAATCATGATGAACAATTTGATAAAGAATTACAGGATGTGGTTTAAGGGTGTAATATTTATATACTTTATAAATTAAAGTGATGTAGTAACTTAATAAATAAAATTAAGTTACCAAGTATTGGGTAATTAAGTTACTTAATAAAGACTTAAAGAGAATAATTGGTTTAATTATTTAAGTAAGTAAGTTGCTTTAATTCTTAATTAATAATTGTTACTATTCCAAGCTGAAGGGGCAAGCATTTTCCATTCCTTCTTTGCCGTGAATGAGAGGAGAGGTGGAGGTGTGAAGCCTACTCATTTACCAAGCTTGGGCACCAAGTTTGGTTGACCAAAACAAATTATGAAAGTCTTCTCCTTCTTTCTTCCCCATATCCGAAACCTCCCTCACTCAAAAATTTCTTAAACTTTTGAAATTTCCAAAAAATGATTAAGTGAGGAACCTTGAGTTTGAGAGAGTTAGCTATTATGGGAATCAAGAGAAGGTGATCATGGAAGATAACAAAGCTTGGGATTAATATAGGGAGCTAGCTTAAGGTATAAATTCTTTTTAAGTTTTAATTTCATTTAAGAGTATGAAATTATGTATTTTTTGGGCTAAATTCCATGTTTTTAGTAAGCTATGATGAAATTTTTAATGGAATTTCCTTAGAAGAAATCAAGTTTTGAGTTATGTATAGGTTATATATTATTAGAATTGATTTTTAAGCTAAAGAACAAAATATAAGTTTTGTTAGTAAGCTTTAGTTCATTAAAAGTCATTTTTTTGGTTGATTTTGAGCTTGAACTATTAAAGGAATGATGGGTTTTAGAGACTTGGTGGCTAGGTATGGGTTTTGGGATGTATAAGGATGGATTTGTGGCAAAAATCGCTAACGAATCGATAAGAAATCGGGTTGAACAAATAACGCACGTTATATGTTCGACAAACGGCCTTAAAGAACCCACGCGGCTAAAACAAAGAATTTAACGAAGTCGACACTTGGAACAAGTCTTATTATGTTAATAGAGATTTATTTGTAAAGAAAGTCGGGTTAGAACGGAGCGAGGCGAGTTTTGAACGTTAATCGCAAAGTTGAAAAACTAGTGCGAACAGCCTTTTTGGACGCATTATTTGAACAGCTTAAAATACCCAAATATCAGTGGTGATATTTTTTAAAAATACTTTGATATGCCAAGTATAACATATCCAAAAATCAGATTAATCCGATAAACGAGCAGCGCGTACGAAAATCGCGAAGTGGCTGCGTTGATAAGAAGTCGAGCAGATTTCAGCACGCCGCCGTGTGCGGCAGCGCCCGCGCGCGCCCGCGCGCCCGTCGGCGGCAGCGCGGCGTTGGGCTGAAAACGTGTTCTGACATCATTTTTAAGCGTGATTTTGACGAGCTTTCGTGATCCGTTTTCAAAGTTTAAAATTTTTCTAAAATACTATGACATGTGGTCTATAACATGCCCGAAAAATTTCTGTTATACGACTTATGATTTGAAAATTAAAAATGAGCGAACATGCATGTCAGAACTTAAAATTTGGGCGACGCCGAGCGGCGACGCGCCGAGCGATCTTGACGTTCGACGTTTCGAATCGCGTTCCGGCGAAATAATAAGTCATAATAAATCTAATAAAGTCCTACGGGACAAGATTTGACTATAAATGATATTTTGTGCCGAAAAACATTCTTTCGGGCATAAATAATGCAATAAAAATATGTAATAAATATAAAGTTACATATTTAAGCGAAATAAAAACCAAGGTTGCCTATAAAATTATTTTGTGGTGCAACGAAAAGTGAGAGACCTGTAAAAATTTGTATTAATCATAAAAATATTATTTTGAGGTTTTCGGAGTTCAAAATGAGATTTTTGAGCTAAAATTTATATAGCGGTATATATATGTATATTTAATATATATATATACATATCTAGTGAAAATGTGAAACAAAAAGCGTGGAACCGTTAAAAATAATATAATGGTCCTAAGAGTAATGAAACGAATGTTTTCGAAATTCGAAACGAAGATTTTGAATAAAGAATTTCCTAATGAATATATATTTAATATAAATATATATAGTGAAAATGCGAATATTCGTAAAACGAGAAATGAAGCAAATGTGCGGACATGATAAAATGTTTTTAAATGAGTTAATGATCTGAGTTAACTCATGAGTGGACAAAAAGTTATAAAAATTATTTAAATCAAGAAATTATATAGTAAATTGAATTTTTACTATAAAAGATATATAATATCTGTTTAAAACCTGAATTCACAAATAAAGGTAAAAGATATTCCTAACGTGGAATATAAATGATTTAAGCTTCGATATGTAAAATATTTACATGTTAAAATGTGAGGGGCCTTTATTTGACTTAAAAAGATTAAAACGAATTAAGTTAATATTCGTTTTGAATAAGAATGATTAATGGTAGTTTGTATAAAACTAATAATTATTATTGATGAATATACATGCATATTTAGCGACATATTTAGTTATCTAATATGTGTGTGCATGTAATAATAATTCTGTAGGAATTGTGGAGAAACTCTAAGTTAACTTTTAGCGGTAATCTCCAATCAAGGCAAGTTTTTCCAGTTCTGTTATGTTTGTGGATTGTATGCGATTATATGGTGAGTTGTATACCATGTTTATTAAATTGTTAAAGTCAAAATATGACTAAGTCAATTGGGTTATGGAACTCAATTGCTATATGTGATCTGTGATAGCATGTGTTGTATGAGAATGTAAGACGTAAAAAGGCATGTATAAATGTATTGCATGAAACTATAGAACTGTGATATGTCTAGTAGAAGATTTATTGATACATGTAGAATATGCATAGTAAAGAAAGTATGTTGCATATAGAGTTGTGTGTTATGTGAAACATGATAGACTGTTAAATTTGCTGGGCCGTCGAGCTCAATCTTGCAAACATAAATATTTTGCAGGTTAATGATGTTATGCAATATTACTTGCTATTCGGATGAAGAAGATTGATGGATGTGCGAAATGGATACATTTCCTTACCTTAGAAATGGTAGAAACCTATATTTGATAGCTTTGATATATGTAATCAACCACTATGTATAGTTTAAAACATTCAATAAAGAATATTCGTGTTAGATGTATTGCAATGAATATTTTATTTTATAAAGGAATATAGTGACATTACTATATAAGAAAGAATTAATATTGAGTTATATATATTAATATAACTTTGATAAGAGAAATCATTAAATAAATATGATTTCATTATAAAAGAGAATTGTAAAGGTTGAGATTCAGGGAACGAATGAATGGAATAAAAGAAAAAAAAATTATTCTGCATTTTTAGCTATTTTAACATTAAATAATGTTTTAAAAGCTAGAACAAGATAATATTAACGCACAAGATCGGGAAGAGAAATAGACCCGATTTTGGGGTCGTTACACATTCCCTTCGCAGCTGCGCCGGTTTTAAGGCAGTTGGCTGCGCCATGTTCAGTGCAGAGGCAATGATGCTAGTTTACTTGTGCAGAGTTATTTTGGAGCCTAATTTAATTGTTTTATGAATAATCATGTATTACTATAACATGTTAATATGAGTTTGACAATGTCGTATTTAAAAAGAAAAATATAGAAAATGAAGTTGTAAATCTTAAAATAATATTTGAATTGTTAAATTATAATTATCCTATGAGTTACTTTTAAAATTGTAAATTGATTATTTATATTTAAAAGTAAATGTTTAGTTTAAAGCATGATATTAGTTGATTTATTTTAATCAATTAGATGTTAAATTAAATTATAATTTATGTAATTATAATTTAATGCATGTTTAATTATGGATTTAAAATTTATAATTTTGCATGATTAATTAATTTGTGTAATGATAATGCATGATATAGTTTAATTAATTATTAATTATGAATTGGTGATAATTTAAGAGGTAATTATAATTGAGTAATTATAATTAGATTAAGTGTTTAAATGATAATTGTTTAATTATAATTTAGCTAAATACATAATTAATTTAATTATGTGAGTATGTGTGTGATGTAATTAACTACGTGATGGTTAATTATTATTATTTATTTTATTAGAGTGAGTTAACCATGAGGGTTAACCACTTATGTGAGTTAGTTATGTGTTAACTAATTTATGTTATTATGATTGAATATGTATGTATGTAGGAAGTGTTAAAGTACGTGATTGAGTTAAGTAGCTTGCGCGTAAGGCAAGTCTTCTAACCCTAAATTTGTTAATTCTATACAATTTCTTAAGTTCATATATTCATTGCTGAGAATGTTCTTTTCATTTCTGTATTGGACAATTGTTTATTTAATTGAAATGATCTTAACTTATTGTTCAAGTAAGATCCAGTTTATTATTTTAAATGCTTTAAGTTTACTTCTAAAGCATATGTTAATTCATAATTCTTTTATTTATGAATTATTGAAAGTCGATTCAACTAATACTTAGTTGATGAACGTGAACTCTAAATTTCCTTGTACGCTTATCAACTAATCCCTTAGCTGATAAACGAGAATTCTAAATTACCTTTGTAAGCTTATCCAAACCAAACTTTCTTTGGTGCGGACTTGAATTCAAATTACTGAGTTGAACAACCCTATATACTAGGGGAGGTTACTACGCATAGCATTAAGATGTTTGTGCACAATACAGGTACAAAGGGCTGATCCCCCTAAGTACGAGTTAAGGTCCATAGTCTTATTGACTTTTAAAGGTTTAAATAGAAATATTTATAACCTAGGACAAGAGTTCAAAGGTTTTATGACCTTCAAATAAATTCTATATTCGAATTTTAATGTTGATAGAAAATTATTATTCAATTTTTTATTGTTGAAGTAAGCTAAGTTATTCAGATCTTTTTAAAGATATCCTTTCATGTATTTATTATTGTTAAACTCCAGTGAGCTGTTGTTTGCTCACTCTTGCATTAAATAACAATTACAGTTAAGGTTAATAACGTTGATGCTCCGTCTACGAGTAAGGGCAAAGGAAAGCAAAGCAAGTGAAGACTTGTTTTTATTTAATTGAGAATGATTGTAATATGACTTGAATATTATATTTTTATTTCCGCACTTTATTATTTTCATGTCAGGGTTAGAGTAACCCGAGATTTTTAAAAAAGGTTGTAACCCTTGTTGTAAGGGAGATTTATTTATTTTAATTTAAGTTGTAGTTTATTTTGCATTATTCATTGGGTAGATGTATGTTATATTAGAAGTGAACACCAAATCATGTGAAAACGAAATACCCAGATTTGGGGGTGTCACACATTGTCTTTGGCAGTTCTATGTTTGGCATCAAAGTCATTGATAAATCATCACAGACCGGCAGTTCTTGTAGCAGTCGCGTTGCTAAGACTGCATAATTTTCCTCAGTGGGTGACTTCTATATTTGATGATTCTTGCATATTGGGTATAATAAAGAACCTAATAGCAACTAATTTGAGCCCAGAAATGGTACTTTTATTTCGAGTGCTACTTGCTTTAGGATACTTGAAGGCTGAACAAATTACTACGCTAAACCGGCTGTTCCAGGTGATGATACTTACCTTTATATACATTATTTTTCTTCGTTTACTTTTCTTTAGGCTTTTATAAGATTTCGGGCACCATAAATAATATTCATAATAGTTAAAATTAAATGAAAAAGATATTTGGGATGAATCTACATGTTTTCCTGAAGTATAGATTTATTCATGAATATGGCATGTTAACTGGCTTCTAAATTTTGTCTCTCTCTATAAAGTATTCTGCCAAACACAACAACTAATGCAATTTCAAGAATCTGATATGAATATGTCAAATTTATTGATTTATATTTCATTAATCTTGCAGGCATGCAAGAAGCTTATATACACAGAAAATGCTCAAGATGGCAGCATAGAGGAACATATAGAGAAGCTAGTTATCACCTTTGAAGGATTAGGAAAAGTTTTTGAGTTTCTTATCAACCTCATGTCATTCCAATCCTCTACTGTTATTAATTCTATGGAATTCAAAGTTAGGAATAAGGATTTGTTAGAAGATATAGAACAAAGAGAGAAAAGTTGATGTGGTTGAACCAGAAACAAAAATTAGACACCATATTTAGCAAGAGAAAGACCTTTCCACATGAATCTCGATAGCATTTGCTAGATAGATTTTAGAACCCATTTTGGAATAATGAAGTGAGCAGAACAAAAATATTGGATAGAGAACGACACTGATTTTATAAGATGTAGCCTACCTATATATGAGAGAGTACATTTTGTCCAAGAAGTGCCTTTGTTTGTGATTTTCTGAACAAAGACACTACAAGACAAAGACATTTTGTCCTCAGGCTTGTTAGTCCATGTTATTGGGTTGTGGAGGATTTTTTCTGTTCTAGTCCATGGCTTGTTCTTCTTCCCTGTGTGTATAAAAATGTGTTTAAGCTAACAACTTTATCATACTGTTATTATAATTAATCAAGTTATAACTGTAATACCCGAGAATTTTTGAATATTATTAAATGAATATATTAATGGAAATGAATATTTATTTGAATATAAATATTTATGTGTTATGAGATGAGTTAATTTGAATGAATTCAAAGTGAAATTATAATAATTGAGAAGAATATAGAGTTTATGATAAGCTCGTTGAAATGCCTTGTGTGGCACAAGAATAGATTCGATGATGAGTTAATTAATTCGAGGATGAAGGAATTATTAAGTGAGCAATTAATCTATATTAATTGTTAATTTTTATTATGAGAAATATAATAATAGTATGTTGATTTATTATTATTGCAAGTGATAGTATAATAATAAGTAAATTATAAATATAATAAGATTTATATTTATTAAAATGTTGAAGAGGGTGATAATTTATCGTATAATGATACTTGATTAATGAGGGGAGGATTAATTAATATTATTTTTAATTAATTGATAAGATAAATTATTGTTGATTAATTGACATTGTGATTATTAACGCATAAGCGAGTAAATTATTAAGATTATATTTGCTCAACTAATTGTTATGTGCAGAGCATGCGATAATTAGATATCGTAGCTACGATTATATTATATAGTGTATTGTGACGATCAATGTGACTATATTATATATAGAAATCATATATTAAGATTGATTAAATTATATAAGTTACATATCAATGCTTATGTGGAAAAATATGAGTGTGTGAACATTAAATTAATATCTCTTGAATATATGGATGATGATTTCAATATTTAATTGAATAATAAATGAGATAATGTGATGTGATAATATCCGATTAAATTATGCCGATATGATAAAATGTACATGGCTTATATGTGTGCAAATTACATTTACTACATTATGTGAATTACATGGTGACATTAAATTATAACCTAAGTATATATATGATGTATATGTAAGTGTTGTATATACCCATATTGCCCAATGGTTGAGCTGCATTCTCTTCTCCCATAATAAGAGTCACCTCTTATTCTCCTTCACGTGCATAGCCATAAGGCCTAAGCCTACCCTTCTCCTTAAACTCAGCAATGTTCTAGCAAATGATGAACAAAGGAGTGGCTTTCATGATTGATTTCACCAACTGATCACCAACCCTTCATTAGCCATCAAACATTCCTGTAAACCATTAGTTTAATTTGGGAGTTAGAAGCATTGTCTGTGTAATATTATCTATATATATATATAGCCCTTCTCTTCACAAATCAAATTGCTGAGATTTTCCTAAGTTAAGAATCGAGAGCAGTGATAGCATTCTGAGATATCAGTTAAGGGAGTGATATAGCATCAAGCTAAATTCCTTAGCAGAGGTACATTCCCATCTCAAGTTCTTCATATCTTGAATTTCTAATCTTTGATTATACTTGCATTTCAAGATTGAATTGATTAAGGAATGATTGTTAGTGATCGTACTAGCTTTCAATTATGTTAGGAAGACAATATAGGTTGATTAGAATCAATTTTGTAGAGAATTTTTGTGTTTGGCCTTGCTTTCTGCAGTAGCAAAAGATATACTGGAGCTGGCCGAAGCCCGGCGCTGCTGCGCCAGTTTTATACTAGGGCGCAGCGCAGCTACGCCAAGCCCCTGTACCAGATTCTAATTTCTGCCTTAAACTGTTAGATGTTAGTTTACTTGTATAACTTAGACAAGCATGCTAAGCAAGAGTAACACGTATATATGAGTACATAGACCTAACGTAAGCATGTTTGACTATGATGGTATACATTTTGAAGAAAAGGCTTATAGTTTGAAAATGAACTTAAGGTTTTATAATCGAACTTTAACATATATAAGTCATGTTGATATTTTAACCTTGTAAGCATGTTTGTGTAATTTAGAAATGCATGTTAACATGAGTATATAAGTTTCATGAGGTAGCATGAACATATTGAATCTCATTAGTGAACGATACTAACGAAGTATAAGCTTTGAACGTGAACTTTGATATGTTATGTCGAGAGTTAAATTCTGATATTTATAGACATGTTTAATAGTGGTCTTAGCCTCAATAACATATCATACATGCATACATACCATGCTAGATGCCATGAAAACTAGATAAGCACAAATGAAGCATGTTTTCAAACCAATAACGATGCTAGTTACATGTATGTGATGTGGATACTCATGAGCATGCCTAACACGAGTTATATGAATACCTTATATGTTTAAAATGCGAACATGATAGACTCTGTGACTTCATGACCTTGAATGGCCTTAAATTATTTGAGATGTTAAACTTAGAACCATATCATGAAAGAAGGAACTTTGATTGACTTGGTAAGCATGAAAAGACCCTTAGATATGTATATTCTATGTGTGAATGGTTGTGTACGTGCTGGACAGAATCTGCAGGCAGTAGCCTAACCTTGGCCTGGCCAGGGGGCAGCGCAGCTGTGCCGCCCCTAGGCTTAGCCATGGCGCAGCTGTGCCGGTCTGGAAACAGATTTGATGCTTCTGTTGGGTTTCTGATTGTGGTAGTTAGCTTATATTGATGCTTGGACTACTAATTATGGTCTGCACTCTACTGATGTATATTTACAAGTATTGGTAGTGAAGCATGATGATACTTACATTATACACGGAACTCCATGAATAAAGAAAGACATAATCAATATAGTGTTATGAATTGCTATATCGCCATACATAATGTAAACTGTGTTACTTGATTTCGTAGCGACTAATATATTGATTTTGTGTAAGTATTATGTCCAAGCACTTGATGACAAATGTATAAGAGATTATATGACTAAAGAAGAACCCTATGTATAGTTAACTTTCCTATTGAGCTGTGTAACGAACGTGTTTAACTAATGAACATCCTATACATGTAATACATTATAAATAGGATTCAAAAGTGTGATTAACCTTACGTGGATAGACTATGCTCAAGGAAAGTATCCTATCCTTGTGTTTACTTTATTCAAGGAACATTGTAAGCAAGTTCCTAACCTTACTCTTTATTGAGCGTTCATTAAGCTTGTGCTATTATTATCGTACAAGTAAAGTTTTGAAGTTGCAATTTATGTATTATAACTATATACTTTATGGATAAGATAAAAGTTAATTTATATTCTTCGAGCTTTAAATCTTAAGTTTAAACTTATGATTGTTCTTATATACCTTGAAAGAGTGGTCTATGCCATTTGATTCGGCTAGACTGATATCATGATTAGAAAGCTATCCAAACCAATTGATTGGTGCGGAGTCTTATATTGACTACTATGAACAACCTTCTTTAAAGGAAAAATATAATTTATCGGAAGACCGACGTGCGCACTTGAGTACGATTGAATGTTATGCATAATATAGGGTACTTTAGGCTGATCACCTGTTGTACTTGTTTTTGTTGGATTATCAGTATATTACTGTTAATTCTAGTAGAAGTTCATAGTCTTTAGTGACTGCTCAGTATTCAATTATGTTTAAATCTTGAATTGATTTAGTATTGAATCTTATTGATATTCTGCTGTCCTTAGCAACTGTTATTGAGAACTGTTGATATTCTTGTTATCCTTGAACTATCATACCTTGCTATATCCTTTTTGGATTCGAGAACTATATTACTCATCCTTATTGTTATATTACCTGCTGAGCAAACTTGTTGCTCATTCTTGCTTTCCCTAAAATATTTGAGTTAAGGCAGAGTAGGGTGGACCTTCGGGCGCAGACAAAGGAAAGGGAAAGGCTACATAGTAGCTTTTATTTATGTAGAACTTTATGATTGTAATAAGAACTTATGTTGTTATGTATTAGTTAGGTTTATATATGCTTAAGATATGTTTAAGCTATGTAAGCGATGTTTAAGTTACGAGACCCTTGGGACGTGAATAAATTATATTAATCAAATGTAATCTATTCAGGAGTAGTGTTGTGTATTATTTCGCTGTGCGATGCGACATTTAGTCGTAATATTATTATCATTGTGTTAGATTATAGAATGTGACGAACCGAATTCGAGAGACCAGTGGCGGTCTGAATTTGGGGGCGTCAGAATAAATTTAATATTTTTTTCTTTTTTTCTTTTCTTCAATACTTGCTCAGGCTTGCATTCAGTTTCGCGAAGGTGAAAATGAGAAAGTGAAGGAGGTCTACTAATAGTTATATTTTTGTCTTTATCAAACATTTAGCAACTATGAATCAGTTGAGGTATTTACTAATAGCTATATTTTTGTCTTTGTCCTTCATTAATCTCTCTCTCTCTCTCTCTATTAATTTAAGTTCATTATGTTCATTTTTTTCTTATTCCTCATCTTATTAAAATTGAATTTTGGAGTTTTTTTTGCAGCATAAAGTTTATATGTCCAACCTTGATTTCCTTGAAGAAAATGATGATGAAGTGGACCTAACATAATGTATACTTCATTCCTTCTAGTTCGTTATTCTTTCAGTTTTCTTATGTTAGTTATTAAATATTGTAAGTACTATGATACTTGGGAATCAAGATACAATAATAAATTTTGTACTTATCGTGACTTGAGAATTATCTATTTATATATGGAGTATTAGTTTTAATTATTGGCTCTTTATACGTTAGTTTATCAATTAGTTTGAAACAAGTATGACATTTATATTAACTTAAAATATTAAATTTAATATTTATTACAACAATTAATAAAAATAATAGTAATAATAAATATGAAATCACTGATTTGAAAATTAATTATAATTTGCAATGAATTTTGATTATTTATCAATTAATTTTTTATTTACAAATTTATAATTTATGAAGGATTTTACTTGAGAAATGGACATTAATGAAGGATTATTTTCCTCAATAAAATCTTTTTTAGTTAATTAGTTAGTCATCAATGAAGGATTATTTCCCTCACTAAATTGAAGATACATTCTCGATTTATAATTAGTGAACGAAAATACTCTTTTGTTAAATATATTTGTTTTTCACAATATATTATTTGTAAGGGAATAAAGTTATTCACTAATTTCTAATAGTCCTTCTTAAAATATTATTTGTGAAGGAAACCATTTTTTCACTAAATAACATTATTCCATTACTAAATATAATTTGTGAATAAAAAGTTATTCACAATATATCCTTCACAAAAAATATTTAGTCAATATTTAGCAAAGGATACCCTATTGCGAGGAGATCTTATGCGAGCACTCGTGTGAAGAAAATATTTTTTCGCAATAAATCTATTGTGAGTGATATATTACATCCTGTGAAGGATTTGTTCTTCACTAGAGGCCATTTTTGGTGTAGTGAGCTGGAGGATAAAATGCGAGAAGATTTTTCACATTTGTTTTCAGAGGGTGTAATTTCAATTTCGGGACGAAATTCTTATAAGATGGGGTGATTGTAATATTCCAAACTTTGAACAGGAATATTAATATAAAAGGTAAATATTAATATGTTTTAAATCTTGTGTAATGTGTATTTAGCTTTATTATTATTATATATAAATATATATCAACACATAAGATATAACTATGAAAACATATATATGGAAAGTTTTATAAGTAAACCCTAATTTAAGACTTAATCTAAATAAGAAACCCTAACCCTAATTATTATAATAAATAGAAATTATAACTTAATACATTGATAATGTTATAAAGAATTATGAATATATGCACATTAACTTAATATATGATAACTTAAGGAGTGAATTGAAAGAGATTGCTAGAAAACCCTGATTAGGGATTAGGAAAAACCCTAACCCTAAATAAAAAATCCTAATTTTAATTACAAACCCTAATTCTAAATTAACAAACCCTAATGGTTCAATTTTGTTTTTGAGTTTCTAAAGAAAACATGAAATGACTAAATTACCCTTGGATTTAAATATGAAATTACCAAAATACTCTTAGTATATGTAAAATGTCAAAAATGCCCTTAAATTTCTCTTTTTAAAGGAGATAAGAATAAATCTTTTGCTTAGCAAGCAAAAGATTTGCCCCATGCTTCTATAATATCCTTGGCTTGACAACACAACCTAGCAACATTAAAGGAATAGGCTTAGTTGTCAAACAAAGGAGAAAACTTAAGCTTTTACCCCACTTGAGATTTTTATATAAGGCTAAGTAATAAGGACTTAAGGCCATGAAATTCACACTTGAAATATATCACTAACTAACTCACAAACACTCCTCAGCAAGGCCATAGCAGATTCAGAAAGGAGATAACCATAAATTGCTCAAAACGGGTAAAAATCTAACCCTAGCTCTAGATATTAAATTTTGAAATTGTATTGTTGTTTTTATTGTTTAAGGATGTTAATTAGTAAGTTATTTAGTGATCTGGGTTGCTAAAACATGGATCTATAACACTTAAAGGCATCAAAATATTGGTTTAAGAAAAACTGCCAAAACCTAAAAATATGGTCTGATAGTCTAATGTCAGACCTCATAGATCGTTCGCTATTAATTATTTGAGTGTTATAAAGGTTTGTAGTTATAGTATGTAGTGTTTTTATTAGCCTGAAAGTGGTAGAATAGAAATCAGAATAATAGATTTGTAGATATAAGTGGTCAAAACCCATTGACCGAGCATGACTTTCAGTTTTCTAGGTAACCCAGAAAACTGAAAAACACGCCTGACAGGTAGTTTGATCGCCTTGATCTCTCTACTGTTAACTTGTTTGGATGTTAGATGTAGCGCCCACAAATCTGGGTCCCCATAACCTCGGACTTGGTACGTTATGATACATCATTTCTATAACTATTGCGAAAAATATAAACATAAATTATTTATACAATAGCTTTTATAACATAATTCCCAAGGTCTGTAACCTTAACTTAATACCTGCATTCAATATCCTACACGACATACAATGTCATTTGTATCCTATACTATTATCATTTTAATTGTATAATAATTCCATCCCAGAACTTGACTTTTCCTTTGACTGTGTTCGAAGTTTATTCTTTAATCTGAAATATTTATCATGATATAGCAAGGGTGAGCAATAAGTTTGCCCAGCAAGTTTAAGTTCAAATAAAAATATATCATGATTGAAAAGAACAATAAGCTGACAAACTTTCAACAATATAAGAATTGTGGAAGAATGTAAATCAATTTTCATAAATGAATGACCGAGTCAATAATGATGAATGGCCAACAATGAATAATGAACAAATTTAACTGAACCTTAGGGTAATGAAGGTGATCAGCCTTTCATATCTGATGAACATATGCAACATGCACTAAGTGCGAATCAATAATCAATATAAATGTGAATAATCAACAATAATTAATCACGAACATACTTTACAATAACAACTCGAGTTCGAGTTAGGAAACTTGCTTGCATAGTCGATTACCGCTACGCAATTTAATTTAATCGCTTTATTGGAAAGACCTATCAGTTATAAGATTGATCTTTCAATTAGCATAACATACCTTATAAGTAAACTATCTAACATTTAAACACATAGTCAAATATTAGATAACCTTAATACTATACATATACACAAGTCTAAACTTAGCACATATCGAGTCTTTAATAATATTCAATATAGTATACTGAGTGGTTTCTCACAAAAAACTAACAAATTAGTTTCTGTCTAGTCTACACTATTTTCACAGTGAGTTAGATTGGTTACAAATTTGTAGATCCCTTCCCCATATGAAGGAGTCGTTTAGCCCAGCTACTATACATCAACCATTAAAGAGTACGACTGTACTACCTTAGACTTAACACTACTGTATCATATAACTTGTGAATTAACACTTAGTATTTCATTTTATAAGTCTTTCTTTATAATCTAGTAAGCCGAATACCTAATCCAGCAACCTGGATTCAGACTAAATTTTAATTTAGTAAATTATTTTCCAATCCAGCAGACTAGATTAAACTGACCTCCAATCCAGCAAGCTTGGATTCAACTAACATCTAATCCAGCAAGCTTGGATTCAACTAACCTCCAATCCAGCATGCCTGGATTCAGCTGACCTCCAATCCAACAAACCTGGATTCAACTGACATCCAATCTAGCAAGCCTGGATTCATTAATCCTTCAATCTAGCAACCTGATGGCCAACCAATAAACTAGATTGCAATCCAGTAAGCTGGATTCCCCCTTTTTAACCAAATTATCTTATTATTTTTCCACCTTTGGCCAAACATATATACACATATTTCATACACAAAATTAATTTTTCAAGAATTTTTTAATTTCCTTAAGTATTTTCCAAAAATTCATTTCTAGTTAATTCCTTAAGAAAGAAACTACCTCACGCTTAACTCCAAAAATTCCCAACTTTTGGTGGGATCTTAAACATGTTAACGTGAGCCTCCAGTTTAAATTTCATGGCCATCAGAGTTATACAACTCCGGTTATAGCGATTTTTGGTGGAAAATACAAATATTAAAATGGTCATAACTTTCTCAATTTAATTCGGAATGAGTTCATTTTTGGACACAAGCTACTTTATCCCATATATTTTCATGTCCCAAAAGATTGAAATTTATTTCATAAAATAAGTGGAGGAAACAGTCCCTAGAATTTTCGGACAGATTGCATTTTGGCCTTTTTCAGATTTTACGTTCTTTACTAATTTCAGTCCACACGAAAATATATAACTCCTTTTTCAGTCATTCTACTTGGAAACGTTAGAAGACTTATAGATCTAAGTCCATAAATTGACCACATTCAAAAATTCAAAATACACTAGGAGATATGGTCATTTAAATTTCATGTTACGTTTTCTCAAAATCTAATTTTTCAATTTTTGTATTTTGTAAGAAAACTTTCATGATCTCTTGATTAATCCAATATTAAACATGATAAACCATCATAATACGTACTATTACACCTTAAGATCATGGATCTACCATGATCTATGATCTATTACACCAAACATACACCAAATCCAAGCAAAACATAATCAAGGCTAAGAAAATTATAGTTTTCTAACTTTTTAAAACATAGTTTCCTTTTTCTTGCTTTTGATTTAACTTTTGATCATAAAAATGGTTAAATCTAAACACCACATACTCTAAATCATGTAGATCTATAGTTTTGAAGTTTTGAAATCTTAGATCTACATATCATCAAAAACAATTACACAAAAGGGAATAAACTAGTGTTTGGGTTATACCTTTTCTTGATCTATCAAATTGGAGGATAATTTTGGGGAGAAGGAAGATCAAAGCTTCTTCCTCTCTCTCCCTTACTTCATCTGAACCCTCCCTCTCCCTCTTGTCTCTCTCTAGTTTGTTTTGTTTGCTTGGAAGTAAGATGAGATGAAAGAGAAAAATAGTAAGGTTTTGTTTGTTGTTAGTAAGAGTATATAGATATAAAACATATATATCTATATTATCTCCCAATATCTTTTGCTCTCTCTCTCTATTGATTAAGTGTTTACTTGCAAGCTTTGCTTAAAGTGTTGGCAACATAAAAATTTGACACATGTTGGACAATTGATGGGAGTTGGTGACCAACTACTTTGACAAATCAAACAAACATGCACAACCTTCATTTCCCATAAAGTGGGCGGGTGAGTCCCCCCTCTTTTACCCCTTATTTGTTTTAATTTCTAATACCTTATCCACTTAACAAATAACCCACCAAATTCCTTAACAATTGGGCTAAAGTCTTGGGCTTCAAATTTATTACTTGGGCTTGCTAATAAAAAAAATTGGGCCATGTAAATTAACATAGTCCACTAAATTTTAATTCTATCATACCCTAATAATTTAATTAGGGTTTCTATTCACTCAATTGTAATTCAATTCCTTACTCATATATATTTAATTACTTAACCCAATTAGACTTGCTTTAATTAGGTTATAAAATTAATAAATTGAGATAATAAAATTAATCTCTTAGGTTAGTAAAAATTTTAAATACTAACATCCTTACATATTATAACCCTTAAGCTATTTAATATTCCATACCTAATATATATTAGGTTACAAGACTTTATTCTTAATTCTCTTTATATATTAAATAAATATATAAACAATACACAAAACCATATAATTCTTTCAAAAATTTTAAAATCCATACTCTATTTCTAGTCTAGGTCTTATTATTTAACCTTTATTTAATTATTTAAAATCTTATAAATTCTCGGGTTGTCACATTAGATGGTTTCCAGATTGTACCTTGACATGAGATCTACACCACTAGAGCACTGTAAAGCCTTAGGAAGTCACCGATCGAAAGTTTTAGAGGGTCAAAAGGCGTTGACCGTTCAGATTGGGATTCTGGGTAACCCAGAAAAACAAAAGCAGCGTCTGACAAGTTCTTTAGAAGCTTAAATCTTGATTCTTGGTGATACCTAGACTCTCTAAGTGCTACAACCTTGTAACCTGATAGTTAGTCTACAACACCCTACCACTAAACCACCTAAACTATGAACAGGCTGCACGATATAAGGCCAACAAGTACGTTGACCAGCATTGACTCTTCATTTTTGGGTAACCCATAAATGAAGAACAACCTCGGCTGGGTGGTTTGACCGGCCATGAAATCTTGTAGAGATGTTTTTCGACACTGAAATGACCATAGGTGTGTACTCATACACTAACACAACAACTTCATCAGATTTTCCTGTCCAGAAACCAAACGGATTGAAGGATAAATCGAGTCAAACGAGGGCCCTGGTCGTTGACCGCCTGTTCTTGAGGTAGCCAAGAACACCTAAGGCAACAGAATCCGTCGCTAATAGCCTTTAGCGACAAGTTAATTTTGAAAATTAATAATAATAATAATTAAAATAAATAGAAATAAATACTAAATAATAAATAAATAAATCTAACAATTCATTTTTAGTTATAATAAATAGTTTTTAATATTTTGACATAAAATTTTATTAATATTTAATTTATTTAAATATTAATGATAATAAAAGTATTTTATAATTGTATTAAATAAATTATTTAAAAATAATATTAATAGTTTAAAAATCATTTAAAATAATAATAAATTATTTAAAATTGATATTAATGATTTAAAAATCATTAATAATAAAAATAAATTATTTAAAAATAGTATTGATGATATAAAAATCATTATAAATGGTTATTAAATATTTAAAAATGATATTAATGATTTAAAAATTATTATAATTGGTAATAAATCATTTAAAAATTATTTTAAACCTTTGGAAATTATTATAAATAATATCTAAAATGATATTAAAACTTTTGAATAAAGTTTATTAAAAAACTAACTTGATAGCTATTCAATAAATCAATAAAATTTCGAACGGACGCCAAAATCAACCCAGACACTAATAGTTTAATTAGAAATTAGTTATTATCATTTCTAATGACTACTATAAACACATATATAGGTTGCGTGAACACATTCAAATAGCTTAAGTAGCTGATCTTTACAAAGACAAGTTTTTCTAACTTCATTTAATTTCTATATTAAATGTAAGTCTTGTATATTGATATACCAATTGGTTATAAACATTATTCATGATATCTGTGATTTAAAGAGGGTTATGATTTATTATACAAGCATAAGCAAGCCATATGAACTGTTATTTGCGTAAAATATATTAGATTTGATATCAAAGCATAGACTATGGTGAAACCAATGTTGTTTGGTACAAATATATATACTGATACTATCAATGGCCGACAGTTCTACACTGACTAGGTAGTTATCAATGATCGACAGTTTTACACTGATCGGGTAGTTATGATGTTGTGGTAGGATGATATGCACACTCCTAGAATGTTTGATTGAATTGATCAACCTGGGTTGCTAAGTCTATATGACTGACAAAAACTCGTAATGTGTGGGGTTTGGCAGATCAAACCTTTGTATATATATGGAAAAATACTCTGAACTATATGTTCCTTCAATTCAGATATTGTGTGAGTATAAATTATAAATCTTTAAAACTTGCTGAGCCTTTTAAAGCTGTAATAACCCAAGATTTCTGATATAATTAAATAAAAAATTTTGCATATAATTTTTTTTTATTATTTAATTTTATTTTTATCAAAATAAATATGGAAATATGTGCAAGGTAAAGCATATGTGTACATGTGATAAATATATATTTATTTATTGTATGAATGATTCCAAATATATTTTACAAAAAAGGAATTGTTGATTATTATAAATTATATTCTTATAATAAATTGATTTTGTAGTAAAAATATTTTATTATTTATTTTCCATAAAAATATGATTAATGTATTATTTAAATAATATATGAAACGATTCTTAGAATTATTGTAATAATTATTATTTTAGTATATGAATTATTGTACTACAATTATTGTTATAATTGTATTTAAATGGATGTATGTTTGTATTATGAATAATAATAATTTATTTTCTTAAGGAAATTTGAATATTAAATATAAGTATTGATTATATTTATATTTGAATGTAAGTATGTACATTATGTGATCTATGATAAATGTAATGTAATTAGAAAACCCTATTTTTCAAATAGAAAACCCTAACTATTATTTGAAAATCCTAATATTAAATTAGGACATTCTAATGAAATTTTTATTAAACCTTAAACTTGAATTTTTAAACCCTAGAATTATTTGACAAACCCTAAGGGTTAAAATCTAAGGGTTAAATCCTAAAAATGTGTGGGATGACAAGAATACCCTTAAAATTATTTGTTAGTTTATTAAAATAACCTTTTTGTGTTATTTTAATTGGATAGCTTGCAAATCTTTACAAAATCCATGACTCATCAAGGCCATGATATTTCCACATGCTCAAATCTTCTCTAATCAGCCGAAATTGGACAGCTAGCAAGCCTTGATTCATTGAATCAAAGGGATAAGAGTTAAAGAAAGAAAAAGAGAAGAAATACTTCATTTCATTCTCTAACCCAAGCCAAAGACTCTCTCTCTCCTAAGCCACGAATTTTTTCTCAAACTCAAACACAAGGTAAGCCCAAAACACCCCATAGCAAGCCAAGATCAAAATCAAAAAGTGGAAATCAAAAATTTCTCAAGAAGGTATAAAATCGTAACCCTAAGCTAGATCTTGTATACTTAGGTAAAATTTATGTTTTTGTGTTTAAATATGTTTTATGTTATGTTAATAAGTGATCTGGGTTGTTATATTATGGATCCATAACATCTAGATTCACGAAATTGAAGATTTAAGAAAACTGTCAAGAATCCTAAAATTATGTCTGACAGCCCAAAGTCGGGGGCTATAAATCTCACCCTGTTAATGATTTGTTATGTTTAAAGCTTGATATGTGTAGTATGTTATGTGGTTAGTAAACTGCAAGTGGAATCACGATCATAGCATGTCTAGATAGAAAGTTATTCATGGTCAAACATGGTTGACCGTTCACGAAAGCTGGAATCTAGAAAAACCCAGATTTTTCATAAACGGTCTGACAGTTTGTTTAGGGGCTTAGATCTTGCATCTGGCATGTTGTTAGCATGTCTAAGTGCATCATTGATATACTCTGACATGTGGACTATAGAACCATGACATTATAACACCTAGATCATAATCAGAATCAAGTTAATATTTTATAAATCATTTAAAGGTGAAATAAATATTTTAAGTTATAATAAATAACTTTTAATATTTTGATATAAATAACATTAATATTTAAATATTAATGGTAATTATTTTAAAATGATTTTAATATCTTAAAAATTATTTAAAGATAATATTAAGGTTTTAAAAATATTTTTAGGCTATAATAAATAACTTTTAATTTGTTGACATGAATTTTATTAATATTTTAAATTATTTAAATGTTAATAATAAAGAAATTATTTAGCAATTAAATCATTAAGAAATGATATAAGTGTTTGAAAAATAATTATAAATGATTTTAATGTTTAGAAATTTTTTATAAATGATAATTAATTTATCTAATATAATATTTAAGTTCTTGAACAAAGTTTTATTGGTAATAAATTCGTTAATTATCCAATAATACAATCGGGATGCCGAAGCGATACCGAACTCAAACCAAATCGACATAGTTTGACTAGGTATACTTTCTTATGTGTTTTAATGACTGATATGAATATGTGACAACATGTTAAAGCAGTATTATGTGTTAAGTTGTATTATTCTAATTAAAAGAATAATTCTATTGATGATAGGACTTTGTATTAAAGATAAAAGCTTAAGCTATACTATGTAGCAATAAACACCGATTAAGGCAAGTATCTAAACTATTCTCTTTTAGTAAGCATGTATTCTAACCTTTGCATTTACTTTATGCAATGGATCTTAGTAAGTAAGTATCTAAACCTTATGCACTATTTTTATTTCGTGTAGACAGGTATATATTATGCTAGTTTCCAACTCAATATAAATTATCAAATACAAAGCATGTTCATGAATAATTATTGTCAATTATTCATATCCGTAATGATATCCATGATTCGTTTATGAAATTATTCTAATATTATGGAATTTTATTTAAATCGTTTATTATTTATTAATATCTCATTATTGTCTTTTATTATAAAAGTGTCCCCACTTGTATGAACTGTTGTATTCATGCAAGAACTATTAAACTTGAAATTCTTTGATATGACAAATCCTGTTTCATACTATTAAACTTCGGTATGTATTTATGGTTTAAAGACTGTCTAAGCTATTTGACTCGGCTAGACATAGTTTGAATTGTACTGTTGAATATTATTGTTTATGATAAAGTCATCCAACTGAATTGTTTAGTTAGGACTCCAGACTGAGTATGAACAACCCGTAATGGAAAAATTATTTATGTGCCCAAGGCGAACAGAGTGAACAAAATTATCGTTCAAACAGATAGTATTGATCAATACAGGACAATAAGGGGCTAATCACCCTACATGTCTGTAAGACCAGAGTGATTTGCAGATGAATTTCTATTTAAATCTTTTCAAAAATGAAAAAAAATGAAAGTTCAAGGTCTATTGACTGCTCAGCATTTATAGTCAGTACGTCGTTTCAAAAATGTAAACGGTTTGATATGTTGATAAGAATTATTTCAAATGACTTCACAACTATTTATTCGTTTTAGAAGTATACCTCAAAAAAAAATATTTATTTCTTTCAGCTGATGTTTATTATCTTCTATTACTTGATGAGCAATTGAATGCTCATTGTTGCTTTAAATTAAATATTTTCAGCTAAGCATGATCAACCAGAAGGCTCTGGCAAAAACAAAGGGAAAGAAAAGTTAAAGGAAAAAGTTTTATGGTATCTTGTGTAATAGTTAGACTTTATTAAGATGATAATATTTATTATCTATCATGTAATGAAATACTTTAAAGATCGGGTACCTGGGATTAGACAACTCTGATATGTATATTAAGTTTGTAAATTATATTATTCCGCTCAAAGAAATGGTATCGTGTAGCACCAAGTTTGGGTTTCAAGTACCCAGATTTGGGGGCGTCACACCTCGGTATCAGAGCTTTAGGTTAGAAACCTTAGGTGGGGGATACCTTATGCTATAACCTTAGGCTTGATAGAAGTGTTGAAAAGTAAATAACTCAAATAGAGTTTTAAGGGGATGAATTAAGAAAATTCATCATAAAATAAGATAAAAAAACTAACTTATATAAAATATTATTTATTATGTGTACTAATCAAGGTTATTTGGGTATAGATGTCAGGAAGGAAAGGATTAGAAGACTCCCATGTCGTAAAGAAGGAGTAAATCACTCCGCCTGAAAGCAACCAAGATGAGGTAATTATTTTGGAAAACATAGAACCAGAACCAGAAACGGTGTTATTGACAGATAGTGATTTGAACACTGAAGTTGGAGCTGGCCAAGCATCAACAAAAATACAGAATCTAAAGAATAAGTTGTTATGTTTGGAAAGGTTGTTGGAAATGGAAAGGCTATTAAATAGCCAGTTACAAAAGGCGTTAATTGAAACAATGGAAGAACAAGAAAAGTTGAAGGTCCAAATTGAACAGATGGGAGCTAAATGCAGCAAATCGTGTGCATCTCCAAGCCAGAAAGGGAAAAGAAAAATGAATGACCGTGATTTAGGAAATTCTAATTTTAATTAAGGGAACTTTAAGAAAGTAGGAACGTGTGCGAACTGTAATTGGAAACATGAAGGCGTATGTATGAAAGGACAGAATGTATGCTATAATTATGGACGTGAAGGACATATCTCATCTCATTGCCCTGATCCGAAGCAATGCGTATGTTTTGTACGTGGGTTGATAGGTCATCCGGCAAAGGCTTGTCCAGGATCTAGGGAAGGCGTATGAAATGAATAGGATAGGTAAAATAAGAATATGCATGGAATATGATATGGTATGTATAGGTGTAAAATATATTACTTTTGCATAAGTATCATGTTGAATCCTGACTTTTGTTGTCACTAAGGGATAGTAAGTGACTATAGCAGTCTGTTCTAGTGTAATGAAAAGTACTTTGTACAGTTTAAAAGAATATGAATATAAATGTTATGATTTGATTATATGTCAAGAAAGTATGTTGATTAAATGATAATTTGTTAATTCGAGAAGCTGAATTTGGGAATCCAGCAAACTGAATTGGTCTAAATTTAGAATTTTATATTCTATCTTTTATGATACCATTAATAATGGTATATGAATAATAAGATAATAACTTTAAGATTTTGTTTAACCTGATAATGCCGCCAAGAAGACGAAATCGAAACCAAAGGGTAGAAGAACCTGTTAATGATGGAGGAGGTAATGTAGACCCAATGTAGAATTTTGTTAATATGTTGGCACAAACAATGCAGACTAGAGCACCAGCAGCCAGAAATCGGCTAGATAATCAATTGGCAAACTTCAAAGACTTCAAGGCAGTAGGACCGCCTGAATTCAAAGAAACGACTGACCCTAGCTCAAACTTGGGTAAAGGAAATAGAAAAAGCATTTGTTATTGCTAGGGTAGCGGATGTGACACCCCCAAATCTGGGTACTTCGTTTCCACATGATTTGGTGTTCACTTTCTAATATAATATACATCTACCCAATGAATAATGAAAAATAAACTACAACTTAAATTAAAATAAATAAATCTCCCTTACAACAAGGGTTACAACCTTTTTAAAATAATCCCGAGTTACTCTAATCCTGACATGAAAATAATAAAGTGTGAAAATAAAAATATAACATTCAAGTCTTATTACAATCATTCTCAATTAAATAAAAACAAGTCTTCACTTGCTTTGCTTTCCCTTGCCTTACTCGCAGACGGAGCTTTAGCGTTATCAACCTTAACTGAAATTGTTATTTAATGCAAGAGTGAGCAAACAACAGCTCACTGGAGTTTAGCAATAATATATACATGAAATAATATCTTTAAAAGAATTTGAATAATATGATTCGCTTCAACAATAAAGAATTGAATAATAATTCTTTCATCACAATTACAATTCAAAAATAAAATTTATCTGAGGGTCATAAAACCTTTGAACTTTCGTCCTAGGTTATAAATATTTTTATTTAAACCTTTAACAGTCAATAAGACTATGGACCTTAATCCGTACTTAGGGGGATCTACCCTTCGTACCATGTATTGTGCACAAACATCTTAACGCTATGCGTACTAACCTCCCCTAGTATATAGGGTTGTTCAACTCAATAATTTGAATTCAAGTCCGCACCAAAGAAAGTTTGGTTTGGATAAGGTTACAAGGGTAATTTAGAATTCTCATTTATCAGCTAAGGGATTAGTTGATAAGCTTACAAGGAAATTTAAAGTTCACGTTTATCAACTATGGATTAGTTGAATCGACTTTCAATAATTCGTAAATAAGAGAATTATAAACTAACATATGCTTTAGAATCAACTTAAAGCATTTAAAATAATAACCGAATCTTACTTGAACAATAAGTTAAAATCATTTCAATTAAATAAACAGTTGTCCAATACATAAATGGAAAGGGCATTCTCAACAATGAATATATGAACTCAAGAAATTATATAGAATTAACAAGTTTAGGGTTAGAAGACTTGCCTTACGCGCAAGCTACTTAACTCAACCACGTACTTAAACACTTCCTATACGCATTCAAGTATAATAATCTAAATCAGTTAACACATAACTAATTCATATAAGTGGTTAACCCTCATGGTTAACTCACTCTAATTAAATAAATAATAATAATCAACTATCACATAGTTAATTACATCACACACATACTCACACAATTAAATTAATTATGTATTTAGCTAAATTATAATTAAACAATTATAATTTAAACACTTAATCTAATTATAATTACTCAATTATAATTACCTCTTAAATTATCACCAATTCATAATTAATAATTAAATAAACTATATCATGCATTATAATTACACAAATTATAATTAATCATGCAATTATAAACTTAAAATCCTTAACTAAACATGTATTTATTAAATTATAATTACTTAATTTATAATTTAAATTAACACCTAATTGATTAAAATAAATCAATTTCTATACATTATAATTTAACCATATTATACTTTAAATTAAACACTTACTCTTAATTATAATTAATCAAATTATAATTAAGCAACTCATTTACAATAAAACATTTATAATCAAATTAAAGATTTCAAAAAAAATTTTATTTCCCAAATATGAATTTATCACAATCATATTGATAGTAGTGTACATACAAGCCAATCATGTATGATGATAAACCACATACTTTGTAAACAATCTTATTTATTTATTAATAAAATATTCATTTAAGACATTTAATTATCTACATGGTGCTATTTTTATAATATGTAAATAACCCATAGTTTTAAGCAATGCTTTTAGAATCATGATGAGATCATGCTAATGAAATCTAAATTCTTAGAAAACTTAAAAACTAAAATAGTTCCCAATTGTGGGAATACTAAAATGGGGATTAGTAAATCCGAATAGATTGGTACATATGTTGCTTGCTCATTGGATGAGGATGACTGATCTCATGGTCATTTGTGTGGAGACACTAAAGCAAGTATGTAGCTGCTTATTGGAGAATAAGTTCACTGAGCGTGACTCGTTATGGAATACCAAATGGAGTTTTACTTGCCTGTCAATAGGAATTCCTAATGTGATAGTAGTACAAGTGATCCTTGGACTTGATATCATCATAGTATCTTGTATGTAACAAATTATACTTTGACTTATTCCTTACGGCCTTTTTTAAGGCATATATAGGGTATGCTTGGGTATAATGAGTTGCATATGGAGATAATGTATGATCAATAAAGAATCTACCACCTCTAGTAAAAGAGGAGATATGTCCTATGTGATTCGTTAAATGACAACCCAGGAATCCTTGGCCAAGGTAGAATGAAATTAGAAAGAGGTTTCTAATTTGCATTATTTAGAGTTGTGCGTTTTCTAATTGGAATACATATGATTAAATAAATTAAGACTTGACAGTAAATCCACGTCTTATATTTAATTGGGACATTGTATGGTGGAAGGATTGAATTGTACGATAACTATTAACTCACAAGTTCTTTTATAATTAATGTTGAAATCTATATTATCTGAAAAGTCGTTGATCGCTAGGGAGGCTTATCCCTATTGTAGAATAAATATTATTTATTTAAATAGATTATTAGTTTAATTTATTTATTTAAATAAGATTAACATGTAGGTATACTCATATACTACAACATACCAAACATTAACCAGTGGAAATGCCCGTTTGAAGCATACAAAGTAGAAAAAAGCTCGTGTAGCAGTCCATTGTAGGTATTTTTATGATCAGAACTTGTTTTCTACTTCATTGCGTATTTATACACGTGCACGTAAAGTTTCATCTTCTGATTTTGTCCGGAACTCAGTTTCGTGGCCGTTTTTGCTTACTTTTTAGTACATTATAGTACATATATACATTTTTTTCGCATTTGCACAGCCTTGATCAACGATCTGCAGCTTTTACTCGCTTTTATGTATATATATACATATATGTACTAACGTGCACAACCTGGATCACTGATTCGTGGCCTTTTTAACTTAATTATATGTATATTTAACTATATATATACTAACTTTTCAATTCTGTCAAGCCCGAAAGGCAAATCCGTGGCAGTTACTACTTTTATATATATAACTATATATATAAATTTTTTTGACTTCGTTTGGCCTGGATTGCTAATCCGTGGCCTTTATTGCTTTAATATATATATACTAACTGTATATATTAACATTTATGTTTCAGTTTGGCCTAGATTGGAAATTCGTGGCCTTTTTACTGCTTTTATATATATATATATATATATATATATATATATATATATATATATATATTTCCATTCTGTTGAGCCTGGATAAATTCGTATCTCTTTACAGCTTTTATAATATATATATATATATATATATATATATATATATATATATTTCAATTCTGTTAAGCCTGGATTACTCCGTGGCTTTTTACAGTTTATATATATATATATATATATATATATATATTTACATTCTAGTTCGGGTATAGGATTTAAAATCCGTCGCCCTTTATTGCTTTTATACATATATATTTTCATTATGTCAAGCCTGGATTACTCCGTGGCTTTTTACAGCTTTTATAAATATATATATATATATATATATATATATATATTTATTTACATTTTATTTCGGGCATAGGATTTGAAATCCGTCGCCCTTTACAGCTTTCGTATATATATAATCATATATATATATTCTTTATTTATTGTGATTAAATTTCTACCTTAAATATTCATTTGATATGAATCGACACTGATATAAATTCGGCGAGTTAGATTTTATTAAATCTAGCCCTTTTTACCTTTCAAACGGTTCGAAATAGGTCTAACTGGAACCGAGAAGCTAGAATGACTAAGATTTTTTTAAATCTAGTTTTCTTTCTAGTTTTATTCATTTTAAAGCAACCTCGCGACCCTTATATCGCTATCTATTCGGAGCGAGAAGCTTTGGCTACGCGCATGCCAGGATTTGACTGATGAATCCTTGGTTTTTGCGATGTCTAGATGTAAATATACATTTTATGCGAACATCTGTGCTGTGCGGGTTTTCTTTGCCTCTTTATGTGAGCCTAGGAATCATGGGATTCATGATCAAATTGATCAAAATCTGATTCCCATGATAGACAAACACCACATTACAAATGTACCCTACCAGTTTTTATATAAATATGTACATTAGAAAGACCTTAAAACAGTTATCCGGGTTTAAGGTCTCAAATAGAATGAAATAATGGTTTGTCATGCTAGAGTCACTCCGATGGCTTTCATGCCCAAGAGAAGAAATTATACTTCAAGTTAAACATTTATTTTAATTATAATTAATCAAACTGTATTCATTATAATTTAACAAATTATAATTTAAATTAAATCTTTACTATAATTATAATTACACATTATATTTTATTGATATAATTCATTACTATTATTTTAGCATTTTAATGTATGCTTCAATTCATACAATTTACCACATTAAGTTAACTTTCATGATACAAGCAAAATACACAAAATAAATATTTTTTTCTTTTCTGCATACCCCCCGCCAGGGCGGGGGTTTTGGCTTTGAAAGGTCCGCCGGGGCGGGCGTCCCTGCAGCGGCTCAATTTTGGTTCGCGAACTGTGCAGAGAAAAAATTAATTTGGCTTATTTTTCCACATCAAGTTCTGAATTTAGCCAACCAATTATACATAAAACTTTACAAAAACATAATATTGAAGTTTCTAATATGTTTTAGCACATTGAATCATTAAAACACATAATCAAAAACTCAATTTCATGATATTTGAAGAAAAGCCATTGTTAAGTGTTCTTGATGAAATTGAACACTGAACTTTTATTTTTAAACCAATTCACACAATTTCAAGCACAGTAAATAAATTTTTAAACATGCTATCATCATGTACAATTAATTTAAACAAAAATAAACAATCAAACATAAACTTTTGATTTTAAAAGAAAACTATACATATTTTCAAAATATTTTCTCTGTAACTTCTTGATGAACATGAATCCCTTATGTTCATCATATACACATGGATTAAACATCCTAATTAAGCATATAAATCAATTATAAGCATATATTGACACAACTCATACATATACATCATGTTTATATAAATTTCTCGTTAATTCATATACACAGAGAACTAATACTCATGAAAAACATAAAAACATAATTAAAAACAAAGAATTGAGATTATACCCTTGTTGTTTAGGAGAACAAGATGAAGATGATGATGGTGAGGTTTTAACAATGACTTTCTCTCAAAGCCTTCCTCCTTCCCTCTTCTTCTTCTCTCTTCTTTTCTCTCCAACTTTTCTTTTCTTTATCTGTATTTTTGTTCTTCTTTTGTTCTAACTGACTAACATCTAACTCTTTTGTTTTCTAAACTAATGTATATTACAATATACATATAACTAATATGATATATATTATATGTATAATTATATAAAATATAACTCCAAATATTTAACCACCCAATTTAATACCATAATTACAATTAATATAAAGAAGTTATAATTTGAATTTTAAAAATCCTAAAGCTTGTTTGGCAAAACAACATTATTTTTAAAAATAGATTTTTTTGTAGTTAAGGCCTTGTTTAGAAAAACCTTTTAAAAATAGTTTTAAGGGCATTGTTTGGGTAAAACTAATTTAAAAACCCTTTTTATTCTTTTCAATAAATCCTTTAACAAATATTCTTAATGTTATACTTTAATTAATAAAATCTTATCATAAAAATTTAATTAACTAAAAGTTAACATCAATTAATCACATAAAAATTGTCACATTATAATTGCTCGCAAATTATAATTTCATGCAACAATTACCATATAACTTCATCTAATTCAATTATCTCAATTAAATTAGAACTATAACATAAAATCATTATATATTAATTAAACTAAATAATTAAATATTTATTTAATTAATATATTACACTTAATTAAATTACTCCATAAAAATCACATAATTTATTTATTTAACTCAATAAATAAATTAATTAAATTATTTATTTACTTTAATAAATATTAAAATTAATATATACAATTCTCTTCATACCAAATTATATATTTCACAATATATAACACATATACACATACTCATACTCAAAACATCTCATAATAAGAATTTATTTTATTAAATTCTCATTTATAAATTCTTAAAAAAATTCGGGTTATCACATGTGACACCCCCAAATTTAGATACTTGTACCTCGAATTTGATGCTTCACGATATAACTCTTATAACAACTAAATTCTCAAACAATGGAATAATAAAATAATTTACATTGATATAATATAAATATTCTCGTCCCAAGTCTAGAAAATATTACTAATACACTTCATAACTTAATCGAAACATAACTTAATACATAACATTAATTAAGTCTTAATACAATATAAAGAAAACATCCTAGCATAGAAGAGCACAATTACTTCATAGCCTTGCCTTCGCTCTTGTCCTGTCCTGGGGTTCCACCTTGCCATGCCTTAACTGAAATATTTAAGGGAAGAAAGAGTGAGCAACAAATTTGTCCAGCAAGTGATATGCCAATAAATGTGAACAGATGTATTTGTACGGTTCGTAATCTCGAGGGTAAAACAGGTAATTAATTGCTCAAAAATTTAAATAAGAATGTTGTGAACAAAGTAAATATCAATGGTTCTAAACCTATCATTTGAATTTAATAAATAGTTACTATGGACCAAAAAGTTATTAAGGAAATTCAAATGTTTCAACAATTTCAAGTGAATGAATATTTATCACTGAGTGATCACTATGGACCAAGAATTTTTAGAAGAATCCAGAGATTTCAGCAATTCCTAGTTAATGAATATTGAATATTGAGTAGTCGTTGTGAACCATGAACTTCTACAAGAATCACCAAAAATATTTCTGGTAACCCAATTTCTACTAGAATTACCGGGAAAAACTCCAGGCAACCCAAATAAGTACAATAGGTGATCATCCTAAAGTACCTTGTGTTATGCATAACATTCCCATGTTGTTCGCGGCGAATGTCGGTCCCCCGACGTTGTATAGTTTCCCCTTCTTAACGGTTGTTCATCTCAGCAGATTATAAAAATCTGCACCAAAACAATTGGTGTGGATCTCTTTTTAATTCATGATATTGGTCTAGCCGAATCAAATGGCGTAGATAACTTTTACAATGTATATAAGAACAATTTATAAGTTCAATACTCGCAACGTGATTCGAAGAATATAATCGTGATTTAAATCAAGTCATGAAATATTAATTTATAAGACAAGATTTATTCTAGCAATTATTTACTCGTAAGATCAATAATAGTACAGGCTTAAGTACGTGCTCAATAAAGAGTAAGGTTCGAATACTTGCCTGAGTCGTTGACTAATTCTGACCTTGACTTCTTACCCTCGGGATAACCTATTGTTATTATAATTGTTAATCTCTATCAACTCATAAACATATAAACCTTAATTGGTCTAACACACTAGCCTTAGGTATCTATGACTTCTCAAAACAATTATTCATTGTTTCTCTAATCGTTATCTCTTTCATTCTATCATTAATCTAGTACTTCATTTAATTATTCTCTGAGTAATTCTCTTAATCATAATTAGGGATATTTATATTAATTATTCATGTCTTATTGGTTCACAATTAAATAATCTTCGAGAGTATTTAATTGTTTAGTAATTATCATTCACAATTAAAATATTTATTAATGTCACTTTAATTGTTCACACTTGATTAATTACACAATTAGAAATAGTCTTCACTATTATCAAATGGTTTAAGTTTTATTGATTTACAATAATGTACTATCTTAATTGTTTGTTCGTTTCACAATTAAAACCTTATTTAGTTTTAATTGTTTATAATTTAGAAATTTTAAAGAAATCCTAAATATTAGAATAATTATCACTTATTGATTTACAATTAAAATTATTTTAATTGTTTAATCTTCTTCAAGTAAAATAAATCTTAAACTTTTAATCACAAATTGTATTTTATTAATTAACAATTAAATTACTTTAATTGTTTAATTATCTTTGATTAATAAAATCTCTTAATATTAATCTAATTAAGTATTATTAATATTATTTAATAATTATTATTTTAATTTTAGAAAAATTTAGTTTCTTATCCGGTTTGACCTGACCCGACCCGACCCGACCCGGCTCACCACGACCCGACCCAGTTTGACCCAGATCCGGGTCAACTGTGAAACTAGCCTGGCGCTGTAGCGCCGGGTTTAGTACTACAGATGGCATGGCAGCGTCGGTCCTGCAGAAACCTTACCCAGTTGTGGCGCTGCGGCGCTGAGTTTAATACTAAGGATGGCGCGATAGCGCCGGTCCTGCATAATTTTTATTCTTTGAAATCTTCATGGCGCGGCAGCTCCAGCTTTAGCTCTCTAAGCGGCGCGGCAGTGCTGTCCCGGCAGATTACATAGACTTGAAGTTTTTCAAAATGATCTTTTACCTCTTTTGATTCAATATTGCATTACTTGTTCATTTTACCTCCAAATGAGTTTAAACTACTTCCATTATCTCATTAACTTGCATATCTTCAATATGTGATATCTTGAACAATTTTTTAAAATATTTATTTAATTAAATTTATTTCTTTTCCAAGCTAAGGTTTACATTTTGACATGCTTTACGAAAAGTTCCGCTACAGTTTCCTTTTATGTCCGATTACTATGATTCTAAGTGGGTTATGTTCGTATCTCATAGATGTTCAACATAGTATTTTTTGGATCATCAACTTAGCTTACACATTTTATGACATTTATCATCAAGTCTCATGTTCATAAATATTTCATTATAGGTTTCATGCTCACATGCTTTTCCATGATCCATTTTAACCTAGATCACATACCAAGATATATAAATCACATATTCTCTTTCCAATATCCATCTTTATAACTTCAGATCCATCAAGATACCACGCACACAAACTCTCACAACCAAGCATGCATTTTTCTACTTAGAATTATATATACTAACTAATCTTATAAAAACTAAAGTTAGGTTATGAACTTACTTCTTGAATGCTTTCTTCCTCTTAGCTAGGAACCTCAAGTAGCTATCCACCTTTGCTTCTCCTTCTTGAACTCCACCAAAATGCAATCCCTTCTTTAGTTTTTATTCTTTTCTCTCTAACTCTCTCTATACTACTAATACTTATGAAATTTCAAGTAAATGAATTAATGAACTAGGAGGGGTCCTATTTATAGGCAAGGTCCATGTATAAAATCCATGTACTAATACTTGGTATAATACTTGTATTTGTACACCCAACTAGTTAATAACCATTGGTAAAAGGTGATTAGGAAAAAAGAATTACCAACTACTTCACCAACTATGTCCTCCTTCATCATGAGCTCACATGTGGTTACTTGCAAGTATTTTTGGTTAACAAAAATCAGTACTTAGGTTTAATAGGACCACATTTTTGGTCATGAGGGTAGTTTCCATATGTTACACTTTCATTTTATCATTTGTACATTATGCTAGATTATTTGTTACCTTTACACATATATACACACATATATCTATACCTATATATATACACCCACATTTATATAAGTACACTTATCTTAGATATATATGTATTAATATAATTCATGTACATTGGGTTTGTATAAATTAATATTTGAATTGGGCTAGGTACAAACACTTACATACACACTTACATATCTATATATATATATACATCCACAAAAATGTAAATATATTACACCTTATTCATTTTTATTACACATTGGGCTCAAATATTAACCTAGCAATATTAATTATTTGGGCCATCATGTCTACACTTTAATCACATATCATTATCCTTATTGGGCTTGGTTATATTCCCTAGTCTAATACATTATTAACCCATGTCTTAATTAATCCAATTAAGTAATTAATTATGACACACAAGGCTTATCACTTAAGCTTAGATAATCATAACCAAGCTCATCACTATACTTCTCAATCATCACATGCTTAATTCTATTCAATTTGAATTATTAAGTTACATGATATATATATATATATATATATATATATATACATGTACTCAAAAATTTTCAATCACATTTATTTTCATTACTAATATTAAAAAATCACGGGTATTACATCCTCCCCCCTTATAAAGATTTCGTCACCGAAATTAGTACAAGGTTACACGAAAGATTGGGATAGTCCCTCCTCATCCTATCTTCTAACTTCCACGTAGCCTCCTTGGCATGGTGGTTTTGTCAACTACCTTTACAGAAGGTATAACTTTATTTCTTAATATTTGTTCTTCCCTATCTATTATCTGGACAGGATTTCTTTGTATGCCGGATTCTTTTCTACTTGAATGGCCTCGTAAGATATTATATGCTTATAATTAGGCTTATATGATCGTAATATGGAGACATAAAACACGTTGTGGATATGTTCCAATTTAGGAGGTATGGCTACCTCGTATGCCACTTTTCCTACTCTTTTCAATACTTCAAACGGTTCCACGAACCTCAGACTCAATTCTCCTTTCTTACCTAATCTTATCTTCCCTTTCAAGGGAGACACTTAAGAAATACAAAACTACTGACTTTAAAGTCTTAATTTTGACGATGCCAATCTGCGTATTTCTTATGCTGATCTTGAGTTGCAACTAATTTGGCTTTTATTGTCTTCACAATGTCTGCCATTCACTGTACTGAATTTGATCCCAAAAGTCGTCGTTCTCCAACATCATCCTAATATAGCGGTGTTTTGCACTTTCTTCCGTAGAGAGCTTCGTACGGTGGCATACCAATACTTACATGATAACTATTATTATAGGCGAATTCTACTAAGGGTAAGTGATCATCCCAGTTACGTTTAAAATCCATTACGCAAGCTCTAAGCATGTCTTCTAACGTTTGTATTGTTTGTTCGCTCTGTCGTTGGTTTGAGGATGATAAGCAGTACTCAGCCTCAACTGTGTTCCCATTCTTTCCTGCAAGCTCTTCCAAAACATTGATGTGGAGCGCGGGTTTCGATCAGAAATAATTGACAACGGTATTTCGTGTTGCAAAACGATTTCCTTTACGTATAATTTCGCTAACTGATTTAAATTGAATCGAATATTTATTAGTAGAAAATGTGTTGTCTTTTTCAATCGGTCGACGTACTCTACAACTTCTCATCTCATATGGGGCCACCAAAGTGTCGTTGAAGATCTCGGTACATTTTTGTGCTTCCTGGGTGAACAAAATATGCTAAATTATATGCCTAATGAAAACTCTTATCTCGCAATTTAGTTACGATTGGCTCTCACACTTGATCTTCAAATCTCAAGATACCATCATTATCTCTTCTGAACTTTTCCTCTTTATTCCTTCTATCCTTCTTTTTACCTTCTTGCACTTTTCATCATTATCTTGTGATTCCTTTACTCTATCTACCAACATCGGATAAGCCTCCATTACAATACTTCCCTTTGGACTCTCTAGGCCCCTTCACTTCTATTTCCAATCTCTCTATCTTTCTGATTAGCTCCTCTTGAGCTATGAACTTGAATAATTTCCCTATTCCCTTTTTCTACTTAACATGTCGACTACTACGTTCACCTTTTTCGGGTGATAAAGAATTTTGCAGTGGTAGTCTCCCCATATAGGTAATGCCTCTAGATTTCTAATGCAAAACTACCGCCGCTAACTCCAAGTCATGGGTAGGGTATCACTTCTCGTAGTCCTTCAACATTCTGATGCATACGCAATGACCTTGCCATGTTGCATTAGCACACATCCAAAACCTTTGTGCGACACATTACTACTCCTCAAAACCTCCCGTATTATCTGGTAAGGATAATACAGGCGCCTCGCTCAACTTCTTCTTTAACTCTTTAAAACTTTCTTTGCACTTCTGCGTCCAAATAAAATTCACCGTTTTCCTCGTAAGATTGGCCTACGGGGTCTCTATCTTAGAGAAATTTGGGGATAAATCTTCGATAGTACCCAACTAACCCTAAGAAACTTCATACTTTCGTCAGCGTCTTCGACTGCTCCCAATTACTTACCGCCTTCACCTTTGCCGGATCTGACGTGCCCTAAAACTAACCTTCTCCATCCAAATTTTGCACTTTGAAATTTCGCGTACATCTTCACCTTTCTCATCGCTTCTAATACCCTCTTCAGATGTTTAGCGCGCTCTTCCTAAATCTTATCGTCTATTCTTGGTAACAGATACCTATTCTTAATTATCACTTTCTTCAACTCTCGAAAGCTTAAGTAGTATTATGTAATAAGTCTTTATTCGATATCATTATGTAATCTATTAAGTACTGTAGGTTGCGAGACTTGGGGGAATAATTATAATAAATCATTGTATATTATTCTAAATTAGATCTTCCGCTGTGAATGTATGATTTTAGTTATTATTGTATTACCATGAGCACGTGACGAACCGAATTCGAGTGACCAAGTAGCGGTCCTGAATTTGGGGGCGTCACAGATATTCTGTAAATTGAAAAGGGTTTGAGGAACAAAAAGGAAGAAGATTCATATCATCTATTTGTATCATCTAGCTAACCAAGAGGTAAGTAAATCAATTCTAATTTCTAGTTTTATTCTTTCTTGAGTTCTTTATTGAAAAGTTGAATTTCTATAGTTGATTATTGAGGTAATGGTTTATGTATGTTAGTGGGTGTGTATAAGATGATATATAGCATCTATATATGATTTTTGAGTTATCAAATTCTTGTAATCATGTTTTAAAAGATGAATTTGAGTTTTTGGTTGAATATATATAAAATGGTATATTTTGGGGTTAAAATTGATGCTTGAATCATATGACAATCTGCAAATTGATAGTTGTTAGTGTTAATACATTCAAATACAAAAATAATGCATGTTTAACGAACTGAATTGGTTGAAAAATGAACTCGTAGTGATTGATTACGCTAAACATGATAAAATACTAAGAAATTACTATGAACCTTGATTTTGAGTCTTTAAATTTGGTTGATTGAGTTCTTTATGATGTTAGAACCATGGTATGCATGTTTGGTGTTGTTATTAATAAGTTTGTAGGGTCTGGGTATGTTAAATTTGTTATTTGAGTGAAGTTTTTGGAGTTTTTGGGATTGTTCAGTGTTCTTCACGAACTAGGAAAAACGAAATCTGGTACGCAGCGCCGCCGCGCTGTATTTCAGTACAAAACCAGCATCGCCATGCTGGTGGACAAGAATAACCCAGAGATGAGATTTTGATCATTTGACTTTGGGATTGTTTATATAACCTTATTACATGATTATAGTGAGATGTAAAACATGTTATAGAATATAATAACACGTTATGACCATGAATGATGATAATTATAAGTTATAATCAGTAAGCTATATAAAATTCAAACTTGTTGTTCGTAAGGTTTGGTTATGATGTCTAAAAGCTAATACTTATGTTATAAGTTAGTAAGGATTTCAGTTTGTCCTATGTGGATAGTGTGATTAACCTAGAGCTAAAGGTTTTAAGTTAGGTGAAGTGGATATTAAACTAAGTGACTTGGTTGTGTTGTAGCTAATTGAAATTGTGATCTTAAAGGATATGTGTAAGATAATTAGAGAACGTGGGTAGTAATTGTTTAACCTATGCACGAGGCAAGTTTCATATCCCTAACTTGTTATGGTTACGCAAATTCTCTAACCTTAATCTATTATTGAACGAGTTTCCTAACTATTGTTTCTCGTTATTCAAAGCTTAAGTTATTCAATTTTATTATTCCAAATGAGACTTTCTAATTCTTTTGGAAGTAATACTTTGGGTATACAATGTTTATTCAATTGTATATTGTTGATGTTCAATCTTTGGTTTCAAATATCATTGTTCAATCTTATATCGTTGTATCGAACCCTTATATGGCTAGTGAACCCTTATTGATTCAACTAGTCCATAGTTGATTAGCGTTCTAAAATTCTAGAACTATTAATGAAGCTAATACAAATTAAATTTTCTTTGGTGCGGACTCTTATGTCAAAGCTGAGATGAACAACCCTATTATAGTGGGTTGTATTACGCGATAACGTTAAGATGTTTGTGTACAATACATGGTAAGAAGGGCTGATCCCCCTAAGTACGAGAAGAATGGCCCATATAGTCTTATAACTATTAAAGGTTTAAAGTAGAGATACTTGATAACCTAGGACGTAGTTCATAGTCTTGTGACCCTCAGATGTACTTTTGATCTTATTTCTAATCTTTATTCAAAAGCTGAGTTTTCTTTTATTCAGTATCTATTGATTATTCTCATGTTATTATTGCTATTGTCATTCTTGTGGGCAATTGTTTGCTCACTCTTGCATATAAAAACAATGCAGCTAAAGTGGAAAAATCTGACGAGCCATCCACTAGCAAGGGTAAAGGAAAGATGAACAAGTGATGAAGACTTGTTTAGTTTTATTTAATGATGTTATGTAACGAGACTTAAATATTAAATGTTTTGTTTCCGCATTGATGTAATAAAGGTTAGATAACCTGGAATTTATTTGTTGATATTATGTAACCCTTTAATGGGGAGGATTACTATTTAAGTTTATATTATTATCCTTTATTGTGGGTAGTTAGATGTGATTGTTTTGAACAGTGAATACCAAATTCTGTGGGAATGAAGTACCTAGATTTGGGGGTGTCATAACACAATTCACAAACAATCGCCACATTCTGCATATTTGCATTTCCCAACGCCTAAACTTTCTTCGTTAAAGCAGCGATCTGCGCTGACAAAGTTGTAACTGCATCTACCTCTAATAACCCAACGACCTTTAGTTGTGTCATTCTACCAGTTGGCCATTGATAATTATTGGCTTCCATCACCTCTAGCAAACTGTATGCATCGTCAAAATTCTTTTTCATAAAAGCTCATTGCTGATGCTGCATCAACACAAGTCATGTACCACTTATGAGCCCATTATAAAATGTCTATATTAGTAGCCAATTGGGAAGTCCATGGTGTGCACACTTCCTCAATAACTCTTTAAACCTTTCCCACACTTCATATAATGAATCTGAATCTAGTTGACTGAAAGTAATGATGTCGTTTCTCATCTTTGCTATTTTTGTAGGTTGAAAAAACTTTGCAAGTAACTTTTGTGCCAAATCGTCCCATGTAGAGATAGACTCGGGTGGAAGTGAATGTAACCACCGTCTTGCCTTGTCTCAATGAGAAAGGAAATAAACGGAGTCTAATTTCGTCCTCCGAGATGAAAGTAGTATGCATACAAACCAATCATGTATGATGATAAATCATATACTTTGTAAACGATCTTATTTATTTATTAATAAAAGTATTTATTTATTAAAGGCATTTAATTATCTACATGATACTGTTTTTATAATATGTAAATAATCCATAGTTTTAAGCAATGCTTTTAGAATCATGATGTTGATCATGCTAATGATATCTAAATTCTTAGAAAGCTTAAAACTAAAATAGTTTCCAATTATGGGATTACTAAAATGGGTATTAGTAAATTCGGATAGATTGGTACATATGTTGCTTGCTCATTGGATGAGGATGATTGATCTCATTATCATTTGTATGGAGACACTAAAATAAGTATGTAGGTGCTTATTGGAGAATAAGTTCACTGAACGTGACTCGCTATGGAATACCTAATGGAGTTTTACTTGCCTGTCAATATGAATTCCTAATGTGATAGTAGTACAACTGATCCTTGGACTTGAGATCATCATAGTATCTTGTGTATAATGAATTATACTTTGACTTATTCCTTAAGACCCTTAGGATATATCAAAGGGTATGCTTGGGTATAATGAGTTACATATGGAGATATTGAATGATCAATAAAGAATCTATCACTTCTAGTAAAAGAAGAGATATGTCCTATGTGATTCGTTAAATGACAACCCAGTAGTCCTTGGTCAAGGTAGAATGAAATTAGAAAGGAGTTTCTAACTTACATTATTTGGAGTTGTGCATTTTCCAATCGAAATACATATAATTAAATAAAATAAGACTTGACAGTAATTTCATGTCTTATATTTTATTGGGACATTGTATGGTGGAAGGATTGAATTGTACGGTAACTATTTACTCATATGTTCTTTTATGATTAATGTTGAAATCTATATTATCTGGAAAGTCGTTGATCGCTAGGGAGACTTATCCCTATTGTAGAATAAATATTATTTATTTAAATAGATTATTAGTTAATTTATTTATTTAAATAAGATTAGAATTGTTCTAATTGATTTTTTCACAACCGGTTTAATATGGAGAACCTAAAGGGTCATACCATAAAAGGAAGAATAATTATTTAAGAAGGTAATGACATAATCGTAATAATGCATTAATTATAATTAATTTAATCTATGTTGATAGAATAAATTAAATAGCTTAATGTTTATTATTTAATATTTTAAAAATATTAATTAAATATAAATTAATAAGAGGAGTCTTATTAATATTATTATAATAATTATTATTTAAATTTCTAAAGGAGTTTAGGAATTAATTTCATATTAGTACTCTTATTTATTCCTAATAAGATTAGGAGACAAATTAATTAAATGAATTTAATTAATTATTCCCAATGTAGTGGAAAGCCTAAATTAATTAAAGGAGTTTAATTAATTAAATGAAACCCCATGTCTAATAGGAATATAAAGGTTGACCAATATCTATATAAGAGGAGTCTTATAATAGATATCAGTTGATGCAATTCCAATTGTTGGAGAGTACTCCTTTTCTATAGAGGATAGAAAATTAGGGTTTAGCCAACCACCCTCCTTCTTGATAATTCCTTTTCCTTGGTGGATCACCTTTAAAAGCCAAACACTTGGGTGACTAACGTTGATCAAAGGAAGGAACCTAACCCGAAAATTCAAGGAGATCACGAAGAACAAGGAGTTGAACTCGTACCTGTGGAAGCTTCGTTCTACAAGGGTATGATTCCATAACTTCTTATTTATCGTTTTAAATTAATAATATGCATAAAAGATGATCCGGATAATGGTTTTGTAGAAATATTTTAAACTCTGATATACCATGCTTCTGCTAATTTTTGCAATTTGATTGCGCCTATGATTGCGTACAAACCCAACACGAGACTCCATTGAATTTATATGTGTTGCAAATCTCCAGAAAACTCATTAGGTGTTCATTAGGATCATCATTTGCCAAACCCCCAAACTTTACCATATTCTGAATCATTTGAATGGTTCCCGGCTTTATATCAAAATTTGTAGCATTGATTGCCGGTCGTTGGATGCTTGACTTGAACCCATCCATCTTTGGCATAGCATAATCCTAAAGGGATTTTTGTTGCTCCGCTACCATTTCCTCTCAATTCTGTATTTCCTTACACACATTTCGCCACCTATGACAACTTTTCTTAATTTTGTTCTCGGACTGCAATGGTTCCGTACGTCGCGAACGAGTTTGCATACACTGATCAAGAGTACCTGAAATAAAAACAAAAAGTGTTTAATTAAGATCGGTTTAATTGAAATTAATATGACAGATATTATAATAATTTCCCGATAAAGTCGCCAAAAACTTGTTTACTAAAATACGTACTAGCAAAACACGCAAGTATACACGATCGAATAGTAGTAAAGCAACAAATAGAGTATCGTTTCCCACAGAGAATTGTATGAAATAACTATCACCTACTAACTTTATATTAAACCAATTTTATTAAACAAATCGATAATTGATGTGAATTTAAGAAAACTAAATACATTAACTAATTAAAACTATCTACCAAGAATTGGATTCATATTAAAAAGGCTTAGGATCGCAACTTTCCTTGATGATTCACTTTAATGTCAATACTTTCTGTCGAATTACATCAATTAACATGGATTGTTGATCAAGAACTCATTAGAATCTACAATGAACTCTCAATGAGCATATAAACAAATTCTCCTAAATCCAATAAAGATTAGAATTAGAAAGAACACCCTAGCTAATCGACGCACTATATCTCTATGTGAATTGTAATTAACAATGATTTCGAACATAGGTTCTACATTAGATCACATGAGGCATATATGTATATTTCTATCCTATACACAATAAATCTCACATATGCAAAACTTATAATCTCATGCTATCATCCTCAGATCCAAACTCATATTCCATCTATCAATTTCATATGAATTTATCCTACTAATTACTGGCCAAGCAATTACTTAATTAAATGCAAAGTATGATAGACAATCCAATATTAACCAATAATAATTCCCAGAAAAATATATCAATTAAAACTACTCATCGAGTTTTGTTGCAATCCTAAGTAGAAGTTTAGTTCATGACTGAAATAAAAATCATAATCCACAGATAAAACAACATTTAGAAATTAAAACTTAAAGATAAAGACGAAGTATAGAAAACTCGTATGAAGTTTCCTGGACTCTGCCCTCTATCTTTAATGTCAATCTCCCTTGAAGATGAATGTCTCTGCTGCAAAACTTGATCTCCTCTCTAAACTAGGGTTTGATAATGAGTGGTCAAAATCTATTCCTTTTCTGCCCCTTAATTGGTCTTTTTATATTCCCTTAATCGCGTCCAAAATCACCCGCTAAATCATCACCAGAATCTTTGTCGAGAATGGAAACTCTTCTTTCTTCCAACTATTCTGCCCCGACGCATTTTAATCCTTACAAAATCCACCCAGGCACAACATCCGTCCAGGGGCAGATTATGTATTATAAAATCCGCCACTGACGGTCTTGTCCAACCGTGAAGCTATAATTACTCCTTTAAGTCCTGATTTTCCTATTTTCGCCAACCAATCCAGTTCATATAACACAAACATGGAAAAATGAATAAAATGATCATAAACACACTCGAGGTAACAACAACTCAAGCTTAGAAGCATACTGATTCGTAGCTGTAAAACCCACTCATCACCGAGCAAGGAGATTGCAGTATTATGATTCCGAGGACGGAATCCTTATAAGAGGGGAAGAATGTAATAAGTCCGGATTTTAGGGTCATTACATCTTTGACGCTTGAGTAAGAGCAAAAATCACGCCTATAGAAGTGAGGAAAAAGGCCGTCTTCTACAGCAATAGTATAAGGACGAGTAATGAAGCATGAAAAGTCATTAATAAAAAGTCGCAAATCTGAACTAGAGTACTGGTGATCAATCTAGCGAGCTGTGCGGGGAACGATATCGAGCGATGAAAAAAGGGATGAATACTTATTTTTCTTCTTACAAAGGTGTACAGGAGTAGAGTAACCCCAAAAACGGTCGAAGTTAAAGGTCTGAAGAAAGGAGTAAGGAACGAAGTAATTCACATCATACCTTAATAAATGGGGAAAAAGGTTGATAAGAGAAAAAAGTACAAGTGCAATATGAAAGACAATTAATAAAAAACTAAAAATAAGTACCTTCCAACAGATTCTTTCAGGGCGAAGACAGTTTTGTCTAAGTGACGATACAAGGTACCCAAGAAGAGGGGAGCAAGAGGAATCTCCAGACCCCGAGATAACAATGCTGCCAAACTAAATATACGGGTTGAAGGACCGCCTATGGGTGACCCGGGAAAGAGAAAGTGGGACAACCACATAGCTAGATGAGCTGCTAGAGGAAAAAGGCAAGGCACCTCATGAAAATCGAGGGCAGATTCACTGTGAATGGAACTATCCCAGCGGTTAGGTTTCTAATCTTGAAAGAAGCAACGTACCCAAGATAGCCATGAAGTTTTTTGTCGGTTGGAGGTCTCAAAGTCTGGAAGAAGTATATCACCCTTAAATCGGGAGGTGTAATTGGAAGCCAGCCTAAAGGCTCCTATCAAGTATGTAACACACTTGGTATTCCTAGGGGACATATTGGATGGACCACAAGAAGCTGAAATAATAGTACAATGGCTACAAGGTGTAGTTTAAAATAAGTACATAACCAAGGAAAAATGAGGATGAATGAAAGAAATAGAAGAGAAACTTACTGGTAGATGGCATTGACATCCTCTAGAGTAGGGGTGAATTCCTCCCAAGTAGTAACGAATATGCATTTAGAGGAGCACCAGCATGACATCAATTTGGTAAGGGCATTATGGTCTTGTAGGATACTTATATCCCTACACAACTGAATGCAGCACAAAATGCCAGCATTCTCTAGTATATCCACATAATCGGAATTTTTGAGGATCTTGTCGGTCCAATATTGTCATCCCTGAAGGCGACCCGATGAGTCGGACAAGAAGCGAATGGAACTGAAAGGGTACTTTTATTTCTCTATGCATGTGCGGGGAATCCAAGTAGAATGGGGGAAGCTATCCAAACCTCCGCAAGCTTAAGCATATAGAAACAAGCCCCCTTTATCTTGCAGAGGAAAAATTTTGCGATCATAAGTCTTTGCTTGCTCCCAAAAAAATCAAAAGGCCCATAGAAGTGAGTTTTTTCCCACTCACTGATGACAGAAGTCTCCTTGGTGGTTTTTGGGTCTACGAAACATTTGATGGAATAAGTCTGCATATACGAAAAACTTAGGATGAGAATTCCAAAGAGCAAGGAAATAATGTAAAAAAGCATTTGAACCTAAGTGCTTACCATGGAAAAGAAGAAAGTATGAGACTTAAACTTAAAAACACCTGAAAAGAAGAAGAAACAAAGTCAGCAAATGTTAGAAATCATAATTGTGCAAGAAATAAATTCCAAAAAAAACTTCTGATAGCCCAAACACATGCTTCCCAGCCTTTTTTGGACTTATAACTGTGTCCATCATAGCCAAAGGCAAAGAGTTTTGTAGGGCTCGTGGTAAGCTTCGATTTGATATATTATGGGCCTTGTAATTCCAAGCGGATCAAAATTTATGGTAAAAATAGGTATCGCCCTTCTTTGACTTGGTTTTTCCCTTCATTTGCTTGTTCAGGCTGTGTAATTTGGCCACCCTCAGGCTCGACCTCCTAGGACTAGGCCCCCTAGGGTACGGCCACCTAAGTTAGTCCCGCTGAAGAGCATTATTTCCTCTGTGGTTCGTTGTTTGATCATTAGAGCAAAATGTTATTTTAAACTCATAAAAACATCGATCTTCCTTTATGGACCGAGGGAAAAAATCAAGATATGATCAAGGTAATATGACTCAAAAAATAAAAGAAAGATTAGAGTTACCTAAAAGAAGAAGCAAGAAAGAGCACAAACAAAAGAAGTCGTTCGAAGAAAAGAACAAAAAAAGAGTAGGAAACTAAGACCCCTAGGTTCGGCCCCTATAAGGTTCGACCCCCTATATGGTTCGGCCACCTAGGGGGTCATCCTCTCATACCTTTAATATATCATTGCTCGATGAATCAACCGCTCGAAATGGATGCTACAACGATGCGAAAAAACAAATTGTGGTCTTTCTTAGAGAATATCTGGTGAAAAAGCCAAAATTCTTGTTAAGGTGAGATGGCCTGGAAAAGAAAAACTACAATTACCTTAAAAGAGAAATAGATAAAGAAAATTAAGAAAAATCTAAAAAGAAGCATTCAAATAAACAAGAAAAGGGAAAGAAAGTGAAGACAAGAGGAAGGAGTGGACCCCCTAGGGTTCAGTTACCCCCTAGGGTTCGGCCACGTAGGGAGGAGTCCTTTTCCTCAACTTTTGTTTGCCCGGACTGAAGAATGTTTGCCTGATGCCTTCTTAATGATTTACTAATTTGTAAGAGGAGAGAAATTCCAAAAAGAAGCAAGACGAAAAGTGAAGCATGAGTAACTTGGGGGAGATATTTATTCCCCAAGTATGCTTGCATCAGATATGGAAGCAGTAATTTTACTCTTAACAAGGGAAGGACTAGATTTCATTTCCAAAATAGGAGAATATTTGATTTCCTTCTAAATAAAAATAACGAAAGATCATGCTTTCAAAATAAAATAAAGAAAAGATTTTATTTTATATCCAAAATAAAATAAGATTTGATTCGGTAATATTTGATTTGATTCTTAAATAAAAAGGAAAGATTTGATTTCCAAAAGAAAGATTTTATTTTCAATAATAAAATAAAATTTGATTTAGTTCACAAGATCGGATTTTATTTAGTAATATATGATTTCAAAAAATGATCTATCTTGTTTCAGTTTACAGAAAAATTAAGGAAACAAAGATTAAGCAAGATTTGAAAATATTTTCAGAAGATTTCCCAAGATGTCCAAGGAAGAGCCTCTCTAGGTCTTGCATCCCTAGGGTTTAACCCTTAGGGTTTGGCCCCCCTAAGGGTTCCCTTTTCTAGAACTCTGTTTTCAAGACTTTTAAAAATGAACCCCAAAGATTATTTGAAAGCTCGAAGTATTCTTGCACGATCGTCTCTTCAAAAGCGCGACTCTCAGGCAAAGGGAAAATGTGGTCCAAGTGAAAATTAGGGTTCACATAACCTAATTAAATTAAATGCACAAATTAGGGTTCACACTATAATTAAATGAATGACGAAAAAGATGGAAATGAATGAAAAAGGTCGCAATTAATGAACGGAACCATAAATGAACAAAAAGGAAAAAATACTAAGGTTTTGGCTCCTTAGGGTTCGGCCACCCTAGGGTTTAACCACTCTGAGATGGCTCATCCTTAAGGAAAAGATAAATCAATCTCTTCCTCGATTGGATTTGGTTCGAACTATCAAAACAAAACCAAGAAAACGGACAAAAGATGAACAAAAGAAAGCCAAAGTATCTCCTAGGGTTCAACCCCCTAGGGCGTGCACTACCTCATTATCTCGATTTGCATGCCAAAAGGGTTTTGACCGATGCAATGACAAAGCAATGAACCCAGACTACAAAAAGAAACTAAAATCTTTTGAAACTCCAAGTGTCGACGTCGGCAAAAATCTTGCTTTCTTTTCCTATGTGTTTTTTACCCTTTATGTTTTCTATTTCTTATTTGATTGATCCGAAGGGCGAATGTTCAGGAAAAGACCGACATATAATGTCGACGAGTTAAAAAGATTGATTTTATTGGTCTAAATTAGATAGAGTCGGCAGTTGGTATGAGTTAAATGGTTGTACCAACTCAATCGAGTTTTGAAATATTTTATAATATGGCCCAATTACTGGACTCTGTTTAATTGGTCTTGGAAACCGAGATTCGTAGAGTTCGAGAGCTTGATTAAGCGGGGGGAAGGTGTTAGGCACCCCCCGAATTTCGTAAAACACGGTTACCGCGTCTTTTTAATTCCCTAATCAGTATTTATGTGTGTGTATGTGTTGTAGTTAGACCTATATATGAAGGGTTTGATTTATTTGAAAAGTATATTTTTAGACAAGATATAAAAGTGATGTTTTGAGAAGAGATTCCAAACCCTTTCGCTCGCATAGGAATTGAAGCCTTTTGATACTTTCATTTTATTCCATATTCGACTTGATTTGATTTTATTGGATATGCAAAGCATCTTCGAGAAAATAATATATATATATAGGTTTCGGACTCCTGTTGGGCATAAAAGCCATCTAAGTGACCCGAACACCACAAACAACGCTTTTACTATGTTGAGACCTTAAATGCGGATAACTGTTTTAAGGTCCCTCTTATTTACATTTATAAAAATGCTTGCAAGCTATATATACAATTCCAATTTATCCATCATGGGAATCGGATCTAGATCCATGTGATTAATCGTAGATCTCGTGATTCCTAGGCTCACAAAATATCATTTAAAAGCTTGTAGGGCAGATATATTGAATTGGAATGCACATTAACATCTAGACGTCGCAAAACAAAGGATTCATCAGTTAAATTCTTGCATGCTCGTAGTCAAGCTTCCCGTTCCCTCTAAATACAAATCTAGGGCCGCGTAGTTGCTTAATATTTATAAAACTAGAAAGAAAACTAGATTTAAATAAATCATAGCCATTCTAGCTCAACGGTTCCAGTTTTATAACTTTTGAACCAGTTAAAAGTTAGATATGACTAGATTTAGATAAATCTAATCCACAAACTTTACATTAGTATAGATTTACATCAAATGAACAGTTAAAACTGATATTTAATCACATTAAATAACTAATATATATTACTTATATATATATTAAAGCAGAAAAAGTCACGGATTCACAATCAAGGAGTTACTGATCAATATAAATATATATATATATGCTTATATATACATAGTAAAGCTGAAAAGACCACGGATTAGCAACCCAGGCCAAACGAATTAATATAAATATATATATATATATATATTAATGCGAGAAAAGCCACAGATTTCCAATCCAGGCCTAAATAACACTTATAAATATACATATATATACTTATATATAAATATATATATATATATATATATATATATATATGTATATTAAAACAGTTAAAAGTTTTAGATTTGAAAAAAACTCACAATGTATAGCGAGGAAGGCTTTAAACTACTTTTGTAGCTTGAAAACTCCGTTTTCACCTATTAAAACTTGATATGTTAGTACATATACATATAGAAGTGTTTACAAAGAACAATATTAGAATTTGGAATACTGATAAAAGGGTTAAGAGCTGAAACGGACAAAATTTCTTCTCTTTTCTCTTTTTTTCTCTCTTTCTGGCTGATGGGGGTCTATTTATTGACCAAAGGAACCACGAGTCTACATGCGGCTGACCCGGATGGGCCCGGGCTCATGGGTCCCGTTGTCTCAAACTACGTGCACTCCGCCCAATGTGCAGTCTTCTTAAACCTTCATAACTTTCAATCTGAGAATCCGATGGAGGAGTACTATACCTTTCCTAAAAGCCCTTTCCGAGAGCTACACAATGACATGGGAGTTGACCTTTTCCAAATTCAGGAAGACAGGTTCATGACTAGATCTTCGAGTCTTCGTAGTCCGTTTGTTGAGTTGTCTTGTGCTGTTTTCACTCGGTATTGATGTTATGGTTCTACATGACCTTCACGGCAGTGATTTAACTTGATTTGATGTTTAGTTGGCCAAATATCCATTTTTCTCTTTCGAGGGTTATCTGCCGGGGCTTTCGACTGTTTCTTAGGGTTGTCTCCGAGTTTTGATCCGAGCCATTCTGTTCTTCCTCAGGGTCGTCTCCGAGGGTTAATTTGATATCTCGGGGTTGCCTCTGGCGATTGATTTGATGCTTCAGGGTTGTCTCCGAAGGTTGACTTGATCTCTTGGGGTTATCGCCGGGGTTTGATTTGATCTCCCGGGTTATCGCCGGAGTTTGACTTGATCTCCCAGAGTTATCACCGGGGTTTGACTTGATGATTTGGATTTCTAAGGTTGTCTCGGGATTAATGTTATGGTTCTGCATGACCTTCATGGCAGTGATTTAACTTGATTTGATGTTTAGTTGGCCAAATATCCATTATTCTCTTTCGAGGGTTATCTCCAGGGTTGCCGGGGCTTTCGACTGTTTCTCGGGGTTAGCTCTGAGTTTTGATCCGAGCCGATTCTGTTCTTCCTCAGGGTCATCTCCGAGGGTTGATTTGATATCCCAGGGTTTCCTTTGGGGATTGATTTGATGCTTCAGGGTTGTCTCCGAAGGTTGACTTGATATCCTAAGGTTATCTTTGGGGTTTGATTTTATCTCCCGGGTTGTCGCTGGGGTTTGACTTGATCTCCCGGAGTTGTCGCCGGGGTTTGACTTGATGATTTGGACTTCCAAGGTTGTCTCTAGAATGTAAAAGATAGTTTTGCCCTCCTACATGGTTAGTAATAGGAATGCAAATTTTTGAGTATTTATAGATGCCTCTCTTTATCATGTTTATACAATGTAATGAAATGAACTAGATAAAGATTGCTAGACACTGAAAATATGAGACATGCAAATGATGTCATGCAATGCAGCATGATATGATGTTATGGACTCTGAACATTTTTGTTTGGAGTTACTTTTAACGGTACTCTATCATTAACTACTTCTGCCATTTCTGCTGGGATGGAGTTGTCAATGATGGTCTCCACTAAACTATCTTAATGTCTACTCGAATGGTAGTTTATGTAGGCTTTCATCATCGAACTTTGTCGATGCCTACTTGAGCGGTAGTTTACAGAGCTTTCATCACCAACCCTTCTTGATGCCTACTCGAACGGTAGTTTGCAAAGCTTTCATCACTGGATCTTTCCTGATGCTTACTCGAACGTTAGTTTGCAAAGCTTTTATCAGTTGATCTTTCCCGATGCTACATTGGGTTGAAGCCAATGGTTTAAAATTTCTGTCAGTGCTACTGAGACTGATTTTACAAAATATTATAGAGATGTTTTCAAGATCCCTACTAGGGAGATTTTTCTATGGCTGACACCACTGAACCTTTCTGAATTCGACGTTGGGGTTGTCACCAATGTTCTTTATCTTCAGATACGCTTTCTGACTTTTCCTCCGATGGGGATGCTCCCCTTCTGACGAGTGACCTCATTGGGGTTTCCTAATGCCTATCCTGATGATACTTTACACTGGTTTACATCATCTAATTCTTCCAGATGCTATGCTGGGGCTGTAGCCATCGATTTGGATCCTTATCCGATTGATGCTGATGTTGTTGTCGGGGATAGAGCTTACAATGGTAATTTCCAACACATCCTCCCAAAGTCTACTCAAATGGTAGTTTACAATGGTCTGGAAATCACCGAACCTTCATATTTATATAACAGATTCCATAATTGGTCCTCCCCGAGGAAGGTAGTTTTCCACGGTTACCCTCATCGGATCTTTCCCGATGCTACGTTGTAGTCGTCGCCAACGGTTTGCAATATCAGATACTCTGACCTTCGTTGGAGTAGTTCTCAATAGCTTTCATCACTGGATCTTTCCCCATGTTACGTTGGAGTTGTCGCCAACAATTTGTAATTTTAGATGTGCTTGATATCTATGTTGGAGGTATCTTTCTGATAAGTTTTACCTTTGAACAAATCTGGATGCTTCAACACATTCATCACCAACGGTTCATGACACCGGACCTTATCGAAGCCTTGACAAAGGCAGTTTCCAATAATTTCCATCATCGACTTTCTAAATACCACATTGGGGCTCATACCAATGTCTTTCATGAAGATCTTTTTTCATCAGAAGTTTGGTATCCGAATTCAGTGTTTCAAGTCTTTTCTGCTCAATCGTGTAGCACCTTTTTCCTTGATTTAACTTTTTAGCTACTGGGAACTCCGCTTTAACTTCAATTGGATCAAATCGGAGGGGGTGGGGCCCACCTTGGGTGGCCTCAGGTTTACCTACAGTAGTTACAGGTAGAGTCGCGGCTCACCGCGGTTTTATTTACTCCCCCCGTTCCCTTCACAAGTCATTTTAAGTTGAACTTTATAGAAAATCCAAAACTTCTTCTTCAGATCTACTCAGTTCAGGATGTTTTTTTTCCAAAATCCATCACCGCACAATCATTCTTCACAACTCCGGTAACGTTTACATCATTTCTTTTCAAGTTTTGACCGTTAGAACGTTAGATTTCGTATAGAATGCTTCTAAACACAATATAGCGAATATGCATGCTTATATGACTTGATAAAAAATATCAAACTTAGTAAATGCTTATATTTTACCATGCTAAACGTATTAATATAAAAAATTGATTTTCTAAGACAGTCATTTGGCGCCCTTTTTTGCTAGTTTATTCATCCTATTGGAGGACAAATGAGCATGGGTTTTTAAAAAAATGCACATGGCAATTTGGTTGCCATTGTGACTTACTTTTAATATTTAATATCTATATCTTTGCTATTGGGTTGGTGTGCTACTGAATGGCCACCTAGTCATGCCTATGTGTTTGTGGATAATCCATTTTACAAAGGAGACTCTGGCAAAAAAAATTCACGAGCCAAAACATTTTAATGAACATGCTATTTTAACTCTACTGGGATGTATGTTAAACTAATTCATGCTTTAGGACTTAGACTATGCATGACACTATGATTTAATAAGCTTTAAGTTTGAAACTTACCTCACCCTTTCTGAGGTGATTTGGAGATTTTGCTCAGGTTATGGATTCAGATATATTGAGCAGCTCTTGCAGGGTCTCTGTAGGTGTGAGGAGGAGAGCTCTCGCAGGGTCTCTAGCTCAGCAGCCTCGTCGGTTGACTGATTCAGTGATTTGTCCTATCCGGGCTAAGAGGTGGTATACCGAGGACGAGGAGGAGGATGTTCCTATTGTGGACCCTGCTCCTCCTTCTACTACCCTGCATCGGGAGCTTCCAGCTATAATTGTGATGATTCCAGATCTTTTGGAGGATTTGAGATGCCATCCTTCGATTTATTTCCACGCTAATGAGGTAACAGAAGTTTTTATTCTAGAATTCCTTCCTTTTTCCATTTTTGGGACAATGCCTTAATCTTGATTTACAATTTGATGCAGGTTCCTGGCTTCACTCGGCCCAAGGGAAACTGGTTTAGTATTCATTCCTTGTACCAGACCTTCCATCCGGAGTACTAGGCCATCGTCCACTCTTAGGGTTTCGAGGCCTTCATCTCTCTTCCTCCCCGTCGTTGCCCTTGGGGTTATCTACGGGCATTATCTGAGCGCTGGTCCCACCAGACTAAGTCTCTCTATTTATTGAACTGTGAGGTAATAATTACCCCAATGGACTGGCGGTTCATCACGGGGTTGGAGTTTGTAAGGGAGTCGGTGCCTTTGGTTGCTGACATTTTACCTGCTGTAGTTCGATCCCTTTTGGGAGTTCCTTCTACAGCCCTAAAGGGTCGAATTGTCCGATTTGGGCCCTTGAGTGTGGATTCCATTAGTGGGGTTTTGACTGAGCGTCTGCCTGATGATTAGAGGGTTAGAGATCGATTTTTTGGTGACTGTTCTTGGTCATCATCAAGGGTTATTTCATAGCGGCTAACTCCTCGACGGTCTCTTTTGCTTTGGTTAGTGCTACTCGTGATGTGGATTGCATCAGGGATTTTGACTGGGGCTCATTCACCTTTGCTTATTTCCTTCGTGAGTTGCGCCTACGCTCTGAGGGCATGACGGAGGCTTGGCTAGGCTTTTACCCATTTATATTGGTGAGTAATCGCTTTTCTATCTTTCAATTTCCCTCATTTGGGTTGCCAATCTTTATTACGGAGGATTTTTGATCTTTGCATTTTAAGTTTTGGGCATATGAGAGTCTCCCTTGCGTACTCCCGACTACTGCTCTAGGTCTGGAGACCTATCTGTGAGGATGGCGATGGCATTATTCCACCTTTACAGAGGTCCCTGTGGAAGAGGGGTTTACTCATTCCGACTTGCAGTTGGAGTTATTAACCGCCGATGTTATCACGTGGGTTCCTTACACTCCTGATTATCTAAAAATCAATTTTGAGGATGGATTTTTGACTAGGGTAGAATATGTATTATCCACTCATCGTATCCCTCTCTTGACTGATGGAGGCTAGGAGCTCTACTTGGGGGAGTGTGCTATCAGGAGCATCACGGGTGAGATTCGTATTCCATTCTTTCCTCCTTCTAAACGACATTGGTCCATATCTCAGCCGATTATAGATATTCCCATGATGTGCTTGGATGGCTTCACCTTATTTAGAGGGTCCCATCACTAAGGAGGATTTCTACCGCTGGTGGTTTCCTCGCACCATTGAGGCTCAGACCCGTGCCACTCAGTTCATGGAAGACATTGTTCCTGGGTCTGTGATGATGACAGACTGGATTGCCTGCATTCGTGTGCCCACTCACTTAGAGTAGATTACCAGTTTGAACCAGCGATTGGACCGTGCACATTTTTTCATCAGGCACCTTGGCAGAGATCCTTCGGATGCAGATTCTTTTGATCCATCCAATTTCGGTTCTGGCCCCTATCCATATTCTGGTAGCTTTACTGGCGCAGATCCCCCTCTCTATCTACCCGACATCCCTTCTAGCAGAGATTCAGTGACTCAGGAGGAGTTGCATCAGGTTAATCGGCTGGGTGACATAGATACCATAGATTTCTTTTGATAGGTTTCTCGCTATATATTTTGATAGGCCTATGTTAGTTGTTGGGTGGTTGTGCCCTATTTCTCGTTATCTCTTTTGATAGGCCTCTATTAGTTGTTGGGTGGATGTGCCCCATTTCCCTGTGCTTTTTATATTTTCTTTTTAGTGGCAGACAGAGATGATGCTTTTATTAGATAGTATATGTAGAAATATATGTATAATATCTCTTATCTATTGCATCCTATTATCATTTATCATTTATCTTTCATCATGATGCATGCATTATGTCATTGATATACATTCATATAGGTGAGTTTGCCATTGACCCCTGGATGGTCTCATTATACGGTTCTACAAATATCTTCATCCACTGTCAGTTGGATTGAGCACACTCCACCCACATCGATAGCCTCCTCTTTGAGATTATGGTATGATAATTTGCCTCCCACATATCGAGGGATAGTTGATCAGATGTTGAGATATTCCATGGCCATCTTAGCGTTCCAGGTACCACTGGGCTTTGTAGATGGCATGTTATCTTGTTGGATACCTGAGAGACAGGTCTTCAGGTTTGGAATCCACGATGTGACTTCTTTGTTAGAGGAGTATGAGTGCATTACTAATTTGCCGTTGGATCAGCCTTATGCTAGGATGGCCACCGGCGATATGAGGCAATAATTTATGACACTGACTGGCCTACGGCGCAGAGTTATTGTGGATGAGATCCCTTCAGGGCATGTGGTGTCCTTGGATTTCTTGATTGATCGATTCGTCTTGCTGGACAACTATATACGGCACTCAGGACACTTCAATATCACTGTAGGTGAGTAGCAGATTGCCCTTGTAGATATTCTGTTAATGTGTGTCATAGCTTACTTGTATATACCTCTATACATGAACCATCTGTACGTTGGCCTGATTACAGTAGTTCGTGCTCTCAGAGACGGTTGTACCATCTTGCCCATAATATTGGCAGAGACCTTAAGGTCGGCCACATTTTGTCATACCCATTCTGTAGGGTTCTTCAGGGGGGAGTGTCGTATTATTATACTTGTGGTTCATAACCCATTCGAGACCGATCGACACTTTTAGACATCATGGGTACTGTTTTACTTATGAGATAGCCATATCTTATTCTTTTCAGCAGGCTGAGTGTACAGATACGTCATCTTGGTTGGCTTTTCTGACGACGATCGAGGATCCATTTGCGATTTTGTTTTGTTCTGAACTCAGCTCTTCTTATAGATTTATTACTCATGCAGTATGTATGGATTATTTACCCATGGTTGGTTTGGGAGGTGTGGCCACATATCATCCACTGGCTGTCATGGGACAATTTCATCAGTTTCAGGATATTCACCACTTTGATGGGGCTTTGGATCAATGACTATCAGCTTCGTCTCTGTCAGCCAATGACTTAACCAGGATTTATGATTATTGGACTTGTCGCAAGGGGGCTAATTTTTTGACTAGTCATCCGTGTCATTCTTTAGAGTACTCTGCATGGCTGGAGGCAGACATTGCATCGGCTGTTGTTGTTCACTCAGAGCCGTGTATTGATTCTGATGAAGAGGAGCCTGTGGAGGACCCTGATTCTCCTATTGAGGATGAGTTATTTGCTGGTTGTCGATGCCGGGAAAAAGTCTGCTTCCTTTTTGTTGAAGGAGAGGTCTTTTCTTTTTGCTTTTGTTTCCCTTCCTCTCTTATCCGGGGGAAAAAGAGAGGAATGCCCATATTCCCTAATTTGATATTATTCTACCCTTTCGCTTTCTCTATGTCTTTAGGGATTCCGTTTAAAGGGTGAATTTTTAGGAAATTGGTACCGACATAAGTGTCGACGATTTTGAAAAGATTGATTTTATTTTAATGATTGGACTTAATGAGACAGAGTCGCCAGTTTGTATATTTTAAATGGATGTACCAACTCATCCGAGTTTTAATGGTTTTTTGCAAGATGGTCCAATGCGTGACTCCAAAAGATTGGTCTTGAAACCCGAGATTCGTGGAATCTGGGGGCTAGGTTAAGTGGGGGGAAGGTGTTAGGCACCCCCCGACTCCCGTGCAAGCACGGTACCACATCTTATTGATTTTCTATGCATAAAGTGTGTATGTGTGTGTATGTGTGTGTGTTTTATTTTAAAAGCTTTACTAGGTTTTTCTAAGTCTTTATTTTGGGTGACTTGAAAGTAGTGCTGTACCTCTTTTGCGCCTAGGTACGAAGGATTTGATTTGACAAAAAGTTCATTTTTAACAAGATGTATGAATTAAAATGATGTTTTGGAAAACAAGGTTTTCAAATCCTTTGCCCAACTAGGAATCGAGGACTTCAATACTTCTTTTTATTCTTTACGTTTATTACGTGATCTACCCTGAATCGCTTTATTATGATTGAAAGCTCTTTGAGGTTTTATTAGAAATCATTTAGATGATACGCATGCAAAAGCGTTAAAAAAGGGTCAGATCATCATTGGGCATGTAAGCCGTCTCGATGAACCGAGCTCCCGCAATCAAGGTTTTCACTATCACGGGATCTTAAATTTGACTTCTCAGAACTAACCCCTCGAGCTCATTTTCAAGATCTAAGTATTACATATACAACAATATTTACGCTATTAAAACATTACAACATAAAAATCGGTCCATCGTGGGAATCAAGTCGGATCCATTCGGGGATCTCAACATCGGGATTCCTAGTCTCACATTATTTATGCAGGATTAAATATATACAATGTCCTCGACTTTGATATTAGGTGATTTCATCGGTTGAAATCATCGTTTTAAGCCATTTCGGACCCCTTTCACCTCTAAATATAGATTTAGGGTTATACGGGGTAACCGACACCATTCAAAGCAATAAATCTGTAGATTTACCATGAATATAAGCCACTCTAGCCCATGGGTTAATGCTTCATGCTTAATAACCTCTCAAAGGCTAGATTTCGCTTAAATCTAGGTAGATCTAGCCACCGCGGTCGATTTACAATGTAATAAACATAATATAACCGATAAAAACATAATATTGACCAACTATTACATAATATGCTTATAAAACAACAAGTTTAACTATATTTAAACATGATATGATTAAGTTTAACTATATTTAGCTATATTCAAATAGATACTAGATGAGATGATTAAGCTTCAAGTTGGTGTTCTTGAGTTCCACCTGAGCCTCTTTCTCTAGAATGTCTTTTCTCTCCCTAAAAATCCCATCTCTCCCTTTACAAATGAGCTAATGTGGGTGTTTTAATCTGCCCGAGCCAGCTGCATGTATGGTTGCGGCTAGGCTAGGTGGGCCCCATAAGCTTGGCAGGTGTTCCTTCGGTCCTAGTTTAGCAAAAGTTGACCTCCCCCGCTCGACCTTACGGACAGTCTTTGATGAACGCAGCGGGAGAATATCGAGTTTGACTTTCGGGAAGTCGATACTCGTGGCCGAGATATATCCTCCAGGTCCAGATATCAGTTAGCTTGCTTATCTCCAATGGCACATCATTCGAGGTTTGCTGAGGTGGTTTTCGGTGATCACTGTCTCAGCTCGTTAATCTTCGCTCGGTTCGCGATATGTTCGGACATCGTTGGTCCTTTGCATCACTCTCGGGGTTGTCTCCGAGATGATCTGGTTCTTTTTCCCTACCTCAGGGTTTGTCTCCAAGATAAAATTACATTTTTGCCCTCCTACAAGGTTAGTACAAAGAAAGTAAAATTTCGAGTGTCTACAGATGCCCCTCTTTGTCATGTTTATGCAATATAATGGAATGAACACGACAAAAAAATAATAGACATGAAAAATGCATGACAAGGTATATCTGATGATGAAATGTCATGTATAACAGATGTAATGATATGTGGGACTTAGAAAAGGGTTACTCCCCCGGCTGGGGAAGTTAAAGATTGTGTTGTCGGGATTAAGTCAACCTGCGCTGAATTGTAGTCAACAGATTGCACCATGGGTCATGCCGATGCCTTCACTGAGTTGTAGCCAACAGATTACATTATCTGGGATTTGCCAACCTGCGTTGGGGTTGTCATCAACGGATTACATCATCGGGGATTTGCCGACGTCCGTTGGGGTTGTTGTCAACGGATTACATTATCAGGGATTTGCCGACCTGCGTAGGGGTTGTTGTCAACGGATTACATCATCGGGGTATTTGCTGACCTGCTGATAAGTGCAAAATATTATATGATTATTATTCCCTTATATTTGGTTTTATTGCATGTTTCATGTGTATACGAGCTTAATATGGTGTTTATGGGTTTCTGGTCAAAATGAAGATAAAACGAGGAAAATGGAAAGATTGTTGGGTTTTTAATGCTGAGTGGAATTCATGGTCTTGGCTTGGGACTTGGAATTTATTGTAGAGCTATTCCTTAGCTTTTCGGAACATCTTGAATCGTCCCAATCGGAGTTCATATAAAAGAGTTATAAACTTTTTACCAAGTGGAAGCTGAAACTTCAGAGTTTGGAAGTTGCAAATTACATAACATCCACTTGAAGCCAAATTTCGACCATGTTCCAATCAGACTCTGTCAATGCTCAAGAAATGAAATTTGTAGATCTAGTCGACAGCTTTGATTTGACAGGTAGCAGGCTCCGTAACTCCTCCCGGATCAGAAGTTATGATTATTTTATAAAAGGACATTGCAGCAGAAATAGACCGGCGCGGTCAGCGACCAAACCAGCGCGGTCAGCCCCAGTACACCAGATTTCTGGTACTGTAGCGTGGCCAGGGCCCAAATTGGCCTAGGGACAGCGCTGGCAGTGCCCGACGACGGGAAAACAGCCTAATTAGGTGTTTTAGTGTCCAAAGTTGAGTTGTAATAGGATTTTGGGATGCTTAAAGGTTAGGGTTTCTCTTAGGACTATAAATACTTGTTTATAACTTGTATTTAGGGATCTCATCTCTTCTCTGGTAATTCATCTTTCATCTTTCATCTTGGATCAAGGAATGCTTGATGGCATGGGCTAATTCTTCAAATTAAATTTCGAAAGGATGTGAACCTTACTATCAATTACTGGTTTGATCAATTATGTTATTTATTCTTTCATGAGATTTATTCTGATTATCTACATAAACTTTCATGTATGCTAGATGAAGATATATATTAAGCAAACAATGTATGTTTAATCTACGTAGCAATTAATGATATTTTATTGTGGTCAAGATTTGAAATATTGTTAAGGTTTTCAGAAGACAAGTTAAATAGTTCCTGATTGTGTAATTATTGCTTGGAATAATCTAATTCTCATTCTTCATGCTTCTATCATATTAAATCTAGGCTGATAGTTCTAGGTTGTATGTTAGTTATAATCTTTTGTTGGCGATCATCGCATTAGATATACACTTAAGGAGAATTTTGGATAATTTGTGATCGCGGTTATCTAGGGTTATTAATCTCATGAGAACATAAATAGTGTAAACACTTGGTTAAATCATAATTGTGAAAAGGGGATACTAAACTGAAGAATTAAATTCTTTTACTAATTGATATTTTCTTATTAGTTCACTTTAGTTAATTAAACTGTTTTCAAACAAAATCCCCAATTCATTGGAAATTATTGGATAATTAAAATAAAATTCACTCTCTGTGGTATCGATCCTTGCTTATTACTATACTAATTCTTGAGTTAGTTTAATAAAGAGTAAGGTAAATTTAGTAGTATAAACGACAGCTACCAAATTTTGGCGCCGTTGCCGGGGAGTGTTATTTGTTTTTATTTATTCAATTGTTTTCAAATTTTTATTTTTATTTTTTTTATGACTCAATCCTCTCATTTTATTGACTTAAATTTTGTTCAAGACATAGAGAAAACTGTAGATACAGAAGAAGCTTTTGTTCCATTACTTGAAGAGGAAGAGATGGCGGTGCCACACAATAACATAACTTTTAAAGAACTTGCTACTTTTGATCTGAATTAACCATCTTTTTGTATTGAGTATCCTACTTTAGATGTTGCTTTTGAACTGAACCCTGGACTAATTCATCTTTTGCCTACTTTTCGTGGTCTTACACGTGAAAATCCATATAAGCATCTGAAGGAGTTCCATGTGGTGTGTTCCACGATGAAAGCACAAGGAGTGACAGAGGAACAGATCAAGATTAGACTTTTTCCATTCTCCTTAGCAGATTTGGCTAAAGACTGGTTATACTATCTGCCTTCAGGATCAATACGATTATGGACTGACATGCAAAGGTTATTCTTGGAGAGGTATTTTCCTGCATCAAGAGTTGCCGATATAAGGAAGGAGATATGTGGAATCAGGCAGTTCAATGGAGAAAATCTCTATGAGTATTGGGAAAGGTTCAAGAAGTTGTGTTCCAGCTGTCCACCTCACGGAATTGATGATGATCACTTGATCTAGTACTTCTATGAGGGGTTGCTACCAATGGATAGAAGCATGATTGATGCAGCAAGTGGAGGAGCACTGGTAGAAAAACTCCAGACGCTGCAAAGAACTTAATTACAACCATGATAGCCAACTCACAGCGTTATGGTACTAGGATGACTCATACAACACAAAGGGTAAAGGAGGTGAACACTTATAATCTTGAGCAACAGGTTTCTGAATTAACTGCTATAGTTTGACAAATAGCTGCAAGGAATACGTAGGGTTTTCAGCAAGCTCAACCTCAGTACCACACAGAAAACCAAAAAGTACTTGTCAATTATGGGACATCTATGGAGGATATGTTTAAGGCATTCATGCACCAAATACAACAGTTCATGAATCAGACACAATAGTTCTAGCAAGAGATAAGAACTTCTGTTCAAGATATGAGGGACCAAGTTGGTCAACTTGCAACCATAGTAGGGAGGTTAGAATCTCAAGGCTCAGGGAGGTCACTTTCTCATACTGTTGATAATGTAAGTAAAATAACATTGAGATGTGGTGCAGAGGATTGGCAGCAAGGAAAGTTAATGCTTTCAAAACAAAACAAGTCAGACAATAGTGAAACAAGCAGCAGTGTTGTTCTCGAGCATAAATTTCCACCTCTTTCAGCTTATAAACGAATACTACCTTTTCCCCAAGTTCTAAGAAGGAATTGGAAAGTTGGAAAAAAATCAGAGTTATAATAAGAGTCGTATGAAAAATTTCTGGAAGAAATGTCGAATAGGGAACAAGAACTTAAAGATGATGAGGAGTTCACTAGTGGAAATTAATTAAAAGTGCTTGATGCTACTACTGAATTTGAAGAAGAAATCAGGTATTCAAAGTCTGAAAAGGATAAACAAGAAGGAGAAGCGAACAATTTGATAAGTTCTGCAGATCTTTACAAAGAGGATGTAGATGATACATCGGTGAAAACATCAAAAACACTACATGATACATACCATGGGACCTTAACTATGGAATTGGATGAGGCACATGTCCAGTTCAGCATATATGAAGTTAAAAGATATCTTGGTAATATTAATTCTATTTTTTAACTGATGTTGTTGACTCTATAGTTCAGGAATCTCTTGAGCAAATATACAAGGAGGATTTGAGGGCTGGAATGGACTAAAATTAGGATTTAAAGGATGTCTCTAATGAATTAAAATCGTTACCAGTCCACTTGAAGTTCACAAGTCCGATTACATAGAATGAGAAGGATGATGTCAAGTCAATGACAATAAACAAGGGTAGCTGCTTGGGAGGCAACCCAAGAATTCAGATTAGATCTTTCTATCCCTTTTCTTTTTAATTTGTTAGGAGTAGTTCTTTCTTCTTTGCATGATTTTCTCACATTGGGGACAATGTCAGGTTTGAGTGTGGGGGAAAGATTAGGTTTTTATGATTATTTAGGGATATTTGATATGCCGATGTTGATAGGAAATGGGAAAATTTGATGCCTTGAAATTTTTTGAAAAAAAATTGATTTCCATAATTCTATTTGCTTATGTGTTTGAAGGTTAAAGTCGAGGATTGAAAATCAATGCTAAAAATTCAAAATCTATTTGATGCTTAATTGGTTAATGATTGAGAAAAACTAAGTCATGATCCATAGTAATTGATTTGAATTGAATTTGGGTCTCATGAGTACTTGAACATATGGTATATGCTTAGTTGGCTAAGTTATCTGTGGAGTTGTCTACGTGCACTAATCTCATGCTCTAGAACTAATGAACTGCTTATGCTTTTCACAAGACCATGTGAAAAAAAATAAGGAAAGTTGAAAATAAATGAAAATGTTGAAAAAGACGCAAAAGAGAAGTCATGTGGTGGGATAAGATGGAGCATAAAATGCACTCTCCCATAAACACGTGTGACTATATGAGATGTAGCATAAAATGTACTCACTTATAAAGAAAAATTGAGGAATGTGAAACGGAGCATAAAATGCATTCACTGGAATCAAAGAGGAAAATGAAAGGGTTCTGGTATAAAAAAATAAAAGTAGGAAAAATATGTTTTGAGTTTTTGAGTGGTGTGCACAGTTTTTGCTTTATGGTAACTAAGTTGAGTAAGTGTGTGGATCATCGAAGAATGTTTATTTGGTTACAATTTGACTTAATGAAATTCATTGGTTGAATGACAAGGTGGTTATCGTTAGTTAATTGATGAACATTGATTATGTTTTTGTGGGTTTAGTATTGATAATCATGATTTTTTCTTAAAATCTTTTGACATTATGGTTGAGTAGAGCTTTTGGAAATCAAACTTTTGGTTTACATGAGGACGCATAAAAGGCTAATGTGTGGGGGACTTTGATAAGTGCATAACATTCTATGACTATTATTCCTTTATGTTTGGTTTTATTGCATGTTTCATGTGTATACGAGCTTAATATGGTGTTTATGGGTTTCAGGTCAAAATAGAGATGAAACGAGGAAAACGGGAAGATTGTTGGGTTTTTAATGCTGAGTTGAATTTATGGTCTTGGCTTGGGACTTGGAGTTTATTGTAGATCTATTCCTTAGCTTTTCAGAACATCTTGAATCATCCCAATCGGAGTTCATATGAAAGAGTTATGACCTTTTTACCAAGCGAAAGTTGAAACTTCAGAGTTTGGAAGTTGCAAATTACACAACCTCCACTTGAAGATTAATTTCGACCATGTTCCAATCAGAATCTGTCAATGCTCAAAGAATGAAAATTGTATATCTTTTCGATAACTTCAATTTGACAGGTAGCAGGACCCGTAACTCCTCCCAGATAAGAAGTTATGATCGTTTTACAAAAGGATGTCGCAGCAGAAATAGACCAGCGCCCAAACCAGTGCGGTCAGCGCCCAAACCAGCGTGGTCAGCGCCAGTAAACCAGATTTTTTGGTACTATAACGCGGTTAGTGCCCAAATTGGCCTAGGGACAGTGGTGGCAACGCCCTGCGACGTGAAATTTGCCTAATTAGGTGTTTTATTGTCCAAAGTTGAGTTGTAATAGGATTTTGGGATAATTAAATGTTAGGGTTTCTCTTAGGACTATAAATACTTGTTTATAACTTGGATTTAGGGGATCTTATCTCTTCTCTGGTATTTCATCTTTTATCTTTCATCTTGGATCTAGGAATGCTTGTAGGCATGAGCTAATTCTTCCAATTTAATTCTAAAGGGATGTGAACCTTACTATCAATTACTGGTTTGATCAATTATGTTATTTATTCTTTCATGAGATTTATTCTGATTATCTACATAAACTTTCATGTATGCTAGATTAAGATATATATTAAGCAAACGATGTTTGTCTAATCCACGTAGCAATTAATGATATTTTATTGTGGTCAAGCTTTGAAATATTGTTAAGGTTTTCAGAAGACAAGTTAAATAGTTTCTGATTATGTAATTATTGCTTGGAATAATCTAATTCTCATTCTTTATGCTTTTATCATATTAAATCTAGGCTGATAGTTCTAGGTTGTATGTTAGTTAGAATCTTTTGTTGGCGATCGTCGCATTAGATCTACACTTAAGGAGAATTTTAGGTAATTTGCGATCGCGGTTATCTAGGGTTATTAATCTCATGGGAAGATAAATAGTGTAAACACTTGGTTAAATCATAATTGTGAAAAAGGGATACTGAACTGAGGAACTGAATTCTTTTACTCATTGATATTTTCTTATTAGTTCACTTTAGTTAATTAAATTGTTTTCAAACAAAATCCCCAATTAATTGGAAATTATTGGATAATTAAAATAAAATTCACTCTCTGTGGGATTGATCCTTGCTTATTGTTATACTAATTCTTGAGTTAGTTGAATAAAGAGTACGGTAAATTTAGTAGTGTAAATGATAGCTACCAAATTTTGGCGCCGTTGCTGGGGAGTGTTATTTGTTTTTATTTATTCAATTGTTTTAAATTATTATTATTATTATTATTTTCTTTTTTTTATATTTTATGACTCAATACTCTCATTTTATTGACTTAAATATTGTTCAAGACATAGAGAAAACTGTAGATACAAAAGAAGCTCTTGTTCCATTACTTGAAGAGGAAGAGATGGCGATGCCACACAATAACAGAACTTTGAAAGAACTGGCTACTTTTGATCCGAATCAACCATCTTTTTGTATTGAGTATCCTACTTTAGATGTTGCTTTTGAACTTAACCCTGGACTAATTCATCTTTTGCCTACTTTTCGTGGTCTTACACGTGAAAATTCATATAAGTATTTGAAGGAGTTCCATGTGGTGTGTTCCACGATGAAAGCATAAAGAGTGACAGAGTATCAGATCAAGCTTAGACTTTTTCCATTCTCCTTAGCAGATTTGGCTAAAGACTGTTTATACTATCTGCCTTTAGGATCAATACGATCATGGACTGACATGCAAAGGATATTCTTGGAGAGATATTTTCTTGCATCAAGAGTTACCGATATAAGGAAGGAGATATGTGAAATCAGGCAGTTCAATAGAGAAAATCTCTATGAGTATTGGGAAAGGTTCAAGAAGTTGTGTTCCAGCTGTCCACCTCACGGAAATGATGATCATCACTTGATCCAGTACTTCTATGAGGGGTTGCTACCAATGGATAAAAGCATGATTGATGCAGCAAGTGGAGGAGCACTGGTAGAAAAAACTCCAGATGCTGCAAAGAACTTAATTACAACCATAGCAGCCAACTCACAGCAGCATAGTACTAGGATGACTCATACATCACAAAGGGTAAAGGAGGTGAGCACTTGTAATCTTGAGCAACAGGTTTCTGAATTAACTGCTATAGTTCGACAAATGGCTGCAAGGAATGTAACGATTGAGAATTTTATATATTAATTGTGAATATTTATTGAATTAAATAAATATTTTATTGAATTTATTTGTGGAGATAAATAAATAAATTGTGTGATTGTTGTGGATAATTTAATTAAATGTCATATATTTAATTAAATTGATATGTTAGCAATGGTGTAGCATAATTCTAATTTAGTTGAGAATAATTCAATTAGATTTAATATTATGTGCTAAGTGTTAAGAATAATTGTTACATAAATTATGTTTAATAAAGGAATTACAATTCTGTAACAATTTGATATTATGTGTTTTATCAATTAATGAATGTTAGCTTTTATTTAATTGAATTAGAATGCGGTAATTTAATTAAATAAGTGTAATATTTAATCTATGGATTTAAAGAGTTATTAAAAGACTAGAAAAGAGTTTTAAAGTGTTTTACCAAACAAGGCCCTTGTATTTGTTTAATCTTATTTTTCCAAACAAGGCCTTAGCTAATAATCTGTTTTTAAAAGATAAAGGGATTGCCAAACATGGCCTTGGGCTTTTCAAATTCTATAACCTATGTAATTAGTAATATTTATTATGGTGATAAGTATTATATTTATTATTTATAGGTTACATATATTATATATATATATATGTATATTGTATAATATATGTTAGATAAGTTAAAAGATATGTTAGTTTATCAAAACAAAGAAAAACAAGAGAAGAGAGTTAGAGAGAGTTATCAGAGAAGAAAAGGAAGAAGAAGAAGAAGAAGGGAAAGCTTTGAAAAGACAAAGCAAGCCCCATCATCATCATCATCATCTCCATCTCTCTCTTAAGTCAAAAACTAGTAAGGTTATAATCTTAACCCTAGAATCAATTCATATATGTTGTGTTTCTACTTTGTCGAATTGGGTTTGTTATAATCATGAAAGTATATGTATATATGGTGTTCAAATGTAATTGTATGCCATGAAAGGGTTTTCAAAATACAATTGTTGTAAAAATAAATTTTCAAAGCATGTTCTTCTATATTTTCATAGTTTTAGAATTCTTTGTAAAAATCTATTTGTGAAAATTATTTATTTTGATATGTGAATGGGATATGTACATATATATGTATATATATATATATATATATATGTTTACATATGATTTTTATAGTTGTTTAAGAGTTTCAATTCACAAGTATATGATGAACACTATGAAATCATGTTCATAATACTCTTTTATAAAGTTATGTTAAACATTATTCTTAAATCCTTGATGTGAGCATGAGATATGTGTAATATGTGATATAACATGATTATATATGAGTTATATGGTTGTGTTAGAAATTCAAACCATGTATTTTTGATAAACAATAGGAATTGTGTTCATAGTAATTTTCTTTGAATCAATTTCCAAAAAATGGCTTTTGAAACTATCAAATTGATGTTTAATTATGGTTTATTGTTGAAATTGATTATGTATTATGTTATTATGTTAAGAATAGAAGTGATTACAATTGGAATTACTTGAATTAATTGAAAAACGCTTAAAATTGTTGAAGTGTATTATGTTGAAGTGTATTATGTTATTCGCCAAGAACGCTTAAAATTATGTTTTTCTTCAAAAATCATGAAATCTTTATTTTTATTTTGTGTTATATGGATTTTAAATATTATAAGCATGTTAATAAGTTTAAAATATTGTTTGTATCAAGTTTCATGTTTATCATGTTGGGAAAAATCGAATTCGGTGTGAAGGAATGAGCCAAATTGGCTTATTTCTCCACCAGTTCGCGTGTCAGGACCCTCACCAGGGGGTGACCCGCCCCAGCGAGGCTGGTAGGCATTGGGGACCCGCCCCAGTGGGTCATGCTGCTGTCCGAAAAATTTTGGTTTTCGGTTTGAGTTTTCATGCCCCGTTTGTTTAGCTACCTTATTTTTATGACTTAGAAAGTGAAATATATAATGAGTTAACATGTTTTTGATGTGTTTAAGTTTGATTGAAGTGTTATGTGAGTATGTTACATGTGTGTGTGTGTGTGTGTGTTACTTTCTTAAGGTACACAACACGGTTCATTGAGTTATAAGCTTATGAATGTATGCCGTGAGTATAGACTCACGTACTTGACTAGTTAGCAACCAATGTGGTAAATTACATTGTGAATTGGACTTGAGTATGAAGTTCGACGATTTGAACGTTGTAATTGGATGCTAATAGATATTTTAAACATAATGTGAATGTGTAGGGTAATTGTGGAAGTGGTTATAGTTATTAAAGTGTAGCTTGCGCTTAAGGCAAGTTCCCTATCTCTAAACTTATTATTGTGCAAGTGTTCTAATCGTTATTCTCTTACGTTAAGCAAGTTTTCTATTTCGAAACTTGTTACTTATATTGTAAAAGCTTTGTTGTATTCAAATATTCTTATTGCATAAGTATTGAGGTATTATAATCTAGACTTAGTTGTTCAAGCAAGATTCACTTATTCTTTCAATTTCTTTGAGTTACTTCTAAAGCATGCCTATCTATTATGAATTTCATTGTCAAATCTTATAGTTGGTTCATGATTCTTATGTCATGGAACTGTTAAAGTACTACGAGTCGATTCAACTACTCCTAGTTGATGATAGTTGAAACTTTAAAGTTCCCTTATCTATCCAAACCAAACTTTCTTTGGTGCGGACTTGTATTCAAATACTGAGAATGAACAACCCTAATTACTAGGGGACATTTATGCGAAAGAGTTAAGATGGTTGTGCACAATTCATGGTACAAAGGGTTGATCCCATGAGTACGAGTTAAAGGTCCATAGTCTTATTGACTGTTAAAGGTTTAAATAGAAATATTTATAACCTAGGACAATAGTTCAAGGTCTTATGACCCTCAGATGATTCTATATTTGAATTCTACATACTGATGAAAGAATTATGATTCAATTCTTTATTTTGATTAAAGTAAAGTTATTCAAAATCTTTTGAAACTATTCACTTCTGTCATATCACTATTGTATTTTCAAGTGAGCTTTTGTTTGCTCACTCTTGTATGTTTTACCACTACTTGCAGTTGAGACCAAGAATGTTGACATACTGTCAACAAGTAAAGGAAAAAAAAATGAACAAATGAAGGCTTGTTGTTTCAAGTTTTTATTGTAATAAGACTTAGTCGATTATGTTATGTGTTATTTTCGCATTTATTATTTGATATTAAGGTTTAGTTAACCCTGGGATTTTATTGGCAAGTTGTAATCCTTATTAAAGGAAGATGTTTATTAAGGTTAATGAAGGTTGTAATTTACTTTCCAATTCTTTGTTATTGGGTAGATGTATGTTTTATTAGAAAGTGAACACCAAATCATGTGGAAATGAAGTACCCGGATTTGGGGGTGTCACAGGTTGGTATCAAAGCTATAGGTTATGAACCTTAGGTGGGGGGGAAAACCTTAGGTAGTATCCTTATAGGAAGATCGAAAAGATAGTGGTGATAGGTAAATATAATAAACTACCTTATATGCTATGTGTTTACGTTTAGGTAATTGGAGAGTGACGACTCGATATCTTGTAATAATAAACTTTAAAATTCTTTTGTCAGGATGACGAACATTGGAGAATCTAGTCAGGCTAGAGAGGATATACCTCAGGTACCTAGAGAGGTAGAGCCTCGAGACATCTATGTTGTCTGGGAGCAGCTGGCTTAGGAGATAGCCATCTCCAGTGATCACCGTAGCTGGTCGGGAGTGTGAGCTGACACCTATTCCAGAGGAAGAGGACGAGGACGAGTCTAAAGAGCAGGAAGAGGAGGAAGAGGATCCCGAAGAGGAATTTCCACCTCACTCTGTTAGTGCAGAGATATACGAGGCAGTTTACTACAGTAATGTGGAGCTTCATGGTCGAGTCGGAGAGCTCGAAGAAACCATCCTGCAGCGGGACGAGACTATCGAGGATATGGCTAGTGACCTAGGAGAAGCACAGTGGAATTTAATTCACGCAGAGAATGATCGAGACGAGGCACGAGCCGAGCTAGCAAAGCTGAAGCAAGATATGCAAGAGGAGTCGACGAAGCGTGCCAGAGCTGAGGAAACAAGCTAGAGGGCTACTTAACGAGCCAATCAAGCTGAGTACGAGGCGGAAACCAAGAGAGCCAAGCTAAGGGAAATAGAATACGCTTTCCATACGGCTATAGATAGGGCCCAGGAACGTATCTTTTATTACCCAGCTTAGTTCCAAGGGTTACCATGGTATGTGGTGGACTGAAGGACAGCATTTCGGGTGATGGAGGAAGAACGTAGAGAGGCTGTGCGACGTCTTAATATGCCTAGACATTAGAACTTTTAAATTATGTGTTTCTTTTTGTAATAAATGATGTAAGTCCCATAACTTGAGATAATAATGGGATAAAGTGATGATGTAGTCCTGTAACTTGTTCCAGTTCAAGAAAAATGATGTAAATAGTAGGAATGTTATCTATCCTATATTTTTAAAACTACGAGTAATGAATAAAAGAAGTTTATTAATGTGCTATGTGTTCATATATGAACTGAGTTATTTAAATGTTTAAAGTTGAACTCAAATACTTAAGAATTGAATAAAGGATCTAATAATAATATTTTCTTAACAGAAAATGCCTCCTAGAAGAAGACCAACGCGTCAAAACCCCGAGGGTTCGACGAACAACAACAATAACGATGGAACAAACCCTAACTCAGTTCAGCAGTTAATGAACTTGCTGACAGGAGGGATGGCGAATCAGCAGCAAGTGCAGGCCACAAGTGTTCAAAGAGTTTAAGGCAGTAAGACCACCTGAATTCAAGGGATCGACAAACCCTATAGATGCTTAGACGTGGGTTAAGGAAATGGAGAAGGTCTTTGACATGGCTAAGGTCGTTGAAGACCAGAAGACATCATTTGTGACTTTTATGTTGAAGGCTGATGCTAGTTTCTGGTGGCAGGCGAATAAGACCCAAGAGGGAGAAGGAGCCATAATGTGGGAACGTTTAAAGGAAATGTTCTACAAAATGTACTTCCCAGTGAGTTCGCAGGACTAGATAGAGGTCCAATTCTTAGAGCTGAAGCAGGGAGGAATGACAGTGTCGGAATATGCCGCAAAGTTCAACGAGTTGGCCAGGTTTGCTACTTACCAGGTCAGCACGGATGCTAGGAAGGCGAGGAGGTTTGAGCGGGGATTGAAACCCTGGCTCTACAGCAAGGTCTCTATATTCCAGCTGAACATATTTGCAGCTGTGTTGGAGAAAGCTATACTTGATGAGGGAGGAAGTGAAGCGGTGACTAAATTTAATCAAGACAAGAAGAAGAAGGTTGAGACTGAAAATAAGGCTGGTGGTAGCGTAGTTCTCCATCAAAAGAGGAAGTGGAATGACAATACCTCTGCTGGGAGTCAGCAGGGAGGCCAGCAGAAGAGGAAGCTCGAAGAATGTGCTACATGCGGGAAAACTCACACTGGAGTGTGCATGAAAGGGAAACGGGTGTGCTACAACTGTGGTCAGGAAGGCCACATAGCGCCGAACTGCCCAAACCCGAAGAAGGGAGCTTGCTATACATATGGATCCAAGGATCACATGGTTCATAATTGCCCTAAGAAGCCAACGACAGGGTTAACAGGGAATGGAGGAAATGGCCGCGGCAGCACTCTGACTATTGTCGGACCGTCGCCATTGCAAGCCGTTCGACCCACTGCCTGCATATTCAACAAGACGGTGCAAGACGCGATGCAATCAAAGGATGTGGTGGCAGGTATTATTTCGATCAATAGTATAAATGCATATGTATTATTTGATTCAGGTGCTACTTGTTCATTCATATCTGTTGATTTTTCTAAGACCCTAGACTTACCTATAGAGGAGTTAGCTTACCCCTTGAACATAGAAATTGCAAATAGAGAAGTTATTCCTGTTAGATTAGTATACAAGAACTATAGATTGGATATTAAGGGTCAGGAGCTGAGGGTAGATTTGATTTTGATAAAACTTGGGGAATTTGATGTCATATTGGGAATGGACTGGTTGTTTAATTATGGGGCGGTAATCGACTATCAGCAGAAGTCGGTAAACCGTACGACTCCGTCGAAAGTGGTGTTCTATGGTAGTAAATCGCCTAGACAAGCGAGTTGTCTGACGATGATGCAAGCCAAGAAACTTTTGACGCAAGGCTATATAAGATATATAGCCTACATAGTAGATATGAGTAAGGAGAGCCCGAAAGTAGAAGAGTTATCGGTGGTTAAGGAGTTTGTGGACGTGTTTCCGAGTGACTTGCCAAGACTTCCGCCAGATAGGGAGATAGAGTTCGTGATCAACTTAGCGTCGGGAACTGCTCCAATTTCGAAGGCTCTGTACCGAATGACTCCAGTTGAGATGAAGGAACTGATGGTTCAACTTCAAGAATTGCTAGACAAGAAGTATATTCAACCGAGCGTTTTGTCGTGGGGAGCGCCAGTGTTATTCGTAAAGAAGAAGGATGGAACAATGCGTCTTTGCATTGACTATAGAGAGTTGAACAAAGTTACGATCAAGAATAGGTATCCCTTACCTAGGATCAATGACTTGTTTGATCAACTGAAGGGTGCTAAGTACTTCTCGAAAATCAATTTGAGAAGCGGGTATCATCAATTAAAGGTGAGGAAGGAAGATATACCGAAAATGGATTTTAGGACTCGGTATGGTCATTACGAGTTCTTGGTGATGTCATTTGGTTTAAGGAATGCCCCAGCTACATTTATGGACCTAATGAACAGGGTGTTTAAGCCATTTCTAGATAAGTTCGTAGTGGTGTTCATAGATGATATCTTGGTTTATTCCAAGACTGAGGAGGAACACGCTGAACACTTAAGGCTTACCTTAGAATCGTTGAGACGAGAGAAGCTATATGCAAAATTCTCGAAGTGCGAATTCTGGTTGGAACGTGTGCAATTTCTTGGCCACGTGATCGACAAGGATGGTATTTTGGTAGATCCGTCGAAGGTGGAAGCGGTAATGAATTGGGATCAGCCTAAAATGCCATCTGAATTGAGGAGTTTCTTGGGATTGGCTGGTTATTACAGTAGATTTTTCCAAGATTTTTCCAAGATCGCAACTTCGATGACGAATTTGACTCGTAAAATAGTTAAGTTTGTTTGGACGGAGAAGTGTGAGGAAAGTTTTTAGGAATTGAAGAAGAGGTTGAGTACTTTGCCTGTGTTGTCTTTACCGGATAGTACGGGGAATTTTGTGGTATATAGTGATGCCTCACATAAGGGTTTAGGCTGTGTGTTGATGCAGAGCAGCAAGGTCATTGCTTATGCATCACGTCAGCTGAAGGATTATGAGAAGGGTTATCCAACCCATGACTTAGAATTGGCGGCAGTAGTGTTTACTCTAAAGATTTGGAGACACTACTTATATGGAGAGAAGTGTGAAATATACACAGATCACAAGAATCTGAAGTATATCTTTACTCAGAAAGATTTGAACATGCGCCAAAGAAGATGGTTAGAACTAATCAAAGACTACGACAGCGAAATACTTTATCATTCGGGTAAAGCTAATGTTGTCGCCAATGCTTTGAGTAGAAAAGGTCGGGAGAAGCTGAATATGTTAACTGATCAGGATCAGTTGATAGAACAAATGGCTAGATTAGAGCTGGAAGTGAAGTTTCCAAAGGAATCAGATGAGAAGTTGTTTCAAGTAACTACTGGTTCTACTCTGGTAGACAAAGTGAAAGAAGCACAACTTCACGATGAAGAATGTGAGAAGATTCGGAAGAGAATAGCCGATGGCGAAGAGTTTAAATTCAGAATAGACAGTGAGGGACTGCTACGATTTGAAGGTAGAATCTGGGTACCGCCAGTACCAGAAGTTAAGGAGGAGATCTTGAGTGAAGCTCGCAGTTCAAGGTATTCAATTCACCCTGGGAGTACGAAGATGTACCATGATCTTAGGCATCATTTCTGGTGGCCGAATATAAAGAGGGATGTTGCTGAGTACGTTGCGAAATGTCTAACTTGTCAGAAAGTCAAGATAGAACACCAGAGACCTAGCGGATTGCTGCAACCGTTAGAAATTCTAGAATGGAAGTGGGAGCATAGTCACGATGGATTTCTTGGTTGGTCTTCCAGCGACTCAGAAAGGATTTGACGCAATTTGGGTGATTGTGGATCGACTGACGAAGTCAGCCCACTTTCTACCAATCAGGATTAAGTACAACTTAGAGCAATTGGTGAAGCTGTACGTTAAAGAAATTATTTCTCGACACAGGTGTTCCGGTGTCAATTGTGTCCGACAGAGATCCGCGATTTACGTCAAATTTCTGGAAACGATTTCAAGAGTGTCTGGGAACGCAATTGCGAATGAGTACAGCATACCATCCTCAGACCGATGGCCAGAGCGAGAGAACAATTCAAACGCTTGAGGATATGCTGAGAGCTTGCGTGATGGATTTCAAGGGAAGCTGGGATGATCATATATCGTTGGTGGAGTTCGCCTACAACAATAGTTACCATGCAAGTATTGGCATACCGCCTTACGAAGCGTTATACGGCAGGAAATGCAGAACTCCTTTTTGTTGGGATGAAGTTGGTGAACGTCAGCTGTTGGGACCAAAATTGGTACAACTAATCGCTGAAATTGTGAAGCTGATCAGAACAAGATTGGTTGCTTCTTAAGACAGACAATAGAAATATGCCGATCAACATCGACAGAACCGAGAATTCTTACCCTGGAGCTTCGTTTTCCTGAAAGTATCTCCTTGGAAGGGGAAGATTTGATTTAGCAAGAAGGGGAAGCTGAGTCCCCGATTTATTGGACCTTTCGAGGTACTACGAAAAGTTGGCGAGGTAGCTTACGAAGTGGCATTACCTTCGAAGCTTGACAATATACATAACGTATTTCATATTTCGGTGTTATGACCTTACAAGCACGACTATAAACATGTAATAGAATATGAGCCTTTACAATTTGATAAATACTTAACTTATGAAGAGGTTCCTGTTCAAATAGTTGATAGGAAGGAACAAATACTTAGGAATAAAGTGATATCTTCTGTTAAGGTAATTTGGAGGAACCACAGTGCTGAAGAAACTACGTGGGAACTCGAAGATGTAATGAGAAAATCGTATGCTCAACTCTTTGCTTAATTGATTTGTGTAACCCCTTATATATCTATTTTGGGGACAGAATCCTCTTAAGGGGGGAAGAATGTAAGAGATGAGATTTTTTTTTATGAGGAATTTTAATGAGAATTTTTTGTATGATGTGATTCTGGGGACAAAATCCTTTTAAGGAGGGAATATTGTAACGATTGAGAATTATATATATTAATTATGAATATTTATTGAATTAAATAAATATCTTATTAAATTTATTTGTGGAGATAAATAAATATATTTTGTGATTGCTGTGGATAATTTAATTAAGTGCCATATATTTAATTAAATTGATATGTTAGCAATGGGGTAGCATAATTCTAATTTAGTTGAGAATAATAAAATTAGATTTAATATTATGTGCTAAGTGTTAAGAATAATTGTTACATAAATTATGTTTAATAAAGGAATTACAATTGTGTAACAATTTGATATTATGTGTTTTATCAATTAATGAATGTTAGCTTTTATTTAATTGACTTAGAATGCGGTAATTTAATTAAATAAGTGTAATATTTAATCTATGAATTTAAAGAGTTATTAAAAGACTAGAAAAGAGTTTTAAAGTGTTTTACGAAACAAGGCCCTTGTACTTGTTTAATTTTATTTTTCCAAACAAGGCCTTAGCTAATAATCTGTTTTTAAAAGATAAAGGGGTTGCCAAACATGGCCTTGGGCTTTTCAAATTCTATAACCTATGTAATTAGTAATATTTATTATGGTGATAAGTATTATATTTATAATTTATAGGTTACATATATATTATATATTATATATGTATATGTATATTGTATAATATATGTTAGATAAGTTAAAAGATATGTTAGTTTATCAAAACAAAGAAAAACAAGAGAAGAGAGTTAAAGAGAGTTATCAGAGAAGAAAAGGAAGAAGAAGAAGAAGGGAAAGCTTTGAAAAGACAAAGCAAGCCCCATCATCATCATCATCATCTCCATCTCTCTCTTAAGTCAAAAACAAGTAAGGTTATAATCTTAACCCTAGAATCAATTCATATGTGTTGTGTTTCTTCTTTGTCGAATTGGGTTTGTTATAATCATGAAATTATATGTATATATGGTGTTCAAATGTAATTGTATGCCATGAAAAGGTTTTCAAAATACAATTGTTGTAAAAATAAGTTGTCAAAGCATGTTCTTCTATATTTTCATAGTTTTAGAATTCTTTGTAAAAATCTCTTTGTGAAAGTTATTTATTTTGATATGTGAATGAGATATGTACATATATATGTGTGTATATATATATATATGTTTACATATGATTTTTATAGTTGTTTAAGAGTTTCAATTCACAAGTATATGATAAACACTATGAAATCATGTTCATAATACTCTTTTATGAAGTTATATTAAAATTTGTTCTTAAATCCTTGATGTGAGAATGAGATATGTGTAATATGTGATATAACATGATTATATATGAGTTATATGGTTGTATTAGAAATTCAAACCATGAATTTTTGATAAACAATAGGAATTGTGTTCATAGTGATTTTCTTTGAATCAATTTCTGAAAAAATGGCTTTTGAAACTATTAATTTGATGTTTGATTATGGTTTATTGTTGAAATTGATTATGTATTATGCTAGTATGTTAAGAATAGAAGTGATTACAATTGGAATTACTTGAATTGATTGAAAAACGAATTCGTGATAGCAATTTTCGCCAAGAACTCTTAAAATTGTGTTTTTCTTCAAAAATCATGAAATCTTTATTTTGATTATGTGTTATATGGATTTTAAATGTTATAAGCATGTTAATAAGTTTAAAATATTATTTGTATCAAGTTTCGTGTTTATCATGTTGGGAAAAATCGAATTCGGTGTGAAGGAATGAGCCAAATTAGCTTATTTCTCCACCAGTTTCGCGTGTTAGGACCCTCACCAGGGGGATGACCAGCCCCAGCGGGGCTGGTTGGCCTTGGGGCCCAGCGGGTCATGCTGCTATCCAAAAAATTTGGGTTTTTGGTTTTGAGTTTTCATGGCCCGTTTGTTTAGCTAACTTATTTCTATGACTTGGAAAGTGAAATATATAATAAGTTAACATGTTTTTGATGTGTTTAAGTTTGATTGAAGTGTTATGTAAGTATGTTACATGTGTGTGTGTGTGTGTTACTTTCCTAAGGTACACAACACGGTTCATTGAGTTATAAGCTTATGAATGTATGCTGTGAGTATAGACTCACGTACTTAACTAGTTAGCAACCAATAGTGGTAAATTACATTGTGAATTGGACTTGAGTATGAAGTTTGACTATTTGAACATTGTAGTTGGATGCTAATAGATGTTTTAAACATAATGTGAATGTGTAGGGTAATTGTGGAAGTGGTTATAGTTATTAAAGTGTAGCTTGCGCTTGAGGCAAGTTTCTTATCTCTAAACTTATTATTGTGCAAGTGTTCTAATCTTTATTCTCTTACGTTAAGCAAGTTTTCTATTTTGAAACTTGTTACTTTATTATACAAGCTTTGTTGTATTCAAATATTCTTATTGCATAAGTATTGAAGTATTATTGAGGTATTATGATCTTGACTTAGTTGTTCAAGCAAGATTCACTTATTCTTTCAATTGCTTTGAGTTACTTCTAAAGCATGCCTATCTATTATGAATTTCATTGTCATATCTTATAGTTGGTTCATGATTCTTATATCATGGAACTGTTAAAGTACTACGAGTCGATTCAACTACTCCTAGTTGATGATAGTTGAAACTTTAAAGTTCCATTATCTATCCAAACCAAAATTTCTTTGGTGCGGACTTGTATTCAAATACTGAGAATGAACAACCCTAATTACTAGGGGACATTTATGCGAAAGCGTTAAGATGGTTATGCACAATTCATGGTACAAAGGGTTGATCCTCCTGAGTACGAGTTAAAGGTCCATAGTCTTATTGACTGTTAAAGGTTTAAATAGAAATATTTATAACCTAGGACAATAGTTCAAGGCCTTATGACCCTCAGATGATTCTATATTCGAATTTCTACATATTAATGAAAGAATTATAATTTAATTTTTTATTTTGATGAAAGTAAAGTTATTCAAACTCTTTTGAAACTATTAACTTCTGTCATATCACTGTTGTATTTTCAAGTGAGCTTTTGTTTGCCCACTCTTGCATGTTTTACCACCACTTGCAGTTGAGACCAAGAATGTTGACATATCGTCAACAAGTAAAGGAAAAGGAAAAATGAACAAATGAAGGCTTGTTGTTTCAAGTTTTTATTGTAATAAGACTTAGTCGATTATGTTATGTTTTATTTTCGCATTTATTGTTTGATATTAAGGTTTAGTTAACCCTGGGATTTTATTGGCAAGTTATAATCATTATTAAAGGAAGATTTTTATTAAGGTTTATGAAGGTTGTAATTTACTTTGCAATTCTTTATTATTGGATAGATGTATGTTTTATTAGAAAGTGAACACCAAATTATGTGAAAACGAAGTACCCGAATTTGGGGAGTCACAAGGAATACGTAAGGTTTTCAGCAAGCTCAACCTCAGTACCACACAGAAAACCAAGAAGTACCTGTCAATTCTGGGACATCTATGGAGGATATGTTTAAGGCATTCATGAACCAAACACAACAATTCATGAATCAGACACAACATTTCCAGTAGGAAACAAGAACTTCTGTTCAAGATCTGAGGGACCAAGTTGGTCAGCTTGCAACCACAGTAGGGAGGTTAGAATCTCAAGGCTCAGGGAGGTCACTTTCTCAAACTGTGGAGAATGTAAGTGAAATAATATTAAGATGTGGTGCAGAGGATTGGCAGCAAGGAAAGTTAATGCTTTCAAAACAAAACAAGTCAGACAATAGTGAAACAAGCAGCAGTGTTGTACTCAAGCATAAATTTCCACCTCTTTTAGCTTATGAACCAATACTACCTTTTCCCCAAGTTCTAAGAAGGAATTGGAAAGTTGGAAAAAATTCAGAGATATATATAGAGTCGTATGAAAAATTTCTAGAAGAAATGTCGAATAGGAAACAAGAACTTAAAGATGATGAGGAGTTCACTAGTGGAAATCAATTGAAAGTGCTTGAGGCTACTACTGAATTTGAAGAAGAAATCAGGTATTCAAAGTCTAAAAAGGATGAACAAGAGGGAGAAGAGAACAATTTGATAAGTTCTGCAGATCTTTACAAAGAGGATGTAGATGATACATCGGTGCAAACAACAAAAACACTACATGATACATTCCATGAGACCTTAACTATGGAATTGGATGAGGCACATGATAGTAGTGTGCATACAAGCCAATCATGTATGATGATAAAGCACATACTTTGTAAACAATTTTATTTATTTATTAATAAAATATTCATTTAAGGCATTTAATTATCTACATGGTGCTGTTTTTTATAATATGTAAATAACCCATAGTTTTAAGCAATGATTTAGAATCATGATGAGATCATGCTAATGAGATCTAAATTCTTAAAAAGCTTAAAAACTAAAATAGTTCCCAATCGTGGGATTACTAAAATGGGAATTAGTAAATCCGGATAGATTGGTACATATGTTGCTTGCTCATTGGATGAGGATGACTGATCTCATTATCATTTGTGTGGAGACACTAAAACAAGTATATAGGTGCTTATTAGAGAATAAGTTCACTGAACGTGACTCGCTATGGAATACCTAATGGAGTTTTACTCGCCTGTCAATAAGAATTCCTAATGTGATAGTAGTACAAGTGATCCTTGGACTTGAGATCATTATAGTATCTTGTATGTAATAAAATATACTTTGACTTATTCCTTAAGGCCCTTTAGGGTATATATAGGGTATGTTTTGGTATAATGAGTTACATATGGAGATAATATATGATGAATAAAGAATCTACCACCTCTAGTAATAGAGGAGATATGTCCTATGTGGTTTGTTATATGACAACCCAGGAATCCTTGGCCAAGGTGGAATGAAATTAGAAAGAGGTTTCTAATTTGCATTATTTGGAGTTGTGCATTTTCTAATCGAAATAAATATGAATAAATAAAATAAGACTTGACCGTAAATCCATGTCTTATATTTAATTGGGACATTGTATGGTAGAAGGATTGAATTGTACGGTAACTATTAACTCACAGGTTCTTTTATGATTAATGTTGAAATCTATATTATCTAGAAAGTCATTGATCGCTAGGGAGGCTTATCCCTACTATAGAATAAATGTTATTTATTTAAATAGATTATTAGTTTAATTTATTTATTTAAATAAGATTAGAATTATTCTAATTGATTTATTCACAATCGGTTTAATATGGAGAACCTAAAGGGTCAAACCATAAAAGGAAGAGGAATTATTTAAGAAGAAAATGGCATGATAGTAATAATGCATTAAGTGTAATTAATTTAATCTATGGTGATAGAATAAATTAAATAGCTTAATGTTTATTATTTAATATTTTAGAAATATTAAATATATATTAATAAGAGGAGTCTTATTAATATTATTATTATTATTATTTTAATTCTAAAGGAGTTTAGGAATTAATATAATATCAGTAGTCTCTCTCAATCCTAATAAGATTAGGATATAAATTAATTAAAAGTGTTTAATTAATTAATTAAATAAAACTCTATTCTAATTGGATTAGGAGGGTTAACCTAATATCTATATAAGAAAGTCTTATATCAGAAATAAGGTACGTGAATTTTTTCAAGGTTTGGGAGTACACATATTCTATAAAGATAGAAACAAACTTATCTTCCCGAGTTCTTCATCTTCCTTGGTGGATCACCGTTAGAGGCCAAACATTTGGGTGGCTGACATTGATCAAGGGAAGGAGCCACTACAGAGGAATCAAAGGAATCAAAGGAGTAGAACTTGTACCTGAGGATGCTTAGATCTTCAAAGGTATAATTTCGTCTTCTCTATCTATGTATTGACTGATAATTGATGCGTAAGAAAGATCATGGTTAAGGATAAGAAAATTTTAAAATCTGATTTTTCATCCCTTCCGCTGCGTTAATGTAATTTGATTGCATGCTTATGTTTCTAGCAAACCCAACAATGGTATCTGAGCCAATCTTGTGCTAATTATCAGTCTATGTGATTCCATACATGTTTAATATGTGATTCGATCGAGTTTTGGGCAACAAAAAAAAGTTTCTGTTTCTGCGATGCTGCGCAGCTACGCCGGTGCTAGCTCTTCTTGCTGCGCTGGTGTCGAATCCCAGTTTTTGTGCTGTGCAACTACGCCGGTTCCCTATGCTTTCCTGGCGCAGCTGCTCCCCTAGACAGATACATAATTTTTTTTATATTTTCTTTAAATTAAATAAATGGTTTATTTAATTAATAAAGGTTTAAAATAAAGATATTTATTTTATATGAAATATGATTTCAGAATTGCTAAAATTAAAGAGTTTAATTCGGATTTGTTTTTGAAGGAAATAAAGGAGTTTATTTTTCCAAAAACAAAGTTTAGCAAACTTTTGCCCATTAACTGATATTAATACATATATGGAATGAATTTACTTTCATGAGAAGAATAATTTTTTTTGATACGTATGATGATATGTATGTTAATAAAAAGTATTGATTATGGACTATGACCAATGTGATTGGATTTTATTTTGGATGAATGCTTGAATGTATGGGTCTTATAAAATGGGGTCTGCGTACCTCGTCTTTTCTAGTTTTCTTCTTGTTGTAAATTCTATCTCTCTCCTATGTACTTCCCTTTGACTGTTGATCAAGGTTTCTATTTAAATGAAATAGTTTATGTAATAGGATTAGTTAGAATTTTTTGAAGAACCAGAGATCAAGGAGAAAGGAGCGCTTGAAGACCCATTTGTATGGAGCCCGGGTTTAAATGTAATAGTTATATTTAAATTTTATCCTTGCACTCCTAGGTTTGACCTTTTGATTCACTTGGTGGCTCTAGTGAACCAAACTAGAATAAAAGTCCATAATCAATCCGGGTAGAATATAGTATTCTATATTGCATGCTAAATATTATATATATTATATTTTATGCAAACATGCTTCACATGTTTAATAAAATGACGCATATTATATATATATATATATATATATGTGTGTGTGTGTGTGTGTGTGTGTGTGTGTGTGTGCATGCGCGCTAAACAAGATGAGACAAATAATAACAAAACCCTCAAAGAAACAAGATTAAGTCCGAAGCGTTCAAAGATATTTGGAATATCGAACGTCGCCTTCTAGCATGATAAATTAATAGAGTATTAAATATTTAATATGAGCTTGTTGTGCTATCCACAAGGCGAGTATTGAGTATTTAAGATGTTAATTAATCACATTTGATGCTTATCAAGAAAATTGAACGATCTAGTCTTGTTGTGCTATCCACAAGGATGAACATTTTTCTTTTTTGAATTTATGGAAGTGCTAGGCTGGACTTAACTTAAATCATTTTAGTTCGGATGTACACACACTTGACCATTATGATTTAAGAGGCAAAATAAATGGAGTTACATGGTTATGTAATTGACAAGAGTTGTCTACCTATTTATTTGTATATCGCTTGTTGTGCTATCCACAAGATTATATACATTTGAAATGGGATCCTTATTTTCACTAGCAGATCTTTAATTAGATGTTGCCGAACTATATAAGTGAGGGTAATATAGTTTGATGAAAATAGTGGGAGATACCAATTTAAAATAAAGACCTAAATTTATTTTGGTATGCAAAGTGAATAAAATGAATGTTTGCTAAAATGTTATCTTTTTCACATGTAGAATTTTAAAAAATGTCTAAATCACTAATCTCACTACAAAGCATACTTGATGCAAGTAAGCTTACCTGGGCCGAATTATGAGGACTGGCTAAGAAATTCGAGAATTATTCTCACTGCTGAAAAGATTTCTTATGTCCTAAATTCAACTGTCCCTGAATTTGTTTTGAAAACAGCCTCTGAGGAAGAGATTGCCACTTTCAATAAGTGGCAAGATGATGCATCTGTGGCTCAATGCATCATGCTCCCATCCATGAATAACGAGCTTCAGCGTCAACACGAAAAAATGGATGCTCCTGCTACGCTGCTTCACCTCAAGGAGTTGTATGGTGAACAGAGTAAGACTGCTAGATATGAGATATCTAAGGAGCTCTTCCGATCTCGGATGACCGAGGGTACTGCCGTCGAGACTCATGTCCTGAAAGTGATCAATTTGATTGAACGCCTTGGACAGCTTGGGTTCGTCATGGATGGGGAGTTGAGTTAAGACTTGGTCTTGCAGTCACTCCATGAGACCTTCTCGCAGTTTGTGGTTAATTTTCACATGAATAAGCTAGATGTCAGCTTGCCTGAGCTGCTTATCATGCTAAAAACTGCAGAAGGTCACTTCCCATCCAAGAAGAACAATGTCTTGTTGGTGGATTCTTCCAATACAAGAAAGGGGCCCAAGGTATCTCCTGAAAAGAAGAAATCCAAGAAGGCTAATGGAAAGGGAAAAGAAAAGGAACAAAAGAAATCTGAACTAGCTAAAGGAATGTGCTTTCATTGCAACGAGCCGGGACATTGGAAGAGGAACTTCAAGAAGTTTCTAGCAGAGAAGAAGCTTGGAGAAGCTTCGACTTCTAATCAAGATTTATTTATGATTGAAATTAATTTTTCTGAAAGTCATAATTCTACTTGGGTATTGGATACCGGCTGTGGGTCTCACATATATAACACTGTGCAGGGACTGGTCAGAAGTAGAAAGTTGAACAATGATGAGGTGATCCTACGAGTGGGGAATGGAGCAAAGGTTGCTGCATTAGCTGTAGGAACTTATTGTTTAGCAATGCCTTCGGACAAGTATATTTATTTTAATAATTGTTATTATGTTCCGAATATTATTAAAAATATTATTTCAATTTCTGTATTGGATATGGAAGGATTTAACGTTGTTATAAAGAACAATGGTTGTTCTATTTATAAAGACGATGTTTTATATGGTATTGGAAATTTGCGAAATGGACTTTATACACTTGACTTACAAGAAAATATATTTCAAATTGAACAAACTAAGAAAAGAAAAAGAGATGATTTTAATTATACCTACATGTGGCACTGTAGACTCAGTCATATCAATGAAACAAGATTATCCAAGTTGCATAGAGATGGGCTCTTAGAGCTATCCGATTATGAATCATATCCAACTTGTGAATCTTGTCTCATGGGTAAAATGACTAAATCTCCTTTTAGTGGAAAAGGAGAAAGAGTTACAAAGTTGTTGGCATTGATTCACACAAGTGTTTGTGGACCTATGACAACAAGTGCACGGGGTGGGTATTTTTATTTTATTACTTTCACTGATGATCACTCAAGATTTGGATATGTGTATTTAATGAAATACAAGTCAGAATCATTTGAAAAGTTCAAAGAGTTCAGAAGTGAAGTAGAGAAACAAACGGGCAAGAGTATTAAGATACTTCGATCAGATCGAGGTGGAGAATACTTAAGTGGTGAGTTTCTCAATTGTCTCAAAGAAAATGGTATAATCTCACAATGGACTCCTCTAGGTACACCACAGTTATATGGAGTATCTGAAAGGAGAAATCGAACATTGTTGGACATGGTTCGATCCATGATGAGTTTTACTGACCTTCCAATTTCCTTCTTGGGATATGCCCTAGAAACGGCTGCATACCTACTTAACAAGGTACCTACCAAATCTGTCCTAAAGACTCCATATGAGATGTGGAAGGGGAGGAAACCAAATCTTAAGCATGTTAAGACTTGGGGTTATCCAGCTTATGTCAAAAAGTTTGAAAATGATAAGCTACAGACTAAATCCGATAAGTGTAGATTTGTGGGATACCCTAAAGAAACTGTAGGATATTATTTCTATCATCCAACTGATCAAAAGGTGCTTATTGCGAAACATGCTGCCTTCTTGGAAAAGGAGTTTATCCATGAAGGGGTCAGTGGGAGTAAGATATATCTTGAAGAAGTTCAAGAACCACAAATTACCACAGATCAAAGTCAGGTATCTGACCAAGTAGAAGAACCTACTGTACCACACCCTATTCGTAAATCTAGAAGAGTACCAAAGATATCTGAGAGGTATGGATTCGTCATAGAGGATAACGATGAGGTACAAATCATGAATGATGATGATCCATTGAATTACAAACAGGCTATGAGTAATAAAGACTCAGGAAAACGGCTTGAGGCCATAAAATTCGAAATGGATTCCATGAAAATAAACCAAGTATGGACTTTGGTTTCACCACCTGAAGGTATTAAGCCTATTGGGTGTAAATGGGTCTTTAAAAGAAATACTGGAGTAGACAGGAAGGTAGAGACCTATAAAGCCCGACTGATTACAAAAGATTTCAAACAAAGACAAGGAGTTGACTATGATGAAACCTTCTCACTAGTAGCTATGCTCAAGTCCATTAGGATTTTGCTTGCGATTGCAGCTTATAATGACTATTAAATCTGGCAAATGGATGTGAAAACGGCCTTCCTAAATAGGAAACTTGAGGAGGATGTGTATATTACACAGCCAGAGGGATTTGTTTTAAAGGTTGGAACAAATCAAGTGTGTAAGCTACAACGATTTATTTATGGGTTAAAGCAAGCTTCTCGTAGATGGAACATTCGTTTTGATGAGACAATCAAAAAGTTTGATTTTATCAAAAATGAGGATGAACCATGTGTATACAAGAAGGTTAGTGGGAGTGCAGTATCATTCCTTATATTATATGTTAATAATATATTACTGATAGGGAATGACATTCCTATGTTACAATCAATTAAAATCTGGTTATCTAAACAATTCTCCATGAAAGACTCGGGTGAAGCATCCTATATTTTGGGGATAAGGATCTATAGAGGTAGATTTAAAAGGATGCTCTGCTTATCCTAAGGAACGTACATTGATACGATGCTAAAGAGGTTTAGCATGGAAGATTCCAAAAGAGGTCTCATGCCGATGAGCCATGGAATACATCTCTCCAAGTAACAGGCCCCAAAGACACCTGAGGAGACAGACCGTATGAGTAAGATCCCTTATGCTGTTGCAATAGGATCTATCATGTACGGTATGATATGTACTAGACCGGATGTTGATCATGCACTTAGTGTAACGAGCAGATATCAGTCGAATCTTGGAGAAGAGCACTGGAAGGCAGTGAAGAATATCCTAAAGTACTTGAGAAGGACTAAAGATATTTTTCTTGTCTACTGTGGGTCTGAATTAAAACTCGAGGGATTAACGAACTCAAGTTTTCAAACAGACCAAGGTGACAGTAAATCTGTTTCAGGGTATGTGTTTACCTTGAACGGAGGCGCAGTGAGTTGGAAGAGTTCCAAGCAGCAAACAGTTGCTGATTCAGTGACAGAGGCAGAGTATATAGCTGCAAGTGAAGCTGTTTGGATGAAGAAGTTCATAACTGAACTTGATGTGGTTCCTAGCTTGGAGAAGCAGTTCTCGTTTATCGTGACAACACCAGAGCGGTTGCATAGGCTAAGGAACCCAGGTCTCATCAAAAATCCAAACACGTGTTGCGGCTATTTCACTTGATCAAGGAGATCATTGAAAGAGGAGACATCACCTTGGAACGTGTGGAATCTCAAGACAACATTCCAGATCCATTTACTAAAGCTCTAACACAATAGCAGTTTGATCGTCACTTAGAGAAGATGGGTATGAGATACCATGGTGATTGGCTTTAGTGCAAGTGGGAGATTGATAGTAGTGTGCATACAAGCCAATCATGTATGATGATAAAGCACATACTTTGTAAACAATCTTATTTATTTATTAATAAAATATTCATTTAAGGCATTTAATTATCTACATGGTGCTATTTTTTATAATATGTAAATAACCCATAGTTTTAAGCAATGATTTAGAATCATGATGAGATCATGCTAATGAGATCTAAATTCCTAAAAACCTTAAAAACTAAAATAGTTCCCAATCGTGGGATTAATAAAATGGGGATTAGTAAATCTGGATAGATTAGTACATATGTTGCTTGCTAATTGGATGAGGATGACTGATCTCATGGTCATTTGTGTGGAGACATTAAAGCAAGTATCTAGGTACTTCTTGGAGAATAAGTTCACTGAACGTGACTCGTTATGGAATATCTGATGGAGTTTTACTCGCTTGTCAATAGGAATTCCTAATGTGATAGTAGTACAAGTGATCCTTGGACTTGAGATTATCATAGTATCTTGTATATAATAAATTATACTTTGACTTATTCCTTAAGGCCCTTTAGGGTATATATAGGGTATGCTTGGATATAATGAGTTACATTTGGAGATAATGTATGATCAATAAATAATCTACCATCTCTAGTAAAAGAGGAGATATGTCCTATGTGATTCATTAAATGACAACCCAGGAATCCTTGGCCAAGGTGAAATGAAGTTCGAAAGAGGTTTCTAATTTGCATTATTTGGAGTTGTGCATTTTCTAATCGAGATACATATGATTAAATAAAATAAGACTTGACAGTAAATCCATGTCTTATATTTAATTGGAACATTGTATGGTGTAAGGATTGAATTGTACGGTAATTATTAACTCACAGGTTCTTTTATGATTAATGTTGAAATCTATATTATCTGGAAAGTCGTTGATCGCTAGGGAGGCTTATCCCTATTGTAGAATAAATGTTATTTATTTAAATAGATTATTAGTTTAATTTATTTATTTAAATAAGATTAGAATTGTTCTAATTGATTTATTTATAACCGGTTTAATATGGAGGACCTGAAGGGTCACACCATAAAAGGAAGAGAAATTATTTAAGAAGAAAATGACATGATAGTAATAATGCATTAAGTGTAATTAATTTAATCTATGGTGATAGAATAAATTAAATAGCTTAATGTTTATTATTTAATATTTTAGAAATATTAAATATAAATTAATAAGAGGAGTCTTATTAATATTAATAATATTATTATTATTATTATTATTTTAATTCTAAAGGAGTTTAGGAATTAATATAATATCAGTACTCTCTCTCAATCCTAATAAGATTAGGATATAAATTAATTAAAAGTGTTTAATTAATTAATAAAATAAAACCCTATTCTAATTGGATTAGGAGGGTTAACCTAATATCTATATAAGAGAGTATTATATCAGAAATAAGGTACGTGAATTTTTTCAAGGGTTGGGAGTACACATATTCTATAGAGATAGAAACAAGGGTTAAGCCAATAACCCATCTTCCTGAGTTCTTCATCTTCCTTCATGGATCACCGTTAGAGGCCAAACATTTGGGTGGCTGACATTGATCAAGGGAAGGAGCCACTATAGAGGAATCAAAGGAGTAGAACTTGTACCTGACGAAGCTTGGATTTTTAAAGGTATAATTCCTTCTTCTCCTTCTATGTATTGACTGATAATTGATTCACAAGAAAGATCATGGTTAAGGGTTTGTAAAAAAAATTAAAATCTGATTTTTATCCCTTCCGCTGCGTTAATGGAATTTGATTGCATGCTTATGTTTCTAGCAAACCCAACAGCACATGTCCAGTTCAGCATATATGAAGTTAAAAGGTATCTTGGTAATAATAATTCTATTTTTTCTACTGATGTTGTTGACTCTATAGTGCAGGAATCTCTTGAGCAAATATACAAGGAGGATTTGAGGGATGGAATGGACCAAAATCAGGATTTAAAGGATGTCTCTAATGAATTAAAATCGTTACTAGTCCTTGAAGTTCACAAGTTCGATTACATAGAATGAGAAAGATGATGTCAAGCCAATGACAATAAACAAGGGCAACTGCTTGGGAGGCAACCCAAGAATTCAGATTAGATCTTTCTATCCCTTTTCTTTTTAATTTGTTAGTAGTAGTTCTTTCTTCTTTGCATGATTTTTTCACATTGCGGACAATGTCAAGTTTGAGTGTTGGGGGGGGGGGGGAAAGATTAGGTTTTTATGATTATTTAGGGATATTAGATTTGCCGATGTTGATAGGAAATAGGAAAATTTGATGCCTTGAATTTTTTTTAAAAAAAATTGATTTCTATAATTTTATTTGCTTATGTGTTCGAAGGTTAAAGTCGAGGATTGAAAATCAATGCTAAAAATTCAAAATCTATTTGATGCTTAATTGGTTAATGATTGAGAAAAACTAAGTCATGATCCATAGTAATTGATTTGAATTGAATTTGGATCTCATGAGTACTTGAACATGTGATATATGCTTAGTTGGCTAAGTTATCTGTGGAGTTGTCTATGTACACTAATCTCATGCTCTATAACTATTGAACTGCTTATGCTTTTCGCAGGACCATGTGAAAAAAAATAAAAAAAGTTGAAAATCAATGAAATTGTTGAAAAAGACACAAACGAGAAGTCATGTGGTGGGATGAGATGGAGCGTAAAATGCCCTCTCCCATAAACACGTGTGAATAAGTGAGATGGAGCATAAAATGTACTCACTTACAAAGAAAAATTGGGAAATGTGCAACGGAGCATAAAATGCATTCACCGAAATCAAAGAGAAAAACAAAAGGGTTCTGGTATAAAAAAATAAAAGCAGGAAAAATATATTTTGAGTTTTTGAGTGGTGTGCACTTTTTTTGCTTCATGTTAACTAAGTTGAGTAAGTGTGTGGATCATCGAAGAATGCTTATGTGGTTACAATTTGACTTAATGAAATTCATTGGTGAAATGACAAGGTGGTAATCGTGAGTTAATTGATGAAAATTGATTATGTTTTTGTGGGTTTAGTATTGATAATCATGATTTGTTCTTGAAATCTTTTGACATTATGGTTGAGTAGAGCTTTTGGAAATCAAACTTTTGGTCACGAGGACATTAAAGGCTAAGTGTGGGGGAATTTGATAAGTGCATAATATTCTATGATTATTATTCCTTTATGTTTGGTTTTATTGCATGTTTCATGTGTATACGAGCTTAATATGGTAATTATGGGTTTCAGGTCAAAATAGAGATGAAACGAGGAAAACAAAAAGATTGTTGGGTTTTTAATGATGAGTTGAATTCATGGTCTTGGCTTGGGACTTGGAGTTTATTATAGAGCTATTCCTTAGCTTTCCAGAACATCTTGAATCGTCCCAATCGGAGTTCATATGAAAGAGTTATGACCTTTTTACTAAGCAAAAGTTAAAACTTTAGAGTTTGGAAGTTGCAAATTACACAGCATCCACTTAAAGCCTAATTTTGGCCATGTTCCAATTAGAATCTGTCAATTATCAAAGAATGAATATTGTATATCTCGTCGACAGCTTCGATTTGACAGGTAGCAAGACCCATAACTCCTGCCGGATCAGAAGTTATGATTTTTTTACAAGAGGATGTCGCAATAAAAGTAAACCGGCGTGGTCAGCACACAAACCAGCGCGGTCAGCACCCAAACCAGCGTGGTCTGCGCTAGTACACCAGATTTTATGGTACTGTAGTGCGGTCAGCGTCCAAATTAGCCTAGGGACAGCGCTGGCAGCTCCTTGCGGCGGGAAAACAGCCTAATTAGGTGTTTTAGTGTCCAAAGTTGAGTTGTAATAGGATTTTGGGATGCTTAAAGGTTAGGGTTTCTCTTAGGACTATAAATACTTGTTTATAACTTAGATTTAGAGGATCTCATCTCTTCTCTGGTATTTCATCTTTCATCTTTCATCTTGGATCTAGGAATGCTTGAAGGCATGGGCTAATTCTTCCAATTCAAGTCTGAAGGGATGTGAACCTTACTATCAATTACTGGTTTGATCAATTATGTTATTTATTCTTTCATTTAATTTATTCTGATTATCTGCATAAACTTTCATGTATGCTAGATTAAGATATATATTAAGCAAACAATGTATGTCTAATCCATGTAATTAATGATATTTTGTTGTGGTCAAGCTTTGAAATATTGTTAAGGTTTTCAGAACAAGTTAAATAGTTCCTAATTGTGTAATTATTGCTTGGAATAATTTAATTCTCATTCTTCATGCTTCTATCATATTAAATCTAGGCAAATAGTTCTAGGTTGTATGTTAGTTAGAATCTTTCGTTGGCGATCGTCGCATTAGATCTACACTTAAGGAGAATTTCGGGTAATTTGCGATCGCGGTTATCTAGGGTTATTAATCTCATGGAAAGATAAATAGTGTAAACACTTGGTTAAATTATAATTGTGAAAAGGGGATACTGAACTGAAGAATTGAATTCTTTTACTCATTGATATTTTCTTATTAGTTCACTTTAGTTAATTAAACTGTTTTCAAACAAAATCACCAATTCATTGGAAATTATTGGATAATTAAAATACAATTCACTCTCTGTGGGATCGATCCTTGCTTATTGCTATACTAATTCTTGAGTTAGTTGAAAAAAGATTAAGGTAAATTTAGTTGTGTAAACGACAGCTACCACCGGCGTTGGGGTTGTTGTCAATGGATTACATCATCGAAGTCATGCTGATGCCTTCACTGGGTTGTAGCCAACAGATTACATTATCGGGGGCTGAGCTGTCGCCTTTACTAATTCATTGTCGGTGGATTACATCATCGGGGTTGAGCTGACGCCTTCACTGATTCGTTGTCGTTGGATTACATCGTTAGGGGTCGAGTCGACGCCTTCACGGATTTGTTATCGGTGGATTACATCGTCGGGGGTCGAGCTGACTCCTTCAAGGATTCGTTATCTGTGGATTACATCATCGAGGGTGAAGCCGACGCCTTCAGTGATTTATTATCAGTGGATTATATAGTCGGGGGTCGAGCCGATGCCTTCACTGATTCTTTGTCGATGGATTACATCGTCGGGGGTCGAGCAGACACCTTCACTGATTCATTGTCGATGGATTACATCGTAAGGAGTCGAGCTGACGCCTTCACTGATTCGTTGTCGGTGGATTTTGAGATGTAGTCTTGATTTTGACTATTTTTCTGGTCTTCCGGCGTTCAACATCGGGATTTCTGATCTTCGCCTAACTTTTACTATTTCAGAGGTTTTTTTTTAGGGTTTTTGGGGTTTAAAACTGTCCCGAAAAGGTATCATTTTACATATTATAACCATTTTGAACCCAAAATAACATGTTTCGGACATCATGTTATCAATTGGGAGGCTACGGGGCCCACATATGGCAGTCGTATATATGGTTGCGGTTGGAGAAACTACGGTCAAGGCTGCCCGTGATCGGGCTTATACTCTCGGGAGGCCTAATTTTCACCCATTCCATTCGAAATTCTTCGTTTTCTCTCTATAAAAATCGAGCACTTCTTAACTTCTACTCAATTTCAGCTTGATTTGGAGCGATCCATCACCGTACATTCCATCTAGGTACTACGGGTAACGTCTAGACTCTATTTTTTCATGTTTTAGTTGGTGAAAGCCCGTATTTCCTTCCTTAAATGCATTATGTCTAACATGTATGCATAGATAGCTAGATAAATATGTTTATGATGCAATGTATGCTTACAGATCATCTTATGGACTGTATGGATGCGTATATTATCATTTATCAGTTAATCTAGACATGCATTATATCTATGTGTTAGAATAACAGTTTAAATTGATGTTTACATGCTTGGTTGTGATGGTATACCCTTATAGGGTGATTTAATACATGCTTCGGGCATGTGGATAGTCCATTTTATAGAGGAGACTCTAGCAAAAAAAATTCGTGAGCCAAACTTCAGGGTCCTAGATGTATTTATACATATACTAGGATGTGATTAAAATAACGTACACATATAATGGCACATGTAGGACATGCATGATGTGATGACCTAAATTATATTTTATGGATTTAATTTGAAATTTAAAAAGGGTAAGAATATACCTGACTTGGCTTTGATTCCTACGAACTCATTATTCAGATATAGATTCTGTAGAACCCAGCCGTTCTACATCCCAACAGGTTTCAGCTGGAGTTCACCGACAGAGAGCTCCTTCTGATGTTCCTATTCCCCATATTATCGGACGGGTACAACGATTGATGGAGCCAACTTTGTGACCTAGTGGGGAGGACCATCCTCCCGTGGATGAGAAGGATATCCTTAAGTCTGAGGCTCCGCCTCAACCCCCCGCTGCGCCTAGATTTCTTCCTGGCATTGAGGTAGCTGTCCTTGATTTGATGGGTACGGATCTGAGCCGCCATCCCTCCATTCACTTGTAGACGAATGAGGTATATGATTAATTTATCTTCATTTCTCCTTTCTGTCATCGACGGGTTTTCTTAACCTTAAGGTCGTGTAGGTTCCAGAGTTTACCTAGCCTAGGGGTAATTGGTTCAGCATATACGCTCTGTACCACTCGCTACATCCAGAGTACAGGGCGGTCGTGGATTCTTGAGGATTTGAGGCTTTCTTCACCATTGTTCCCCGTCGCTGCCCTTGGGGCTATATGCAAGCTTTGCCCGAGTGATGGTTTCATCAAAGTCAGTCTCTCCATCTGCTGGACTACGAGGTTGTGACTCCCATGGATTGGAGGTACATCACTGGTTTAGAGTTTACCGGGGACAGAGTGCCCTTAGAAACGACCATTACTTAGACTGCGATGAGTACCTTCCTAGGGTTTTGTTCTCAGGAGCGGGGCTTCAAGGCTCGCAGTATCTAGTCGGGGAGCCTGAGCGTTGATGCTGCTCGAGGTACCCTGCAGCAGCAGTTGCCTGCCAATTTGGCAAAGAGGGATTGCATCTTACGGCGTCTATTCCTGACCAACCTGAGGGGCTATTTCATTACGAACAACTCCTCCACTATTCCCTTCAGCTTGGTAGGGGTCGTTCGAGACGTAGACCACATTAGGGACTACGATTGGGGATCGTTTACATTCACTCTCTTCTTGCATGGGATGCGACTGCGATCCGAGGGAGTTACCGACGCATGGGTCGGATTCTACCCATTTCTTATGGCAAGTTTTTTTGACCGAATTTCTTTTGTTTGATTTTTGATTGGTTTATCTTCTTCCCACGACTAATGGAGGGTTCTTTTGCATTGACAGTTCTGGGCTTATGAGAGGCTTCCCTGTCTTTGCCCTATATTTAGCTTGGGTTTGGACACTTATCAACGGGGACGTAGATGGCATCAGTCTACTCGGTCGGAGGTCCCAGTCGAGGAGGGCTTTACCCATGCCCGTCTTCAGTTTGAGACATTGGTAGCTGACGACATAGTGTGGATCCCATATTTCAGAGAGCACTTGTTCGAGGGATTTGAGGATGGTTTGCCGAAAGAGCTAGAGTTTCATTTATTTACTCGTCGGATTCCATTCCTTTTTGATGGAGGTTGGGAGCTCTACCTCGAGGAGTGCACTTTTCGATGTATCACTGGGGAGATTCGCCTTCTATTTCTTCCTCCAGCTCAGTGCTTCTGGCCTTTATCTTCGTCGGCTGCATCGATTCCTACTATGGGGTATGATGGGTTTCACTTGCCAGACGGTTCGATCACTTCTGAGGACTTTATCTCTTGGTGGGGGCCACACACGATAGGAGCTTAGACCCATGCTACCCAATTCTTGGGAGATATAGTTCCAGGATCCCTTATGATGAAGGATTGGATATCATATTTTCAGGAGCCCTCTCATCAGGCTCAGATTGCTGATTTGAGACTTCAGTTGGAGCAGCTATTGGCATACTATCGTTACAATGGTATGGACCCCTCCTTAGCTAGTACTTTTGCTGCTCAGGGTAATGAGGCTGGATCATCAAGCGGGGGTGGCTCTCATGGTGCTGGACCCTCAGGTATCAGTGGCTTTCAGGATAGGGATGATCCTTTTACTTGTCAGCCGGATATGCCGGAGACACCTTATCGCCCGGATCAGCAGGATGTGCCCACTCCAGGTAGACGACCCCAAGTTTATCAGTTTGATGATACCACCACTTTCCTGGATGATTTTGACGAGGCGGCGAGCCCATAGGTCATCTATTAGTCATTGGGCGTTTGTGCCCCAGTATCTTGTACTTTTTATTTTTTAGTTTTCACATGTATCATAGGTATGACAGTGATGTTTATGAAACTAATGTACTTGGCAAATATCTATATATGATGCTTTCTATTTATTCATCACATATGTTATTTTATCACTTGTTATGATGCACGCTTTAGATATATTTAAATGATTAGATAGAGATTGACCCCTGTATGGTCTTACTGACAAAGTTTTTACAGATGTCTTCCTCTGCTGTGATGCGTTTGGATCACCTTCCGCCTAGCCCTATAGCTACCAGTTTGAGGGTTTGGTATGACCAGTTGCCATATGATGATTGTGTCACCATCAGCCATATGCTAGGCCACTCCTTGTCCCTGTTGTCCTTTCAGGTTTCAGAGGGATTCATTGCTGGGATATTCAGGTATTAGATTCCTGAGTGCCACGTCTTCCAGTTTGGCTCGGCCAAGTTGGCTTCTACTTTGGTGGAGTATGGTCGCCTCTCGGGATTGTCGATGGAGGGGCCATGTGCTCAGATAGCATTGGGCCATATGCGTCACCTGTTCATGACGATGACTGGACTTAGGAGGGCAGTTGTGTTATCTGAGGTGGGTGGTAGCCACATTATCTCCATAGACTTCATGATCGATCACTTCACTTCTGCGGATAGTTTCACCATTTATCATGGCAATGTTGTCATTTTAGAGGAGCGATGGCACATTGCCCGAGTGGACGCCCTAGTTATGTGCCTCATAGCCTACCTATACATGCCATTTTATACTGACCATCTGGATGTGGCGATGTCGATGGTTGTTAAAGCTCTCAGAGATGACTTTACTATACTTCCCCTTATCTTGGCAGAGACATTGATAGCTGCTTCCATCTTCCATACTGTTGGGGATCAGGAGTTCAGAGGTAGCCCAGTGCTTCTATACATCTGGTTGATGACGCACCTCAGACCGATCGGGCGGCTTTGTCATCACGGGTTTTGTTTTTGACATGGCTTATCTCAGGTCTACTCATATCGCCCGACTTGTTGCATCGATGAGGCGTCATAGATTTCATTTCTGAGCGCCATAGAGGAGCCTTTTGCGATAGTTATGTATTCGGGTTATTGCTCGTTTCTAAGTTTCATCACCCATATAGCCGACCTGGATTTCCTTCTATTGGCGGGTTTGAGGCGTGTGACGACCTATCATCCTATGGCAGTGATGGGTCAGTTTGATCAGTACCAGGAGATCCATGCATTTGAGAGGACTGAGGATTATCGCTTCCCTGTCTACTCAGTTACCGAGGCTGATCTGGCTCAAGTTCAAGGATTCTGGTCTCATTAACAGACGGCGGAGTTCAGAGACTGCCATCCCAATCGATCTGCAGAGTACTCAGCTTGTCTAGAGACACGGTAGACCAGATTGAGATAGGGTCTTTATCCGAGGATGATGTTGGATCTACATACGGTGAAGAGCCCATGGAGGATCCTATATCTCCGACTAAGGATGCTTTATTTGCAGAGTTGACAGCTTTTCTAGTGAGCACTATCCTGCGTTCAGCCCCAATTTCCATGGAGGCGATGGATAGACAGCTTCACCTGGTGACCTTTGAGAGGGATCAGGCTCGAGCTCTGATGTATGCCACTGTAGCTGGTCGAGATGCTACTATCGTTGAGAGAGACGCAGCTCGTGCTTCCAAAGACTAGGCCCTCGTTGATAGAGATGTGGCCCAGACTTTCTCAGATGGACTCATTGGTCACGTACAGGGTGTAGTGTAGAGTCGGGAGGAGGTTTTTCGTATGGCAGCAGAGATGTTAAGACGGGTTGAGATACTGGAGCACAAGCTCAGAGATGCTCCTCTGACTGCAGAGACTGCTGGATATCTGTCTATGTTGGCTTGTCTTATTGTCAATTTATAGCTCTATTTTATTTCCCTGTATAGACTTTGTTATTATCACTTGTTATAGGTTAGAATCAACTTTTATATTCTAAACATTTGTATATATAAAAAGAAACAAATTCAGTTCACTTCCCTTGTTTGAGCATATCTAGCTTTGTCCACTGTTACCATTTTTGCTTCATGATTTTTTATATCGACAAAAAATTGGTCTCGTCATGTGGCATCAGATTCGGCGAGAGTGATGCTGAGATGTCTCTAGGTCTTCTCCGCATGAGCCGTCGATTGGGTGGGCTTTACGGATAAGGTTTTGATTTTTGTATAGATTAGGATTTTGAATAATAGGAAAGTGTTTAGATTTTTTGAAGGTTAGACCGCACCATAAATGGCTGCCTACGTACCCCCACAGATAGGAGATCAGGTCTTTCGTAGTTCAGGCTCAGACCTGAAAAGTTTGAAAAGAGGTTTATTTGGGTTTGAGTTTGATTTGATAGATTTTGATTTTTCAAGGGTTAGACCGCACCATAAATGGTTGCCTACTTACTCCCACAGATAGGAGATCAGTTCTTTCGTAGTTAAAGCTCAGACCTGAAAAAACTAGACTTAATATATTTTTCTTTTTCTTTTCTTTCTTTTTGTCTTTTTTTGTCTTTTTCCTTTTTTATCAAGACAAAGTATTTCAGTTTGAAAGCGAAAGGGGTCTCAGACATAATACCGTTTCACCGAATCAGAATTGATCAGTTGCGGGAATTCTTCATCGTCCATCCCTTCCAATTTCAAAGCTCCGCCTGATAGGATTGCTTTGACAAGAAAGGGTCCTTCCCAGTTTGGGGCAAATTTTCCCTTAGCTGCATTCTGGCCCGGAATGATCTTCTTCAGCACAAAATCATGCTCTTTAAATTCTCGAGGTCGCACCTTCTTGTTATAAGATCGGGACATTCGCTGCTGATAGAGTTGACCATGGAAGATAACCGCAGCTCTCTTTTCATCTATCATGCATAACTGATCGTATCGATCTTATATCCATGGCTCTCCTCTATCTGGGCATCTAGCATCACTCTCAGTGATTCCATCTCCAATTTGACAGGAAGTACAGCCTCCATACCATATACCAGTGAGTAGGGTGTTGCCCCAGTCGAGGTTCAAGTCGACGTTCAATATGTAAGTAGGGTTAACGGCAACAGATCAGGCCATCATAGGTGATTTGGTGACATCTTCATCATTAACTTCTTGATGTTCTTATTAGCCGCTTCCACTGCACCGTTCATTTTTGGATGATAAATAACCGAATTGAGGTGTTTGATATTGAACTTACTGCACAGTTCCTTCATCATCTCGTTATTCAGATTCTTCACGTTGTCTGATACGATAACCTCGGGTTGTCCATACCGACAGATGACATTGTATCTAATGAAACCAATGATAACCTCCTTGGTGACCTTGGGGAAAGAAGCTGCTTCCACCGCCTTGATAAAGTAGTCAATCATAGTAAAGAAGAATCGATGACCGTTACTGGCTTTAGGCTTAACTGGTCCTATCACATCCATTCCCCATATGGAAAAAGGCCATGGTGATGTCATACAATATAGTTGATTCGGAGGCGCATGAATTATGTTGGGGTGGATCTGGCATTGATAGCAACGCTAGACATGATCATCGCAATCCGCTTTGAGGGATATCCAGTAGTGTCCTGTCCTCAGAATTTTTATGGCAAGCAGAGGTCCACTCATATGTGCTCCGTATACCCCACCATGTACTTCATTCATAAGTCGCTGGGCTTGATCTTGGTCTAGATGTAAGACCCCAACTTTTATGAATAAAGATTTAATTTTCTTTATATATTATTTCGAAATAGTAAGGTGTTGATTTGATAAATATGAAAGTTATGGGTGAAATGTGCAAACATTTTTAAAATGAGCAAGTGGTTATAAAATATTCTTGTTGTCGGGGAATATTCGTTTGGTCGTGGAATATTCTTGTTGTCGGGGAATATTCGTACGACGGCGCAGCTATTTGTGGGCCCCCACAACGGAATAACTGTCGGATATAGAAAGCGACAGAAATAACTTTTTTACAAGATAACGGCGTAGTTGTTACCGTTAGTACTGTTGAAATACCCGGTGGTTAAAATACAGTACGCGGTGTTGCGCAGTAGCACACGGTATTGCACAGTATTTCGAATTATTGAGTCTTACGTGAGAAGGAACCTACTCAATTATTGTTATAGTATTTACTGTTCAATATTTTATATTATTGACTCAATAATTGCTACATTGATATTTTATATTATTGACTCAATAATTGCTGCATTGATATTTTATTGACTCAATAATTGCTACGTTGCTATTTTTTTATGATTGATTCAATAATGGCTACAGTTGATATTTTGTAGTATTGATTCAATAATTGTCGTTGCACAGTATTTCACGTTATCAACTCAATAATTCATATTATTTGAATAATATTATTAGATAGCATTATTGACAATGTCTAAGGAAGTTCTGTCTAGGAGGGGTTATTTAATTGCGCGCCAGTAGGGAGAAGTCCTTATCGGAAGGCCCCCTCTTTCCTGGGAACGACCTGGTTGTTAATATTGTAGTTCTATAATATTATTTGTGAATAATTAATTATTGATTTATATGATAAGGAAATATTTATTTTGTGGATATTAAAGAAGGAATTAGTGCTGATGTGTTTTTATCAGTATTTTGGTGTGGGAAATCATCTGTTTATGGATTTCGGATAATTTATGTTTGGAATTTGGAAAAACTTTCTTCTGCAAAGTTGTAGAGAATTAAATTTCCTATGGAAGGACATAGAATTTGTATTTTTCTGACAAAGGGGCTATTTGTTATGAATTATTGAAGTTTCGAAAAATAAATATTTTTTAAATAAAATGGTGGGCCCCACTTTTGTTGTTGAAAAATCTGAAATTTTTAGCCGCCAGGCGGCGGAATTTTTTTTTAAAAATATATTATTTTATTATTTTAGTCTCCTTTGGCATCCTAAGCTTTTTCTATAAATAGGGTGCTTATGTTAGAATTGAAAATCACACCAGAATCAGAAGTTTTCTCTCTCTATAATATCGAGCGTATTTTTGTGAGTATTTCAATACTTTGAGTATTACTATTTAGTACAAGCTTCCGTCGGTATTATATCCGATATTCCAGTCAGAGATACTGTTCTTTTGATGTAAGGAATGTTATTTCTTTCGTAAATGATGTTATTCTTCTCAATATCATTATACAAAAATATTGTCATGGATTTTATGTTGAAATTCTTACTTTTTCCGTCGGGGTTACTATTCACGTATACGGCACTATTCACGGGAAAATTTATTTTTCTTCTATTTGTCCAAATTGTCTGTTAAGATTACTATCTTTGATTGTATCCAAGTTTTGGGCTTTATTCTTGAATTTTGCTCCACAAAGTATTATTATGGATTATTCTTGAATTTGGATAAACTAAATGACGAATCCCTAATCTTTGTCTTTTATCTCACTGGATTCGTTCTTTAAAATATTTTTCATCATCCTCAGTCCTAAAAGGTGATGTAACTGAATATCTTTGGCCTGTAGAGCAAAGATGAATGATTACCTGATGAATATCTTTGGCCGTAATGCAAAGATGACAGGTGTTGAGATGAACATGACCACTGATGATACAAATGAATATCTTTGGCCTGTAGTGCAAAGATGAATATTGACTTGAGATGTATATTGATTGATGTTACAGGGATAAAATATTGATGATGGACTTTTAAATCATAGAAGATAGTAGACTTCATTCTCTGCTTAACTCTTCTAATGATTTGTTATTTCCGATGCGAATATTGATCTAAGATTGGTTGTCCATTATATTTTATCTAATTTATTGAAGGCTAACGATGATTTATTTTCCATTATCTTAGTCATAATATTCTTTACTGAGCTAGTTGTGCTCACCCTTTTCATCTATTGTCCTCTTCAGGAAATGAGAATGTTGCGGGAACTAGTCGGGGGACAGAGTGATGGTCCGAGTTAGAGCAGTAGTAGTCCTCACTATTTCTGATAAATAGTGTGATAATAATTGTAATGAGGACTTAGTTTGAATCTTAATATTTTCTACATATTTGTATTGACACTCACAGTTGTGTGGTCGTATTTTGCACGACCGTATGATATAAAGTTTGTATTTGAATTCTGTACCATGTATTTGGCGACTCAGAATGGGTTGGGTTGAATGGACCTATTCTGGGGGCATCACAGTTGGTATCAGAGCTTAGGGATATGATCTCTGACGGAGATCGGGGAATAGAACTAGGAGGGGAGAGACGAGTAAATCCTTCGCTAGTGTGTCCTACCTAAGCTTATGTGGTATTTAATTGGTCAGTCGGAGCATAGGGTTAATATGTGATATGTTGACTTGTTTAATTAACCCTTGTTTTATGGCAGTATTTGAGAATGGCAGCTGAGAACGTTAACAACGAAGTGAATGAGACCGTGGAGACACCTTTAATCGTTAACCAGGAGAACGTGCAACAAGAAGGCAATGTTCATCCTGAAAATAACGCTGGTCAGACGATAAACGATGAGATGTTTAGAAGTTTTTTGCAGTTCATGCAAAATCAGACGAGGGAGACTCGTGTGCAACATACAGGTGGAGATAATAACAACACGCGAGCTGTCACTGCCAAGCAGTTCAAAGAATTGGGAGCACCAGAGTTTCTGGGAAAGCCAGATCCGATCAAGGTGGAGACGTGGATTAAACAAATTACCAAGATATTTGATGTCTTGGGATGTACAGAGGAACAGAAGGTTCCATTCGCCACGTTTATGTTCCGTGGAGAGGCAGATTACTGGTGGGAATCCGTGAAGCGTACCCAGCCTGCCGCACTCCAGATGTCTTGGGAAGCGTTCCAGAAACTGTTTAATGACAAGTACTTTCCTGAAAGTATTCGTCATATAAAGGAAGTAGAGTTTATCAGACTCGAGCAAAACAACATGACGGTATCCCAGTACGAGGCTAAGTTCGCGGAGCTGTCCAGGTTTGCACCTCATTTGGTGGAGAATGAGGAACGTATGACGCGGATGTTTCTAAGAGGTTTGAAACCCGAAATACGTCAATACCTCATTTCTCATAAATTTTCTTTATATTCGGATGTAGTAAACAGGGCCCAGTTATTAGAACGAGATAATGATTATGTTCAACCGAGGGACCACAACCAAGGTCGTACCGGTGGCAGCAGTCATCGGAGCAATGACAACCAACGAGGAGGAAAGTATGACAGAAGCGGTAACCACTCCGGTGGTTATCGTGGCCATGATAGTAGAAGAAGCGAATCGGGAGGAGATTACAAAAAGAGAAGGTATAACAATGAGAACGCGAAGATGTCAACATCAGCACCAGCATCAACTGTTTCGAGGGGAGGAGAACGACCACCGGTCGTATGCTATAAATGCGGGAAAGAGGGACATATCAGCCCAAACTGCCCACAACAATTCAAAGGATGCTATAACTGTGGAAAAGAAGGACATATAGCTCGAGATTGTCCTGTTGTGAAACCAAATTCAGCGGGGGTGGTGATTCCAAAGGCGGTTGCAGACAAGTCAAAGTCGGTGATTCCTGGAAGAGCGTTTATCGTGACAGCCCAAAACGCGAGGAATCCACACGAGGTGATTACGGGTAAGCTGATCATAAACTCTTGCGAAGTTTACACCTTGTTAGATACCGGTGCTACCCATTCCTTTATTTCACCTGCTTGTGCTCAACGTTTGAACTTGACTTCTGATAAATTAGACTTTGACTTATCTGTTGAAACTCCGTTAGGAGAAACCTTTGTTACATCTACATTTTACAAATCTTGCTTGATTCAGATTGGTACCCTTACCTTACCTGTTGATCTTATATCTTTGAAAATACTTGCATTTGACGTGATTTTAGGAATTGACTGGTTAACCACTTACCATGCCAAAATTGATTGTTTTCGTAAGGTTGTTAGTTTTCATATTCCTAATCAACCTGTTGTGGGAATCCAAATCACCAAACCACTAAAATCAGTCAATATCATTTCAAGTCATAAAGCTATTCGTTTATTGAAAAATGGATGTCAAGCTTTCTTAGCTCATGTCACTGATCTAAATCAGAATATTTTCGTTGTTAATGAGTTTCCTGATGTATTTCTCGAAGAACTTCCCGGTCTACCCCCAGAACGTGAAGTTGAATTCTTTATTGACATTGAGCCCGGTACAAAGCCCATTTCTAAAACCCCATATCGAATGGCTCCTATTGAACTTCGGGAGTTAAAGATTCAATTACAAGAGCTGTTAGACATCGGTTTTATTCGTCCTAGTACGTCTCCTTGGGGTGCTCCTGTTTTATTCGTAAAGAAGAAAGACGGGAGTATGCGACTTTGTATTGACTATCGGGAGTTGAACCATGTCACCATCAAGAATAGGTATCCGTTACCTCGTATTGATGACCTGTTCGACCAGTTGCAAGGAGCGCAATTCTTTTCAAAGATCGATCTTCGTTCTGGATATCATCAGTTGAAGATTAAAACTGAGGATATTCCAAAGACTGCTTTCAGAACACGGTACGGGCATTATGAGTTCTTAGTCATGTCTTTTGGATTGACTAATGCTCCTGCTGCTTTCATGGATATGATGAACCGTGTATTTAAGGAGTATTTAGATCAATTCGTTGTTGTCTTTATTGATGACATTCTCATCTATTCTAAAAGCCGTGAAGATCATGAACACCGTTTGAAGTTGGTACTTCAAAAGCTTCGTGAGAACAAGCTATATGCTAAGCTGAAGAAATGCGAGTTTTGGCTTGAGGAAGTAGCATTCCTTGGGCACGTGGTATCGAAACGTGGAGTATCTGTGGACCCGGCGAAGATTGAAGCAATACAAAGATGGGAGCAACCTAAGTCGGTGACCGAAGTGCGAAGCTTTCTGGGCTTAGCTGGTTACTATCGGAGGTTCGTAGAGGGATTTTCTCGAATCGCTACTCCATTAACTCAGTTGACTCGGAAAGATACAAAATTCGTTTGGAGCGAGGAATGCGAGAAGAGCTTCCAAGAGCTCAAGAGGAGACTTATTTCGGCACCTGTTCTGACAATACCATCTGGTTCGGATGGATTTGTTATTTACAGCGATGCTTCGGGCAAAGGGTTAGGATGTGTTCTCATGAAACATGGGAAAGTCATAGCCTATGCCTCGCGACAACTCAAAGAATATGAGAGGAATTATCCTACTCATGATCTAGAGTTGGCAGCAGTCGTATTCGCGTTGAAGATCTGGAGACATTACTTGTACGGAGAGAAAGTGGAGATTTATACGGATCATAAGAGCCTTAAATATTTCTTCACTCAGAAGGAACTCAACATGCGGCAACGACGTTGGCTTGAGCTGTTGAAAGATTACGATCATACTATCCAATACCATCCTGGAAAAGCGAATGTGGTAGCTGACGCGTTGAGTAGAAGATCATATGTGGGAACGAGTGCGATGATGTCAAGTATGCGCGTAGAACCAGCTTTGATTGATAAAGTTAAAGCTGCTCAAGCTACGGATGCGGAGCTGATGAAGATGAAGAAGAAGGTGCAAGAAGGTGTAATTCCAGAAGCAAGAATCGATGAAGAGGGAATACTTCGAGTCAACTCCAGACTTTGTGTTCCTAACGATTTTGACTTGAAGTATAGAATCATGATGGAGGCACACAACACACCATTTGCAATCCATCCTGGGAGTACTAAAATGTATCGTGATCTTCGACATACATTTTGGTGGAGTAATATGAAGAGACAGATCGCGGAGTTCATCTCAAGATGTTTAACTTGTCAACGTGTAAAGGCGGAGCATCAAGTGCCGAAGGGTCCATTGCAACCATTGGAGATTCCGAAATGGAAGTGGGAACACATTACGATGGATTTCGTTACGGGTCTTCCCAAGGTTTCTCAAGGCTTAGATGCGATTTGGGTTATTGTTGATAGATTAACCAAGTCTGCTCATTTCTTGCCGATACGAGAGACTTATTCTCTTGAATGTCTTGCTCATATGTACGTGAATGAGATTGTGAGATTGCATGGCATGCCAGTATCCATAGTTTCGTATCGTGATCCCAGATTTACTTCACGATTTTGGATCAGTTTGCAGAAAGCTATGGGCACGAATTTACGATTCAGTTCGGCTTATCATCCTCAAACAGACGGACAATCGGAAAGGACTATCCAAACTCTTGAAGATCTATTGAGACTCTGTGTTCTAGACTTCAAAGGGAGTTGGGATAAGTACTTACCATTGGTGGAATTCTCCTACAACAACAGTTATCAGGCAAGTATAGGCGTAGCTCCATTCGAAGCGTTGTATGGGAGAAAGTGTCGTTCTCCAGTATGTTGGGATGAGGTGGGTGAAGCAACATTGTTGGGACCAGAGTTAGTACGTATGACTACAGAAAAGATCCAAATAATCCGACAACGTATACAGACGGCACAGGATCGACAAAAGAGTTATGCAGATCTTCATCGAAAGGACGTGGAATTTAATGTTGGAGACCATGTGTTATTACGTGTTGCTCCATGGAAAGGACTTACAAGGTTTGGGAAGAGAGGAAAGCTCAACCCACGATTCATTGGTCCATTTGAGATTCTTGACCGAGTAGGAAATGTGGCCTATAGACTTGCTTTACCTCCAAGCATGTCTCGTGTTCATAATGTGTTTCACATATCCGTGTTACGTAAATATGTGAAGGATCCAAACCGCATTATTGAGTTAGAACCAGACGAGATAGCTGAAGATTTAACGTACGAGGAGGTACCTGTCAAGATCTTGGATAGGAAGGAGCATGTCCTACGCTCGAAAATTATACCTCAAGTTAAAGTTTTGTGGAGAAACCATGCAATTGAGGAAATGACCTAGGAGTTGGAATCGGAAATGAAAGCGAGGTATCCTCACCTTTTCGACATACCAGGTACGTACGTCAATTTCGAGGATGAAATTTCATAAGGAGGGGAGGTTGTAAGACCCCAACTTTTATAAATAAAGATTTAATTTTCTTTATATATTATTTCGAAATAGTAAGGTGTTGATTTGATAAATATGAAAGTTATGGGTGAAATGTGCAAACATTTTTAAAATGAGCAAGTGGTTATAAAATATTCTTGTTGTCGGGGAATATTCGTTTGATCGTGGAATATTCTTGTTGTCGGGGAATATTCGTACGACGGCGCAGCTATTTGTGGGCCCCCACAACGGAATAACTGTCGGATATAGAAAGCGACAGAAATAACTTTTTTACAAGATAACGGCGTAGTTGTTACCGTTAGTACTGTTGAAATACCCGGTGGTTAAAATACAGTACGCGGTGTTGCGCAGTAGCACACGGTATTGCACAGTATTTCGAATTATTGAGTCTTACGTGAGAAGGAACCTACTCAATTATTGTTATAGTATTTACTGTTCAATATTTTATATTATTGACTCAATAATTGCTACGTTGATATTTTATATTATTGACTCAATAATTGCTGCATTGATATTTTATTGACTCAATAATTGCTACGTTGCTATTTTTTTATGATTGATTCAATAATGGCTACAGTTGATATTTTGTAGTATTGATTCAATAATTGTCGTTGCACAGTATTTCACGTTATCAACTCAATAATTCATATTATTTGAATAATATTATTAGATAGCATTATTGACAATGTCTAAGGAAGTTCTGTCTAGGAGGGGTTATTTAATTGCGCGCCAGTAGGGAGAAGTCCTTATCGGAAGGCCCCCTCTTTCCTGGGAACGACCTGGTTGTTAATATTGTAGTTCTATAATATTATTTGTGAATAATTAATTATTGATTTATATGATAAGGAAATATTTATTTTGTGGATATTAAAGAAGGAATTAGTGCTGATGTGTTTTTATCAGTATTTTGGTGTGGGAAATCATCTGTTTATGGATTTCGGATAATTTATGTTTGGAATTTGGAAAAACTTTCTTCTGCAAAGTTGTAGAGAATTAAATTTCCTATGGAAGGACATAGAATTTGTATTTTTCTGACAAAGGGGCTATTTGTTATGAATTATTGAAGTTTCGAAAAATAAATATTTTTTAAATAAAATGGTGGGCCCCACTTTTGTTGTTGAAAAATCTGAAATTTTTAGCCGCCAGGCGGCGGAATTTTTTTTAAAAATATATTATTTTATTATTTTAGTCTCCTTTGGCATCCTAAGCTTTTTCTATAAATAGGGTGCTTAGGTTAGAATTGAAAATCACACCAGAATCAGAAGTTTTCTCTCTCTATAATATCGAGCGTATTTTTGTGAGTATTTCAATACTTTGAGTATTACTATTTAGTACAAGCTTCCGTCGGTATTATATCCGATATTCCAGTCAGAGATACTGTTCTTTTGATGTAAGGAATGTTATTTCTTTCGTAAATGATGTTATTCTTCTCAATATCATTATACAAAAATATTGTCATGGATTTTATGTTGAAATTCTTACTTTTTCCGTCGGGGTTACTATTCACGTATACGGCACTATTCACGGGAAAATTTATTTTTCTTCTATTTGTCCAAATTGTCTGTTAAGATTACTATCTTTGATTGTATCCAAGTTTTGGGCTTTATTCTTGAATTTTGCTCCACAAAGTATTATTATGGATTATTCTTGAATTTGGATAAACTAAATGACGAATCCCTAATCTTTGTCTTTTATCTCACTGGATTCGTTCTTTAAAATATTTTTCATCATCCTCAGTCCTAAAAGGTGATGTAACTGAATATCTTTGGCCTGTAGAGCAAAGATGAATGATTACCTGATGAATATCTTTGGCCGTAGTGCAAAGATGACAGGGGTTGAGATGAACATGACCACTGATGATACAAATGAATATCTTTGGCCTGTAGTGCAAAGATGAATATTGACTCGAGATGTATATTGATTGATGTTACAGGGATAAAATATTGATGATGGACTTTTAAATCATAGAAGATAGTAGACTTCATTCTCTGCTTAACTCTTCTAATGATTTGTTATTTCCGCTGCGAATATTGATCTAAGATTGGTTGTCCATTATATTTTATCTAATTTATTGAAGGCTAACGATGATTTATTTTCCATTATCTTAGTCATAATATTCTTTACTGAGCTAGTTGTGCTCACCCTTTTCATCTATTGTCCTCTTCAGGAAATGAGAATGTTGCGGGAACTAGTCGGGGGACAGAGTGATGGTCCGAGTTAGAGCAGTAGTAGTCCTCACTATTTCTGATAAATAGTGTGATAATAATTGTAATGAGGACTTAGTTTGAATCTTAATATTTTCTACATATTTGTATTGACACTCACAGTTGTGTGGTCGTATTTTGCACGACCGTATCATATGAAGTTTGTATTTGAATTCTGTACCATGTATTTGGCGACTCAGAATGGGTTGGGTTGAATGGACCTATTCTGGGGGCATCACAGTTGGTATCAGAGCTTAGGGATATGATCTCTGACGGAGATCGGGGAATAGAACTAGGAGGGGAGAGACGAGTAAATCCTTCGCTAGTGTGTCCTACCTAAGCTTATGTGGTATTTAATTGGTCAGTCGGAGCATAGGGTTAATATGTGATATGTTGACTTGTTTAATTAACCCTTGTTTTATGGCAGTATTTGAGAATGGCAGCTGAGAACGTTAACAACGAAGTGAATGAGACCGTGGAGACACCTTTAATCGTTAACCAGGAGAACGTGCAACAAGAAGGCAATGTTCATCCTGAAAATAACGCTGGTCAGACGATAAACGATGAGATGTTTAGAAGTTTTTTGCAGTTCATGCAAAATCAGACGAGGGAGACTCGTGTGCAACATACAGGTGGAGATAATAACAACACGCGAGCTGTCACTGCCAAGCAGTTCAAAGAATTGGGAGCACCAGAGTTTCTGGGAAAGCCAGATCCGATCAAGGCGGAGACGTGGATTAAACAAATTACCAAGATATTTGATGTCTTGGGATGTACAGAGGAACAGAAGGTTCCATTCGCCACGTTTATGTTCCGTGGAGAGGCAGATTACTGGTGGGAATCCGTGAAGCGTACCCAGCCTGCCGCACTCCAGATGTCTTGGGAAGCAGTTCCAGAAACTGTTTAATGACAAGTACTTTCCTGAAAGTATTCGTCATATAAAGGAAGTAGAGTTTATCAGACTCGAGCAAAACAACATGACGGTATCCCAGTACGAGGCTAAGTTCGCGGAGCTGTCCAGGTTTGCACCTCATTTGGTGGAGAATGAGGAACGTATGACGCGGATGTTTCTAAGAGGTTTGAAACCCGAAATACGTCAATACCTCATTTCTCATAAATTTTCTTTATATTCGGATGTAGTAAACAGGGCCCAGTTATTAGAACGAGATAATGATTATGTTCAACCGAGGGACCACAACCAAGGTCGTACCGGTGGCAGCAGTCATCAGGAGCAATGACAACCAACGAGGAGGAAAGTATGACAGAAGCGGTAACCACTCCGGTGGTTATCGTGGCCATGATAGTAGAAGAAGCGAATCGGGAGGAGATTACAAAAAGAGAATGTATAACAATGAGAACGCGAAGATGTCAACATCAGCACCAGCATCAACTGTTTCGAGGGGAGGAGAACGACCACCGGTCGTATGCTATAAATGCGGGAAAGAGGGACATATCAGCCCAAACTGCCCACAACAATTCAAAGGATGCTATAACTGTGGAAAAGAAGGACATATAGCTCGAGATTGTCCTGTTGTGAAACCAAATTCAGCGGGGGTGGTGATTCCAAAGGCGGTTGCAGACAAGTCAAAGTCGGTGATTCCTGGAAGAGCGTTTATCGTGACAGCCCAAAACGCGAGGAATCCACACGAGGTGATTACGGGTAAGCTGATCATAAACTCTTGCGAAGTTTACACCTTGTTAGATACCGGTGCTACCCATTCCTTTATTTCACCTGCTTGTGCTCAACGTTTGAACTTGACTTCTGATAAATTAGACTTTGACTTATCTGTTGAAACTCCGTTAGGAGAAACCTTTGTTACATCTACATTTTACAAATCTTGCTTGATTCAGATTGGTACCCTTACCTTACCTGTTGATCTTATATCTTTGAAAATACTTGCATTTGACGTGATTTTAGGAATTGACTGGTTAACCACTTACCATGCCAAAATTGATTGTTTTCGTAAGGTTGTTAGTTTTCATATTCCTAATCAACCTGTTGTGCGAATCCAAATCACCAAACCACTAAAATCAGTCAATATCATTTCAAGTCATAAAGCTATTCGTTTATTGAAAAACGGATGTCAAGCTTTCTTAGCTCATGTCACTGATCTAAATCAGAATACGTCAGGTTTGAATGATATTTTCGTTGTTAATGAGTTTCCTGATGTATTTCCCGAAGAACTTCCCGGTCTACCCCCAGAACGTGAAGTTGAATTCTTTATTGACCTTGAGCCCGGTACAAAGCCCATTTCTAAAACCCCATATCGAATGGCTCCTATTGAACTTCGGGAGTTAAAGATTCAATTACAAGAGTTGTTAGACATCGGTTTTATTCGTCCTAGTACGTCTCCTTGGGGTGCTCCTGTTTTATTCGTAAAGAAGAAAGACGGGAGTATGCGACTTTGTATTGACTATCGGGAGTTGAACCATGTCACCATCAAGAATAGGTATCCGTTACCTCGTATTGATGACCTGTTCGACCAGTTGCAAGGAGCGCAATTCTTTTCAAAGATCGATCTTCGTTCTGGATATCATCAGTTGAAGATTAAAACTGAGGATATTCCAAAGACTGCTTTCAGAACACGGTACGGGCATTATGAGTTCTTAGTCATGTCTTTTGGATTGACTAATGCTCCTGCTGCTTTCATGGATATGATGAACCGTGTATTTAAGGAGTATTTAGATCAATTCGTTGTTGTCTTTATTGATGACATTCTCATCTATTCTAAAAGCCGTGAAGATCATGAACACCATTTGAAGTTGGTACTTCAAAAGCTTCGTGAGAACAAGCTATATGCTAAGCTGAAGAAATGCGAGTTTTGGCTTGAGGAAGTAGCATTCCTTGGGCACGTGGTATCGAAACGTGGAGTATCTGTGGACCCGGCGAAGATTGAAGCAATACAAAGATGGGAGCAACCTAAGTCGGTGACCGAAGTGCGAAGCTTTCTGGGCTTAGCTGGTTACTATCGGAGGTTCGTAGAGGGATTTTCTCGAATCGCTACTCCATTAACTCAGTTGACTCGGAAAGATACAAAATTCGTTTGGAGCGAGGAATGCGAGAAGAGCTTCCAAGAGCTCAAGAGGAGACTTATTTCGGCACCTGTTCTGACAATACCATCTGGTTCGGATGGATTTGTTATTTACAGCGATGCTTCGGGCAAAGGGTTAGGATGTGTTCTCATGAAACATGGGAAAGTCATAGCCTATGCCTCGCGACAACTCAAAGAATATGAGAGGAATTATCCTACTCATGATCTAGAGTTGGCAGCAGTCGTATTCGCGTTGAAGATCTGGAGACATTACTTGTACGGAGAGAAAGTGGAGATTTATACGGATCATAAGAGCCTTAAATATTTCTTCACTCAGAAGGAACTCAACATGCGGCAACGACATTGGCTTGAGTTGTTGAAAGATTACGATCATACTATCCAATACCATCCTGGAAAAGCGAATGTGGTAGCTGACGCGTTGAGTAGAAGATCATATGTGGGAACGAGTGCGATGATGTCAAGTATGCGCGTAGAACCAGCTTTGATTGATAAAGTTAAAGCTGCTCAAGCTACGGATGCGGAGCTGATGAAGATGAAGAAGAAGGTGCAAGAAGGTGCAATTCCAGAAGCAAGAATCGATGAAGAGGGAATACTTCGAGTCAACTCCAGACTTTGTGTTCCTAACGATTTTGACTTGAAGTATAGAATCATGATGGAGGTACACAACACACCGTTTGCAATCCATCCTGGGAGTACTAAAATGTATCGTGATCTTCGACATACATTTTGGTGGAGTAATATGAAGAGACAGATCGCGGAGTTCATCTCAAGATGTTTAACTTGTCAACGTGTAAAGGCGGAGCATCAAGTGCCGAAGGGTCCATTGCAACCATTGGAGATTCCGAAATGGAAGTGGGAACACATTACGATGGATTTCGTTACGGGTCTTCCCAAGGTTTCTCAAGGCTTAGATGCGATTTGGGTTATTGTTGATAGATTAACCAAGTCTGCTCATTTCTTGCCGATACGAGAGACTTATTCTCTTGAATGTCTTGCTCATATGTACGTGAATGAGATTGTGAGATTGCATGGCATGCCAGTATCCATAGTTTCGTATCGTGATCCCAGATTTACTTCACGATTTTGGATCAGTTTGCAGAAAGCTATGGGCACGAATTTACGATTCAGTTCGGCTTATCATCCTCAAACAGACGGACAATCGGAAAGGACTATCCAAACTCTTGAAGATCTATTGAGACTCTGTGTTCTAGACTTCAAAGGGAGTTGGGATAAGTACTTACCATTGGTGGAATTCTCCTACAACAACAGTTATCAGGCAAGTATAGGCGTAGCTCCATTCGAAGCGTTGTATGGGAGAAAGTGTCGTTCTCCAGTATGTTGGGATGAGGTGGGTGAAGCAACATTGTTGGGACCAGAGTTAGTACGTATGACTACAGAAAAGATCCAAATAATCCGACAACGTATACAGACGGCACAGGATCGACAAAAGAGTTATGCAGATCTTCATCGAAAGGACGTGGAATTTAATGTTGGAGACCATGTGTTATTACGTGTTGCTCCATGGAAAGGACTTACAAGGTTTGGGAAGAGAGGAAAGCTCAACCCACGATTCATTGGTCCATTTGAGATTCTTGACCGAGTAGGAAATGTGGCCTATAGACTTGCTTTACCTCCAAGCATGTCTCGTGTTCATAATGTGTTTCACATATCCGTGTTACGTAAATATGTGAAGGATCCAAACCGCATTATTGAGTTAGAACCAGACGAGATAGCTGAAGATTTAACGTACGAGGAGGTACCTGTCAAGATCTTGGATAGGAAGGAGCATGTCCTACGCTCGAAAATTATACCTCAAGTTAAAGTTTTGTGGAGAAACCATGCAATTGAGGAAATGACCTGGGAGTTGGAATCGGAAATGAAAGCGAGGTATCCTCACCTTTTCGACATACCAGGTACGTACGTCAATTTCGAGGATGAAATTTCATAAGGAGGGGAGGTTGTAAGACCCCAACTTTTATAAATAAAGATTTAATTTTCTTTATATATTATTTCGAAATAGTAAGGTGTTGATTTGATAAATATGAAAGTTATGGGTGAAATGTGCAAACATTTTTAAAATGAGCAAGTGGTTATAAAATATTCTTGTTGTCGGGGAATATTCGTTTGATCGTGGAATATTCTTGTTGTCGGGGAATATTCGTACGACGGCGCAGCTATTTGTGGGCCCCCACAACGGAATAACTGTCGGATATAGAAAGCGACAGAAATAACTTTTTTACAAGATAACGGCGTAGTTGTTACCGTTAGTACTGTTGAAATACCCGGTGGTTAAAATACAGTACGCGGTGTTGCGCAGTAGCACACGGTATTGCACAGTATTTCGAATTATTGAGTCTTACGTGAGAAGGAACCTACTCAATTATTGTTATAGTATTTACTGTTCAATATTTTATATTATTGACTCAATAATTGCTACGTTGATATTTTATATTATTGACTCAATAATTGCTGCATTGATATTTTATTGACTCAATAATTGCTACGTTGCTATTTTTTTATGATTGATTCAATAATGGCTACAGTTGATATTTTGTAGTATTGATTCAATAATTGTCGTTGCACAGTATTTCACGTTATCAACTCAATAATTCATATTATTTGAATAATATTATTAGATAGCATTATTGACAATGTCTAAGGAAGTTCTGTCTAGGAGGGGTTATTTAATTGCGCGCCAGTAGGGAGAAGTCCTTATCGGAAGGCCCCCTCTTTCCTGGGAACGACCTGGTTGTTAATATTGTAGTTCTATAATATTATTTGTGAATAATTAATTATTGATTTATATGATAAGGAAATATTTATTTTGTGGATATTAAAGAAGGAATTAGTGCTGATGTGTTTTTATCAGTATTTTGGTGTGGGAAATCATCTGTTTATGGATTTCGGATAATTTATGTTTGGAATTTGGAAAAACTTTCTTCTGCAAAGTTGTAGAGAATTAAATTTCCTATGGAAGGACATAGAATTTGTATTTTTCTGACAAAGGGGCTATTTGTTATGAATTATTGAAGTTTCGAAAAATAAATATTTTTTAAATAAAATGGTGGGCCCCACTTTTGTTGTTGAAAAATCTGAAATTTTTAGCCGCCAGGCGGCGGAAATTTTTTTTAAAAATATATTATTTTATTATTTTAGTCTCCTTTGGCATCCTAAGCTTTTTCTATAAATAGGGTGCTTAGGTTAGAATTGAAAATCACACCAGAATCAGAAGTTTTCTCTCTCTATAATATCGAGCGTATTTTTGTGAGTATTTCAATACTTTGAGTATTACTATTTAGTACAAGCTTCCGTCGGTATTATATCCGATATTCCAGTCAGAGATACTGTTCTTTTGATGTAAGGAATGTTATTTCTTTCGTAAATGATGTTATTCTTCTCAATATCATTATACAAAAATATTGTCATGGATTTTATGTTGAAATTCTTACTTTTTCCGTCGGGGTTACTATTCACGTATACGGCACTATTCACGGGAAAATTTATTTTTCTTCTATTTGTCCAAATTGTCTGTTAAGATTACTATCTTTGATTGTATCCAAGTTTTGGGCTTTATTCTTGAATTTTGCTCCACAAAGTATTATTATGGATTATTCTTGAATTTGGATAAACTAAATGACGAATCCCTAATCTTTGTCTTTTATCTCACTGGATTCGTTCTTTAAAATATTTTTCATCATCCTCAGTCCTAAAAGGTGATGTAACTGAATATCTTTGGCCTGTAGAGCAAAGATGAATGATTACCTGATGAATATCTTTGGCCGTAGTGCAAAGATGACAGGTGTTGAGATGAACATGACCACTGATGATACAAATGAATATCTTTGGCCTGTAGTGCAAAGATGAATATTGACTCGAGATGTATATTGATTGATGTTACAGGGATAAAATATTGATGATGGACTTTTAAATCATAGAAGATAGTAGACTTCATTCTCTGCTTAACTCTTCTAATGATTTGTTATTTCCGCTGCGAATATTGATCTAAGATTGGTTGTCCATTATATTTTATCTAATTTATTGAAGGCTAACGATGATTTATTTTCCATTATCTTAGTCATAATATTCTTTACTGAGCTAGTTGTGCTCACCCTTTTCATCTATTGTCCTCTTCAGGAAATGAGAATGTTGCGGGAACTAGTCGGGGGACAGAGTGATGGTCCGAGTTAGAGCAGTAGTAGTCCTCACTATTTCTGATAAATAGTGTGATAATAATTGTAATGAGGACTTAGTTTGAATCTTAATATTTTCTACATATTTGTATTGACACTCACAGTTGTGTGGTCGTATTTTGCACGACCGTATGATATAAAGTTTGTATTTGAATTCTGTACCATGTATTTGGCGACTCAGAATGGGTTGGGTTGAATGGACCTATTCTGGGGGCATCACAGTTGGTATCAGAGCTTAGGGATATGATCTCTGACGGAGATCGGGGAATAGAACTAGGAGGGGAGAGACGAGTAAATCCTTCGCTAGTGTGTCCTACCTAAGCTTATGTGGTATTTAATTGGTCAGTCGGAGCATAGGGTTAATATGTGATATGTTGACTTGTTTAATTAACCCTTGTTTTATGGCAGTATTTGAGAATGGCAGCTGAGAACGTTAACAACGAAGTGAATGAGACCGTGGAGACACCTTTAATCGTTAACCAGGAGAACGTGCAACAAGAAGGCAATGTTCATCCTGAAAATAACGCTGGTCAGACGATAAACGATGAGATGTTTAGAAGTTTTTTGCAGTTCATGCAAAATCAGACGAGGGAGACTCGTGTGCAACATACAGGTGGAGATAATAACAACACGCGAGCTGTCACTGCCAAGCAGTTCAAAGAATTGGGAGCACCAGAGTTTCTGGGAAAGCCAGATCCGATCAAGGCGGAGACGTGGATTAAACAAATTACCAAGATATTTGATGTCTTGGGATGTACAGAGGAACAGAAGGTTCCATTCGCCACGTTTATGTTCCGTGGAGAGGCAGATTACTGGTGGGAATCCGTGAAGCGTACCCAGCCTGCCGCACTCCAGATGTCTTGGGAAGCGTTCCAGAAACTGTTTAATGACAAGTACTTTCCTGAAAGTATTCGTCATATAAAGGAAGTAGAGTTTATCAGACTCGAGCAAAACAACATGACGGTATCCCAGTACGAGGCTAAGTTCGCGGAGCTGTCCAGGTTTGCACCTCATTTGGTGGAGAATGAGGAACGTATGACGCGGATGTTTCTAAGAGGTTTGAAACCCGAAATACGTCAATACCTCATTTCTCATAAATTTTCTTTATATTCGGATGTAGTAAACAGGGCCCAGTTATTAGAACGAGATAATGATTATGTTCAACCGAGGGACCACAACCAAGGTCGTACCGGTGGCAGCAGTCATCGGAGCAATGACAACCAACGAGGAGGAAAGTATGACAGAAGCGGTAACCACTCCGGTGGTTATCGTGGCCATGATAGTAGAAGAAGCGAATCGGGAGGAGATTACAAAAAGAGAAGGTATAACAATGAGAACGCGAAGATGTCAACATCAGCACCAGCATCAACTGTTTCGAGGGGAGGAGAACGACCACCGGTCGTATGCTATAAATGCGGGAAAGAGGGACATATCAGCCCAAACTGCCCACAACAATTCAAAGGATGCTATAACTGTGGAAAAGAAGGACATATAGCTCGAGATTGTCCTGTTGTGAAACCAAATTCAGCGGGGGTGGTGATTCCAAAGGCGGTTGCAGACAAGTCAAAGTCGGTGATTCCTGGAAGAGCGTTTATCGTGACAGCCCAAAACGCGAGGAATCCACACGAGGTGATTACGGGTAAGCTGATCATAAACTCTTGCGAAGTTTACACCTTGTTAGATACCGGTGCTACCCATTCCTTTATTTCACCTGCTTGTGCTCAACGTTTGAACTTGACTTCTGATAAATTAGACTTTGACTTATCTGTTGAAACTCCGTTAGGAGAAACCTTTGTTACATCTACATTTTACAAATCTTGCTTGATTCAGATTGATACCCTTACCTTACCTGTTGATCTTATATCTTTGAAAATACTTGCATTTGACGTGATTTTAGGAATTGACTGGTTAACCACTTACCATGCCAAAATTGATTGTTTTCGTAAGGTTGTTAGTTTTCATATTCCTAATCAACCTGTTGTGCGAATCCAAATCACCAAACCACTAAAATCAGTCAATATCATTTCAAGTCATAAAGCTATTCGTTTATTGAAAAACGGATGTCAAGCTTTCTTAGCTCATGTCACTGATCTAAATCAGAATACGTCAGGTTTGAATGATATTTTCGTTGTTAATGAGTTTCCTGATGTATTTCCCGAAGAACTTCCCGGTCTACCCCCAGAACGTGAAGTTGAATTCTTTATTGACCTTGAGCCCGGTACAAAGCCCATTTCTAAAACCCCATATCGAATGGCTCCTATTGAACTTCGGGAGTTAAAGATTCAATTACAAGAGTTGTTAGACATCGGTTTTATTCGTCCTAGTACGTCTCCTTGGGGTGCTCCTGTTTTATTCGTAAAGAAGAAAGACGGGAGTATGCGACTTTGTATTGACTATCGGGAGTTGAACCATGTCACCATCAAGAATAGGTATCCGTTACCTCGTATTGATGACCTGTTCGACCAGTTGCAAGGAGCGCAATTCTTTTCAAAGATCGATCTTCGTTCTGGATATCATCAGTTGAAGATTAAAACTGAGGATATTCCAAAGACTGCTTTCAGAACACGGTACGGGCATTATGAGTTCTTAGTCATGTCTTTTGGATTGACTAATGCTCCTGCTGCTTTCATGGATATGATGAACCGTGTATTTAAGGAGTATTTAGATCAATTCGTTGTTGTCTTTATTGATGACATTCTCATCTATTCTAAAAGCCGTGAAGATCATGAACACCATTTGAAGTTGGTACTTCAAAAGCTTCGTGAGAACAAGCTATATGCTAAGCTGAAGAAATGCGAGTTTTGGCTTGAGGAAGTAGCATTCCTTGGGCACGTGGTATCGAAACGTGGAGTATCTGTGGACCCGGCGAAGATTGAAGCAATACAAAGATGGGAGCAACCTAAGTCGGTGACCGAAGTGCGAAGCTTTCTGGGCTTAGCTGGTTACTATCGGAGGTTCGTAGAGGGATTTTCTCGAATCGCTACTCCATTAACTCAGTTGACTCGGAAAGATACAAAATTCGTTTGGAGCGAGGAATGCGAGAAGAGCTTCCAAGAGCTCAAGAGGAGACTTATTTCGGCACCTGTTCTGACAATACCATCTGGTTCGGATGGATTTGTTATTTACAGCGATGCTTCGGGCAAAGGGTTAGGATGTGTTCTCATGAAACATGGGAAAGTCATAGCCTATGCCTCGCGACAACTCAAAGAATATGAGAGGAATTATCCTACTCATGATCTAGAGTTGGCAGCAGTCGTATTCGCGTTGAAGATCTGGAGACATTACTTGTACGGAGAGAAAGTGGAGATTTATACGGATCATAAGAGCCTTAAATATTTCTTCACTCAGAAGGAACTCAACATGCGGCAACGACGTTGGCTTGAGTTGTTGAAAGATTACGATCATACTATCCAATACCATCCTGGAAAAGCGAATGTGGTAGCTGACGCGTTGAGTAGAAGATCATATGTGGGAACGAGTGCGATGATGTCAAGTATGCGCGTAGAACCAGCTTTGATTGATAAAGTTAAAGCTGCTCAAGCTACGGATGCGGAGCTGATGAAGATGAAGAAGAAGGTGCAAGAAGGTGCAATTCCAGAAGCAAGAATCGATGAAGAGGGAATACTTCGAGTCAACTCCAGACTTTGTGTTCCTAACGATTTTGACTTGAAGTATAGAATCATGATGGAGGCACACAACACACCGTTTGCAATCCATCCTGGGAGTACTAAAATGTATCGTGATCTTCGACATACATTTTGGTGGAGTAATATGAAGAGACAGATCGCGGAGTTCATCTCAAGATGTTTAACTTGTCAACGTGTAAAGGCGGAGCATCAAGTGCCGAAGGGTCCATTGCAACCATTGGAGATTCCGAAATGGAAGTGGGAACACATTACGATGGATTTCGTTACGGGTCTTCCCAAGGTTTCTCAAGGCTTAGATGCGATTTGGGTTATTGTTGATAGATTAACCAAGTCTGCTCATTTCTTGCCGATACGAGAGACTTATTCTCTTGAATGTCTTGCTCATATGTACGTGAATGAGATTGTGAGATTGCATGGCATGCCAGTATCCATAGTTTCGTATCGTGATCCCAGATTTACTTCACGATTTTGGATCAGTTTGCAGAAAGCTATGGGCACGAATTTACGATTCAGTTCGGCTTATCATCCTCAAACAGACGGACAATCGGAAAGGACTATCCAAACTCTTGAAGATCTATTGAGACTCTGTGTTCTAGACTTCAAAGGGAGTTGGGATAAGTACTTACCATTGGTGGAATTCTCCTACAACAACAGTTATCAGGCAAGTATAGGCGTAGCTCCATTCGAAGCGTTGTATGGGAGAAAGTGTCGTTCTCCAGTATGTTGGGATGAGGTGGGTGAAGCAACATTGTTGGGACCAGAGTTAGTACGTATGACTACAGAAAAGATCCAAATAATCCGACAACGTATACAGACGGCACAGGATCGACAAAAGAGTTATGCAGATCTTCATCGAAAGGACGTGGAATTTAATGTTGGAGACCATGTGTTATTACGTGTTGCTCCATGGCAAGGACTTACAAGGTTTGGGAAGAGAGGAAAGCTCAACCCACGATTCATTGGTCCATTTGAGATTCTTGACCGAGTAGGAAATGTGGCCTATAGACTTGCTTTACCTCCAAGCATGTCTCGTGTTCATAATGTGTTTCACATATCCGTGTTACGTAAATATGTGAAGGATCCAAACCGCATTATTGAGTTAGAACCAGACGAGATAGCTGAAGATTTAACGTACGAGGAGGTACCTGTCAAGATCTTGGATAGGAAGGAGCATGTCCTACGCTCGAAAATTATACCTCAAGTTAAAGTTTTGTGGAGAAACCATGCAATTGAGGAAATGACCTGGGAGTTGGAATCGGAAATGAAAGCGAGGTATCCTCACCTTTTCGACATACCAGGTACGTACGTCAATTTCGAGGATGAAATTTCATAAGGAGGGGAGGTTGTAAGACCCCAACTTTTATAAATAAAGATTTAATTTTCTTTATATATTATTTCGAAATAGTAAGGTGTTGATTTGATAAATATGAAAGTTATGGGTGAAATGTGCAAACATTTTTAAAATGAGCAAGTGGTTATAAAATATTCTTGTTGTCGGGGAATATTCGTTTGATCGTGGAATATTCTTGTTGTCGGGGAATATTCGTACGACGGCGCAGCTATTTGTGGGCCCCCACAACGGAATAACTGTCGGATATAGAAAGCGACAGAAATAACTTTTTTACAAGATAACGGCGTAGTTGTTACCGTTAGTACTGTTGAAATACCCGGTGGTTAAAATACAGTACGCGGTGTTGCGCAGTAGCACACGGTATTGCACAGTATTTCGAATTATTGAGTCTTACGTGAGAAGGAACCTACTCAATTATTGTTATAGTATTTACTGTTCAATATTTTATATTATTGACTCAATAATTGCTACGTTGATATTTTATATTATTGACTCAATAATTGCTGCATTGATATTTTATTGACTCAATAATTGCTACGTTGCTATTTTTTTATGATTGATTCAATAATGGCTACAGTTGATATTTTGTAGTATTGATTCAATAATTGTCGTTGCACAGTATTTCACGTTATCAACTCAATAATTCATATTATTTGAATAATATTATTAGATAGCATTATTGACAATGTCTAAGGAAGTTCTGTCTAGGAGGGGTTATTTAATTGCGCGCCAGTAGGGAGAAGTCCTTATCGGAAGGCCCCCTCTTTCCTGGGAACGACCTGGTTGTTAATATTGTAGTTCTATAATATTATTTGTGAATAATTAATTATTGATTTATATGATAAGGAAATATTTATTTTGTGGATATTAAAGAAGGAATTAGTGCTGATGTGTTTTTATCAGTATTTTGGTGTGGGAAATCATCTGTTCATGGATTTCGGATAATTTATGTTTGGAATTTGGAAAAACTTTCTTCTGCAAAGTTGTAGAGAATTAAATTTCCTATGGAAGGACATAGAATTTGTATTTTTCTGACAAAGGGGCTATTTGTTATGAATTATTGAAGTTTCGAAAAATAAATATTTTTTAAATAAAATGGTGGGCCCCACTTTTGTTGTTGAAAAATCTGAAATTTTTAGCCGCCAGGCGGCGGAAATTTTTTTTAAAAATATATTATTTTATTATTTTAGTCTCCTTTGGCATCCTAAGCTTTTTCTATAAATAGGGTGCTTAGGTTAGAATTGAAAATCACACCAGAATCAGAAGTTTTCTCTCTCTATAATATCGAGCGTATTTTTGTGAGTATTTCAATACTTTGAGTATTACTATTTAGTACAAGCTTCCGTCGGTATTATATCCGATATTCCAGTCAGAGATACTGTTCTTTTGATGTAAGGAATGTTATTTCTTTCGTAAATGATGTTATTCTTCTCAATATCATTATACAAAAATATTGTCATGGATTTTATGTTGAAATTCTTACTTTTTCCGTCGGGGTTACTATTCACGTATACGGCACTATTCACGGGAAAATTTATTTTTCTTCTATTTGTCCAAATTGTCTGTTAAGATTACTATCTTTGATTGTATCCAAGTTTTGGGCTTTATTCTTGAATTTTGCTCCACAAAGTATTATTATGGATTATTCTTGAATTTGGATAAACTAAATGACGAATCCCTAATCTTTGTCTTTTATCTCACTAGATTCGTTCTTTAAAATATTTTTCATCATCCTCAGTCCTAAAAGGTGATGTAACTGAATATCTTTGGCCTGTAGAGCAAAGATGAATGATTACCTGATGAATATCTTTGGCCGTAGTGCAAAGATGACAGGTGTTGAGATGAACATGACCACTGATGATACAAATGAATATCTTTGGCCTGTAGTGCAAAGATGAATATTGACTCGAGATGTATATTGATTGATGTTACAGGGATAAAATATTGATGATGGACTTTTAAATCATAGAAGATAGTAGACTTCATTCTCTGCTTAACTCTTCTAATGATTTGTTATTTCCGCTGCGAATATTGATCTAAGATTGGTTGTCCATTACATTTTATCTAATTTATTGAAGGCTAACGATGATTTATTTTCCATTATCTTAGTCATAATATTGTTTACTGAGCTAGTTGAGCTCACCCTTTTCATCTGTTGTCCTCTTCAGGAAATGAGAATGTTGCGGGAACTAGTCGGGGGACAGAGTGATGGTCCGAGTTAGAGCAGTAGTAGTCCTCACTATTTCTGATAAATAGTGTGATAATAATTGTAATGAGGACTTAGTTTGAATCTTAATATTTTCTACATATTTGTATCGACACTCACAGTTGTGTGGTCGTATTTTGCACGACCGTATGATATAAAGTTTGTATTCGAATTCTGTACCATGTATTTGGCGACTCAGAATGGGTTGGGTTGAATGGACCTATTCTGGGGGCGTCACACTAGACATCTCAGAAGGCCTACACCTGGGTCTCTTTTATAGAGAGCATCTCCACTTAGGTAGAAATTCATGGTCATTTTTTGTATTCGCTTCTTCGCTGCCTGACTCATCCTTTCAGGGTTGACTTGATCTCGCAAATATTCTTTAATATGGTGGTACCAAGGTGGTCCCGCATGTGCTATCTCATCTGATATTTCCCCTATATTATTTCCATATGACGGTGTATTCTGCACAATGAAAGGGATGACAGGCATTCCCTTTCTTGCTGACAGGTTCACCAGTGAAGCTAATGTGGCCAATACATCAGCAAAATCATTTCGGTTCCGGGGGATATGCATGAAGGCAATGTCTTCAAATTCCCCTGCCAATCTGAGAACATGTCAATGATAAGGCAGTAGATGCAGTTCCTTGGTGGTGTATGCCCCAATAAACTGTCTGATGACTAACTCCGAATCTCCAAACACCGCTAAACATTTTACTCCAAAATATATTTTCCAAAATTGACCTTGATCCTCCTTATTGATCAGTTGAACAGTCAACACTTCCTCCTTCGGGAAATATGTTTCCAGAGGCTCAAAACCCTCTGCTGGTGCAGCCGACAGGTGATTCGCAATCCCTTGCCCTTTAATGGACTTTTGGGTTACATAGATGATGTCGAACTGTTGAAGGATTAACTGCCACTTGGATAAACGACAGTTCAAAATCGGCTTGCTGAAGATGTATTTCAAAGGATCCATCCTAGATATGAGATAAGTGGTATGGCCGTGTAGGTAATGTTGTAACCTCGTGGCTGCCCAAGCTAATGCACAACTAGGTTCTTTCTATCAGGGTATATTTCTGTTCTCCGGTACTGAAGCATTTACTGAGATAATAGATTGCTCTTTCTTTCCCCGTGTCATCCTTCTACCCTAGTAGGCAACCCATAGCATTGGAGTTGACCGAGGTATATATGAACAACGGAATTCCATCCCTCGGGGGAACCAAAATAGGTGCTTCAATCAACCTCTTCTGGATGGTGTGGAAAGCTTTTCGGCAGTCTTCATTCCATTTCCCGGAAGAGTTCTTCCTTAACAGTTTAAAAATGGGTTCACAGGTTGCTGTTACTTGCGATATGAACCGACTGATGAAGTTTATTATTCCCAGGAAACCTCGGATTTCCTTCTCGGTTTTTGGCTCAGGTATTTCTGTGGTGGCTTTGATTTTGGCAGGATCCAACTCAATGGCTTGGTTGCTCACGAGAAATCCCAGTAATTTGCCGGATTTCACACCAAAATCACATTTCGCAGGGTTTAACTTCAAATTGAACTTATGAAGTCGTCCAAACAACTTCCGAAGATGGGTGGTCATCAGCCTGTCGGGACTTTACGATGATATCATCCACATACACTTCGATTCTTTGTGTATCATGTCGTGGAATAAGGTCATCATGGCCCTTTGATAAGTAGCACTAGCGTTGGTAAGGCGAAAAGCTAGTCTTCGATAACAAAAGGTTCCCCAAGGGGTAATGAATGCGGTCTTTTCCTTGTCTTCTTTAACAACCATGATCTTGTGATATCCGGCAAAGTAATCAGCGAAAGAATACATCTCGAACTAGGCAGTGTTGTCGATTAATACACGAATGAACGGCACTGGGAAGTCATCTTTAAGGCTGGCTTGGTTAAGATCTCTATAATCTACACATACTCGCACCTTTCCCCCAGATTTTGGCACTGGGACTACGTTGGACAACCATTCAAGGTACGTTAACACCATAATGATTCCTGCTTTGAACTGTTTGATAATTTCTTCTTTGACCTTTAGGCTCCATTTTGGTTTCAACCGTCTTAGTTTTTGCTTGACTGGTTTGAACCCTTCTTTAATTTGTAGTCGATGGACAACTATATCGGTGGATAGACCTATCATGTTTTCATGAGACCAGGCAAACACATCCTTGAATTGGGTTAAGAGTTATATTAGTTATTTTTCTTGGTTAGAGGGAAGGTTGGTCCCTATCTATATCTCTTGGAGATGGTCAGGGGTTTCGATATTTATGGTGGTGGTTTGATCAAGGTTGGGTTTAGTTTTATCTTCGACCCATGCTTTGATTTCCTCGGGCACCTCGTCGTCATCCCCTTCCTCTTGCTCGACTCCCATCAAGTCAAAGTCCAATTCTATATCGAAATCGTAATCATTACTCAAATTTGGCAAGTCATGGACGTGGCTAAAAGTACGCAAATTTGGAAACCTGAGACAAAAACTTGATTGCTAAATATATACAAGTAGTCATCAATTACAAAAAGATTCATCAGTTAATATGACAACAAGCAATAACAAGCTACAGTTGAAATAAAATAGATATAAATATAGATAAGGGTAGAGCTTCCTGTCAGCGGTCACTTCCTGGTTTTTACCCTTTTCGAACGATTTGTGGGGTGATCGTCCAATTGCTGGTCATGAGATCCTGGAAAGTCGCTAAGATAGACGCGCTACTGGAGTCATTGGCGTCTTCCAGGATGGCCATAACTGGTTTAGAACTGGTCCTTGGATCGTTGTTTGGGATGTTTACATTTCCCTAGTTAAGGACCTGGAGGATTGGTTGATCACTTGACAGATCTGCCCCGCTGGACTTCTTTAGGTCCTCTTTAGAAAGGCAAAAACTGCTCATAATTTGCAACTGAATCTCCTCCAGAAACTTCTTGTCTTTAGCCTTTCGGGACACATCTTTGAGAGGCTTTTCATCCCCAACATGCTGATGTCTGCTCTGATTGACTTTAGGAATCAGAAGACTTGAGATAACGACACGGATCTTCTTTAATAGCTCTTTAAATCCGGTTTCACTGAGGTTTGGCTTGATGTGAATCAGCTGATTAACTGGTTTGTGCTTGTGAGGATTCTGATGTTTGGATACACCAGAATATCCTAATCTAGCCTTTCGCAACTGCGTGGGTATACAGATTAGGTTCCTGATTCCTTGGCCATTTCTCCCCAATCCTCGGCCTAGTCGATGACCTCGGGAAAGCATCTCTTGGCCAACTGCCATCACCTCTAGAGATATCCTGGGAATTAAGACCGGCGCCCCCACAGAGTTATATCGCGGATTACTTATTTCAAAGGCTTGAAAACTGGCGGGCTCGACACCTTCATTCACGCCGATCAGGGGCATATCTCCCAGATCATGAATAGGATAATCAGGTTCTTCATTGACAGTCACCAGATTGCCTTTGATGATATATTTTAGTTGTTGATGAAGAGTTGAAGGGACCGCGCCAACCATATGGATCCATAGTCGTCAAAACAACAGATTATACCAGGTAGTGATCCTCAGGATTTGGAAAGGTATGTTGAAAGTGAAAGGGCCAATTTCCATAGGAAGTTCAATCTCCCCCATGGTATCCCTTCTTGATCCATCGAAAGCTCGCACCACCACATGGCTTTCCCGAATCTGGTTTGGGTTGATCTTCATCTTTTCCAGAGTATTCTGCGGACAGATGTTTAAGGACGATCCTCCATCGATTAGTATGCCACCTACCACATATCCTGATGAAACGACAGCGATATATAATGGTTTGTGATGCCCAGTTCCTTTAGCGGGTATATCGTCGTCAGTGAATGATATCACATTACTGTCCAGTACATGGCTGATCAGGTGCTGAAATTTCACAGTATCGATAGTCTTGGGTAAATGTGCTTCCTCTAATACTTGGATCAGAATTTGACGATGGTCGTCAGAATCTAATACCAAATCCAGGATGGAGATTTGATGGGGTTCAGCTTCCAACTGCTTCACCGTGCTTGATTCGTCGTGCCCCATCTTATCAAAAAAATCAGCGATCTTTCCAGTCGATACATTCCCCAATGCTTTGGTCACCAGCTTCGTCAAATGCCCTGGGAGGTAAAATGGATTTTCCCTAGGTATGATGGCGGTACAGTCAGGTGCCAATTTTATACCTTCTTCAAAATTCCACGGTACCTTCTTCAGGCTAAGAATTGCGAGTTGCGGCCAAGGAGCCAACATCAGGGGTTTCGGCGCTGGTATCTTGAGAGTGGCTTTGTTTCTCTGCTTAGATATTCCTTTGATGGTTATGAGACCGCCAGACGTTCCTTCCATGCAAAGGACAACTGCTACCATACCCTCCAAATTCCTCGGTCCTCGAGGGTAGTTTATCTCTTCCTCAGAGAAGATCTTAGCTTTGTTCATTAATTCCAATTCTCCTAATTCAATCAAGTTCTAGATTAAATGTCACAGGTCCCAACATTCCTTTGTGGCATGTCCAGGAACATTTGAATGGTAGAGGAAAGATCTGGAAGGATCGAAACACTTTGATCGCGGATCTGGGGGTGGCAGAAATTCTGTGATCTTCCCCTCCCCGATCAAGGTGCAGAGAATTTCCTCCCTGGATTGTCTCAAAGGGGTGAATTTCCGTTTGGAGGCAAATTCTCGTCGGCTCTACAGTTTAGCTTCTCGGGCCATCTTTTCGGTTCATTTGTTCTGCTCCTGGTAGCGAAACTGATCCCTTCTGGAGGTTGAAACATCTTGGACAGATATGGGGTCAGTTGGCCTTGGTAAGACCTGGTCTATTAGCTGTCGAGTCAACTGTTGTTTGTATACAACCAATTCTGCCAACTATCCACTTGCGCCTTGATGGACGCCAAGTTTTGTTCTACCCCATACTTTTCTTTAGCGTATCCCTAAATTGCAGGGTCATGTGCAGAGGGTAACTCTCCCATCTTCCTCAGGTATTTACGGTTTTCCCTGCTTCCGACACTGATCATATTAACTCCTTCCTCCGTATGCTGAGGCAGAGGGTTGTTATTGACATTCAGCTGCTCGAGCGCTTTGACTATAATCTCCCTGCTGTCAATCAAATTTTGAATTTTGTGCTTTAACGTCCAACATTCTTGAGTATCGTGCCCCGGTGAGTTGGAATGGTAGGCACATTTCTTGCTGGAATCGAATTTCCTTCTGTTTGGATTAGAAGGTGGAGAGAGCTCAACGATCTTCTTCTGGGCGATCAGTAGTGCTAATATATTTTCCAAGGAGTCCCCTAAAGGGGTGAATATCCTTCTTCTCTTGTTTTCCCCAACTTTCACTGCTATATAATTTCAAGAATTCGCAAGTTGAGAGTTCTGCCTCTGGATAGGCGAGTTATAGCTCTTGTTAGCAGATTTTCCCTGCAATATTAAAGAGACAACTTCTTTCTAACTCTTCAATACTCTTTTGGTAGCGCTTGCATAATTTCCCGATTGTATGTGCTCGGCCACAGCTTCTAAAGTAGTGAGATCCTTAATTTTTCCAGACTTCAAACCCATTTTAGCCATTTCCCCTTGTTTAATCATTTCAGAGAAGGATTTTCTTAACCCGACAAGGACTCTCTCATAAAAATAGGCTTCTTGTATATCAATGAAGGTTGTCACCATCTCACCCTCATCCATTGGTGGGTTGACTTGGGCCGCCATTCGCCTCCACCGCTGTGCATATTCTCTGAACGATTCATTGCTTAGTTTTTTGACTTTGGTAACCTGATAACGATCAGGTGCCATATGGGATTGGAAACTATATCGGTTGAGGAAAAGCATGGACTAAATCTTCCCAACCTCGAACTTTGGAATTGTCTATCCGCGCGTACCACATTCGGGCTTCACTGGTAAGGCTCTTCTGAAATAGTTGCATCCTGAGGTTTTCATCCTCGGCGTAAGTTCCAAGCTCACCTATATAGACTTTCAAGTAAGTGTATGGGTCTCCCAGTCTGTTATATTTCTCAAACTCGGGGACTTAAAACTTATCCGGGTATCTCGCCTTTAGGAAAATAGACAAATTCGCCTTTACGCTCCCGTGGGATCCTGTCCCTTTCATAAACCGGATAGCGTCCTCCATTTGTCTAAATTTCTTCCAAATGTCTCCAGTGTCTTTGTCCTCCCGGAGGTCTATGATTTCCCGTGTCATCTTCTAGATCGGGGCGTCCTTGGGTACTTCAACATCGAGGGGAGATATAGGCGTGGACATTTGGGTATCATATTCCTTCTCGGGTATTTTCATGTCTCCTTGCACAGAGGATTCAGTCAGACTCTTGTGCTTAGATTCCTGAGATAATTTGCACTGTTCTTTTAACAGGGTCGTAATTTCGGCCATCTGCTTCTTAAACTCCTCGAATTCATCTCGAGATACAAGGGTATGTTCAGATGAACTTCTTTCAGCCATCTTTAACGGTGGTGAACGGGCCTTCTTAGCTCGAAATCGGGTTCTAGGACCAATATGCACAAAACCGATATCTAGTTTAGACTGGATATTGGTGGACAGGGATGCATGATATGCTATGCATCAGTTTAATGCTTTTTAATCTTTTCCTACAACACAACGGGTTAGTCAAATTAATGACAGGATATGAAAGGTATATGTATGACAATTCAAGATGACAGGTCATTTATATACGCGGAAGAGTAAATAAGGTATGTAGAAGCACACCGCGCGTTTGGTTTATCAGAGGCTGACCTATCTTAGGGTTACTCTCACGGGCTGTTTCAAATTGGTTCCCAGATCTTTGCAATTTACTTGATGAAAACATCCATTTTTCAATTAGAACAAATCTGAGTGGTACCTTTCCTGAGCCTCACAATGGAAACAACTAGAGGAGTCCAGTAATAAACAACCGACGGGATTGCCTCCTAATGGAGGTACCACACAACATACATTCACATGCATTCACGTCCTCACCGCATATAATATGATGACATTGTGCGAAGCACTAATATATTATGTGAAGCACTAATACAAGAATGCTTAAAGATCGAGACATTTATCACACACAAAGATCATCCACACAAGATGCATATGCAGAATGAAATCAAAAAGTTTAATCGCGGCTTAAGCCCTCCTTGATCCCCAAAGGAGTCGCCACCTGTCGACGCCGAAAAAAAGTCTCGCTCCTTTTTTTTGAAGGAGAGGTCTTTTCTTTTTGGTTTTGTTTCCCTTCCTCTCTTATCCGGGGGAAAAAGAGAGGAATGCCCATATTCCCTAATTTGATATTATTCTACCCTTTCGCTTTCGCTATGTCTTTGGGGATTCCGTTTAAAGGGTGAATTTTTAGGAAATTGGTACCGACATAAGTGTCGACGATTTTGAAAAGATTGATTTTATTTTGATGATTGGACCTAATGAGACAGAGTCGCCAGTTGGTATGTTTTAAATGGATATACCAACTCATCCTAGTTTTAATGGTTGTTCGCAAGATGGTCCAATGTGTGACTCCAAAAGCTTGGTCTTGAAACCCGAGATTTGTGGAATCTGAGGGCTAAGTTAAGCGGGGGGGGAGGTGTTATGTACCCCCCCCCCCGACTCTCGTGCAAGCACGGTACTGCATCTTTTTTATTTTCTATGCATAAAGTGTGTATGTGTGTGTGTGTGTTTTTTTTTATTTTGAAAGATTTATTAGATTTTTCTAAGTCTTTATTTTGGGTGACTTGAAAGTAGTGATGTACCTCTTTTGCACCTAGGTATGAAGGATTTGATTTGACAAAAAGTTTATTTTTAACAAGATGTATAAATTAAAATGATGTTTTGGAAAATAAGGTTTTCAAATCCTTTGCCCGACTAGGAATCGAGGACTTCGATACTTCCTTTTATTCTTTACGTTTATTACGTGATCTATCCCGAATCGTTTTATTATGATTGAAAGCTCTTTATGGTTTTATTAGAAATCATTTTGATGATATACATGCAAAAGCATTAAAAAAGGGTCAGATCATCATCGGGCATGTAAGCCATCTCAATGAATCGAGCTCCCGCAATCAAGGTTTACACTATCACGGGATCTTGAATCCAACTTCTCAGGACTAACCCCTCGAGCTCATTTTCAAGATCCAAATATTACATATACAACGATATTTACGCTATTAAAACATTACAACATAAAAAACCGATCCATCGTGGGAATCAAGTCGGATCCATTTGGGGATCTCAACATCGGGATTCCTATGCTCACATTAGTTATGCGAGATTAAATATATACAATGCCCTCGACTTTGATATTAGGTGATTTCATCAGTTAAAATCACTATTTTAAGCCATTTCGGACCCCTTTCGCCTCTAAATATAGATTTAGGGTTATACAGGATAATCGGGACCATTCAAACCAATAAATCCATAGATCTACTATGAATCTAAGCCACTCTAGCCCATGGGTTAAAGCTTCATGCTTAATAACCTTTCAAAGGCTAGATTTGGCTTAAATCTAAGTAGATCTAGCCACCGTGGTCGATTTACAATGTAATAAGCACAATATAACCGATAGAAACGTAATATCTACCAACTATTATATGATATGCTTATAATACGACAAGTTTAACTATATTCAAACAAGATATATCATTAATCTAGTATTTAAACAATATTTACAAAGAACGAAGCTAGAAAGTGCGTTGTCTCACCTTGGGGGACGCGTGAACAAGCGTTTTAACTCCCGTGGCAAATGTGGAACACTCCCGGGGCTTCAAATAGATACTAAATGAGATGATTAAGCTTCAAGTTGGTGTTCTTGAGTTCCACCCGAGCCTCTTTCTCTCTCTAGAATGTCATTTCTCTCTCTAAAAATATTATCTCTCCCTTTACAAATGAGTTAATGTGGGTGTACTAATCTGCCTGAGCCAGCCGCATACATACATGCGGCTAGCCGCATGTATGGCTGTGTCTAGGCCAGGTTGGCCACACAATCTTGGCAGGTGTTCCTTCGATCCTGATTCGGCAGAAGTTGACCTCCGTCGCTCGACCATTCGGACAGTCTTTGATGAACGCAGCGGGAAAAGATCGAGTCTGACTGAATTAGGGTTCGGGAAGTCAATACTCGTGGTCGAGATATATCCTCAAGGTCCAGATATCAGTTGCTGGCTTATCTTCGATGGCACGTTGTTCGAGGTTTGCTAAGATGGTTTTCGGTGATCACTGTCTCAGCTCGTCGATCCTTGCTTGGTTCGCGATATGTTCAAACATCGTTGGTCCTTTGCATCACTCCCGGGGTTGTCTCCGAGATGATCTAGTTCTTTTGCCCTACCTCAGGGTTGTCTCCAAGGTAAAGCTACACTTTTGTCCTCCTGCAAGGTTAGTACAAAGAAAGCAAAATTTTGAGTGTTTACACTGGTTTGACAGCAGCTTTGGTCAGTGACCCCCTAGCACTTCTACCACTGTGGATCCATCTCTTGTAGAGTCTTTAGCTAGGATGACCTTTGAGAGGGATCATGCTAGAGCGCTGATGTTGACAGCCCTTTCTGGCCGGGATGCTGCTTTTGTTAAGAGGGATGATGCTCGAGCTACTAGGGACGCAGCTTTTGTTGAGAGGGATGATGTTCGAGCTGCCCGGGATGCTTCTTTTGTTGAGCAGGATGAGGCTCAAGCTACCCAGGATGCTTACATCGCTGATAGTACTGCACTTAGATCCTACACATATAGCATTGTTGCATATATGAGTGCATTGATAGATGATAATGGTAGCACTATGCAGATGGCTGTGGATCTTCTAGATCGCATAGAGACCTTATAGCAGGAGCTCGCAGATGCACCTACATATTCTGAGAGGGATGCTTATGTTGGACTTTCTATCCCGTTTATCTACGGGTTTATAGACTAGCTTTTATTTTCCTGCATAGACTAGGTCAACCATTTTTATCATGTATAGGATACATTGTATATATTAAACTGTATTATATGGCAAAGAAATATATTTTGATTCACTTTCCTTTTGGATATATTTTGTCATTACTGAATGATTACCACTTTTTTCATGACTTGCTGTCTTGATGTATCATGAACTTTTCCTATATGGATTGACATTAAGATGTTAGAGAGTATCTCAGAAGGGTCTGTTGATCAGGGAGGTTTGATAGTAGTTTGATTTTATATAAGGTTTGGTGTCTTGGGACTGGTTTTCAAAAAGTGTTATTTTTTTCTTGAAGGTTAGACCGCACCATAAATGGCTACCTACGTACTCCCATAATGAGGGAGATCAGGTAATTCTGTAGTTCAAGCTTAGCTTAAACGGTATGATAAATGGATTTTCTATTTTTAGGTTTTTTCTTAGTTTTAGTAAATTTTTGGGTATTTTGGGTTGGTTTGACCGCACCATAGATGGTTGCCTATGTACTTCCGTGGTTAAGGGAGATCAGGTCATAAGTAGTTCAGGCTTTTGCAGTAAAGACCTAATTTGATTGATTATTGTGGTTATTTTTTTTCCACAGGACCCGAATGGCGGTTTGCAGGTGACTTAGACATAGTACCTCTTCACAGTGTCTGAATAGATAAGCTGAAGGAATTCTTCCCCATCCATTTCTTGCAATCTGATGGCTCCTCCTGTCAACACTTCTTTGACAACAAAAGGGCCTTCCCAATTCGGGGCAAACTTTCATTTGGATTCATCTTGATTGGCAAGGACTTTCTTCAATACCAAGTCATTCTCTTTGAATTATAGGAGCCACACCTTCTTGTTGTATGACCGAGCAATCCTTTGCTGATATAAGTGCCCATAAAAGATGGTTGTAGCCATTTTCTCATCTATCAGAGATAACTGGTGGTACCGCTATTGCAACCACCGGTCTTCTTCTATTTGTGCATCTATTAACACCCTCAATGACTCCATTTCTACTTCGATAGGTAGTACTGCTTCCATGCCATAGACTAATGAGTAGGGGGTAGCCCCAGTAGAAGTGTGCATTGACGTTATATAGGCTAGCAAAGTTAAAGGTAATAAGTCAGGTCATCCTTTAAGATTGATGGACATTTTTTGCATGATTTTCTAGATATTCTTGTTGGCTGTTTCGACAACACCATTCATCTTGCAACAATAGATGACAGAATTAAGATGCTTGATCTAAAATTTGCTGCATAATTCTTTCATCATCTGGTTTTTTAGATTATTGGCATTGTCTGACACAATCACCTCCGGTTGTCCATATCGATAGATAATATTATTTCGGATGAAACCAATGATTACCACTTTGGTGACTTTGGGAAAGGATGCAGCCTCTACCCATTTGGTGAAGTAATCAATCATGGTGAAGATGAATCGATGACCAGTGTTGGCTTTGGGTTCTATTGGCCCAATCACATCCATTCAACACATAGAAAAGGATCACGTCGAACTCATGCAGTGCAATTAGTTCGGAGGCGTGTGGATAATGTTTCCATGGACTTGGCATTGATAACATCTTTTGACATGATCATCACAGTCAGCTTTGAGAGAGATCCTGCAATGCCATGTTCTCAATATCTTTCTGGAAAGTATAGGACTGCTCATGTGTGGACCACACACTCCACCATGGACTTCATCTAGGAGTCTTTGGGCTTAATATTTATCTAGGCATCTTAAAAGGCCTATTCCAGAATCCCTTTTATAAAGTGTGTCTCCGCTTAAATAGAATTTCATAGCCATCTTATGAATTCTCTTCCTTTCAGCTTGACTTACACCGGCGAGGGGCGTAGATCCATCTCGCAAATATTCTTTTATATCAAGGTACCAAGGTTGTTTTATAGGAGGTAGTTCATCTGATACTACTCCAATGTAATTTCTATATTTTGGGGCCTTTTGTCTTGCAAATTTGATGTCGGGAATTCCCATCCTATCAGATATGTGGATCAAGGAAGCCAATATTGCCAACTCCATGGCTATCTTGATAACTTGTCGATGATAGGGCAGCAAATGCAATTATTTGGTATGATACGCCCCGGTGGTTTGTTTAATGACCAACACGGAATCCCCAAAGATCAGTAATCATTTGATACCCATGGATTGGGCTAGTTTTAATCCCATTATACAGCCTTCATACTCAGTTGTGTTATTGGTGTTGACAAACTGCAGCTTGATGTGGTACTATTCTCCTATAAGAGATACAAGAACTGTCCTTGCTCTGGCCCCTTCTATGTTTACGGCTCCGTCAAAGTACAATTTCCAAAATTGGACTGTAATTTCTCGAGGGAGTTGTTGAATCGTCATTATCCCATCATCCAGGAAATAAGTTTCCAAGGGTTCGAAATTCCCTGATGGTGCTTCAACTAATTGATCTGCAATCCCTTGACCTTTGATAGACTTTTGAGTCAGGTAGATGATATCAAACTGTTGGAGGATCAACTGCCATTTGGACAATAGATAATTCAATATGGGTTTGCTGAATACGTACTTCAAAGGATCCATGAAGGATATAAGATAGGTTATGTGCCCATGAAGATAATGTTGTAACCTAATGGCGGCCCATGCTAATGCATAATAGGTGTTTTCAATCAAAGTTTACTTCTGCTCGCCGCTACTGAATCTTTTGTTGAGGTAATAGATAACTCTTTCTTTGTTTCTATAATCCTTCTACCCCAGCATAAAACCCATATCATTGGCATTGACTGACAGGTACATAAATAGGGGAACCTCGTCTCTTGGGGGTATCAAGACAGGGGCTTTGATCAACTGCTTCTTGATGGAAAGGAAGGCTTTTTGACAATCTTCATTCCACTTCATAGAGGAATTTTTTCTTAACAACTTAAAGATGGGTTCACACATTGTCATGAGTTGAGAGATGAATCTACTTATTAAATTGATTCTCCCTAGGAATCCCAGTATTTCCTTTTCTATTTGGGGCACGGGCATCTCGGTGAACACTTTAATTTTGGCAGGATCTAGTTCAATGCCTCTATTGCTCACTAGAAATCCTAACAACTTGCCTGATTTGACACCAAAGGCACATTTGGCCGGATTCAACTTTAAGTCATATTTACACAACCGGTTGGAAAGCTTTTTGAGATAGCTGATGTGGTCGTCTTCCTTCTAGGATTTGACGATGATATCATCCACATAGACCTCTATTTCTTTGTGCATCATGTCATGAAAAAGGGCCATCATGGCTCGCTGATAGGTGGCACCAGCATTAATCAAGTCAAAAGATAATCGTATATACCAAAAGGTTCCCCATGAAGTAATGAAGGTTGTTTTCTCCCTGTCGTCTTTAGCAACCATGGTCTGATGATACCCAGTGAAACAATCAACAAAAGAATACATACCATACTTCGTCGTGTTGTCTGTTACTATGTGGATAAAAGGTACTGGGAAGTTATCCTTGAGACAAGCTTTGTTCAAATCCCGGTAATCCACGCATACTCGTACCTTACCTCTGGGCTTAGGCACATGAACTATATTGGATACCCACTCAGGGTAGGTTGACACCATGATGATGCCGCTTTGAATTTCTTGATAATTTATTCTTTGACTTTCAGACTCCACTCAGGTTTTAGTCACCTGAGATTTTGCTTGACTGGCTTGAATCTTTCTTTAATGGGCAGTCGATGAATGACAATATCGGTAGGCAAACCAATCATGTCCTTCATGTGACCATGAAAACACATCCTGGAACTGAGTTAGGAGGCTAGTCAGGTCTTTTCTTTGGTTTGGGGTAAGGTCCATGCCTATCTGGATTTCTTTGGGGTTTTCTAAGGTTTCGATATTGACAGTGATGAATTAATCGAGGTTTGGTTTAGGTTTGTCTTTGACACCCATTCCTTGATCTCCTCAGGCACATCATAGTCATCTATCTCCTCTTTATGAATCCCCATTAAGTCAAAGTCCAGTTCTACATCAAAGTCGTAACCATTGTGAAAATTTAGCATCTCATTAGCAAGGCCAAACAAATCCAACTCTAGAGTCATAAAAACAAAATGCTTTCACTTAATATATGAAACTGTTTGATCATACAAAGAATTAGCAAAAGCATGACAAAAAGTAACTGCTAGCGCTGCGCAACAAAAATAGGCAGGAAATAAAACCACACTTTAGGGAAGATGGACTTTCTGCCCTTTTACCCTTTTCGATTGATGCACGAAGTGCTGCTCTAATTGTCTAGAATCAAGTCCTCATTGACTGGGAGGATGAAGGGGTTGATGTTGTCCATCTCCTCTTTGATGATGACAAAGATAACATTTTCATCAAGGTCGACATTCTTATTTGGGACACTCCATTCAGATCTGTCCATGCAAGGGATCATGAGTTGATCTTCAGCAGTATCATCATTTGGGATATCATTGTTCATTCCCTCAGTATGCACCAGAAAATACATCTTTGAAAATGGGTTTTGTCCTCCCCATAGGAACCTTTCCTTCCTTTCTTTGCTTTCCTCATTAGGCTTCAAGACTTCTTTTTCAATGATCGGTTTAGCCTTAGGAATTAGCATACCGGCTACCGCAATAGGAATTTTCCTCATAGGCTTCACAAATCCTGCATCAGTAAGGTTTGGTAGCAGATTGGTAGAGGAAGGAACCGGTGGATTGTTTGTGCGAGTTCTGGTGGTTTGATCCAGAGGAATAGCCTAATCCAGCCTTCCTTGTCTGGCTAGGGATTTGAACTGGACTTCTATATGCTTGTTTACTCATCCTTAACCCCTTTCCAGGCCAGAAACCAAAGGATATCATTTCTTAACCAACCGACATTACTTCAGTGGAAACTTTTGGCTTTAAGGCTGGGGTCCTAATAGGTAGGTATTGAGTGTTGCTTACTCAAAGGGCTTCAAAACTGACAGGCTCAATCCCCTCATCGAGACTGATCTTAAGCATATTGCTTTGTATATGGACAAGATATTCTGGTTTGACATTGTCAGTTATTAGATTGTCATTAATGATGTACTTGACTTGTTGATGAAGGGTGGACGGAACTGCTCCTGCCATATGGATCCACGGTCTTCCCAACAGTAAATTATATCCTATGGTAATGTTTAGCACTTGGAAGGATACCTAGAAAGTGTGGGGACCAATCTCCAATGGAAGTTTGATTTCTCCTACAACCTCTCGCCGAGATCCATCAAAAGACATTATGACTACATGACTAGTCCGGATTCGATTTGGATTGATCTTCATTCTTTCCAATGTGTTATAAGGACATATATTTAGGGATGATCCTTTGTCAATTAACACACCTCCGACCACATATCCTGAGGACATCACGACTATGTGCATTGACTTACAATGACCAGTCCCTTCTGTCGTATGTCATCGTCAGTGAAAGATATCACATTGCTGTTGAAAATGTGCTCTATCAAGTGACAAAACTTTTCTGTATCTACCGTCTTCGACAGATGTGCTTCTTCCAGTACTTTCACTAAGATCTTCCGATTATCCTCCGAAGATAAGACCAAATCCAGAATGGATATCTGTCGGGGTGCCTCTTTTAAACTTTGCACCACTTTGACTTCATTATGCCCCATCTTTCTGATGAATTCTTCAATTTTCTCTTCGGGAACTCTTCCCTTGGATTTGATGACTGACTCTATAACTCACTGAGGTAGGCACAAAGGGTTTTCCTTTGATATAATAGCAATGTGGCTTGATGTTAATCCCTCATCTATCCCATAGTTACATGGGACTCTCTTCAAGCTGACTACAAGATATTGCAGTCTGAATGGAAATATTAGAGGTTCGGGCTCAACTATTTGCACAAGATTTCGTCCCTCTTGGCCCCCATTTCCTCGAATTATCAAGGGCGTTATGGCTAGATCCTTCTCACAGGAAATGACAGCTACTATTTCTTTCAGATTCCATGCCATGGGAGAAAAGATTGCTTCCTCAGTAGGATAACCATAATCTTGGCTTACTTTCAGCAATTCACCGCTTTCAATCAGGTTTTGAATTAAGTGAAGAAATCCCTAACAATCTTCTGTATCATGCCCAAGAGTGTTGGAATGATATTGACAGATCCTATCGGGATTGAACTTCCTGGATCGAGGGTCTACTGGGGTAACAATTCTGTGACTTTCCCTTCGTTGATCAACATTTAGAGAATTTCTTTCATAGGCTGATTAAAATGAGTGAAATTACTTTTATAGGAAAACTCTCTGTTAGCTCAAAACTTTTCTTCCCTAGCAACTTTGTCTGCCCAAGGTTCATGCTCATGGAACCGGTAATGATCCTTCCTGGCAATGGGACTAATTTCAGGCATAGGAAGATTTGTTTCTCGCTGATTAGTCTGATTTATCAATTGTCGCGTTGTCTGATGTTGATAAAATACCAGCTCTGCTAGTTAACCAACCTTTTCCTTGATAGATTTTATGTCTTGTTCTATCATAAACTGCCTTTCTGAACATTCCCAATTGTCTGAGCTATCCTTATTTACTTGGGGGGACTCTCCTATATACTGGAGGTATTTGGAACTTTCTCCGTTTCCCATGCCTATCATATTGACGCCTTCTTCGTTGTGCTGAGGCAGAGGATTATCTTGAACGTGTGGTTGTTCTTGTGTTGTTACCATAATCTCCCCATTTTTTTATCAGGTCCTAGATTTTATGCTTGAGAGACCAATAATCTTGGGTATCGTGGCCCGGAGCTCCAGAATGAAAAGCACATTTCTTACTTGGGTCAAAATTTTGTCCACTTGGATTAGCTGGAGGAAGGAGCTGGACAATCTTCTTTTATTTTGTCAGAAGTTTTAGCACATTTTCCAGCGAGTCCCCTAAGGGTGTGAAAGCTCTTCGACGTTTAAACTCTCTGATTTTTTGAAACAGAGGATTTGAAGATTGTGCAGAAGTTTGGAAAGGGGAATAATTTCTCCTTTGAATGGGCAAGTTTTGAATAACTCTCTGACTTTTTCCTTGAAGTATCAAGGACACATCCTCCTCCTTCTTTTTATGAACTCTCCGAGGATATTCCTATAGCTTCCAGCTTGAATATGCTCAGCCACGGCTTCCAAAGCAATAACGTCTTTGATCTTTCTAGACTTCAATCCCATTTCAGCCATTTCTCCGTGTTTAATCATTTCTGAGAATGGTTTTCCTATACCTGCTAGGACCCTCTCATAAAATGGAGCTTCCTGTATATCAATGAATGTCATGACCATTTTTGTTTTTGTCATTGATGGAATGACTGGAGCAGCCAGGCGTCTCCACCGTTGGGCATATTCACGGAAAGATTCACATTTTTGCTTCTTAACCTTGGTAATTTAATACCTATCTGGAGCCATTTGTGATTGGAAACTGTATTGATTTAGGAAGGCTTGTGCTAGCTCCTCCCAGCTGTGGATTTTAGAATTATCAAGTCGGGCATACCATGCTCTAGCTTCTCCGGTTAAACTTTTCTGAAACAGCTGCATCCTTAGTTTCTCATCTTCGGCATAGGATTCGAGTTCTCCAATGAACACTTTCAAATAAGTGTAAGGATCTCTTAATCCATCATATTTTTCAAAATCAAGGATCTAAAACTTGTCTGGATAACGGGCCCCTGGAAAGATGAAGAGATCTAAGTAATTTACACTCCCATAGACTCCAATCCCTTTAATTAGCTGGATGATCTCTTCCATTTATTGGACTTTCTTTCTAATGTCACCAGTTTCTCGATCTTCTTTGAGATTAGTGATTTCAAGGGTTTTGTTGGATTTTTCATTAATCGGTGGTTCAGGTATCTGAGCTTCCTTTTCTTTCTTGTCAATACTCTGGCTTCCTCCTTGTGTGGAGGTTTCTACTTGAGTGGGTATTTGTTGAGCCTGATTACTTTTGCTCTATGTTTTAGAAAAATAGCCAATTCTGCTATCTGATTTCTGAGTCCATCAAACTCTTCTCGAGACATGAAACTGGTCCCTTGTTGGGTGCCTTCATCCATGTTAGTGGGTAGGCTCTGAGCCTTCTTATATTTAGACCGAGTAGTGGGACCAATTTTGCCTATAATAAAAGTAGGTATGTTATTTTTGATATGTATTAACAGGATGCATGCTATTCAATGTGTCATTTTTCGAGGTTTTTTAATCTTTTCCTGCAAAATAGCGGGTAGTTGTTTTTCTGACAGGATAGCATGACAAGATTTAATATATATGCAAAACTAAAATTGACAGGGAATGGAATGTATATTTACATTTATTTGATAATTACTTAGAATTTGAAATTTGCATTTGAAAGAGAAAGGTATGCAGAGACTTCCCTTCGTGTTTGGTTTATCAGAGGCTGACCTATCATAGGCTATTCTCGCAGCTTTTCGGCATAAAGACCTTCAGATCATCGCAATTTACTAGATGGGAAGTTAATATGATCTTTAAATTGGAGCGGATCTGAGTGGCGCCTTTTCTAAGCCTCGCAGGATTAGTCTCCTTTAAGTCCAGTAATCAAACGCTGATGGGTTCGCCTCCTGGTGGAGGAATTACACAACATACATTCACATACAACGTGTCTCATCGTATGAAATGATGACATTGTGCGAAGCACTAATATAAAGTAGTAAAACATTAATTTACATCCATTCAATGTAAAGACAACATCCACACACACGTAGATAAAAAGGGAAATTATTTTTTTTTTTGGAAAAATATTGAAATGCGGATTAAGCCCTCTACCATCCCCAACAGAGTCGCCACCTGTCGATGTCGGGAAAAATCTTGGTTTCTTTTCCTATGTATTTTTTACCCTTTATGTTTTCTATTTTTGATTTGATTGATCTGAAGGGCGAATTTTCAGGAAAAGACCGACATATAATGTTGACAATTTGAAAAGATTGATTTTATTGGTCTGAATTAGACAGAGTCTCCAGTTGGTATGAGTTAAATGGCTGTACCAACTCAACTGAGTTTTGAAAGATTTTGCAATATGGCCCAATTAATGGACTCTGTTTAATTGGTCTTGGAAACCGAGATTCATAGAGTTTGGGGCCTTGATTAAGCGGGTGGAAGGTGTTAGGCACGCCCCGACTTTCGTGAAATATGGTTACCGCATCTTTTCAATTCCCTAATCATTATTTGTGTGTGTGTTGCAGTTAATTTGGCCTAAGTGCTTTATTTGAAAGTAGTGTTGTGCTTCGTTAGACCTATATACGAAGGGTTTGATTTATTTGAAAAGTTCATTTTTAGACAAGATATGAAAGTGATGTTTTGAAAAGAGATTTCAAACCATTTCGCTCGCATAGGAATTGAAGCCTTTTGATACTTCCATTTTATTCCATATTCGGCTTGATTTGATTTTATTGGAGATGCTAAGAATCTTTGACAAAATAATATATATATATATATATATATATATATATAGGTGTCGGACTCCTTTTGGGCAAAAAAGCCATCTAAGTGACCCAAATACCACAAATAAAGCTTTTACTATGTTGAGACCTTACATCCGGATAACCGTTTTAAGGTCCCTCTTATTTACATTTACAAAAAGGCTTTCAAGCTATATATACAATTCAAATTTGTCCATCATGGGAATCAGATCTAGATTCAAGTGATTAATCATAGATCCCGTGATTCCTAGGCTCACAAAATATCATTTAAAAGCTTGCAGGGCAGATATATTGAACTGGAATGCACACTAACATCTAGACGTTGCAAAATAAATGATTCATCAGTTAAATCCTTTCATGCGCGTAGCCAAGCTTCCCGTTCCCTCTAGATATAGATCTAGGGTCGCGTAGTTGCTTAATATTTATAAAACTAGAAAAAAACTAGATTTAAATAAATCTTAGCCATTCTAGCTCAACGGTTCTAGTTTTACAACTTTTGAACCAGATAAAAGTTAGATATGACTAGATTTAGATATATTTAATCCACAAACTTTACATTAGTACAGATTTACATCAAATAAACAGTTAAAAATGATATCTATTCACATTAAATAACTAATATTTATATATATATATATATATATATATATATATATTAAAGCAGGAAAAAGCCACAAATTCACAATCTAGGCGTGACTGATCAATATATATAGTAAAGTTGAAAAAACTACAGATTAGCAGCCCAAGACAAATGAATAAATATATATATATATATATATATGATTTTATATATATTAAAGCAGTAAAAAGTCACAGATTTATAATCCATGCATAAATAACACTTCTATATATATATATATATATATATATATATATACTTATATATATATATTAAAGCGAAAAAAGCCACAGATTTCCCACATGATGAAAAAAAGTAAAAGGTCCCGAGAAGAAAATGATCCTATTTGCCCGCTGTACATTGCTAACATCAGGAAATGGAATAATCGAGAATCTCGAGTAACTGGCCGAGCCGCTAAAGTAGCTAAAGTGGTGATGAATCCCGTTAGTAAAATGGGTCCTATAGAAAGTCCATCTATTCCTAATCTCCAATGGAAAGCAAAAAAATTGATCCATTTATAGTCCTCCACTAGTTGGATTAATGGATCGTCGAATTGAAAATGATAGCAGAATGCATAGGTCGTTAGAAGGAGTTCTAAAATACATATAGATATAGTATACTACCTAATTACTCTATTCCCTCTATGGGGAAGAAAGAAAATTACGAAGCCTGTGAATTAATGCACTTGGGAGAAGACGATGAGAACGTGAACGTGAATTAATGCACTTATATATATATATATATATATATATATATATATATATATATATACTTATACATATATTAAAGCAGTTAAAAATTTTTGATTTGAAGAAATCTCACAATATACAACGAGGAAGGCTTTAAACTTCTTTTGAAGTTCAAAACTCCGTTTCCACCCATTAAAACTTAATATGTTAGTACATATACATATAGAAATATTTAAAAAGAATAATATTAGAATTTGGAACACTAATAGAAGGGTTAAGAGCTGAAACGGACGAAATTTCCTCTCTTTTCTCCTTTTTTCTCTCTCTTTCTGGTTGATGGGGGGTCTATTTATGGACCAAAGGAGCCGCGAGTCAACCCGCGGTAGCCGCGGATCTCCCACCGGCTGATCCGGGTGGGCCCGAGCTCGTGGGTCTCATTGTCTCGAAGTACGTGTACTCCGACCAATGTAAAGTCTGCTTAAACCTTCATAAATTTCAATCTGAGAATTCGATGGAGGCGTGCTATACCTTTCCGGAAAGCCCTTTCTGAGAGCTACACCATGACATGGAATTTGACCTTTTCCAAATTCGGGAAGACGGGACCATGACTAGATCTTCGAGTCTTCACAGTCCGTCCGTTGAGCTGTCTTGTGTTGATTTCACTCAGAATTAATGTTATGGTTCTGCATGACCTTAATGGCAATGATTTGACTAGATTTGATGTTGAGTTAGCCAAATGACCAATTTTCCCTTCCGGGGGTTATCTACAAGGTTTTCTCAGGTTTATATTCGAGGGTTGATTTGATATCTCGGGGTTGTCTATTGGGATTGATTTAAGCTTCGAGGTTATCTTTGAAGGTTGACTTGATCTCCCGGGGTTGTCGACGTGGTTTGATTTGATCTCCCGGGGTTGTCAACGTGGTTTGATTTGATCTCCCGGGGTTGTCGTCGGGGTTTAACTTGATCTCCCGGTGTTGTCGCCGGGGTTTGACGTGATAATTTGGACTTCCAGGGTTGTTTTTGAAAGGTAAAAGGCGGTTTTGCCCTCTTGCAAGGTTAATAATAGGAATAAAAAATTTCGAGTGTCTACACCAAGAAAAATGATTAGCTTTAGAATCTCCATGGAGCTTCTTACACGACCAAGAATTATGAGAAAAGTATGAAAACTGACCAAGAAAGGCTGAAACAAACCAAGAGAACCGAAGGAAGCTTAAACCTAGGGTTCGGCCCCCCTAGGATGCGGCCTCCTATGTCATGTGCTGAGTTCTTCCAAGTTTATTCGGCGAAAAGATTCTCAAATAAAGAAGGAAGAGCAAGAAAGCATGATTTGAGCAACAAGAGCTTTGAAGTATTAGATCGAGGAGGAGCCTCCATAAGTTCCAAGGCAGAAGGCTTATGAGGGCAACTCAAATTGGGAATTGATTGAGGATTTGGATTGTTGGCTAGAAGGACAGGGCGATCTGGGCATTATTCTGATGACTAAGGGTATTTCTAGAATTTCTTTGAGGTCATGTGTGTGACTCCCCCAAATTCGGGTACCTTCAAACTCGAGTCCGGTGTTACACGGTACTACAACATCCACATATATCTAACTATATAAGATTAAAAACATGAATGTAATATCTATATTATTACATCATATATGTTCAATATCAAATTCTGAAACCATTACATGTTCATAATCTCATAATATTACGTATTACATAGTAATATTAAGCTCTTACAAGATCTTCTACCCTTCTATGTTTTCCTTCCTCTATCCTTAGTGGATTCTTCAATACGTTCGTCTTTAACTGAAATCATATAGTTTAAGCAAGTATGAGCATTAAATTGCCCAGCAAGTATAATATTTCAACAACAAAATCAAAAATCATATGATTTCATTCAACAAATGAACTATAGTTGTGAAATACTTCGAATAAACTAGAATAATACACAGAATAAATCAAAATAAAACTTTTCATCATTTTAAAACATTTTTCGAAATGACATAATGGTCATTTGTAATAAGATGATCGTCATACCAAAAACTTTCTTTCATTTCCATTGAAAAGTACTTCCCAACATTTATGATAACCCGGGTTTTTGGAAATATTAAAATTAGAATTTAATAAAATACATTTTAAAACTATATCAAAGAGTTGTGATTAAATATCATCTTATGAAATATGCAGTGTTATTGATATTACGAAATTATTTGAAAAATGAAAAAGAAATGAGAAAATTGATTAACTTATATTAGTTAATCATTTTCTGTTAAATAAAGTTAAGATATTAAGTTTGTAAAATAACTTACTTGTCAATGTAGTAGTTAATGTAACAATTAAATAAGAAATTATTACATGATATGAGGAAGTGAATTATATTGTATAATGGTAATATATTGTGATTAAGTGTATATAGACACATATATGTGAAACCATTAATTTTAATGGTTTAATTGAGAAAGGAAAATAAAAAAATAGAAATTTATAAGATAGAGATTAACATATTTTAGGTAATCATTAAATATAAAATGCAAGTGAAATGTTAAGTTTATTAAAGAACTTCATAGTTAAATAAGTAAATAAGTAATTATTTAACTATATGAGAAAGAAAATGATATTATATATATATATATATATATATATGAAAATAAATCAGATATATGTAAATCAAATTACTTATTTGATTTACGTGACTAGTATATTATTATTAAATAAATTGTTCAAGAACAGTTTAAGGAAGAAAAATATAGAAATAATTATTAAATATATATGGATATTTAATTGAAAAATATTGAATATTTGAATAATATATTTGCTATACTATAGAAATTATGTTAATTACGAAATTTGACATTATAATTAGTAAACTGATTTACATTACACATTTTAAATAAATATTTTATTTTAAATATGATATATTTAATAATAGAATGTATATATTAACGTTTATGTAATATTGAAAGTATTACAATTATAATGTGCTATTGAAATTGACAATATGTGCTAGATAATGGAATTTGATGCAATGTGTGAATTTGGTGATATGTTTATATGGAAGTCGTGTATTAAATATTTAATTTAATTGTTTATATTTTTAAAGATAAAAATATAATATCTATTTGTATTATTAAGTTAATTTACGATAACTATAATTAATGTACTAAAATCAAATAAATTTTCATAAATTTAAAATTTGAATAAATTAGTTTTAAAAATCTAAAGTCAAGTCTAATTCATGAAAGAGAGAAGTAGTACTAGTAGTATGTACACGTGTCCAAAATAAGATTTGTTTAATAAAGAGGAAGAGGGTAGTATTGTTAGGTTTGTTAAATCCATAGACACAATTAAATTGCATCAAAGTAGCAGAAGCATGGTAAAATCAAAGTTTAAAATTTTATAAACCATATACACGGATCATCCTTTATGTGCAATTATTAATTAAACAAAATAGACGAAATTAAATAATCATACCCTTGTAGAACCAAGCTTTCTCAGGTACGAGTTCAACTCCAAATTCTTCGTGTTCTCCTTGAATTCTCAAGGTTTAATTCCTTCATTTGGCCTCTAGATGTGATCCACCAAAGAAGAACAGTTATTCAAGAAGATGGGTGTGTGGCTAAACCCTACTTTTATCTTTATAGAATATGTGTACTCTCTCAAATCTTGGAATCAAGTGTGTAACACTAATCCATAATAAGACTTTCTTATTTATAGATGTAGGCAACCCTCCTAATCGATTTAGGAATAGGATTTTGTTTTAACTAATTAAACTCCTTTAATTAATTATGCTCCTAATTCAATAGGAATTAGTGATAGTACTCTTCTTAAATAATTCTCAAACTCCTTTAGGATTTAAACTAATAATAATAATAGTAATAATAATAAGAATCCTCTTATTAATTTATATTTAATATTTTTAAAATATTAAATAATAAAATATTAAACTATTTAATTTATTCTATCATCATAGATTAAATTAAATACACTTAACTTATTATTATGATTATGTCATTTGTTTCTTAAATAAATATTCTTCCTTTTATGGTGTAACCATATAGGTTATCCATATTAAACCGGTTGTGAATAAATCAATTATAACAATTATAATCTTATTTAAATAAATAAATTAAACTATTTAATTCATTTAAATAAATAATATTTATTCTACAATAAGGGTAAGCCCCCTCAGCGATCAACGACTTTTCAGATAATATAGATTTCAACATTAATCGTAAAAGATCCTTTGAATTAATAGTTACCGTACAATTCATTCTTTCTACCATACAATATTCTAATTAAATATAAGACACAAAATTACTATAAAGTATTATTTTATTTAATTATATGTATTTTAATCCTTAAATGCACAACTCTAAATAATATAAATTAGAAACTCCTTTCTAATTTTATTTTGCCTTGGCCAAGGACTACTGGATTCTCATTTATCGAATCACATAGGATATTCTCTTCTTTTACTAGAAGCGGTAGATTTTTTGGTGATCATTCAATATCTCCATGTATAATTTTTTGTACCCAAGCATACCCTTTGATATACCCTTAGGGTTTTAAGAGACATATCAAAGTATAATTCATTATACACAAGATACTATGATGATCTCAAGTCTAAGGATTACTTGTACTTCTATCACTGGAGGAGTTCCTATTGATAGGCAAGTAAAACTCCATTAGGTATTCCTCAGCGAGCCACGTTCAGTGTACTTATTCTCCAATAAACACCTATATACTTGCTTTAGTGTCTCTGAAAGTAGTATGCACACGAGTCAATCTATTTGATATAATGAAGCACTTACTTTGTAACTATCTTATATTCATTGAATAATTAAAGAATTGTTTAATAAAGACTTTTAATTTGTCTACATAATGCTGTTATATATAAATGCGATAAACCAATAGTTTTAAGCAATGTTTTTAGAGTAATGATGATGATCATGCTAATAAGATCTAAATTCTTAGAAAGCTTAAAATTAAAATAGTTTCCAATCATTGGATTACTAAATAGGGGATTAGTGAATCCGGATAGATTGGTACATACATTGCTTGCTCATTGGATGAGGATGATTGATCTCATGATCATTTATGTGGAGACACTAAAGCAAGTATATAGGTGCTTATTGGATAATAAATACACTGAACGTAGCTCTCTAAGGAATACCTAATGGAGTTTTACTCGCTTATCAATAGAAATTGCTTTAGTGATAGTAGTACAAGTAATCTTTAGACTTGAGATCATCGTAGTATCTTATGTATGATCAGTTATACTTTGACATGTCCTTTAAGACCCTAAGGGTATATCAAAGGGTATGCTTGAATATAATTAATTATACATGAAGGTAATGAATGATCAATAAAGAATCTACCACTTCTAGTAAAAGAAGAAAATATCTTATGTGATTCAATAAATAACAACTCAGTAGTCCTTGGCCAAGGCATAATGAAATTATAAAGTAGTTTCTAATTTGTATTATTAGAGTTTGTGCATTTAGGATCGAAATACATATAATTAAATAAAAAAAAGACTTGATAGTAATTTCATGTCTTATATTTAATTGGGACATTGTATGGTGGAAAGAATGAATTGTATGGTAACTATTTACTCAAAGGTTCTTTTATGATTAATGTTGAAATCTATATTATCTGAAAAGTCGTTGAGCGCTAAGGGGGCTTACTCTTATTGTAAAATAAATATTATTTAGTTAAATGAATTAATAGTTAACTTATTTATTTAAATAAAATTAGAATTGTTCTAATTAATTTATTCACAACCGGTTTAATATAGAGAACTTAAATGGTCATACCATAAAAGGATAAATATTTATTTAAGAAGCAAATGACATAATCGTAATAATAAGTTATGTGTATTTAATTTAATTTATGGTGATAGAATAAATTAAATAGCTTCATATTTATTATTTAATATATTAGAAATATTAAATATAAATTAATAAGAGAATTCTTATTATTATCATTACTATTATTATTAGTATAATTCCTAAAGGAGTTTTGGAATTAATTAATAAAAGTACTCTCCTATATTCCTAATAAGATTAGGAGGTAAATTAATTAAAAGAGTTTAATTAATTAAAATAAAAACTTAATCCTAAAATGTTTAGGAGGGTTGCCTACATTTATAAATTAGAGGAGTCTTATTTTGATTTAGAATTAATGCAATTTCTAAGGGTTGGGAGAGCACATTTTTCCTAGAGAGAAGAAAACTAGGGTTTAGCTAAAACACCCATCTTCGTAATATTTATTCATCCTTGGTAGATCACCAAGGATCATCTTCTTAATAAGATGATCGTCATACCAAAAACTTTCTTTCATTTCCTTTGAAAAGGACTTCCCGACATTTGTGATAACCCAGGTTTTTTGAGAAATATTAAGATTAGAATTTAATAAAATACATTTTCAAACTATATCAAAGAGTTGTGATTAAATATCATCTTATGAAATATGCGGTGTTATTGATATTATGAAATTATTTGAAAAATAAAAATGAAATAAGAAAATTGATTGACTTATATTAGTTAATCATTTTTTGTTAAATAAAGTTAAGATATTAAGTTTGTAAAATAACTTAATTGTCAATGTAGTAGTTAATGTAACAATTAAATAAGAAATTATTACATGATATGTGGAAGTGAATTATATTGTATAGTGGTAATATATTGTGATTAAGTGTATATAGACATATATATGTGAAACCATTAATTTTAATGGTTTAATTGAGAAAGGAAAAATAAAAAAATAGAAATTTAAAAGATAGAGATTAAAGAACTTAATAGTTAAATAAGTAAATAAGCAATTATTTAACTATATGAGGAAGAAAATGATATATATATATATATGAAAATAAATCAAATATATGTAAATCAAATTACTTATTTGATTTAAGTGACTAGTATATTATTATTAAATAAATTGTTAAAGAACAGTTTAAGGAAGAAAAAAGGGGATCATAATTATTAAATATATATAGATATTTAATTAAAAAATATTGAATATTTGAATAATATATTTGCTATACTATAGAAATTATATTAATTACGAAATTCGACTTTATAATTAGTAAACTGATTTACTTTACACATTTTAAATAAATATTTTATTTTAAATATGATATATGTAATAATAGAATGTATATATTAACGTTTATGTAATATTGAAAGTATTGCAATTATAATCTGATATTGAAATTGTAATGACCCCAAAATTCATACAATATAATTCTCCTTCTCGATCGTTAACAATATAACTTTATTCTAACTTTACATCATTATTCGATATTACAATCACTACAAATATGCAAAATATTAAAACTTTTATATATATTTCTTTATTTGTTGTCCTGAATCACAACCTTTACATAACATACCTTTGATTCAATTCTATTACATGAATCGCTTCATCGAATTACTATACAAAGTCTTACATCACAAAGCAATATCCACTATACATAGGATAGCTCAACTTGCAATTCAACAATTAAGTTATAATAAAAACATTAAATGCATTCTTATATAAAATAAGTAATCTTCGTAAATATGGATCTCTATAATTCACTTAGCACGTATCCTTACCTTGAAACCTTGACCTACAAAAATTGTTATTTGCAAGAGTGAGCTCGACAGCTCAACAAGATCTAACAGTTTTCATGCAACGCGTAGCACATAATAACATGCTCAACATACATCTCATAAATCATTAGACTAACATATCATGCATGCTTTAATTCATATACCAAGTAAAAAGATTGAGTTTCTTACTCAATCAATATTCTTTACCCAATCAACGTAGTCATAAATTGACTTTAGTGTTTTATGCTTACAACATATATAACATATCATGCTCTTTGCAATACAAGTTAAAACAGCTCATCATCAAATTCACATAAAAAATAAGAACTAAAAGACTTGCCTGGCTCGTAGATTACCAATTAACGAAAAACAACTTATAATAATCTGCACTTCATGAATCCTACACAACGTATTACCATACGCATCAATTATTAGTCACCTAGCAATGCTTAGCAAACGTCTAAGTAATTTCTACTTTACACTTCATAATTCTCTCCCATTTATTTGTTTAACACACACTGTCAAACTTATATGTATAATTAATAATATAAATTAATTATCACATAACTTATTCTCATAATTAGTTAACCCATTTAGGTTAACTCATTCCTCTTTAACTAATAGGTTTAACAATTAGTTATCACATAGTTAATCACATCACATGATTATATTACATCTTCACATAATTAATCAACTAATAATTAAATTATAATTAAATAAATTATAATTTAAATTACACATCCTCAATTATAATTAATCGAATTATAATTACATATTAAATTATAATTATACAAATTATAATTACAAATATTTGATTCAATTCTATTACATGAATCACTACAACGAAGGGACTATACAAAGTCTTACATCACTAAGCAATATCCATTATATGTCGGATAGCTCAACTTACAACTTAACAATTAAGTTACAATGAAAACATCGACTACAATTTGAAATTTAACAAAATTAATATTCTTTAACATTGATCTCTATAAATCACTTAACACGTATCTTTACCTTGCATCCTTGACCTGCAAAAATAATTATTTGCAAGAGTGAGCTCGATAGCTCAGCAAGATCTAACAGTTTTCATGCATCACATAGCACATAATTAACATACTCAATATTAAAGTAACATGGCATACATGCTTTAATCACATAACAAATATAAAGATTGAGTTCCTTACTCAATCAACATTATTAAATCAATCAATGTAGTCATAAATTGACTTTAACATTTCATGCTTGCAACATATACAACATAGCATACTCTTTGCAATACAATTTAAAACAGTTCATAATATCATCAAGTTCACATAGAAAATAGGAACCGTAAGACTTGCCTGGCTCGTAGATTACCAATTACTAAAAAATAGCTTAATATAATCTGCTTCATGATCCTACATAACGTATTATCATACGCATCAATTATTAGTCACCTAGCAATGCTTATCAAATGTCTAAGTAAATAATACTTTATACTTTCTAATTCTCTTCTATTTACTCGTTTGACACTCGCTGTCAAACCTTATGTATAATTAACAATATCAGTTAATTATCACATAGCTAATCCTAATATTTAGTTATCCACTTTAGGTTAACTCATTCCTCTTTAACTCATAAGTTAATAATTAATTACCACATAATTATTCACATCACATAGTCGTTTTACATTTCTCATGATTAATCAACTAATAATTGCATACTCATTTTAAATTATAATTAAACAAATTATGATTTGAACATCCACTTTAATCAAACTACAATTAAACAATCATAATTTATAATGAATCAACTACATCATGCATTAAATCATAATTTAAGTATACTTAACTTAACCCATTACTTAGATTATAAATACTCAATTTCTATTCATGCCCTCATTAAATTATAATTTAAATTACACTTTTACCTTGATTATAATTATTCCAAATTATAATCACATATTAAGTTATAATTAAACAAATTATAACTTATAATCAATTAAACTATATCATGCATTATAATTGCACATATTATAATTAATCATGCAATTATCAATTTATAATCCATAATTAAACATGCATTTATTAAATTATAATTACATAAATTATAATTTAAATTAACATCTAATTGATTAAAATAAATCAACTAATATTCATTATAATTTAACAAAAATTATAATTTAATTTAAACATTTACTCTTGATTATAATTATACAAATTATAATTAACCAATTCACCATTAAACAATAATTCAATTAATACTTTAAGGTTTTCAAAACCTCTTTTCTTTTATAATTACCAAATTGTCAAATTCATGTTATCAACATGCTACTGCACCTTAAATATATGATCGTTATTCTAGCAACAATGTAACTTAGTCATAAAAATAAACTGCACACTTAAATAAAACTCACTGCCTCTGCCCAGGACACGTCGCAGCTGCGCAGCCATAAACCTTGGCACCGGCGCAGCTGTGCAGGTGACCAGCCTGAGAAAACCCAGTGGCGCAGCTGCGCTGCTTCTGGCTGTGCTCCCGGCGCAGCTGCGCAGGTACGCAGACAGAAGCAGGCAGTGCAGCCTCTCTGTTTCACCGATTAAACCCAACATGCCATCAAACGGCAATAACAAGCTACTAGAACAATGTATAGCATATACTTGATACAATACACTTATATAACATATCTCCAAACACAAAAACATTTAAACAACAATAATCAAAAGTTTTAGAAATCAAATTTGATATTTTCATAAAACTTATATATTTTATAAAACCATTCACTGTAAATCACTTTCTCAAGCAATTTAACTCTATATACATGCATTATATACGTAATTGAAGATAGCATCAAACAAATTCTTAATAAACATATTAACATATATCAATTTCATCAATTTCTTCAAACTAAAATCAACCATAATACCTAAAACTCATATGAACTCATATGAACATAACTTTTCTATTAAAACATGTTTCTACAATCAATTTGATTTCTGAAAATCATTGTTTATGGCATCTAATTAAATTTATAAACAGTATATTAACAAAATTCCAACATATATTCAACAAATTTACTAACTTTCATGAAAAATGTTTTTACAGAGAAGTTCCACAATATAAAACACATTATTAAAACTAAATTTAGAAGTTATACCCTTTGATTATGCTTAGGAGAAGAAGATAATGACTTAGCGAGAATTCTTTCAAGGTCTCTTTCCCCTTTCTTTCTCTTCTTCTTCCCTTCTTCTATTTTCACTCCATCTTTCTCTGTGTTTTCTCTCTAACACAGACTAACCTTTGTTTTGTTTTTTTAACCAACGTATATACAAAATATACATACAACATATATACATAATATGTAACTTACAATATTAATGTATATAATAAATCCTATACTAATTACAATTAAAATAGAGGTTACACCTTTGAAATTTTTTAAAAGCCCTAAGGCTTGTTTGGCAAAACAAGTTATTTTAAAAACAGATTTTTAGTAGTTAAGGTCATGTTTGGGTAAAACAGTTTTAAAACAAAAGTAAGGGCCTTGTTTGGAAAAAAATCATTTAAAAACTCTTTCCTTTATTTTAATAAATCCTTTTAACACATACTTTAATGCTACTCTTTAATTAATTAAATCTTAACATTCTAATTTACTTAATTAAAAGTTTAACATCAATTAAGCACGTAAAATTATCACATAATTACAATTAATTGCTAATTATAATTGCATGTAACACTCATCACATTACTCATCTAATTTAATTATCTCAATTAAATTAGAACTATAACATAAAATCATTATATCAATTAAATTAAATACTAAATATTCATTTAATTAATATACTACACTTAATTACATTACTCCATAATAATCACATAATTATTTATTTAACTCAATAAATAATTCAATTAAAATATTTATTTACTCCAATAAATATTAACATTAATATTTAAATTATCTTCACATAGATTCACATATTTCACCATATATGACACGTATTCACATACTTAAACTCAAAACATCAGATAATAAAAATTTTATTTATTAAATTCTCATTTATAAATTCTAAAAATCTAGGATGTCACATTCTTCCCTCCTTATAAGGATTCCATTCTCGGAATAACCGAAACCCTACCTTACTCAAGTTTTCACAAAAATCTCTTTCACAATTTTATTGTTGAATAACTTTAACTCATTATCTTAATGACATTTATATAAACTACACATATATCTCTACTAAATTCACATCTTCAACAAGGTTAAGGTTTTATTACTTAACCTTCAATCAAACACAATCGTATATCAAATATAATATATTTTCTTTAACTCATTCCTTCCCTTACTAAAGATCATTACCATATATTCTACTCGTAGAATTAATATACTATATAATTCACCATCTATAATTATTCGGGTTATCACATTCACCCCTTCTTCTAAGAATTTCGTCCTCGAAATTTAAGTCTATCAATCTATATATATCATTCTATCAAAATAGATTTTTACGTTAATCTCTATTCACTGGATTAAAGCGTTCAACAACTACTTCTTTCTAAGCAATATCCTTCTCGCTACATTCTCCTTCAGAATAATAAGAATCTTCCACAATTGCTCAATAATTGGGAAGCGATATAACCAACTCAAGAATTTAAAAGATTCCAAATCATGCTGAGTGGTCGCAAGACCTTGAACTTATTTTTAGGTTTATTAGTGCTTCACCCCCGGTACTTCACACTATAAAACCGCATCGGTACTCTAGGTGGCCAGCCTATCGCACCCCTACGTCGGGCCCAAACGTAGTACATCGTAACGACTATATGCGTTACACTCGGAACTATTGTCTCCGATAACATGTCCCCTTTTATAGGGTTGTTCACCTCAGCTTCTTAACATCTGAATCCGCACCAAAACAATTTGGTTTGGCTTAGTTTGACCAAAAACGCTCGAATTTCATAAACATCTTTCAATATTTGTCTAGCTGAATCAAGTAGCATAGACTTCTAGCAACAATTCGGACATCAATCGAAATATACATACATATATATATATATATATATCCTTAACCAACTCAAAATATATATTTTTTTTCATTTAAAGAAACTAAAAGTAAATAAATCTCTTTTTATATATATATATATATATAGTTTAAGGAAACTAAAATAACAATAAATCTTTTCACAATATCCTGATACCGTATCGTATTACTGATACGTTGTGGATTTCGTCATTACATGACGTCGTCATACTACATTATACCATAGTGGGCTGACGATCATACGATCACATCCAACACTAGGTTTAACTGCATTGATAACTTCCTCGATTTTTTTTATCTCTACACCATATCAAATGATGTATAGAACACATAAAATATATTTTGAAATTTTTAAAATTATTTTTGTCTAGCTGAAGCAATTAGCACACACATGTGAATAATAGCACAATTTTTAAAATTCATTGGTTCCATCATTGATCCAATGTTTTTCAAGAAAACAGAAGTGCAACATCAGCACGAAGTCAATAAATTTTGAAAAACTAGCAAAACTAGGAGATTTAGAATATAAAAACTTTCTCCATCAATATAAATCTTTACTCCATCATTACTTAATCATTCTATCAACCTTAAACAACATCAATGCTTTCTATATTATAAACTTTCTATACCCAGTATAGTTCATCGAACTTACCACACTTTGGAAGTTCAGGAACTTGCCACAATAATATGAGTTTAAGAACTTGTCCTAGCAATACGTAATCAAAGAACTGATCAGAGACTGTCCATATGCTTAGGGGTTCAAAACATACATACGATTATGTGTCACGATCTTACCATAAGTATGAGTTTTAAGAACTCGCCTAACCTTAAGATCATCTAATCAAATCTTAATATCATCTAATCTAATCTCTATTGACTCTAACTATCAAATATAATATGAGAAAAGAATTACCTCCTCGTCATATATATATCGATAGTGCGACACCAACCTTCCAACGATTATCAATATGATAAACCAAGTGTAAGCACAAAACCCTGCCCATACAAAGATTTGTACAACTCAGTCACCACATGAGTCCTCAGTTGAAATCCCACTTAACTCTATCTTACTTATAACATCTCGTTCTATACTCGATACATACTTCCTGTATCCCATCATTTATAACTCCTCGTGAGTTAATCTCGTACTATATCATAGTACATTCTCGTTATAGTCTCAACTATAACCATTCAATTATTATAGACCATTTGTCCTTTACAATTTAAAAGATATCACGTCGTGATCTTATTCTATAATCATCTCCCTTATGATTATTCCTTATCTCATTATCGTTTTGTTTTAAAAATTCTTATCTCTACTTATATCATATTATACCATGATTTCAGTCATGCTTTTAATCTCATAGACTTCGTCTATTCATCGTTATTCGTTAACTATATTATTATTCGAGTTAGACAACTCCTGATTCTCATCTACATATCTTTCCAAGATTCTTCTTTGAATCTTTGTGTTTATTAAACAACTCTTCCTTTAAGAATTTCTAACTTCATTCATATAGTTCAATATTTTATTCGAATTTCATTCCTCGTTATCCTCACTTTCTTCTTATAACATTACTAGGACTTCACACATCCTACATTTCCACGTATGTGAAAAGAATCACCTTTTCATTATACGTAACTTAACTTAACTTCTCATTCTCTAAAGTCATAGCCTAAGGTACTCTTACCTAAGGTGTATAACCTATCAGCTCTGATACCAACTGTAACGACCCCAAAATTCATACAATACAATTCTCATCCTCGTTCGTTAGCAATACATCTTTAATCTATCTTTACATCATTATTCGATATTAAAATCACTAAAAATGCGGAATATTTAAATTTTTTTTATAAACTTTCTTTCTATATTGCCCTGAATCGCAACCTTAACATTACAAATATTTGATTCAATTCTATTACATGAATCGCTACAACGAAGGGACTATACAAAGTCTTGCATCACTAAGCAATATCAATTATATGTCGGATAGCTCAACTTACAACTTAACAATTAAGTTACAATGAAAACATCAACTACAATTTGAAATTTAACAAAGTTAATATTCTTTAACATTGATCTCTATAAATCACTTAACACGTATCTTTACCTTGCATCCTTGACCTGCAAAAATGATTATTTGCAAGAGTGAGCTCGATAGCTCAGCAAGATCTAACAGTTTTCATGCATCACATAGCACATAATTAACATGCTCAATATTAAAGTAACATGGCATACATGCTTTAATCACATAACAAATATAAAGATTGAGTTCCTTACTCAATCAACATTATTAAATCAATCAATGTAGTCATAAATTGACTTTAACATTTCATGCTTGCAACATATATAACATAGCATACTCTTTGCAATACAATTTAAAACAGTTCATAATATCATCAAGTTCACATAGAAAATAGGAACCAAAAGACATGCCTGGCTCGTAGATTACCAATTACTGAAAAATAGCTTAATATAATCTGCTTCATGATCCTACATAACGTATTATCATACGCATCAATTATTAGTCACCTAGCAATGCTTATCAAATGTCTAAGTAAATAATACTTTATACTTTCTAATTCTCTTCTATTTACTCGTTTGACACTCGCTGTCAAACCTTATGTATAATTAACAATATCAGTTAATTATCACATAGCTAATCCTAATATTTAGTTATCCACTTTAGGTTAACTCATTCCTCTTTAACTCATAAGTTAATAATTAATTACCACATAATTATTCACATCACATAGTCGTTTTACATTTCTCATGATTAATCAACTAATAATTGCATACTCATTTTAAATTATAATTAAACAAATTATGATTTGAACATCCACTTTAATCAAACTACAATTAAACAATCATAATTTATAATGAATCAACTACATCATGCATTAAATCATAATTTAAGTATATTAACTTAACCCATTACTTAGATTATAAATACTCAATTTCTATTCATGCCCTCATTAAATTATAATTATATAAATTATAATTTAAATTACACTTTTACCTTGATTATAATTATTCCAAATTTTAATCACATATTAAGTTATAATTAAACAAATTATAACTTATAATCAATTAAACTATATCATGCATTATAATTACATAAATTATAATTAATCATGCAATTATCAATTTATAATCCATAATTAAACATGCATTTATTAAATTATAATTACATAAATTATAATTTAAATTAGCATCTAATTGATTAAAATAAATCAACTAATATTCATTATAATTTAACAAAAATTATAATTTAATTTAAACATTTACTCTTGATTATAATTATACAAATTATAATTAACCAATTCACCATTAAACAATAATTCAATTAATACTTTAAGGTTTTCAAACCCTCTTTTCTTTTATAATTACCAAATTGTCAAATTCATGTTATCAACATGCTATTGCAACTTAAATATATGATCATTATTCTAGCAACAATGTAACTTAGTCATAAAAATAAACTGTATACTTAAATAAAACTCACTGCCTCTGCCCAGGACACGTCGCAGCTGCGCAGCCATAAACCTTGGCACCGGCGCAGTTGCGCAGGTGACCAGCCTGAGAAAACCCTAGTGGCGCAACTGCGCTGCTTCTGGCTGTGCTCCCGGTGCAGCTGCGCATGTACGCAGACAGAAGCAGGCAGTGCAGCCTCCCTGTTTCACCGATTAAACCCAACATGCCATCAAACGGCAATAACAAGCTACTAGAACAATGTATAGCATATACTTGATACAATACACTCATATAACATATCTCCAAACACAAAAACATTTAAACAACAATAATCAAAAGTTTTAGAAATCAAATTTGATATTTTAATAAAACTTATATATTTTATAAAACCATTCACTGTAAATCACTTTCTCAAGCAATTTAACTCTATATACATGCATTATATACGTAATTGAAGATAGCATCAAACAAATTCTTAATAAATATATTAACATATATCAATTTCATCAATTTCTTCAAACTAAAATCCACCATAATACCTAAAACTCATATGAACTCATATGAACATAACTTTTCTATTAAAACATGTTTCTACAATCAATTTGATTTCTGAAAATCATTGTTTATGGCATCTAATTAAATTTATGAACAGTATATTAACAATATTCCAACATATATTCAACAAATTTACTAACTTTCATGAAAAACATTTTTACAGAGAAGTTCCACAACATAAAACACATTATTAAAACTAAATTTAGAAGTTATACCCTTTGATTATGCTTAGGAGAAGAAGATAATGGCTTAGCGAGAATTCTTTCAAGGTCTCTTTCCCCTTTCTTTCTCTTCTTCTTCCCTTCTTCTATTTTCACTCCATCTTTCTCTGTGTTTTCTCTCTAACACAGACTAACCTTTGTTTTGTTTTTTTAACCAACGTATATACAAAATATACATACAACATATATACATAATATGTAACTTACAATATTAATGTATATAATAAATCCTATACTAATTACAATTAAAATAGAGGTTACACCTTTGAAATTTTTTAAAAGCCCTAAGGCTTGTTTGGCAAAATAAGTTATTTTAAAAACAGATTTTTAGTAGTTAAGGTCATGTTTGGGTAAAACAGTTTTAAAACAAAAGTAAGGGCCTTGTTTGGAAAAAAAATCATTTAAAAACTCTTTTCTTTATTTTAATAAATCCTTTTAACACATACTTTGATGCTACTCTTTAATTAATTAAATCTTAACATTCTAATTTAATTAATTAAAAGTCTAACATCAATTAAGCACATAAAATTGTCACATAATTATAATTAATTGCTAATTATAATTGCATGTAACACTCATCACATTACTCATCTAATTTAATTATCTCAATTAAATTAGAACTATAACATAAAATCATTATATCAATTAAATTAAATACTAAATATTCATTTAATTAATATACTACACTTAATTACATTACTCCATAATAATCACATAATTATTTATTTAACTCAATAAATAATTCAATTAAAATATTTATTTACTCCAATAAACATTAACATTAATATTTAAATTATCTTCACATAGATTCACATATTTCACCATATATGACACGTATTCACATACTTAAACTCAAAACATCAGATAATAAGAATTTTATTTATTAAATTCTCATTTATAAATTCTAAAAATCTGGGATGTCACATCCACCCTGACCTCCGCTAGTTCCACCACTTCCTTTCTTTGGGCAGTCCTTTATCTGGTGTTCCGTTGATCCACAAGCAAAACATCCCCTGATCTTCTTCGGTTTTGGGCAGTTTGGCGATATGTGCCCCTCTTGGCCACAATTATAACACGTGTTTTTTCTTTTCCAGCACTCCCCTTGGTGACTTTTCCCGCACTTATTACAAGCTCTACTCCTTTTTTTAAAATTTCCCTGGTGACTCCCACCTTGATTATTGTTTCTGTTGTTGTTGTTGTTGTTGTTGTTGTTGTTGTTGTTGTTATTGTCCCACTTTCTCTTCCCGGAGTTACTCCCTCCGCCACTGCTTCCTCTACGATTTTCACTACTAGTGTTCTTTCCTTTCCTCTCTTTGTTATACAAGCTCAAAGCTTCACTTCCTCCCTCGGCGTTAATAGCCTTCTCCAGTAGTGTTGCAAAAGAATCGATCTGAAGAACTAGCACCTTATTGAATAGCCAAGGCTTCAGTCCTTGTTCGAATCGTCTAGCCTTCCTTTCCTCATCACCAACTTGGTGCTCCGCAAATCGCGCTAGTTAGTTGAACTTAGCAGCGTTTGCGCCACCGTCATTTGACCTTGTTTTAACTCTAGGAGTTTTACCTCCATTCTATTTTTCATGCTCTTCGGGAAGTAGTTCTCGAAGAACAGTGTCTTGAATCTTTCATATGCTATTGCCCCCTCTCCGGCTCTCTGCTGATTTTCTTCCCACCAATAATTCACTTCTCCCCTCATCATGTATGTGGCAAACACCGTCTTCTGAACTTCGCCTATGCGAGCTATAGTGAAAGCTTTTTTGATCTTCTTGATCCACGTTTGTGCGACGATTGGGTCGGTAGTTCCCTCGAACTCCGGGGGTCCTACACTCTTAAAGTCTTTAAAGGTTGTTACTGTCACAGCCTGAGGGTTCGGGCGAACAGGTTCATTGTACCTCCACCTAAGAGCCTCTCCTAACAGATCAACTAGCCTCTGGATGGGATCTACTTGCTCCCTCTCGTTATTAACTGATTCTTCGGGTGCAGTCAGTCTACATCTTGGTGCCATGATCTGCATCACAAATTTTTATTTTATTATTATTCAGTTATATTACTTAAGTATTTCTTTCAAAAACAAAAAGAATAAATTTATAACATGTTTCTGGATAAACTTCATTTATATTCATATGCCATTTCATTTCATTACATGATTATCCTAGCATACTTCTATAAATGTCATCACATATATCCCCTAATATCACAAAAGACGGGGAATATACCAACCTACTACCACACTACCCTCTAATAAAAGCTAACTTGGGGTTTACATCACTATTCCACATCTTACACAAAAGACTGGATTACAACATAGTATATACAATACATAAAGAGAATACTACTAATCCGTCTAAGGAAATCTCGTCACATCATCTCGCACTCCACAGCGCTCTTGTACTCTAACTGTGCTATATAAGCTACCAACTCTCGACTCATAGTGTGTAGAGTCTATCCCTGTTCTGCCGGGTAGTGGTACACACCATCAAGAACCCTCTCGAATGCCGAACGGAACACGTACCCCATCTTGTTCATTTTCCTCTTCTTACATCGGACCTCATCCTCCAGATCGTCAGCTCTCTCATGGGCAACCTCCCACTTCTCCTCGAAGTGTATCATATCCATCACTTCTAATTCAAACTGAGTGCGGAGTGCTTCCTTCTCAGTCTTCTCGCTTAGTTCCCTCTGTTCAACCTCTTCTAGCTTCCCTGATATATCCACGTTCCTAGCCACTGCCTTGTGAAATAGGGTTCCCATCTGAATTCCCACCTCTTTGCGATAAGCAATTTCTACTTCCAACTCTTGCATAGCCAGCTTCCTCTTGTGGTCTTTGTCCCGCAGTTTCTGGAACAATAACTCCCTCTCTTTTCCCTCTTCCTCTAACTCCTGGACTCTACAGTCTAACTCTAGGATCCGCTCCTCATACTCGCCTAGTATATGCTCCTCTAGGTTAGGCTCATAGGAGTCCTCCATGGGCTCCTCCTCTGAAGGTTCGTCCTCAACCGGCTCGTCCTCCATCGGCTCCTCCTCTGGATCGAACTCTATCTCAATCTCAATCTCATCCTCGTCATCTGACTCGGATGGTGCCACAGCCTGTACTGGAATAGCCTCTAAGGGTGCCTCGTACACTACATGAATATCCCTGGGCTCATCCTCAGCCACTCTAGCGGGTACTCCCATATCTGCCATCTACAATCACAAACACAGACAAGAAACAGCAACTCCATTAGAATGTTAAATAAAACATAAGTTCATTGTATAAAATGAAGTTACATTTCATAACTAACTAAATCTCTCAAGGAAAACTTTACATGAGTTTTATCTCCTCTCTAACTTCTAAGTTCTCCTAAGTTATAGTCTAAGGACACTCATTCCTAAGGTTTATAACTACAGCTCTGATACCAACCTGTGACACCCCCAAATTCGGGACCGCCACTTGGTCACTCGAATTCGGTTCGTCACGTGCTCATGGTAATACAATAATAACTAAAATCACACATTCACAGCGGAAGATCTAATTTAGAATAATATACAATGATTTATTATAATTATTTCCCCAAGTCTCGCAACCTACAGTACTTAATAGATTACATAATGATATCGAATAAAGACTTATTACATAATCCTACTTAAGTTTAAACATAGTCTAAGGACAGTCTTAATACAACATAATAATTTAAAACATAAAGAAACAAGCTAGTCGGTGGCCTTGCCCTTGCCCTTGTCTTTCCCAGAGACACTTCCCTGTTCCGCCTTAACTGAAAGGTTTTAAAATAAGCAAGAATGAGCACAAATTGCCCAGCAAGTAATATACAACAAGGGTGATGAGTATTATATCAGGAGTTTGAAATATCAAAGTATAATCTCTAAGATAGTTCAGAGTTTCAGAATAATATCAGGAACAACAAATATCAATAATTCTCGAATCACATCTTTGGAATATGAAATGATAATTCAATATAGATCAATAGATATATATGAATTCAAAGGCTATCAACGTATCCAACCGGATAAAATAATTTATACTGAGCAGTCACTAAGGACTATTGAACATCTACTAGAATTACCAATATTAAACTGATAACCCAAAAGAAACAAGTATAATAGATGATCAGTCTACAATACTCTATGTTATGCATAACCACAGTAATATTCACGCGTGTGTTGGGGCTTCCAACAATAAACACTCCCCTTATCATAAGGGTTGTTCAACTCAGTTTTCAAGATTTTTGCACCGATAAAAAGGTTTGGACAGTTTTATAAACATGCATATAGTCTAGCCGAATCAAGTGGCATAGACACTTTCACAATATTCAAGAACAATACCAAGTTCAACATGAAAAATAGCTTTCACAAGAGTTTAAACATACTAGCTCAAATGAACGAGTAAGACAACTTGCATTCAAAGAGATAAATTTTAGATTCTCGCTTACAATATTCGTTGAATAAAGTAATACAAGGGTTAGGATACTTGCACTATAAATGAGTGTAAGTTAGGAAACTTGCACAATAAAAGTAGGGTTCAGATATTTGCACTATAAATGAGTGTAACTCAGGAAACTTGCACAATCATAGATTTCCTTGCATAAAGTAAATGCGTCGGTTAGGCTACTTACCTTAAGCGTAGTTTATCCACGTAAAGCCTAATATTGCTTCAAAGAATTATGCTATCCTATTAACGTATATATATATATATATATATATATATATACACACACATTAGTTATACACATCGGATTCACATACTTGACATGTAAATTGAGCACATACATCAAGTTCTATCTTAGGTACACAATCAAATCGTATAACTATATCTTAACAAACCACATAGTTTAATAATCAACTATAGTCCTTACTTATAATTGTCTTAGAAAATCATACTTGAATAGTTTACGTTGTGTCCAACTATGTGAGTGTTCATATAGATTATGCGTAGCGACTACTAGCATGCAACCCTATAAGTTCATAATACAACCATGCAACGTGTATGAAACTTAGTTTGCAAACATATCCGAGTTAGTTTTTAATAGTCATTTTAAAAATGCCAAAGTAATCTAGTTTATATAGACAATTTCAAATCATATCTCACACCTAGTTAAGTTCGAACTTAAATAACACATGCTTCGTCAAGGGTTATTTTCAAAATCATGAGTTCTCTTTTTATGTTAAGTAAACTATGGAAACATGTATTGCATAAGAGGGACTCCATAAATCATGTTACATTTAATTAGTATGAATTATAATTTCACTGCTCTCGGACTGGACAAACAGATAGTCATTTCTGGGCCTGTCTGCACAGCGACGCTGCGGCGCGGCAACAATAGCAGCAAGCTAGCGCTACGGCGCTAGAGGCGCTGTGGCGCTAGAGGCGCTGTGGCGCTAGAGGCGCTGTGGCGCAGACACAATATCTAGAATCTGAGCTGCGGCATGGGAACACTGGGACTGAGGCACTGTGGCGCTGCAGCGCGCAGATAACGCTGCGCATCGGCGCTGCGGCGCCGCGATGCAGACTCAGTTCCTGCAGTTCACACTGCAGCCAAAACCGACCCAAAACTTCTCATTTCATCGATTTCAACATACCCATATGCTATTAGACCACTTTAACTTACTAACACACACACACACATATATTTATATATATATATATATATATATATATGCTTATATAACAGTCAATCGTCATTTATCAATTCCCAAATTCATAAACTCCAACTAAATTCAAGAATTTGATATTTTTACAGAAATTGTAGAGGAAAATGGAAATGAAAGTCAAGAAAGCTATATAGTGGTTCCATCATGTATGTATGTTCATATAACAACAATATAAGGGTTCTACAACCCAAACACAATCTAATTTGGTATAATCAAGAAATGAGATTTTTACAGAAAACGAAAATGAAGAACAAGAAGAGGGATTATACCTCTGTAATACAAATTAAGAACTTACTGCTAAGGAATTATCTACTCTTTAGACTACTAACACTGATATGTAAATGCTCTCAATTTATCTTAACCAAAATCTCAGCAAGTGAGTTTGTGAGGGAGAGAGTTCAATTTATAGAGGAATTCATACCCAGACAATACAATTGTCCATCAAATTGAACCAACGGGATTTGTGAATTGTAATGGGGTTAAGGAGTAGTAGATAGATTAGTTGGTGAAATAGTGAAGCTGTAACAATCAGCCATTCTCCTTCATGATGATAGCTAGCAAGCTGAGTTTGTGAGTTTGAGGAAATAGGCTTTAGCTTCATGATGCTATGCACGTGAAAAGGGAAATGAGACTAATAATAAGGGACAACCAAAAATAAACTCAGTATTCATGCATATATACAACACTAAGGCTCAACATGTATATATCCACTTAGGTTGTATAATGTATGGTTAGGCTATAATGAAATGCCACAATGTATTCGCAATGAATAAGTAATATGTTAATATAGTAAGGAAAAATTGTACACATACAACCCATGTACATTATTTTAATGTATATTCATATACACATTGTCACATAAGCATTTCATGATGCATTCATATGGCTTCAATAAATATAAATCTTATTATATGGTTTCTATATATAATATAGTCACATAGATGTTGTATTACACTATATAATATAGTTGGTTATTATACGTTACACTTTTAATATTGCATGCTTGCACATATGAATTAATAAATTCATTATCTTATAAATTAACAATAATATTACTTAATCCTTTCCTCGTAATTATTAATAACACTTAATTAATAATCATAGGATTAATTATCACATGAATATAGATCTTATTATATTTATGAACACGTTGCTTATTATTATTATATTATTTGCAATAATAATCATCCCCACATCATCAATTAATTATCATTAATATTCTATAACAATTAATTAATATTCTACGATAACAATTAACAACAATTTGCAATTAATTAATTGTTCACTTAATAAATCCTTCGTCAATCAATATATCTCATCACTGTGCCACACAAGGCTTTCAACGAGTTTATCGCAACTCTATATATTCTCAATTATTATAATCATTCAATTTAATATAATTGAGTTACGTCACAATTCATTTATATTTAAATAAATATTCATTCCCATTAATATATTTATTTAATAATATTAGAAAAATCTCAGATATTACAGCTGCGCCACCTTAAGCTTTGGAACCGGCGCAGCTGCACTGGTGCACTATCTAGGAAACTCAGCCGGCGCAGCTGCGCCCTTTCTGCCTTTGTTACCGGCGCAGTTGCGTGGTAACGCAGACAGAAACAGTGTAGACTGCTTCCTTGCTTCACTGTTCTTCCCCAATATACCAACAATTGGCAATTCTAAACTACTCAGATAGTGTAAAGCATACATGTGCAACCATACACATGTACAACATAATTCAACTCACAAAAATCATATAAGTAATCAAAATCAAAGGTTTTAAAATAAAATTTTGCTATTTTCACAAAAACTCTTACTTTTCACAAAATAATTCATCATAAATCCAATTCTCAACCAATTAAATACATAATTCATATATTATCTTTGTTATTGAAGCTAGTATCATGAACAACTCCCAATTTGAATTTTAACACATGATAAATCCTCAATTTTCATTCTAAAATTCAACCAAAACACATAAACCCATAAGAACACAAATTCTCCATTAGAAATTTATTTTTACAAAACTTTGATTTCTGAAAAATCGTTTATAGTATACATGTAAGGGATTACAACATCAATCAATTCATTCATCATGTAATTAGCCAAATCATCTATTACAATTCTAATTATTTAAGAAATTTAAGAACACGAGAACTAAGAACAAGAGGTGGATTACTACCTTAATTCCTTGACTGAGCTTCGTTAGATTGTTAGAATAGCTCTGATAATCCCCCTTTGATTCTCAGAATCACTGACCTCCTCTCAATTTTCTTTGTAAAAGTCACAGAGTGTTTACTCTCTATATTTCTTTCTCTTCTTGTTCTTCTTCTAAGTAATGTAGTATTATAAAATATAATTGATACGATATATATTATATATATAACTTATAATCTATATATCAATACTAGGTATTAAATACCCATTAACACCATAATATATATAAGTTGTAACATTTGGAATTCTAAAAAAAAAACCTTAAGGCTTGCATGGCAAAAGACATTCTTTTAAAAACAGGTTTTAATAGTTAAAGCCCCGTTTGGCAAAACGGATTTAAAACAATACAAGGGCCTTGTTTGGAAAAACGGTTTTATCACTTTTAATACTTTTAACACATAATATTAATGTTATATTTTAATTAATTAAATCTTAACATTCTAATTTAATTAATTAAAAGTCTAACATCAATTAATCACATAATTATAATTACTCGCTAATTATAATTTCATGTAACACTCATCATATAACTCATCTAATTTAATTATCTCAATTAAATTAGAACTATAACATAAAATTATTACATCAATTAAATAAAATATTAAATATTTAATTAATTAAAATATTACACTTAATTACATTCCTCCATAATAATCACATAATTTATTTATTTAACTCAATAAATTATTTATTTAATCATTATATATTCTCTTCACATTAATTCACATATTTCACAACATATGACACGTATACACATATTCACACTCAAAACATCTCATAAATAAGAATTTTATTTATTAAATTCTTATTTATAAATTCTTAAAAATCCGGGATGTCACACTAAACCCCTGGTCATGCCCGCCGAGGAAACCAAAAAGGTGGAGTTGATTCCTGAAAAAAAAGGATAGGATTGTTAGGATCGGGTCGGGATTATCAGAACCCTTTTGAACGAACTTGGTGGAACTACTTTAATGCTACGCATATATCTTTTCTTAGGTCCTCAGTGATATGCCTGGTGTAAATTCGAAGGTTGCTGAGCATAGGCTACACGTGGACCCGGCAAAGAAACCAGTTCGGCAGAAGAGGAGGATCTTCGCTCTAAAGAGGCAAAAGAGAATTTGATGAGGAGATTGCAAAGCTCTTGGCATCAGACTTCATCTTTGAGATTGATTACCCGAAATGGATGGAAAATGTGGTATTGGTGCAGAAACAGAAAGGTAAGTGGCGGGTTTGTATAGACTACATGGATCTGAATAAAGCATGCCTGAAGGACTTTTATCTGCTCCCACACATCGATCAGCTTATTGATGCTACTTCGGGGTATGCTTTGTTAGCTTTATGGACGCTTTTTTGGGGTATCACTAGATTTTGATGAGTAAGGAGGATATTTTGAAGACAACATTCATTACGCATCGGTCGGTTTATGCGTATAAAAAGATGACTTTCAGATTGTTGAATGCGGGAGCCACATATCAGAGGATGATAAATTATGTGTTCTCGAAACAGTTGGGTCAAAATATGGAGGTATACTTGGATGATATGATTATCAAAAGTATGTCGATTCGGGGTCATCTGGACGATTTGGAGGATTGCTTCGAGACCGTTAGACACTACAAACTCAGGCTAAATCCAATAAAGTGTACCTTTGGCCTTGGAGCAAGGAAGTTTCTGGGTTATTTAATCAGCAAAAGAGGTATAGAAGCAAACCCAGAGAAGATAAAGGCTATTCTGGACATAAAATCTCCTCAGTCGTACAAGGATGTTCAACGTTTAATGGGTCGGATTGCAGCATTAAGAAGGTTCATGTCAAAGTTGGCAGAAAGTTCGTTTCCCTTATTCGACACATTGAAGGGGCCAAAGAATGAGAAAACCTTCCAGTGGAGTTCAGAGTGTGAGGATTCTTTCCAGGGGATAAAACGGTACTTGTCTTCGGCCCCCTTATTGTTTAAACCAGTTCCTAGCGAGCCACTATACCTATATTTAGCCTCCAGCTCATTAGCGGTTGGGGCAATTTTGTTTCGAGAGATCCAGGGGGTTCAACATCCAGTTTTCTATGTAAATTATGCTCTTCGAGATGCAGAGACTAGGTACCTAAACCTTGAGAAGTTTGCATATGCCCTTACATTCCAGGGTCGGTTGATTGTGGTGTATATTGATCAGCCGTTGAAGAAGGTGTTAAGCAGGCCAGACGTCTCAGGCCGGCTAGCAGCTTAGGCGATGGAGTTAACTCAGTTTATCTTGGATTACCATCCTCGATTGACAATAAATGGTCAGGCCTTAGTGGACTTCGTCGTAGAGTGTTCGTTTTCTAAATCGGATGACAGTAAGGGTCAGGTAGAAGGGACTGTTCAGACGGAGCCGAATGTACAGACGATTAAAAGTTCATGGACTCTGTATGTGGATGGATCTTCAACTTCGGATGTTAGTGGGGCTGGGGTAATCTTGACAAGTCCAGAATGGTTTAAAGTGCAGCAGGCAATTCGCTTTGGCTTCAAAGCGACCAACAATGAGGCAGAATATGAAGCAATTTAGGCAGGCCTTTGGCTGGCGAAGAGCCTTGAAGTTCAAAAATTGACAATCTTCAGTGACTCATAGCTTGTGGTCAAACAAATTTTGGGGGAGTATGAGGTTAGGGGGCACGAATGGTAAAGTATCTGGTAGAGGTGAAGGATCAGCTCCAGTATTTTAGTTTGTTTGCTTTTCAGGGAGTGGATAGATTGGATAAAACCATAGTCAATGCTTGGCAAGATTGGATACAACAAACGCGAGTACCTTTAGCGGATCGGTCTATTTGGAACTTTTGAATCAGCCAAGTGTTCAGCATTCTGAATAATGTTGAGTTTATAATAAGCTCGAAAAATGCCTTGTGTGGCATAGTGGTGAGAATAATGGTGATTTAATTTAATTGAAGAAGGGATTAATGAGTGGATGATTAATTAATAACATATTATTGATTAATGGTTATTATGAGTAATAGCATATTAATGAGTAAATAGTTAATTAATATTTTGGGATTTATGTTTGCTCAATTAATTGCTTAGTATAAAGTTGTGTAATCACATAATGTATTATAACTACAACTATATAATATAAAGTATAATGTGATATTTTGATATAACTAGGTAATATAAGAACTATATAGTAAAAGGTAATAAGTCACATGAATTACATAAATAAACCCAAGTGAATACATGTTATGTGTACATTATGCAATATGGAACCAAACTATATTATAAAGTATAGTGTGACACTTTAGTGATACTATGCAATATGGAAATTATATTGTAAGAGTAAAGAATTGTATGAGTTACATAAATGACGCTTATGTGACCATGTGGTAGGTATAGTACATTAATGTATACTATATGGAATATTAAATTAAAGTATGCGGATAATTAATATGTATTTCAATAAGTAATATAATTGAAATAATAAGGTTATAATAATGTGATATTACTTAATTAAATCATACTTTGACATTATTAAAATGTACATGAATTATATATCAATGTGTATACATATACCCCCAACTTGCTATGTTGTAATATCATTATATAAATTAAAGTCCAAGTATGCACCCAATTGATTTTCAAAACCTAAGTATACATATATGTTTAATTAACTTAAGTGTATATTATATGTATATGGATATAACCTATAGTATGTGATATTAGTTCATTCCCAATTGGCAAATCCTGAGTTTTTATTTCTTTGTCCCACAATGAGATTCCCTCTCTTCCTCTTTCACGTGAATGGCGAAAAGGCTAAGGCCTATTCCTTCTTCTTCTCCCAAGCTCAACCACTATCTCATCATTCTATGGGGGGTGGCCTCAATAGTAAAGCTTAACAACTATATCACCAACTAAGAATTTCCCAATAAATTCTCTTTAAATATGAAATTACCTATTACTCCCAACACGACATATAAGTAGCGCCTGGGGGGATTCCTTAGCAAACCACGTGCTAGTCTCCGCGGAGGCCTACGTCATCACCTATGTAGTGAAATACAAAAATATTTATATAAGCGAATATAATGTCAATAATTTATAAAATTAAAAACAATAAGATGTATAACAATAAAAAACATGTAATTATACCTGATGATCCAGCCTAATCATCACCCCCACTACCTCCACGGCCCCCATGACCTGTACTACCAGCATGCCCACCACGATCGCCGTGTGGTGTATGCGCCATATGTATATATACTGTCAAATCATCAACAAAATATAATTAGACATTCGTAATCACAATATTTTTGAATAGTAACAAATAAGATAACATACGAATATAACTAAAAGGATACAACATAAATAGTAACCTAAAATATTTAGAACCTTAAATCGTCAAATAATATAAGTTTCAGATAATGATTGCACTACTACAAACTATTATATTTGAATACAACTAAAAGGACATAAAGAGTACATACTTCTAATCATTTATATCATCAAAGCCATCAATATCAGAATCGTCATCTTCGAGCAATAGATCTTCAATATCATTGTCATCACCATCTTCGTCATCCTTAATGATTTCTTCAATTATATCTACCTTCTCAACAACATCGTCTTCACTTTTGACAGCGACGACATCATCCTCTTCTTCACTAGACTCACTAATAATTGTTACATCAGCAGCTGTGACACTAGTAGACTTAACTTATAAAGGTTCATCACCTGGACGAGGAGCTGTGCCTTGAAAACCACACGCTTTGATGGTTATAACTAGCATACCATGGGCTTGCATGAGTCTTAACACTCTGCGCGTAGTACACCTGTGTTGCTTAACTTTCTAAAATAAAAGGCTCATTTGAGTTTAGTTTTGACTTAAAATTAACAGTCACCAGTCCTAAATTTTTATCTACTCTAACTCCATTCTCAACATCAAACCAATGACAATTGAAGTAAACTAACTCTTTATGACCCTAATATTTGAGAACGACAACTTCTAGCAATCGTTCATACCAATCATCCCAAAGATTATCGTAGCAGCTACCTTTAACCACAACACCAGAATCAAAAGAAGTGACTTCCCCAATATCGCAACACTTAATTCTGTAACCGTTGACAATGCAACATGTATAAGTATCTAAAGGCCCTATAAGCTTTAGCCGAATGTCAGCTAACACATCTGTGAGGACCTAATGTACATTAACACAACATATTCTAAAGTTAATTACGCCATAAGATTATGTCTATAGTGGTAGACTCATTGAACTTGTAATGGTTAGAATTACATGATCTTTAAACCATTACACAAATTTTCTATTTCTCAAATTTTGCAACTCCTCGTCTGATATACTCGGATTCGCTTAACATACTTCAACATCATATTAACTGCAGTACAGTTATATACTTAACGTGTATGTAAGGAACTTGACACAGTTACACCAGACATATATAGTTATGACTAATTACTTAATGTATGGCGCTACAAGGGCATACAATATGGCAGCTGCATACTCACTATCGGTCAAGAATCGTCTTTTTTATGGCCAAATGGTTATACATGATGACTAAAGGCTGTTAATTCTCCATTTTCCTCATGCGCAACAGCCTCATTCCAACGTAAGAGATTGTGCCTCGTGCGAACATTCGGCTCAAAGTACAACGAGCAAAAATTAACAAGTTCCTCCATAACATAACTTTCAGCAATTGACCCCTCTACGCGGGCTTTATTCTTCATATTTTGCTTTAGACGTCGCATATACCTATGTCATATATATGCATGTATAGATTTTCAAACATGAATAAATATTTTAGCGTATTAAAAACATTAATGTCATTACCTCTCGAATGGATACATCCATCCATATTGCACGGCACCGCCAAACTTAGCTTCGTATGGCAAGTGAATAGACAAATGCTCCATTGAATCAAAAACTAATGGAGGGAAGATCATTTCTAACTTGCACATTATTTTCACTATCTGCATCTCCATTTTATCTATGTCTTTGAGCTGGAGCTCTGTCAAGCATATATCTCTAAAGAAATTAGAAAACTTTGTCAGTGCTTCAACCACACGTTTTGGTAACAAGTCGATAAATGCCATGGGGGATCAACTTCTGCATGAATACATGACAATCATGACTTTTGAGACCCCGAAACTTCAAATATTTGACTTTACTACTCCTTGCTATATTCGAAGAATATCCATCTGGGAGCTTTAGTCCACTGATCCAATTACATATCAATATCAATTGTTCCCTGGTCAAAGTATAATTAGCTTTAGGCGTTACCGTCTTACTACCCTCCTGATACAGCCACAGATGTTCCCTAATGTTCATTTCTACCAAATCAAGCCTCGACTTGTTGTTGTCCTTTGTTCTACCACTGGCATCTAGGACTATATAAAAAATGTTATCAAATACGTTCTTCTCAGTATGCATCGGATCTAAACAATGACGGATGCAGGGTGTAGCCCAATAAGGCAGGTAAAAAGAACATTGATCTGTGTGTCCAGTTGTGAACCTTGTCGTAACCATAAACTCGCTCTAATCTGTGATTCTTCCGTGGAGGTGGAAAATTCAAGTGACTAATCTAACTCAACACTGCTGTCCCAGAAAGACGGTCAGGTACTTGATGTTTCTCTATTTTTTGATTGAATTGTCTACTCATCCGTCGATAACGATGTTTAACCAATAAAAACAGTCTGAATGTTGCAAAAAAAACTCATTTTCCCCCCATATTTGAGCCATATAGATTTAACTAACCCCATACACACAAGACATGACAAGCCCCCGTGAGTTGACCATCCACTGATCATTCTTAATTCCGAGATGTTATTTATTGTCCACAGTAAAGTTGCCCTCAAGTCAAAGTTCTGTTTAAGAGATACATTATAAGTTTGAACCCCTTTATCCCACAACATCTTCAACTCATCAACTAACGGCCTAAGGTATACATTGATGTCTTTACTTGGACTCTTATCACTCGGAATCAGTAAAGGCATGAACATGTACGAATATTTCATGCACATTGAAGGCGGGAGGTTATACACAACAATAATCACCGGCCAAGTTAAGTAGGGCTTGGTATAAGGCCCATTAAACGGATTAAACCCATTCGTAGCAAGTCCAAGCCTAACATTGCGAACCTCTTCAGCAAACGAGGGGTGCTTTTTATCAAAAATTTTCTAGTCAAGCCCATCTGTCGGGTGTGTCAGTTGACCTTTGACTATGTCCCGTGTAGAGTGCCACCTCATATACTCGACGGTATATGTTGACATAAACAACCACTGAAGCCTCGGCGCAATGGGAAAGTAACATAAGATCTTTCTCGGCACGTCTTTTCCCTTTTTCTTACGCTATTCACAGTATTTACTTGTATCGCAAATATAACATGACCTCTTATCTTTATTGACATCACCGTAATACAACATACATTCATTCTCAAAAGCATCAATCTTCTCATACCCTAGATTGAGCCTTTTGATCATTTTCTTCACATCATAGTACGACTCCGGTAACATATTGCCTGCAGGTAAGCACTCCTTCACAATGTTTAGCAGTTCATTAAAATATCCCTCGCTACAGTCATGCTCGTTCTTGAAGTGTAAAAACTTAGTCACTATAGATAAGACGATGTGTTTTTCGTGCTCGTCATACAGTGGCATCGCTGATTCATGCAATAACTCATAAAAACCCTTAGCCCCATCATTCGGCTCTTGCTCAATGCTATCGTCATCCCTATTTGTATTCCACTGGAAATATGAACCAGTAGCTTCGACTATCATGTTAGTACAATCAAAGGTTTCGTCACCTTTGGATTTCGGTTCTGATTTATGTTCATCCAACCAGGTTTCCCCATGATAAATCCATGTCTTATAACCCTGCTTGAACCCATATGCAAATAAGTCGCACATGACATCAATCCTTTCTTTCCACCTTTCATTCACTCACCTCTTACAAGGACATCTGATCTCATTGCCGCTGACCTGCTCAAACGTAAAATTGAGAAACTGTTCAACCCCACTATGGTACTCAGAGCTAAGCCCACTCTTATCAGTGGCTACCCTACGTTCCATCCAACTTGGATCAACAGATAACTTGAACAACAGGCTGCTAAAGATTTGAAAAGTTAGATAAACACAATCAACTCTCCAAGTTAATGTATATGCAAGCTTATGAGTTTCCTAAATTCATCTCCCACTCTAACGGGTCAGGCTTCTATTCCATTACTGGATGTGTCGCCTCACTAATGCCAACAACTTGAACACATCTTTAAATTATTCTAAAATTTTGACAGCACCTCCCCATGGTCTTCAAGTACATGAAATAGACTAACACATCGTAGTCTAAATATGCACCCGAAGAACATCAAGAGATATATACTGACCAAAAATTCTCAAAATATAAAGACATGCTTAAGTCGTTAACACCGACCTAAGTAAGATCGAAACATACAGGAACAATCCCAAAATAGGGGACTATTTGAGATTCACTCATACTAAGTGAATCTCAAACGAGTTTCTAAGCTTCCTAAACTATATGAAAATATGCACATGTGAAATTGGGAAATTGGACTCTTTTTGTATAACAAAAAGAATACTAGCTTTTTATCATGTCACAAACTACTATTAAATGTTTGGGAGAATTTGTTTTCTCCGTTTGAGAGAATTTTTTATTTGTGAGACTTTTTCCAATGTATGAATTGTTGAAGATGGTGTATTCATATTTGGATGTGGCGATTCCATTGCGGCTTGTTCTTCTGTTGTCACGCTGAAGAAAGATTTGGATCTATGTATTCTATTATTTTTTTTGGAGAAAGAAATGAATTTGAGAAGTTTATTTGGTGTCCACTAGCGTTGTTGCTACAATTGTTCTTTTTTCCTGATTATCTGTTATTTTATTTGACTGAATTACTCTTTTAGTTTGTTTTTTTTTGCAATCTTTTTGGATCGTTTGATAATAACAAAAATGGGACGTCCAATAATTTATTTGTTTTGACCTATTTATATTTTCCTTATACATCTTCAATCTGTTTGTTAGTACTATGTAGTCAAGCTGGTTATATATACATGGTTATATACCTTGAGTTATGAACATACACATTTAGATTAATAACCGAACAGTTAGATTAATAGTTGAACATGCATCTCAAATACGATGAACACCAAAAGTTTCAAATCAAAGCTCATATTGGGTATCAAATAAAGGGTAGATCAACAATTTTGTCTAATGTTAGTTGTCTTTTGGATTTTAATATTCATTAAGAATTGTGAAATTTAAAACAATAAGGCCTTCCTATCAAATTATGAGAAATATAACGATCTAAAATGAAATTAAAGTTGAGACTTGATCCATTCAAAACCTAAAACCAAATTCAGAACTTAATTACTCATTTTTCTTTTCTTATTCACAATATAAAGATCAATACAGCTTTAGGCTTGTCCTCTTTAATCAAGATGTTTCCTTTCACACAACCATTTCCAATTTAAACTTTTTTAAAACCCACCCCCACCCCACCCCACAACAATAGAAATTTGACCTTAGAAATCAAATTCTCCCACTTCTTTTCAACAACCATATGTCTATAAATTAATAATTTCAAACTAGAACTATAGTAATGGCCATATTGATAAACACATAAAAATAAAGCTAAAAATAAATTAATTACTACTCATTATACCAAGCAAGGGAACTAAATAAGAGCATACACACTCTGAAAATTTCTAAATTAATGTAAAATCTTAGCATACCTGAACATAATTCAAGAAATAACTAAATTCTTTAACACAATAATTTATCAACAGAAATTAGGTATATGTCACTAAGCCATGAAAACCCAGTTCAGCACCAAACAGAAAGAAGGACGTAATACACTACAATATAATTGGGTATCTGTACAAATTAAAATTTTCATGTAAACTTGCAAACTATAAACTAGTAATACACTACAATTAATATTTGGGGGGAAATAGAGTGAAATTGTAGAAGAAGGGATTATTAGGTTATATTTGGGGGAAAATTGGAATTGAGAAAACTTACCTTGCAAAGAGATAGAGAGGGACGACAACGGGAAAAGAGGACGACGACGGCGACGACAAGAATAAGCCATAGGGCGACGAGGAAGAGAGGACAGCGACGACGCCAGTAAGCGGGAGAAGAAAAGCTGAAAGAGTAAAAATGAAAAATTAAAGTGACTCTAATTAAATACTGACTCATTCTCGATGGCACAACCGTCGATAATAGTCCCGTCGATAATTATATCATTCACGACGGCAGTCCCCGTCGCCACTGACATGAGCCCGTCGCCCTATATTTTTTGTTGCTCGCACGAAGAGGAAAAATGAGCGCGGAGAGGGAATAAGTACTCATTGGCGATGAGACACATTCTCGACGGCACTGCCGTCGTCATTAATGTCATTCAGGACGGCATTTTAGCATTCAATATTAATCCCGTTTGCAATGACCCATTTTTGTGGTGCTCTTAGAGCTATCTAATTATGAATCATATCCAACTTGTGAATCTTATCTCATGGGTAAAATGACTAAATCTCCCTTTAGTGGAAAAGGAGAAAGAGTTACAAAGTTATTAGCATTGCTACATGCAGACGTATGTGGACCTATGACAACGAATGCATGAGGAGGGTATTCTTACTTTATTACTTTCACTAATGATCATTCAAGATTTGGATACGTGTATTTAATAAAATACAAATCTGAATCATTTAAAAAGTTCAAAGAATTCAGAAGTGAAGTAGAGAAATAAACTGGCAAGAGTATTAAGATTCTTCGATCGAATCGAGGTGGTGAATACTTAAGTGGTGAGTTTCTCAATTTTCTCAAAGAAAATGGTATAATCTCACATTGGACTCTACCAAGAACACCACAGTTGAATGGTGTATCTAAAAGGAAAAATCGAATATTGTTGGACATGGTTCATTTCATGATGAGTTTTACCCATCTTCCAGTATCATTCTGGGGCTACGCCCTAGAAGCGGCTACATACCTACTAAATAAGATCCCCTCGAAATCCTTCCCCAAGACTCCATATGAAATGTGGACAGGGAAGAAACCTAGTCTTAAGCATGTTAAGATTTGGGATGTCCAGCTTATGTGAAAAGGTTTCAAAATGATAAGCTTGGGATAAGGTCTGATAAGTGCACATTTGTGGGATATCCTAAAGAAAGTTTAGGATACAATTTCTGCACTCCTACTTTGCAAAAGGTGTTTGTTGCGAATCACGCTGCCTTCTTAAAAAAGGAGTTTATCCTTGAAGGGGCTAGTGGGAGGAAAATAGATCTTGAAGATATTCAAGAACCGCAAACCACTATAGATCAAGTGGATGAACTTCTCCAAGTAGAAGAACCTACTGTACAACACCCTATTCGTAAATCTAGAAGGATACCGAAGATACCTGATAGGTATGGATTCATCATAGAGGATGACGATGAGGTACGCATCATGAATGATGATGATCCATTGAATTACGAACAGGCTATGGATAGTAAAGACTCAGAGAAATGGAAAAAAGCCATATAATTTGAGATGGACTCCATGTATGAAAACCAAGTATGGACTTTGGTTTCGGCACCTGAGGGAATTAAGCCTATTGGGTGCAAATGGGTCTTTAAGAGAAAGACTAGAGCGGATGGTAAGGTAGAGACCTATAAGGCCAGACTAGTTGTAAAAGGTTTCAAACAAAGGCAAGGAATTGACTATGATAAAACCTTCTCAACAGTAGCTATGCTCAAGTCCATTTGGATTTTGCTTGCAATTGCAGCTTATAACAACTACGAGATCTGGCAAATGGATGTGAAAACGGCCTTCTTTAATGGGAAACTTGAGGAGGATGTGTATAGGACACAGCCAGAGGGGTTTGTTTTAACGGTTGGAAAAAACCAAGTCTGTAAGTTGTAATGATCCATTTATGGATTGAAGCAAGCTTCTCGAAGGTGGAACATCCATTTTGATGAGACAATTATAGAATTTAATTTTATCAAAAATGAGGATGAACTATGTGTGTGCAAGAAGGTTAGTGGGAGCATTGTATCATTCCTTAAATTATATGTTGATGATATAATAATGATATGGAATGATATTCCGATGCTACATTCAATTAAAATCTGGTTATCTAAACACTTCTCCATGAAGGACATGGGAGAAGCATCCTATATTTTGGGGTTTAATATCTATAGAGATAGATCTAAAAGGATGCTTGAATTATCCCAAGGAACGTATATTGACACAATGCTAAAGAGGTTTAGCATGGAAGATTCCAAGAGAGGTCTCATGCTGATGAGCCATGGAATACATCTCTCTAAAAAATAGGCCCCAAAGACACCTGAGGAGAGAGACCGTATGAGTAAGATACCTTCTGCTACAGCAGTAGGATCTATCATGTACAATATGATATGTACTAGATCGGATGTCGCTCATGCACTTAGTGTAGCGAGCAGATACTAGTCGAATCCAAAAGAAGAGCACTAGAAGGCAATGAAAAATATCCTAAAGTACTTAGGAAGAACTAAACATGTATTTCTTATCTACGGTGGATCTGAATTGAAACTAGAGGGCTATATAGACTCAAGTTTCCAAACGGATCAAGATGACAGTAAATTCGTTTCGGGGTATGTGTTTACCTTAGACGGTGGCGCAATAAGTTGGAAAAGTTCCAAGCAGCAAATAGTTGTTGATTTAGTGATAGAGGCATAGTACATAGCTGCAAGTCAAGTTATAAAGGAGGCTGTTTGGATGAAAACGTTCATAACTGAACTTGGCATGGTTCCTAACATTAGAGGAATAGTACCTTTATTATGTGACAACACCGGAGCTGTTGCACAGGCCAAGGAGGTCTCATCAGAAATCCAAACATGTGTTGCGGTGGTTTCATTTGATTAGAGAGATCATTGAAAGAGGAGATGTCACCCTAGAGCGAGTTGACACTCAAAATAACATTGTAGATCCATTTACTAAAGCTTTAACACATCAGCAGTTTGATCGTCACTTAGAGAAGATAGGTATTAGATACCATGGCGATTGGCTTTAGTGCAAGTGGGAGATTGAAACTAGTATGCACACAAGCCAATTATGTATGATGATAAATCATATACTTTATAAAAACCTTCTTCATTTATTAATAAAAGAATTATTTATTTAAAGACGTTTATATTATCTACATCATGTTGTTATATTTAAATGTGATAAACCCATAATTTTAAGCAATGCTTTTAGAATAATGATAATGATCATGCTAATGAGATCTAAATTCTTAGATAGCTTAAAACTAAAATAGTTCTCAATCGATGGATTATTAAATAAGGGATTAGTGAATCCGGATAGATTGGTACATACGTTGCTTGCTCTTTGGAAGAGGATGATCGATCTCATGATCATTTGTGTGGAGACACTAAAGCAAGTATGTAGGTGTTTATTGGAGAATAAGTACATTGAACGTCTAGCTAAGGAATACCTAATGGAGTTTACTCGCCTATCAAGGAATTCCTTTAGTGATAGTAGTATAAGTAATCCTTAGACTTGAGATCATCATAGTATCTTATATACGATGAGTTATACTTTGACATGTCCCTTAAGACCCTGAGGGTATATCAAAGGGTATGCTTGGGTATAATTAATTATACATGAAGATAATAATGATCAATAAATGATCTACCGCTTCTAGTAAAAGAAGTGAATGTCCTATGTGATTCGATAAATGACAACTCAATAGTTATTGGCCAAGGCATAATAAAATTAGAAAGTAGTTTCTAATTTGCATTATCGGACTTTGTGCATTTAGGATTGGAATATATATAATTAAATAAAATAAGACTTGATAGTAAATCCATGTCATATATTTAATTGAGACATTGTATGGTAGAAGAAATGAATTGTACGGTAACTATTTACTTAAAGGTTCTTTTATGATTAATGTTTAAATCTATATTATTTGAAAAAGTCGTTGAGCGCTAAGGGAGCATACCCTTATTGTAGAATAAATATTTATTTAAATAAATTAATAGTTTATTTATTTATTTAAATAAAATTAGAATTGTTCTAATTAATTTATTCACAACCAGTTTAATATGGAGAACCTAAAGGGTCACACCATAAAAGGATGAATATTTATTTAAGAAGCAAATGACATAATTGTAATAGTAAGTTAAGTGTATTTAATTTAATCTATGGTGATAGAATAAATTAATTAGCTTAATATTTAATATTTTAGAAATATTAAATATAAATTAATAAGAGGAGTCTTATTATTATTATTACTATTATTAATAATTTGAATTCCTAAAGGAGTTTGAGAATTAATTAATAAAATTACACTCCTATATTCCTAATAAGATTAGGAGGTAAATAAATTAAAAGAGTTTAATTAATTGCTCCTAATAAGATTTGAAAGCCTAAATAATTAGAAGAGTTTAATTAATTAATATGAAACCCAAATCCTAAAATGGTTAGGAGGGTTACCTACATCTATAAATAAGAGGAGTCTTATTTTGATTAGTGACTAATGCAATTTTAATTGTTGGGTGAGCACACTTTTTCTAGAGAGAGAGAAAACTAGGGTTTTGCCAATAACCCACCTTCTTAATATTTGTTCATCCTTGGTGGATCACCTCTAGAGGCCAAACACTTGGGTGGCTGACGTTGATCAAAGGAAGGAATCACACCCGATAGATTCAAGTTGAACAAGGAATTGATTGGAGTTGAACTCATGCCTGAAGAAGCACGAATCTTCAAGGGTATGATTCGTTCTTCATCTCTTTAGATTAAATTAATAATTGCACATAAAGGATGATCCGGGTTCATGGTTTGTAAAATTTCAGAACTCTTTTTTTACTCTTCCGTTGCTCTATATGTAATTGTTGCATGCTAATTTGATCTTACAAACCTAACAATTTGATGTTTATCCCTTCTTCTTCCCATAATTCCATGGGACTCTTTTTAAGCTGATTAAGGGATATTGTGGTCTGAATTAAAATATCAGTGGTTCTGGTGCAGCCACTTTCACAGGATTCTTTCCTATTGTGTCCCCCTTTTCTTGAATTATCAAGGGTACTACAACTGTGTCCTTTTCACAGGAAATGACTGCCACAATTTCTTTCAAACTCCATGTCATGGGAGGAAATATCACTTCTTCATCAGGAAAGACAATATCATGACTCACTTTTAGCAATTCACCGCTTTCAATCAGGTTCTGAATTAAGTGTCGAAGTCCCCAACACTCTTCTGTATCATGATCATAAGTGTTGGAATGATATTGACATATCTTGGAGGAATTGAACTTCCTTGATCAAGGTTCCACTAGGGGTAACAACTCTGTGACTTTTCCCTCGTTAATTAACATATAGAGAATCTCTTCCATAGGCTGATTTAAAAAAGTGAACTTTCTCTTAAAGGCAAACTCTCTATGAGCTCAGAATCTTTCTACCCTGACACTTTGTCTGCCCAGGTTTCATGTTCATGGAACCGATAATGATCCTTCTTTTCAATCAGAAGAATTTTAGGCTTATGAGGATTTGTTCTCCGCTGGCTGACCTGAGTTATCAACTGTTGCGTTACTTGGTGTTGATATACCATCAGTTCTGCCAATTGACCAATCTGTTCCTTGATCGATTTCATTTCTTTTTCTATTATAAACAGACCTTCTAAATACCCCTATTTGACAGAGCTATCCTTGTTTGTTTGGGAAGAGTCCCCTACGTATTTGAGGTACTTGGAACCTTCTCCGCTCCCCATAATAATAATGTTGACTCCCTCCTCATTGTGTCGAGGCAAAGGGTTATCTTGAACATGTGGCTTCTCTAGTGTTATCACCACTATCTACCATATCCTGGATCTTGTACTTTAGAGACCAACATTCTTGTGTATCATTGCCATAAGCCCCAGAATGGTAAGCACATTTTTTGCTCGGGTTAAAATTCTTCCCACTTGGATTGGCTGGGGGATGGAACTGAGCAATTTTCTTCTGTGCTGTCAGAAGCTTTTGTACATTCTCAAGTGAGTCCCCTAAAGGTGTTAATATTCTTCGACGTTTACCCTCTCTGACTTTTTGAAACGGAGGATTTGGAGATTGTGTAGATGTTTGGAACGGGAAATAATTTTTCCTCTGAATGGGCAGGTTTTGATTGCCTCTCTGAGATTGACCTTGGAGTATCAAGGATACATGTTCTTCCTTCTTTTTATGAGCTCTCAAAGGATTATTCCCATAATTTTTGGTTTGAATGTGCTCAGCTACGGCTTCCAAAGCAGTAAGATCTTTAATCTTTCCAGACTTCAATCCCATCTCAGTCATTTCTCCATGTTTCATCATCTCTCAGAATGGTTTTCCTATGCTTGCTAGGACCCTTTTATATAATGGAGCTTCTTGTATATCAATGAATGTCATCACTATTTTAGTTTCTGACATTGGTGGAAAGACTTGCGCTACCAGACGTCTCCACTTTTGGGCATATTCACTGAAAGATTCATTATTTTGCTTTTTTACCTTAGTAATTTGATATCCATCTGGAGCCATTTGTGACTGGAAGTTGTACTGATTTAGGAAGGCATGGGCTAGCTCTTCCCAGCTATAAATTTTGGAGTTGTCCAGTCGAGCATACTAGGCTCTAGCCTCTCCCGTCAGGCTTTTCTAAAATAACTGCATTCTCAGCTTCTCATGCTCGGCATAGGATCCGAGCTCTCCAATGTACACTTTTAGATAAGTGTAAGGATCTCCCAATCCATCGTACTTTTTAAATTCTGGGGCCTGGAACTTGTCTAGATAATGGGCCCCTAGAAAGATACAAAGGTCTGAGTAGTTAACACTCCTATACGCTCCAGTCCATTTGATTGATCGAATGGTTTCTTCCATTTATTGGACTTTCTTTCGGATATCTCCAGTTTCTCAATCTTCCTTGAGATTGGTGATTTTAGGGGTTTTGTTGGTTTTCTCATTGGATTGAGGTTCAGGTATCTGTGCTTCCTTCTTTTTGTCAGTACCCAGACTGCCACCTTGTACAGAGGACTCTAGTTGAGTGGGTATTTGTTGACCCTAAGTACTTTTGTTCTGCTCTTTCACACGAAGATAACTAATTCTGCTATTTTATTTCTATGTCCCTTGAAGTCTTCTCAAGACACAAAACCTGACCCTTGTTGGGTACTTTCATCCATTTCAGTGGATAGGCTTTGTGTCTTCTTAGATTTGGATCTGGTAATTGGACCAATCTTGCCTACAATAAAAGAAGGTAGTTTAGTCTTGACAAATATTAATCGGATGCATGCTATGTAATATGTCAATTTTTATAGGTTTTTTAATGTTTTCCTGTAAAATAGAGGTCAGTTGTTTTGATGACATGATAAGATGACAATATTTGATATTTGACAATGGAGTTGAAAGGAATTAATATTTACAACGTTTAGTATAAGACAGGATCTAAAGTGGACATGAATTGAAAGTGGGAAGGCATGAAGATACTTCCCTTTGCATTTAGTTTATCAGAGGCTGACCTATCTTAGGTTACTCTCATGGGCTTTTCAGCATGAAGGTTCCCAGATCATCGCAATCTACTAGATGGGAAATTAATCCGATCTTTCAATTGGAGCGGATCTGAGTGGCGCCTTTCCTGAGCCTCGTGGGATTATTCGCCTCTTGAGTCTAGTAATCAGCCACCGATGGGTTCGCCTCCTGGCAGAGGAATCACACAATATACATTCACATACATCGTGTCTCACCGTATGCAATATGATGACATTGTGTGAAGCACTAATATAAAGCCTTGTAAATAAAACATTTATTCACATCCATTTAACGTAAAGACAGCATTCACACACATGCAGATAAAAAGGGAATTAAAAAGATTAAAATACGGCATAAGCCCTTGACTGTCCCCAGCAGAGTCGCCACCCGTCGACGCCAGGAAAATTTCTAATTCCTCTGTTTGGTTCTTACCCTTTGTATTTTGCTATGTGATTTAAGTTATCTTTCTTAAAGGGTGAGATTTTAGGAAAAGACCGACATACAGTGTCAAAGATTTGAAAAGTTTGATTTTAATGATTGGGCTGAATTAGACAGAGCCGCCAGTTGGTATGAGTTTAAATGGTGGTACTGACTCAATCGAATTTTGAAAGGTTTTGCAATATGGCCCAATATGTGACTCTGTTTAATTGGTCTTGGAAACCAAGATTCATAGAGTTCGGGGGCTTGCTTAAGTGAGGGGAAGGTGTTAGGCACCCCGCGACTTCTGTGAAACACGATTACTGTGTCTTTTCATTCCCTAAGCATGAGAAGTGTGTGTGTGTGTGTGATGCAATTAAATGTGCTCAAAGTGCTTTATTTAAAAGTAGTGTTGTGCTTCGTTGGACCAATATATGAAGGGTTTGATTTGAAAAGTTTATTTTAAACATTCATATGAAAGTGATGTTTTGAAAAGAGGTTTTCGAACCATTTCGCTCGCATAGGAATTGAAGCCCTTTGGTACTTCCATTGTAGTTCATATTCGACTTTATTTGATTTTATTTAAGATGCGACGAGACAATATATAAATATTATATATATAAGTGTTAGGCTTCTTATGGACATGAAAGCTATTTAAGTATGCCCGAGCACTACAAACCATAATTTTCACTATTTCGGGGGCTTAAACCCTTATAACCTGTGTTAAGGCCCTGGATTTACAAGTACAAAGATTTGCAAGCTAACTGTACAACTAAAAAAAGTCCATCACGTAAACTGGATCTAGATCCATTGATTAAATCGTAGATCCTGTAGCTCCTAGGCTCACAGGATATCACATAAATAGCCTGCATAACGAATATATTGTAATAACATGCATATCTATTCTAAACATCGCTGGACAAAGGTTTCATCAGTTAAATCCTCGTAAGCGAGTAGCCCAAAGCTTTCAGTTTCCTCTAGATACAGATCTAGGGTCATGTGGTTGCTACATACTTACAAAAACTAGAAAGAAAACTAGATCTATACAGATCTTAGCCATTCTAGCTTTCAGGTTCAAATTTTACAACTTTTGAACCTGTTAAAAGCTAGATCTGGGTAGATCTAGTACAGATCTAGTCAATAAAGCATAGATATTGACTATTTACATGAAATAATTGTTAAAAAGTTAGATCTGACTAATATTAACTACTAACTATATATATAGCACTTCTATATATGTTAGAGTAAGCGAAGAAAGCAGATCTGATGAAATCTTACAGTATGGCACGAGAATGGCTACCAAACGGCTTTCGACGCCTCAAAACTCGGTTTCCAATGGTTAAAATTTGATATGTTGTAGTATATATGTATATGAGTGTTTATAAAGAAGTTTTACAAAAATTGGAGTAAGATTCGAGCTTCGTCTAACTGATTCACTATCTCCTGGCCTTTTTCTCTCTCTCTCTTCTCTGCCTATTATTTTCTTAGAAGCTAAGGGGGGGAGAGGGTAGGCCCGGCCTACCGTGAGTCTACCTGCTACAGTCACAGGTAGACCTGAGGCTGGGCCTAGTGGGCCCCATTGCCTCAAAATATATGCACCTCGATCAACATGCAATCAGCCTAAAACCTTCATAACTTGTAATTCAGAAATCCTATGGAGGCATGCCATACCTTTCTAGAACACTCTTTTTGAGAACTACGCAATGACATGGGGCTTGAACTTTTTTGAATCCGGAAAGATGGGTCCATGACCAGATCTTCAAGTCTTCGCAGTCAGTCCATTGAGCTGTCTAACGCAGTTTGCACTCGAGATTGTTGTGATGGCTTTGTATGTCCTTATCTATAGTAGTTTGATCAATATTGATATTGAGTTACAAAATTACCCTTTTGCCCTTCCAGAGTTGTCCCCAGACTTGATGCAGCTACAACTATCTTCCCTCAGGGTTATCTCCGGGGTTTGACTGCTGTTGACTTTTGTCTTTCCTCAGGGTTGTCTCTGAGGTTGATTTGATGTTTCCCAGGGCCGTCTCCGGCGTTTTGATTGTGATTGTGGACTTCCAAGGTTGTCTCTAGAATATAAAAGAAGGTTTTCCCCTCCTGCAGGGTTAGTAATAGGAATGCAAAATTTTGAGTGTCTACACATGATACCTAAGAATGTTGGTCTCTGAAACACAAGATTCAGGACATGATATGCAATGGTGAAATCGTGGTGACAACACCCGAGCAGCCACATGTTCATAATAATCCTTTGCCTCAGCATAAGGCTGAAGGTGTGAAAATGATCAGTATAGGGAATGGAGAGAGTTCCAAGTAACTTAATAAGATTGGAGAGTCCTCATAGATAGTTTGACATAATCCCTTCAGGTTGGGTTATCCATAAGCACAAGCTTTGATTGATTTTACGATCAAATCAATCAAAGAACAAGTTGATCAATTAGCGGAGCTAATCGTGTATCAGCACCAAGTAACTCGACAGTTGATAAACCAGATCAGCCAGAGCCAAACCAATGTCTCTCCATCTACAATCCTTCCAATTGTGAACAGAGTTCACTTCCACTTTTAAGAGCATAAAATAAGGGTGGATCAAGTTTCAAGGGAAGCAAGATTCCAAGCCCGCAAAAAAATTGCAGCCAAAAGAAGTTCACTCCTTTGAAGCAATCCAGGGAGGAAATTTTACAGGATGTTGATCAATGAAGGTAAGATCACAGAACTGTTACCACCAATGGACCCCTGATCAAGGAGGTTCGATGCTACTAAAATATGCTAATACCACTTAAAAGTCCAATAATAATCTAGAAGGGGGGTTGAATAGATTATTACAGATTAAAAATTTATCTTAAGCATTTTTTGAATTTTTAGATAATTAATTTGTGGTGTTAGAAATTAATATACAGGATAGTAAAAATTCAATCACACAATGCACAGAGATTTGTTTGGTTCACAACAAACATTTGGGGTATGTTGCTATGGCCAGTCTCAAGCTCCTCTCCAGAACTTGGGATCCTATTACTTCCTGTAATAAAAACTCATTCAATAGGCGGAGAAGCCTTTACAAAGTTTTATAGACAAACTTTCAACTATTTGCAACTAATCTATTTCGGACAGCAAGCTCCCAGCTCCCTCCTCAATCTTAGTTGTACCTTCTTTTGAGTTCAATTTTATTTTATGATCTTGTCTTGAAACAACAACCTCTTCCTCACCTCACAAGTACACTAAAGACCCAACTCCCAGCTGACCTCTCTAAGACTCTGATCTTAGTCGAAGAATTACTCGTTTTTCTCATAGGAACATTAAATAAACTAACTCTATCATTTTCCTTTTTACAAAAGATTTTGATATAGATATTCTTCTAAAATAAGCATATAGAAATTTAGTACAAATATATAAATGTTTTTAAATAACTTTTATATTTAAAGGCATCTCAAATAAGAAGATATCAATTAAAGAGCAGATATATTTATAAAAGTTCAAAGACTTTTATACTTGAAAAAATATGCTTCTTTGTAAGAAGATAGTAATTTATGCTTTGGTCAAATAATGTTTCTACATAAGCAAATATTTAAATTATGCACTGTTAAAAAAGTTTAAATAACATTTAAATTTTGTGTGAAAGATGCTTCTTGAATAAGTAAATAAATCAATTCAAGTGTAAGTTAAAAAGATGCTTCTGTATAAGCAGATATATAGATTAATTCACTTTTATAAATAATTATTTATTTTTTATAATAAATAATGTTCTTCTATGGACTTAAACGAATTTAATTTCAGATCATATCCAACTAGTATTTTATGGATGAATCTTATGTTCAAATACTTGCAGTTAATCAATATTATAAATAAATCAGTTAAACAACAATTATCTAGTATAATGATTAGTTAAACAATACTTGATATAACAAATATATTTGTTTAACTTAGAGAATATATAATGATATTTTATTTATTATGTGAATGATTATAAATAAAGCCACTTAGTACTTTGAGAAATCGTATGGTCTGATTTTCTCACTTAAGAATAATATCTCCACAGCCTCGATGTCTAAATATTACAAAATTTATAGTTTCACAATTAATATTTATATAAATATTTTTGATAGATCACTTTGATTTTCAAATCCGATTCGGTTGATTCACTCTTTTCAGATGAATATCTCAGTGTTGTTTTGAACTATCGAGTGTAGATCTACTTTACGATATTTATATAAATAATATCAATAAAAGGTCACTAAGGACTTTAAGGAATCGTACGGTCTGATTTTCTCACTTAAGGGGAATATCTTCGTAGTCTCGTTGTCTAAGTATGACTTTTTATTTGATAAATAAATGATATATATATATATATATATATAATTGTGTATAACAATTTATATTCGTATATTTATAAATTTAAATAAGCAAGAGATAATTCAAATAAAGTAAATCAAATAAATTATCTCAATTACTTTGACCAATTTCCTCTTCTCAAATAATCAGAACTTTGGTAAGAAGAGATAGAAAGCTTTAGAGAGACAGAGATTATGTAGGCAATGAGAGTAAGCTTTTCTTTTCAAGTGAATTGGTGAAAAGCAAATGAATGAAAGTGCCTCCTATTTATAGTTTTTTTGAGTTTGGGGAAAAAAATGTAATTTTGAAATTTGTTTAAAAAACAATGGTTGAGATTGCTTTAATTTGAATTTAATGGTCAGGATGAGATAGAAAAAAGTTCACGCGGATTGCCCAATTTAAGACATTTGGCCCTTTAAATTTTTGACCAATTTTTATACATTTATTGTGACAACCCGAAAAAATCAGATTGTTCAGAAATTAGGTTTTAAGAATTAATAATTAATAAAATGAATTTTATTGATTATATTCTGTGTTATGTGTTTATTAATCATTTTATGACATAGGATGATTAGAAATGGGGAGGATTCTGGCTACGAGCTAGAATGAACGAGTAAGAATTTTCAAGACGAAAATAAAAGATTTTTGGGAATAAAAATATTTTTGAGAAAAAGACAAAATAAGCACTATTCACGTATGAAACCCTAAGGGTAAGGATTTAATCCTAATGGTTAGGGTTTGAGGTTAGGGTTTGGACCCTAAGCCTTTCTGAGAGATCAAGACGTCGGAATGACATTCTGTCGAAAGATTTGACGACAATATGTCGTGAAAAGTAAAGTTAGCCGATAAAAGTTTTTCTCGTAAAAAGTGCAGAAATTGGACGAAATGAAAATGACAAAAAGTACTATTATGTACTTTCATTCGTTTAACTACGTTAGGGGAAAACGTGAAGGAAAACGCTTAAGGTTAAAAAGTGTTTTTCGATTTTTCAGAGTTACGAAGAACACGTAATAGTTGGTCGATAGAAGAAAGACGGAATATTGAAAAATATTTGAATTTTGAGAAATGCGTTAAAATGGTTAAGTGTAATAATGATGATTATTATTATACATAACGAATACGAGTATAATACTAGTTATTATACGCGAACAATACGAGGGTAATACGACGTATGATATGAATATCATACGAAGTATATACGAAGAGAATACGAGAATTAATACGACGTATAATACGAATTTTATATGAAGTAAATAGATTTAGTTTGAATTATATTAAGAATTAAACCTGTGGATTGAACCGGTGGGTTAACGGGTGGGTTAAACTTATGGAGCAACCCATAAGCACATGTGAGACATGGTGGCCATGTGCTAGCACATGCTAGCACATGGGAGGGCAAGGTATGCAAGTGGGAGGAGGTGAGAGTTAAGGAGGTTTGGTCTAATGACCATTCTAGCCTTGGTCTTGCAATTTCTATAAAAGGAGAGCTTAAGGCTCATTTGGTAGTTTGAAAAACCAACTCATGCGGGAGAGAAGAGAAGAGAGAAGGAAGAGCTTGTGATGAGCAACCAAGATGCAAAAAGAAGCTATGTAATTCCTTTGTCAAGAACAAAGATAAGAACTCAAGAACAATTAAAAGGTATAAGTGTTAACCTTAAGTTTTCATCTTCTTTCAATACTTAAATTGACAGAGAAGTGAAAATTGGAAGAGCATGAATTGTAGGAGGCAATAAGATTGATATTAGTGGACTTTAAATCACTAATAATCAAGAACAAGTGAAACCATAATGAAATGGCTAAGAAATTAATGAAGAAATGAGTTAAAATTGTAATGAAATGGTTAAGTAAATTGATGAACAAAATCATTAAAACTTAGATGTTTGTAATGATTAGAATCATAGATAAACAACCAATGGATTGATTCCATTTAGTTTGACGTAAAAATAACGAGTAATTAAAATTTGGCGAAAGTTTATGCGATTAGACGTTAATCGTCGAATCGTAAATTTTCCCGGAATAGAAGTCAAAAGTCGTCGTTTGATTCGAAAACGATGGTTTTCGATGGCGACATGTATAATTAGGTAAATAAGACTTGCAAGAGCAAGAACGAACGAATTTGGAGTTTAGAACGCTTAGCTATGAAATAAAAACTTGGTTTCCGATTTTTTCAAGTGTTTTGGGTTAAAGTGATGTAAATGGCTTAATGCCATAAGACGATGAAATACTTTGGGTACTATGTTTATAAATAAATATGCTTTTATTTAAATAGGTGATGTGATGATTAAGTTTTATATGAATTATATATGCTGTAGGAATAAGTTATGAGATGATAACATTAAGTTTATTTAAACAGAAGGATGGCTAGAGGAAGACATCGTCAACAAGTACCAGAAGGGTCAGACGGTAATGCTGGGGGTCCACCGAACCTCATGCAACAATTCGTAGACATGTTAGTTGGGGCACTTCAGAATCGAACTCCGAATACCAATAACCCTCCAGCTGCCCAAGTGGCATACTTTAAGGACTTCAAGAGCACGGGACCCCCTAAGTTCAAAGGAACCACGGAACCTATTGAAGCCCAAACTTGGGTCAAGGAAATTGAAAAGGCGTTCGCTATCGCCCAAGTAGGAGATGATCAGAAAACAATCTTCGCCACTTACATGCTGAAGGGTGAAGCCAATTTCTGGTGGGAGGTAAACCAGACCAGGGCGGGAGAAGGTGTGATACCTTGGGAAGGGTTTAAGAAGATCTTCTTCAAAAACTATTTCCCTGTGTGTATGCAGAGCGGTATGGAGATGCGATTCTTGGAGCTGAAGCAAGACGACATGACAGGTACCTCAGTACGCCGCAAAGTTCAACGAGCTGGCGAGGTTTGCGCCTCATCAGGTTGACACTGAGGAGAGGAAAACGAGGAGGTTTGAGCAGGGTCTCAAACCCTGGTTGTACAGCAGACTTTCGGTGTTGCAGACGAATAGCTTCGCCACTCTCCTGGAGAAAGCGATAATAGCTGAAGGCAAAAATGAAGCCCTGATGAAGTTTAACAATGAGAAAAAGAAGAAGAATAAAGGAGGGAATCGTGGGGAAGGTAGTAGCGACAGTGGTGTAAACAAAAGGAAGTGGAACAACAACAGCAGTAGCAATAATTTTAATTCGGGAAATTCTGGGGAAAACCAGGGGAAGCGAAGAAGAGAACTGAGGCATGCAAGGAGTGTGGGAGAAATCACTCGGGTGCATGTCTAAAAGGGAAGAATGTCTGTTTCAATTGCGGCCAAGAGGGGCACATCTCTCCCAATTGCTCTGCACCAAAGAGGAATGGATGCTTCAACTGTGGAGCATTGGATCATCAGGCAAGGAATTGCCCAAAGAAGAATTCAGTAAGAGGAAATGAAGGAAGGGGACCAAGCGGTGGAAATCTCACAATTACTGGACCACCAACTCAGAATCGACCAACAGCAAGGAATTTCAACAAAACGGTTCAGGATGTGGTCACATCCAAGGACGTGGTTTCAGGTATCATTCCGATTAATGATATATCTTCTTACATATTATTTAATTCGGGTGCTACTTGTTCCTTCATATCGCATGAATTATCCCAACGATTAAACTTACCCCAGGAAGAATTAGAATATCCGATGAACATAGAAGTTGCTAATAAGGAAATAATTCCTGTTAGCCATGTCCATAGGAATTGTGTTGTAGATATCAGGGGATATAAGTTACCTGTGGATTTAATTTCGATTCAATTAGGGGAATTTGATGTAATTTTAGGAATGGATTGGTAATTTAACCATGGAGCGATGATAGATTTCCAGAGGAAGTGTATAAACCTTAAGACTCCGGATCAGTCTAAGGTAGTGTTTTACGGGAGTAAGTCGCCGAGACACTCAAATTGTCTGACGATGATGCAAGCAAGAAAGTTACTAAGAAAGGGATGCGTAGGATATTTGGCCCATATCGTCGATACACAGAAAGTAGGGATACAATGGGATAGATACCAGTAGTGAATGAATATCCGGATGTATTTTTGGAAGAATTACCAGAACTTCCACCGGATAGAGAGGTCGAATTCGTTATAGATTTAGTACCGGGAACGGCACCGATTTCGAAAGCCCTATACAGAATGGCACCGACAGAGATGAAGGAGCTGATGGTATAATTACAGGAATTATTGGATAGAAAGTATATTCAACCGAGTGTGTCTCCTTGGGGAGCACCAATTTTATTTGTGAAAAAGAAGGACGGATCGATGAGACTTTGTATCGACTATCGAGAGTTGAACAAAGTAACGATCAAGAACAAGTACCCGTTACCTAGGATAGATGATCTGTTCGATCAGTTGAAGGGAGCGAGATATTTTTCCAAGATCGACTTAAGGACGGGATATCACTAGTTGAGGGTGAGGAAGGAAGATATTCCTAAGACAGCATTCAGGACTCGTTACGGGCACTACGAGTTCCTGGTGATGTCATTTGGATTAACGAGCGCACCAGCAGCATTTATGGATATGATGAATCGGGTATTCAAGCAATACTTAGATAAATTTGTGGTCGTGTTCATAGATGATATCCTGATCTATTCCAAGACTCAGGAGGATCATGTTGAACACTTAAGGTAGGTATTGGAGGCATTGAGGAAGGATAAGTTATACGCAAAATTTTTGAAGTGTGAGTTTTGGTAGGAGAAAGTTCAATTTCTGGGTCACGTGATCGATAAGGATGGAATCTCCGTGGATCCAGCAAAGGTGGAAGCGGTACAAAATTGGGAACAACCAAAGATGTCGACTGAAGTAAGAAGTTTCTTAGGACTGGTAGGCAATTACAGACGGTTCATTAAAGATTTTTTGAAGATAGCAGGAACGTTGACGAATTTAACGAAAAAATCGGTAAAATTTGTTTGGACTGATAAATGTGAAGAAAGTTTTTGGGAACTTAAGAAAAGACTGAGTGAAGCACCGATGTTATCTCTACCAGACAATACTGGTGATTTCGTAATTTTCAGTGATGCGTCGCACAAAGAACTTGGTTGTGTGCTTATGCAACATTGTAAAGTTATTGCGTACGCGTCGCGTCACTTGTAGGATTACGAAAAGGGATATCCTACCCATGACCTGGAATTGGCAGTGGTAGTTTTTGCCCTGAAGATTTGGAGGCACTATTTATATGGTGTAAAGTTTGAAATATACACGGACCATAAAAGTCTGAAGTATATATTCATGCAGAAGGAGTTGAATATGAGACAGAGAATATGGTTGGAACTAATAAAGGATTACGATTGCGACATCTTATATCATCCGGGGAAAGCTAATGTGGTAGCAGATGCGCTAAGCAGAAAGGGCAATGGTAGGTTGGCAATGCTAACAGCTCAAAAGGAGTTAATTAGGGAGATGGCGAGATTGGAACTCGAAATAAAAAGTCCGAGGGAGCCAGGCAGAAAATTGTTTGCAATGGAGGCTCATCCGACTCTATTGGACAAAATTAAGGAAGCACAAAGCAGCGATGAAGAATATGAGAAGGTGAGGAAAAGAATTTCTGATGAAGAAGAGCTTAAGTTCAGTGTGGATGGTGATGAGTTGTTAAGGTTTGAGAAGAGAATTTGGGTGCCAGCAGTAGCGGAGCTAAAAGAAGAAATTATACAAGAAGCTCATAATCAAGTTACTCAATCCACCCGGGAAGCACAAAGATGTATCAGGATCTTCACCAACATTATTGGTGGCCCAATATGAAAAGAGAAGTCACAGACTGCGTCAGTAAGTGTTTAACATGTCAGCGAGTCAAGGCAGAACATCAGAAACTGAGCGGGTTACTTCAACCTCTAGAAATTTTGAAATAGAAATGGGAGCATATCACGATGGACTTCATGGTAGGACTTCTAAATACACATAAGGGTTACGATGCAGTTTGGGTGATCGTTGATCGATTGACCAAGTCAGTTAATTTCTTGCCAATCAAGATCAGATATACCTTGGATCAGTTGGCAAAGATTTATATCAAGGAGATCGTTTCCAGGCACGGTGTACCTGTATCAATTATGTCAGATCGAGATCCACGGTTCACAGCTAATTTCTGGAAAAGCTTTCAAGAACGCATGGGAACGTAACTGAGGTTGAGCACCGCGTATCATCCTCAAACAGACGTGCAAAGCGAAAGAACTATCCAAATGATAGAGGACATGCTGAGAGCATGTGTTATTAATTTTAATGGAAGCTTGGGATGACCACCTACCGTTGGTGGAATTTGCATACAACAACAGTTACCACGCGAGCATCGGGATGCCACCTTATGAAGCTTTATATGGAAGGAAATGTAGAACACCATTATGCTGGGATGAAGTAGGAGAACGTAAATTTCTAGGGCTAGAATTGGTGCAGCAAACTGCGGATGTGATCAAAATAATACGAGCGAGATTAGTGACAGCTCAGGATCGACAGAAGAAATATGCTGATCAACATCGGCAACAACGAGACTTCGACGTTGGCACTTATGTGTTTCTGAAAGTGTCACCTTGGAAAGGGAAAATGAGATTTGGGAAGAAGGAAAAACTTAGTCCCAGATTCATAGAGCCCTTTGAAGTGTTAAGGCGAGTCGGTGAGGTAGCTTATGAAATAGCTTTAGCTCCGGAGTTAGAACATATACACAACGTGTTCCATGTATCAGTTTTATGACCCTATAAGCAGGATTACAAGCATGTCATAGAGTATGAACCCATTCAGTTCGAAAAAGACTTAACCTATGAAGAGGTTCCAGTGCAGATAATTGATAGAAAAGAACAAGTGTTAAGAAATAAGATAATACCTTCTGTTAAGGTAGTATGGAGGAACCACAACGCTAAAGAGGCTACGTGGGAACTCGAGGAGAAAATAATGAAAAATTACCCTAGCCTTTTTGTTTGATGTGTAATGATTCCGGGGACGAAATCCTTATAAGGGAGGGTGAATGTAATATCCAAGATTTTGTATGTAATTTAATAATTATCAATAAATGAATTTATGTGAAACTCTTGTGTGATTTCTTTTATTAGATGTATATGTGTTATACATGTATGTGTATTTTAAGTTATAGGATGTAAGGGATTTAAATAGTTGGGTTGGATTAATTTAACTATTTAAATTGGTTAAGTATGGAATTAATCCTATTAAATTTGTGAGATGACTTTAAATTACGAGTTGGAGTTCGGAGCAGAATTTAGAGACGCGGTCTGCGTATTTAAGTCCGGAACGTTGAAATTAGTCAAGATAGACTGTAACCACGAAAATGTGTCACGGTTGACTTTTTGGTCAAAGTTAATCGGTTGACTTTTCCGGGTAAAAAGTCAATCACGAATTTTGGAGATGAATTTGACGAAATGGATAGTTCCATGACGTCCGGGACATCAACTTTAGTAGGAATCGATATAAGTATCGCAACGTTCGGCTACGGAGGGCAAAATAGTCAAAATGATTATTTAATTGATTAAATGATTATAATAATGTTGTTATTTATACAAAGTCAGTTGTTGGGAGTCTTGGTGACAGCCAAATTGGGATAAGGAGGGAGAGTCTATACGTATATAGCAATATTGTGAAAGGAGGGGGTTATACTTGCTTTCTTTTATTCCTAGACCTTTCCATTCCATAACCTCCTTCTCTAATTATTTGAATTGATGATTGTAACTGGTATGTGCATATGGAGGGGCTGCAAAATTAGTTTCTCTATCACCTATTATATATATACACTCCTCCCCAAAGTGCATTTTCCTTTCACTTTGCAAAGTTCCACCCAAGAGAGTAAATAGATATTGAGAGTGAGTGTTTGAGAGTGTTAGGAGAGTTCTGGAGATTTGGAGAGGCTAAGCAAGCAAGGAGTGAGTCTCCAACAGAATTAAATAAGAAGAATTTGTAGAAAAAGGTAAGCCATGAACCATTTTTATGTTCTTGAAGAGAAATGGTGAAAAATGCATGAACTAGCATGGTAGATGTTTTATTTTGGAATTGTAATACAATGCTAGTGCCTGTTTCTGATATGTGGTTGTAGAGAATGAAAATTCTGGTATTCATCATGTTTCAAATTCGTAGAGAATCGTAGAATTCATGTATGCATGCTAACTATTTGATAAAATGCCACTAAGATGCTAATTTGTGCAAATCATGGTAATATAGTGAGTTTGTTTGTTGTGTTATATTCAAGCATGTTAGTATAGATGATTTGGACAATATGAGCCTTTGGATTGCATGCTAGAATCGAAATCATGACTTTCTCAAAGTTGGTTCAAACTAGTGTTGCATGACATTTTGGATTTTTCAGTCGCTTGAAATCATGTCTTCAGTAATCCGTTTGTTGCATCTAATAATTTTATAAAATAGTATGTAGTATCATGTACCATCTGTCCAAATTTCATAGTAATCGGAGTTATATTGAGTGAGATATGAAATTCGTAAGCATGCATGTTCATAATAAAGTCTGCAGAAAATCTGGAAATTCTAGAAATTTTCTAAGTGTTAGAACCTATTCTGGCACGCTTTTCAAGGCAGCTGGTTCGTGGTCTTAACTTGCTATTTTCTGGAATGTGATATTTTTGTAAAATACTATGCTATATGGAGTGTATTGTGTCAAATGGTCAGAGTCATATCATGTAAGGATTGTTCGTAATGAAATTTCGAAGTAGGCTGCTCGAACTGCCGAAAATTTTCTGGGCATGAAGAGCTGCACAGCTGCGCAACTCATAAGGCCTAAGCCTGCGCAACTGTGCCGGGCTAGGTCGGGTCGGGCCGAATCTGATCCGGGTCGGGCCGGGAAAAATTTCAAAAACTTTATTTTTTCCAGATTCTAATATTGAACCCCTTGACCCATGTGATGCAACAGGATATGTAATGGAATGGTTTTTGGATACGAGTTAGCTTAATAAATCTTATTATATAATAGGAAACCATTATACTTCAAACTAGTTTGTGTATAATTGGTGGTTTAACGTGACATATATGTTATATGAGTGGATTAGCTTGTGGATAGCATACGTGGTTAGTTAATAATCGGTTTAAATTAAAAGAAAATCCTTTACTTTCAAATTAGAGTTCGAGAACCTAATTTCTTAACGTGACACACATGAATAGGTGACGTGAAGAGCTAGTAGATAGCGTTAATTGTAGCAGGCTTATCAGGCAAGTTTCCTTACTCAGATTTGATTGTGCAAGTTTCTTAACCTTATTTTTATTGAGAAATTATTCAACCCTTAATCATTTGATTGCAGCGAAGGTAAGCTTCAGACATGTGATTGTTTACCTATTCGCACAAGTTCCTTTATCATAAAGTTCTATAACTTCAATTATCTTACAAGTTTTATCGTTGACTACTCAGTTATTACTTTAACTGCTATGCTTTAAAGTTTTGTTTATTTGAAAAACTGTTTCTAAGTATGCTTTCTAGCCTTTTTGTTTCGGCTAGTTATTATTGATGAAAAATGATATAATTTAAATCCTTTGAAGCTATTTAATGTTTTACTAATCCAAATTATTTTGGTGCGGTCTCGCATGAATACTAAGATGAACAACCTGAATAAATGGGTAAACAGATGTCGGGCATATAGTCCCATTTATGCTTATGCAGTTTAAACTTTATACTTGTGCACAATGTAGGGTACAATAGGCTGATCACCTGGAGTACTTGCAGAGACCGTTTATAATCTTTTTGATTGTTAAACCGTCTGTTTTTCGATGAAACAAAGTAACGTTCAGGGTATTTAACACCCCTTAGTATGCTATTGAGAATTCCAAACTTTTATCTTTGATATTCTTGTTTAACACATGATAATTCTTTCAACTGTTGAGATATTGCCATACAGATGTTTTTACTCCTGATGTATGTTTTCAAACTTCTTTATATACTTGCTGGGCAATTTGTGCTCATTCTTGCTTAAACCTTTCAGTTAAGGATGAAAAGGCTGAGGGCTCGGGCAAAGACGAGGGGAAGTCTAAGATGAAATGTTGAGAGTTATTTATGTAATAAGTTTATATTTCTGCATATGATGTATTGTAGCGATAAACTCTAAATTTAAGTTTCAGTTTATTTAAGGTTGTAAAGACTTGGGATTTTGTTTGAATAAGTATGTAATAGTTATTATTATTATTATTTCCGGAGTTTATGTAGTTAGATGATGATGTATGTTGTACCGTGAGCACCATGTCCTGTAATCGATGTTACACGGATTTGGGGGCGTCATAACATGTTTAAGAATAATTTTATGAATTAAACGTTGAATAAACGTATTTAAATTTAAAACTCAAAATCCAAAAAAGCGAACCGTGGATCGTAGTCAAGTTTAATGCACGTCTCAAGGTTACATGATATGCAATAGAGTGTGGCATACGAGAATGTTAAGAAATGAAGATAAAACTTATGTAATTTCTATACAGAGTCCGTTAACGGGAATCCAGTGAAAATGTGTGCGACCTAGCGAACCGATTAGGGTTTCGCTTGTCGTGTTGTCTAACGATGATCGACGAGAGTCGGTTGATGACATAGGAATGTAAATAAGCCGTAACGAACGGTAATAAGAGAATGAAGAGTAATGAAGAATGTATTGTTAGGTTTTAACGAAATCATGAGCAATCAAATTGCAAAATAAAGCGAAAGCATGGTATATCAAAGTTTAAAAAAAATTCTACAAAGCTATTACCCGGATCATCTTTTATGCACAGATATTAATAAAAATGAAAAAGAAAAAGCCTAGATTCATACCCTTGTAGAACGAAGCTTCCACAGGTACAAGTTCAACTCCTTTGCTCTTCGCGATCTCCTTGAATATCCGGGTTAGATTCCTTCCTTTGATCAACGTTAGTTACCTAAATGTTTGGCCTCTAAAGGTGATCCACCAAGGAAGAGGAATTATCAAGAAGGAGGGTGGTTGGCTAAACACTAGGTTTCTATCCTCTATAAAAAAGGAGTACTCTCCAACAATTAGAATTGCATCAACTGATATCTATTATAAAACTTCTCTTATATAGATATTGGTTAACCCTTCTAATCCTATTAGAAATAAGTTTTCATTTAATTAATTAAACTCCTTTAATTAATTAGGCTTCCCAATCATATTGGGACTAGTTAATTAAACTCCTTTAATTAATTTGCCTCCTAATCTTATTAAGAATAAATGAGAGTACTGGTATTAAATTAATCCTAAACTCCTTTAGAAATTAAAATAATAATAATTGTAATAATATTAATAAGACTCCTCTTACTAATTTATATTTAATATTTCCAAAATATTAAATAATAAATATTAAACTATTTAATTTATTCTATCACCATAGATTAAATTAATTACACTTAATGCATTATTACGATTATGTCATTATATTCTTAAATAATTATTCTTCCTTTTATGGTGTGACCCTTTAGGTTTTTCATATTAAACTGGTTGTGAATAAATCAATTAAAAAATTCTAATCTTATTTAAATAAATAAATTAAATTAATAATTTATTTAAATAAATAATATTTATTCTACAATAGGGATAAGCCTCCCTAGTGATCAATGACTTTTCAGATAATATAGGTTTCAACATTAATCATAAAAGAACCCGTGAGTAAATAATTACCGTACAATTCAATCCTTCCACCATACAATGTCCCAATTAAATATAAGACATGAAATTACTGTCAAGTCTTATTTTATTTAATTATATGTATTTCGATTAGAAAATGCACAAATGCAAATTAGAAACTCCTTTCTAATTTCAATCTGCCTTGGCTAAGGACTACTAGGTTGTCATTTAATAAATCACATAGGACATATCTCTTCTTTTACTAGAAGTGATAGATTCTTTATTGACCATTCATTATCTCCATATGTAACTTATTATACTCAAGCATACCCTTTGATATACCCTAAGGGTCTTAAGGAATAAGTCAAAGTATAATTCATTACATACAAGATACTATGATGATCTCAAGTCCAAGGATCACTTGTACTACTATCACATTAGGAATTCCTATTGACAGACAAATAAAACTCCATTAGGTATTCCATAGCGAGTCACGTTCAGTGAACTTATTCTCTAATAAGCACCTACATACTTGCTTTAGTGTCTCCACACAAATGATCATGAGATCAATCATCCTTATCCAACGAGCAAGAAACATATGTGCCAATCTATTTGAATTTACTAATCATATTTTTAGTAATCCTACGATTGGGAACTATTTTAGTTTTAAGCTTTCTAAGAATTTAGATCTCATTAGCATGATCAACATCATGATTCTAAAAGCATTACTTTAAACTATGAGTTATTTATATATTATAAAAACAGCATCATGTAGATAATTAAATGTCTTTAATAAATAAATACTTTTATTAATAAATAAATAAGATCGTTTACAAAGTATATGTTTTATCATCATACATGATTGGCTTGTATGCATACTACTTTCAATCTCCCACTTGCACTAAAGCCAATCGTCATGGTATCTCATACCCATCTCTAAGTGACGATCAAACTACTGTTGTGTTAAAGCTATAGTAAATGGATCTACAATGTTGTCTTGAAAGTCTACACGCTCCAAGGTGACGTCTCCTCTTTCAATGATCTCCCTTATCAAGTGAAATCGCCGCAACACGTGTTTGGATTTCTGATGAGACCTTGGTTCCTTAGCTTGTGCAACCGCTCCGATGTTGTCACAGTATAAGGGGACTACTCCTTCAATGCTAAGAACCACACCAAGTTCTGTTATGAACTTCTTCATCCAAATAGCTTCCTTTGCAGCTTCACTTGCAGCTATGTACTCTGCCTCTGTCACTGAATCAGCAACTGTTTGCTGCTTGAAACTCTTCCAACTCACTGCGCCTCCGTTCAAGGTAAATACATACCCCAAAACAGATTTACTGTCATCTTGGTCTGTTTGAAAACTTGAGTCTGTGAAGCCCTTGAGTTTGAATTCAGACCCACCGTAGACAAGAAATACATCCTTAGTTCTTCGTAAGTTCTTTAGGATATTTTTCACTGCCTTCCAGTGCTCTTCTCCTGGATTCGACTGATATCTGCTCGTTACACTAAGTGCATGAGCGACATTCGGTCTAGTACATATCATACCATATATGATAGATCCTATTGCTAAAGCATAAGGTATCTTACTCATACGGTCTCTCTCCTCAGGTGTCTTTGGGGCATGTTTCTTGGAGAGATTTATTCCATGGCTCATCGGTATGAGACCTCTTTTGGAATCTTCCATGCTTAACCTCTTTAGCATTGAGTCAATGTACGTTCCTTGGGATAAGCTAAGCATCCTTTTAGATCTATCTCTATAGATATTTATAGCCAAAATATAGGATGCTTCTCCCAAGTCCTTCATGGAGAATTGTTTAGATAACCTGATTTTAATCGATTGTAGCATAGGAATGTCATTTCCTATCAGTAATATATCATCAACATATAATACAAGAAATGAAATAGCACTCCCACTAACCTTCTTGTACACACATGGTTCATCCTCATTTTTGATAAAATTAAACTCTTTGATTGTCTCATCAAAATGGATGTTCCATGTGACACCCCCAAATCCGAGTACTTTAATTTCCACGGGATTTGGTGTTCACTGTACAAATATCACATATCTATCTACCCATAATAAATGCATCTCATGAAATAGATAAAAATGTCTCCCCTTGTGGGGTTATAACATTTGAATAATAACTAAATAAATCCCAGGTTGAACTAACCTTAAATCTCAATGCGAAAAACATAAAAAAATAAGTCTTAAACATCACAACATAAGTCTTAACAAATATTCTTAATTAAAATAACAAGTCTTCATCACTGGTTAACTTTGCCCTTACCTTTGCTAGTGGAAGGCTCGTCAGTTCTTTCGTTCTTAACTGCAATGTTATTATACAAGAGTGAGCACGATTGCCCACAAGTACAAAAATGTAATAATAATTATAACATGCGAGCAAATCAAAGAATTTTGAATAATAGAAAGCTCGACTTTTGAATCAAGAATGAATAACAAGAATCAAAAGTATATCTGAGAGTCATCAGACCGTGAACTATGTCCCAGTTTGTCAAGTATTTCTACTTTAATCCTTTAACAGTCATAAGATCATATGGACTCTACTACTCGTACTTAGGGGGATCAGCCCTTAGTACCATAATGTGCACATCATCTCAATGCTAACGCGTAAATAATCCCCTATTAAAGGGTTGTTCATCTCAGTTTGACATCAGAGTCCGCACAAAAGGAAGTTTGGTTTGGATAAGTTCAATAATAGTTCTAGAATTTAGAACGTTCATCAACTATGGACTAGTTGAATCAATAAGGGTTCTCTAGTCTTACAGGGTTCAACAATAACATTGATAGTTAAAAGAAGTAAAGAATCTCGAAGGTATACAATTAAATAAGCATTGTATAACCGAAGTATAACTTTAAAAGCTCCAAAAGAATTAATATATCTCAACTGGACTCATAACTTGAATAAACAAGGACATAAACTTGATTGATATAGAATGTAAGTCTAGTACTTGCTCAACGAATAAATTAGAATTAAGGAACTTGAATTTCAATAATAAGTTAGGGATAAAATACTTGCTCAATTTAAAGAGTGTAATTAGAAAGCTTGCGTAATTGTAATCGAGTTAGGGTAAGGAAACTTGCCTCGTGCACAAGCTAAAATTATAATAGTTCACATTCCACAATTAACCCTACATATCATTACATTCACTGTACAAATTAATTCTAAGTCCGATAATATTCATCGAATCACAAACATCAGTCTTTGAACACGTTATTAGACTTTATGAATAACAAGTTTAAATCACGTATTTAACTTATCAATTAATCACGTACAACAAGTTAATAATTTGTTTATCATCTGAATAGATGTTTAATCTGTCATCGTGTTCATTACATAACATTTTAAATTATCTTTCTGGACTTGAACGCTTAAGTAACATTTTCTGGGCAAACTGCTAGCCGGCGCAGTCGCACTCCAATTGTGCCTTGGAACGGCGCGGCAGCGCCACATGTCGCGGGCGCGCTCCACTTATGCCTTGGAGCTGCGCGGTCGCGCCACTGCGCAGGTAGAGTTGCTGCAGTGCGCGAAGAACATAGAGAACAGCCCAATAAATCCTCAATTAACCTAACACAACAAGTTTTACTGTTACCCATGAACTATAAACTTCACAAGAACATGTAGTAACATATATAGCATGTATTTGACAACTTAAATCACATACTTACTCAAATTAAAGCACATAAATGCCATGTTTTGGTATTTTTCAAAGTTTCGATGGAAATCATAAAATTCATCATTACAGATTCGTTATAACACCGAATCTGTCCGTTTGAATTTTGTTTTCTTCGTTTAAATATGCATAATCATAATTAACTATTAATTTAAAGTTTAATAAACAATTATAGCATGATATTTTGTACATATGGGCCATATTCATACTTTTCATACTCTGTAACTTTCAAATCTTTAATTAAAGCATAATCACATGGTTTTGATTACTTTAACGCATAAATAAATGACATAAAGCATGTTATGAACATATATTAACATATATATAATCATATAATCAACAATCATCAACAATATTAGTTACAAAAAGCTTAAAATTAGGTTTGTTGTACAAAATATTATACGTGAAATATGAAATTGGGATGAAGAGATTACCCTTGCAATCTCTGTGAAGATGATGATATAGACTTCTTCTACTTTTATTCTTCAAAACTTCTTCACTTAATCCTTCTCTAAAATTCTCTCTATTTTTCTTTGAACTTTCTAACATCTCTGATGAAACATATGAAGTCTGATATATATTATATAAGTCTAATATGTATAATATACGTATATAATATAGCTGGTAGGGATAGTGGTGTCAGTTAATTCAATAGTGGTTTTAACTGACACCAACTATCATAAAGGCTTGTTTGGTTGTTCCAATAAGGCTCCTTCCCCATTTAATTTAATTAAAGTGTTTATTATATAGTTTAATTGTTACACTTTTATTAATCAAATAATCTTATTTAAATCAATTAAATATAATATAATATTACACATTAAATCACATTATTACATAATTAAAATTCTCATTTATTAATTATGTCAAATCTTTAAATCTTTAATTAATTATTAAATTACTTAGAATAACATTATGCTTATTAAATAATTCATTTAATTAAATAAACTCAATTGAATTCACACTTTGAACTATAAAAATTCTGCACATTAATTTAATCAATGTAACACATATAATTAAATTAATCTACCACAATTCTACACCGACGCTCCCCACGGTGATACGCTCGGCTGAATGTACTTCTTGTCCAAAAGTTCTTGCAGCTGCACCATCAATTCTTTCATCTCTACCGGAGCCATACGGTTCGGAGCTTTCAATATTGGAGCGGTTCCTGGCGCCAAATCGATCACGAATTCTACTTCCCTATCAGGCGGAAGTCCTGGCAAATCATTCGTAAATACGTCCACGAAGTCTCTCACGACTAGTATTTCCTCCAACTTTAGACTCTATTTACGACTATCGACTATGTAGGCTAAGTATCCTACACAGCCTTGTCTCAATAATTTTTTGGCCTGCATCATCGTTAGACAACTCTCTTATCTAGGCAACTTGCTACCATAAAATACAACCTTGGAAGGGGTCATAAGGTTAATACGCTTCTTCTGGTAATCAATTATTGCCCCATAATTGAATAGCCAATCCATTCTCAGAATAACGTCGAATTCCCCAAGTCTGATCGGAATAAGATCAACATTCATCACATTACCCTTAATATCCACCCTACAGTTCTTGTGTACATACTTAACAGGAATCACTTCCCTATTCGCAATCTCTATGTTCATAGGGTATTCTAACTCGTCCTTAGGCAATTATAAGTTCTTATCAAAGTCATCGGATATAAATGAGCAAGTAGCACCAGAATCAAATAATACATAAGCATTAACTTTATTGATAGAAATGATACCGGACACCACATCACGAGACTGCACCGCATCCTACACTGTCATGTTAAAAGTCCTGACAGTAGGTTAATTGGTTGGTGTCGGTCCCGTAATTGTCAGAGCGTTACCACTACTATTTCCTCTACTTCCTCCTGCTTCTGCCCCTCCCGATACCTTCTTAGGGCAGTCCCTTGCTAAATGATCCTTCGACCCACATGTGAAGCAGGTGTTGGGTTTGTACGTAACGCAATCATGCAATCAAATCACATAAATAGGGCGGAAGCGTAAAAATTAGGTTTTCAAAAATTTATACAAACTCATTACCATGATCATTCTTGTGCATCAATTATCAGTGAATGAAGAAGGAGAAAAATAGAATTATACCTTTGAAGATTCAAGCTTCCTCAGGTACAAGTTCTACTCCTTTGATTCCTTTGATTCCTCTGATAGTGGCTCCTTCCCTTGATCAATGTCAGCCACCCAAATGTTTGGCCTCTAACGGTGATCCACCAAGGAAGATGAAGAACTCAGTAAGATGGGTTATTGGCTTAACCCTTGTTTCTATCTCTATAGAATATGTGTACTCCCAACTCTTGAAAAATTCACGTTCCTTATTTCTGATATAAGACTCTCTTATATAGATATTAGGTTAACCCTCCTAATCCAATTAGAATAGGGTTTTATTTAATTAATTAATTAATTACTTTTAATTAATTTATATCCTAATCTTTATTAGGATTGAGAGAGAGTACTGATATTATATTAATTCCTAAACTCCTTTAGAATTAAAATAATAATAATAATAATAATATTAATAAGACTCCTCTTATTAATTTATATTTAATATTTCTAAAATATTAAATAATAAACATTAAGCTATTTAATTTATTCTATCATCATAGATTAAATTAATTATACTTAATGCATTATTACTATCATGCCATTTTTTTCTTAAATAATTCTTCTTCCTTTTATGGTGTGACCCTTTAGGTTCTCCATATTAAACCGGTTGTGAATAAATCAATTAGAACAATTCTAATCTTATTTAAATAAACAAATTAAACTAATAATCTATTTAAATAAATAACATTTATTTTACAATAGGGATAAGCCTCCCTAGCGATCAACGACTTTCCAGATAATATAGATTTCAACATTAATCATAAAAGAACCTGTGAGTTAATAGTTACCGTACAATTCAATCCTTCCACCATACAATGTCCCAATTAAATATAAGACATGGATTTACTGTCAAGTCTTAATTTATTTAATCATATGTATTTCGATTAGAAAATGCACAACTCCAAATAATGCAAATTAGAAACCTCTTTCTAATTTCATTCTACCTTGGCCAAGGATTCCTGGGTTGTCATTTAACGAATCACGTAGGACATATCTCCTCTTTTACTAGAGGTGGTAGATTCTTTATTGATCATTCATTATCTCCAGATGTAACTCATTACACCCAAGCATACCCTATATATGCCTTAAAAGGCCTTAAGGAATTAGTCAAAGTATAATTTGTTACATACAAGATACTATGATGATCTCAAGTCCAAGGATCACATGTACTACTATCACATTAGGAATTCCTATTGACAGGCGAGTAAAACTCCATTATGTATTCCATAGCGAGTCACGTTCAGTGAACTTATTCCCCAATAAGCACCTACATACTTGCTTTAGTGTCTCCACACAAATGACCATGAGATCAGTCATCCTCATCCAATGAGCAAGCAACATATGTACCAATCTATCCGGATTTACTAATCCCCATTTTAGTAATCCCACAATTGGAAACTATTTTTAGTTGTTAAGCTTTCTAAGAATTTAGATCTCATTATCATGATCTCATCATGATTCTAAAAGCATTGCTTAAAACTATGGGTTATTTACATATTATAAAAACAGCACCATGTAGATAATTATATGCCTTAAATGAATATTTTATTAATAAATAAATAAGATTGCTTACAAAGTATGTGCTTTGTCATCATACATGATTGGCTTGTATGCACACTACTATCAATCTCCCACTTGCACTAAAGCCAATCGCCATGGTATCTCATACCCATCTTCTCTAAGTGACGATCAAACTGCTGTTGTGTTAAAGCTTTAGTAAATGGATCTGCAATGTTGTCTTGAGAGTCTACACTCTCCTCTTTCAATGATTTCTTTAATCAAAGTGCCGTAACACATGTTTAGATTCAAGATGAGACTTAGAAACTATTCCTAGTTCTGTAATGAACTTTTCATCCGAAACATCAACTTGCAGCTTCACTTACAGTTATATACTCTGCCTCTGTCACTGAATCAGCAACTGTTTGCTGCTTGAAACTCTTCCAACTCACTGCACCTCCGTTCAAGGTAAACACATACCCTGAAACAGATTTACTGTCATCTTGGTCTGTTTGAAAACTTGAGTCCATGAATCCCTCGAGTTTTAATTCAGACCCACTGTAGACAAGAAAAATATCTTTAGTCCTTCTCAAGTACTTTAGGATATTTTTCACTGCCTTCCAGTGCTCTTCTCCTGGATTCGACTGGTATCTGCTTGTTACACTAAGTGAGTGAGCAACATCCGGTCTAGTACATATCATACCGTACATGATAGATCCTATTGCAGAAGCATAAGGGATCTTACTCATACGGTCTCTCTCCTCAGGTGTCTTTGGGGCCTGTTTCTTGGAGAGATTTATTCCATGGCTCATCGGCATGAGACCTCTTTTGAAATCTTCCATGCTAAACCTCTTTAGCATCGTATCAATGTACGTTCCTTGGGATAAGCCGAGCATCCTTTTAGATCTATCTCTATAGATCTTTATCCCCAAAATATAGGATGCTTCACCCAAGTCCTTCATGGAGAAGTTTTTTAGATAACCAGATTTTAATGGATTGTAACATAGGAATGTCATTCCCAATTAGTAATATATCATCAACATATAATACAAGGAATGATACTGCGCTCCCACTAACCTTCTTGTATACACATGGTTCATCCTCGTTTTTGATAAAATCAAACTCTTTGATTGTCTCATCAAAACGAATGTTCCATCTACGAGAAGCTTGCTTCAACCCATAAATGGATCGTTGTAGCTTACAGACTTGATTTGTTCCAACTTTTGAAATAAATCCCTCTAGCTGTGTCATATACACATGCTCCTCAAGTTTCCCATTGAGGAAGGCCGTTTTCACGTCCATCTGCCAGATCTCATAGTCGTTGTAAGCTGCAATCGCAAGCAAAATCCGAATGGACTTGAGCATGGCTACTAGTGAGAAGGTTTCATCATAGTCAACTCCTTGTCTTTGTTTGAAACCTTTTGCAACCAGTCGGGCCTTATAGGTCTCTACCTTTTCGTCTGCTCCAGTCTTTTTCTTAAAAACCCATTTACACCCAATAGGTTTAATACCTTCAGGTGGTGAAACCAAAGACCATACTTTGTTTTCATACATGGAGTCCATTTCGGATTTCATGGCTTCAAGCCATTTCCCTGAGTCTTTATTACTCATAGCCTGTTCGTAATTCAATGGATCATCATCATTCATGATGTGTACCTCATCGTTATCCTCTATAACGAATCCATACCTCTCAGGTATCTTCGGTACTCTTCCAGATTTACGAACAAGGTGTGGCACAGTAGGTTCTTCTACTTGGTTAGGTACCTGACTTTGGTCCGTGATAACTTGTGGTTCTTGAACTTCTTCAAGATATATCTTGCTCCCACTGACCCCTTCATGGATAAACTCTTTCTCCAAGAAGGTAGCATGTTTCGCAACAAACACCTTTTGATCAGTTGGATGATAGAAATAATACCCTACGGTTTCTTTAGGGTATCCCACAAATCTACACTTATCGGATTTAGTCTGTAGCTTATCATTTTCAAACTTTTTGACATAAGCTGGACAACCCCAAGTCTTAACATGCTTAAGATTTGGTTTCCTCCCTTTCCACATCTCATATGGAGTCTTTGGGGCGGATTTGGTAGGTACCTTGTTAAGTAGGTATGCAGCCGTTTCTAGGGCATATCCCCAGAAGGAAATTGGAAGGTCGGTAAAATTCATCATGGATCGAACCATGTCCAACAGTGTTCGATTTCTCCTTTCAGATACTCCATTTAACTGTGGTGTACCTGGAGGAGTCCATTGTGAGATTATACCATTTTCTCTGAGACAATTGAGAAACTCACTGCTTAAGTATTCTCCACCTCGATCTGATCGAAGTATCTTAATACTCTTGCCCGTTTGTTTCTCTACTTCACTTCTGAACTCTTTGAACTTTTCAAATGATTCTGATTTGTATTTCATTAAATACACATATCCAAATCTTGAGTGATCATCAGTGAAAGTAATAAAATAAGAATACCCACCCCGTGCACTTGTTGTCATAGGTCCACAAACGTCTGTGTGAATCAATGCCAACAACTCTGTAACTCTCTCTTATTTTTCACTAAAAGGAGATTTAGTCATTTTACCCATGAGACAAGATTCACAAGTTGGATATGATTCATAATCAGATAGCTCGAGGAGCCCATCTTTATGCAACTTGGATAATCTTGTTTCATTGATATGACCGAGTCTACAGTGCCACATATAGGTATAATTAATATCATCTCTTTTCCTTTTCTTAATTTGTTCAATTTGAAATATATTTTATTGTAAGTCAAGTGTATAAAGTCCATTTCGCAAATTTCCAATACCATATAAAACATCGTCTTTATAAATAGAACAACCATTGTTCTTTATAATAACGTCAAAACCTTCCATATCCAATACAGAAATTGAAATAATGTTTTTAATAATATTCGGAACATAATAACAATTATTAAGATAAATGGATTTGCCCGAAGGCATTGCTAAACAATAAGTTCCTACAGCTAATGCAGCAACTATTGCTCCATTTCCAACTCGTAGGATCACCTCATCTTTGTTCAGCTTTCTACTTCTGACCAGTCCCTACACAGTATTACATATGTGAGAACCACAGCCGGTATCCAATACCCAAGTAGAATTATGACTTTCAAAAAAATTAATTTCAATCATAAACAAACCTTGATTGGAAGTCGAAGCTTCTCCAAGCTTCTTCTCTGCTAGAAACTTCTTGCAGTTCCTCTTTCAATGTCCCGGCTCATTGCAATGAAAGCACATTTCTTTAGCTGGTTCAGGTTTCTTTTGCTCTTTTTCTTTCCCTTTTCCCTTAGCCTTCTTAGATTTCTTCTTTTCAGAAGACACCTTGGGCCTCTTCCTTTTATTGGAAGAATCCACCATCAAGACATGGTTCTTCTTGGATGAGAAGTGACCTTCTGCAGTTTTCAGCATGTTAAACAGCTCAGGTAAGCTGACATCTAGCTTATTCATGTGAAAATTAACCACAAACTGCGAGAAGGTCTCAGGGAGTGACTGCAAGACCAAGTCTTGACTCAACCCCCCATCCATGACGAACCCAAGCTGTCCAAGGCATTCAATCAAATTAATTACCTTCAGAACATGAGTCTCGACGGCAGTGCCCTCGATCATCCGAGATCGGAAGAGCTCCTTAGATATCTCATATCTAGCAGTCCTACTCTGTTCATCATACAGCTCCTTGAGGTGAAGCAGCATAGCAGGAGCATCCATTTTTTCGTGCTGACGCTGAAGCTCGTTATTCATGGATGCGAGCATGATGCATTGAGCCACAGATGCATCCTCTTGCCACTTATTGAAAGTGACAATCTCTTCCTCAGAGGCTGTTTCTGAAATAGATTCAGGGATAGTGGAATTTAGGACATAAGAAATCTTTTCAGCAGTGAGAACAATTCTCAGATTTCTTAGCCAGTCCTCATAATTCGGGCCGGTAAGCTTATTTGCATCAAGTATGCTACGTAGTGAGATTAGTGATTTTGACATTTTTAAAATTCTGCATGTGAAAAGACAACATTTTAGCAAACATTCATTTTATTAACTTTGCATACCAAAATAAATTTAGGTCTTTATTTTAAATTGGTATCTCCCACTATTTTCATCAAACTATATTACCCTCACTCATATAGATCGGCAACATCTAATTAAAGATTTGCTAGTGAGATTAAGGATCCCATTTCAAATGTCTATAACCTTGTGGATAGCACAACAAGCGATATACAAATAAATAGGTAGACAACTCTTGTCAATTACATCACCATGTAACTCCTTTTATTTTGCCTCTTATATCATAATGGTCATGTGTGTGCACATCCGAACTAAAATGATTTAAGTTAAGTCCAGCCTAGCACTTCCATAAATTCAAAAAAGAAAAATTTTCGTCCTTGTGGATAGCACAACAAGACTAGATCGTTCAATTTTCTTGATAAGCATCAAATGTGATTAATTAACATCTTAAATATTCAATACTCGCGTTGTGGATAGCACAACAAACTCATATTAAATATTTAATACTCTATTAACTAATCATGCTAGAAGGCGACGTTCGATATTCCAAATATCATTTGAACGCTTCAGACTTAATAATATTTCTTTGAGGGGTTTATTATTATTTGTCTCATCTTTTTAAGCGCGCATGCACATATATATATAAAATACGCGTCATTTTATTAAACATGCGAAGCATGTTTGTATAAAATATAATATATATAATATTTAGCATGCAATATAGAATAATATATTCTACCCGGATTGATTATGGACTTTTATTCTAGTTTAGTTCACTAGAGCCACCAAGTGAACCAAAAGGTCAAACCTAGGAGTGCAAGAATTTAAATTTAAATATAACTATTACATTTAAACCCTGGCTCCATACAAATGAGTCTTCACGCGTTCCTTGCTCCTTGGTCTCCAATTTCTTCAAAATAATTCTAACTATCTCAATTACATTAACTATTTAAAATTAAATAGAAACCTTGATCAGCAGTCAAGGGGAAGTACATAGAAAGGAGATAGAATTTACATCGAGAATAAAACTAGAGAAGACGAGGTACGCAGACCCCATTTTATAAAACCCATTCATTCAAGCATTCAACCAAAATAAAATCCAATCACATTGGTCATACTCCATAATCAATCCCTTTTATTACCATACATATCATCATACGTATCAATAAAATTTATTCATCTCATGAAAATAAATTCATTCCATATATGTATAAATATCAGTTAATGGACAAAAGTTTGCTAAACTTTGTTTTTGGAAAAATAAACTCCTTTATTTCATTCAAAAATAATTCCAAATTAAACTCTTTAATTTTAGCAATTCTGAAATCTCATTTCATATAAAATAAACATCTTTATTTTAAACCTTTATTAATTAAATAAACCATTCATTTAATTAAATAAAACAAAAAAAATTCAGTTCCTGTCCAGTGGCGCAGCTGCGCCAAGAATGTAAAGGGAACCGGCGCAGCTGCGCAGCATGAAAACCAGGAACAGCACCCGGCGCAGCTGCGCAGCAATATTGCCTTGTACCGGCGCAGCTGCGCAGCTTCGCAGAATCTGAAAAATTTTTGTTGCCCAGAACTCGATCCAATCGCATATCATACATGTATGGAATCACATAAACTGATAATTAGCAGAAGATTGGCTCTGATACCACTGTTGGGTTTGCACGTAACGCAATCATGCAATCAAATCACATAAATAGGGCGGAAGCGTAAAAACTAGATTTTCAAAAATTTATACAAACCCATTACCATGATCATTCTTGTGCATCAATTATCAGTGAATGAAGAAGGAGAAAAATAAAATTATACCTTTGAAGATCCAAGCTTCCTCAGGTACAAGTTCTACTCCTTTGATTCCTTTGATTCCTCTGTAGTGGCTCCTTCCCTTGATCAATGTCAGCCACCCAAATGTTTGGCCTCTAACGGTGATCCACCAAGGAAGATGAAGAACTCAGTAAGATGGGTTATTGGCTTAACCCTTGTTTCTATCTCTATAGAATATGTGTACTCCCAACTCTTGAAAAATTCACGTTCCTTATTTCTGATATAAGACTCTCTTATATAGATATTAGGTTAACCCTCCTAATCCAATTAGAATAGGGTTTTATTTAATTAATTAATTAATTACTTTTAATTAATTTATATCCTAATCTTTATTAGGATTGAGAGAGAGTACTGATATTATATTAATTCCTAAACTCATTTAGAATTAAAATAATAATAATATTAATAATATTAATAAGACTCCTCTTATTAATTTATATTTAATATTTCTAAAATATTAAATAATAAACATTAAGCTATTTAATTTATTCTATCATCATAGATTAAATTAATTATACTTAATGCATTATTACTATCATGCCATTTTCTTCTTAAATAATTCTTCTTCCTTTTATGGTGTGACCATTTAGGTTCTCCATATTAAACCGGTTGTGAATAAATCAATTAGAACAATTCTAATCTTATTTAAATAAACAAATTAAACTAATAATCTATTTAAATAAATAACATTTATTCTACAATAGGGATAAGCCTCCCTAGCGATCAATGACTTTCCAGATAATATAGATTTCAACATTAATCATAAAAGAACCTATGAGTTAATAGTTACCGTACAATTCAATCCTTCCACCATACAATGTCCCAATTAAATATAAGACATGGATTTACTGTCAAGTCTTAATTTATTTAATCATATGTATTTCGATTAGAAAATGCACAACTCCAAATAATGCAAATTAGAAACCTCTTTCTAATTTCATTCTACCTTGGCCAAGGATTCCTGGGTTGTCATTTAACGAATCACATAGGACATATCTCCTCTTTTACTAGAGGTGGTAGATTCTTTATTGATCATTCATTATCTCCATATGTAACTCATTACACCCAAGCATACCCTATATATGCCTTAAAAGGCCTTAAGGAATTAGTCAAAGTATAATTTGTTACATACAAGATACTATGATGATCTCAAGTCCAAGGATCACATGTACTACTATCACATTAGGAATTCCTATTGACAGGCGAGTAAAACTCCATTAGGTATTCCATAGCGAGTCACGTTCAGTGAACTTATTCTCCAATAAGCACCTACATACTTGCTTTAGTGTCTCCACACAAATGACCATGAGATCAGTCATCCTCATCCAATGAGCAAGCAACATATGTACCAATCTATCCGGATTTACTAATCCCCATTTTAGTAATCCCACAATTGGGAACTATTTTTAGTTGTTATGCTTTCTAAGAATTTAGATCTCATTATCATGATCTCATCATGATTCTAAAAGCATTGCTTAAAACTATGGGTTATTTACATATTATAAAAACAGCACCATGTAGATAATTATATGCCTTAAATGCATATTTTATTAATAAATAAATAAGATTGTTTACAAAGTATGTGCTTTGTCATCATACATGATTGGCTTGTATACACACTACTATCAGCAGGCGCCCTTCTTAGGGTTAGGGCAATTAGGTGCTATGTGACCTTCTTGACCACAATTATAGTAGACTCGTTTACCCTTCATACAGACCCCCAGGTGGTTCTTTCCGCAGGTCAGACATGCTTTTATCCTCTTCTTCTGGTTTCCTTCCTGACTTCCAGTCGGTGTACTGTCATTCCACCTTCTCTTCTGACTGTTCTTTCCCTCAGTGTTGCTACCACTAGCCTTATTTCCTTCACTTCACTCTTCTTTTTCTTCAACTCTTGGTTGTATTTTGTCATAGCATCGCTCCCACCTTCAGTGATGATAGCCTTCTCCAATACTCTCGCAAATGTGTTCAATTGGAACATCGACACCTTACTATACAACCAGGGCTTCAGTCCCTGTTCGAATCTCCTAGCCTTCCTCTCATCAGTGTGCACTTGGTATGTGGCGAACCTAGCCAACTCATTAAACCTTGCAGCGTAATCTATTACAGACATATTACCTTGTTTGAGCTCTAGAAACTGAACCTCCATCTGGTTCTGTGAGCTTGTCAGGAAGTACATCTCGAAAAACATTTCTTTGAACCTCTCCCAGGTGATCACACCTTGTCCTCCCCGAACCTTTTTTGCCTGCCACCAATAACTGGCCTCCTCCTTCAGTATGAATGTTGCATAAGCCGTCTTCTGGTCCTCACTCACCCTAGCGAAGTTAAAAACCTTCTCCATCTCCATAACCCAAGTCTGTGCTTCAATCGGGTTCATGGATCCCTTAAATTCTGGCGGTCCCACTGCCTTGAAGTCCTTGAACGTCGTGTTCAGCAGAGCTTGCTGCTGATTGGCCATTGCTCCAGTCAATAAGTTTACCAACTGCTGGACTAGGTTGGCGTTGGCATTGGCATTGTTATTATTTGTCGACCCTTCTTAGGCCGGTTGATGAGTAGAGCGTCTTCTCGGCGGCATATTTCTGTTAAGATATACTCTTATTATATCTTTATTCAATCCCTTAAATATTTAAGGCTTAATTTAAATACTTAAGATAACACTGAACACATATCATCTCAAATCAACTCTGATATTTTACTGATTCAAAAGTTTTAAACAAAACAAGATAGCATCATTGCTATTTACATCAACTATCCCGAGATAAAGAATCTTCAGGATTTAAATCATCATCATATTTCGTTGTTTATAATCACGTCGAAATTTACAATATTAACTAACAAATAAATAATCACATAATCATGTTGTTCCTATCATGACCTACTAAGACGTCGAACAGCTTTTCTGTGCTCTTCTTCCATAATACAGAACATCAGTCCTACAGTTCAGCATGTACCAAGGTATGTCCTCAAACTAAACCGGATAGTAGACCACTCGATCCTGGGCCCTATCAATCGTCGTCTAGAATGTGTAGTTTGTCTCCTCGATCTTAGCCTTCTTTTCCAGAGCGTTATCCTCGGCAAGATCTGAACGTCGTGAAGCCCTCATCTAAGCATCCTCTGCTATGGCACGCTTCGCTGATTCTTCTCGCAAATCATTCTTCAGCTTCTTTGTCTCAGCTGACTTTTCTTCACTTTACCCCTTCTCATGAACCAACTCCCACTCCACATCTCCAAGACGTGTATCCAGAGTCTCGATCTTTCCATCCTTTTGCCCGATGGTAGTTCGCTGAGCAACCGTTTGCTCCTTTAACTCCCGAACAGTATCCTATAACTCGATGTTATGGTCATACAGCTCGTCGTACATCTCGACACTGATAGAGTTCAGTGAAAACTCCTCAGGGTCCTCATCCTCCTCCTCAGCTGTCTCAGCCTCAACCTCAATCTCCTTAGATTCCTCCTCTGAATCAAACACTGGCTCATGCTCCTGACCAACAACAGTGATCAAAGGAGATGGCTCTCTCTGAACCAACTGCTCCCAGACTGTGTGAATGTCTCGGGGCTCCTCCTCAATAGCCACTCGGGGTACAACCTCCCTAGGCTAACTGGATCATCCATCATCTGATGTGACAACCCGGATTTTTAAGAATTAATAAATAAGAATTTAATAAATAAAATTCTTATTATGAGATGTTTTGAGTTTGAGTATGTGCATACGTGTCGTATATTGTGAAAAATGTGATTTTATGTAAAGAGAAGTTTATATATTAATTTTAATATTTATTGAATAAAATAAATATTTTAATTGATTTATTTATTGAGCTAAATAAATGATTATGTGAATGTTGTGAAGTAATTTAATTAAGTGTACTATATTAATTAAATGAATATTTAATATTAAATTTAATTAATATGTAATGATTTTATGTTATAGTTCTAATTTAATTGGGATAATTAAATTAGATGAAGTTATGTGATAATTGTTACATGAAATTATAATTAGCAAGTAATTATAATTGTTATGTGGTAATTTTTATGTGATTAATTGATGTTACCTTTTAATTAATTAAATTAGAATGTTAAGATTTAATTAATTAAAGTGTAACATTAAAAATATGCGCTAAATGAATTATTAAAAGAATTAAAAGAGTTTTTAAAATCGTTTTGCCAAACAAGACCCTTGTACCGTTTTAAATCCATTTTGCCAAGCAGGGCCTTAACTACTAAAAACCTGTTTTTAAAAGTAATGTTGTTTTGCCGAACAAGCCTTAGGGCTTTTAAAATTCAAATTGTAACTTATGAATTAATTGTAATAATTATATTTATTAAGAGCCATTAAAATATATAAGTTATATATTTTATACTTATGACTTATAGATATAATATTTGTAAGATATATGTATATACGTTAGTTTAGAAGTTAAAAGAGTTAGAGTGTTAGTCAGTTAGAAAAGAAGAACAAATACAGAGAAAAGAAAAGAGAAGTTAGAGAGAAAAGAAAAGAGAAGAAGAAGAGAGAAAGAGGAAGAAGAGGGAAGGGAAGCTTAAGATAACATCATCCTCTTCGTTCCAATAAGCAAAGCAAAGGGTATAATTTCCAACTTTAGAGTTTTAAAGTTGTTTTACGTTCTTCAAAGTTTAGTTTTCTGTAAATATAAATCTTCATGAAAACTTATGATTTTGGGGATATATATGTTATATGGTGTGACGCCCCCAAATTCGGGTTCCCTAACCTCGGGATTAGTGCTCACGATCCATCATATATCACATCTAACTACCCATTCATTAATGAAAAACATCATTACTAATATTACTTAATAGAACTTATAACATTATCCCAAGTTAACTAACATTGACATAACTTGCATACCCTTATATAACCATAAGGTTTACATAATCAACTTACATAATATAACATAACCATTAAAAGTTGACAATAACTACTCCTGAGCCTTGCCTTTGCCTTTGTCCCTGTTAGAACCTTCTGCTAACTCGGCATTAGCTGAAATATTTTATTTAAGCAAGGGTGAGCAACGAGTTTGCTCAGCAAGTTAAAGTATACAATAAATGATATATTATGAATAGAATAGTCTAGTTTCTATAGAACTTCAACAATAATCAAAGGATTTCGAAGTAGCTGAATAATAATTCATACTCAATAATAAAACTTTCTCAAATTTTATACTGAATAACATATCAGGGATGAAAGAGTAAAATTCTTTCAAAGATTCAATAATCCTCAATTGAATAAGAAGAATAATACTGCAATAATATTCAATAAAGTGGGATATACCCAGATTTCATGCTGATTGATCACAAAAGGATCATGAACTAATAGAGGATTCATTAGTTATTAAAACTAAATTACCACAGGAATATAAGTTAGTTATAAAAACTAAACTATACTCCTCTACAAATACCTGGAGCGGCCAACTCCTTTGTACCCTATATTATGCATAATACTCAATAATAGCGCATAGGTCGATTTACGACAATAAAGTTTGTTCATCTCAGTCTTACATCACGAGTCTGTACCACAACAATATGGTTTAGATTACTTTTAAAGAAATACTATGATTTCAATAAATAAAATCAATAATGCTCTAGCCTGTAATACCCGAGAATTTTCTAATATTATTAAATAAATATATTAATGAAAATGAGAATTTATTTAATATAAATGATTTTGTGTTATGAGATGAATTAATTCAATTATATAAAATTGAATAATTATAATAATTGAGAAATTTATGGAGTTTGCGATAAACTCGTTGATAGCCTTGTGTGGCACAGTGATGAGGATTATTAATGATTATATTAATTAACGAATGAATTATTAAAGTGAACGATTAATCTATATTAATTATTAATTGCTATTATAGAATATTAATTAATGGTTATGGAATATTAACTGTGATTGATTAATAATACGTGATTATTATTATTGCAAGAAATATAGTAATAATAAGCAATGTGTTTATAAATATAATAAGATTTATATTCATTTAATGTGATATTTAATCATATAAGTGTTAATCGATTATTATGAAAATTAATAATCAATGAGGAATGGATTAATTAATATTATCGTTAATTAATCAATGAGATAAATAATTTATTTATTTGACATTATGAATAATAAAACAAATAAGTAAGTTATTAATATAATAAGATTATATTAATTGATATGTGCAAATGTGCAATACTTGAATATATAAAGTATATGGAATACAACTATATTATATAGTGTAGAGAGACACTTAAGTGTGACCATACATGTATATATAAACTATAATGCAATGTGATTATACTACACATAGAAACCATATATTATATGAAGCATAATGTGATTATATTATGTACATAAACTATATAGTGAAGTTATTAAACTACGAGAGTTACATGATTAATACCTATGTGACAATATGTATGTAAGCATACATTAAAATGATATATCATGAATATATTGTAATCACTTGTTGATTGCATAATTTAATAATAAAGGAGACAATATAGTGATAATATCTGAAAAGACTATATTGGTAGTGATAAAAATGTACATGAATTATATGATATGGGTATATATTAAATCCCTAACTTTCCATTTTATAGTAACAATTGAGCAATTAGATTACATTTTTGGGAATTTAGGAAACCAAACTAAGCATTGTTTAACCAAGTTGCTGAGCTTTTAAATCATTGTCCCAAAATCTGTTACCAAACAGTAACCTATAACCTATTTACGTAACTTCCAAGCTGTGATCATTGGCTATGGGAATGGTTGAAGGTGGGTGGTTGAGCAACCCACTGTAAACCAATGTGTTCTTCTTCTACACTTTGGTTTCAACTTCCATGTAAAACCTTTAGCCAGTCCACCATTCCTCTATAAATTGGCAGCGATGTTACTAAGTTCACGTTGCTGTGTTTTGTCTGATAAAACTCTGAGAATTTAAGTTTGAGTGTTTGTTGTTCAAAGAAGACTCTAGCAATCTCAGAAAGTTAGAAGCTAAGCAAACTAAGCTTCAAGAGGTATAATTCTAAATTCTATATTCTTCATTCTTGTTCCTCATTTTATTTACTGTCAAAGTTTCAAATCTTGATTATGCCAAATTTGATGATAATTGGGTTTTTGAACACTTGTTTAGTTGTTATATGGACATACATATATGATTGGGATTTCAATATAGCTTCCATATTTTACATTCTTGTTCTCCATTCTCATTTCCTGTTTGCATTCTGAAATTTCTGTAAATCTTCAATTCTTGGTTTGAGTTGGAAATTCATGAATTCATGAATTGATTTGATAATGTTAATTAGATTGTTATATAGTCTTAGTAGTATGTTTAAACCATAATGTAACTGCTTGGGACTAATTTCGTGAAGTCATTTCGTGAGTTGGGCTAGAAACTGTCGTGGCTGCCTGCTGTCTGGTGCGAACCAATAGTGGCGCAGCTGCGCCGATTTAAGCCTGGGATACGGCGCAGCTGCGCCGGCACCCTGAACCAGTTTCCCGCTTCTGCTTAAGGAACTGTTATGTGCTACTTGCTAATATCACTTAGATAAAGCATGTTAGCTTGAGTAACATATATATATGGATATGTAGACCAAATGTGAATATGTTCCACTATGTTTGTATACATGATTAACGAACGATTAAAGTTTTCGAAGTAAACATAAGGTTTATAATTGAACTTTAAACATATATGACTTATGTCGGTATTCTGACCGTGCAAGCATACTAGTATGATCTAGGAAGGCATGAAAAGCATGTTAATAGGTGTGTACATGTTCCATAAGGTAATATGAGCATGTGGACTGCGTTAAATAAACTTTACTAGTAAAAGTATAAGTTTTGAATGTAAATCTTGACATGTTATATCGAAGTCTAGATTCTGATCATTGTGGACATGTCGGATAGTGTTTTTAAACCTCATTAATGTGTCATGCACATGTGTACATATCATGCTAGGTGCTATAAAGATTAAAGGAACACAAAATGAAGCATGATTTCAAAACCAAAAGCAATGCTAGCAATAGGTATGTGGTAAAGATATTCATGAACATGCCTAGAACACGTTACACGACCACCTTATGTGTATGCATGACAAGCATGATAGCTTTGTGGTTTCATGACCTTGAATTGCTTTAAGTTATTGAAAGTATTGACTTAGAATCTATATCATGTATATTTGGAACGAGGAAAGGTTGTACAAACATAAAAGTATCCTTTAATATGTTTATATGCTATGTAGTGTTGTTGGCTTGCATGATCGAACAGAAACCACAAGGCATAGCTCATCCTTGGCTTGGCCAGAGGTCTGCGCAGCTGTGCCGGCCCTAGGCTTAGCCATAGCGCAGCTGCGCCGGCCTGGAATCTGAAATGATGCAGTTTACTTGTTCTGATTGAGTCAGTAGTGTCTATTGTTGATCAAAGCTTCTAATAATAATCTTTACCCTACTGATATGTTTATATATGTGATGAATAAGCAAGAAGATAATGTTTAACTTATATAATGGGTCAAAGGATCATAACCACTTGAACATGATAAGTGGCTATAGTATCATTTAAATTATAACTATGTACTTGATTCGTGATAACATATAATCTGATTTCATACCATATGAGTATAAGTATGACATGTGACTAAGATAGTAACATATATGTATATTGAGTAACAAGTTTGTGTAACGGATGTGTTAACTAATGAACATCCTATACTTATAATACACTATAAATAGGATTCGAAAGTGTTGATTACTTAACGTGGATAAACTACGCTAAAGGCAAGTTTCCTTAAACCCGTTCTTGTATTATTTGCAAGTTCTCTAACTTACACTCTTTTAAAGTGCAAGTTTCCTTACTTACACTCATTTATAGTACAAGTATCCTAGACCTTCGTATTTACTTTATTCAAGGAACGTTGTAAGCAAGTTCCTAACTCTACTCTTTATTGAACATTCAATTGGCTTATGCTATTATTGACGTACAAGTAAACTCTTGAGATTTAAATTCAGATATTATGAATCATATACTTCATGAATAAGATAAAAGTCGAACTATATTCTTCGGACTTTAAATCTTGAAATTTAACTTATAGTTGTTGTGATCTATGCCATTTGATTCGGCTAGACTTATATTATTGAAAGGCGACCCAAACCGATTGATTGGTGCGGGATCTTGTATTTGACTGAGAAGAACAAAATATAACTGTCGGAGAACCGACGCGCGCACATTAGTATGATTGAGTGTTATGCATAGCATAGGGTACTTTAGGCTGATCACCTATTGTACTTGTTTTTGTTGGATTTTTAGTTTATTACTATCAATTCCTGTGGAAGTTCATAGTCCTTAGTGACTGCTTAGTATTCAGTTATCTTGAAATCTTGAATTGATTTATTATTAAATCACATTGATATTATTCTATTCTTAGCAACTGTTATTGAAAACTGTTGATATTCTAGTTATCCTTGAACTATTAAACCTTGTTATACCCTTTCGAGAATTGAGAATTATATTACAAACCCTTATTGTATATTACTTGCTGAGCAATTTGTGCTCATTCTTGCTTTCTCTAAAAATATTTCAGTTAAGGCCGAGCAGTGCGGACCCTCAAGTACCAACAAGGGCAAGGGAAAGGCTACTGAGTAGCTTTGTTTATGTAGGACTTTATGATTGTAATAAAGAACTTATGATATTATGTACTAGTTAAGGTTATTTATGCTTAAGATATGTCTAAGCTATATAATCACTATTTAAGTTACGAGACCTTGGGACGTGAATAAATTATATTATTTAAATGTAATCTATTTGGTAATAGTTGTGTATTATTCCGCTGTGCGATGCGACATTTAGTCGTATTATTATTGTGATGTATTACCATGAGCACGTGACGAACCGAATTCAAGCGACCCCGTGACGGTCTTGGAATTTGGGGGCGTCACAGGTTAGTATCAAAGCTGTAGTTATAAACCTTAGGAACGAGTGTCCTTAGACTATAACTTAGGCGAACTTAGAAGTTAGGAAGGAGATAAAACTCATGTAGAGTTTTCCTTGAGAGACCTAGTCTGTTATGAAATGTAACTTCATTTTATACAATGAACTTATGTTTTATTTAACATTCTAATGGAGCTGCTGTTTCTTATCTTGTGTTTGTGATTGTAGATGGCAGATATGGGAGTACCCGCTAGAGTGGCTGAGGATGAGCCCAGGGATATTCATGTAGTGTACGAGGCACCCTTAGAGGTTGTGCCTGTGCAGGCAGTTGCACCATCTGAGTCTGACGACGAGGATGAGAACGAGGTAGAGTTTGAACCCGAAGAGGAGCCTATGGAGGACGAGTCAGTTGAGGACGAGCCTTCAGAGAAGGAGCCCGTGGAGGACTCCTACGAGCCTAACCTAGAGGAGCATATGCTAGGAGAGTATGAAGAACGGATCCTAGAGTTGGACTACAGAGTCCAAGAGTTAGAGACAGAGGCCCAAGAGAAAGAGTCTGAGTTCCAGAAACTGAGGAACGAGGACCTCCAGAGGAAGCTGGCCATGCAGGAGTTAGAGGTGGAGATTGCCTACCGCAGGGAGGCAGGGATCCAGATGGGAACTTTATTCCGCAGGTCGGTGGCGAGAAATATAGATCTGGCAGGGAAGCTGGAAGAGGTTGAACAGCGGGAACTAAGCGAGAAGACTGAGAAAGAAGCACTCCGTACTCAGTTGGAATTAGAAGTGATGGATAGGATACACTTCGAGGAGAAGTGGGAGGCTGCCCATGAAAGAGCTGACGACCTGGAGGATGAGGTCAGATGTAAGAAGAGGAAAATGAACAAGATGGGGTACGTGTTCTGTTCAGCATTCGAGAGGGTGCTTGATGGTGTATACAACTACCCGGCAGAACAGGGACAGACTCTACATACCTTAAGTCGAGAGTTGGTTGCGTATATAGCTCAGATGGAGTACAAGAGCGCAGTGGAGCGCAGGATAATGTGATGAAATTTCCTTAGATAGTCTAGTGGTAGTATTAGTGTGTCCTTTATGTGTTGTATATATTATGTTGTAATCCCGATCTTTTGTGTAAGATATGGGATAATGATGTAAACCCCGAGTTAGCTTTTGTTAGAGGGGTAGTATGGTAGTAGGTTGGTATATTTCCCGTCTTTTGTGATATTAGGGGATACATGTGATAACATTTATAGAAATATACTAGGGAAATCATGTAATAAAACGGTTGGCATATGAATATAAATGAAGCTTATTTCAGAAATGTGTTATAAATTTATTCTTTTAGTATTAAAAGAAATACTTAAGTAATATACTTGAATAATAATAAAATGAAAATTTATGATGCAGATCATGTCGTCAAGACATAAAATGACTGCGCCTAAGGAAACAGTTAATAGCGAGATAGAGCATGTAGTTCTTATCCAGAAACTAGTTGATCTACTAGGAGAGGCCCTTAGGGGAAGGAACGATGGGCCCATTCACCCCAACCCCTAAGTCGTCCCATTTTCGATTCCATTTGCTACATTTATGACAAATGGCGAAGCAAACCACTGGTGGGAAACCTTAAGTTAGTATGACAAGAAGAAGGAAGGTAAGGACACGGAAGGAAAAAGTCGTGGAGAAAACAGCAGCGGGGGAAGTAACTTAGGAAAGAGGAAACCGGGGAGTAATGACCACAATAACAACCAAAACAGTAATCAAGGTGGGAGTCACTGTGGAAGCTTTAAGAAAGGGAGCGAGATTTGTAATAAGTGTGGGAAAAGTCACCTAAGGGGAGTGCTGGAAAGGAAAGGGCACGTGTTATAACTGCAGCCAAGAGGGGCACATATCGCCAAACTATCCGAAGCCAAAGAAGATCCAAGGGTGTTTTGCTTGCAGCTCAACTGAGCAGCGTATTAAGGATTTCTTGAAGAAGGGAAGTGGTGGAAGTGGTAGCCAACAAAGGGGTGGAAACAAGCTTATGATCAGCGGACCGGCACAATCCAACTGCCCAACCGCCAGAACCTTTAAAATGATCGTCCAGGATACCGTGGCTGCAAAGGACGTGGTGTCAGGTATAATCCCAATCAATGACATAAATGTTTATGTATTATTTGATTTGGGTGCCACTTGTTCTTTTATATCTGAAGAATTTACTAGTACACTTAGTACTCCCCGAGAACGGTTAGAAAATCCTTTGAACATAGAAGTTGCGAATAAGGAAATAATCCCTTTAGAATACGTTTATTGAAATTGTCGCGCAAACATTAGAGAACATGAACTGAAAGTAGACTTGATTCCTATTAGATTGGGAGAGTTTGACGTAATACTGGGAATGGATTGGTTGTATAACCATGCTACGATAATTGACTGTCAGAACAAATATGTGAACCTTCAGACTCCGAGTAAGTCTAAGGTAGTGTTTTATGGTAGCTCATCGCTTAAGCAATCGTGTTGCGTTACGATGGTGCGGGCCAAGAAATTGTTAAGGAAAGGATGTGTAGGTTATTTAGCTTACATTGTTGATACTCGAAAGAAGGGAGTAGAAATTAAGGATATATCCATAGTTAATGAATTTCAAGATGTGTTTTCGGACGATCTTCCTGGTCTTCCTCCAGACAGAGAAATCGAATTCGTAATAGACTTAGCACCGGGAACGACACTGATTTCGAAAGCTCCATATCGTATGGCTCTAGTAGAAATGAAGGAATTGATGATACAATTACAAGAGTTGTTGGATAAGGGTTACATTCGACCGAGTGTTTCTCCTTGGGGAGCACCAGTGTTATTCGTTAAGAAAAAGGACGGATCGATGAGGCTCTGTATCGATTATCGAGAATTGAACAGAGTAACGATCAAGAACTGATATCCGCTACCGAGGATAGACGACCTGTTTGATCAACTAAAGGGAGCAAAGTATTTCTCAAAAATTGACCTACAAACAAGATATCATCAACTAAAAGTGAGGGATGAGGACATACCAAAGACTGCGTTTCAAACCCGTTATGGACACTACGAGTTTTTGGTAATGTCATTTGGATTGACTAATGCTCCAACAGCATTTATGGACTTGATGAACCGAGTTTTCAAGCCATACTTGGATAAATTTGTAGTGGTTTTTATCGACGACATTTTGATCTACTCGAAGACAGAGGAAGAACACGCCGAACATCTGAAGATTGTTTTGGAGGCACTAAGGAAGGAGAAGATGTATGCAAAATTTTCAAAGTGCGAATTCTGGATGAAGAAGGTTCAATTCTTAGGCCACGTGGTGGATAGGAATGGAATCTCTGTAGACCCTGCAAAGGTAGAAGCAGTAAGTAATTGGGAACAACAGAGAACACCGACGGAGGTGAGAAGCCTTTTAAGGTTAGTTGGGTACTATCGAAGATTCATCCAAGATTTTTCTAAGATAGCAACCCCGTTGACCAATTTAACTAGAAAGACGGTGAAATTTGTATGGACCGACAAATGCGAAGAGAGTTTTCAGGAGTTGAAGAAGAGATTGAGCGAAGCGCCTGTGTTATCACTACCAGATAATGCGGAAAATTTTGTGGTGTATAGTGATGCATCGCATAAGGGGCTTGGCTATGTGCTCATACAACACAGTAAGGTCATTGCCTATGCGTCACGACAATTGAAGGATTACGAAAAACGATACCCTACTCACGACTTAGAGTTAGCGGCAGTAGTTTTTGCGTTGAAGATTTGGAGGCATTATTTGTACGGAGAGAAATGTGAGATATACACGGACCACAAGAGTCTGAAATATATCTTCACACAGAAGGAGTTGAATATGCGTCAGAAGATGTGGTTAGAATTGATCAAGGATTATGACTGCAATATTCTTTATCACCCGGGTAAGGCAAACGTGGTTGCCGACGCTCTGAGCAGAAAAGGAAAGGAAAAGTTGTTTAATTTGACAACTCAAGAAGAGTTGATAAGAGAGATAGAGAAATTGGAGATAGAAGTGAAAGAACCGAAAGAAGCCCGGAGAGAAGTTATTTGTAGTGGAAGCTCATCCGACATTGTTGGATAGAGTGAAGGAAGCCCAGGAAAAGGATGAAGAGTGTGAGAAAATCCGAAAGAGGATCACAAAAAATGAGGGAGAGAAATTTCGAATGGATAAAGACGGTATTTTGAGAATTGAAGAAAGAGTATGGGTACCAACGGTAACCGAGTTAAGGGAAGAGATTTTGCACGAGGCACACAATACGACATATTTCTTTCATCCAGGAGGCACGAAGATGTACCGAGATTTGAGGCAACATTTTTGGTGGCCCAATTTTAAACGGGAGGTTGCAGAGTGCGTCAGTAGATGTTTGACTTGCCAACGCGTTAAGGCATAGCATCAACGGCCGAGTGGTTTACTACAACCGTTGGAAATACCGGAGTGGAAATGGGAGCATATTACGATGGACTTCGTGGTAGGAATTCCAGTTACACAGAAAGGTTATGATGCTATTTAGGTTATCGTGGATCGACTAACGAAGACCGCACATTTTCTACCAATCAAGATCCGCTATAGTTTGAATCAATTAGCGAGTCTGTATGTAAAGGAGATTGTTACACGACATGGAGTGCTGGTGTCAATTATCTCTGATCGAGATCCGCGCTTCACGTCTAATTTTTGGAAGTGTTTGCAAGAGAGAATGGGAACGCAGTTGAGGTTAAGTACGGCTTATCATCCTCAAATAGACGGACAGAGTGAGCGAACAATACAAACGCTTGAGGACATGCTTAGAACTTGCGTGACGGACTTCAAGGGAAATTGGGACGACCACCTACCTTTAGTATAATTCGCATACAATAATAGTTACCATGCGAGTATCGGCATGCCACCGTACAAAGCTCTTTACAAAAAAAGTGCAGAACGCCATTATGTTGGGACGAAGTCGGAGAGCGACGAATACATGGACCAGAGTTAGTTCAACAAACCGCAGGACATGGTGACAATGATAAGAGCCAGATTAGTAGCAGCTCAAGACCGCCAGAAAAAGTATGCAGATTTGCATCGGCAGGACCGAGACTTCAAAGTCGGCAGTTTCGTATTCTTGAAGGTATCTCCATGGAAGGAAAAAATCCGTTTCGGCAAGAAAGGAAAATTGAGTCCAAGATTCATAGGAACGTTTGAGATACTAAAGCGAGTGGGCGAAGTGGCATACAAAGTTGCGTTACCACCCGAGTTGGAGCACATCCACAACGTATTCCACATTTCCGTGTTGCGATCGTACAAGGCCGACTACAAGCACATGATTTCTTACGAGCCCATTCAAGTGGAGAAGAACTTGGCGTATGAAGAAATTTCTGTCCAAATACTAGTTAGGAAAGAGCAAACCTTAAGAAATAAAATTATTTCATCTATAAAAGTACTTTGGCGTAACCACGATGTCGAGGAGGCTACGTGGGAGTTAGAAGATAGGATGATGAGGGATTATCCCCATTTATTTGTGTAACCTTGTAGCAATTCTGGGTTGGAATTTTTATAAGGGGGGGGGGAGGATGTAATACCCGAGAATTTTCTAATATTATTAAATAAATATATTAATGGAAATGAGAATTTATTTAATATAAATGATTTTGTGTAATGAGATGAATTAATTCAATTATATAAAATTGAATAATTATAATAATTGAGAAATTTATGGAGTTTGCGATAAACTCGTTGATAGCCTTGTGTGGCACAGTGATGAGGATTATTAATGATTATATTAATTAACGAATGAATTATTAAAGTGAACGATTAATCTATATTAATTATTAATTGCTATTATAGAATATTAATTAATGGTTATGGAATATTAACTGTGATTGATTAATAATACGTGATTATTATTATTGCAAGAAATATAGTAATAATAAGCAATGTGTTTATAAATATAATAAGATTTATATTCATTTAATGTGATATTTAATCATATAAGTGTTAATCGATTATTATGAAAATTAATAATCAATGAGGAATGGATTAATTAATATTATCGTTAATTAATCAATGAGATAAATAATTTATTTATTTGACATTATGAATAATAAAACAAATAAGTAAGTTATTAATATAATAAGATTATATTAATTGATATGTGCAAATGTGCAATACTTGAATATATAAAGTATATGGAATACAACTATATTATATAGTGTAGAGAGACACTTAAGTGTGACCATGCATATATATATAAACTATAGTGCAATGTGATTATACTACACATAAAAACCATATATTATATGAAGCATAATGTGATTATATTATGTACATAAACTATATAGTGAAGTTATTAAACTACGAGAGTTACATGATTAATACCTATGTGACAATATGTATGTAAGTATACATTAAAATGATATATCATGAATATATTGTAATCACTTGTTGATTGTAGAATTTAATAATAAAGGAGACAATATAGTGTGACAATATCTGAAAAGACTATATTGGTAGTGATAAAAATGTACATGAATTATATGATATGGGTATATATTAAATCCCTAACTTTCCATTTTGTAGTATAAATTGTGCAATTAGATTACATTTTTGGGAATTTAAGAAACCAAACTAAGCATTGTGTAACCAAGTTGCTGAGCTTTTAAATCATTATCCCAAAATCAGTTACCAAACAGTAACCTATAACCTATTTACGTAACTTCCAAGCTGTGATCATTGGCTATGGGAATGGCTGATGGTGGGTGGTTGAGCAACCCACTGTAAACCAATGTGTTCTTCTTCTACACTTTGGTTTCAACTTCCATGTAAAACCTTTAGCCAGTCCACCATTCCTCTATAAATTGGCATGCTATGTTACTAAGTTCACATTGCTGTGTTTTGTCTGATAAAACTCTGAGAATTTAAGTCTGAGTGTTTGTTGTTCAAAGAAGAGTCTAGCAATCTCAAAAAGTTAGAAGCTAAGCAAACTAAGCTTCAAGAGGTATAATTCTAAATTCCATATTCTTCATTCTTGTTCCTCATTTTGTTTACTGTCAAAGTTTCAAATCTTGATTATGTTAAATTTGATGATAATTGGGTTTTTGAACACTTGTTTAGTTGTTATATGGACATACATACATGATTGGGATTTCAATATAGCTTTCATATTTTACATTCTTGTTCTCCATTCTCATTTCCTATTTGCATTCTGAAATTTCTGTAAATCTTTAATTCTTGGTTTGAGTTGGAAATTCATGAATTGATGATTTGATAGTGTTAATTGGATTGTTATATAGTCTTAGTAGTATGTTTAAACCATAATGTAACTGCTTGGGACTAATTTCGTGAAGTTATTTTGTGAGTTGGGCTAGAAACTGCCGTGGCTTCCTGCTGTCTGGTGCGAACCAATAGTGTGACACCCCCGAATCCGGGTCCTCTAACCCCGGTCCGGTCATCACGATACAATACAAATATCCACCTCTAAACAACATACGATAACTAATTGCGGAATATAATAAACGTACGTCGTTCATTTAAAAGGTGTTACTAGTCCCAAGATTCGATAACCTTAAAACAGTCCTACAAACATACCCTAGAATAGTTATTAGGGTTCATATTACATAACAAAAATTTAATTAAACATAAAGATAAAGTCTGCTCCTTGCAAACTAATCCTACATCTTCCCTTTACTCTTGTCCTTCCCTGAAGTCTCGGGCTTAACTGTAATATAAGTCATGATGTAGCAAGAATGAGCAACAAGTTTGCTCAGCAAGTTTAAATACAACAATAAAGGATATATCATGATGAATAGAAATTATCTAACAATGAATTCAACAATATGAATATCGAAATCAAGAATAATGATTGCTTTTAGAATAACTGATCGTCAAGTAGACTTCGAACTATAAAACTCTAATGGAATCAATAGCTGATTGACCCTTTGGTTACTGGCTACAGAATAGTACTTGAGAGGATCAGCCTCGCGTACGCCATGTATATGCATAACATTCAACTCTGCTGTTTGTATCTTATATCAGATACCTGCTACTCCCTTATAATATAAGGGTGTTCTTTTAGTCTAAGAATCCTTACCATCAATTGGTTTGGATAGCTTTTATAAAATTTCATATACCTGTCTGACCGAACAAGGGTTCGGACTCTATCTGACACAGTTCAAGAATTATAGAACTTTAAATGATGTACAAGTCCAAGACTGTACGAACTCAAGTGCACCAAGTGCGAATAACAATAATATCGATGTGGAATAATTGTAAAGTAATTAAACCACCTAATAGCACGCTTGGAAATAAAGTTCAAGCTTTAAATAATTAACCGTCAATACGATAATAACCTGCTCAATACAATATGAGAAGGATAGGAACTTGCACAATAAAGAGTGTAAGAGAACTTGCATTCAAATCAAGTGAAGTTAAGAAACTCGCTTACATGATTCATTGAATAACGTAGTGCAAGAATTTAGAATACTTGCCTGTTTGTTCAGCTACAAATAAGTTCTAGCTTTAATTAACTTGCGTCAAAACGACCTAACATTAATAAGTCGGTACTCCAATTAGCATGTGTAAACTAATACGAGTCTACACTTACAAGAATCTAATCATCATATAAATTTATCATGTAATTCACGTAAGTCAATCACTTTGACTAGGTTTATAAACAATTAACTCTGTCCTTGATTTAATAGTGCTAGAATATCTAGTTTCTATACATCAACATAGGTTTGAACATTTAGCATTTCAAGTAATCATGCTTCAAGAATATACTTTCAAGTTTAAATCCTAGCATGCTCACCCTATTCAATTCAAAATCATATGTCTTTATGCCGGTAATTCACATACCTTAAGTTAATCAATTCCATGTTACGAGGGTTAGCTATATAGTCATATTACCACATCACGGACTAACCATACTTAGTAAGCATGCTTATGCATATATTACTCATATATACTTAAATTACATAGGTTATGCTTTAGAAATTTATTTTCTATGAATATGCGTGCACATGCGAAACTCATGTATAAACAAATGGGGTCCATATTAATATGTCTATAGGTATAATGAACTCAAATATACATGCTTGCATGATCAATACGCAATCCACATGGTGATCGATGATATAATCTTTCACGTTCTAAGCTTTTCGTTGAAAAATCACAGTAAGTCAATAAAGGCATCATAGTACATGTTAAGTGTCTTGTGATCATAACTCACATGTCTTTGAACACATAACTAAGTCACATAAACGTTCTCATACGGTCAGAAATCTCAAGACAAAATTCTTGGTCAAGTTCACTTTGAAAGTCCTAAGTTTTTCTTTTGAAAATGTCTTAACTTACGATCAAGTATGCTAGTGCATGATTAACACTTTAAACATACTCTTCATGTCAATATAAACCATACTATCATGTTTAAAATATCAGAATATGCACATGCTACGTATGTGTCTAAGTTCACAATCGAAACTATAATTTTTAGTTCAAAACCATAAGTGTTGCGTCAATTATGTGTACTAACGTTGTTATACTTGTTCATACTACATGCATGTACTCAAATATAATAGGCGTCATCATCACCTCACAATCCAGCAAGTGGAGAGACTGAGTCTGGTGGAACCAGTGCTCAGACAAAGCCCTCATATAACCCTAGGGGCAACGGCAGGGAGGGATAGAAAAGAATGCCTGAAACCCCCAGGTGTCAACAATATTCCTGTAATCCTGGTGCAGAGTGTGGTAAAGAGAATGCACATTAAACCAGTTCCCACTGGGCTGCGTAAAGCCAGGAACCTGCATCAAAAGCCAACCCATGTCAAACCTATGCCCTGAGAATGGCAAAAGAAAGAAAGAAAATCCAGAAAGAAGAAAACTTCAGTCACCTCGTTGGCATGAAGGAATCTCGATGAATGGTGACTCAAATCTCCCAGTAAATCCTAGAGTGGCACAACAATTCCTGGAAGCTCCGCACGTGGAGCCTGAGCAGGGGCAAGATCAACAAATGGAGCCTTCTCATCATCTATGTCAACAAGTGGTTCAAGCCCGGATCGGAAGGATCACTGACTCAGCCAATCTACGAGGTGGCCGGGCTGGCCACGGCTGAGCAACATCGGAGACTCTCCTCCGTCTAACTCTTGAAATGACCCGGGTCTATCTCGGTCCATAACCTAGACAAAGTCTCCAAATCACCTCAGAAAGGGTGAGGTAAGCCTAAAACATATGGCTTATTAATTTAAATCAGTAGTTTATACATTCTTAAATCCTAAAACATGCATGGGTCAGTCCAAATCCTAGTAGAGTCAAAACTGCATGTTTATTAAATGCTCAGGCTTTTGAAAATTTTTTTGCCAGAGTCTCCTTTGTAAAATGGACTGTCCACATGCACACAGGCATGACTAGGAGGCCATTCAATAGCACACCTTCCCAAAAATAGAAACAGCTCATATTTATGAAAAAAAAAATCAAAAATAAACTTCATATGGTAGCCAAATTACCATGGACATTTTTTTAGTTGAAAATCCAGACTCACTAGGCCTAAAAAAGGATGAGTAAACTGATCAAAAAAAGCAAAAATTGATTGTCTCAGAATTCAAATTTTCTTTCATCAAAACGTGCATCGCAGTAAAATATGCATACTTCTGAAGTCAAAAAAATTTTATCAAGTCATATAAGCATACATTTTTTATACATTGCGTTCAAAAGCACCCTACGTGGTTTACACAATTCTAACGGTCAAAACTTGAAAAGAAAGGATGTAAATATTACCTGATATGTGCAGAACGCGTGGCCGTTACGGAATCTGAAAAAATTTGCCCGAACTCCGTAGATCTGAAAAAAAAAATTGGATTTCTATAGAAACTCAAAACTAAAAATGACTTATGAGAGCTGCTGCTGCCCAATGTAAATCCGCAGGAGGGAGCGGCCCCAACCGCGGCAGCCGCACCTCTACCTACGACTCACTAGGGTGGGCCCCACCTCCTCCAACTCAGTCCAGTTCGAGTTGAAACGGAGTTTATAGGAGCTAAAAAGTTAAATCTGAGAAATAACGGCTACGCGATTGAGCGGATTGTCTTGAAATCCTGCGTACAAGTGACAAATTCCCAACAGAGGGAAAAACTTCATGAAAACCATTGGTTATCATCCCTAAGCGGTATACAGGAACCAATGTGGAAAACTACTGAAAAACTGCACAAAACTGCCAAAAACTGCCACTGTCGAAGCATCTGGTATAGACCGGTGACACCTCAGCCGTTGGCTCAACCCCAGCGAAGCATTGAATACAGACCGGTGACACCTCAGCCGTTGGCTGAACCCTAGCGAAGCATCAGGTATAGATCGGTGACACCTCAGCCGTTGGCTCAACCACAGCGAAGCATTGGGTACAGACCGGTGACACCTCAGCTATTTGCTCAACCCCAGTGAAGCATCGGGTATAGAACGGTGACACCTCAGCCATTGGCTAAACCCCAGCGAAGCATTAGGTACAGACCGGTGACACCTCAGTCGTTGGTTCAACCCTAGCGAAGCATCGGGTACAGACCGGTGACACCTCAACTGTTAACTCAACCCAAGCAAAGCATCGGGTACAGACCTGTGACATTCAGCCATTGGCTCAACCCCAACGAAGCATCGGGTACAGACCGGTGACACTATCAGCTATTGTCTCAACCCCAGTGAAGCATTGGCTACAGACCGGTGACATTCAGCCATTGGCTCAACCCCATCGAAGCATCGGGTACAAACCGGTGATACCTCAGCCGTTGGCACAATCCCAAAGAAAGCGGTCCGATGATATTTAGCCGTTGAAGGCTACATCAGTGAAGGTCAGACTGACTAATACTATCAGCCGTTGGCACAACCCCAGTGAAGCATCGGAAGCGGTCCAGTGACATTTAGCCATTAAAGGATACTTCAGTGAAGGTCAGACCGACTAACACTATCGGCCGTTGGCACAACCCCAGCGAAGCATCGGAAATGGTCTGGTGACATTCAGCCATTGAAAGATATTTCAGCGAGGTTCAGATTGCTTGATAGCTTAGCCAGTGGCGAATACTCCAATAAAGCATCGGGAATGATCCGGTGGTGGAAATAATATATCAATCTATCCCCACATAGGACAGATGATGGAATCTGTTATACAAATCCTTAGAAGGAACACCGAGAAGGATTGGTGATTCAACCTCCTGTTGCAAACTACCGGTGTAAATTATCATCAGGAAAGGCATCGAAAGCACCCACCGAGGTAACTCGACAACAGAGATATATCCCCAGCGAAGGAGCCTTCAGAAATGTACAAGGACATCAGCCAAAGGAAAATATGCCCTTAGGAGAGTATTGACAGACGTGGGAAAACATTGGTCTCAAACTAGGGTAGCATCAAGAGATATCCCGGATAACGTTATCCCCAGCAGGTAATGACGTGAGCAGTCAGTGATAGCCCCATTCCCCTAGAAGGTATCTAACATTCATCACATATCATGCCGTGCATTGCATTACATTTGCATTCATTATATTCTCCGTGTCTAGAAATCTTTATCATGTTCATTTCATTACATTACATAAACATGATAATGAAGGGCATCCGTAGATACTCGGAATTTTCTTCAGTTCTGTTGTAGACAATCGAGATTTTGTGTTCCTGTTACTAACCCTGTAGGAGGGCAAAACAGTCAACTCAACCTCGTTCTCAATACCAAGATGTCAGTTCAACCTCGGTCTCAATACCTGGATGCCAGTTCAACCCCGATCTCAATACCGGGATGCCAGTTCAACCCCGATCTCAATATCGGGATGCCAGTTCAACCCCAGTCTCAATACCGGGATGCTAGTTCAACCCCGATCTCAATACTGGGATGCCAGTTCAACCCCGGTCTCAAGACTAGGATGCCGGTCAACCCCGGTCTCAATACTGGGATGTCAGGTCACCCCAGTCTCAATATCGGGATGCCAGATCAACCTCGATCATAACCCGGGGGATACAGGTCAGCCCCGATCACAACCTGGGAGGTACAGGTCAGCCCTGGTTATAACTCCAGAGGTACAGGTTAGCCCCGGTCACATCCCTGGAGGTACAGGTCAACCCCAGTCATATCCCGGGAGGTATAAGTCAACCCCGATCTCAACCTGGGAGGTCAAATCAACTTCGGAGACAACCCCGAAGCCTCACATCATCTCCAAAGATAAACCTGGAAGGACCAAGTCAGCCTCAGAGACAACTCTGAGGATAAATAGAATCGACTGGGATCCAAATCTCAGAGACAACCCTGGGAAATCAGCAAAAGACCATGCCAGCACTAAAGGCAATCCCGGGAATGGCAAAATGGTTATTTTCTAACTTAAAGCCGATTCGATCAAACTCATGCTGAATTGATGCCACCCAGGTCAGAAAAAACCATAACGGTGATCCCGAGTGGAATTAGCGCAAGACAGCTCAACAGATAAACTGCGGGGAAATGAAGACTCAGTTATGAACCAGTCTTCTTGGACTCAGAAAATGTTTAGTCCCATGTCATTGCAATGCGCTCAACGAGGGCTTTCCGAAAAGGTATAGCGCGCCTCAAATGAACGCTCCGATCAAAAGTTAAAAAGTTTTGAATCTGACCTCGCATTGCTCGGAGTGCACGTACTCGAGACGACGGGACTCGCCACGTGGGCCCTGTCATATGGAGCCATAGGTAGACCATTGACTGCCTCAGGTAGAGCCGCTTCCATCAGGTTTATATATATGAGTGCACCCCCAGCTCATTTTAAATAGAAAAATGATCTGGAACTCTGCCCGTTTCGTTTCTCAACCCTACTCTTGTACTCCAAACCCAAATTTTATCACTCTAACACGTAGATATACCCATATACTACCACATATCAAAAATTAAGCGGTAGAAACGGACGTTTAATGCCTACGATTTGGCAAAGAGCACGTGTAGCAGTCCATTGTGAGTATTTTTACGATCAGAAAGTTCATATTACTTCATTGCACATTTATACACTTGCACGTTAAGTTTCGTTTTTTGATTACGCCCGAAAATTAGTTTCGTGGCCGTTTTTGTACATTTTAGTACATTTACGCGTTTTCTGGCATTTCTACAGCCCGGATCGTCGATCTGCGGCTTTTAACAGCTTTTATATACATATATATATACATATATATGCACTTCACCGGACTGGGTTATCTTCCCAGTCCCGATTTGACTCTTTTCTGTATATAATTAACTATATATATACTAACTTTTTAATTCTGTCAAGCCCGGATGTCAAATTCGTGGCAGTTTACTGCTTTTATATATATAACTATATATATATAAAGTTTTCTGACTTATTTGGGCCTGGAATTATACTTCGTGGCCTTTTATTATTTTAATATATATATATGTATATATATATATATATTAACTGCATATATATAAACATTTCAATTTTCGTTGGGCTTGGATCATTTCGTGGCCTTTTTATCGCTTTTATAAATATATATATATATATATATATATATATTTACATTTTTGTCCAGGCATAGGAGTGAAAACCCATCGCCCTTTTATAGCTTATATATATATATATATATATATATATATATATATCATTTATGTTGAGCCTGGACAACTCCGTGGCTCATTTTATTGCTTTTATATATATATTTTAATTCTGTCCAGCCTGGATCACTCCGTGGCTTTTTACAGCTTTTATAAATATATATATATTTCCATTCCAGTCCGGGTACATGATTAAATCCATCGCCCTTTACAGCTTTTATATATATATATATTTCCATCCTGTCTAGCCTAGATTACTCCGTGGCGTTTTACAGCTTTTATTAACCTATATATATATATATTTACTTTCCAGCACGGGTCTGCAAGTGAAAACCCATCGCCCTTTTTACCACTTTTGTGTATATATATATATATATATATATATATATATATATATAAATTATAAATATATATATATATATATATATATATATTCTTATTCATTGTGATTAAATTGTTACTGTAAATATTCATTTGACATGAATCGGCGCTGACATCCATTGGAACGATATAGATTTCTCTAAATCTCGCCAACTATACCTTTCAAACGGTTCAAAATTAGTCCAGACGGAATCGGGAAGCTAGGATAACTGAGATTTATTTAAATCTATCAGTTTTCTAGTTTTATTCATTTAAAAGCAACCTCGCGGCCCTTAGATCTCTATCTAGTGGGAACAAGAAGCTTTGGCTACGCGCAAGCCAGGATTTGACTGATGAATCCTTGGTCATTGCAATGTTTAGATGTAAATATCTATTTTTTGTACATATTTGAGCTGTGCAGGTTTTATTGGCTTCCCTTTGTGAGCCTAGGAATCGTGGGATTCATGATCAAACTGATCAGAATCTGATTCCCACGATGGACAAACTCCATATTACAAATGTACCCTGCCAGTTTATCTGTAAATATGTACATCCAAAAGACCTTAAAACGGTTATCTGGGTTTAAGGTCTCAATATAGTGGAACTGTAGTTTGTCGTGTCAGAGTCACTCCGATGGTTGTCATAACCATAAAAAGACCGACACTTGTATATATGTTGTGGTCGAGAATGTTTCGCAGCCCGACAAATCACCATTCAATTGAGCCATAAGGCTAAAAAGATAAAAAATAGAAGTATCAAACTGCTTTAATTCCTACGTGAGCGTAATGGTTTGATAACCACCTTTCAAAATATCACTTACATATCTTGTCTAAAAATAAACTTTTGCAAATCAAATCAAACCCTTCGTATGTTGGTTCAACGAAGCAGCTACAATACTTTCAACAATCAAACATAGGCCCAATTTCTTCCAGAATTCACACACACAATGCAAATAAAAAGGGAAATATTGAAAAGATGTGGTACCGTATTTTCACGGGAGTTGTGGGGTGCCTAACACCTTCTCCAAACTTAACCAAGCCCCCGAACTTAGAACTTCGGTTTCAAAGATTCAATTTCGACAGTGTCCAGCAAATTGGGCCTCTTTTCAAACAAAACTCGGTTGAGTTGGTACAACCATTTCAAATCTATCAACTGGCGACTCTGTAAAACGTTCAAATCGTCGACATGATACATGTTGGTCTTTTTCTAAAAAACCCCTTCAAAACCTTTTCATAAAAAAAGATAAAATAAGGGTAGACAAAACTTAGGAAAAGAGACGTGAAAGATCCAGGTTCCGACCCGATCCGTGCATTTTTCCAACCAACATCGACAAAGGTGATGTATGTCTAAAATGATAGGAATCAGAATGTATTCCTATTATTCGAGCTGTTTCATAACCATTGTTCGGTTACTGAAGACTTAAAAGAATTTTGATTCTTGAGTTGTTAATATTCAACTGCTATGACTTGCTGAGCAATTGAATGCTCACACTTGCTTGAAAAAAAAATATTTTTGGTGAACGACGATAGTATGCATTAAAGGACCCTGTGAAGATCAAGATGATCGATGTCCTGCTATGGTGAGATGCTATGGTTGCGAGTACCATTAGCGTCACAAGATGAAGTATTGTTCATGTTATGAACAAGCGTAAAGATCAAGATAAGACTTGTAGAATAGTTAGTTAAAACTATTCTGTAGATATGGTTACTAGTTAAGTCACAATTGTAAAATGATAAGAATAATGTAATTATCATTATTTTTCATGAATAAAAGATTTTAAGGTAATAGAACTTGGGAATGGAATGATAATCATTAATCTTCAGGATTTAATGATGTATGTATTGAATGAGAAGTACTCGTAACGTACGAAATTCGGGTGTGAAGATAGACCGGATTTCGGGGCGTCACATTTATTAACCATATGTCTAAATGGATCAAAACAAGCTCTAGCATATTTCTTCTCAAATTTGGTCAATGCTCAATTAATGACTCACAACACATGGACACGGTTTTGCCTAAAAGAATCCCAAAAATAAAGTCTCATCCTCCAGCACACATAAAATCGTTTAAGGCTTTAAGACTAAAAGCTTTCTTTAATTTTTCCATTTAAACACACATATATATACAGATATATATCATGCATAAAATATTTTGCCCCATTTTGAAATATTGTTTTTGAAAAAGATTTGAAAAATAATAGGAGATCTCTTTGCCTTAGGAAATCTTAGTTTATGAATCAATTTATTTAACGCTTGATATTTAAATTATCAAGGTCAATACAAATCAATTCAATAATATTTTTGGTCAAAGTAAATAAGATAATTAAAACAATTATAATACAAATCCTATGGAGATGATTTTATCTTTTTAATTTTAATTACTAATAATTGTTATCATCAAAATAAACTAAAAACTTGAATACCTATCAATCTCTCCTTTTTGATGATGACAATTATAAAAATATTTTACATTAAAGGACTCCCCCCTAAAACTATGAAGCTCTCCCTCACATTATGAATATTAAAAAATTCATCACATCAGTTAGATAATATAACATTTTACATAGCAGTTTATATAACATTCCATGGCAGTTATATAATATAACATTTTACATAGCAGTTTATATAAAAGTTTATATAACATTCTGTTAACTTGGTCATATTCCAACCTTAGATTTTGATGATGACTTTTTTATTGTACTAAAATGTTTGCTTATGCATATACAGGATTAAAGACATGAAGGCTTGAAGAATTGCTTGAGTCATTAGGAAATAAATGTGAGATCCTCACTTTAATTATTTCTCAATCAAGACTCTAGGATTTGCATTGCATAATAATAAAAGGAAAATGGTTAATAATAATCATGCTTTCATTATTAAAAAGGAAATATTATTTATTTGAAAAGCTCATTATTAAAACAGTTTTTTGAAAGTAATATATATAATAGATTCTTTGGAATATTTTTAAAAGTCTATAATCATAATGAAGTTGAATATATATATATATATATATATATATATATATATATATATATATATATATAAACTGTCCATACTTATTAAAACTGATTGAGCTAAATTGAATATTCTGTTAAATCAATTAAGGAAACAATCATTATAGGTTTAACCTTTCCGTGTTTAATTGATTAAGCTAATTGGAAAATTTTTAAATCAATTACATGAACAAGTATCTTGGAAGAAATCAATTATGCACATGGCTATGCCATCTTAACATGATTGACTATTACAATGTAATATGCTAAAATCATGTTACTCATTCTTTGTGCCTAACGGTAATAATGCCTTACTGGAAGATTATGGCTAACAATAACGTAGCTTAAATCAATTGCCTTATAATTAATTAAAATCTATAAACTGAATATACAGTAAACCCATGATTGTTCTCTTTGCTCTCCAACGGATATAATTTAATATATTATAAACGGAGAAGCTCTGACCTTTATAATGATTAACCCAACGAAGCAGAATCCAAAAATACATACACTTTGAACATTTGGATATATTTAATTAATTATGGAAATATTTAATTATGTTTTCAAAATTAATAAGGATTAAATATTTACTAATTGGAGCTCGATTTTGGAAAGCTAATTGGTAAGGGCAAATTTAAATAAATTGGGATTTCAAAATTAAAATGGAAATAATTTTGAATTGCATTATGGAAGTGGTTATTTTATTATGGAACAAATTAATTGGGCTTTCAAAATTAATATGAATTTTGAATATTAATTGTTTCTAAATTAATTCTAAGTGACTCATGAATTGGTTAAATGTAATTAATAATTGTCTTGCTTCCTTCCATATTGAATATGTTTATTTAGTGAATCTTATTTTATATCTGAATTGGTGGAAATAATCAAGGAAATACATCTTATTTGAAAATTTATTATTAAAACAGATTTTATCTTTTGGAAATATCTATTATGAATCTTTTAACATAATGGGATTAACCTCTCCATGATTATTTAATTAAACCAATCGGGTATCTTTGTTAATTAAGGGAACATGTGTTATGGTAATTACAAAGGATACTGTTCTGCTAAATGTTAATGGAAAATCAATATATATGTATCATGTGGGTCAAATATATGTTGTCCGATATATATACCGACAAATACGCGCAAATGCACACGGTCAATCAAGTAATAACGAAGTAACAAGAGTGTCGAACCCACAAAGAACAATTACTAACAATTAATCTTATTACCAAGTTTCTACTAATTCAACTTATTTAAACAGATACTCAAATTGATTTGTGATAATTATTTAAATTAAAGTGATTAAGAACTAAATAACTGACAAAATTTGTTTACCAGCTGATTAAGACATAGGAATACAATTTCCCCAATTGCTTTGCAATAATTTCCTTTTCTTATTCCCACTTTATTTTATCCAATGAATTTACAACCAGGTTTGCCTCACAATTTACCAACACCTTTCAATGATTAGTAAAAAAATCTATCTCGGTTATATTGCTGTTTTCATGCAAGACATTTAAAACATATTTATTAAGTTCAAACTCCTATCACAGTTGTGTATGGCATACAAGTACTTTCATCTCATACACTATTATGTTATCCTGAACAAGAATAAACAAATTCATGTGTTATTATATTCAGTTCTAACCTAAGATTTTCTCTTTCAATTCAATCAAAGATATGAGTTTAACTATTGGCCAACAATTATTTAATTAAGAACAGAATATAGTAATTAACTCAAAGAAATCATCAACCAGAAATAAAAGAAATAGAATTAATACTTTGAAAAAGGTTCCATTGTATCCCTAATTAAGAATGTAGTTCATCATCAAGACATCGGTACAAAATAATGACAATAAGAGAAGAAGAAAAACTCTGTCGAGGGTTCTTCAATCCCCAAGCTTTAATCACCACCTTGAATGCTATCCAACACGATCTCCAAATCTCCATCAGTGGTTTTCAATGAATAATCAGTCAAAAAGATATCCTCAAAACTAAGTAAACAACTAGTCTTTATAGCCCTAGCAAAACCCTATTACATAAGGGAAGTCCAAATCCAATTCTAAAGCAACTTGGACACAAATGTATGAAATCAACAACAAATCTTCTCATCCGGCACGTCCCGTGATTAGTGGGTTTTATACGTACTTATTGGACACCTTTTAGACTTGATTCTTTGTTAACTTTAAGTATTTTTAGTGTCATTTTACTTGTTAGGAAACGTCTTCGAAGGGTCAAAACATGAAAAATAGAGCTTAATGGCATTTTTGTAATTTTTGGATACTGTTCATGCGAATAGGCGAGTTTTCCTAGTGTAAAATCTGCGCCTAGGCGCATATGTCAGCAAGAAAGAGGAAATTTTTAGAAGTTGACTCTAAAAAGGATTTGTTTGGCTGATTGGTTCAAGGACTTGAAGGAGGACTAAAAGACACATTGAGAGGGCTATAAAAGGAGAGTATTCACAAGGATTATGATATGATATATTCCATTAGAGTAGTTTAGATTATATTACATTAGATTAGGAAAAATCCTAGTTGGGATTGGATTGGAGATTGTAGTAACTTGGAGACCATTGAAGATCAAGAGCAAGAGCAAGAGGGAGCATGAAATTTGCTGACAACAGATTCTATTATCTTCTCTACTCTTATTTCTATCTTTTAATGTTTATTCAATTGTGGATTCTTGGTTATGATTCAATAACAATGACCTAAATCTTTTGTTTAAGATTACAATGGATCTTATTGCGTAGCTTATTTTAATATGCTTCTCTATTAATTATTATGATCGATCATGGGGATTGTCTATTGTGATTTGGACTTAGTTGTGTAATTGTTTAGCTAACAATTACTGTGATAATCTATATAAAATTGAGAGACGGATTATAGATTTAGATCTGATCATAATAACATGTGATTGTATTTTCTGCATGGCGTTGGAATTCATAATTTATGGGTAGGATAGAGATATACCTATGCATCGCACGTAATTTGATAAAGAACTTTTGCTTGAATTCCTCTTTAATTATAATTCACATAGAGATACAGTGGACTAGTTAATTAGGATGTTCTTCTTAATTCTATCATATGTGGATTTAAGCTAATTTGAGTATGATACATTGAGAGATGGTCATATTTATTTATGTGTTCTTGATTAACAATTCAGAATAGTGAGCATAATGGATAAGAAGTGTATTAATTTAAGTGAAGCAATAAGTGAAGTTGTGATCTTAACTCTCCATAATCTTATTTTAACTAGTGGTAATTAGTATTAGCGTAATTAAATACTTTAATTCAAAACTTTAAATGAATTGTTTAAATAAAATTAGTTTGGTTTAGAGTTAGTATTTGGTAATTTTTATTAAATAATTCCTCGTGGGAACGATACTTTACTTTCACTTTATTACTGTTGACCACGTATACTTGCGTGTTGTGCGTAACTAGATTTTACCCAACAAGTTTTTGTCGCCGTTGCCGGGAAATTATTTTAATAATTTTTACCAATTTTAATTCAAATCAAATTAGTCTTAATTTAAATATTTTTTTTATTTTTTATCTCTTCATATTTTTCTCTCTTCTAAGGTACCATGGCTGGATTTAATTACCAATGGCCATATACGAGAATGACTCAACTAGTGGAAATAAGAATTGGTGGACTCAATGTAATTCCTACATTGTCAGCACAGCTTGAGATACTTTCAAAGAGGTTGGATGTTTTTTCAGCCCAACGTATTCGAAAGATACCAGTAATTTGTAACTATTGTGCTGGTAACCATCTGAGTCCTCAATGCACCGTCAAGTTTGGACCGGTACAATATAGTGGTGATTACCTCAACAACTATGCTTCTCCTAACTATCACCAAGAATGGGGGTATCACCCAGATTCTTCATGGAGCTACAATTATGAAGACCAATACGACGCTCCAAATCTAACATACACACCAGAATTCTCATGTCCACCTCCATTGCCACAAGAAGAAAAGTCAAATCTGGAGGAATTCATGTCAAAAATTATAGCAAACCAAGAGGAGAGGATGATTAGTCAGGAGTTATCAAGCCAACATCTTAATAACCAGATGGAGCAACTCATCACTACCTTAACCAATGGTCCTCAATACATGGATTCCGAAACTCAAACAGATAATTCAAGACTAGGGGAATTGTTGTCCAAGTTCATAGCGTCGAATGAGGAGAGGAGGATTAATCAAGAGATGGGAATTCAAAATCTTGAGAACCGGATAGAGCAAATGTTCAAAGCCTTAAACAATGGTCCTCAATACACTTGGCTTTATGACATGGATTCTAATACTGATGAAGTGCCTGAACCAAATCTCCAACTGGATGAGCTGAAAGATGTTGAAGAAGAGGAGATAAGTGGGGATGAGGAAAACAAGGTCGGCGAAGAATTAAATATGAGTACCAACAAGGATGAGCCGATGTTGTTAGTTCCCCAAGCGCCTTCTCCGCCAAAGTTCAAGGATCCGATTAGATTTGTAAAATCATGCCTGATTGAGAGTCATATCGTCGGCAAATGTCTTTATAACATAAGAGCTAGTTCAACTTCGAAGCCATAGTGGGGTGAGAGAGAAAAGATATACGAAGAGCCCATTGTGTTTGACAAGCTTCCATGCCCCAATATGATCATTGACACAATGGAGAAAACACCTAGCGGTGGGACATTCTTGAATGGGATCATATCTATAAAAATCAAGCTAGGTGACTTTGATGCTATGACCATCACTATTGGGAACCTCTCAAATAACACATTGCTACTGATGGATGGAGGGTTCCTCAATTATAGAAGAGGAATTGGATAGCGTTGACCAGACAAAGTCAGGCTGAAAGACTCTAAACCAAACGCTAACTAGGAGGCAACCCAGGAATTTTTATATTTATTTGCTTTATAGATAGGAAACAAGTTATTATATTTGGCGGGTTCGTCTAATGGCCACTACGACTACCCATTCGGGGGTCTCGCTCACCGGTAAGAGAGCGGCTATCCAGCTTGCCGGTGAGCTGGCGGGGCTTGCAAGGGGGCAGTGCCCCCTGGAAGCCAAGCACTTATGAGCTAATCTGTAGAATGTTCATTTGTCAAATCCTCAAAGTTTCAACCAATTAGTTCTTTTATTTTGTAAATTGTTAGGATTTAGTTGCTTTATAGGTTTTCATACTCATGATCCAAAGTGCGTACTCTAATCCATTTAGTCTCTCATCATTGTAGGCATTGGGTGGAGTGAGACCTATTCTGAAATGGATATATGATAAGCTTGCAAAATAGTAGAGGTCAACATAAAAGATAATTTTTGGGCAGGAATCATAAATCTCACCCCGGCGCAGATTTAACAAAGGAAAATCTCTCCTGGGCACAGATGCCTCTGGCAAAACTAGTCCCTGGCGAAGTTTAACAAAGGAAAAAAAATGCTCCTAGGCGCAGATGGCTCTAGCAGAATGTGCCCCGGCGAAGTACACGAATTTTTATTTTTTTTAAAACCCTTTTCTGGTCAACTTAAACATCATTCTCTTTCATTCAAAACACTCATTCCCCTTCTCAAACACGAAACAGAGCCCTAACTTCTGGAAACTCCCCCCACCAACCTTCTCTCATCAAATAGTCACCATATCCATCTCTAATCTCTTCCACAATCGCATTCCCAACATATACAACCTCTGCCCTTATTCTCATTGTAGGGCGTCACTTCACAATTTAGGGGTTTAGCAATATCGATAGCATCACAGATGTTGGCAACCACGAATTGAAACTCCTAACCTATAGAAGGGGAAGTTGATTGGATACAAGCACACAACGTGAGAGTTGAATCAAACCCTAATCAATGTTCCAACCGATTACAACATCGCACCAAGGGAATTCATCTCCAAACTTGGGTTCTATTAGACCATATTTGGGGGAGTTCACACGGATCAGCCTCTAGGGCAGTTTCAACCAACTCTGGGCAACAATTGTGCATTTCGAAAGGATCATTCACTGATGAAGCACCCAATTCATGCTACTCCAATCATAGGCAAGGTAATCCACATAACTTCGTCACTTATGCCTAGATAGTGACAGTATTATACTTGGATTTGCAATGTGGGTATACATTGACTGTAAACTTGTATAGAATAAATTATGGACCCATTGAGTGGAATGTTTGGATTTATTTTGGTTGAACTGTGGTAATTGGCTATATAATTTGCAAAGTGATTGTCAATCGAGTTTGGGGGAGGGTTTGACATGACAGTGCAGTCACCACACAAGGTGTTTGTTAGAGGGTTTAAAAGATTAAGCAGTATATTTACACATAAATAAAGCCCGCATTCATATCCTTCTGTGCGGAGTCTTGAAAATGGGTATGTTGGGCAAGAATTTCTCCATCCACTCCACGAATTGCGCAGATTTATCATGCCGCTCCAATTCTGTTGAGCATTAGCTGTTGCTGGTTTATCCACCACCAGACATCGATGATGCGGAGGTCAAGCGACGCTTGACCATGCAGGGAAGTTCTCAACTTTTTAATTCTTTCTATTTAAATAATGAGGACATTGTTCTCTTTGAGTTTGGGGGTGGATTATATTCCATTGCATAATTGTTTAGTTCACATACATTGCATTGGTTAGTTGTTTTTGCGTATTGTATGCATATTTCATAATAAAAATATATTTAAAAATCACAAAAATATTTTCATAAGCATATAGATTGTTTGCATGAATCTAAGCAATTGATTGGTATGAATTTAGCTCGGTCTATGATGAGATTGGTATTGCATGATTAACTTGAACAGTGTGATGATTGATGATAAATTTGAATTTTAATCATGAGAAAAATCTGAGCCTGTCTGAAACTTATGTAACTGATTAGCACTTAAAGTTTAACTGTTTTAATCAACTTAGTTCAAGGGTTTCATAATTGGTTTCTGGGGGAAAATCTTGGCTAAAATTTGAGGACATTGGTAAACTGACAGTAAAGGTTAAAATAAAGTAAAAGATTGAGTTTGGGGGGAATCTATGGGGTATATGAATAAAAAAATGATGGAAAAGAAAAATAAATAGAAAATCTAGAAAAAGAAAAAAAGTGTATGAATAATTACCTTTACTAGTTTGGTTTTGTGGCCTTTGTTACTTGAACAAGTAAGCCCTAGGGGATGTCTCTACACCTAGCGTCCTAAAACCATCTAGTTTAGGAGTCGTTGGTCGAAAATTTGCTAAATGGGTACATTGAAAAGCCTAAGAGAATCAAACATTGCATAGTCAAGTGTAAACGCGGGATGGAGCGAAAAACGCACAAGTAAATGAATAAAAGTAGGAATAAGCCTCAGTATAGACCCCTGAATTTGGTAATTGCTTAGTTTTAATCGAAATTTTAGTTTTTACAGAGATACTTGAATTGGAACTGAAATTTTCCTTTTAAGAAGTTTGTTATGAGATTATCTTGAACTGTGGTAGGTTAAAATGGTTAACGAGCACACACGCACAACATGGGTGCTGACAAGTTTGGATTGACTAATTGGTTATGTTATGGACTCTAACTTGATTGCATATATATTATTTGAGTATCATATGGTATCGTTGAGGCTTGTTGCTATAAATCATACTGATTTATTGCTGGGTTTGTAGGCATATTAGGAATTAGATCATGCATATGCATTCATGTAGATAGGTTGGGTTGTTTATTTTTATTTCATTTATGTTTTTGCTTGAGGACAAGCAAAGTCTTGAGTTTGGGGGTATTTAATTAATGGGTTTTATACCTACTTATTGGACACCATTTAGACTTGATTCTTTATTAACTTTAAGTATTTTTAGTGCCATTTTACTTATTTTGTGTTTGTATTGTAGGAAACGGCTTCGGAGGCTAAAATCATAAAAAATGGAGCTTAATGGCATTTTTGTAATTTTTAGTTACTATTTATGCGTCTAGGCGAGTTTTCCTAGTGTAAAATTTGCGCCTAAGCGCAGATGCCGGCAAGAAAGAGGAAATTTTCAGGAGGTTGACTCTAAAAAGGATTTGTTTGGCTGAATGGTTCAGGGACTTGAAGGAGGACTAAAAAACACATAGATAGGGCTATAAAAGGAGAGTATTCACAAGGATTATGATATGATATATTCCATTAGATTAGTTTAGATTAGATTACATTAGATTAGGAAAAACCTTAGTTGGGATTAGATTGGAGATTGAAGCAACTTGGAGACCATTGAAGATCAAGAGCAAGAGCAAGAGGGAGCATGAGATTTTCTGGCAACAGATTCTATTCTCTTATTTACTCTTATTTCTATCTTTTAATGTTTATTCAATTATAGATTCTTGGTTTTGATTCAATAACAATGAACTAAATCTTTTGTTTAAGATTACAATGGATCTTTTTGCGTAGCTTATTTTAATATGCTTCTCTATTAGTTATTATGATCTATCGTGGGGATTGTCTATTGTGATTTGGACTTAGTTGTGTAATTGTCTAGCTAACAATTACTGTGATAATCTATATGAAATTGAGAGACAGATTATAGATTTAGATATGATCATAATAGCATGTGATTGTATTTTCTGCATAGGCATTGGAATTCATAATTTATATCTAGGATAGAGATATACCTATGCATCACATGTAATTTGATAAAGAACTTGTGCTTGAAATCCTCTTTAATTATAATTCAAATAGAGATATCGTGGATTAGTTAATTAGGATGTTCTTCTTAATTCTATCATATGTGGATTTAAGTTGATTTGAGTATGATACATTGAGAGATGGTCATATTTATTTATGTGTTCTTGATTAACAATTCAGAATAATGAGCATAATGGATAGGAAATGTATTAATTTAAGTGAAGCAATAAGTGAATTTGTGAATTAACTCTCCATAATCTTATTTTAACTAGTGGTAATTAGTAATAGCATAATTAAATAGTTTAATTCAAAACTTTAAATGAATTGTTTAAATAAAATTAGTTTGGTTAAGAGTTAGTATTTGGTAATTTTTATTAAATAATTCCTTATGGGAACGATACTCTACTTTTACTTTATTACTTGTTGACCACGTATACTTGCGTGTTATCCGTAACTAGATTTTATCCAACACCCCTCGCCCGATATGCTCTCCAAGAGGCACGCCCCGCGCCATCAGTCTAGAGTTTTATTTCAGCCGGTGTGCCCGCCCCAATTCTAGCATGTTGGCAGCGCGCCCCGCGCCAGTATACCAAATTTTCCAGATATTCTTTCTTTTCATCTGTTTCTCCCATCCTTGCCATCTTTTCCTGCAAGTCATCACAAAACATCAAGAGTAACATGAACAACACTAAAAAAATGCATAATATTTCAAGCTAAATGTATCCAATTCGTAGGTTTTCAACCCACTCATCAAATTCCCCCAAACTTGAGATATTGCTTGTCCTCGAGAAACACAACTTTGCTGTCACAACTAAACAAAATGAATGCAACTAATGAGATCGAGCACTAACCACAATAGCTAGATAATGCAATTGCCTCAGAAATAAACACTTCACTCACAGTTAATATTGCACCTATACAGTCATAGCCTTTCACATTCTCACCTCACCAAGACCATCTAGCCTCTTCCCGTGTGTCTGTGTCTAATATCTTATTAGCAGTTTTAAAGTTGTTTATGTGATCAATTGCATGTCTACACCCACCCTTCTCATAAATATCTAACCGAGCTTGGCATTCATACAAGAAATAGGGAAATCAGGCTTAAATGTAAATAAATATAAGACATTAAAGGTTCATGCTTCGCGGGTGCATTTTGATGAGCCATCCCACTGATTATTCTGAGTCTAACTTGTGCAATGTCCAAAACCCTTAGGCTTTTTATAGTTACCCATGTAGGGAACTTTTGACCAATGACTTCCAAGTCAGATGACCTTAGGGCGCAGGGTGTAGAGACATCCCCTAGGGTATACTTTTCTGAGTAATAGAGGCCACGAAGTTGAACTAAGTCGGCTTTTATTCCTTATTCATCTAATTTTTTTTTACTTTCCTCATAGGTTTTTTTTCTCTTTTTTTTTACGGAACCTAAATTCCCCTAAACTTATGTATTAGCCAATGCTCAGTTTCAATTAGTGATCAAGTGAGTGCCCATGTTCTATCACACATAAACTTCCTAATCACTAATGATAGTCAACTTGTGTGCTTGAATGCGAAAGAAAGCTTAAATAATACTAAAAGGTTTCTATGATCAAGACTACTCAGTACATGATACTCAATTTTCTGCAAGTGAGAGTAAACCAGACTCAACATTAGCCATTTTCTAAACTACCAGGGCATACAACTCAATCTCAATGCAGAAATGTCATGTTCATGCTTCTACTACATCAAATCCTATGTGAATGAATGATGCAAAATTTTTTTATATGATAATGAATGAATGCATGAATGCTAGCTTTAAATTACCAATGCAACCTACTAGACACACTTCATATAACATAAATAACTATAATGTAAAACAAACTAATAATCCCCCAAACTTGAAACAAGTAATGTCCTCATTACGATGAAATAGGAAAAAGTAAGGCAGAGGACTTACCTGAGTAAGATTCAGATCTCGTCGTTCGATAGGGGATAAGCAGGCAAAATGGGTGGAACCGACAGCTGGATTGGGTCAGTGTTAGGATTGAACCGGGAGAACGCGTCCGCCAGTGCTGTGAATGTGCCAATGTTATATACATGCATCGTTGCTTGGTGTTTGGCGAGCCGTAGATTTTGTCTTTGAACACTTCTCTGAAAGCTTGTGGATGACTCGGTCTCTGCCGCATCTGCCCTCGCCGCATCCATAGGATGTGGTGGTGGTGATTATGGAATCATGATGTAGCCTACGCCCCGTGGTTGTGATATTGCCCCATCCCATGCTCTATACTTCTCGATGGTGGGTTGGTCAATAATGGCCATCGGTTGCTTTGTTTCCTCTGAAGAATGCCACTAGATCTCGACCTACCGACATAATTCGGTAATAAGAAATCCATGTAAAAGGCCTCCAGTGGTGCCACCTCTTAATGCTCGATCAATGGAGTCCTGAATAACCGAGCCACATCCTACGTTACGAATTTGAATCACATTACGGAATTCATATTGATACACAATCCCATATAGTAGCCGTACTCTCTCTTTTGTAACATTGTTCTGATGGCGTGTAGGTATGAGCTTGGCGCAAAGGAAAGAGTACCAAGCCTTTCCATAACGGCTCAAAGCTGAGTGGGGAAACCTAATCTTCTCATCTGTGCTAACCCGTGTGACCCATTATGTTCCTGGCTTGGTCAATTTTGTGATTAATACATCGTCGTTGGGATGGCAATCTTCATATCGGTTGTTCTGGAAAGACTTAGGTAGCTAAAAGTATGCATTGATTGCTGACGCATTGAATGACACCTGTTTTCCCCTAACAGTGACCACACGACCTTCCTTTTCTATAGTATTCACATAAATATCCTTCACAATGATATCATAGAAGGACGTGGCTGTGCACATAAGTGGAACCAATTTTGTTCGACTATCATATGTGCCATATCTCCATCCAAGTCTGCGTCAGGTTTTAGTCCCCTTTCTAATACCAATGTCTTTATAGCCAACATTGTATTGAACCTCTCTTCAGCCTCCACACTCATAAATTTAAATTGATCCCTCACTGTCCTAAAACTAGATTCAGGCCCCCTTTGCCTTTTTGAAGCCATCTGTTGTTCCCCAATAAGAAAATTTCCCCAATTAAGAACATCACTCAATTCAAACCAACTATCAAACACTTGGCAGGCAAATCTAATTCCCCCCCCCCAAACTTCGTCATGTTTATACCAATTAGATCTCCCACAACAGATTACATCAATAAAACCCTTAGGCCATCAGTAACCCAAGGTATCCAAGCAATTGTCAAACAGCCTTATAGATTGACAAAAACAACAGACTTACCCTAAGTGCTTTCTTGCACAAAATCCCTTGATACCTTGATGCACTGAGGTTGTTCTTGTTTTGTTGTGTCAATGAATACTCTTCTCTGAAAGTAGTATGCACACAAGCCAATCATGTTTGATGATAAAATATATACTTTGTAACAATCTTATTCATTTATTAATAAAATTATTATATAATTAAAGGTATTTATTTATCTATATGGTATTGTTTTTATAATATGTGATAAACCCATAGTTTTAAGCAATGATTTTAGAATCATGATGATGGTCATGTTAATGAGATCTAAATTCTTAGATAGCTTAAAGCTAAAATAGTTCCCAATCGCTAGGTTACAAAAAAAGAGATTAGTGAATCCGGATAGATTGGTACATACGTTACTTGTTCATTGGATGAGGATGATCGATGTCATAATCATTTGTGTTGAGACACTAAAGCAAGTATGTAGGTGCTTATTGGAGAATAAGTTCACTGAACGTGGCTCGCTAAGAAATACTTAATGGCGTTTTACTTGTTTGTCAATAGGAATTCCTATAGTGATAGTAGTACAAGTGATCCTTAGACTTCAGATCATCATAGTATCTTATGTATGATAAATTATAATTTGACATGTCCCTTATGACCCTTAGGGTATATCAAAGGGTATGCTTGGGTGTAATAAGTTATTTATGGAGATAATGAATGATCAATAAATGATCTACCGCTTCTAGTAAAAGAAGAGATATGTCCTATGTGATTCGATATATGACAACCCAGGAATCCTTGGCCAATGTGGAATGAAATTAGAAAGGAGTTTATAATTTGCATTATTTGGAGTTGTGCATTTGAGAATTGAAATATATATAATTAAATAAAATAAGACTTGACAGTAATTCCATGTATTATATTTAATTAGGTAATTATATGTTGGAAGGATTGAATTGTATGATAACTATTTACTCAAAGGTTCTTTTATGATTATGTTGAAATCTATATTATATTATTTGGAGGGTCGTTGATCGCTAAGAAGGCTTACCCTTATTGTAGAATAAATGTTATTTATTTAAATAAATTAAATAGTTTAATTTATTTATTTAAATAAGATTAGAATTGTTCTAATTGATTTATTCACAACCGGTTTAATATGGAGAACCTAAAGGGTCACACCATAAAAGAAAAAATATTTATTTAAGAAGCAAATGACATAATCGTAATAATAAATTAAGTGTATTTAACTTAATATATGTTGATAGAATAAATTAAATAGCTTAATATTTATTATTTAATATTTTGGAAATATTAAATATAAATTAATAATAAAGTCTTATTATTATTATTATTATTATTATTAATTTAATTCCTAAAGGAGTTTGAGAATTAATTAATAAAAGTACTCTCTCTCTCTCTCTCTCTCTCTCTCTCTCTCATATTCCAAATAAGATTAGGAGGCTAATTAATTAAATGAGTTTATTTAATTATTCCGAATAAGATTGTGAAGCCTAATTAATTAAAAGGGTTTAATTAATTAATATGAAACCCTAATCCTAAATGGTTTAGGAGGGTTGCCTACATCTATAAATAAGAAAATCTTATTATGGAACAAGGTGACACACACACTTTATTCCAAGAGTTGGGAGAGTACACTTTTTTTTATAGAGATAGAAACTAGGGTTTTGTCAAATACCCTTCTTCTTGAATTCTTGTTCTTCCTTGGCAGATCACTTCTAGAGGCCAAACACTTGGGTGACTAACGTTGATTAAATGAAGGAATCAACGCGGTGGATTCAAGTAGAACGTGAAAAGGATTTGGAGTTGAACTCGTACCTGAGAAAGCTAGAATCTTCAAGGGTATGAATCTAATCTCCATCTATTTCGTTTAATTAATAATTGTGCATAAAGGATGATCCGAGTATATAGTTTGTAAAATTTTAAAATTCTGATATACCATACTTCCTCTTATTTTAATGCAATATGATTGTGTTCATGAATCTTACAAACCTAACAGTGGCATCAGAGCCAAACTTTTATGTTAGTTATTAATTGTTTTGATTCCATATATGTATGGATATGTGTTTGGAATAATTTATTGGGCATAATTTGTTGTATAGAATCATATTTTTTGGAAAAAAAGATCAAAAAATCACGTTTTGCAATAAAATAAAAACATTAGATTTCCGACTAGCTGATGAGTGGGTTTTATACCTACGAATAGGATACTATTTAGGCTTAATTCTTTGTTAACTTTATGTATTTTTAGTGTCATTTCACTTGTTTTTGTGTTTGTGTTGTAGGAAACGGCTTCGGAGGGTCAAAACATGAAAAATGGAGCTTAATGATATTTTGTAATTTCTGGTACTGTTCACTCGCCAGGGCGAGATTTCCTAGTGTAAAAACTCGCCAGGGCGAAGTTGTCGGGAAGAAAGAGAGTTTTCTTAAGTTGATTTTAAAAAGGATTTGTTTGGGGCTGATGGTTGAGAGGAGTTTAAGAAGGACTAAAAGACACATGAAGAGGCATATAAAAGGAGGAGTATTCACAAGGATTGAGGGGGTTCCATTAGATTAGAGTAGAGTAGAGTAGGTTAAAATCCTAGTTTTCATTAGATTTGGAGATTGATGCAATTGAGGGAGCACGAAGGATTCATTGCGGGAGCTGAAGGGGAGACTCAAGTATTTCGTCTACAGATTCTATTATCTTCTTTATCTTCTACTTTTGTTTCTTGAATGTTTATTCAGTTCTGGATTCTTGGTTTTAATTCAATAATTATGAACTAAATCTCTTGTTTAAGATTTCAATGGATCTTATTGCGTAGTTTATTTTAATATACTTTTCTATTGATTATTGTGATTTATTTTAGGGATTGTCTATTGTGATTTGGGCTTAATTGTTTAATTATCTAGTTAGCAATTATTGTGTTTAATCTATATGAACTCGAGAGAGGGATTATAGGTTTAGATCTGATCATAATAACATGTGATTATGTTCTCTGCATGGCGTTGGAATTCATGATTTATGTATAGGATAGAGATATACCTATACATCGCATGTAATCTTATAAAGAACTTGGATTTTAAATCCTCTTTAATTGTAATTCACATAGAGATATAGTGAATTAGTTAATTAGGGTGTTCTTCTTAATTCTATCATCTGTGGATTTAAGTTGATTTGAGTATGATGCATTAAGAGATGATCATATTTATTTATGTGTTCTTGACTAACAATTCAAAATAGTGAGCATAATTGATAAGAAGTGTATTAATTTTAAGTGAAGTAATAAGTGAAGTTGTGATCTTAAATCTCCGTAATCTTATTTTAAACTAGTGGTATTTAGTAGTAGTTTAATTATATATTGTTAATTCACAAACTTGAAATTTATTGTTTAAATAAGATTAAGTTGGTTACGGGTTAGTACTTGGTGATTTTTATTACATAATTCCTCGTGGGAATGATACTCTACTTTCACTTTATTACTTGTTGACCACGTATACTTACGTGTTGTGCATAACTAGATTTTACCCAACAAGTTTTTGGCGCCGTTGCCGGGGAATTAGTTTAATAGTTTTTGCCAATATTAATTTTAATCAAATTAGTCTTAATTTAAACATTTATTTAATTTTATTTTTTATCTCTTCCTATTTTTCTCTCTTCTCAGGTACCATGGTTGGATTCAATTATCAATGGTCATATTCGAGTATGACTCAGCCAAGGGACACATGGATTGATGGACTCAATGGAATTTTTGCATTATCAGCACGACTTGAGACACTTTCGAAGAGGTTGGATGTTCTTGCAGCCCAACGTATTCGACGAAAAATAGTTCTTTGTGATTATTGTGCTGGCAATCATCTAAGTCATCAATGCATCGTCCGTTTTGGACCGATACAATGTAGTGGTGATTACCTCAACAACTACGCTTATCCTAACTATCACCAAGATTGGGGGTATCACCCAAATTCTTCATGGAGCTACAATTATAAAGACCAATACTATACTCCAAATCCAACATACACACCAAAATTCTCATGTCCACCTCAATTGCGATAACATGAAAAGTCAAATATGGAGGAATTCATGTCAAAACTCAAAGCAAACCAAGAGAAGATGAGGATGCCTCAGGAAATATCGAGCCAAAATTTTCAGAACCAGATGGAGCAACTCATCAATACCTCAACCAATGGTCCTCATTACATGGATTCCGAAACTTAGACAGATAATTCAAGACTGTGGGAATTGTTGTCCAAGTTCATAGCTTCGAATGAGGAGAGGGGGATTAATCAAGAGATGTCAATTCAAAATCTTAAGAACTAGATAGAGCAAATATTCAAAGCCTTAAACAACTGTCCTCAAAACACTTAGCCACAACACACTTTGCTTTATGTGACATGGATTTCGAGACTGATGAAATGCCCGAACCAAATCTGCAACTGGTTGTGCCAAATGATCTAGATATTGAGAGAGAGGAGACAAATGGGGAAAAAGAAAATAAGGTCGATGAAGATTTATCTGTGAGTTCCAACGATGTAGAGCCAATGTTGTTAGTTCCGCAAGTGCCCTCTCCACCAAAATTTAAGGATCCGGTCAGATTTGCAAAGTCGTGCCCTATTGGTAGTCATGTCTTCGACGATACTCTTTATGACATGAAAGCTAGTATAGCATTCGAACCATGGTGGGATGAGAAAGAGAAGATAGATGAAGAGCCCATTGTGTTTGACAAGCTTCCATGCCCCAATGTACCTACATCTATAAATAAGAGGAGTCATATTTTGATTAGGGGCTAATGCAATTCTAATTGTTGGGAGAGCACACCTTTTCTAGAGAGAGAGAGAGAAAACTAGGGTTTTGCCAATAACCCACCTTCTTAATATTTGTTCATCCTTGGTGGATCACCTCTAGAGGCCAAATACTTGGGTGGCTGACATTGATCAAAGGAAGGAATAGCACCTGGTAGATTCAACTTGAACAAGGAAAGGATTGGAGTTGAACTCGTACCTGAGGAAGCACAAATCTTCAAAGGTATGATTCGTTCTTCATCTCTATAGATTGAATTAATAATTGCGCATAAAGGATGATCCGGATTCATGGTTTATAAAATTTTAAAACTCTATTTTTACGCTTTCGTTGCTACGTATGTAATTGTTACATGCTACTTTGATCTTACAAACCTAACAGGAAGCTATGAGCTACTCACGTACGAGGATTTTACTGATGGATCCTTCGTTTAGCGATGTTTTGTATAGTTATATGTTTTATTGTTGTATATTCATTATGCAGGCTGTTTATTTGATTTTCTGTGAGCATAAGAACAACAGGATCTACGATTCAATCAATGGATCTATATCCGATTCCCGTGATGGACCTTTTTTAAGTTGTACAGCCAGCTTGCAAATTTTGTACTTGTAAATCAAGGGCCTTAAAACGGTTATACGGGTTTAAGGCCACGAAATAGTGAAAATCATGTTTGTGGTGCTCGGACATACTTCAATGGCCTTCATGCCCATAAGGAGCCCGGAACTTATATATATATTATTTTGTCGAAGATGCTTTGCATCTCGAGAATAAAATCAAAACAAGCCGAATACTGAATAAAATGGAAGTATCAAAAGACTTCAATTCCTATGCGAGCGAAAGGGTTTGAACATCTCTTTTCAAAACATCACTTTCATATTCTTGCTTAAAATGGACTTTTCAATAAATCAAACCCTTCATATATAGGTCCAACAAAGCATAACACTACTTTCAAATAAAGCACTTAGCCCAATTAACTGCAACACACACACGCACAATGATTAGGGAACAAAAAGATGCGGTAACCGTGTTTCACTGAAGTTGGGGGTACCTAACACCTTCCCATCGCTTAAGCAAGCCCCCGAACTCTATGAATCTCAGTTTTCAAGACCAATTAAATGGAGTCCCATATTGGGCCAATATTGCAAAAATTTTCAAAACTAGGTTGAGTTGGTACAACCATTTAACTCATATCAACTGGTAGCTCTGTCTAATTCGGACCTATCAATAAAATCAAATCTTTTCAAATTGTGGACATTATATGTCGGTCTCTTCCTAAAAATCTCACTCTTTAATCAAAATTAAACCACATAGAAAACATAAAGGGTGAAGAACCAAACACCTAGGAAAAGGGAATTTTCTCGGCGTCGACAATATGTGGAATCCAATTCCTTATCAAAATAAACTCCTTTATTTTGATTAATATGAAATTCTATTTCATATCTAAATAAACTCCTTTATTTAAGGAAACATGGTATCCCTTTTTCTAATCACAAATAAACTCCTTTATTTTTAGGAAACATGAAATTCAGTTTTAACTCCAATTAGTTATCATGGAATCCAACTCCAACTCCAATTAGTTATCATGGAATCCAACTCCAACTCCAATTAATTAGCATGAAATTAAATTCTAATTAAAATAAACTTCTTTATTTTAATCCAATTTCAAAAAAAATAAACTCCTTTATTTTAATTTTGAAAAACTGCACACACAAAAAAATTAAAAAAATCAGAAATTTTGCTGGACCGGCGAGCCCCGCGCCTCCACTGGCGCGCCCCACATCATTGTTGGGTAAAATCCAGTTACACACAATATGCAAGTATACGTGGTCAACAAGTAATTAAGTTAAAGTAGAGCATCGTTCCCATGAGGAATTATATAATAAAAATCACCAAGTACTAACCCATAACCAACTTAATCTTATTTAAACAGATAATTTCAAGTTTGTGAATTAAAAGTATATAATTAAACTACTACTAAATACCACTAATTTAAAATAAGATTACGGAGATTTAAGATCACAACTTCACTTATTGCTTCACTTAAATCAATACACTTCTTATCAATTATGTTCCATATTCTGAAATGTTAATCAAGAACACATAAATAAATATGACCATCTCTCAATGCATCATACTCAAATCAACTTAAATCCACAGATGATAGAATTAAGAAGAACGCCGTAATTAACTAATTTACTATATCTCTATGTGAATTACAATTAAAGAGGATTTAAAACACAAGTTTTTTATCAAATTACATGCGATGTATAGGTATATCTCTATCCTAGATATAAATCATGAATTCCAACGCCACGTAGAAAACACAATCACATGCTATTATGATCAGATCTAAACCCATAATCCTTCTCTCGAGTTTATATAGATTAAACACAGTAATTGCTAGCTAGATAATTAAATAATTAAGCCCAAATCACAATAGACAACCCCTAAAATAAATCGCAATAATCAATAGAGAAGTATATTAAAATAAACTACGCAATAAGATCCATTAAAATTTTAAACAAGAGATTTAGTTCATAATTATTAAATTAAAACCAAGAATCAACAATTGAATAAACTTTCAAGAAATAAAAGTAGAAGATAAAGAAGAGAATAGAATCTGTAGACAAAAATCTTTGAGTCTCCCCTTCAGTTCCCACAATGAATCTTTCGCGCTCCCTCAATTGCTTCAATTTTCAAATCTAATGAAAACTAGGGTTTTGACCTAATCTAATCTACTCTACTCTAATGGAAACCCCTCAATCCTTGTATATACTCCTCCTTTTATATGCCGCTTCATGTGTCTTTTAGTCCTCCTTAAAGTCCTCTCAACCATCAGCCCCAAACAAATCCTTTTTAAAATCAACTTAAGAAAACTCTCTTGCTTCCCGACAACTTCGCCCCAACTAGTTTTTGCACTAGGAAATCTTGCCCAGGCAAGTGAACAGTACCAGAAATTACAAAAATGCCATTAAGCTCCATTTTTCATGTTTTGACCCTCCGAAGCCGTTTTCTACAACACAAACACAAAAACAAGTGAAATGACACTAAAAATACTTAAAGTTAACAAAGAATTAATAAAGCCTAAATGGTATACAATTCGTAGGTATAAAACTCACTCATCAAATACCCCCAAACTCAAGATTTTATTTGTCCTCAAGCAAAAACACAAAAGAAATAAAAATAAACAAACTAACCTAACTACATGAATGCATATGCATGATCTACTGCCTAATACGCCTACGAATCCAGCAACAAATAAGTATGATGTCTAGTAACAAGCCTCAAAGATACTACTACAATACTCAAATAGTATATCCAATCAAGTCAAAGTCTATAACCCAACCAATCAGTCAATCCAAACTTGTCATCACCCATGTTGTGCGTGTGTGCTCGTTAACCGTTCTAACCAACCACAGTTCAAGATAATCACATAACAAACTTCTTATGAGGAAAATTTTAGTTCCAATTTAATTACTTTTGCAAACATGACAATTCCGGTTAAAACTAAGCAATTACCAAGTTTAGAAGTCCTTACTGAGGCATATTCCTATTTTTGTTTATTCATGAGTGCGTTTTACGCTCCATCCCACGTTTTTACTTGACTGTGAAATGTCTGGCTCTCTTAGGTTTTTTAGTGTTACCCATTTAATGAACTTTTGACCAACGACTCCCAAACTAGATGGTCTTAGAGTGCTGGGTGTAAAGACATCTCCTAGGGCTTACTTGTTCGAGTAATAAAGGCCATATAACCAAACTAGTCAATGTGTTTATTCATATTTTTTTCTTTTTTTGGATTTTCTATTTTTTTTCTTCTATCATTTTTTTTCTTTTTTTTTCATACATATACCCTATAGATTCCCTCCAAACTCAAGCTTTTACTTTAGTTTAACCTTTCTGCCAGTTCACTAATTTCTTTAAATTTTAACCAAGATTTTTCCCCAGAAATAAATTATGAAACCTTTGAACCAAGTTGATTAAAACAGTTAAACATTAAGTGCTAACCAGTTACATAGGTTTCAGATAGGCTTAGATTATCATCATGATTAAATTTAGAACTCCTCATCAATTATCACACTGTTCAGTTAACATGCAATACCCATCTTATCATAGGTCGAGCTAAATTCAAACCAACCTATTGCCTAGATTCATGCAACATCCTATATGCAAAAGAAAATATTTTTGTGATTTTTAATTTTTTTAATGAAATATGCATACAATATGCAAAAATAACTAACCAATGCAATGTATGTGAACTAAACAATTATGCAATGCAATATGATCCACCCCCAAACCCAAAGTGAATAATGTCCTCATTGTTTAAATAGAAAGAATTAAAACTGAGAACTTCCCTGAATGGTCAAGCGTCGGGCTCGACCTCTGCATCATTGATGTTTGGTGGTGGAAAAATCGGCAACGGCTAAGGCTCTGGGCACTAAAATGAAGAGACATTCACAACTTTTCTTCTATCAAAAGCTCTTATTGGTGCTGAAGGACCTTCACCTCGGTGTTTTTTTTAGGTGCCATGTGTGTATAAGTCAAGTAAGTCTACATGCTATTTAAACGTTAATCACTGACGAACACTGCCCAATAGACTTACTTCTCTTGAAAAAATTATTGAACACTAGGTTGCATTGCCGAACACTGCCTCACCAACCCCCCCAAACTCACTTGACAATTAATTCTCAAGTTAAAGACCAATGTTATAGCATTTATTCACTTTTAGCGAATCAAACCCAATTTCCCCAATAAATTATGCAAACCCTAGTTCAATAGTATAATTCTATCCGAATACAACTCCAATTGAACAATTTACCAAGAAAAGTTCCTTGCCCAGTGTTAAACTTTGACTACCAATGAAGTTATAATACCTAGTGCGATGAACTTGTTGAAGTGCATGATCTGAGATTGATGATGAATCCGTGTGTTGCTGAATCAGAATGAAACCCCATTTGTATGTTTGGTTGATGAACTTCAGGCAAATGAAATTAACTAGAAGATCAAAATGGCTGAAATCCCCAATTTGAAAGGGTGAAAACCCAAATTTGAAGTTGGATTCCGTTGGTTGTGTTGGCAAATTTGATTGGAAAGGTGATTTGGAAGGAAAATTATGAAGAAATTGGGTGAGAGATGGATTTGGGATGAAGTTTTGGTAGCTAGGTCTTGTATGTTAAAGTTAGAATGAGAGGGAATTGATGTTCAGTCATGTGAAGGAAGGGATTTGAGAAACAAAAATTTGCGAAACCCTCCAGGGCGGGATATTTTGAACTAGGAAGTTCGCAGGGGCGCACTTTGGCAGAGAAGTGGGAGCTGGGGCGCGATCTGAGGCCACTAGGGCGGGTGTTGGCAGAGGGGTCTATGTCGGGGCATAGTTTCCTTTGTTAATTTCTCCACCAGGGCAAAGATGTTGTTTCCTGAAAAATTTTCATTTTGTTTCCTATTCCCCTCGACTGTTTTGCAAGCTTATCATAGATCCATTTCAGAACAGGTCTCACTCCGCCCAATGCCTGCAATGATGAGAGACAAAATAGATTAGAGTACGAACTTTGGATCACGAGTATGAAAACCTATAAAGCAACTAAATCCTAACAATTGACAAAATAAAAGAACTAATTGGTTGAAACTTTGAGGATTTGACAAATGAACATTCTACAGATTAGCTCGTAAGTTCTTGGCTTCCAGGGGGCGCTGTCCCCTTGCAACCCCCACCAGCTCACCGGCGAGCTGGGGAGCCGCTCGCTCACCTGAGAGCGAGACCCCCAAATGGGTAGTCGTAATAGCTATTAGTCGAACCCACCAAATATAACAACTTGTTTCCTATCTATAAAGCAAATAAATATAAAAATTCCTGGGTTGCATCCTAGTTAGCGCTTGATTTATAGCCTTTCAGCCTGACTTTTTTCTTGTCAATGCTATCCAATTCCTCTTCAAAAGTTTAGGAACCCTCCATCCATTAGTAGTAATGTAGCTTTTGGGAGGTTCCCAATAGTATCGGCTAGTGCATCGGAGTCACCTAGCTTGCTTATTTTAGATAGGATCCCATTCAAGAACGTCCAACAGCTAGGTGTTTTCTCAATTGTGTATGTGATCTTAACCATTTTAAGATTTGTGTTTCATATTAATTAATTAAACTCTTTTAATTAATTAGGCTTCCTAATCTTATTAGGAGCAATTAATTAAACTCCGTTAGTTAATTTACCTCCTAATCTTATTAGGAATATGAGAGAGTACTTCTATTAATTAATTCCCAAACTTCTTTAGGAATTCAAATTAATAATAATAATAATAATAATAATAAGACTCCTCTTATTAATTCATATTTAATATTTCTAAAATATTAAATAATAAATATTAATATAACTAATTTATTCTATCACCATAGATTAAGTTGAATACACTTAACTTATTATTACAATTATGTCATTAGCTTCTTAAATAAATATTCATCCTTTTATGGTGTGACCCTTTAGATTCTCCATATTAAACTAGTTGTGAATAAATTAATTAGAATAATTCTAATTTTATTTAAATAAATAAATTAACTATTAATTCATTTAAATAAATATTTATTCTACAATAAGGGTAAGCCCCCTTAGAGCTCAACGACCTTTCAGATAATATAAATTTCAACATTAATCATAAAAGAACCTTTGAGTAAATAGTTACCGTACAATTCATTCCTTCTACCATACAATATCTCAATTAAATATAAGACATGAATTTACTATTAAGTCTTATTTTATTTTATTATATGTATTCCGATCCTAAATGCACAAACTCCGATAATGCAAATTAGAAACTACTTTCTAATTTCATTCTACCTTGGCCAAGGACTACTGAGTTGTTATTTATCGAATCACATAGGACATTCACTTCTTTTACTAGAAGTGGTAGATCCTTTATTGATTATTCATTATCTTAATGTATAATTAATTATACTCAAGCATACCCTTTGATATACCCTCAGGATCTTTAGGGACATGTCAAAGTATAACTCATCATACATAAGATACTATGATGATCTCAATTCTAAGGATTACTTGTACTACTATCACTAAAAGAATTTCTATTGTTAGGCGAGTAAAACTCCATTAGGTATTCTTTAGCAAGCCACGTTCAGTGTACTTATTCTCCAATAAGCACCTATATACTTGGTTTAGTGTCTCCACATAAATGATCACAAGATCGACCACCCTCTTTCAAAGAGCAAGCAACGTATGTACCAATCTATCTAGATTCACTAATGCCTTATTTAGTAATCCATCGATTGGGACCTATTTTAGTTTAAAGCTATCTAAGAATTTATGTAAGAACCCGAATTTTCAGATATTATTAAATAAGGATTTAATAAATAAAATTCTTAAACTGTGAGATGGGTTCGAATAATAATATATATATGTGATATGAGGTATGTGGTATTATATTACATAAGATAATATGGACTATGTAAAATGTGTTTTTGTGATTTATAAATATATTATTAATATATATTTGTTACTTATCGTAGAGACGATCCAGTTGAGATAAAGGAGGTGGATAAATTCCTATCGATATTAAATAATTTATAGAATTATTTTATCATAGTAAGTTGGTGACATTAAATATCCTTAATGTATAATCACCATATTCTTGTGTATGTGTATTAATAACTAGTATGCTTATAATATAGGTTATTGATAAATCTTAAGCTATCCGTGAATAGGTTTGGATAGTGAAGCATGAGTTAGTTAAGGAATTAACTAATAAGAATAAATATTAGTTAATTTAAGTTGGGAGTTATATTATGAAATAATATAATGAGAGTATTGAACCTTAATTAACTATGATGATATAGTACAGTGTTTAATTTACTTAAGTAAAGGAGTGAATTAATATGTGTGTTGAATATGTAATTATAGTTTGTACTTTTATATATATTACTTAGAATAGTAATATATGAGAAAATCTATTGTACGAATAACGTTAAATATATATATATATATATATATATATATATATATATATATATATATACGTTATTAAAGGGAGATGGAAATCATTATATCTTTAAATGAATACTTGAAGAAATTGTTTTGGGAACAATTTATAGAAAAGAAAGAGATATGATTTTTCTAATAAAGGATATTAAAATAGTTTCTAATGTTGAATTATTTTAATAAAAGAGGGAATGTTATTTTTGAATAATAATATTACCTTATATATTTTTTGTATGAGGTAATAGGTATGATTAATTAATATGGTAAATATATTAAAACGTATTTGCTATATGTAATTAAATTAATGGAAATAATTTATTATAATAGAAAATAAACTTATTATCTATTTTCTATATATAATATATGTACATGTGTCGTACATGTTGGGTTTGTATGTAACGCAATCATGCAATCAAATCACATAAATAGGGCTGAAGCGTAAAAACTAGGTTTTCAAAATTTATACAAACCCATAACCATGATCATGCTTTGTGCTTGTTATCAATAACAGAAAAGAGAGAACATGGAATTATACCTTTGAAGATCTAAGCTTCCTCAGGTACAAGTTCTACTCCTTTGATTCCTTTGATTCCTCTGATAGTGGCTCCTTCCCTTGAATAATGTCAGCCACCCAAATGTTTGGCCTCTAACGGTGATCCACCAAGGAAGATGAAGAACTCAAGAAGATGGGTTATTAGCTTAACCCTTGTTTCTATCTCTATAGAATATGTGTACTCCCAACTCTTGGAAAAATTTTCACATCTCTTATTTCTAATATAAGACTCTCTTATATAGATATTAGGTTAACCCTCCTAATCCAATTAGAATAGGGTTTTATTTAATTAATTTATATCCTAATCTTTATTAGGATTGAGAGAGAGTAATAATATTATATTAATTCCTAAACTCCTTTAGAATTAAAATAATAATAATAATAATATTATTAATAAGACTCCTCTTATTAATTTATATTTAATATTTCTAAAATATTAAATAATAAACATTATGCTATTTAATTTATTCTATCATCATAGATTAAATTAATTGTACTTAATGCATTATTACTATCATGTCATTTTCTTCTTAAATAATTCTTCTTCCTTTTATGGTGTGACCCTTTAGGTTCTCCATATTAAACCGGTTGTGAATAAATCAATTAGAACAATTCTAATCTTATTTAAATAAACCAATTAAACTAATAATCTATTTAAATAAATAACATTTATTCTACAATAGGGATAAGCCACCCTAGCGATCAACGACTTTCCAGATAATATAGATTTCAACATTAATCATAAAAGAACCTGTGAGTTAATAGTTACCGTACAATTCAATCCTTCCACCATACAATGTCCCAATTAAATATAAGACATGTTTTTACTGTCAAGTCTTAATTTATTTAATCATATATATTTTGATTAGAAAATGCACAACTCCAAATAATGCAAATTAGAAACCTCTTTCTAATTTCATTCTACCTTGGCCAAGGATTCCTGGGTTGTCATTTAACGAATCACATAGGACATATCTCCTCTTTTACTAGAGGTGGTAGATTCTTTATTGATCATTCATTATCTCCATATGTAACTCATTACACCCAAGCATACCCTATATATGCCTTAAAAGGCCTTAAGGAATTAGTCAAAGTATAATTTGTTACATACAAGATACTATGATGACCTCAAGTGTGACGCCCCCAGAATAGGTCCATTCAACCCAACCCATTCTGAGTCGCCAAATACATGGTACAGAATTCAAATACAAACTTTATATCATACGGTCGTGCAAAATACGACCACACAACTGTGAGTCTCAAAACAAATATGTAGAAAATATTAAGATTCAAACTAAGTCCTCATTACAATTATTATCACACTATTTATCAGAAATAGTGAGGACTACTACTGCTCTAACTCGGACCATCACTCTGTCCCCCGACTAGTCCCCGCAACATTCTCATTTCCTGAAGAGGACAACAGATGAAAAGGGTGAGCTCAACTAGCCCAGTAAAGAATATTATGACTAAGATAATGAAAAATAAATTATCGTTAGTCTTCAACAGTTCAGATAAAATATTATGGACAACAAGTTTTAGATCAATATTCGCAGCGGAAATAACAAATCATTAGAAGAGTTAAGCAGAGAATGAAGTCTACTATCTTCTATGATTTAAAAGTCCATCACCAATATTTTATCCCTGTAACATCAATCAATATACATCTCGAATCAATATTCATCTTTGCACTACAGGCCAAAGATATTCATTTGCATCATCAGTAGTCATGTTCATCTCAACACCTGTCATCTTTGCACTACAGGCCAAAGATATTCATCAGGTAATCATTCATCTTTGCTCTACAGGCCAAAGATATTCAGTTACATCAACTTTTAGGACTGAGGATGATGAAAAACATTTTAAAGAGCGAATCCAGTGAGATAAAAGACAAAGATCAAATATTCGTATTTTAGTTTATCCGAATTCAAGAATAATCCATAATAATACTTTGTGAAGCAAAATTCAAGAATAAAGCCCAAAACTTGGATACAATCAAAGATAGTAACCTTAACAGACAATTTGGACAATTAGAAGAAAAATAAATTTTCCCGTGAATAGTGCCGTATACGTGAATAGTGCCGTATACGTGAATAGTAACCCCGACGGAAAAAATAAGAATTTCAACATAAAATCCATGACAATATTTTTGTATAATGATATTGAGAAGAATAACATCATTTACGAAAGAAATAACATCCCTTACCTCAAAATAATAGTACTTCTGGCTGGAATATCGGATATAATTTCGAAAGAAACTTTCACTGAATGCTAATACTCAAAGTATTAAAATACTCACAAAAATACGCTCGATATTATAGAGGGAGAAAACTTCTGATTTCTGGTGTGATTTTCAATTCTAACCTAAGCACCCTATTTATAGGAAAAGCTTAGGATGCCAAAGGAGACTAAAATAATAAAATAATATTTTTTTTTTCTTCCGCCGCCTGGCTGCTGCCCAAAAATTCTGATTTTTCAACAAACCAACAAAAGTGGGGCCCACCTTTTATTTAAAAAATATTTATTTTCCAAAACTTCAATAATTCATAACAAATAGCCCCTTTGTCAGAAAAATACCAATTCTATGTCCTGTCATAGGAAATTTAATTCTCTACAACTTTTCAGAAGGAAGTTTTTCCAAATTCCAAACATAAACTATCCGAAATCCATAAACGGATGATTTTTCACACCAAAACACTGATAAAAACACATCAGCACAAATTCCTTCTTTTATATCTACAAAATAAATATTTCCTTATCATATAAATCAATAATTAATTATTCACAAATAATATTATAGAACTACAATATTAACAACCAGGTCGTTCCCAGGACAGAGGGGGCCTTCCGATAAGGACTTCTCCTTACTGGCGCGCAATTAAATAACCCCTCCTAGACAGAACTTCCTAAGACATTGTCAATAATGCTATCTAATAATATTATTCAAATAATATGAATTATTGAGTTGATAACGTGAAATACTGTGCAATGACAATTATTGAATCAATACTACACAATATCAACTGTAGCCATTATTGATTCAATCATAAAAAAATAGCAACGTAGCAATTATTGAGTCAATAAAATATCAATGCAGCAATTATTGAGTCAATAATATAAAATATCAACGTAGCAATTATTGAGTCAATAATATAAAATATTGAACAGTAAATACTGTAACAATAATTGAGTAGGTTCCTTCTCACGTAAGACTCAATAATTCGAAATACTGTGCAATACCGTGTGCTACTGCGCACCACCGCGTACTGTATTTTAACCACCGGGTATTTCAACAGTACTAACGGTAACAACCACGCCGTTATCTTGTAAAAAGTTATTTCTGTCGCTTTCTATATCCGACAGTTATTCCGTTGTGGGGGCCCACAAATAGCTGCGCCGTCGTACGAATATTCCCCGACAACAAGAATATTCCACGACCAAACGAATATTCCCCGACAACAAGAATATTTTATAACCACTTGCTCATTTTAAAAAATATTTGCACATTTCACCCATAACTTTCATATTTATCAAGTCAACACCTTACTATTTCGAAATAATATATAAAGAAAATTAAATCTTTATTCATAAAAGTTGGGGTCTTACAACCTCCCCTCCTTATGAAATTTCGTCCTCGAAATTGACGTACGTACCTGGTATGTCGAAAAGGTGAGGATACCTCGCTTTCATTTCCGATTCCAACTCCCAGGTCATTTCCTCAATTGCATGGTTTCTCCACAAAACTTTAACTTGAGGTATAATTTTCGAGCGTAGGACATGCTCCTTCCTATCCAAGATCTTGACAGGTACCTCCTCGTACGTTAAATCTTCAGCTATCTCGTCTGGTTCTAACTCAATAATGCGGTTTGGATCCTTCACATATTTACGTAACACGGATATGTGAAACACGTTATGAACACGAGACATGCTTGGAGGTAAAGCGAGTCTATAAGCCACATTTCCTATTCGGTCAAGAATCTCAAATGGACCAATGAATCGTGGGTTAAGCTTTCCTCTCTTTCCAAACCTTGTAACTCCTTTCCATGGAGCAACACGTAATAACACATGGTCTCCAACATTAAATTCCACGTCCTTTCGATGAAGATCTGCATAACTCTTTTGTCGATCCTGTGCCATCTGTATACGTTGTCGGATTATTTGGATCTTTTCTAGTAGTCATACGTACTAACTCTGGTCCCAACAATGTTGCTTCACCCACCTCATCCCAACATACTGGAGAACGACACTTTCTCCCATACAACGCTTCGAATGGAGCTACGCCTATACTTGCCTGATAACTGTTGTTGTAGGAGAATTCCACCAATGGTAAATACTTATCCCAACTCCCTTTGAAGTCTAGAACACAGAGTCTCAATAGATCTTCAAGAGTTTGGATAGTCCTTTCCGATTGTCCGTCTGTTTGAGGATGATAAGCCGAACTGAATCGTAAATCCGTACCCATAGCTTTCTGCAAACTGATCCAAAATCGTGAAGTAAATCTGGGATCACGATCAAAAACTATGGATACTGGCATGCCATGCAATCTCACAATCTCATTCACGTACATATGAGCAAGACGTTCAAGGGAATAAGTCTCTCGTATCGGCAAGAAATGAGCAGACTTGGTTAATCTATCAACAATAACCCAAATCGCATCTAAGCCTTGAGAAACCTTGGGAAGACCCGTAACGAAATCCATCGTAATGTGTTCCCACTTCCATTTCGGAATCTCCAGTGGTTGCAATGGACCCTTCGGCACTTGATGCTCCGCCTTTACACGTTGACAAGTTAAACATCTCGAGATGAACTCCGCGATCTCTCTCTTCATATTGCTCCACCAAAATGTATGTCGAAGATCACGATACATTTTAGTACTCCCAGGATGGATCGCAAACGGTGTGTTGTGTGCCTCCATCATGATTCTATACTTCAAGTCGAAATCGTTAGGAACACAAAGTCTGGAGTTGACTCGAAGTATTCCATCTTCATCGATTCTTGCTTCTGAAATTGCACCTTCTTGCACCTTCTTCTTCATCTTCATCAGCTCCGCATCCGTAGCTTGAGCAGCTTTAACTTTATCAATCAAAGCTGGTTCTACGCGTATACTTGACATCATCGCACTCGTTTCTACATATGATCTTCTACTCAACGCGTCAGCTACCACGTTCGCTTTTCCAGGATGGTATTGGATAGTATGATCGTAATCTTTCAACAGCTCAAGCCAACGTCATTGTCGCATGTTAAGTTCCTTCTGAGTGAAGAAATATTTAAGGCTCTTATGATCTGTATAAATCTCCACTTTCTCTCCGTACAAGTAATGTCTCCAGATCTTCAACGCGAAAACGACTGCTGCCAACTCTAGATCATGAGTAGGATAATTCCTCTCATATTCTTTGAGTTGTCGCGAGGCATAGGCTATGACTTTCCCATGTTGCATGAGAACACATCCTAACCCTTTGCCTGAAGCATCGCTGTAGATAACAAATCCATCCGAACCAGATGGTATTGTCAGAACAGGTGCCGAAATAAGTCTCCTCTTGAGCTCTTGGAAGCTCTTCTCGCATTCTTCGCTCCAAACGAATTTCGTATCTTTCCGAGTCAACTGTGTTAATGGAGTAGCAATTCGAGAAAATCCCTCTACGAACCTCCGATAATAACCAGCTAAGCCCAGAAAGCTTCGTACTTCAGTCACCGACTTAGGTTGCTCCCAGCTTTGTATTGCTTCAATCTTCGCCGGGTCAACAGATACTCCACGTTTCGATACCACGTGCCCAAGGAATGCTACTTCCTCAAGCCAGAACTCGCATTTCTTTAACTTGGCGTATAGCTTGTTCTCACGAAGCTTTTGAAGTACCAGCTTCAAGTGGTGCTCATGATCTTCACGGCTTTTAGAATAGATGAGGATGTCATCAATAAAGACAACAACGAATTGATCTAAATACTCCTTAAATACACGGTTCATCATATCCATGAAAGCAGCAGGAGCATTAGTCAATCCAAAAGACATGACTAAGAACTCATAATGCCCGTACCGTGTTCTGAAAGCAGTCTTTGGAATATCCTCAGTTTTAATCTTCAGCTGATGATATCCAGAACGAAGATCGATCTTTGAAAAGAATTGCGCTCCTTGCAACTGGTCGAACAGGTCATCAATACGAGGTAACGGATACCTATTCTTGATGGTGACATGGTTCAACTCCCGATAGTCAATGCAAAGTCGCATACTCCCGTCTTTCTTCTTTACGAATAAAACAGGAGCACCCCAAGGAGACGTACTAGGACGAATAAAACCGATGTCTAACAACTCTTGTAATTGGACCTTTAACTCCTGAAGTTCAATAGGAGCCATTCGATATGGGGTTTTAGAAATGGGCTTTGTACCGGGCTCAAGGTCAATAAAGAATTCAACTTCACGTTCTGGGGGTAGACCGGGAAGTTCTTCGGGAAATACATTAGGAAACTCATTAACAACGGAAATATCATTCAAATCTGATGTATTCTGATTTAGATCAGTGACATGAGCTAAGAAAGCTTGACATCCGTTTTTCAATAAACGAATAGCTTTATGACTTGAAATGATATTGACTGATTTTAGTGGTTTGGTGATTTGGATTCGCACAACAGGTTGATTAGGAATATGAAAACTAACAACCTTACGAAAACAATCAATTTTGGCATGGTAAGTGGTTAACTAGTCAATTCCTAAAATCACGTCAAATGCAAGTATTTTCAAAGATATAAGATCAACAGGTAAGGTAAGGGTACCAATCTGAATCAAGCAAGATTTGTAAACTGTAGATGTAACAAAGGTTTCTCCTAACGGAGTTTCAACAGATAAGTCAAAGTCTAATTTATCAGAAGTCAAGTTCAAACGTTGAGCACAAGCAGGTGAAATAAAGGAATGGGTAGCACCGGTATCTAACAAGGTATAAACTTCGCAAGAGTTTATGATCAGCTTACCCGTAATCACCTCGTGTGGATTCCTCGCGTTTTGGGCTGTCACGACAAACGCTCTTCCAGGAATCACCGACTTTGACTTGTCTGCAACCGCCTTTGGAATCACCACCCCCGCTGAACTTGGTTTCGCTATAGGACAATCTCGAGCTATATGTCCTTCCTTTCCACAGTTATAGCATCCTTTGAACTGTTGTGGGCAGTTTGGGCTGATATGTCCCTCTTTCCCGCATTTAAAGCATACGACCGGTGGTCGTTCTCCTCCCCTCGAAACAGTTGATTCTGGTGCTGATGTTGACATCTTCGTGTTCTCATTGTTGTACCTTCTCTTCTTGAAATCTCCCCCCGATTCGCTTCTTCTATTATCATGGCCACGATAACCACCGGAGTGGTTACCGCTTCTGTCATACTTTCCTCCTCGCTGGTTGTCATTGCTCCAATGACTACTGCCACCAGTACGACCTTGGTTGTGGTCCCTCGGTTGAACATAATCATTATCTCGTTCTAATAACTGGGCCCTGTTTACTACATCCGAATATAAAGAAAACTTATGAGAAATGAGGTATTGACGTATTTCGGGTTTCAAACCTCTTAGAAACATCCGCGTCGTACGTTCCTCATTCTCCACCAAATGAGGTGCAAACCTGGACAGCTCCGCGAACTTAGCCTCGTATTGGGATACCGTCATGTTGTTTTGCTCGAGTCTGATAAACTCTACTTCCTTCATATGACGAATACTTTCAGGAAAGTACTTGTCATTGAACAGTTTCTGGAACGCTTCCCAAGACATCTGGAGTGCGGCAGGCTGGGTACGCTTCACGGATTCCCACCAGTAATCTGCTTCTCCACGGAACATAAACGTGGCGAATGGAACCTTCTGTTCCTCTGTACATCCCAAGACATCAAATATCTTGGTAATTTGTTTAATCCACGTCTCCGCCTTGATCGGATCTGGCTTTCCCAGAAACTCTGGTGGTCCCAATTCTTTGAACTGCTTGGCAGTGACAGCTCGCGTGTTGTTATTATCTCCACCTATATGTTGCACACGAGTCTCCCTCGTCTGATTTTGCATGAACTGCAAAAAACTTCTAAACATCTCATCGTTTATCGTCTGACCAGCGTTATTTTCAGGATGAACATTGCCTTCTTGTTGCACGTTCTCCTGGTTAACGATTAAAGGTGTCTCCACAGTCTCATTCACTTCGTTGTTAACGTTCTCAGCTGCCATTCTCAAATACTGCCATAAAACAAGGGTTAATTAAACAAGTCAACATATCACATATTAACCCTATGCTCCGACTGACCAATTAAATATCACAAAAGCTTAGGTAGGACACACTAGCGAAGGATTTACTCGTCTCTTCCCTCCTAGTTCTATTCCCCGATCTCCGCCAGAGATCATATCCCTAAGCTCTGATACCAACTGTGACGCCCCCAGAATAGGTCCATTCAACCCAACCCATTCTGAGTCGCCAAATACATGGTACAGAATTCAAATACAAACTTTATATCATACGGTCGTGCAAAATACGACCACACAACTGTGAGTCTCAATACAAATATGTAGAAAATATTAAGATTCAAACTAAGTCCTCATTACAATTATTATCACACTATTTATCAGAAATAGTGAGGACTACTACTGCTCTAACTCGGACCATCACTCTGTCCCCCGACTAGTCCCCGCAACATTCTCATTTCCTGAAGAGGACAACAGATGAAAAGGGTGAGCTCAACTAGCCCAGTAAAGAATATTATGACTAAGATAATGAAAAATAAATTATCGTTAGTCTTCAACAGTTCAGATAAAATATTATGGACAACAAGTTTTAGATCAATATTCGCAGCGGAAATAACAAATCATTAGAAGAGTTAAGCAGAGAATGAAGTCTACTATCTTCTATGATTTAAAAGTCCATCACCAATATTTTATCCCTGTAACATCAATCAATATACATCTCGAATCAATATTCATCTTTGCACTACAGGCCAAAGATATTCATTTGCATCATCAGTAGTCATGTTCATCTCAACACCTGTCATCTTTGCACTACAGGCCAAAGATATTCATCAGGTAATCATTCATCTTTGCTCTACAGGCCAAAGATATTCAGTTACATCAACTTTTAGGACTGAGGATGATGAAAAACATTTTAAAGAGCGAATCCAGTGAGATAAAAGACAAAGATCAAATATTCGTATTTTAGTTTATCCGAATTCAAGAATAATCCATAATAATACTTTGTGAAGCAAAATTCAAGAATAAAGCCCAAAACATGGATACAATCAAAGATAGTAACCTTAACAGACAATTTGGACAATTAGAAGAAAAATAAATTTTCCCGTGAATAGTGCCGTATACGTGAATAGTGCCGTATACGTGAATAGTAACCCCGACGGAAAAAATAAGAATTTCAACATAAAATCCATGACAATATTTTTGTATAATGATATTGAGAAGAATAACATCATTTACGAAAGAAATAACATCCCTTACCTCAAAATAATAGTACTTCTGGCTGGAATATCGGATATAATTTCGAAAGAAACTTGCACTGAATGCTAATACTCAAAGTATTAAAATACTCACAAAAATACGCTCGATATTATAGAGGGAGAAAACTTCTGATTTCTGGTGTGATTTTCAATTCTAACCTAAGCACCCTATTTATAGGAAAAGCTTAGGATGCCAAAGGAGACTAAAATAATAAAATAATATTATTTTTTTTTCTTCCGCCGCCTGGCTGCTGCCCAAAAATTCTGATTTTTCAACAAACCAACAAAAGTGGGGCCCACCTTTTATTTAAAAAATATTTATTTTCCAAAACTTCAATAATTCATAACAAATAGCCCCTTTGTCAGAAAAATACCAATTCTATGTCCTTTCATAGGAAATTTAATTCTCTACAACTTTTCAGAAGGAAGTTTTTCCAAATTCCAAACATAAACTATCCGAAATCCATAAACGGATGATTTTTCACACCAAAACACTGATAAAAACACATCAGCACAAATTCCTTCTTTTATATCCACAAAATAAATATTTCCTTATCATATAAATCAATAATTAATTATTCACAAATAATATTATAGAACTACAATATTAACAACCAGGTCGTTCCCAGGACAGAGGGGGCCTTCCGATAAGGACTTCTCCTTACTGGCGCGCAATTAAATAACCCCTCCTAGACAGAACTTCCTTAGACATTGTCAATAATGCTATCTAATAATATTATTCAAATAATATGAATTATTGAGTTGATAACGTGAAATACTGTGCAATGACAATTATTGAATCAATACTACACAATATCAACTGTAGCCATTATTGAATCAATCATAAAAAAATAGCAACGTAGCAATTATTGAGTCAATAAAATATCAATGCAGCAATTATTGAGTCAATAATATAAAATATCAACGTAGCAATTATTGAGTCAATAATATAAAATATTGAACAGTAAATACTGTAACAATAATTGAGTAGGTTCCTTCTCACGTAAGACTCAATAATTCGAAATACTGTGCAATACCGTGTGCTACTGCGCACCACCGCGTACTGTATTTTAACCACCGGGTATTTCAACAGTACTAACGGTAACAACCACGCCGTTATCTTGTAAAAAGTTATTTCTGTCGCTTTCTATATCCGACAGTTATTCCGTTGTGGGGGCCCACAAATAGCTGCGCCGTCGTACGAATATTCCCCGACAACAAGAATATTCCACGACCAAACGAATATTCCCCGACAACAAGAATATTTTATAACCACTTGCTCATTTTAAAAAATATTTGCACATTTCACCCATAACTTTCATATTTATCAAGTCAACACCTTACTATTTCGAAATAATATATAAAGAAAATTAAATCTTTATTCATAAAAGTTGGGGTCTTACATCAAGTCCAAGGATCACATGTACTACTATCACATTAGGAATTCCTATTGACAGGCGAGTAAAACTCCATTAGGTATTCCATAGCGAGTCACGTTCAGTGAACTTATTCTCCAATAAGCACCTACATACTTGCTTTAGTGTCTCCACACAAATGACCATGAGATCAGTCATCCTCATCCAATGAGCAAGCAACATATGTACCAATCTATCCGGATTTACTAATCCCCTTTTTAGTAATCCCACGATTGGGAACTATTTTAGTTTTAAAGCTTTCTAAGAATTTAGATCTCATTAGCATGATCAACATCATGATTCTAAAAGCATTGCTTAAAACTATGGGTTATTTACATATTATAAAAACAGCACCATGTAGATAATTAAATGCCTTTAATAAATAAATATTTTATTAATAAATAAATAAGATTGTTTACAAAGTATGTGCTTTATCATCATACATGATTGGCTTGTATGCACACTACTATCAGTACATATAGTTATTTGATATTATATTAAAAATAATATCATGAGACAATAAGTAAATTATTTTCTAATAACGAATGTGCTTATTTGGAGAAAACATAATATTTTATGATATGGCTAAATACATAATTTTAAATGTATTTTCAAGGGAGTTTAATTAATGAAAGGAAACTAAGTTATTTTAATATATTAAATAACTTAAGTTATTATTTGATCGTGAATATTATTATTGGAATAATTAATAGAGTATATATTAATTATTATAAGCGTAAAGGTTATACTTATTATAAGTATAATTAATTGAAGTAATTTAACATTTTAATAGCTTGAGTTATTATATTTCCGTAAAGGTTATATATAATATTTGAATATTCGATTTGTAAAATATTTATATGTAGACCTTGGATTTAATAGTTCTAATTTAATTGAACATGTTATGAGTAGTAATGTGGTGAGAGATGAGTAAGTGATGAGAATAATAATAAGCTTGAGATTAAGCTTGTGAGAAATGCCTTGTGTGGCACGATAATAGATTCGGTAATGGATTGATTAATTCAAAGATGAAAGAATTATTAATTAAATAATTAATCTATATTAATTGTTATTATAATAATATGTTGAATTATTATTATTGCGAGTGATAGCATGATAATAAGTATATTTGTTATAAACCTAATAAGATTTATATTTATTTATTGTGATAATTAACTATATAAATGTTAATTAATTGTTATGGAAATTATAATTCCATTGATTTATGAGAAATAGATTAATTAATATTATTATTAATCAATTGATAAGATAAGTAATTTATTAAATTCTATGTGCAACCATGCGATATTAAATTATAACGTATAGTAACTAACTATATATTGTACGAAATATAAAGTGCAATATGACTATGTTATTTATGAATATAAACTATATAGTAAAGTTTATTGAGTTGTAAGAGGTACATGAAATGTGAGTGTGACAATGTGTATATTAAGTATACAATAAAATAATATATCACAGATATATTGTAAACAATTATTGAATTTACTAATAGAGGAGGCAATACACTGTGATGGTACCCAATAGAATTATATTCGGCATTAATAAGATGTACATGGATTATATGTATGTACACTACTTGATACATTATATTATTATTTTCTCATTATGAGTGATATTGTGTACCCTCTAATTCATTATAACCTAAGTGTTTATGAAATGAATTATGATATAGTCTTAGTAAGCATGATAGGCTATATATATAACCTTAGTGTATTGTATAGCCAGTTGCTGAGTTATTTATTGTCCCACATTATGTGCCCATTTCATTTTTCCTTCACGTGATATGCTCCAAGCTAGTCTACTTCCTACTCCTCAAACTCAGCATTCCATAGCAAATGATGAGCAAGGGTGAGGAATTCATGATGAGTTCCACCCACTCTCACCAACTCTCCCTTATCCATTGAACAAGCTTGCATTCCTTTGGTTTAATTTGAGGTGGAATTGTAATGTCTGTGTAAACATTTGCCTATAAAATGAAGCTCTTCTCCTTCATCTTTTCATTTGCTGAGCTTTTGCTTAAGTGTTAAGTGGAGAGCATTGCATACCTTAGTAATAGCATTCTAGAATTGAGAGAGAATTTAGTAGCAGCAAGCCCAAGTTGTTAGCAGAGGTATAATATACCTTTCATGTTCTTCAATTCATGTTTTCTAAAATTCTGTAAATTTCTAATTCTTGAATTGAGTATGGAATCCATGATTATGTGATCAAGCAATGTTTGTTAATTGCTCCTTAGTTGCTATACTAGCTTATACATATGTATAGACTGTCATATGGCTGATTAGAATCAAGTTCGTATTAAGTTTCTATGTTTGGGCTGGAAAACTGCAGAAGCAGGCTGCTCTCTGGCATGAACCAGACACGGCGCAGCTGCGCCGGTTTATAACTAAGGCGCAGCGCAGCTGCGCCGGTCCCCTGTCCCAGTTTCTGTTGTCTGTTAAGTACTGTTAAGTGCTAGCATGAGATATATAATTAGAACAAGCATGTGGGCATAGATAACATACATATATGATTACCTTGATATGAAATGAGCATGTGTAACGATGTTAGTACACACGATTGAAGAAAAACTTATAGTTTTGAAATGAAACTTATAGTTTCGATTGTGAACTTGGACACATATGTAATATGTATATAATCTGATATTTTAAACATGATAGTATGGTTTATATTGACATGAAATGCTTGCTTAAAGTATTAACCGTACACTAGTATTAGAAGTTAAGACAATTTTTGAAATGATAAACTTAAGACTTTCGAAAATGAACTTAACCAAGACTAATGTCTTTTAGATTCTGACCATTTGAGAATATGTATGTGGTTTAAATATGAGTTTCTAGTGTATATGAAATACATATAGATGCCATGCATGTACTATGATTCCTTGTTGACTTAGTGTGATTTCCAATGAAAAGCTAAGGACATCAATTACCATATGAATTATGTTGTGATCATGCAAGCATATGCATTAGGATGTCATTATGCCTATAGACATGTTGACATGAGCATCATTTGATGGAGCGTGGATATCACCTATGCACACGTATTCAAGAAATAAAATTTTAAAGCATAAACTATGTGATTAGGTATACATGTGTAGTATAAGCACGAGCATGCCTACTTAGTATTGTTTAGCCTCTTTATGTGGTAATATGACCTTAGTAGTTGGCCTTGAAGTATGGACTTGAATTACTTAAGGTATATGAAAGTCCGACGTGAAAACCATGTAACTTTGAATTAGATTTGAATGTGCATGCTAGGTTTCAAACTTGAGTTAATGACCCTATAGATATAGGTACGTAATGGATATCAGTAATCTGAATGCTAGTGAATGACCTCGGGTTGTCCAGCAGAATGAAAGGTCATTTCTGGTTTGACCAGTGAGTGGCGCAGCTGCGCCACTCTTAAGGCCAATACCTGCGCAGCTGCGCCATCCTGTTTTCAGGATTTGTGCAGTCTGTTTGTTCTTGATTTTGTAGTAGACTTGTATTATTACTTAAACTGCAAATCATGGTCTGACCCCTACTGGTTTATGACTATATGATAAACATAATAACCTTGCATGCCTAGTTTAAAATATGACAAGGATTTTGAAAGGTGAAACTTAGAAAAGTTTGAATGTAATGGTTTCGATAAGGTTTGAGAAACATGAAAGCAATATAGATCATGTATCTATGAGCTTTAAATACGTGTCGAACACATAGCGAGTCGAGTAAAGGTGTATGAATGTTGATATTAAAAGTATACCTATACTAGCTATTATAGGAATATGTTAAGAAAGTGAAACAAGGTTCTGAGAACCAAGTTAGACAACAATGTAACCTTTATTATTACATTGACAATGTGTGATACATATAACTAATGAGTGTGATCTCTATGGTTAATATAACTGTGTAGGATTACACAAAGTGCAGAGATTCTTAAGCAGTTAAGTCGTAGTTGTTAAACTACGAATCAGGCAAGTCTTTCAGTTCCTATTTGATATATGAATTCAATAACTGTTAGTTGAATTATATTATGCTGTGATAATGTGAACTTATATATGAACTGTATATGAGATATAAATGAGATTGAAAGTTGATCTTTGATGATATACTTGTTATGTGAAAAGTAACATGCGTAGTAAATATAAACTGTTTATAAATGCATGAACTGAGTATGATGTTATATGCTATGTGATGCATGAGGACTGTTAGAATTGCTGAGCTGTCGAGCTCACTCTTGCAAATAACCACTTTTGCAGGTTAAGGATTCACGGTAAAGATTTCGTGCTTCTTGATTGATAAAGATAGATAGTATCGCATTGAAGAATATTACTTAGATTATTGTCTGGACCATGTTTAGATTCTAGATGATGTACTCGATAGTTGCTTACACTGTTTAATGCTTGTTGTATTGTAAGAATGTATTAATTAATACATAGAGGATATCGAATTGAGTTGTAAATGTTTATACGATAACTCAGATAAGAAGGAATCATATTATATAGTTGATTCAAGATTTGTAATCGGTATCAAAGTTATGGAATCAATAAAAAGATTTTTATTCAAAGGATATTGAAAAGTTTAAATTATTCCGTATTTTAGTAATATCGAATATGATGTAAAGCCGAGATCTTGGATATAAATAGAATTTATATTCTATATTGTAATAAACATAGTTGCATTCTTTTAAAGATGTAATAATTTGGCGATAATAGTATAGTGGCTGCACCGAATCCGAGGTTTCGAAGGAACGTGGATTTGGGGGCGTCACAATTTAGATCTCATTATCATGATCATCGTCATGATTCTAAAAGCATTGCTTAAAACTATGGGTTTATCTCATTTAAATATAACAACATGATGTAGATATTATAAACGCCTTTAAATAAACAATTCTTTTATTATTAAATGAATAAGATCGTTACAAAGTATATGTTTTATCATCATACATATGTGCATACTACTTTTAATCTCTCACTTGCACTAAAGTCAATCGACATGGTATCTAATACCCATCTTCTCTAAGTGTCGATCAAATTGATGTTGTGTTAAAGCTTTAGTAAATGGATCTGCAATGTTGTTTTGAGTGTCCACTCGCTCTATGGTGAAATCTCCTCTTTCAATGATCTCTCTAATCAAATGAAACCGCCACAACATGTGTTTGGATTTCTGATTAGACCTGGGTTCCTTAGCCTGTGCAACAGCTCCGGTGTTGTCACAGAATAAAGGTACTGCTCCTCTAATGCTACGAACAACGCCAAGTTCAGTTATGAACTTTTTCATCCAAATAGCCTCCTTTGCAGCTTCACTTGCAGCTATGTATTCTGCCTCTGACAATGAATCAGCAACTGTTTGCTGCTTGGAACTTTTTTAACTCACTGTGCCACCGTTTAAGGTAAACACATACCCCAAAACGAATTTACTGTCACTTGATCCGTTCGAAAACTTGAGTCTGTATAGCCCTCTAGTTTCAATTCAGATCCACCGTAGACAAGAAATACATCCTTAGTTCTTCTTAAGTACTTTAGGATATTTTTAACTGCCTTCCAGTACTCTTCTCCTGGATTCGACTGGTATCTGCTCGTTACACTAAGTGCATGAGCGACATCCGTTCTAGTTGGGAGCTGTCGTTTAGCACTCCAAAATTAACCTTACTCCTATTCTACTAACTCAAGAATTAGTATAGTAACAAGCAAGGATCGATCCCACAGAGCGTGTTTTGTTTTATATTTATCCAAGTATTTTCTAATGAATTTGGGGAATTTTGGTTTGAAAAGTTAAATTATCGAAAGTGAATTTAAAAGAAATATCAATGAGTAAAAAGCTTCAATTCTTCAGTTCAGTATCACCTTTTCACAATTATAGATTAACCAAGTGTTTACAATATTTATCCTTCAATGAGATTAACAATCCTAGATAACCGCAATCGCTAGTTATCCAAAATTCTTCTTATGTGTAAATCTAATGCGACAATTGCCAACAAAATATCCTAACTATCATATAACCTAGAACTATCAGTCTAAATTTAATATGATAGAAGCATGAAGAATGAGAATTAGATTATTCTAAACAACAATTACACAATCAGAAATTATTTAACTTATCTTTTGAAAATATTAATAATATCCAAAAGTTTGACCACAATCGAATATCATTAATTGCTACCTATGATCAGACATATATCGTTTGCTTAATATATATCTTAATCTAGCAGATGATATCAATTTAATAATTTAATCCTGCAGAAACTAAATTAGTTAATTGAATAGCATACAAGAAAGTTTATGTAGATAATCAGAATAAATCTCACATACGAAAGAGTAAATAAAATAAACTTGCTCAAACCATTAATTATGAATAAGGTTCAACATTCCTTCATAATTGAATTGAGTAGTTTAGCTTGACATGCCTTGATTCTCCAAAACTAGGGTTTTTCCTAATCACTCTAGAAGAAGAGATATCATATATGACCCTCTTTCACCCTTAAATAGCCTTTTCTTGCAACTAAAACTCGTAGCCCTTATCAAATCATATCATTACATCCAAATCCTACCCGAATTAGGAAACATCTTCATCAGCCGCGCCTACCCGCCCCTGCGGGGGTTTTATGCTTTGAAAATCTGCCCCAGAGGATGTTTATATTGTCCGGCCAGCTCTAAATCCGCCCCGACGGGTTTTTGTATTATGGAAATCTGCCCCAGCGGATATTACTCCGGCGCCTGCAACATCCTTTGGTAACATGAGCATAACTTTTGATCCAGGAAGAGTTACGGGGCCTGCTACCTGTCAAATCGAAGCTGTCGACGAGATATACAACTTTTATTCTTTGAGCATTGACAGATTCTGATTGTATCAAGGTCAAAATCGGCTCCAAGTGACTGCTATGTAAATTTCAACTTCCAAACTCTGAGGTTTCAACTTTTGCTTGGTAAAAAGGTCATAACTTTTTCATATGAACTCCGTTTGAGACGATTCAAGATGTTACGGAAAGCTAAGGAATAGCTCTACACTAAAATCCAAGTCCCAAGCCAAGACCATGAATCCAACTTAGCATTAAAAATCCAACAAACTTCCCATTTTCCTCATTTCATCTCCATTTTGACCTGAAACCCATAAACAAACCTATTAAGCCCTTGTTAACAACCAAACATGCAATAGACTACGCATAAAGGAATCAAAATAAATGAATATCATGCACTCATCAAATTCTCCCACACTTAGCTTTTACACGTCCTCGTGTAAACCAAACCCAAGTTTATGTTATCATTCACATAATTCTATCCACCTATAGTATCAAAAAGTTCAAGTTAATATTCATGAATATCAATACTTATCAACTGAAACCCGATTAGCATCTCATTAATCAATTCATGACTACTAAACTTATCACCTCACCAATGAATTTCATCAAATCGAACTACATCCACATAAGTATCTATTCCACAATCAACATACTTACCCAACTTAGTTATCATGGAGCAAAAACCATGCAAATTAACTCATAACTCAAAACATATTTTCCTGCACTTTTCTTTGCTTTTCGTAGAACCTTCTTTATATCCCAGATGACTATATTTTGATGTTTTCTTTTATCCTTCTTTTTCCTGACATGTGCAATGTCTCCTTTTCTTAGGCTTTTCAGTGCTACCCATGTAACGAATTTTCCACCAACGACTCCCAAATCAGATGGTCTTAGGCCGCTGGGTGTAAAGACACCCCTAGGGCTTACTCATTCAAGTAACAAAGGCCACAAAAGTCAACTAGTCAAGCTGCTTTTATCCATCATACTTTTCAGCGTGAATACCGACGCTTCCTGAGGTTTGGATACCCAGTTAATTCATATAATGGACATTGAAGCAGATTTTTCACTATTTTTCCATACATCAATTTCATCATCAATTTGTTTCAGTTTTTTTTCTTCTCGCAAGGATCTGTTATTGACATAGCACTGAAAATAATTCTAAAGCAAGAAATTAGTGCACATAGACAACTCCACATACAACTTAGTCAACTAAGCATGCTTCACATATTCAAGTAATCATGCATCAATAAATTCAATTCAAATCAAGTACACTGGTTACTGACTTAGTTTTCAACAGTCATTGATCAACTAAATACCAACAGATCTTGAAATTAAGCATCAATTTCCAATTTGTGACTCCAACCCTTCAACACCTAGGCGAATAAAATCATGGAACCAAGTGCAAAAATTTCAGTAGATTTCCAAATTCTAGCAAATTTTAGACTATTATACCTAAAAAAATAAAGAAAACTAAAATCTAAAATTCCCTCCCCCACACTCAAATCTTACATTGTCCCCAATGTAAGAAAATCATGCAAAGTAGAAAACTACTAAAACTAACAAATTAAAAAGGAAAGGGATAGAAAGATCAAATCTGAATTCTTGGATTGCCTCCCAAGAAGTTGCCCTTGTATAACGTCATTAGATCGACTGCAATCCACTCAATCATCCGGGAGCCAGATCCATCAGCGTCAACATCTTAACCTCCTCAACCTGACTGCTATCCAAAAATGGCTTCAACCTATGTCCGTTCACCTTGAACATATTCCCTGTCTTTGGATTTTGTATATTTATAGCACCATGAGGAAACATATTAGTAACAACAAATGGACCCTCCCAACGGGAACGCAACTTACCTGGAAATAATTTCAATCGTGAATTATAAAGGAGAACTTTTTGCCCAACAGTAAAATTCTTTTGCAAAATCTGATTATCATGGAAAGCTTTCCTCTTAGCCTTATACAGTTTAGAACTCTCATATGATTCAGTACGTAACTCCTCGAGTTCTTCTAACTGCAACTTCCTATGAACGCCAGCTTGATCCAAGTTCATGTTGCCCTGTTTGATTACCCAGAAAGCTTTATGCTCTAGCTCCACAGGTAGGTGGCACGGTTTCTCAAACACCAGCCTATAAGGCAACATACCAATTGGAGTTTTGTATACCGTCCTATATGCCCATAGTGCATCATCTAATCTAAGACTCCAATCTTTCCTGTTCGGGTTGACTACTTTCTCTAAAATGGATTTTATCTCTCTGTTGGATACTTCATCTTGGTCATTGCTTTGCGAATGATAGGATGTAGAGACCCTGTGAAGAACGTTGTATTTCCTGGACAAAGCTGCTAATACCCTATTACAGAAGTGAGTTCCACAATCACTAATAAAGGCCCGTGGTGCTCCAAACCTAACAAATATGTTAGTCCTGACAAAATCTGCAACAACTTTAGAATCGTCAGTCATGGTGGCTTTAGCTTCCACCCACTTTGAAACATAATCAACTGCCAATAAGATATAAACATTACCAAAGGAAACAGGAAAAGGTCCCATAAAATCAATACCCCAAACATCAAAGATTTCAACAATTAGAATAGGGTTTTGTGGCATTTGATGTCTATGTGATATATTTCCTGTTCTTTGACAATTTTCACATGATTTGCAAAATAGATATAAGTCTTTGAAAATTGAGGGCCTAAAGAAACCACTCTCTAACACCTTATATGATGTTCTTTTAGGTCCAAAATGACCTCCACAAGCATAGGAATGACAGAAAACTAGAATAGATTGGAACTCATTATTAGGTATACAACGTCTAACTATCTGATCAACACAAAATTTCCACAAGTATGGGTCATCCCACACATAATGTTTTGCATCACTCCTAAGCTTTTCTTTTTGGGATTTTAAAAACTCACCCGGTAAATACGCACTTACCAAATAATTCACAATGTCTGCATACCAGGGAGTTGTATTGCCAATGGAAAGTATATGCTCATCCGAAAATATATCTTGTAATGGTAGTGCTTCTTCCTCCTTAAGAATTCTGCTTAAGTGATCCGCTATCAAGTTATCTGCACCCTTTTTATGACGCCCCCAAAATAGGTCCAATACACAACCCATTCTGAGTCGCCAAATACATGGTACAGAATTCAAATACAAATCTTTTATATCAAACGGTCATGCAAAATACGACCACACAAACTGTGAGCTTCAATATATTTCGTATATAATACAAAATATAAACGCTCAAATTCAGTCCTCATTAATTACAATTATTATCCCAATATTTTACAAAATAGTGAGAACTACTACTGCTCTAACTCGAACCATCACTACGTTCCCTGATTAGTCCCTGCGACATTCTCATTTCCTGAAGAGAACAATGGAAGAAAAGGATGAGCTCAACTAGCCTAGTAAAGAATATTATGATGAAGATAATGAAGAATAAATTATTGTTAGTCTTCAACAGATCATATAAAATATTATGGACCAACAAGTTTTAGATCAACAACTGCAGCGAAAATAATAATTTATTAGAAGAGTTACGTAAAGAATGATGTCTACTATCTTCTATGATTTAAAAGTCCATCATCAATATTTTATCCCTGTAACATCAATCAATATATTTCAAATCAAATATTCATCTTTGCACTACGGGCCAAAGATATTCATTTGTATGGTCATGATCATACCAACACCTGTCCATCTTTGCACTACGGGTCAAAGATATTCATCAATTAATCATTCATCTTTGCACTACAGGCCAAAGATATTCATCGATCAACAGTTCATCTTTGCACTACGTACGGGCCAAAGATAACTTTCACCATAATTTAAGACTGAGGATAATGAAAAATAATATAAAGAACGAATCTAGTGAGATAAAGTACAAATGTTAGGGATTCGTAATTTAATTTATCCAAGTTCAAGTATATTCCCTAATAATCAATTGTGGAGCAAAATTCAAGAATGACGTTCAAAATATGGATCCAATCAAAGATAAGAACCATAACAGATAACTTGGACAATGAAAAGAAAATTTAATTTTTCTGTGAATAGTACTCGTGAATAGTGTCGTACGTATGAATAGTACCATATTTATGAATAGTACCGTACGGACCCCGACATGAAAGGGTAAAAATTTCATAAGAAAGTTCATACCAACATTCCGGTGAAATGATATTAGATGAGACGCAAAACTCAAGAAATTTCTGATCATTTCAGGAATTATAGAAGTAATACTTACCGTAGTAAGTTTAAGTTTGGGAATATGAAATAAAATATTATCACTTTCATAATATAAAATATGAAAGAAAATAATATTCTTTACGAATATTGAAAGAGAATAACACCATTTATGAGAAAAATAAAATCCTTTACCTTAGTAGAATACTAGATCTGATTGGAATATCGAATATTATGTTGAGAAAAATCTTGCACTGTTATCCACACTCAAACTATCCTTATACTCACAAGAAATACGCTTAATATTATAGAGAGAATATTTTTTGATTTTGGTGTGATTTTTATTTCTTAACTAAGCACCCTATTTATAGGAAATGCTTAGCACACCAGGATTGACAAAATCTCCTACAGTGGCTTCTCAGCACCCAACTTTGAAAATCAAGGAGCCACCTCCAAGGACCAATAATTTTCAAACCCACATGTCTATATATATATATTAAAACATTTATAATTATTAAAAAAAATCCAATTCTATTTTCTCTCTTTCACATTATTTTATTTTTATACTATGAATTTATTATAATAATGTTACTATTATATTATCACATTATACTATTATATTATCACATTATACTATTATAATGTAATATTATAATAATATATTTAAATGAATTATTTTATCGGATAAGATAAAATGCCAACTTTCAACAAATGTCTCATACTAAAAAATTCTTTCCTTTATATCAAAATTGAAAAAATATGTACTTATCATATTTATGAATAATTTTTATTTTATTCATCAATTATTATTCATAATTAATATTATAGAATTACAATATTGACAACCAGGTCGTTCCCAGGAAAGAGGGGGCTTTTCGATAAGGATTTCTCCTCATTGGAGCGCAATTATACAACCTAACCCCTTTTCTCGACAGAACTTTCTAGACATTGTCAATAATGGTATCTAATAATATTATTCAAATAATATGAATTATTGATTTAATAATGTGAAATACTGTGCAGCGGTTATTGTGACAATTATTGAATCAATAATATAAAATATCAATGTAGCAATTATTGAAATATAAAATATTATGCAATGATCAATGTAGCAATTATTGAATCAATAATATATGCAATTATCAATGTAGCAATTATTGAATCAATAATATAAAATATTAAAAAGTAAATATTGTAACAATTATTGAATGAGTGACTTCTTACGTAAGAACCAATAATTTGAAATATTGTGCAATACCGTGTGCTATTGTGCAACAACACGTATTACTGTATTTTTATCACCTGGTATTTTAATAGTTTAACGGTAACAGTTTTACCGTTATTTTTATAAAAAGGTTACTTCTGTCGCTTTTTATATCCTACATTCATTCCGTTGTGGGTTCCACCAATGACTGCACCGTCGTACGAATATTCTCCGACAAAAAGAATATTCTTCGACAAATAAATATTCCCCGACATAACTTGCTTATTTTAAAAAATTTGCACATCTCACCCATAACTTATCACATTTATCAATCAACACATTACTATTTCAAAATAATATATAAAGAAAATTAAATCTTTATTCATAAAAGTTGGGGTCTTACAACCTCCCCTCCATATGAAATTTCGTCCTCGAAATTAACGTACGTACCTGGTATGTCGAAGAGGTGAGGATACCTCGCTTTCATTTCCGATTCTAACTCCCAGGTCATTTCCTCGATATCATGGTTTCTCCATAATACTTTAACTTGAGGTATAATCTTTGAACGTAGGACGTGTTCCTTTTTATCCAAGATCTTAACATGTACCTCCTCGTACGTTAAATCTTCGGCTATCTCGTCTAGTTCTAATTCAATAATGTGGTTTGGGTCTTTCACATATTTACGAAGCATGGATATGTGAAAAACGTTATGAACACGAGACATGCTTGGAGGTAAGGCGAGTCTATAGGCCACAGCTCCTACTCGGTCAAGGATCTCAAATGGACCAATAAATCGTGGATTTAGTTTTCTTCTCTTTTCGAATCTTGTAACTCCTTTCCATGGAGCAACATGTAATAATATATGGTCTCCGATATTAAATTCTACGTCTCTTCGATGAAGATCAGTATAACTCTTTTGTCGATCTTGTGCTGTTTGTATATGTTGCCGGATCATTTGAATCTTTTTCGTAGTTATACGTACTAACTCCGGTTCCAACAATGTTGTTTCACCCACCTTGTCCCAGCATACTGGAGAACGACACTTTCGTTCATACAACGCCTCGAATGGAGCCATGCCTATACTTGCCTGATAACTGTTATTGTAGAAGAATTCCACCAATGGTAAGTACTTGTCTCAACTACCTTTGAAGTCTAGAACACAGAGTCTCAATAGATCATCAAGAGTTTGAATAGTCCTTTCCGATTGCCCGTCCATTTGAGGATGATATGCAGAACTGAATCGTAAATCAGTGCCCAAAGCTTTCTGCAAACTGACCCAAAATCTTGAAGTAAATCTTGAGTCTTAATCCGAGACTATGGATACTGGCATGCCATACAACATCACAATCTCATTTATGTACATATGAGCAAGACGTTCAAGTGAATAAGTCTCTCGTATAGGCAACAAATGAGCAGACTTGGTCAATATATCGATAATAACCCAAATTTCATCTATGCCTTGAGAAACCTTAGGAAGACCCGTAACGAAATCCATGTTAATGTGTTCCCACTTCTATTTTGGAATCTCAAGTGGTTGCAATGGACCTTTTGGCACTTCATGCTCCGCCTTGACACGTTGACACGTTAAACACCTCGAGATAAACTCCGCGATTTCTCTCTTCATATTGCTCCACCAAAATGTATGTCGAAGATCACAATACATTTTGGTACTTCCAAGGTGGATTGCAAATGGTGTGTTGTGCGTCTCCATCATGATTCTATACATCAAATCGGATTCGTTAGGAACACAAAGTCTGGAGTTGACTCGAAGTATTCCTTCTTCATCGATTCTTGCTTCTGGAATAGCACTTTCTTGCACCTTCTTTGTCATATTCATCAGGTCTGGGTCCGTAGCTTGAGCAGCTTTAACTTTATCAATTAAAGCTGGTTCTACGCGTATATTTTCCATCTTCACGTGGGTCCTTGAAGTCTTGAACTCTATCTCCATCCTTTGTAAGTCATACAAAATGGGCCTTTGTGTTCACAGCATTGCACTTGTTCCCGCATATGATCTTCTACTCAACGCGTCAGCTACCACGTTCGCTTTTCCAAGATGGTATTGGATGGTATGGTCGTAATCTTTCAACAGCTCGAGCCAACGTCGTTGTCACATGATGAGTTCCTTTTAGGTGAAGAAATATTTGAGGCTTTTGGAGTATATATCATCAATAATGACAACCACGAAATGATCCAAATATTTTTTAAATATTAGGTTCATCATGTCCATGAACGCAGCATAGACATTGGTCAATCCGAAAGATATAACTAGAAATTCGTAATGCTCATATCGAGTTCTAAAAGCAGTCTTTAGAATGTCATCAGTTCTAATCTTTTACTGATGATATCTGAAATTCAAATAAGGCACACTTAGAAGGGGGGTTGAATAAGTGTAGGAACAAACTATGACCAATTTTTAAAATTAAGTAATAACTACTAAATTCAGCTTACTATTTTAACAAATGCAGCTTGCTAAATAAATACGGCCTACTGAATTAAATCTTTAACCTTGTTATTTAATGTAGAGAACTAGCTTTATTTATAACTTTGTAAAAACACTTAGTGTTAACAATTTATCTTAAGATAATGAAAATAATTAATGTTTTATTTATCAAAATAATTAAATATCTTTTTTTTGTGAGCAAATAAGATAAAGCAATAAATAATATGAACACCAAGATTTTTTATGTGGTTCAACTATTACCCTCTATAATAATAGCCTAGTCCACGTTCAATACCAACTAGTATTGGAGACTCAATTTATTTCTTTAAATTGACTCCTTTTACAAAACAGTTCAAAAACTTGAATTACAAAAATTCACTTAAGCACTTTTGCTCCTTGTGCACCAATGCACTTCTTAAGCACCTATGCTTCCTTGAACCTGTTTGTAAACAATTCTTAATCCACCCGGATTAAATTCCTTTAGACAACACTTAGTCTAAATCAAAAAGAATTACAATTATAGAGGTCTAATAATCAAAGAAAATAATCAATTTAACAATGCAAGGCTCAACTAATGTATGCAATGATTAAGGAGTACAAAGATATCACAGTTAAAGCTCACAAAAATTAGCCGAAATATATTCTAAAAATTTATATGCCCAGCAGCTTGTATAATTGCACCGAGAATGATATAATAACTTTTCAAGTATAATTGTGCAAGATTATGTCGTGTGTTGTTACTCTATACTGATATCTCAATTGATTTTTATAGCCTTAAGATATTACCGTTGTACTCCAAAATCAATCAGTTCCATTGTAAACAAAATATATTTTCGCTAAAACCAATTCAGATGGATAGATATATATCAGTAAAACTACTTCATGTATTTCTCAAGTCAGTTTTATTATCTGTTTTGACTTCTCCAATATCAAGTCTCCTATATCAATCATGACTTTTAAAACTGCCGCCACAAGTCATACTTCTTTTATAAGATATAATAATTCCGAAATATATGCAAAGGAGCGATAACACTGCTTTTGAAATAAACAAACTTAGGAGTGTTAGTTTCATAAATATTAGCAAGTGTATCCCAAAACAACTTCCCAGGATAATCACGATAAATAGAGTTCCGAGACATAAGCATTTAAACCATTAATTTATACTAATCATTATCCTGCTGTTACAAAACACTTTCCAAGATATCATTATAACTCTAAATCACATTAAATCACATCACACGTGTAGCATTCAAATTAATTTAGGATTCTTTCAAATATATTAGCACATATATTTGAATCCACATTATTTTGCTAACCAACATATTTTGCAAGACACGGATCATTAGCATGCATAAAATAAAATGCTTATCATATAAAATGCACATAAAATTTTCTAGAGCCTTGTATTGAAAAATTAAATATTTGTAATGACCTTACATAAAATCTTAGGACACAAAGTCTTCAAAAGCTTTGATCTAATCATCAATGATCCTTTTATCAATTTCCTGAAATTTCACAGTAAATGATTTCATCAAAACATTAAGGTTAGAATATGAGCAAGTCAACATTCTCCCCCTTTTTGATGATGACAATACCAAAAAAAAAAAATTATAGCTCCCCCTAAATCTATGCATATAAAAAATACTGCATTTCAAGACATTTATAAAATCAAAATACCATCATTGCTTTCTGTTAAGCAATTTCCATAACCTGCAAATAGATTAGTATAGCATATAATAGATTTTAAACAAAAAATATTCAATATTCAATCAACCAAATTAAATTATTCCAAAGTCTGGTGCAGTGCAGTGCAGGAACAAAATAAATTTAGTCTTAACACACGCAAATCAAACACTTAAATTTTAAAAAAAAAACTTAAACTTCCCAAATCTTCCAACACAGCATCAGCCAAAACTCTCCCAATTTATCATCATACAAAAAGAACGGTCAATCAATATCGTCAATATTCACAAACACGGGAGGACGAGTAGTGACATAAGGACGATGAAGAATACGATGGAGTCGTTCTTTGAGAGATAAAGTATCTGCAAAACGAGGGGGACGAGTAATAAAAGTAGAATTTGGGATAGAAAGATCCATAAAGTCTCCAACATACTTAGCCATCCAGTTGCAATGAGGCCATTCAGGAATCGTTGAGTACATAGTCTAAAAGTGCAACTTTTGGCCAACAGAATTAAACCTTGATGCCACAAAATCTGCAAGTTCCCCAAGTTGATAACTGACAAATTTCATCTCTTGACTTAACTGGCATGAATTGCGATTGATCTTACGCTGTAAACTTTCAACCATAGCAGTAGTATGCAACTCAAACCTAGCCTGCAAATCAATAAACTCATCCTCCATCTGAGTGAGACATTGTTGTAAATCATTTGCCCGTATGGGCAACTTGCCTTTTTCCAGAACATTAAGCCTATGCTTAATTTCAACAATGTCCACTTGCATGATTTCCTGATTCTGAAGAATAATGGTCAGCAGATTCAAGATCTCATGAGAGGGGTCAGAGGGATTCGGCAGAGTTGAAGAAGAGGAAGGAGTAGGAGACGTTGGAATAGGATCAGGAACAAAATGAACGAACAGACCATTAACTAGAGACAGATGGGATTATTTTAAATATGCAGAATCTATAAATTCATTGTGAGAAACAATCACTTCATCCTCAAGATAGATATTAAAATGTTGAAACACTTTGGTTAGAAAACAGCCATATGGAAGACATTTTTTAGATTGACGGATGCAACTTAACATGTGAGACAACATCATAAGAGAGAAATTAAAAGAGAAGGCCTTTAAGAATCATGGCCACCACTACCAAATCTTGATACATAAAATCTGAGCCACCACCAAGACGGGGAAACAGATTATAATGAACCAATTTATGAATAACACCAGCAGTAGGACAAACATTAATCATTTTTAGAGTAAACAGATTTGTGAGAGTAGAATTGTTCATAACAATTTGAAGTTGTTCGAGAGGTGGAAAAGGTATATTAGCAGCACCTTTTAAAGTAAATGGACTTGTTCCAGTAGAAGGAATATTCAGAATACTACCAAAGTCCACAACAGTAAAGAACAACGATTTACCTATGACAAAAGAAGTGTAACAATCACTATGACACTCAAGATTGGTATAGAACTATTGAACCAACCTTGGGTAAGCCTTACTAGAAGGAAAAAGCATAGATGTTAAACCACAAGATTTAAAAAGTTGTCCAAGAGGAGAACTTTTAACATAGAACAGATCTAAAATCTTCTCATAAACGAACTATTTTGTAGCAATTGAAGTTTTAAAACGTTCTTCAAAACTGTGACCTCTAAAGAAATTATCTGGTAAATCAGAAAAAGAAGAACCAGAGTTTACCAGAACAGAAGGATCAAGTTGTGAAGAAGGATTTGCTATATTTGGAGACTGGTTCGCCTTCTGTTGTTCTGAGAGCTTTAAGAAGGAAAAACTAGAATCTGAACCATCGGAGAGAGTTACATCATCAAATGATATATGCACAGACATCTGCCGTTGCAACTGCTTGGACTTCTTCTTCATTCTTATGGTGTACAGAGATCGGGTTTGTAGACCGTCGTTGATGGTAATACTAGACGATCGTTTACCGGCTCTCATTTTCATGTTTGTAAAGATGAAGCAAGAGAAAACAGAGGGTTTGCAAAAACTACAGTGTATTGGAAAAGTAAGAGAGAAGAAAAGGATTTAATATGGAGGAGTTGGGAGCCGAGTAGACATCTCAACAAGATAACTCTGGTCAGCTTATCATGTCTTTTCAAATTTTAAAGAAGTTTATGATATCTAAAAGGCTGTAATGATGTGGTAATACCGAGAATGTAGCCAAATAATACACCTAACATATATCAGTACGATTCCCAGCAATAAATATCAATAGATATAATTAGATTCATGAACCAAAAATGAATAGCAAGCTTAACGTATTTTATGCAGATATGTTATTCCATATTTAAGTACGTGAAGACTGATTATACCATGCACAGTCCAAGTTCCCTTCTTAACATACAAAATCTTTCTTCACTTAATGGTTTAGTAAAGATATCAGCTAACTGATTTTCAGTTGGAATAAAAATTAATTTAATCAAACCTTTTGAAACATTATCCCTTAAGAAATGATGTCTTACCTCTATATATTTTGTACGTGAATGCAAAACAGAATTTTTAGATATGTCTATAGTACTAGAGTTATCACAATATATGGGCACACTATCACATAGAATATCAAAATCACATAAAGTTTGTCTCATCCACAATATCTGAGAGCAACAACTCCCTGCAGCTAGATATTCACCCTCAGTGGTTGATAAAGCAACTGAAGTTTGCTTTTTACTATGTCAAGATACAAGACTTCGTCCCAAAAATGTACAAGCACCACTCATACTTTTTCTATCAATTTGACATCCTGCATAGTCAGCATCTGAGTAGCCAATTAGTTCAAAATGATTACAAATTGGATAGAAGAAACCCAAATTAATAGTACCACTTAAATATTTAAGAATTCTTTTAACAACTTGTAAGTGGGATTCTTTTGGTTTTGCTTGAAACCGAGCACAAAGACATACACTATACATTATGTCAGGTCTAGATGCAGTTAAATATAATAAGCAGCCAATCATACCTCGGTATTTGGTTAAGTCTACATCTATACCTTTTTCATCAGAAGTAAACTTTATTGATGTACTCATTGGTGTAGCCTTTGAAGTTGATCCTTCAAAACCAAATCTTTTGAGTAACTTTTTTGTGTACTTGGTTTGATGGATATAGATTCCTTCCTTTGTTTGTTTGATTTGGAGTCCCAAAAAGCATAGTTGTCCCATTAAGCTACATATCAAACTCCTTATGCATACACTTTGAAAACCATTCACATAGAAAATCATTAGTAGCACCAAATATTATATCATCTACATATATTTGCACAATAATAATATCCTTATTTGCATGCTTAATAAATAATGTAGAATAAATTTTACCACTAGAAAAACCATTTGATAGAAGGTACTTACTCAACCCCTCGTACCAAGCCCTTGGAGCTTGTTTGAGACCATAGAGAGCTTTCTTTAGCTTATAGACATGATTTGAATACTTCTCATGTTCGAATTCGGGAGGTTTCTTTACATATACCTCTTCATTGATATATCTGTTGAGGAAGGAGCTTTTCACGTCCATTTGATAAAGCTTAAATTTCTTGTAACAAGCAAATGATAGCAAGATTCGGATAGACTCTAGCCTTGCAACTGGGGCATAAGTTTCTTCGTAGTCGATCCCTTCTTGTTGATTGTGTCCTTGAGCTATTAACCTTGCTTTGTTGCGAGTGATAGTTCCATGCTCATCAAGCTTATTCTTAAACACCCATTTTGTTCCAATAATGGAGAAACCTTTAGGAGGAGGCATAAGTTCCCATACTTGGCATCGCTCAAATTGTTGAAGTTCCTCTTGCATTGCCATTAGCCAATTTTCATCAAGGATAGCTTCCTTAGCATTCATTGGCTCAACTTTTGACAAAAATGCAGAGAATGCACAATGATTTTGTAAGCCTCTTCGCGTGGTGATTCTTTTGTTGATATCTCCAATAATGTTTTCAGGCAGATGATTCTTTAGATATCTTGTAGTCTTTGGCATTTGGACATCATGTAGTATCTCTTCTTGTTGGTGGAAATCTTGCTCAAGCTCTTGTGTTGTTTCTTGTTTCATTTCATGCGAATTGTCTAATTCAGCTTGCTGAATTTCTTCATTCGGTCTGCTGAATGTACCTTTTTGGTTTACTGGATTCGCTGAAATCTCTAAGTTACCTGCATCCTCATCTCTTTCTTTTGGAAGATCATTGTTAGTCTCACTGAATGTAACATGAACAGATTCTTCAACACTTAACTTGTTAACATTAAATACACAATATGCCTTACTATTTTGTGAATAACCAATAAAGATACCTTCATAGGATTAAGCATCAAATTTTCCCAAGTTATCACTAGTATTAAGAATAAAACATTTAGATCCAAAAACTTTGAAATAACTTATGTTGGGAATCTTATTATTTAAGAGCTCATAAGGAGTTTTCAAAATGATTGGACGAATAAGAACTCTATTCAAAACATAACAAGATGTGTTTACAGCTTCGGCCCAAAACTTCTTAGGAAGTTTACTTTCTTGTAACAAAGTTCTAGCTGTTTCTTGTAATGTTCTATTCTTTCTCTCCACTACTCCATTTTGTTGAGGAGTTCTCGGAGCTGAAAATTTATGGCTAATTCCTTTTTGATCACAAAATGTTACGAAGTCCTTTTGAAATTTAGTACCATGATCACTTCTAATTCTAATGAGTTTGAAACCATATCTGGTTTCAAGATTTCTTATCAATTTTTCAAACTCTTTAAATGCTTCATCTTTTGTTCTTAAAAACAATACCTATGTATATCTAGAAAAATCATCAACTATCACAAATGTATAAAATTTACCATTGATACTAGCATGTCTTTCTGGTTCAAACAAATCAAGATGAAGTAATTGTAAGGGAAAAGAAGTTGATACCATGTTTTTTGCGGTAAATGATGTTCTTACTTGTTTTCCAAGTTGACACGGAATGCAAACTCCCTTCTTTTCATACTTTATTTTAGGCAATCCTTTGACGAGGTTCTTTGAGGATAGTTTCTTGATTAAATCCATATGAACATGTCTCATCCTTTTATGCCATAGATTGGCTTCATCTTGTATGGCGGCAAGACACAGTTCTTCCTCTTATTGCTCAAAATCAAGAGTATATATATTTCTTTCCCTTTGTGCAACTAGAGTAGTACTGTTAGTACCATGAGAAATTGTGCATTTTCTTTTTCAAAAGTTACTTGATGACCATTATCCATTAATTGACTAACACTTATAAGATTAAATTCAAGTCCACTAACAAGATGTACATTATCAATATTGACCTTACTGTTACCAATTTTACCTTTTTCGATAATTTTGCAAGTTCGATTATCTCCAAATGTAACCGTTCTATTTTTCTTCTTGATTTTTAGCTCCACAAACTTTGATTTGTTGCCAGTCATGTGACGAGAGCATCCACTATTAAGAATCCATTTTTGAGATGGAACCCTTGCCTTGAGGCATACCTGTCAAGAAAAGATAATTCATCCTTTTGGTACCCACATCTTTTTAGGTCTTTTAATGTTAGTTGCAAGTAAATCACCCTTTTTAACCCATACCTTTTTAATCTTATTTTTCTTAAAACAATTTATGTCCAAGTGACCTTTAATACCACAATTTCTACATGTTGTGAAAGGAGAGCAATAGTTTAATTTAAAACATGATTTTGATTTTAGCACGTTCACATTTTTCTTTTTATGCATAGGGTTGTAACCGATTCCTTGTCTTTCAAAACTAGGTCTTTGTTTACCCAAAATGACATTTTAAGTTTTCTTCTCCTTGAACGAACTTAGCAAGAGATGATTTTATTAAATCTATTTCCTTTTGAAGTCCATTAGTAGGAATGATTTTACAAAGAGATTCATTACTAAATGCATCAATACATGTACATCTCTCATTTTAAGTTCATTAGTCAATTTTTGTACTTCATTATTCAAATAGTTTACTCTATGAAAAAGTATTTTGTTGTACTTATCAAGGTAATCATTTTTTGCAATCAAAATCTTTTCTTCTTTACAAGATGATTCTTTTTCGATTTCTTTCTTTTCATCTATCAAACAATCAACTTCACTCATTAATGAATTAACTAATCCTTTTAAACATGCATTCTTTTCTTTCAATTTTTCATTTTCTTGTTTTAAAGAATTAAACTCATAAATAGATACCTCGTTTAATTCACCTTCTATTCCCATGAAGCAGACTCGAGCTAGTTCGTCCTTGGCATCAACCTCAACTTCGGATTCTCTTCATCACTCCAAGTGACAAGTGCTTTGTTTCTCTTATTGTCCTTGAAGCCAGTTTTTCCTTTGTTCTTTAGTTGAAAGCAGTCCTTTTTGAAGTGACCAGGACGTCCACATTCGAAGCATGTCTCTTCGGTTTGCTTTCCCTTGAACTTGTTTGAGTTGAACGTATTCCTCCTCTTATTCTTTCTTTGAAGTAGTCCTTTGAGTTTTCTTGACATCATAGCTACTTCTTCATCTGAGTCATCATCAAGTTCCTCTTCATTTTCTGCATTAAGAGCTAAAACTTTTCTTCGAGGGGTTTCCTCCTCATCATCATATCTCTTTAATTGATGTTCATATTCCTCAAGTTCACCGAAAAGAGTTAGAGTATCCATAGTAAAAATAGTAGCAGAATCTTGAAGAGTAGTAATTTTAGAAAGCAAATTTTTTGAGCATAGCCCGAAGTAACTTATGGTTAATCTCACTTTGTGGGATGGATTTATCAAGTAGCTTCAGAGAGTTTAGTAGAACGAGCAACCTTGCTTGAGCTATCTTTATGGTTTTGTCCTTCTCAAGCTTGAACATTTCATAGTCGTGCATGAGCATGCTTAGTTTGACTTCTCGTACCTTTGATGTACCTTCATGGCTTACTATTAGAGTGTCCCACATTTCCTTAACACTAGTAGAAAAAGTAAATAGACAACGTTTAAAAAGCATTGTAATAGGTCCCCCAAAAATGTCATGGCTAGCAGTGTCATCTATTAGACACAAATAGACAACGTTTAAAAAATGTTATCTTTTGACACATTAGACAACGTTTTTTCAAAAAAACATTGTCTATTTGTCAAATAGACAACGCTTTTTAAACATAAATAGACAACGTTTAAAAAACGTTGTCTTTTGACATATTAAACGTTTTTTTTAAAAAAAACGTCTATTTGTTAAATAGACAACATTTTTAAACATAAATAGACAACGTTTAAAAAAGTTATCTTATGACACATTAGACAACGCTTTTTCAAAGAAACATTGCTAATTAGACACATTAGACTACACTTTTTTTAAAAAACGTTGTCTATTTGACATATTAGACAATATTTTTTTTAAAAGCGTTGTCTATTGTATACATTAGACTATTTTTTTTATAAAAAGCGTTGTCAATTTGACACATTAGACAACGTTTTTTTCTAAAAAACATTGTCTATTTGACACAATTCACAACATTTAAAGCCAAAATATAAGCATTCTATGTTTCAAAATATCATACATTCTAATAATACCATACGTTTACAGTTTCAAATTCACTTGTCAATATAATTATTACTACGTACATTGAATTGCGAATTTGACTACATCCACAAAATATACCAAACTATCCATAAAATTAAGATATTGGCCTCTTCTTGTGCTAGCTCTACTGTAGTCAGCTTCTCTCTCAGCATTTCATTCTCCTCTGCTATCCTCCTGGTTGAAGCAAGCTTGTTGCTATATATCTCTCCCGTGCTCTGAATTTTAGTCTTTCAGCCTTCACCTACAAGTTCAAAAACACACTCACTACCTGAGATGCTTTGCTCTTGCCATAAATTATGGACACCTGTCAAAAACACTCACTACCCTATAAATTAAGTGGACACCTGTCAAAGTTATCTATTGTGTTTTTCATCAAAATAATTATCTATACCTGGTAGCCAACAATTTAACTTTATGATTATATACTCAGAATTTGAATAGAAGTTCAGACTCTTGTAAGCATGAATTTGGAAGTGATTCAAAATTTGACATTTATACTCTTATCATGTCTATTGGACACTTGATGCAGCACAAACTCAAAAATATTCCAGTCAATCATGACTTGCGCCCAATTATATTTAGTTCTGCACTTCTGATAACAGCCAGACAATATACAAGTTCATGCTGCACAATGTAGGAAAAGATCAAGTTTTGTAGGAAAGAAAAAACATAAATTTGGCATTCTCACAACAAGGAAATAGTGGCAAGATCCTGCCAGCGTGGAGATGATAATGATTGGATCATACACTGCAAGTTGGCCTCGACCATCCATAGTTAGGCTCAAGCTCGGAATTAAACTACTATTTGCGTCAGAACTGTCCAACATAAAGAGGAGAAAACGAATTAGATCTGAGGTCTCAAGTTAAAAGAACTAAGTGCCACAATATGAAAGTTCACCTCATATCATAACAATACTCAAAAGGGATCCTTGGATCAGGTGGACGCCGCTTATCTTTTGCTTGTGCATTGAACTGAAGATGAACAAAATTGTGAGTTTAAAACTGATGCTACTTAGGAAAAATGTAGATTGATATTTACCATTTTGAGAACTTACACTCTCTGAAAGCCTTGTGTAGGATGGCCCAACCAAATACGTGAAGGAGGTCCCAGAATCAAAAAGTGCTGTGAAGTCCGAGTCAATGAGAGTAGTACCAGCGCAAATTTCACTTACCGTAATATTGTAGGTTGGACTGCAACACAGTTCATGTTATGTGATACAAATTTAGATTGGTAAATTAAAAGTCAACTAAATTAACAGATATTTTTATCAAAGTGAAAATTTACCACTTTACTGCAGTTTGTCCACATTAAACGGGGTCTCTTCCTGGTCAGGGCTACCTTTATCTCCAAAACTAATTCTTCCAGTTCCGTCATGCCCAAAACACACACAGAAATAATTTGCTGTATAACCTTCCCTGGACAAAATGCTAGGAACTGATATCTTTTCCAAACCTAACCCAAGCAAACCATCAAGAGCTGCAACATCTAGAAATGAACCGGTTTGCACCTGTCCGCAGCTGCATATTTAAAATTGTAAACAACTCTCAAATTCTCAATCAAGATGTGAAGGAGAGAAACACAATAAACAAAATTGGGTTGCATTCAGTTAGGGTACTCAATTAGGATTTGACATAACGATAGCCCAAATATGATGGCTAACTCTGCAGAGACATATGAGCTACGTTTTACAACACTTTGGAACAGTCCAGAGGCTGTGACATAAACTAATACCTCCAGTGAACATACTGACGCTGCAAAGGCCAAAGTACTAAATATAAATAAAATTTGTCTACTCACCCAAACGTGATGTACGTCTCAACTGTTTCTTATTCTCTATCTTCAGTTTTCAAATGCAGAACATCCTCCACCAAAATCCCAGAAGTAGAAGTTTCAGATGAGACATAAGAAACTGAGTAAGGGCAATGGCTTAATGTTCCAGGGCAACTATCCTGCTGTGTGCACAGATTGTTGTTGCAGGTGACTCATGTTTTGCTTGTTGATGACCTTTTCGGATTGTATATGCTAAGCTCAAAATTCTGACACAATAAGCCAGATTAGTTATATATTCAGAGCAAGAGTTGCAATAAGCCTATAAGATAGAATTATATAAACAAAAAATAATGCATAATGCTGCCTGGATATCACTGAGTACATCACTTATTATCTAAGCTAATATGCAGGACTCGGTCTTTCCCAGCATCTCCATTCTCCTACTAGTGGTACATCTAATAAATTTCATATTGTAATTGTTATTTCTGAAGGAGCTCATGCTTAAGTCATCCAGCATTGTCAGAAAGTAAGAGGAATCTGATGTGTTAAAAAATAGTCCACATACTTTATCTAAGTAGTGAAAAAAGTAAATGCAGTATCCGCAGGAAGAACACATGATAGCAATTTGTCCAATTAAATAGATAGAATTATTGATGATAAAAGACACGCTTTCAACTAAATAGAAAGAATTACCGACACACATAGAAGTGACAAATGACAAACTTCAGTCTCTCAATTCAGTCTTTCATTAGGATATTCTTTGAACAATTCTAGGTGTGCCTAGGATTAATCAACGATAAGTTCCTATCCTGAGTTCCTGATGTGTCCTTTCCTCCTATAGCAACACAAAGCAACCTGCCTAGATAGATAGGACTAAATCGTAATATATGTATATATATACATCATCATCTTAGCCCATAGACTGCATAAATTAACGGGTTTAGGGACATCATAGAAAATGTAGTAAAATAAATAGTCAAGAAGTAAATCAAGGACATTGTTTAAGCAAAGTTCAATGAGCTGGTTGTGTTGATGATAGTTGTAGTTGCATACAGGGACAATGGGGTCAAAACTCATAACATAACCCTGCTCGTCAATAATTTCCTAGAGATCACACATCAGCTTCATGTTGAAAGCGGCATCATAAGAGTTGATATTTGAATAGAATTATTACGTTAAGATAACAGTGTGGCACACTGCTAGTTGGCAAAGAAAGACATTACAGCCATCTCACAGCCTAGAATGCTAATCATATATATGCATATTAGTCATTTGCATACTTTTTTTGGTGGAGTCAATAACTTTCTATTAACCCGAAGAAGGGTAAGATGGAGGTAGAGGTGCTTGCAGTGTCGTGCGTAGGGTAGGAACATGCCAACATATAAGTAGGCTGTAGTTCTTCGTGTAGGTAAAAGGTTCATACAAAGCAATAGGCTCAAGCCTAAATCTAGCAGCAATTTCAAACATCTATTCTTGTTCTCCTGAAAATAAATACCGGATAACATACATTTCCTTTTTATTGAAAAAGCAAAGATGAGATCAACTATCGCTAAATTCCGCACAATTAAAACACCAATGTTGAAATGAATATAATTTTGTCTCTATCACACACTTAAGAAGAAAAAATTAGATGAAAATATTAAATCATGTACAACACATGCCTATATAATGAGGGCTAAATAAAGATGTTTTATTCATAATCCATATTGTGAAGAATTACAGAATGTCAGATTATCAATGCTATTCAGATTTGATGTACTTATCAATGAAATTCACAAACTTCATAAGGTTTAATTTGAATTTCAACTACTTTCATGGAACTTGTCGAGTTTCATGTGGAACTAGGAAGTATATATATAGTTTCCACAAAACTCTTTTCCCTTTCCCTTATTAATTATAATAGTCTCCAGAGAACTAATGAAGGGTTCAAAAGCATAGACATGTCTATAGTAAGAGAGACCAACAACAAAGTAGGAGCATGCTCATAAACTATTTTCAGCTAGTGCAAAAACGAGAAAATGGGAATTCCTTTTTCAGGCAAGAACTAACTACAACGTGGGGAATCCTGTCAAGTTATTTAGCATTATTCACCTACCAAGATATCATTTACCAGCAATAAGTTGTTTCACGACAAATATATGGATTACCATTGACCAGTAAAGCAAGAAAACACTTCATTATTCCTATTGCAATAATATAATACGAATATATAGAACATTATACAACACCATTTGTTGTTAACTTTGAAAATATTGATCTACTAGCAAAATTTAATAATAGAAGTACTGACTTCAATTTTCAAGGTATGTTCGAGGGCTTTCCTAGGGTTTTCAATGGGGTTTAGGGTCCGATCTTCTAGGGTTTTAGGCGGAGATTGAGATTTGATATTTGGAACAATTTCGCGAGACCTTAAGACCGTCATTTTCCCCCACAATTTCTAGCGTTTGAAATGTAAGGTTTCCAAAACTAGCGAAAATTTTGAAGGCAGTATATATCGATATACAAGGAGAAGAAAATACTTGCACTGTATACAACAATCGAGACTCAAGATCTGAAATGAAAATAAACAAGATCTGAGATGAAAATAAGCTAGATAGACAGAATCGTGATGGTCGGCAAATCTGAGATTAAAATAAACCAAATCTGAGATGAAGCTCAGCGAATCGGACCTTATTTCCCTTTTCGAACCAATCTGAGATGAAGGCTTGCAATGAGAGTAATTTGCTTGAAGAGAGAATCAGAAAGAGAGAGAGAGAGAGAAGAGTAGCGCTCCGTGTTTTTTTAATAGATAACGTTTTCTTAAGAAAACGTTATAATTTTAACACCAAAAATTGTCCCTCCTCAATCCACAATGTTTTTATATATCAAACTACAACGTTTTCTTAAAAATGTTGTGTAAAATAAAACCACAACGTTTTTATAAAAAAACGTTGTCTATTAAGTGTCATCTTTTTACTGTTTTGTAGTAGTGATATAACAAAAATACTAGATTTAAAAAAATGACTTGTGCAAGAAAAACGTAGCCTGTCATGAAGAACCTGGTCAAATTTCCTTTAACATGGTCTTCAACGGAACAGGAACATAGTGCAACATGAAGACGATCTTTTGTCTTTCTTTCCTGTAAGAATCATGGAAATTTGGAGACCCCAACTGAAAGCTTGATTGAAGAGCAGCCATATTTGGAATTCTAACACAAACGGGAACCAGGATAATACAACTATGGGCATGAATATTACTAGTGACATCATGCATTTATATGCCCTCGCCAACTCCATTACTGAATTCCAAAATCCTATACCCTTCAAAGCGGGCCTCAATGCTTGACCGATCTGTGGATAACCAGAAGCAGACCTTAACTCAGGTACTTAATGACAATTAAAGATCCTATATTCATCAAATGGAAAACAATTATATATTCTTAAACAAAGATAAACTATTTAAAATATAATGTATAAAATCAACAAGGAAATAAGAATGCAATACATGATAAGCGACCAACCTTGAACAAACCCATCCTCTGCCCCAGAAATCAAAATAGATTGATCTTCAGAGTATAGTAAACAAGTAACAACCACATATTTGAACATTTATAAAATATAGGCCTAAATGGAATCAAGAAAAAGAATAAGTACATATTCAATTTAACTAATTCTGAAAGAAATTGAAGGCAGAGCAAAAATGAACTCATTAATCCAATGAGAAAATCAAATATAAAAACATTTGGGGAGAAAGGGCCTTGCAACCACTCACCATTCAGAGATACAGTAGGCTTCATCAACCACAGCAACCTAATAACATCATAAAATAAATCTGGTGGGTAAGAACTAGGGTTCATGAGAAAACTTACCAATCTGCAGTCATGAGAAAGAACTAGGGCTCATGAGAAAGAAATCACAGCATCTTTGTCTTTAAACTTCGGCGACTCGAAACTTTTAGCATGTTTCTGGCTCGACGATCTCCGCCACACCAAGACGATTGATTGGGGAAAAGGAAGCAAGTGACTCTTAAAAATTATATTATAGAACTTGGAAACTCACTCCTGTTCTCATTTGATTCAGTCCACCATTGGCATGAACTAAAAGATAACCATTAGCCGCTAATCTCGTCCCTAGAAAAATTAAAAAGAACCTAAGTAAAGCAAAATAGATTTCTAGAGCGAGAACGCGAGAGAGAGCGAGAACGCGAGAGCGAGAGAGAGCGAGAACGCGAGAGCGAGCGAGAGGCAGTAGTCGCGCGATTGAATCCCAGATCGACCAGTTATTTTTGTAGAAATTGAATCCTAGATCGACCAGAGAGAGCGAGAGCGAGAGCGAGAACCGGAGTAATTTGCTTGAAGAAATGGATATGAGCCCTAATGAACCAGCCAGTAATTAGCATGAAGAGAAGAGAAAATCAGAGTCGAGAGGTAGCAGCGCGCATCAGCCCTCCGTGTTTTTTTTAAAAGACAACGTTTTCTTTAAAAAGCGTTATCACTTTAAAACAAAAAATTAATGTGTTCATTGCCCTTGAATCATAGGAGGGCATGTACGTTTCAGTTGAATCTATTTTTAGCAAGGTCTTTGGAGTACCGTTATTTTTTCTTAGAATAACTGGTCCATTCTTCACGATCCACCATTCCCAAGAATCACTTTGAAGAAAGATCTTCATTAGGAATTTCCAAAAGGAGGTCTATTAGTTGATTGACCTTCTTGATTGTTATTCCCGAATTGTGCCATGTTAGAATCTTTCCCTACAAGTCACTTTTAAGACCAAGATAAGTAGAGCCAAGCTTTAATACCGAATGAAATTCAGATAAGGCACACTTAGAAGGGGGTTGAATAAGTGTAGGAACAAACTATGACCAATTTTTAAACTTAAGTAATAACTACTGAATTCAGCTTACTATTTTAACAAATACAGCTTGCTAAATAAATACGGCCTACTGAATTAAATCTTTAACCTTGCTATTTAATGTAAACAACTAGCTGTAATTATAGCTTTGTAAAAACACTTAGTGTTAACAATTTATCTTAAGATAATGAAAATACTTAATGTTTTATTTATCAAAACAATTAAATATCTTTTTTTTGTGAGCAAATATGATAAAGAAATAAATAATATGAACACCAAGATTTTTTACGTGGTTCAGCTATTACCCTCTATAATAATAACCTAGTCCACGTCCAATACCAACTAGTATTGGAGACTCAATTTATTTCTTTAAATTGACTCCTTTTACAAAACAGTTCAAAAACTTGAATTACAAAAATTCACTTGAGCACTTTTGCTCCTTGTGCACCAATGCACTCCTTAAGCACCTATGCTTCCTTGAACCTGTTTGTAAACAATTCTTAATCCACCCGGATTAAATTCCTTTAGACAACACTTAGTCTAAATTAAAAAGAATTACAATTATAGAGGTCTAATGATCAAAGAAAATAATCAATTTAACAATGCAAGGCTCAACTAATGTATGCAATGATAAAGGAGTAAAAAGATATCACCAGTTAAAGCTCACGAAAATTAGCCGGAAGATATTCTGAAAATTTATATGCCCAGTAGCTTGTATAATTGCACCGAGAATGATATAATAACTTTTCAAGTATAATAGTGCAAGATTATGTCGTGTGTTGTTACTCTATACTGATATCTCAATTAATTTTTATAGCCTTAGGATATTACCGTTGTACTCCAAACTCAATCAGTTCCGTTGTAAACAAAATATATTTTCGTTAAAACCAATTCAGATGGATAGAGATATAATCAGTAAAACTACTCCATGTATTTCTCAAGTCAGTTTTATTATTTGTTTTGATTTCTCCAATATCAAGTCTCCTATATCAATCATGACTTTTAAAGTTGCCGCCACAAGTTATACTTTTTTATAAGATATAACAATTCTGAAATATATGCAAAGGAGAGATAACACTGCTTTTGAAATAAACAAACTTAGGAGTGTTAGTTTCGTAAATATTAGCAAGTGTATCCCAAAACAACTTCCCAAGATAATTATGATAAATAGAGTTTCAAGACATAAGCATTTAAACCATTAATTTATACTAATCATTATCCTGTTGTTACAAAACACTTTCCAAGATATCATTATAACTCTAAATCACATTAAATCACTTCACACGTGTAGTATTCAAATTAATTTAGGATTCTTTCAAATATCTTAGCACATATATATCTGAATCCACATTATTTTGCTAACCAACATATTTTGCAAGACACGGATCATTAGCATGCATAAAATAAAATGCTAATCATATAAAATGCACATAAAAATGTCTTAGAGCTTTGTATTGAAAAATTAAATATTTGTAATGACCTTACATAAAATCTTAGGACACAAAGTCTTCAAAAGTTTTGATCTAATCATCAATGATCCTTTTATCAATTTCCTGAAATTTCACAGTAAATGATTTAGTACCAAAAGATCAAATCATCATCAAAACATTAAGGTTAGAATATGAACAAGTTAACAATATCCAGAACGAAGATCGATCTTTGAGAAGAATTATGCACCTTGCAACTGGTCGAACAGGTCATCAATGCGAGGTAACGGATACCTATTCTTGATGGTGACATGGTTCAATTCCCGATAGTCAATACAAAGTCGCATACTCCCGTCTTTCTTCTTTACGAATAAAAAAGGAGCACCCCAAGAAGATGTACTAGGATGAATGAAACCAATGTCTAACAACTCCTGTAGTTGGACCTTTAACTCCTTAAGTTCAATAGGAGCCATTCGATACGGGGTTTAGAAATGGGTTTTGTACTGGGTTCAAGGTCAATAAAGAATTCAACTTCACGTTTTGGGGGTTAGGCCCGGAAGTTCTTCGGGAAATACATCAGAAAATTAATTAACAACAGAAATATCATTCAAATATGATGTATTCTGGTTTAAAGCAGTGACATGGGCTAAGAAAGCTTGACATCCGTTTTTTAATAAACGAATAGTTTTTTGACTTGAAATGACATTGATTGATTTTAGTGATTTGGTTATTTGAATTCGCACAACAGGTTGGTTAGGAATATGAAAACTAACAACCTTACGAAAATAATCAATTTTCGCATGATAAGTGGTTAACCAGTCGATTCCTAAAATCACATCAAATGCAAGTATTTTCAAAGAGATAAGATCAACAGGTAATGTGAGAGTACCAATTTGAATCAAACAAAATTTGTAAACTGTGGATGTAACTAAGGTTTCTCCTAACGGAGTTTCAACTGATAAGTCAAAGTCTAATTTCTCAGGGGTCAAGATCAAACGTTGAGCACAAGTAGGTGAAATAAAAGAATGGATAGAACCAGTATCTAATAAGGTATAGACTTCGTAAGAGTTTTTGATTAGCTTACCCGTGATAACCTCATTCAGGTTTCTTGCTTGTTGGGTAATCACGACAAACGCTCTCCATGGAACCATCGACTTTGACTTGTCTGGGACAGCCTTTGGAGTCACCATCCTCGCTTGAGTTGACTTTGCTATAAAGCACATTCCCCCCCCCCCTCAACTGCTTTGTCGCACTCTTGATCCATGATTTGAATCATTACTCTTCGATCCATATCGAATTGGGGTTGACCGCTATGCACAGGGTAATTCCAAACTTGACGTTGAATTCTCCCAATTGCTGTCCAAAAAGTGAAATCCATATCATCTATTTTGGCCTTCTTGGATCGGATGTCTCTTTCTAAAATATCAACGCGTCGTGCGGCTTTTACCCATGCATCCTCCATTCTCATTCGTTTAGTTGTTTCTTCTTTCATCAGAACTTTGACAATAGCATTCTCAGATTCCAGCTCTAATATCATATGCTATGCCAGAGAGAGCTTCTGTTCAAGCTTCGCATATCGGGTAGCAAAATCTTGAATTGCTGCATCCCTTTGTTCCACGACTGTCTGTCGTTCTTCACCCTGCTCTTCTAACTCACGAATACGATTCTGCAGTTCTACATTTCGATCATAAAATTCTCCTAATAAATCTCACATACGAAAGAGTAAATAAAATAAACTTGCTCAAATAATTAATTATGAATAAGGTTCAACATCCCTTCATAATTGAATTGAGTAGTTTAGATTGACATGCCTTGATTCTCCAAAACTAGGGTTTTCCCTATTCAATCTAGAAGAAGAGATATCATATATGACCATCTCTCACCTTTAAATAGCCTTTTCTTACAACTAAAACTCGTAGCCCTTATCAAATCATATCTTTACGTCCAAATCATACCCGAATTAGGAAAACTCTTTAGCAGCCGCGCCTACCCGCCCCGGCGGGGGTTTTATGCTATGAAAATTTGCCCCGACGGGTGTTTATACTATCTGGCCAGCTCTAAATCCGCCCCGGCGGGTTTTTGTACTATGGAAAACCGCCCGGCGGGTATTACCCTGGCGCCTGCGACATCCTTTGGTAAAATGAGCATAACTTTTGATCCAAGAATAGTTACGGGGCCTACTACAAGTCAAATCGAATTTGTCGACGAGATATACAACTTTTATTCTTTGAGCATTGACAGATTCTGATTGGATCAAGGTTGAAATCGGCTCCAAGTGACTGCTATGTAAATTTCAACTTCCAAATTCTGTGGTTTCAACTTTCGCTTGGTAAAAAGGTCATAACTTTTTCATATGAACTCCGATTGGGACGATTCAAGATGTTACAGAAAGATAAGGAATAGCTCTACAATAAAATCCAAGTCCCAAGCCATTATGTTTGATCTCATTTAAGAATGTCCAACAGCTAGGTGTTTTCTCCATTATGTATGTGATCACATTTATGTGTGGAAGTTTGTTAAACACAATGGGTTCTTCGTCTATCTTCTCTCTCCCATCCCACCATGACTCCATTGTTGTACTAGATCTCATGTCATAAAGAGCTTTGCCGACGACATGACTACCAATTGGGCACGATTTTGTAAAACTGACTGGATCCTTGATCTTTGGTGGAGAAGGCACTTGGGGAACTAATAGAATTGGTTCGTCTTCTTTGGAATTCACAGTTAGATCTTTGCCGACATCATTTTCCTTATCCCCACTTGTCTCCTATCTTTTGATATCTTGTGGCTCATCCAGTTGTAGATTTGGTTCAAGCTCTCCATCAGTTTCAAAATTCATGTCATAAAGCCAAATGTTTGGAGGATGGTTGGTAAAGGCTTTGGTCATTTGATGCAACGATTGAGAATTTTATATATTAGTTGTGAATATTTATTGAATTAAATAAATATTTTATTGAATTAATTTGTTGAGCTAATAAATAAATTGAGTGATTGTTGTGGACAATTAAATTAAGTGCTATATGTTTAATTAAATTGATATGTTAGCAATGGTGTAGCATAATTTTAATTTAATTGAGAATAATTCAATTAGATTTAATGTTATATGCTAAGTGATAATAATTTGTTACATGAATTATGTTTAATAAAGAAAATTCAATTGTGTGACAATTTGGTATTATGTGAATGTTAGTTTATTTAATTGAATTAGAATGAGGTAATTTAATTAAATAAGTGTAATATTTAATCTATGGATTTAAAGAGTTATTAAAAGACTAGAAAAGGGTTTTAAAGTGTTTTACCAAACAAGGCCCTTGTACTTGTTTAATCTTATTTCTTCCAAACAAGGCTTTAAGCTCAAGAAGTTAGTTTTTAAAAATAATGTGGTTTTGCCAAACATGACCTTGGGCTTTTCAAATTTTGTAACATATGTTATTAATACGAATTAATATGGTTATAAGTATTATACTTATTATTTATAAGTTACATATATATTATATATATATATATATATATGTATATGATTATATATGTCAGTTAGAAAACAAAAGTACGTTAGTCTTTTCTAAAAGCTTAAGTCTAAACTAAGAAGAAGAGAAAGGGTTAGGGAGAGAATTCTCAGAGAAGAAGAAGAAGAAGAGGGGAAAACTTTGAAGAACGCAAAGCAAGTCCATTATCATCATCTCTATATCTCTATTTTTGCAATCAAAGACTAGCAAGGGTATGATACAAACCCTAAATTCAATTAAGATATTTTATTTGGGATTTTTTTTTGTAAAATTAGGTTTTCATGTGTATAAGATTATGTGTTTATATCATGTTCATATGTTTTCATATATATAATTATATGCCATGAAAAGAATTTCGAAACTCAAAAGTCTTAAAAACAAGTTCTCAAGCATGTTCTTCTATATGTTCATAGTTTTGGAATTCTAAGTAAAAATCTCTTTGTAAAACTTTATGATTTTGTTATGTGGATGGAAGATGTATGTATATATACATGTATATATGTTTATATGAGAGTTTAATAATGGTTTAAGAATTTCAATTCACAAGTATATGATGAACACCATGAAATTCATGTTCATAGTGATAGATTATGTAGTTTCGTTGAAAATTGTTCTTAAATCCTTGATGTGAGCATGACATATGTGTAATATGTGACATAACATGATTATATATGAATTATATGGTTGTATTAGCAATTCAAACCATGGATTTTTGATAAACAATAGGAATCGTGTTCATAGTATTTTTCTTTGAGTCAATTTCTAAAAAATTGCTTTTGAAACTATCAAAATTGATGTTGATTATGAGTTATTGTTACAATTGATTAAGTGTTATGTTAGTATGTTAAGAATAGAAGTGATTACAATTGGAATCACTTGAGTTGGATGAAAAACGAATTCGTAGTAGCAATTTTCATCAAGAACGCTTTAAATTGTGTTTTTCTTTGAATTCCATAAAATCTTGGTTGTGATTATGTGGTTATATGAATTTTTTATGTTGTGAGCATATTAATAAGCTTAAAATATTGTTTGTCACAAGTTTCATGTTTGTCATGTTGGGAAAATTCGAATTCGGTGTGACGGAGTATGCCAAATTAGCTTATTTCTCCACCAATTCGCAAACCATGTAGTGCAGCAGGGGGAGGACCCACCCCAGCGGGTGATGTTGCTGTTCGGGAATGTTGAGTTTTGCTTGTTGAGTTTTTATGCCCCGTTTGTTTAGCTAACTTGTTTCTATGACTTGGAAAGTGGAATATATAATAAGTTAACATGTTTTTGATGTGTTTAAGTTTGATTGAAGTATTATGTGAATATGTTACATGTGTGTGTGTGTGTTACTTTCCTAAGGTACACAACACGGTTCATTGAGTTATAAGCTTATGAATGTATGCCGTGAGTATAGACTCACGTACTTGACTAGTTAGCAGCTAATGTGGTAAATTACATTGAGAATTGGACTTGGATATGAAGTTCGATGGTTTAAATGTTGTATTTGGATACTAATAGATGGTTTGAATATAATATAAATGTGTAGGGTGTTTGTGAAGTGATTGTAATTGTGTTTCAAGTGTAGCTTGCGCTTAAGGCAAGTCTTCTAAACCCTAAACTCGTTAACGTTAAGCAAGTTTCCTATCTCTAAACTTATCATTGTGCAAGTTTTCTAATGAATCAAGTTTCCATTTCGAACTCATTGATTACTTTGTTCGAGCTTTGTTGTATTCTATTATTCCTAATGCTCATATATTGAAGTATTATTGGGATATTGTAATCTTGACTTAGCTGTTCAAGCAAGATTTACATATTCTTTCAATTGCTTTGAGTTACTTCTAAAACATGCCTATCTATTATAAAGTTTATTGTCATATCTTGTAATTGGTTCATGATTTTTATATCATTGAACTATTAAAGTGTTGTGAGTCGATTCAACTACTCCTAGTTGATGATAGTTGAACTCCAAAGTTTCCTTATCTATCCAAACCAAACTTTCTTTGGTGCGGACTTGAATTCAATTACTGAGAAAGAACAACCCTATTTATTAGGGGATATTTATGTGAAAGCGTTAAGATGGTTATGCACAATTCATGGTACAAAGGGTTGATCCCCCTGAGTACGAGTTAAAGGTCCATAGTCTTATTGACTGTTAAAGGTTTAAATAGAAATATTTATAACCTAGGACAATAGTTCAAGGTCTTATGACTCTCAGATGATTCTATATTCAAATTCTATGTATTGATGAACGAATTATAATTCAATTCTTTATATTGATGAAAGTAAAGTTATTCAAACTCTTTTGAAACGATTCACTTATGTCATATCACTGTTGTATTTTCAAGTGAGCTTTTGTTTGCTCACTCTTGCATGTTTTACCACCACTTGCAGTTGAAACCAAGAATGTTGACATACCGTCAACGAGTAAAGGAAAAGAAAAGATGAATAAGTGAAGGCTTGTTATGTCAAGTTTCTATTGTAATAAGACTTGGTTGATTATGTTTTATATTTCCGCATTTGTTTGATTGATGTTAAGGTTTAGTTAACCCTGGGATTTTTATTTGGACAAGTTGTAATCCTTTATCAAGGAAGATTTTATTTAAGTATTATGAAGGTTATAAATTACTTTGCAATTCTTTATTATTGGGTAGATGTATTAGAAAGTGAACACCAAATCATGTGAAAACGAAGTACCCGGATTTGGGGGTGTCACATTTGCTCTATCTAATTCTCAAGATTTCGAATTGACCTCTCTTGATTCATCCTCCTCTCCTCATTCGACACTATGAACTTGGACAACAATTCCCACAGTCTTGAATTATCTATTTCCGTTTCAGAATCCATGTATTGAGGACCATTGGTTGAGGTAGTGATGAGTTGCTCCATTTAGTTCTGAAAATTTTTGCTTGATATTTCCTGAGCCATTAACATCTCTTCCCGGTCTGCTATGATCTTACACATGAATTCCTCCAGATTTGACTTTTCTTCCTATGGCAATGGAGGTGGACATGAGAATTTCGGTGTGTATGTTGGATTTGGAGCGTAGTATTGGTCTTCATAATTGTAGCTCCGTGAAGAATCCGGGTGATACCCCCAATCTTGGTGAGAGTTAGGATAAGCATAATTGTTGAGGTAATCACCACTATATTGTACCGGTCCAAAACTGACGGTGCACGATAATTACAAATTACTGCTATCCTTCGAACACGTTGGGCTGCAAGAACATCCAACCTCTTCGAAAGTGTCTCAAGTTGTGCTGACAATGCAGAAAGTGCATTAAGTCCATCAATCCCTGTTTCCCTTGGTTGAGTCATGTTCGTGTATGGCTATTGATAAGCAAAGTCAACCATGGTACCTGAAAAGAGAGAAATATAGGAAGAGAAAAAAATGTTTCAATTAAGACTAATTTGATTGAAATTAATATTGGCAAATAATTATTAAAATAATTCCCCTGCAACGGCGCTAAAAACTTGTTGGGTAAAATTTAGTTACGCACAACACGCAAGTATATGTGATAAACAAGTAATAAAGTGAAAGTAGAGTAAAAAATAGTTCCCACGAGGAATTATTTAGTAAAAATTACCAAATACTAACTCTTAACAAAACTAATTTTATTTAAACAAGTCATTTAAATTTTGAATTAAACTATTTAATTACACTAATACTAATTACCACTAGTTAAAATAAGATTATGGAGAATTAAGATCACAACTTCACTTATTACTTCACTTATTGCTTCACTTAAATTAATACACTTATCAATTATTCTCATTATTCTGAATTGTTAATCAAGAACACATAAGTAAATATGACCATCTCTTAAGGCATGATACTCAAACCAACTTAAATCCACTTATGATAGAATTAAGAAGAACACCCTAATTAACTAATCCACTATATCTCTATGTGAATTATAATTAAGAGGATTTCAAGCACAAGTTCTTATCAGATTACATGTGGTGTAAAGGTATATCTCTATCCTAAACACAAATCATGAATTCCAACGCCATGCAGAAAACACAATCACATGCTATTATGATCAGATCTAAATCTATAATCCGTCTCTCAATTTCATATAGATTATCATAGTAATTATTAGCTATATAATTAAACAATTAAGTCCAAATCACAATAAACAATTCCCACGATATATCATAATAATTAATAGAGAATCATATTAAATAAGCTACGCAATAAGATCCATTATAATCTTAAACAAAAGATTTAGTTCATTATTATTGAATTAAAACCAAGAATTCACAATTGAATAAACATTAAAAGATAGAAATAAGAGTAGAGAAGAGAATAGAATCCGTTGACGGCAAATCTCATGCTCCCTCTTGCTCCTACTCTTGATCTTCAATGGTCTCCAAGTTGCTTCAATCTCCAATCCAATCCAAACTAGGGTTTGTAACTAATCTAATCTAATAGAATATAACTCTAATGGAATGGAATAGAATCCCCTAATCCTTGTGTATTCTTCTCCTTTTATAGTCGTCTTATGATCCTTCTTCAAATCAACTATCCTTTTTCGTGTCAACTTCTAAAAATCAGCATTATTTTCCCGACAGGCCTGCCCCGGCGGGCTTTTTGTACTAGAGACCCCCGCCCCGGCGGAGGTATAATAACTGAAATTACGAAAATGCCATTAAGCTCCATTTTTCATATTTTGACCCTCCGAAGCCGTTTTCTACAACACAAACACAAAAACAAGTAAAAGAACACTAAAAATACTTACAGTTAACAAAGAATTAAGCCTTAACGGTGTCCAATTCATAGGTATAAAACCCACTCATCATTGATCAATCCCCATCAAGTCAAAGTCCAGCTCTACATCAAAGTTGTAGTCACTGCTAGGACTTGGCAATTCATCAACAAGACTAAACAAAACCAAATTTGGAGTCCTGAAAACAAAATGCTTTCACTTAATATATGAAACCGTTTAATCATACAAAGTATCAATGAAAGCATGACAAAAGTAAATACTATTAATATGAAACAAAAGTAAGTAGTAAATAATATCTGCACTTTAGGGCTGATGGATTTTTTGCTCTTTTACCCTTTACGACTGATGCAAGGAGTGCTGCTCTAGTTGTCCAGGGTCAGGTCCTTATTGACAGCTGTGATAAGGGGGTTGTGGTTATCCACCACCTCTTTGATGATGACCAGAACTGAATTCACATCATGGTCAACGTCTTTCTTTAGAACATTCTGATAAGTAGGTTTTATACCTATTTATTGGCTATCAACTTGCTAGGATTATGACTTAATCTCAAGTACTTTAGTGTCTTTTGATGTGTTTTATCTTTATTTTATAGGTTTTATTAAGGAAACTCAATTGGCAAAGGAATGGCATAAAATGGCATGGTTAGCATGGAAATGGCTGGAAGGCAAGGTGGAGACCTTTTGGTGGTCTGAAGATGGACTTGGCATGAGGAGACGACTTATGGCTTGTGCAAATGGCCTAAGATCAGTTTGAAGTGAAGGCATGTGAAGGCAGAGGAATGAAGAAAGAAGCAGCAAGGAAGCAGCAAGGAAGCAGCAAGGATCAGCATTGCACCAGCAAAACACTGCAAAAAAAGATAGCCGCACGGCCGTGCCGGAATGAAGGCAAAACCTGGCGCGCCTGCGCCAGGAGGAATTTAGTTTGAATTTTTGAAGATCAGCGCGCCCGCGCCCCAAATGAACTACGGGGCCGCGCGGCCGCGCCAATCAACTGCTAAAAATTATTTGACTTTTCATTTAAGCATTGGCTGTAGCGTGTTTTCCTTATATGGGTGTATTTGCAAGTTACGAAGGATATTCACTATTGATTCTACAGTTTTAATTTCTATTCTAGGGTTTAGAGAGCTAGAGAGGGTTTGGATCTACTCTTCACTCTTGTGGTTTCTCTCTTCTAGTTCTTAGTAGATTTCCATTATTAGGGTATTATTTTGGATTTTATTGTGATTCTGAACTGAGCTTGAAGGCTTATTCTGGAAGGAGGAATATCAGATTTGCACTATCCTTATCTCTATATTCTCTTCTCTTTCATTATTTGATTTCAATGTTTAGATCAAATACCATAATGGTTATTGGTTCCACTACAAGAAACAGGCCTATCAACAACCAATAGTATCTGCGACCGCCATATTCCGTCGCTAATAATAGCATTAGCGACCGTTATTAGCGACCCCTGCCCAAACTAGTCGCTAATTGTTAGTAGCGACCACCGTGCGGTCGCTATCAGGTCGCCAAGTTGAGTTTGTTGCCTTAAATTTTGGCGCCTGGGTTGGCGGGGGAAATTAATTCACATCTGCGATCGCATACGGTCGCAGATAATGGTCGCATACCGGTTTGACTTCCTTAGCAGCTCGACTTTCAGTTAACTAAAAATTAGCGACCGCATGCGGTCGTAGATAGTTGTCGCAGAACTGTTTGACTTCCTCAACAGCTCAACCGTCAGTCAATTAAAATTCAGTGATCGCATCCGGTCGCAGACGACGGTCGCTGATGCTTTTAAATAGATTAGCTTGCTGCAGAAGACGCGAACAGAAACAGAAGAGGGAGGGAGGAGAGGAAGAAGAAGAAGACGCTGCCGTCCGCCTTCGCCTACGCCTCCTGCCGTACGTCAGCCGCCGTCGCCGTCCGTCGCCGGCGGCAACCCCATCCAGCAGGTATCATTTCTCTCTCTTTTCTTTACTTTAATTAGTTAATTTATATATATATATATATTGATTTGAAATTAAATATATATATATATATATATATATATATATCTTGCATATTATGTGTTTATATGTGTTTGATTTGCCTATTTAGTTTGAATATGAGTTAGATTTATATATATGTGATATTTAGTTTCAATTTGACTTTAATTTGTGCAATTTGAGTGCATGCGTGTTCATAATATGATATTTTGAGTGCATGAGTTCATAATAATATGATATTGAGGCTTATGTTAGTTTAAATATTAATTTACATTAAATTAAATATAATAACATATAAATAGAATAAAATAACAGAAAATAATACAATCTAAGTTTAATACAAAATAAATTAAATATAATAACATATATTACTTAATTAGTTAAATATAATAACATATAAATATAATAAAATAACAGAAAATAATATAATCTAAGTTTAATACAAAATAAATTAAATTAACTCTAATAACATATATTACTTAATTAATAACATATATTACTTAGTTAATATTTACTAAAATCAACTAAGTAGCATTTACATATATTACATATATTACATTACTTAGGTAATATACCCAATACGTACTAATATTACATTCAGTAGTCAATATTACTTATTATATATCAAATACGTACTAGTATTACGTTACTTTATTAATATTACTTATTATATACCCAATACGTACTAGTATTAATACGTACTAGTATTACTTTACTTAGTTAATATTACTTACTATATACCCAATTATACGTACTAGTATTACTTTACTTAGTTAATATTACTTCAATTGGCTACTTTTCTTGCCAATTCCTCCTATTCCGCTGGTTTAATGAGTTTACTCCTTTTCTTATCCTATCCTTGTAACCCAACACCCCCAAAACAATGCTACTATTATATAATTTGGGTCACATAAAGCTCACATACACATAGTATGCATGTGTGTATGTGAGCATTATGTAACCCAAAATTATGTGAAAGTAGCATTGATTATATCATGTAACACGTAACACAAAGATCCCATACTTATATGTGCATATTTTCAAATACCTCATCCATGCTTATTAGTGAATCTTTTATCTGTACTTCATTGAATACTTGCCTCGGTCCGTGTTTCGTCATCTATCTTGTATGCAGGATTTGACATAGCAGTTGCAGCTAATACTCCAACAAGTTCCTCAACAGCCAAAAAAATAGGGTTGTGTAGTTCTTGTTTGTGTCCCATACTTGAATAATAAATTTAATTGAATTACTTTAGACACTCCTCACTGTTCCATCATAACAGATGACAACATCACTAAGTAGTGCCATTAAGGTGTTGAACATAGCAGTATCACCTATTTTTTGTGCAAACTACCCATCTGAGTAATTTGGAGTGGTTAAAAACTGTTTATTTCATGGACTGGACCTATATCAGGCTGTGACATAAATCATCGCTTGATATGGGTCCAATACATGGAATAAACAGCTTCTAACCACTCCGAATTCCTCAGATGGGTAGTTCTCACAGAAAAATAGGTGATACGTTCTGTTCAACAGCTTAATGGCCCTCTTTCGGGATGTTGTCATCTGTTATGATAGAACAATGAGGAATGTCCGCAGTAATTCAATTAACTTTATTATTCGAGTATGGGACACAAACAAGAACTACACAACCCTATTTTTTTGGCTGCCGAGGAACTAGTTGGAGTATTAGCTGCAACTGCTATATCGAATCCTGCATACAAGGTAGATGACGAAACACGGATCGAGGCAAGTATTCAATGAAGTATAGATAAAAGATTCACATATAAGCATGGATATTTGAAAAGATTCACATATAAGTATGGGATCTTTGTGTTACGTTATATATAATTTCACTCTAAAAATTTATATACACATCTTAATGATATTATATTTTGTGAATAAACAGATTGCGACTTCTGATCATTCACTATATAACCAATTCAAGAGAACTGAAACGATAAATTTCCCCCCCTATACTCCATGAAAAGTGTAAAAGCTGGTTTGTCCCACCTCTCCATGAAATCGGGAAACATCCTCGATTTTAAAGCCCTAGGTCTTTTAGTTGTTACTCCTTTTTTTGCAAAATCAAATGCCATAGAGTGAAGGGTTGTCAACTAAGATATTTTTTACTCATAGTCTTATCTGACTCAAGGTTTGCATGTAATATGAGATACCCTTGAGAGTTGCATGAAATTCAACAGTCCCCAATAAGTGTTTCAATTAATTCAACTGTACTTCCTTTCGAATTCCTGAACAAAGTGGTTAATTCCTGTTGCATGGAATTCAACAGTTCCCACTTTATTTTGGGAATTCGAGAGGAAGTACAGTATGGTGAAATACTTATTGGAAATTAATTATTAAATTTCCTACAGCTCTTCCTTTGTCTCTCATACCTTGAGTCAGATAAGACTACAAGTAAAAAATGTCGAATTTGACAACCCTTCACTCTATGGCAGTTGATCTTGCAAAAAAAGAAGTAAAGATGAAATTAAGGCCTAGGACTATAAACCGAGGATGTTCCCGATTTTATGGAGAGGTGGACCATGACTAGCTTACACTTCTCAAGGAGTACTGGGGACAAACTTTATCGACGACGACGACTATCAAGATCGTAATCTACTTCTTACACTTGGCGTGGATATCAATGATGATGTTAAGGTAATTTTGTCATGAATTTAGATTTATGCATTCATGTTTAGTTACTAATTATGGTTCTTCTATTGTATCTTTTCTTCAGGAAGTTGTTTCTCTTTGCAGGAGGTCTATAAATATGACTGGTAAGCGTTTCTAATCGTAATCTACTTCTTTCACTTGAGTCGTTTGATGTCAAAGACAAACGTCCATAATTATAGTTTTAGATTCAATATATAGTTTTATATAAATTTTAGTCGCTCGAGCGATTTGTTTATTGTGTTGGTTAATTTAATTAGTTTTGGTGATTTATATATACTACTGTGTGTTGATGAGATATAAAACAGGTACAAACAGGTGTAAATTTTTTGGGAAATCCAGAAAAAAGGCATTTTTTCCTGTTAATCAGCGACCGCATCTGGTCGCTGATACGTATCAGCGACCGTGTATGACTTGGCAATATCAGCGACCGATGGTGGTTGCTAATGGTGGTCGCAGACATGTGGCACATGTCAACAATGGGCGTGGCTTAGCTTAGCGACGAAATCGGTCGCTATATGTCGGTCGCTGACATCCCGGTCGCCAAAAGTGGTCGCCGACGTACAGTTAGCGACCAGATAATGTGCGACCACTATCTGCAACCGGGATCGGTCGCAGATGGCCATCTGCGACCAGTAACGGTCGCAGATGTGCGGTCGCTAATAGACATTTTTCTTGTAGTGTTCAGAGATGAACTAACCACCATTATGGGTTTCTAATGAAGCTTATTGTTTAATTCAGATCTATATGCCTCTTGTGATGTGTGATTGATTATGTATAGATTGCCTAGTATGGTTGTGTTATTTGATTAGATGCTCGATCACCATCTACATTAATAGTTTGTATGGAATTGAAAGAGGTAGTATAAACTCAGATTTGGCCATGCTACGTATATGTTCATGAAATTTGCATGTGATGAATTTTGTGATTCGTAATCCGGATAGACATATACCGGCTTACCTTATGTATTCAATTGAGAGCTTAAACTTAAATTTATATTGCTTGTAAGTCATATAGACATATAGTGATTTAGGTAATATTGATGTTCATATGAATTCTATCTCTTTTATGGATTTTATGTGATATGGACTTGGTATATTGAAAGATAGCCATTTCTCACCTTCGTGCTCTCGACTAGCTATCCGAAATAATGAATTAAGCTTAACAAGAGGTGTATAATCTGGATGATGCAATAAGTGAAGTTAGGATCCCATATTGGTGGTTAGTTCATATAGTACAACAATGTGTCGGATGATGCGGTGAAGCTTCGGCTATTTCCATTCACCTTAAGGGATAAAGCGAAGAGTTGGTTGCATTCACTACCATCAGGTTCAATTACTACGTGGGAGGACTTAGCACAGAAGTTTCTAGCCAAATTCTTTCCCATGGCTAAGACTGCTTAGATGAGGAGTGCTCTATCTCAGTTTGCACAACAATAAGGAGAATCTCTGTATGAGGCATGGGAATGATATAAAGAGATGCTAAGGAAATGTCCTCATCACAGAATGCCAGACTGGATAGTGATCAGGTCGTTCTATAATGGGTTGGGATGGCAATCATGGTCGATCATTGATGACGCAGGAGGAGCTTTATAGGCCAAGAGCTATGGGACAGCTTATGATTTAATAGAGACCATGTTGGCAAATGAATATCAAAATCCGACATCTAGAATGCCGCAACCAAAAGTGGCCGGGGTATTGGATGTAGACGCCATCACAGCACTATTAGCACAAATGGCAGTGATGTCGAAGAAAATTGACTTTATTGCTAAAAACAAAGTTCAACAAGTTGCTTTCGTCTGTGAGTTGTATGTAGGATCACACCTGACAGAACAATGTGCCATCACTACAGAGTCGGTTCAATTCGTTAGCAACTATCAAAAGCCACTGAATCAATTTCAGAACTTCTACCATCTAAACAACAGAAACCATCCAAATTTCAGCTGGAGTAATAACCAAAGTGCTCAACAATCTCAATACCAACTTCATCAACAACAACCATACCAACAACCACAATCTCAACCGCAACAATCACATCAACAGTTTGCACTTAAACCATCCTAACCTCCAGGATTTCATCAACAACAACATCAATGCAATCCAGCTCCTCCTCCACAATCAGAGGAGAAAACTGAACTAGAAGAACTCAAGTTGATGATTAAGAGTCAAGCGGTGTCTATCAAAACATTGGAGACTCAAATAGGCTAGATGGCTAATATGTTGACCAACAGACCGCAAGGGACTCTACCAAGTAATACTGAAGCAAATTCAGGGAGAAGGGACGGGAAGGAGGAGTGTCAAGCCATTACATTGAGGTATGGGAAGCAAACTGCATATCTGGAGACTGGCGCGGCCGCGCCCCAGGAAGAAGGAAACCTGGCGCGGGCGCGCCCATATGCAAAAAATTTTGAGGAAGCTTTGAATGATGGAAAGGATGGGGAACATGTAGTGGAGTGAGAGAAGCATGAAAAAGATGAGAAAACTAATGCTACACCACAAGTGGTCTACCCTCCTGCACCATACCCTTAGAGGATTCAGAAACAGAAATTAGACAAATAGTTCGCGAAGTTTTTGGAGGTGTTTAAGAAACTGCAGATTAACATTCCTTTCGCAGAAGCTTTGGAACAAATGCCAAGCTATGTAAAGTTTATGAAAGGCATACTATCAAGGAAGAAGAAGTTAGAGGACTATGAAATAGTTTCTTTGACAGAGGAATGCAATGCAGTATTGCAACGAAAACTACCTCCAAAGCTCAAAGATCCAAGCAGCTTTACGATACCTTGCTCCATTGGAAAATTATCTTTCAATAAGTGCTTATGTGACTTGGGAGCAAGTATAAATTTGATGCCTCTATCGGTATTCACACAGTTGGGATTTTTGGCTCGTAAGCCGATAAACATATCATTGTAGCTTGCCGATAGGTCCATCACATACCCGAGGGGTATCGTAGAAGATGTCTTGGTGAAAGTGGACAAGTTTATCTTCCCTGCCGACTTTATCGTTCTGGATTTTGAAGAGGACAAGAACAAACCGATCATTCTTGGGAGACCTTTTCTAGCTACTGGGCGAACACTCATAGACGTATCGAAGGGAGAACTGACAATGAGAGTTCAGGACCAAGAGGTTACATTTAATGTCTTCAAAGCTATAAAGTTTCCTACTAACGAAGAAGAAGAATGTTTTCGGGTTGATGTTGTCGACAGGGTACTGCATGAAGAGGTTGAAAAATTGATGAGCATGGATCTATTAGAGAGTGCTCTACTGGGAGACTATAACATGGAGATCACATATGTTGTGGAGTATGTACAAATCTTGAACACAATGCCACATATGAGAAAATTCAAAATTCCCATTGAACCACTTGGACATTCAGGGGAGATATCGGAGCGACTCAAGCCTTCTCTTGAGATGCCTCCCACTCTTGACCTTAAACCTCTGCCTGATCATCTGAGATATGCATTTTTGGGGGAATCTTCCACGTTAAAGATTATTATTGCTTCTGCCCTATCATCTAGCCAGGAAAGCAAGCTGCTGCGAGTGCTACGAGAATTCAAATCGGCTATTGGTTGGACCATAGCTGACATAAATGGGATCACCCCCTCATACTGTATGCACAAGATACTCCTGGAGGATGATAGTAAGCCGACGGTATAGCAACAGCGGAGATTGAATCCTATTATGAAAAAGGTCGTCCAAAAAGAGATCCTAAAGTGGTTAGATGCCGGAATCATTTATCCAATTTCTGACAACTAATGTGTGACAAACAAGATTTTTGTAATTTATTTTGAATATTTATTGAATTAAATAAATATTTTTCGATGATTTAATTATTGAGTTAAATAATTAATTGATGAATTTGTGGTAGAGTAATTTAATTATATGTGTCACATTAGTTAAATTAATGTGGTGAATTTTTTATATTCAAAGTATGTATTTAATTGAGCTTATTTGATTAATATAATAATTAATAAGCATAATGTTATTCTAATTAATTTAATAATTAATTAGAGATTTATGATTAGACATAATTAATAAATAAGAATTTTAATTATGTGACTATGTGATTTAATGTAGATTTATGCTATTTTATTTAATTAATTTAAATAGCATTATTTGATTTAATTGGGTGTGACATTAATTAACTATATAATAGTAAGTTAATTAAATTAAATGGAAAGGAGGAATAAGGGACAAACAAACTAAGCCCTAGTGGGGGTTGGAGCCAGTTACCTATTATGGGATTAACTGACGACCCATAACCCACGACTTCTAATTACGCGTATAATATATTAATTTACATATACATATCAGTTCATATAATTAATTTGTAAGACACTAAGTTCCAGAGAGAAAAAGAGAGAAATTGAGAGAAAAGACTCGAGAATTAGTTAGAGAAGAGATTGAAGAATTTAGTTGCATCATCATCACTAACTAGCAAGGGTAATTCTTTCTCCTACGTTTTTAAATTCAAGTTCTTACAGTTTCCATTAACGTATTCTTAAAAAGTTCTCTGTGAATGACTAATTTGATGATTAATGCATGATATGATTTTATATGTATTATTATATGATCATAACATGTTTTATACCATGTATGTATGATTTAATGTGATAAATTTCATACAATTATACTTGATTTGATTTTTACAAAAGTCACAGAGTAGAAAAGTTGTATATATGGCCATACAGCCCTTATGTACAATTTTTATACTATGAATCGATGATTTAACTTTGAATTAGCACTTACATATGATTGTACACGTTTATACGAACAAAACGGAAGTTAAACGAACGGATTCGGTGTTATAACGAATCCGTAAAGTTAAATTTCGTGATTTTCCTTCAAAACATGATAAAGTATGAAAAACAGTGAATTTGATTGCTATAACTTGTGTAATTAAGTGATTTAGAATGCTAAGATCATGCTAGAAATATTGTATAGTGTTTCTATGAAGTCCATACTTCATGGGTAGTAATTAAATTGTTGTGGTAGCATTTACTCTGGGCCTGGTTCTCTGTTATTCGTGAACTGCAGATTCTAAAAATGGCGTTTGGAGCTGCAGCGCCAACTTTAAGCCTAAGATTGGGGCTGCAGCGCCAGTGGAGCTGCAGCGCCAAGATTGGGGCCGCAGCGCCAGTGGAGCTGCAGCGCCAAGATTGGGGCTGCAGCGCCAGTGGAGCTGCAGCGCCATTTTTAGTTCAAATGGTGGAGCTGCAGCGCCACTTGGCAATTTTGCCCAAAAATGAGATTTTAATTGTTCAAGTCCAGGAAATGTAATTGTAACCTAATGTAATAAACATGAAGACATGATTAAACATATAATAAGAGGTTAATAACTTATATTACTTGAGTAATTAATAAGTTAATTACATGACTTGATTCGTTAATTGTATAGTCCAATAACGTGCTCAAGACCGATGTGTGTGATTCGATACGTATATCGAGTTATTGATTAATGTGTATTGTGAACGTATTGATATGTAGGATTTAATAAAGAACGTGAATTATAATTGTAGCTTGTGCAAGAGGCAAGTTTCCTATCCTTAAACTTGTTTAATATTTTGCAAGTTTCCTAAACTCAAATCTTACTTTTACATTGAGCAAGTTTTTATCCTTGTTTATTCAAGTTGAGATTTTCATATGAGATATTACTATTTTTTTTAAGCATGATTCAGCTATACAATACTTATTCGATTGTATACTCTCGAGATTTACCATTCAAGTTGAATATCGATGATATTGTTGAACTTATAGGACTAGTGAACCCTTATTTATTCGACTAGTCCATAGTTGATGTACGTTCTAAATTCTAGAATACTTATTGAGCTTATCCAAACCAAACTTCCTTTGGTGCGGACTCTGATGTCAAAACTGAGATGAACAACCCTTTAATAGGGGATTATTTACGCTTTAGCGTTGAGATATGGTGCACAGTATGGTACTAAGGGCTGATCCCCCTAAGTACGAGAAGTAGAGTCCATAGTCTTATGACTGTTAAAGTTTTAAAGCATAAACACTTTACAACCTAGGACATAGTTCAAAGTCTTATGACCCTCAGATGTTCTTTTGATTCCTATTATTTATCCTCGAGTCAGAAGTTGAGTTTCTTTATTCAGATGTCTTTGATTTACTCGCATGTTATTATATTGTTGTCATATTATTATACTTGTGGGCAATCGTGCTCACTCTTGCGTAATAATAACATTGCAGTTAAGAACGAAAGGTCCGACGAGCCTTCTACTAGCAAAGGCAAAGGCAAAGTCAACAAGTGATGAAGACTTGTTGTTTATTTTAATTGTTATGTTTCAGACTTATGTTAAAGTTGTGTAAGACTTATTTAATTATTTATATTTCCGCATTTGAGATTTAAGGTTAAGTACGACCTGGGATTGATGTATTTATTTTTAGATGTTGTAACCCATAAGGGAGGATTTAATTCTATTTATTGCATGGTTTGCATTTACTATGGGTAGATAGATAGATGATATTCGTACAGTGAACACCAAGTCCCGTGGAATTGAAGTACCCGGATTTGGGGGTGTCACATAATGGGTGAGCCCGGTACATTACATTCTGAAGAAGGGAGGTATGACAGTAGCGTCTAATGAGAATAATGAACTTATACCTACCAGGACAGTCACAGAGTGGAGGGTTTGCATGGACTATCGCAGATTGAAGAAAGCTACAAGAAAGGACCATTTCCCTCTCCCGTTCATTGACCAAATGTTAGATAGGTTAGCGGGACATGACTACTACTGCCTCTTGGATGGTTATTCAGGGTATAACCAGATTGTTATAGCTCCAGAAGACCTGGAGAAGACTACCTTCACTTGCCCATATTGTACTTTTGCATTTAGGAGGATATCTTTCGGATTATGCAACGCTCCAGCCATATTCCAGATATGTATGATGGCAATATTCTCTGATATGGTCGAGCAAAATGTAAAAGTTTTCATGGATGATTTCTCAGTCTTTAGAGACTCTTTCGACATATGCTTGGAGAATCTGGTTCTGGTGTTAAAGAGGTGTTGAGACCAATTTAGTGCTAAATTGGGAAAAGTGCCATTTTATGATATAGGAAGGCATTATCTTGGGACACAAAGTTTCAGGGAAAGGCTTAGAGGTGGACAGGGCAATGCTGGAGACTATTGAGAGCTTACCTCCACCAACTTCTGTGAAAGGGGTTTGTAGCTTCCTTGGGCATGCGGGATTCTATCACCGTTTCATAAAGAACTTCTCAAAGATCACTAAGCCACTATACAGTTTGCTTAAGAAAGATGTCTCGTTCAGATTCGACGAGGAATGCCTAGCCGCCTTTGAGCACTTGAAAATGAGATTGACTACGGCGCCCATTATTACAGCACCTGACTGGTCTCTTCCATTTGAACTGATGTGTGATGCAAGTGACTTCGCTGTGGGAGTCGTCTTGGGGCAACGCAGGGACAAGAATTTTCATGTTATTTACTACAGACGCCCAACTGAACTACACTACCATAGAGAAGGAGCTCCTAGCGGTGGTATATGCATTTGATAAATTTTGATCTTATCTGATTGGCACAAGAGTTGTCGTATACGCCGATCATGTTGCAATCTGATACCTGATTAGTAAGAAAGATGCTAAGCCCCGTCTCATTCACTGGATACTTCTTCTACAAGAATTTAATTTGGAAATCAAAGACAGAAAGGGGACCGAAAACCAAGTGGCTGACCACTTATCTAGATTGGAGAACCCGGGAAAGGACACGAATGATAAAGTGATGATTAATGAGTCCTTCCCGGACGAATAGTTATTTGTGGTGCAAGGCAAAATGCCATGGTTTGCGAACTTTGCGAACTTTTTAGTGAGCAATATTATCCCTTCTGATTTGACTAGACCTCAAAAGAAGAAGATTTTACATGATGTTAGATGGTATATTTGGGATGAGCCTTACCTTTTAAGCAGTGCGCTGATAGGATGATCAGACGGTGCATCCCAGAAAGTGAGACGGACAGCATACTTCAGGATTTCCATTTATCAATCTATGGTGGAAACTACGAGGGCGAGAGGACAGCTGCCAAGGTACTTCAGGCAGGCTTTTATTGGCCGACTTTGTTTAAAGATGCTTACAACTTCGTGCAAAAATGTGACCGGTGTCAGCGAGTTAGTAATATATCCAAACAGAATGAGATGCCTTTGAATATGATCCTAGAGGTTGAGATATTTGACGTTTGGGGGATAGACTTCATGGGGCCTTTTGTTTTGTCATGTGGAAATTTGTATATCTTGCTGGCAGTGGATTACGTGTCCAAGTGGGTAGAAGTAGTAGCCTTGCCGACTAATGATGCTAGAGTGGTCTTGCAATTTTTTCAAAAGAATATATTCACAAGATTTGGGACTCCTCGAGCTATCATAAGTGATGAAGGCACCCATTTCTGCAATCGACAGTATACTGCACTATTGGCCAAGTATGGGGTAAATCACCATGTCGTCATGGCATACCACCCCCAAACGAACGGCCAAGCTGAGGTGTCCAATCGTGAGGTGAAAAGGATCTTAGAAAAAATTATAAATCCCACGAGGAAGGATTGGTCCTTAAGCTTGATGATGCAGTTTAGGCATACAGGACTGCGTGCAAGATACCATTGGGTATGTCGCCGTATCAGCTAGTGTATGGGAAGGCCTGTCACTTGCCCATGGAACTTGAACAGAAGGCCTACTGGGCCATAAAAAAGCTGAACTTTGACTTGAACGCTATAGGGGAGAAGCGCTTTCTCCAATTAAATGAATTAGATGAATTCAGACTGCAGGCGTACGAAAACTCAAAACTGTATAAGGAAAAAGTGAAAAGGTGGCACGATCGCAAGATCATGGAAAGGAAATTTGAGCCGGGGCAAGCGGGTTGTTGTATAACTCTCGTCTTCGACTCTTTCCTGGAAAGCTCAAATCGCAATGGTCGTGCCTGTTCACGATGAAAATCGTGTTTCCACATGGAGCAGTTGAGATTTTTGATCAATACCCAGACAAATTGTTTAAAGTGAATGGACAGAGGTTGAAGCACTATTATGGGGGAGAAATCGATCGAGAGAAGGTTGCCTCGATCCTTTCCAATACTTGACCATTTCAGACAGAGTCGAGCTAATTAACTTTAAACAAGCGCTCGATGGGAGGCACCCCATCATCTCTTTTCTCACTTTCATATAATTCTTGTTACATTTCTCTATTATTTCCACCCTTTTTAATTCTAAGAATCATGAAAATTTTGAACAAATTTGGATTAGGAGCTTATTGCATATATTTTTGGAGATGGGAGCTCATTGCATATATTTTTGGAGTTGTGATCATATTGCATATACATATATAGCATTTTTGAAGATTCACGTATATATGATTCGCACATATAGCTTTTTTGAGAATACAAACATACATACATATTACACAGTCCAATTCTGATGTTGGAATCATTTACTTCTCAGTTTTCAATGCTATTTGTGCAGGAAATAATTGGCTTGCTGAGTTGCTGCTTATTTTTCCTCATTGCTGCAGAAGAATTTTTTTTTTTGGCTGGGCTCAGGGTAGGGCGGCCTCGCCAGCCTCAAGGCAAAAAGCTGGGCAGCCGCGCCAATCTACAAAGGTCCAGAGAGTTGTCTGGGTAACCGCGCGACAACGCTTCACTCAAGACTAAACTCGGTGCGCCCGCGCCTGACCCCACAAATCTGTCGGTTTGGAAAATTTTAAAACAAACCCACACCTCTCATCTTTTATATCTATTGACCGAACTCCTCACTTCCCCACATTACAATACACAAGATTTCACTTCCCTATTCTACCCAAACTCTACCTCTTTCACAAACCTAGTCCAATTCAACTCCTACATCATACCCACGAACCCTAGCCTCCACTACTCACTCCATCTTCTTTATAAATCCTATCCATCACTTAGCCACTACCACCACATCATTCTGTTACACTTCAAGCTTCAAACTAGGGTTTTGCTATACAATTTCAGAGAAACTCTTGGGGGTTCAATTTTTATCAATTAGGGATTGCAAGAGAAATCCAAATTGGTGGTTTTTAGATTAGGGTTTGCAAAAAGGAATTAGGGTTTATGCAATCAGATTGAAGAGGCCAAGTTTGGGGGTGTTATTCAACAATCATCATCTAGGGCTTTTAAGAGAAATATTTGACAGAGATCATGGGTCCAAAGAGAGCATGTTCTGCCACGCCTGACTCACCTTCTCAGAGCAGCCAAGCCGAAGATACTGTGGACTTGACTAAGTTCATCAGCCTTGCAGTACAGACTGAATACTATAGGATTGATGCAAAGACTTTTATGAAGGAGAGGGGATTGAAGCCGGCTAAGGGAGATGGTGAGATGCTTGAGATGATCCGAGAGAGATCCTGGTTTGGAGTCATTGGAACGCATATGCCTGTCTCGATGGCAATAATTCGTGAATTCTATGCAAACGCTAAGGAGACACAAAGCAGCTTCTCATTCGTCAGGGGCTTGCAAGTTGATTACCGCCCACTGGCGATCCGTGAGGTCTTCAAATTTCCTTCACTCCCGGTTGGCCGAGTAAATTGGGTTAAGGGAGAGTGTTTCGAGATAGATTTGGACAGGGTGATCACCAACTTGTGCGTGCCTGGAACTCAATGGAATTATAATCAGGGCACTGATACATGACTAACTTCCCTGCCTCAGCGCTGAATAGATATGCTAAGGCGTGGAACCTGTTTATCTACGCCAATCTAATGTCGTCCACTCATTAGCATGACATCTCGACCGAGAGGGTAATTATTCTGTGGGGAATCATTACCTAGAAATATATAGATATTGGGCACCTTCTCCATTAGAATATGCTGGGCTTCATGCAAGGTAGTACCACCGGTAGTATCCCGCATGCATCAGTTATCACGCATCTATGTGCGCAAGCGGGTCTTGACTGGGATGACGAGCAGGGCTATATGCCGAGCCAGGACGTCAATCACACCACCATTAAGAGGTTTGAAGATTGGGCTGGTGGCAAGGCACACCCACGAGGAAAAAGATTTATCTTGCCGATTCCTCCACCAGTGCCCCCCCACAACCAGCACAACCAGCAGAGGCAGCTGCTCCTCCTCCAGCCAGTGAAGTGAATCAGGATCGCAGGATGAGGCGATTGGAAAGGAGGATGGACTGTTGCATGGAAACTTTGCAGCATTTGTCGATGAGCTATCTCATTCCTTGGCTGAGGCCTTTGCCCAATAGGGATCGATGGTTGAGTGGCCCGTCTTCGGTTCTGCCATACCTTACCCGCCACCAGATTCACCGCCCGAGGAGGGTGGCCATGCCGAGCCATAGGGGAGTTTTCCTTACCCTTTATCTCTAATAAGGACATTGTAGTTTTTAAGTTTGGGGGTATTGGGTCATAGTTAATAGTAGTGCATATAGCTAGTTGCATATAGTTTAATTGCATGTTAGTATTTATTAGTTAAATTTTGCATAATTTTTTTTTTCTGTTTTGTTCATTTAGAATGTGTTTAGTTGCATTGCATAGCATAATCCCATGTTTTAGCCTGTTGAATTCCAATCTGGCCAATGATGATATTGAAATGTTATAGATTTTTGAACTCGGTTGATAACTTAAGCTTAGTTATAAGGTTATACATGATGTAATATATGCATGTTGCTTTGATGTTACCGGATAGCACGGCATTGTTATTATTTGCTTGTTGGTTAGATTAGCTCATACTTGTCTTCTGAGGGGAAAATTTTGTTTTTAATGATCGAATTTTGTAGAAAAATGAATAATGACTTTAATGACACAGAAATGCAAGTTTGGGGGAAAACATTGGGTATGCATGCTAAAAAGAAAAAAAGAAAAAAGAAAATAAAATAAATTGAGAAAAAGAAAAAAAATAGAATAAACACCTTGGCTAGCTAAGTCTTGTGGCCTTTGATACTCGAGCAAGTACGCCCTAGAGGATTGTCTCTACACCCAGCGCCCTAAGGCCTTATGGTTTGGGAGTCGTTGGTCGAAAGCTTGTTAAATGGGTATCACTAAAAAGCCTAAGAGGGCTTAGCATTGCACAGTCGGGTGTAACCACGGGAAAGTGCGAATATCACCCCCGTGTGTGAATAAAAGCATAATAAACCTTTTGTTGAACCTTAGCTTGTATTGATGTGTTGGATTGGATGTTGTTTCATATATGTGCAAAATTCTTGACTTAAAACCTCAGTTTTCTTCCTTAGAAGTATAGCATGTGGAATCTTCGCCTCTATCAAGCTTATTTGTGATATAACACACACACACACACACACTACGTCTTAGCCACAAGTTATGATTTTCAGATTGTATGCCCTTATGACTTTAGCTTGGGTGTTGCTTTGTTCATAGTTCTTGTTATTTCTCTGAGGCATATCTTATTGGAATTCATAACATGGCAGAAATTTTGGGATTCATTTTCATGTTAGTATAGTTGCATAGCATGTAGTTTGCATTTGTGTTTGTTGCTTGAGGGAAAACAATAGTTCAAGTTTGGGGGTATTTGATAAGTAGGTTTTATACCTACTTATTGGCTATCAACTTGCTAGGATTATGACCTAATCTCAAGTATTTTAGTGTCTTTTGATGTGTTTTATCTTTATTTTATAGGTTTTATTAAGGAAACTCAATTGGCAAAGGAATGGCATGGAAATGGCTGGAAGGCAAGGTGGAGAGCTTTTGGTGGTCTGAAGATGGACTTGGCATGAGGAGACGGCTTATGGCTTGTGCAAGTGGCCTAAGATCAGTATGAAGTGAAGGCATGCGAAGGCAAAGGAATGAAGAAAGAAGCAACAAGGAAGCAGCAAGGACCAGCATTTCACCAATAAACCCTGCAGAAAAAGCTAGCCGCGTGGCCTCACCAGAATGTAGGCAAAACCTGGCACGCCCGCGCCAGGAGGAATTTAGTTCGGATTTCTAAAGATCAGCGCGCCCACGCCCCAAATGAACTACGGGGCCGTGCGGCCGCGACAGTCAACTGTTGAAAATTATTTGACTTTTCATTTAAGCATTGGCTGTAGCGTGTTTTCCTTATATGGGTGTATTTGCAAGTTACGAAGGATATTCACTATTGATTCTACAGTTTTAATTTCTATTCTAGGGTTTAAAGAGCTAGAGAGGGTTTGGAGCTACTCTTCACTCTTGTGGTTTCTCTCTTCTAGTTCTTAGTAGATTTCCATTATTAGGGTTTCATTTTGGATTTTATTGTGATTTTGAACTGAGTTTGAAGGCTTATTCTGGAAGGAGGAATATCAGATTTGCACTATCCTTATCTCTCTATTCTCTTCTCTTTCATTATTTGATTTCAATGTTTAGATCAAATCCCATAATGGTTATTGGTTCAGAGATGAACTAACCACCATTATGGGATTCTAATGAAGCTTATTGTTTAATTTAGATCTATATGCCTCTTGTGATGTGTGATTGATTATGTATGGATTGCCTAGTATGGTTGTGTTATTTGATTAGATGCTTGATCACCATCTACATTAATAGTTTGTATGGAATTAAAAGAGGAAGTATAAACTCAGATTTGTCCATGCTAACATATGTTCATGAAATTTGCATGTGATGAATTTTGTGATTTGTAATCTGGATAGACATATACCGTCTTACCTTATGTATTCAATTGAGAGCTTGCACTTAAATTGATATTGCTTGTAAGTCACATAGACATATAGTGATTTAGGTAATATTGATGTTCATATATATTCTATCTCTTTTGTGGATTTTATGTGATATGGACTTGGTATATTGAAAGATAGCCATTTCTCACCTTCTTGCTCTCGATTAGCTATCCGAAATAATGAATTAAGCTTAATAAGAGGTGTATAATCTGGATGATGCAATAAGTGAAGTTAGGATCCTATATTTCTCCAATTAGAATCAATCGTCTGTTAATTAGTTAATTTTAGTTGATAATCTTTTTAGTCATTGATTTACATCTTGTTTACTCGTTTGAGCAGCTAGAAATAGCTATAAAGTTGTTGCATGATAGTTTAAATATAATTGCTTTTCTCTGTGGGAATGATCTTTACTTATCATATATTACTTGTTGACCGTGTATACTTGCACGCGTTTGTGTCTATTTTGTTAACACCGAAACAGAGCTACACATTCTTCTTAGCCCTATTTATGCAAGGGATCATGAGTTGATCTTTTGAATATTCATCATCTGGGATATCATCGTTTATACCCTCAGTATATGCTAGAAAATACATCTTTGCAAATCAGTCTTGCACTTCTTGAAGGAACCTCTCATTCCTTTCCCTGTTTTCCTTAACAAGAATCTGGATTTCTTTTTCACTGACCGGCCTCACTTTAGGAATCAGCATACCGGACACAAAAGCAGGGATTTTTCTCGTTGGGTTAATAAATCTTGAATTCGTGAGATTTGGTAGTAGAATGGTGGATACATGAACCGGCTGACTGCTTATGCGGGTTCTTATGATTTGATCCATAGGAATAGCCTAATCCAGCCTTCCCTGTCTGGCTAGGTATCTGAAGTGGATTTTTAATTCCTTGTTGACTTTTCCCTATCCCTTTATCAGGACAAAAGCCCAAAGATGTCATTTCTTTACCGACGGACATAACTTTGGAAGAAATCCTTGGCTTTAAGGCTGGGCCCCCAATAGGTCGATAGTGATTGTTGCTCACTTCAAAGACTTGAAAATTGGATGGCTCAACTCCATCATTAAGGTTGATCATAGGCATATTACCTTGTACATAGACTAGATACTCTGGTTCGACATTTACATTTACCAGATTTCCATTAATGATTTACTTGATCTACTGATAAAGAATGGACGGAACTGTTCCTGCCATATAGATCCACGGTCTTCCCAATAGTAAGTTATATCTCGTGGTGATGTTCAACACTTGGAAGGATATGTAGAAAGTATGTGGACCAATCTCCACTAGAAGTTTGATTTCTCTTACAGCATCTCGTCGAGACCCATCGAAGGCTCTTATAACTATATGACTGCTCTGGATTAGATTTGAATTGATCTTCATTCTTTCCAAAGTGTCATAGGGGCAGATGTTCAGGGATGATCCTCCATTTATCAACAGGCCTCCTATCACATATCTAGAGGATATCACTGCTATATGCAATGACCAGTCCCTTCCACTGGTATGTCATCATCAGTGAAAGATATCACATTGCTGTTGAAGATGTGATCTATCAAGTGATGGAACTTTTTCATATCCACTGCCTTCGACAAATGCGCTTCTTCCAGTACTTGTATTAAGATTTTACGATGATCTTCTAAGGATAATACCCAATCTAGAATGGATATCTATCGGGGTGCCTCTTTTAATCTTCGCACTATCTTGGCTTCATTATACCCCATTTTGCTGAGGAATTTTTCAATTTTTTCATCAAGCACTCTACTCTTGGTTTTAATGACTGGCTTTATTACTCGCTGAGGTAGATACAGTGGGTTTTCCTTTGATATAGCAGCAATGTGATTTGATGTTGATCCCTCATTCTCCTTAGAGTTCCAGGGGACTCTTTTTAGGCTAATTAAGGGATATTACGGTCTGAATGGCAACATCAATAGTTCTGGTGCAGCCACTTTCACAAGATTATTTTCTCCTTGATCCCCCTTTCCTAGAATTGTCAAGGGTATGGCAGCTGTGTCCTTCTCAAAGGAAATGACTGGCACGATTTCTTTCAAACTCAATGTCAGAGGAAGAAATATCGCTTCTTCATAAGGAAAGCCATTATCTTGACTTGCTTTTAGAAGCTCGCCGCTTCCGATCAGGTTTTGAAATAAGTACCGAAGTCCCCAACATTCTTCTGTATCATGACCAGGAGTATTGGAATGATATTGACATATTTTGGAAGAGCTAAACTGTGACTGCCCCAAAATTCGGTCTATCTTCACACCCGAATTCCGTACATCATGAGTACATCTCATTCCAAACACACATCATTATATAACTAAATATAACAACATACATTAACAAATCTCAGATTCTATTACCTTAAAACCTCGTTCATTACAAATAATGGTAATTACATTATTCTTTACATCTTACTAGAGTGACTTTCATCCGCCACAAAAGATACATAACAGTTCATTAAACTACTCTACAGTTTGATTAACTATTCTACATTACAAGTCTTGGCTTGATTTTCACGCTTGTTCATATAATGAACAGCACTTCAGTAGGACACCGGTCCGCTTGATCTTTACGGGTTCCTTAAGTTCATTCTATTGTCGTTCGCTGAAAATGTTTTTATTTAAAGCAAGAGTGAGCATTCAATTGCTCAGCAAGTAAAAGCAGTTGAATAACAACTAAGCAAGAATCATATATTCTTTTAAGACTTTAATAACCAAACAAAGGTTATGAAACAGTTCGAATAATAGGAAAAACTCTGATTCCTATCATTTTAAAACATTAATCACATTTACTTTCACATACCCTACATCTAGTCTGGCTAGAATCATTTGCACCGACTTAATCCTAACAGTTCACAAATAGAACCATACCACATTAAACCGTTCAATTGCAGAATAGTTTATTTCATAGAAACACATAAACACCTTACAAATATCACACATTTGCACATAGACACCTTAAAATATCACACATTTGCATATAAATAAACTTCTCAAGTTCAACAGCTGAGAAAGTTTAAGAAACTAACATTCATATTAAACATGAATGAAGTTAGGAAACTTGCCTTAAGCACAGCTACAGCTTATAGTTTACGCTGAACTGTTCATTGCAAACCCTATATATCACATAAGGAATAGCACATACCAATTAGTCATATATTTGACTTACGCATTGGTTTAAACTTAACTTTACTTCCTATAGCTTGCGTTCTTGTAATCCAAGTTTACGCGACCAACTTGACTTTCATTCATTCGGTATTATGCCATACGGAGATGGCATAAACCTTATAATCATCTTTTACGATAGATTTACATTCTCATCTTCTTCTTATAACATTTCTAGGACTTAACTCATCCTATACATCTACATATGTGAAAAGAATCACCTTTTCATCACACGTATCCATAACTCTATACTCAGCATACATCGAGTCTCTAACAGTGTTCAATATAGTATCTGAGTAGTTTCCCACAAACAAGCAACAAATTAGTTTCCCGTCTCATCTACACTGTCTTTCACAGCGAGTTAGATCGGTTGCTAATCCGTATTAACCTTTGCTCTCTAAAAGAATTGTTTAGCCCATATACCGTACATCAACCATTAAAGAGTAAGATTGTACCAAAACATAAACTTAATTTATTTGAACTATTAAGACTATAAAGATCGTTAAGTTAATTTCACATTCCTTATAGCTTTCTGGTAACTAAATGTCATACCTCAGTATTTATTCATTAATGTCTAGGTCATATAGTTATTTGTATGCTAAGAAGAACCTTCACTGTTAAGACTACGCGTTCATAGCTTTTACACATTTTACGTTACCTTATCTTCATATCCTACAACGTTCGGTCCATTTGACTAGGAACGTTACTCAAGTTATTATCAGTAACTCAGCTTATTCAACGTTTATACGTTATTCGTTATTCTTCATTATCTAACGTTCAAACCATACTCGGGGTGTACGACAAGCATGTTTGACTTACGCTTACACTCAATACCTTTACGTTGGCTTAAGTGTTTAACGTTTACATTTCATTCTAACATTATTTATCCGATTCACACTCGGACTTTCATTAAACCTTATTACCGTTCGTTACGGCTTTCTTGATAATTACACATCTTACTTACTATATTCATCAACGTCTAAGTCATATAACCAATGAATATTTAGAACATTACGACATTATAACATTGAAATGTTATAAGTCACCCTCTTTATTCAACGTCCAAGGAATTACAATCATAGCAATCCCAGATGTTCACTTTAATGCAATTACGATCTCCGGATATCAGTTATGTATTTTGCGTTCATCGTTTTATAACCTTTATTCGACGTTTAATCGTCAAACTAAAGGTTTTACTTATCATTATAGATATTTCTTTTCATGAACATTACATTCATGCTTGCCACTTAATTACCATCCAAAAAGTTGGACAATACAAATCTCCAGTCAAAAGTTTTCGGGTTAAGGGCGCTGCGGTGCCACTCTCCCCTTTAAATCCGGCGCTGCAGTGCCCCCTTGAAGAAACTGAGCCCCGAACTCGGCACTGTGGTGCCCCCTTCCCGTTGTTAGGCAGCGCTGTGGCGCTTGTGACACCCCCAAATTCGAGTTCTCTAACCTCGGGTTTGGTGCTCACGATCCATCATCATCATAAACATTCTATAAACTATTGGGGAATAATAAACATATATTGTTCATTACATTAATGTTCTACATCATAATCCCAAGGTCTTCTTAACCTTAACTTAAATACATACCTTACTTAAGTTACAGTTAGTAACACAAAAGGTTTACAATACCAATTTACATAATGTAATATAATACATAAACATTTACATTAACTATTCCTAGACTTTTCCTTTACCTTTGTCCTTCTTGGACGTCTCTGACTTAGCTGAAATAAACGTCATGATATAGCAAGAGTAAGCAACTAATTTGCTTAGCAAGTTTAAATACAAAGGAGATATATCATAATTAAAAAAAATTTAGCTTTCAATGTTCAACAAGAGAAATCGATTGTGAAAAAACATTAATTAAGTCTCAATAATTGAATATTCAAAGAATTGAATAATAGATGCTGAGTGGTTTGAAATAACCATGAACATATACTAAGGTTGTCAGTATTTAAACTGGTCCTTTTATTGAGTTTTGGTAATCAAGGGGATCAACCTTTCATACCCGATGAGTTATGCATAAACACTTAATAATCGAGCAACAATTATTTTCCAATATAGTGCTTTAATAAAATTGTTCTTTTTCTCAGTTTAGAGTCCTTACCAAATCAATTGGTTAGGAACAACTTTCAAAACATATTTGATTTAACAAATTTAAAACATGCTTGATCTAGCTGATACAGCTAGCATAGATCTATCTTATAAATAGTTCATGAATAAAAGAACTTTAATAAATTTGTAGTTCAATAAAAATAGAACAGAAATTCAATTGTACAAAGTACAAATATCAATAATCGGTATAGATGTGAATAATTAACAATAATTATTTACTAACATGCTTTGAAAATAATATCTCAAGTTTGAGTTAGAGAACTTGCCTCGATTGCAGTCTACTGGTACGCAATTTAATTTAATCTTCTTAGAGAAGAGACCTATAATTGATCTTTCAATTAGTCATAGCATATACTCTATTATTGTCAGGTTTGCACGTAGTGCGATTACGAAATCAAATTGCGTAATTAAAGCGGAAGCGCAACAAAAGTGAATTTTAAAATTTTATGCAAACCTTCACCATGATAATCATTTATGCTTAGTTATCAATACATAGAAGTAAGAAAAGAAGATGCGATTCATACCTTTGTAGATCGAGCTTCCACAGGTACGAGTTCTACTCCAACTTGAATTCAAGAGATTGATTTCTTCCTTTGATCAACGAAAGGCACCCAAGCGTTTGACTGATAATAGTGTGCATACAAGCCAATCATGTATGATGATAAAGCACATACTTTGTAAACATTCTTATTTATTTATTAATAAAAGAATTCAATTATTAAAGGCATTTAATTATCTACATGATGCTGTTTTTATAATATGTAAATAACTCATAGCTTTAAACAATGCTTTTAGAATCATGATGTTGATCATACTAATGAGATCTAAATTCTTAGAAAGCTTAAAACTAAAATAGTTCCCAATTGTGGGATTACTGAAAAGGGGATTAGTAAATTCGGATAGATTGGTACATATGTTGCTTGCTCATTAGATGAGGATGATTGATCTCATGATCATTTGTGTGGAGATGCTAAAGCAAGTATGTAGGTGCTTATTGGAGAATAAGTTCACTGAACGTGACTTACTATGGAATACCTAATGGAGTTTTACTTGCCTGTCAATAGGAATTCTTAATGTGATAGTAGTACAAGTGATCCTTGGACTTGAGATCATCATAGTATCTTGTGTGTAATGAATTATAATTTGACTTATTCATTAAGACCCTTAGGGTATATCAAAGAGTATGCTTGGGTGTAATCAGTTATATATGGATATAATGAATGGTCAATAAAGAATCTACCACTTCTAGTAAAAGAAGAGATATGTCCTATGTGATTCATTAAATGACAACCCAGTAGTCCTTGGCCAAGGTAGAATAAAATTAGAAAGGAGTTTCTAATTTGCATTATTTGGAGTTGTGCATTTTACAATCGAAATACATATGATTAAATAAAATAAGACTTGACAGTAATTCCATGTCTTATATTTAATTGGGACATTGTATGATGGAAGGATTGAATTGTACGGTAACTATTTACTCACATGTTCTTTTATGATTAATGTTGAAATCTATATTATCTGGAAAGTCATTGATCGCTAGGAAGGCTTATCCCTATTGTAGAATAAATACTATTTATTTAAATAGATTATTAGTTTAATTTATTTATATAAATAAGATTAGAATTGTTCTAATTGATTTATTCACAACCGGTTTAATATGGAGAACCTAAAGGGTTACACCATAAAAAGAAGAATAATTATTTAAGAAGGTAATGACATAATTGTAATAATGCATTAAGTGTAATTAATTTAATCTATGGTGATAGAATAAATTAAATAGCTTAATGTTTATTATTTAATATTTTGAAAATATTAAATATAAATTAATAAGAGGAGTCTTATTAATATTAATATTATTATAATTATTATTATTTTAATTTCTAAAGTAGTTTAGGAATTAATTTAATATTAGTACTCACATTTATTCCTAATACGATTAGGAGACAAATTAATTAAATAAATTTAATTAATTACTCCCAATGTGGTGGGAAGCCTAAATTAATTAAAGGAGTTTAATTAATTAAATAAAATCCTATGTCTAATAGGATTAGAAGGGTTGACCAATATCTATTTAAGAGAAGTCTTATGTTAGATATCAGTTGATGCAATTTCAATTGTTAGAGAGTACTCATTTTTTATAGAGGATAAAAAACTAGGGTTTAGCCAACCACCATCCTTCTTGAATAATTTATATTCCTTGGTGGATCACCTCTAGAGGCCAAACACTTGGGTGGCTAACGTTGATCAAAGGAATGAATCTAACCCGGAAATTCAAGGAGATCACGAAGAACAAGGAGTTGAACTCGTACCTGTTGAAGCTTCGTTCTACAAGGGTATGATTTTATAACTTCTTATTTAGCGTTTTAAATTAATAATTTGTTTAAAGGATGATCCGGGTAATGGTTTTGTAGAAATTTTTAAAACTCTGATATACCATGCTTCCGCTTATTTTGCAATTTAATTGCGCCCATGATTTCGTATAAACCCAACAGTGGCATCAGAGCCAAATATTTATTCAATTATTAATTGTTTTGATTTCTTATACATATGGGTATGTATTTAGAATAATTTATTGGGCATAATTAGTTGTATAAAATTATTTTTTATGGAAGAAAGAAGAAAAAACGGAAAAGAATTTTTTTTTCTTTCTTTCTTCGATGGCATCCGTGTTTTTTCAAAAAAAAAGAGGAACCTGCGGGCATCCGTAAAAAGGTGACCCGCAAGTAGCCGAAATAGGTGATTCAATAGGTAACGAAATTTAGTGATCAGGATTGTCTTTTTAAAAAAAGGAGATTACTATTATATATGTATATACTAGCTGTGTCCCGTGCCTCCGGCACTACATCGACGGTGGGATTTATCCCAAACTTTGGACGGCCCAGATAATTTATTAAGTGAGCGGAAAATTCAAAATTATTTGTATTTTATTAGATAGATTAACTTTGTGCCAGGATTTCAATAAGGTAATGTTACTATGTATATACATATATATTAAGCTACGGTTTATATATATATATTATATATATAACATAATTCGGTTATATTATATATATATATATATATATATATATAATATTCTTAATAATTTTATAATTAAAATATAGAGTTTATTTTAATCTTGAAATTGGATTTCATGCAAATTAATAGTCCATTAAATGATACTCATATATATATATGTAATGTTTTAATTCATGAGATGAATATTTATTTATTTATGCATATTGTGATATGTATAAAAATAAACGGGATTGATTATGAGACTATTGACCGATGTGATTGGACTTTATTTTTAGTTGAATGGTTGAATGAATGGATTTTATTAAATGGAGTGTGCGTACCTCGTCTTCTCTGATTTTTTTTTTGATGTAAAATTCTATCTCCCTCCTATGTACTTCCCCTTGACTGCTGATCAAGGTTTCTATTTAAATTAAATAGTTTATGTAATAGAAATAGTTAGAATTATCTTGAAGAAATTGGAGACCAAGGAACAAAGAGCGCGTGAAGACCCGTTTGTATGGAGCCCATGTTTAAATGTAATAGTTACGTTTAAATTTAAATTCTTGCACTCCTAGGTTTGACCTTTTGGTTCATTTTGTGACTATAGTGAACCAAACTAGAATAAAAATCCATAATCAATCCAAGTAGAATATAGTATTCTATATGTGCATGCTAAGTATTATATATATATATATATATATTATATTTTATGCAAACATGCTTCGCATGTTTAATAAAATGACGCGTATTTTATATATATATGTTCATGCGCGCTAAATAAGATGAGACAAATAATAACAAACCCCTCAAAGAAATCATATTAAGTCTAAAGTGTTCAAAGATATTTGGAATATCGAACGTCGCGTTCTAGCATAATAAATTAATAGAGTATTAAATATGTAATACGAGTTTGTTGTGTTATCCACAAGGCAAGTATTGCGTATTTAAGATATTAATTTAATCAAATTTGATTCTTATCAAGAAAATTGAACAATATTATTTTGTTGTGCTATCCACAAGGACAATATTTTTCTTTTTTGAATTTATGGAAGTGCTAGGTTGGACTTAACTTAAATCATCTTAATTCAGATGTGCACACACTTGACCATTATGAGTTAAGAGGCAAAATAAAAAGGAGTTACATATTGATGTAATTGACAAAGAGTTGTCTACCTATTTATTTATATATCATTTGTTGTGCTATCCATAAGGCTATATACATTTGAAATGAGATCCTTATTCTCACTAGCAAATCTTTAATTAGATTTTACCGAACTATATATATGAGGGTAATATAGTTTGAAGAAAATAGTGGGAGATACCAATTTAAAATAAGACCTAATTTATTTTGGTATATAAAATTAATTAAATGAATGTTTGCTAAAATATTATCTTTTCACATACATAAATTTAAAAAATGTCGAAATCACTAATTTCACTGCGTAGCATACTTGATTCTAACAAACTAACCGGATCGAATTACACGGACTGGTTAAGGAATCTGAGAATAGTTCTCACTGCTGAAAAGATTTCTTATGTCCTAAATTCACATATCCCTGGAACTGTTCCAGATTCAACCTCTGAGAAAGAGATTGGCACCATAACAAAGTGGCAAGATGATGCATCTGTGGCTCAATGCATCATGCTCGTATACATGAATAACGAGCTTCAGCGTCAGCACGAAAACATGGATGCTCTTACTATGTTGCTTCACCTCAAGGAGTTGTATGGTGAACAAAGTAGGACTGATAGATATGAGATATCTAAGGAGCTCTTTCGATCTCGGATGACCGAGGGCACTGCCGTCGAGACTCATGTCCTTAGGGTGATCAATCTGATTGAACGCCTTGGACAGCTCGTGTGACGCCCCCAAATTCCAGGACTGCCACTTGGTCTCTCAAATTCGGTTCATCACGTGCTCATAGTAATACGTCATAATAATAATAACTAAAAATCACACAATCACAGCGAAAAATCTAATCTAGAATAATTTACAATGATTTATTATAATTATTCCCCCAAGTCTCGCAACCTACAGTACTTAATAGATTACATAATAATATCAATTAACGACTTATTACATAATCTAACTTAAGCTTAAACATAATCAAATCCAGTCTTACTACATCATCTTAATACAACATTAAAATATTTAAACATAAAAGAGACAAGCTAGTTGGTAGCCTTGCCCTTGCCCGTATCAACTCCCGAAGGTTCGCCATGCTCTGCCTTAACTGAAATATTTTAGGAAAAGCAAGAATGAGCACAAATTGCCCAGCAAGTAATATACAATAAGGGTAAGTGATACAATTCTCAATTCTCGAAAGGGTATAACAAGGTTTGATAGTTCAAGGATAACAAGAATATCAACAACTTTCAATAACAGTCGCTAAGGACAGAATAATATCAATGTGATTCAATAATAAATCAATTCAAGATTTCAAGATAACTGAAAACTGAGCAGTCACTAAGGACTATGAACTTCTACTAGAATTGACAGTAATAAATTGAAAATCCAACAAAAACAGGTACAACAGGTGATCAGCCTAAAGTACCATCGTTATGCATAACAATCAATCATACTCAAGTGCGCGCGTCGGTTCTCCGACAGTTATATTTTGTTCTTCTCAGTCAAATACAAGATCCCTCACCAATCAATTGGTTTGGGTCGCTTTTCAATAATATAAGTATAGCCGAATCAAATGGCATAGACACTTTCACAATATTCAAGAACAATACTAAGTTCAACATGAATAATAGGTTTAATGAAATAAGAGTTCAAGTATGCTAATTCAATTCAAACGATTAAGTAGGAAACTAGTTCGCAATATACAAGGATAGAATACTTGCATCCAAAGAGATAAGGTTTACATACTTGCCTTATGCGTAGTTTACTAACGTAAAGCTAGCCAACACTTTTGAATCCTACTTATAATGTATTACATGTATTGGATTTTCATTAGTTAACACATCCGTTACACAAACTTATTACTCAATATACATATATGTTACTATCTTAGTCACATGTCATACTTGTACTCATATGGTATGAAATCAGATTATAAGTTATCACAAATTAAGTACATAGTCATAACATAACTTATACTATAGCAACTCATCATGCTCAAGTGGTTATGATCCTTTAACCCATTATATAAGTTCAACATTATCTTATTACTTAATCATCACATATATACACATATCAGTAGAGTGTAAACCATTTCTAGCAATGTAGGCATCATATAAGCTATCTGTTCAAAATCAGATTGTCAAACTGCATGGCTTCTGATTCCAGGCCGGCGCAGCTGTGCCATGGCTAAACCTAAGGCCGGCGCAGCTGCGCTAGCACTCTGGCCAAGCCAAGGCTGGGATGTGCCTTGTGGTTTGTGTCCGGTCATGCAGGCTAACATTCACACCAGGTATATTAACATGTTAAGGGTCCGTTCGTATTTTCCCCAGGCAATCTAGGTTTCACTTTCCATGACATGGTTTTAGACTTACATTTTAAACAATTTAAGTCCTTACAACATCATGAAATCATGTAAGCTATCATGCTTGTTAATTTTAAACATACGAGGTGATTATATAACTTAATTTAGGCATGCTTGCAAGTAGTTATATACATGTTACAACTTAGTTCATGCTTCACTTGTGCCTAACTTGCTTTCATGGCTTCTATCATGGTAGATATGTATGTTTGATACGTTAGTGAATTTAAAGGGTATTATCCAATCATGTCCAAAGTTATCAGAATTTAAAACTCCATGAATCATGATCAAAACTTATACTTTCATTAGTAAAGTTTACTAATAAGGCATAGCGTGTCCATGTTACATTATTAAACACATATACACAAGTCATCATCTCCTTCATGCATTTCTAAATGATAATAACATGTTCAAAGTCCGAATATAATTATAGCACATCTAAGTCCCTTTTTCATAATCTCCAAGTTCCTTTTTAAGATTCTAAGTTCACTTAGCTAGGTTCACATTTCGTTACGGAGCTTATATATGCGAGTTAACATGCATCTCATGTGTTTCTAGGTCATACTAATGTGCCCCAAAAGTCAGAACATTAACATGGCTTATATACGTCAAAATTCAATTATAAACCTTAAGTTTATTTTCAAAACTATAACTTTGTCATTTATGCATGGAATCTTAATAAAACATGCTTATGTTAGGTCTATGTACCCATACATACATGCTACCCATGTTAACATGCTTGCCTCATCTATACAAGTAACTACCACATAGCAATTTTAGGAACAACATTGGATTCTGGTTCCAGAGGCCGGCGCAACGAGTAGTAAACCGGCGCAGCTGCGCCGTGCTTCGGCCAGCACCAGTGAGCTCCCTACTTCGGCAGTTCCCAGCCCAAACACATAAATTCATCACGAATTCGACTGTAAACTAACAGCATTGTCTCATTAACATATGTATTAACTTATATAATAACCAATTAACATTATCAAATCATAAAATCATGAATTCCAATTAATATCCAGAATCTAAGAAATTTCAGAGAAGCAAAAATGAAGAACAATAACATGTGATTATACATCTGTTAGCTAATGAAACTTGCTGCTAATTCACTTCCTTCTCAACTGATATGTATGGTCACTCTCTACTTCTTCTTATTTGAAATTTCTCAGCAAATGGAATGGGAATATAAGAGCTCAATTTATAGCAAATATATTAACCAGACAATGTTTTTCCCTCTCAAACTAAACCAACAGAAATGTGGATTGTATGGAGGTTAAGGAGAGGTTGGTGGGTAGTTGGTGGAATGCATCATGAGAGCCACTCCCTATTGAATCATGCTAGCTAGAATGTTCTGAGTTTGAGGATATAGGAGTAGGATAGCTTCATGAGTGTTTCACGTGAGAATGAACTGAGTCTCTTATTATGGGACAAGGAAGGAAACTCTGATATTGTAAATGGACCACATGCTACACTTAAATCATTATACATATATGTATTAAATGTACTCTTAGGTTACATCTTGTATACATTTTATCCCTACATAGGTTTAGATGTCACAATAAAATAGTATTTCAATGTAATTCTAATGATACTAACATGGATTCACATGATGTAGTAAATGCAATTTGAGCACATATAATCTATGTACATTGGTTCCATATTTTAATAATTAATGAGGATAACATAAGATAGTTAAGCATTATTAAATTATCTATCATATAATCATGATGTCCTACTTTAATGTATATTCACCTTGTCACATAGGCATTTCATGCAACTCCCATAATTCAATAAACCTTACTATATAATAGTGTCATATTACACTTCATATAATACATAGTTAGCTACTATATGTTACACATTTAATTCGCATGCTTGCACATAGAATTACTCATCTTATTAATTAAATGTTAATTAATAATATACACCCATCCTTCATCAATCAATATAATCTTATAACTTACTTATTTATTTTATTATTCGTATGTCAAATAAATAAATTATTTATCTCATTGATTAATTAATAATAATATTAATTAATCTATTCCTTATTGATTATTAATTACACCAAATTAATAATCATAGGATTAATTATCACATTAACAAATATAAATCTCAGCACAATTATAAACAAGTGGTTTATTATTATTATATTTCTTGCAATAATAATAATAATCACATATTATTAATCAGTCACAGTTAATATTCCACAATAGTTAATTAATATTCTATGATAATAATTAATTAATATTCTACAATTATTATAGATTAATTGTTTGCTTAAATTAATATAATCATTCTTATATTACGTCACTGTGACACACAAGGCTATCAACGAGTTTATCAGCAAACTCCACATATTCTCACTTATTATAATTATTTAATTTTATATAATTGAATTAATTCATCTCATAACACAAAATTATTTATATATGAATAAATATTCACTTCCATTAATATATTTATTTAATAATATATAGAAATTCTCGGGTATTACATCCTCCCCCCTTATAAAAATTCCGTCCCGGAATTACTACAAGGTTACACGAATAGATGGGGATAGTCCTTCATCATTCTATCTTCTAATTCCCACGTTGCCTCCTCGACATCGTGGTTACGCCAAAGTATTTTTATAGATGAAATAATTTTATTTCGCAAGGCTTGCTCTTTCCTATCTAGTATTTGGACAGGAATTTCTTCATACGCCAAGTTCTTCTCCACTTGAATGGGCTCGTAAGAAATCACGTGCTTGTAGTCGGCCTTGTACGGTCGCAACACGAAAATGTGGAACACGTTGTGGATGTGCTCCAACTCGGGTGGTAACGCAACTTTGTATGCCACTTCGCCCACTCGCTTTAGTATCTCGAACGGTCCTATGAATCTCGGACTCAATTTTCCTTTCTTGCCGAAACGGATCTTTCCTTTCCATGAGATACTTTCAAGAATACGAAACTGCCGACTTTGAAGTCTAGGTCCTGTCGATGTAAATCTGCGTATTTCTTCTGGCGATCTTGAGCTGCTACAAGTCTGGCTCTTATCACTGTCACCACGTCTGCTGTTTGTTGTACTAGCTCTGGTCCGAGTATTCGTCGCTCTCCGACTTCGTCCAACATAATGGCGTTCTGCACTTTCTTCCATAAAGAGCTTCGTACGGTGGCATGCCGATACTCGTATGGTAGCTATTATTATATGCAAATTCTACTAAGGGTAGGTGGTCGTCCCAATTTCCCTTAAAATCCATCACGCAAGTCCTAAGCATGTCCTCCAGCGTTTGTATTGTTCGCTCACTCTGTCCGTCTGTCTGAGGATGGTAAGCCGTACTCAACCTCAACTGTGTTCCCATTCTTTCTTGCAAACTCTTCCAAAAATTTGACGTGAAGCGCGGATCTCGATCAGAGAAAATAGATACCGGCACTCCATGTCGTGAGACAATCTCCTTTATGTATAGACCCGCTAACTGATTCAAACTGTAACGGATCTTGATTGGTAGAAAATGTGCGATCTTCGTTAATCGATCCACGATAACCCAAATAGCATCATAACCTTTCTGCGTAACTGGAAGTCCTACCACGAAGTCCATCGTAATATGCTCCCATTTCCACTCTGGTATTTCTAACGGTTGTAGTAAACCACTCGGCCGTTGATGCTCTGCTTTAATGCGTTGGCAAGTCAAACATCTACTGACGCACTCTGTGACTTCTCGTTTCAAATTAGGCCACCAAAAATGTTGCTTCAAATCTCGGTACATCTTAGTGCCTCCCGGATAAACGGAATACGTCGTATTGTGTGCCTTATGTAAAATCTCTTCCCTCAACTCGATTACCGCTGGTACCCATACTCTTTCTTCAAATCTCAAAATACCGTCTTTATCCATTCAAAATTTCTCTTCCTCATTTTCTGTGATCCTCTTTCGGATTTTCTCACACTCTTCATCCTTTTCCCGGGCTTCCTTTACTCTATCCAACAATGTCGGATGAGCTTCCATTATAATTAACTTCTCACCAAACTTTTCTGGACCTTTCACTTCTATCTCCAATTTCTTCATCTCTCTTATCAACTCTTCCTGAGTCGTCAAATTAAACAATTTTTCCCTTCCTTTTCTGCTCAGAGCGTCGGCAACCACGCTTTCCTTTTTCGGGTGATAAAGAATATCGCAGTCATAGTCTTTGATTAATTCTAACCACCTTCTCTGCCGCATATTCAACTCTTTCTGTGTGAAGATATATTTTAGACTTTTGTGGTCCGTGTATATCTCACACTTTTCCCCATACAAATAATGCCTCCATATCTTTAACGCAAAAACTACTGCCGCTAACTCTAAGTTATGAGTAGGGTATCGCTTTTCGTAATCCTTCAATTGTCGTGATGCATACGCAATGACTTTGCCGTGCTGCATAAGCACACAACCAAGTCCCTTGTGTGATGCATCACTATACACCACAAAATTTCCCGCATCATCTGGTAATGATAACACAGGTGCTTCGCTCAATCTCGTTTTCAATTCTTGAAAACTTTCTTCGCATTTGTCGGTCTATACAAATTTCATCGTCTTTCTAGTCAAATTGGTCAGCGAGGTTGCTATCTTAGAAAAATCTTGGATGAATCTTCGATAGTACCCAGCTAACCCTAAAAAACTTCTTACCTCCGTCGGTGTTCTCGGTTGTTCCCAATTACTTATTGCTTCGACCTTTGCAGGGTCTACTGAGATTCCATTCTTATCCACCACGTGGCCTAAGAATTGAACCTTCTCTATCCAAAATTCTCACTTAGAAAACTTTGCATACATCTTCTCCATCCTTAGTGCCTCCAAAACAATCTTTAGATGTTCGGCGTGTTCTTCCTCTGTCTTCGAGTAGATCAAAATGTCGTCGATAAAAACCACTACAAATTTATCCAAGTATGACTTAAAAATTCGGTTCATCAAGTCCATAAATGCTGCCGGAGCATTAGTTAATCCAAATGACATTACCAAAAACTCGTAGTGTCCATAACGGGTTCGAAACGCAGTCTTTGATATGTCCTCATCCCGTACCTTTAGTTGATGATATCCTGTCCTTAGGTCAATTTTCGAGAAACACTTTGCTCCTTTCAGTTGATCAAACAGATCATCTATCCTCGGTAGCAGATATCGGTTCTTGATCGTTACTCTGTTCAATTCTCGATAATCGATACAGAGCCTCATCGATCCGTCCTTCTTTTTAATGAATAACACTGGTGCTCCCCAAGGAGACACACTCGGTCGAATGTAACCCTTATCCAATAACTCTTGCAATTGTATCATCAATTCCTTCATTTCTACTGGCGCCATACGATATGGAGCTTTCGAAATCGGTGCCGTTCCCGGTGCTAAGTCTATTATGAATTCGATTTCTCTATCTGGCGGAAGACCATGCAGATTGTCCGGAAATACATCTTGAAATTCATTCACTACGGATATATCCTTAATTTCTACTCCCTTTTTCCGAGTATCAATGATGTAAGCTAAATAACCTACACATCCTTTCCTTAACAATCTCTTGGCCTGCATCATCGTAACGCAACACGATTGCTTAAGCGATGAGTTACCATAAAACACTACCTTAGACTTACTCGGAGTCTGAAGGTTCACACATTTGTTCTGACAGTCAATTATCGCAGCATGGTTATACATCCAATCCATTCCCAGTGTCACATCAAATTCTCCCAGTCTAATAGGAATCAAGTCTACGCTCAGTTCATGTTCTCTAATATTTGCGCGAAAATTTCGATAAATGTATTCTACAGAGATTACTTCCTTATTCGCAACTTCTATGTTCAAAGGATTTTCTAATCGTTCTCGGGGTGTACTAAGTTTACTAGAAAATTCTTCAGATATAAAAGAACAGGTGGCACCCGAATCAAATAATACATAAGCATTTATATCATTGATTGGGATTATACCTGACACCACGTCCTTCACAGCCACTGCGTCCTGGATGGTCATGTTAAAGGTTCTGGCGGTTGGGCGGTTGGATTGTGCCGGTCCTGCCGATCATCAGCTTGTTGCCTCCTGGCTGATTGCTACTCCCGCCACTTCCCTTCTTTGGGTAGTCCTTAATTTGGTGCTCCGTCAAGCCACACGCAAAGCATCCTTTGTATCTTCTTTGGTTTCGGGCAGTTGGGCGAGATGTGCCCTTCCTGTCCGCAGTTGTAGCAAGTGCCGCGACCCTTCCAGCACTTACCCTAGTGGTTCTTTCCACACTTTGGGCATCCTTCAGCCCTCTTCTTGAAACCTCCATGAAAATTTCCTGATTGATTATTGTTGTTTTTGTTGTTGTTGTTGTTATTCTCCCACTTTCTCTTCCCGGAGTTACTCCCTCCGCCACTGCTTCCTCCCGTACGGTTCTCTCCTCCAGCATTCTTTCCTTTCTTCTCTTTGTTATACAGACTTAAGGCCTCACTACCACCTTCCGTAATGATTGCCTTCTCCAGTAATGTTGCAAAGGAATCAATTTAAAGAACTGATACCTTATTGAATAGTCATGGCTTCAACCCTTGTTCTAAGCGTCTAGCCTTCCTCTCTTCATCACCAACTTGGTGCTCCGCAAATCGCGCTATTTCGTTAAACCTAGCCGCGTATTGTGCCACCGTCATCTCACCTTGTTTTAACTCTAGGAATTTCATCTCCACCCTATTCTTCATACTCTTCGGGAAGTAATTCTCGAAGAACAGCGTCTTAAACTTATCCCAAGCTATTATCCCTTCTCCAGCTCTTTGTTGATTAGCCTCCCACCAGTAGTTCGCTTCTCCCCTCATCATGTATGTGGCAAATACCATCTTCTGATCTTCGCCTACGCGAGCTATAGTGAAAACTTTTTCGATCTCCTTGATCCACGTTTGTGCGACGATTGGGTCGGTAGTTCCCTCAAACTTCGGGGGTCCTACACTCTTAAAGTCTTTAAAGGTTGTTACTGGCACAGCCTGAGGGTTTGGGCGAACGGGTTCATTGTTCCTTCCCCTTAATGCCTTTCCTAACAGGTCTACCAGTGTCTGGATCGGGTCAACTTGTTCCCTCTCGTTATTAACTGATTCTTCGGGTGCAGTCAATCTACATCTGGGCGGCATTATCTGCATCACAAATTTTCATTTTATTATTATTTAAGTATATTACTTAAGTATTTCTTTTAATACTAAAAGAATAAATTTATAACACGTTTCTGAAATAAACTCCATTTATATTCATATGCCATTTCATTTCATTACATGATTTCCCTAGCATACTGCTATAAATGTTATCACATATATCCCCTAATATCACAAAAGACGGGGAATATACTAACCTATTACCATACTACCCCTCTAACAAAAGCTAACACAGGGTTTACATCACTATCCCACATCTTACACAAAAGATCGGGATTACAACATAGTATATACAATACATAAAGAGAATACCACTAGACTATCTAAGGGAATCTCATCACATCATCCCGCGCTCTACTGTGCTCTTGTACTCCATCTGCGCTATATAAGCAACCAGCTCTCGGTTCATAGTGTGTAGGGTCTATCCCTGCTCTGCCGGGTAGTGGTACACACCATCAAGCACTCTCTCAAATGCCGAACGGAACACGTACCCCATCTTGTTCATTTTCCTTTTCTTACATTTGACCTCATCTTCCAGGTCATCTGCTCTCTCATGGGTAGCCCCCCACTTCTCCTCGAAGTGTATCCTATCCATCACCTCTAATTCCAACTGAGTGCGGAGTGCTTCCTTCTCTGTCTTCTCACTCAGCTCCCTCTGCTCAACCTCTTCTAGCTTCTCTGCCAAATCTACATTCCTAGCCACTGACCTGTGAAACAGAGTCCCCATCTGGATTCTTGCCTCGCTACGGTAGGCAATCTCCACCTCTAACTCCTGCATGGCCAGCTTCCTCTAGTGGTCTTCGTCCCTCAATTTTTGAAACTCGGACTCTCTCTCTTGGGCCTCTGCCTCCAGCTCCTGGACCCTGCAGTCTAACTCTAGGATCCGCTCCTCATACTCTTCTAGCATTTGCTCCTCTACAATAGCCTCATCAGAGTCCTTTACTGGCTCATCCTCCATCGGCTCGTCCTCTGGATCAGACTCTATCTCAATCTCGTCCTCGTCAGACTCGAACGGTGCAACAGCCTACACTGGCGTAGCCTCTAGGGGTGCCTCGTATACTACATGTATATCCCTGGGCTCCTCCTCTGCCACTCTACTACGTACACCTGTGTCTGTCATCCTATAATCACAAACACAAGACAAATAAATAGAAATTCCATTAGAATGTTAAATAAAACATAAGTTCATTGTATAGAATGAAGTTACATTTCATAACACGCTAAGTCTTGCTCTAGGGAAAACTCTATGTGAATTTTATCTCTTTTCCAACTTCTAAGTTCGCCTAAGTTATAGTCTAAGGACACTCGTTCCTAAGGTTTATAACTATAGCTCTGATACCAACCTATGACGCCCCCAAATTTCAGGACTGCCACTTGGTCTCTCGAATTCGGTTCATCACGTGCTCATGGTAATACGTCATAATAATAATAACTAAAAATCACACAATCACAGCGGAAAATCTAATCTAGAATAATTTACAATGATTTATTATAATTATTCCCCCAAGTCTCGCAACCTACAGTACTTAATAGATTACATAATAATATCAATTAACGACTTATTACATAATCTAACTTAAGCTTAAACATAATCAAATCCAGTCTTACTACATCATCTTAATACAACATTAAAATATTTAAAACATAAAAGAGACAAGCTAGTTGGTAGCCTTGCCCTTGCCCTTATCAACGCCCGAAGGTTCACCATGCTCTGCCTTAACTGAAATATTTTAGGAAAAGCAAGAATGAGCACAAATTGCCCAGCAAGTAATATACAATAAGGGTAAGTGATATAATTCTCAATTCTCGAAAGGGTATAACAAGGTTTGATAGTTTAAGGATAACAAGAATATCAACAACTTTCAATAACAGTCGCTAAGGACAGAATAATATCAATGTGATTCAATAATAAATCAATTCAAGATTTCAAGATAACTGAATACTGAGCAGTCACTAAGGACTATGAACTTCTACTAGAATTGATAGTAATAAATTGAAAATCCAACAAAAACAGGTACAACAGGTGATCAGCCTAAAGTACCATCATTATGCATAACAATCAATCATACTCAAGTGCGCGCGTCGGTTCTCCGACAGTTATATTTTGTTCTTCTCAGTTAAATACAAGATCCCTCGCCAATCAATTGGTTTGGGTCGCTTTTCAATAATATAAGTCTAGCCGAATCAAATGGCATAGACACTTTCACAATATTCAAGAACAATACTAAGTTCAACATGAATAATAGGTTTAATGAAATAAGAGTTCAAGTATGCTAATTCAATTCAAACGATTAAGTAGGAAACTAGTTCGTAATATACAAGGATAGAATACTTGCATCCAAAGAGATAAGGTTTAGATACTTGCCTTATGCGTAGTTTACTCACGTAAAGCTAGCCAACACTTTTGAATCCTATTTATAATGTATTACATGTATAGGATTTTCATTAGTTAACACATCCGTTACACAAACTTATTACCCAATATATATATATATATGTTACTATCTTAGTCACATGTTATACTTATACTCATATGGTATGAAATCAGATTATAAGTTATCACAAATTAAGTACATAGTCATAACATAACTTATACTGTAGCAACTCATCATGCTCAAGTGGTTATGATCCTTTGACCCATTATATAAGTGAAACATTATCTTATTACTTAATCATCACATATATACACATATTAGTAGGGTGTAAACTGTGACGCCCCCAAATTTCAGGACCGTCACGAGGTCGCTCAAATTCTGTTCATCACGTGCTCATGGTAATACATCACAATAATAATAACTAAATATCACACAATCACAGCGGAAAATCTATTCTAGAATAATTTACAATGATTTATTATAATTATTCCCCCAAGTCTCGCAACCTACAGTACTTAATAGATTACATAATAATATCAATTAACGACTTATTACATAATCTAACTTAAGCTTAAACATAATCAAATCCAGTCTTACTACATCATCTTAATACAACATTAAAATATTTAAAAATATAAAAGAGACAAGCTAGTTGGTAGCCTTGCCCTTGCCCTTATCAACGCCCGAAGGTTCACCATGCTCTGCCTTAACTGAAATATTTTAGGAAAAGCAAGAATGAGCACAAATTGCCCAGCAAGTAATATACAATAAGGGTAAGTGATATAATTCTCAATTCTCGAAAGGGTATAACAAAGTTCGATAGTTCAAGGATAACAAGAATATCAATAACTTTCAATAACAGTCGCTAAGGACAGAATAATATCAATGTGATTCAATAAATCAATTCAAGATTTTAGGATAACTGAATACTGAGCAGTCACTAAGGACCATGAACTTCTACTAGAATTAATAGTAATAAACTGAAAATCCAACAAAAACAGGTACAACAGATGATCAGCCTAAAGTACCATCGTTATGCATAACAATCAATCATACTCAAGTGTGCACGTCGGTTCTCCGACAATTATATATTCCCTTCAAAGAAGGTTGTTTTTCTCAGTCAAATACAAGATCCCGCACCAATCAATTAGTTTGGGTCATTTTTCAATAGCATAAGTCTAGCCGAATCAAATGGCATAGACACTTTCACAATATTCAAGAACAATACTAAGTTCAACATGAATAATAGCTTTAATGAAATAAGAGTTCCAGTATGCTAATTCAATTCAAACGATTAAGTAGGAAACTAGTTTTCAATATACAAAGATAGAATACTTGTATAGTAAAAGAGTGTAAGTTAGAAAACTTGCACAATCATAGATTTCCTTGCATAAAGTAAATGAGTCGGTTAGGATACTTGCCTTAGCGTAGTTTATCCACGTTAAGTAAATCAACACTTTCGAATCCTATTTATAGTGTATTATAAGTATAGGATATTCATTAGCTAACTCATTCGGTACATAAGCTTGTTACTCAAATATACACACATTGTATTTCCTAGTCATACGTCATTACATACTTATACGCATTCGGTAAGAAATCAAATTATGAATTCAAATAACATTTGTATAGCATTATGTTATTTTTAATCGAGTAGGCTTTCTTTAGCTATGGAATTACCTTTCTTAAGTTAATCATCTTCATACATCATTACTATCATGTGAGACTACCACAATTAGCAAACATACTCGCATATTATTAATATCACATAAGACCACAATCAATACTAAATATATTTCATTTTAGCAAGTTATGGCATTCCCCAAAGTTAACCGTCAAAATCGGATTCACATATATCACATAGTATATATACATGTTAAAGAGTCTTTTTATATTCGTATAACCCTTTCACAACCAATTTACAGGATATAGGCTCTATATTAATACTTTTGACGACTTACGGTCATTCAAGGTCATGAGACCACGAAGCTATCATGCTTGTCATATACACACATAAGGTGGTCGTGTAACGTGTTCTATGCATGTTCATGAATATCTTTACCACATACATATTACTAGCATTGCTATTGGTTTTGAAATCATGCTTCATTTAGTCTTTATGGCACCTAGCATGGTATGTACACATGTATATATATGTATGACACATTAGTGAGGTTTAAAAATATTATCCAACATGTTCACAACGATCAGAATCTAGACTTCGATATAACATGTCAAGATTTACGTTCAAAACTTATACCTTCACTAGTAAAGTTCATTTAAAGCGATCCAGGTGCTCACGTTACCTTATGAAATCTAAATATGCAAGTTAACATGTATTACATGTGATTCTAGGTCATGTAAACATGTTTGGAAAATTAGTACCTCAATGTGTCACACACATGTCAAAGTTTGTTTCATAAAACTTCCATTTTCGTTTGAAATGTTTACTAATCGAGGTTTAGTATGCTCACGTCATACTATGAAACATGTATACACAAATCAATATTCATTTCATGTATTTCTAAGCCGCTCTATCACGTACCAAAAATCAGAATATAGTCATGCTTTATAATGTTAATGATTATTTATGAAACTTTAAATTCGTTTCCAAACTTCATGTCGTTTTGTTAACCATGCATGCTAATATACTAAAACATGCTTACATTGCCTCATTAGGTTTATATATATGTATTAATCATGCTTCCATGCTTGTTCAAACAAAATCAAACAATTAGTACATAACAGTTTTGTTGCAGAATACAGAAAAACTGCACACAGAGGCCGGCGCTGCGGCGCGGCAACAACAGCCACAATCTGGCGCTGCGGCGCGGAAACAACAGCTTCAAGCTGACGCTGCGGTGCGGGAGGCGCTGCGGCGCGGACAATGGCGCTGCGGCGTGGGAACAATTTCTGCAGTTCACACTGCAGCGAAAACTGACCCAAAACCTCCCATTTCATCGATTTCAACATACCCAGATGCTATTAGACTAACCTTTTTAACTTACTAACACATATATGTGCTTATATAACAGTCAATCGCCCCAAACGATTCCCAATTTCATAAATTCCAACTAATTTCACGAATTTGATGTTTTATAAAAATTGCAGAGCAAGAATGGAAATGAAAGTCAAGAAAGCTATATAGTGGTTTCATCATGTATGTATGTTCATATAACAACAATATAAGGGTTCTACAAACCAATCATGAACCAATTTGGCATAATCAAGAATTTGAAGGAAACTTCAGAAACAGAAAACGAAAATGAAGAACAAAGGAAGAGGGATTATACCTTTGTAACTGATTGAGCTTGCTGCTATTCAATTCTTACAACTCTAGACTGATATTATATATGCTCTCAATTTATCAAACTCAAACAAAATCTCAGCAAATGAAATTGAAGGGGAAGAGCTTATATATATAGAGAAATTCATGTCCAGGAAATACTATTATTTTCCAAACCAAACTAACGGGTTGAAGGATTGCATGAGGGTTATGAAAGAGCAGGTAAATGGTTGTTGGATTCATCATGAATCCCATTCCCTCCATAATCATGAGCTATGAAATGCTAGTTGCTGAGTTTGGGGAGAAGAAGAAGGAATAGGCCTTAGCCTTTTGTTATGCACGTGAAGAGCAAAATGCGTCTATCATTTAGGAACAAGTAAGGCTCAACGATATGAACAATGTAGAAAAATAAAATAACCCAATACATACACATTTTATATACACTTAGGCATATATGTATACCTAAGTTATATATTTAGAGTACAATTAGAATTACAATGTAATCCTAATAATCATGTTATTCACATAATGTAGTAAGTATAATCCACACATATAATTTAGGTACATTTTTATCTTACCAATATAATTTAATCGGATACTATCACATTTATTATTAAATTCTACAATCAACAATTGATTATAATATATCCATAACATATTATTTTAATGTATACTCATACACAATTGTCACCTAAGCATTATCATGTAGCTTTCTCAATTCAATATCTTTACTATATAGTTTACGTATAATTGTATAACCACATTGCACTACTTCATACCACATATAGGTAGCTACTATACCTTATACATTTAATTCGCATGCTTGCATGTAACAATTAATACCACCTCATTTTATTCATAACTTACTTATTTGTTTTATTATCCATAATGCCAAATAAATAAATTATTCATCTTATTGATTAATTAACAATAATATTAATTAGTCCATTCCTCATCGATTATTAATAACACCTAATTAATAATTATAGGATTAATTATCACATCAACAAATATAATTCCCAGCATATTTATAATCAAGTGTTTTATTATTATTATTATATTTCTTGCAATAATAATAATCACATATTATTAATCAATCACAATTAATATTCCACAACAATTAATTAATATTCTACAATTAATATAGATTAACTGTTTGCTTAAATTAATATAATCATTCTCATATTACGTCACTGTGCCACACAAGGCTATCAATGAGTTTATCGCAAACTCCATCAATTTCTCAATTATTATAATTATTCAATTTAATAGAATTGAATTACTCCTTCTCATAACACAAAATCATTTATATTAAATAAATTCTCATTTCCATTAATATTTTCATTTAATAATAGATGGAAATTCTCGGGTATTACATAAACCATTTCTAGCAATGTAGGCATCATATAAGCTATCTGTCCAAAATCAAATTGTCAAACTGCATGACTTCTGATTCCAGGCCGGCGCAGCTGCGCCATGGCTAAACCTAGGGCCGGCGCAGCTGCGCAGCCCTCTGGCCAAGCCAAGGCTGGGATGTGCCTTGTGGTTTGTGTCCGGTCATGCAGGCTAACATTCACACCAGGTATATTAACATGTTAAGGGTCCGTTCGTATTTTCCCCAGGCAATCTAAGTTTCACTCTCCATGACATGGTTCTAGACTTACATTTTAAACAATTTAAGTCCTTACAACATCATGAAATCATGTAAGCTATCATGCTTGTTAATTTTAAACATACGAGGTGATCATATAACTTAATTTAGGCATGCTTGCAAGTAGTTATATACATGTTACAACTTAGTTCATGCTTCACTTGTGCCTAACTTGCTTTCATGGCTTCTATCATGGTAGATATATATGTTTGATACGTTAGTGAATTTAAAGGGTATTATCCAATCATGTCCAAAGTTATCAGAACTTAAAACTCCATGAATCATGATCAAAACTTATACTTTCATTAGTAAAGTTTACTAATAAGGCATAGCGTGTCCATGTTACATTATTAAACACATATACACAAGTCATCATCTCCTTCATGCATTTCTAAATGATAATAACATGTTCAAAGTCCGAATATAATTATAGCACATATAAGTCCCTTTTTCATAATCTCCAAGTTCCTTTTTAAGATTCTAAGTTCACTTAGCTAGGTTCACATTTCATTACGGAGCTTATATATGCGAGTTAACATGCATCTCATGTGTTTCTAGGTTATACTAATGTGCCCCAAAAGTCAGAACATTAATATGGCTTATATACGTCAAAATTCAATTATAAACCTTAAGTTTATTTTCAAAACTATAACTTTGTCATTCATGCATGAAATCTTAATAAAACATGCTTATGTTAGGTCTATGTACCCATACATACATGCTACCCATGTTCACATGCTTGCCTCATCTATACAAGTAACTACCACATAGCAATTTTAGGAACAACATTGGATTCTGGTTCCAGAGGCCGGCGCAGCGAGTAGTAAACCGGCGCAGCTGCGCCAGTGCTTCGGCCAGCACCAGTGAGCTCCCTACTTCGGCAGTTCCCAGCCCAAACACAGAAATTCATCATGAATTCGACTATAAACTAACAGCATTGTCTCATTAACACATGTATTAACTTATATAACAACCAATTAACATTATCAAATCATAAAATCATGAATTCCAATTAATATCCAGAATCTAAGAAATTTCAGAGAAGCAAAAATGAAGAACAATAACATGTGATTATACCTATGTTAGCTAATGAAACTTGCTTCTAATTCACTTCCTTCTCAACTGATTTGTATGGTCACTCTCTACTTCTTCTTATTTGAAATTTCTCAGCAAATGGAATGGGAAGATAAGAGCTCAATTTATAGCAAATATATTAATCAGACATTGTTTTTCCCTCTTAAACTAAACCAACGGAAATGTGGATTGTATGGAGGTTAAAGAGAGGTTGGTGGGTAGTTGGTGGAATGCATCATGAGAGCCACTCCCCATTGAATCATGCTAGCTAGAATGTGCTGAGTTTGAGGATATAGGAGTAGGATAGCTTCATGAGTGTTTCACGTGAGAATGAACTGAGTCTCTTATTATGGGACAAGGAAGGAAACTCTGATATTATAAATGGACCACATGCTACACTTAAATCATTATACATATATGTATTAAATGTACTCTTAGGTTACATCTTGTATACATTTTATCCCTACATAGGTTTAGATGTCACAATAAAATAGTATTTCGATGTAATTCTGATGATACTAACATGGATTCACATGATATAGTAAATGCAATTTGAGCACATATAATCCATGTACATTGGTTCCACATTTTAATAATTAATGAGGATAACATAAGATAGTTAAGCATAATTAAATTATCTATCATATAATCATGATGTCCTACTTTAATATATATTCACCTTGTCACATTGGCATTTTATGCAACTCCCATAATTCAATAAACCTTACTATATAATAGTGTCATATTACACTTCATATAATACATATTTAGCTACTATATGTTACACATTTAATTCGCATGCTTGCACATAGAATTACTCATCTTATTAATTAAATGTTAATTAATAATATACACCCATCCTTCATCAATCAATATAATCTTATAACTTACTTATTTATTTTATTATTCGTATGTCAAATAAATAAATTATTTATCTCATTGATTAATTAACAATAATATTAATTAATCTATTCCTCAATGATTATTAATTACACCAAATTAATAATCATAGGATTAATTATCACATTAACAAATATAAATCTCAGCACAATTATAAACAAGTGGTTTATTATTATTATATTTCTTGCAATAATAATAATCACATATTATTAATCAATCACAGTTAATATTCCACAATAATTAATTAATATTCTATGATAACAATTAATTAGTATTCTACAATTAATATAGATTAATTGTTTGCTTAAATTAATATAATCATTCTTATATTACGTCACTGTGCCACACAAGGCTATCAACGAGTTTATCGCAAACTCCACATATTCTCACTTATTATAATTATTCAATTTTATATAATTGAATTAATTCATCTCATAACATAAAATTATTTATATATGAATAAATATTCACTTTCATTAATATATTCATTTAATAATATATGGAAATTCTCGGGTATTACAGCTCGGGTTCGTCATGGATGGGGATTTGAGTCAAGCCTTGGTCTTGCAGTCACTCCCATAGACCTTCTCGCAGTTCGTCATTAATTTCCACATGAATAAGTTAGATGTCAGCTTGCCTGAATTGCTCAACATGTTGAAAACTGTTGAAGGTCACTTCCCATTTAAGAAGAACCATGTCTTAATGGTTGATTCTTCCAAGAAAAGGAAGAGGCCCAATATATCTTCTAAAAAGAAGAAATCTAAGAAGGGTAAGGGCAAGGTGAACTGGAAGGAACAAAAGAAACCTGATCTAACTAGCAAAGGAATGTGCTTCCATTGCAACGAACCGGGTCACTGGAAGAGAAACTGCAAGAAGTTTCTGGTAAAGAAGAAGCTTGGAGAAGCTTCGACTTTCAATCAAGTTTTGTTCATGATTGAAATTAATTTTTTTAGAAAGTTAAAATTCTACTTGGGTATTGGATACCAGCTGTGGTTTTCATATATGTAGTACTGTGCAGGGACTGGTCAGAAGTAGAAAGCTAAACAAAGATGAGGTTGTCCTACGAGTAGGAAATGTAGCAAAGGTTGTTACATTAGTTGTAGGCACTTATTGTTTAGCCTACGGGCAAGTCCATTTATTTAAATAATTGTTATTTTGTTTCGAATATCATTAGAAATATTATTTCTATTTTCGTATTAGATATGGATGGGCTTAACGATTATAATAAAGAACAACAGTTGTTCTATTTATAAAAATAATGTTTTATATGGTGTTTGTAATTTGCGAAATGGACTTTATATACTTGACTTTCATGAAAATATTTTTTAAATTGAACAAACTAAGAAAAGGAAAAAGAGATAATGTTAATTATACCTATATGTGGCACTATAGACTCGGTCATATCAATGAAACAAGATTATCCAAGTTGCGTAAGGATGGGCTCTTAGAGCTATCTGATTATGAATCATATCCAACTTGTGAATCTTGTCTCATGGGTAAAATAACTAAATCTCCTTTTAGTGGAAAAGGAGAAAAAATTACAGAGTTGTTAGTGTTAGTTCACATAGACGTTTGTGGACCTATGACAACGAATGCACGGGGGTGGGTATTCTTATTTTATTACTTTCACTAATGATCACTCAAAATTTGGATATGCGTATTTAATAAAATACAAATCTGAATCATTTGAAAAGTTTAAAGAGTTCAGAACTGAAGTACAGAAACAAATTGGCAGAAGTATTAAGATTCTTCGATCAGATCGAGGTGGTGAATACTTAAGCGGTGAGTTTCTCGATTATCTCAAAGAAAATAGTATAATCTCACAATGGACTCCACCAAATACATCACAGTTAAATGGAGTATCTGAAAGGAGAAATCAAACATTGTTGGACATGGTTCGTTCCATGATGAGTTTTATTGATCTTCTAATTTCATTCTGGGGTCATGCCCTAGAAACGGCTGCAAATCTACTAAATAAGATCCCCTCGAAATCCGTTCCCAAGATTCCATATGAGATGTGGATAGGGAGGAAACCTGGTTTTAAGCATGTTAAGATTTGGGGATGTCCAGCTTATGTGAAAAGGTTTAAAAATGATAAGCTTGGGACAAGATCTGATAAGTGCACGTTTGTGGGATATCCTAAAACAGGTTTGGGATACTATTTCTACAATCCTATTGAGAAAAAAGTGTTTGTTGCGAAACACGTTGCCTTCTTGGAAAATGAGTTTACCCTTGAAGGGGCTAATGGGAGGAAAATAGATCTTGAAGAAATTTAAGAACCACAAACCACTACAGATCAATTGGATGAACCTGTCCAAGTAGAGACACCTTCTGTACAACACCCTATTCGTAAAATCTGTAAGAGTACCGAAGATACCTGAGAGGTATGAATTCATCATAGAAGATGATGAGGTACACATCATGGATGATGATGATCCATTGAATTACGAACAGGCTATGAGTAATAAAGACTCAGGGAAATGGTAGATGACTATAAAATCTAAAATGGATCTTTGAAGCAATGCACAAGACCATTTGGATTTTACTTGCGATTGCAGCTTATTATTACTAGATCTGAAAAAATGGACGTGGAGACGCCCTTCCTCAAATATAAGTTATTAGAGGAGAATGTATGTATGATACAGCCAGATGGATTTGTTTCAATGGTTGAAGCAAATCATGTATATTAGCTACAACAATCCATTTATGGATTGAAGCAAGCTTCTCGTAGATGGAACATCCATTTTGATGAGACAATCAATGAGTTTGATTTTATCAAAACTGAGGATGAACCATGTTTGTAAAAGAAGGTTAGTGGGAGCGCAGTTTCATTCCTTGTATTATATGTTGATGATATATTACTGATAGGGAATAACATTCCTATACTACAATCGATCAAAATAAAGTTGTCTAAACATTCCTTCATGAATGATTTGGGTAAAACATCCTATATTGGGGATATAAATCTGTATAGATAGATTTAAAAGGATGTTCGGCTTAACCCAAGGAACGTATATTCATTAGATCCTGAAGGCGTTTAGCATGGCAAACTCCAAAAAGGTGTCTCATGATGATGAGCCATGGAGTGTATCTCTCTAAAATTATCCTCCATAAAAGAGAGATCACATGAGTTACTATCATGTAAGCAATGAAATATACGAGACTTGATGTTGATCAGTCATATTCTGGAGAAGATCACTGTAAGATAGTGATAAACATCTTAAAGTACTTAACTGACACTAAGGATGTCATCATGACACATGATGGGCCTGAATTAAACTAGAGGACTAAACAGACTCAAGTTTTCAGACTGACCAAGATGACAACAAATTCACTTTAGGGTAAGTCGTTACCTTGAAAGGTGCTGCAGTGAATTAGAAAGGTTCCAAACAGCAAACGGTTGCTGGTTTAGTGACAAAGACAAAGTATACAACTGTAAGTGAAGCTGCAAATTGATGTTTTGGATGAAAAATTTATTACAGAACTAGGAATAGTTTCTAAGTCTCATCTTGAATCCAAACATGTGTTGCGGCACTTTGATTAAAAAAATCATTGAAAGAGGAGCGTGTAGACTTTCAAGACAATATTGCAGATCTATTTACTAAAACTTTAACATAACAGCAGTTTGATCGTCACTTAGAGAAGATGGGTATGAGATACCATGGCGATTGACTTTAGTGCAAGTGGGAGATTGATAGTAGTGTGCATACAAGTCAATCATGTATGATAATAAAGCATATACTTTATAAATACTCTAATTTATTTATTAATAAAAGAATTCAATTATTAAAGGCATTTAATTATCTACATGATGCTATTTTTATAATATGTAAATAACCCATAATTTTAAGCAATGCTTTTAGAATCATGATGTTGATCATGCTAATGAGATCTAAATTCTTAGAAAGCTTAAAACTAAAATAGTTCCCAATCGTGAAATTACTAAAGAGGGGATTAGTAAATCCGGATAGATTGGTACATATGTTGCTTGCTTATTGGATGAGGATGATTGATTTCATGATCATTTGTGTGGAGACGTTAAAGCAAGTATGTAGGTGCTTATTGGAGAATAAGTTCATTGAACCTGACTCGCTATGGAATACCTAATGGAGTTTTACTTACCTGTTAATAGGAATTCCTAATGTGATAGTAGTACAAGTGATCCTTGGACTTAAGATCATCATAGTATCTTGTGTGTAATGAATTATACTTTGACTTATTCTTTAAGACCCTTAGGGTATATCAAAGGGTATGCTTGGGTGTAATAAGTTACATATGGAGATAATGAATGGTTAATAAAGAATCTACCACTTTTAGTAAAAGAAGAGATATATCCTATGTGATTCGTTAAATGACAACCCAGTAGTCCTTGGCCAAGGCAGAATGAAATTAGAAAAGAGTTTTTAATTTGCATTATTTGGAGTTGTGCATTTTACAATTGAAATACATATAATTAAATAAAATAAGACTTGACAGTAATTCCATGTCTTATATTTAATTGGGACATTGTATAGTGGAAGGATTGAATTATACGGTAACTATTTACTCACATGTTCTTTTATGATTAATGTTAAAATCTATATTATCTGGAAAGTCGTTAATCGCTAGGGAGGCTTATCCCTATTGTAGAATAAATATTATTTATTTAAATAGATTATTAGTTTAATTTATTTATTTAAATAAGATTAGAATTGTTCTAATTGATTTATTCACAACCGGTTTAATATGAAGAACCTAAAGGGTCACACCATAAAAGAAAGAATAATTATTTAAGAAGGTTCTGGCATTATCGTAATAATGCATTAAGTGTAATTAATTTAATCTATGGTGATAAAATAAATTAAATAGCTTAATGTATATTATTTAATATTTTAGAAATATTAAATATTAATTAATAATAGGAGTCTTATTAATATTATTACAATTATTATTATTTTAATTTCTAAAGTAGTTTAGGAATTAATTTAATGTTAGTACTCTAATTTATTCCTAATAAGATTAGGAGGCAACTTAATTAAATGAATTTAATTAATTACTCCCAATGTGATGGGAAGCCTAAATTAATTAAAGGAGTTTAATTAATTAAATGAAACCCTATGTCTAATAGGATTAGAAGGGTTGACTAATATCTATTTAAGAGAAGTCTTATGTTAGGTATTAGTTGATCCAATTCCAATTGTTAGAGAGTACTGATTTTTTATAGAGGATAGAAAATTAGGGTTTAGCCAACCACCCTCCTTCTTGAATAATTCCTATTCATTGGCGGATCACACCTAGAGGTCAAACACTTGGGTGGCTAACGTTGATCAAAGGAAGAAATCTAACTCGAAAATTCAAGGAGATCACGAAGAACAAGGAGTTGAACTCATACCTGTGGAAGCTTAGTTCTACAAGGGTATGATTTTATAACTTCTTCTTTATCGTTTTAAATTAATAATTTGCATAAAGGATGATCCGGGTAATGGTTTTTTAGAAATTTTTTAAAACTCTGATATACCATACTTCCGCTTATTTTGCAATTTGATTGCATCCATGATTTTGTACAAACCCAACATTGGCCTCTAGAGGTGATCCACCAAGGAAGAAGAAGAACTAAGAAGGTGGGTGTTTGGCTAAACCCTATTTCTATCTCTATATAATCTTCGTGTTCTCCCAATACTAGGATAAGTGTGTAACCTTGTTCTATAATAATAATATTTTCTTATTTATAGATGTAGGTAACCCTCCTAAACTCTTTAGGATTAGGGTTTAATATTAATTAATTAAATCATTTTAATTTATTATGCTTCCCAATCCTATTTGGAATAATTAAACTCCTTTAATTAATTAGAATCCTAATCTTATTAGGAATATATATGAGAGAGAGAGGAATAGTATCTTATTAATTAATTCCCAAACACCTTTAGAAATTAAATAATAATAATAATAAGACTCCTCTTATTTATTTATATTTAATATTTACAAAATATTAAATAATAAATATTAAGCTATTTAATTTATTCTATCAACATAGATTAAATTAAACATACTTAACTTATTATTACAATAATGTAATTAGCTTCTTTAATAAATATTCTTCCTTTTATGGTGTGACCCTTTAGGTTCTCCATATGAAACTGGTTGTGAATAAATCAATTAGAACTATTTTAATCTTATTTAAATAAATAAATTAAACTAATAATTTACTTAAATAAATAACATTTATTCTACAATAAGGGTAAGCCTCCTTAGCGATCAACTACTTTCCAAATAATATAGATTTCAACATTAATCATAAAAGAACATGTGAGTAGATAGTTACTGTACAATTCATTTCTTCCACTATACAATGTCCCCATTAAATATAAGACATAGATTTACTATCAAGTCTTATTTTATTTAATTATATATATTTCGATTCTAAAATGCACATCTCCAAATAATGCAAATTAGAAACTACTTTCTAATTTCATTCTGCCTTTGCCAAGGGCTACTGGGTTGTCATTGATCGAATCACATAGGACATTCTCTTCTTTTACTAGAAGTGGTAGATCCTTTATTGATCATTCATTATCTCCATATATAAATTATTATACCTAATCATACCTTTTGATATACCCTTAGGGTCTTAAGGGACATGTCAAAGTATAACTCATCATACACAAGATATTATCACGATCTCAAGTCTAAGGGTTATTTGTACTACTATCACTTAAGGAATTCCTATTGATAAGCAAGTAAAACTGCATTAGGTAATTCTTAGCGAGCTACGTTCAGTGTACTTATTCTCCAATAAGCACCTACATACTTGCTTTAGTGTCTCCACATAAATAATTATGAGATCGATCATCGTCATCCAATAAGCAAGCAACGTATGTACCAATCTATCCGGATTCACTAATCCCCTTTTTAGCATGATCATCAATATGATTCTAAAAGTATTGCTTAAAACTATGGGTTTATCACATATTATAAAAACAGCACCATGTAGATAAATTAAATACCTTTAATTAAATAATACTTTTATTAATAAATGAATAAAATTATTACAAAGTAAATGCTTTATCATCAAACATGACTGACTTGTATGCATATTACTTTTAATCTCCCACTTGCATTAAAACCAATCGCCATGGTATCTCATACCCATCTTCTCTAAGTGACGATCAAACTGTTGTTGTGTTAAAGCTTTAGTAAATGGATCTGCAATGTTGTCTTGAGAGTCCACGCACTCCAGGGTGACATCTCCTCTTTCAATGATCTTTCTAATCAAATGAAACCGCCACAACGCGTGTTTGGATTTTTGATGAGACATGGGTTCCTTAGCCTGTGCAACAGCTCCAGTGTTGTCACAGAATAAAGGTACTACTCCTCTAATGTTAGGAACCACACCAAGTTTAGTTATGAACTTCTTCATCCAAACAGCTACCTTTGCATCTTCACTTGCAACTATGTACTCTGCCTCTGTCACTGAATCAGTAACTGTTTGTTGCTTGGAACTCTTCCGACTCACTGCACCACCGTTTAAGGTAAACACATACCCCAAAATGGATTTACTTTCATCTTGGTCTGTTTAAAAACTTGAGTCTGTGTATCCATCTAGTTTTAACTCAGACCCATCGTAGACAAGAAATACATCCTTAGTTCTTCTTAAGAACTTTAGGATATTTTTCACTGCCTTTCAGTGTTCTTCTTCAGGATTCGATTGATACATACTCGTTACATTAAGTGCATGAGCAACATCTGGTCTAGTACATATCATACCATACATTATAGATTCTGTTGTTGAAGCATAAGGAATCTTACTCATACGGTCTCTCTCCTTAGGTGTCTTTGGGGCCTATTTCTTGGAGAGATGTATTCCATGGCTCATTGGTATGAGACCTCTCTTAGAATCTTTCATGCTAAACCTCTTTAGTATCGTGTCAATGTACGTTCCTTGGAACAAGCCAAGCATCATTTTAGATCTATCTTTGTAGATCTTTATTCGCAAAATATAGGATGCTTCTTCGAAGTCCTTCATGGAGAAGTGTTTAGATAACCAAATTTTGATCCTCTATACCATAGGAATATTATTCCCTATCAGTAATATATCATCAATATAAAATACAAGGAATGATACAACGCTCCCACTAACCTTCTTGTACACACATGGTCCATCCTCATCTTTGATAAAATTAAACTCTTTGATTGTCTCATCAAAATGGATGTTCCACCTTCGAGAAGCTTACTTTAATCCATAAATAGATTGTTGCAGCTTACAGACTTGATTGTTCCAATTGTTGAAACAAAACCCTCTATCTGTGTTATATACACATCCTCCTTAAGGTTTCCATTAATGAAGGTCGTTTTCACGACCATCTGCCAGATTTTGTTTCATATTAAGCTGCAATCGGAAGCAAAATTCGAATGTACTTGAGCATAATTACTAGCAAAAAGTTTCATCACAGTCAACACCTTGTCTGTGTTTGAAACCTTTCTCAACAAGTCGGGCCTTATAGGTGTCTACCTTTTCGTCTGGTCCAGTCTTTCTTTTAAAGACCCATTTGCACCCAATAGGCTTAATGCCCTCAGGTGATGAAACCAAAGTCCATACTTTATTCTCATACATGGAGCCCATCTCGAATTTTATGGCTTCTTGCCATTTCTCTGAGTCTTTACTACTCATAACATGTTCGTAATTCAAAGGTTCATCGTCATCTATAATGCGTACCTCATCGTCATCCTTTATGACAAATCCATACTTATCAGGTATCTTCGGTACTCTCCCAGATTTACGAATAGGGTGTGTGACAGTAGGTTCTTCCACTTGGTCAAGTACCTGACTTTGATCTGTTGTATTTGTGGGTCTTGAACTTCTTCAAGATATATCTTACTCCCACTGACCCCTTCAAGGATAAACTCCTTTTCCAAGAAGGCATCATGTTTCGCAACAAACACATTTTGATCAATAGGATGATAGAAGTAATACCCTGAAGTTTCTTTAGGGTATCCCACAAATCTATATTTTTTTGATCTAGTCTGCCGTTTATCATTTTCAGACTTTTTTGACATAAGCTGAACAACCTCAAGTCTTAACATGCTTAAGACTTGGTTTCCTCCCTGTCCATATCTCATATGGAGTCTTTAGGACGAATTTAGTAGGTACCTTGTTAAGTAGGTATGCAACCGCTTCTAGGGCATAGCCCCAGAATGATACGGGAAGATCGATAAAACTCATCATGGAACAAGCCATGTTCAACAATGTTTGACTTCTCCTTTCAGATATACCATTCAACTGTGGTGTTCCTAGTGGAGTCCATTGTGAGATTATACCCTTTTCTTTGAGACAATTGAGAAACTCAATGCTTAAGTATTGATCACCTCGATCCGATCGAAAAATCTTAATACTCTTGTCAGTTTGTTTCTCTACTTCACTTCTGAATTCTTTGAACTTTCCAAACGATTCAGATTTGTATTTCATTAAATACACATATCCAAATCTTGAATGATCATCAGTGAATTTAATAAAATAAGAATACCCTCCTCGTGTGTCGACGTCGGGAAAAATCTTTGATTTCCTTTTCATATGTGTTCCTACCCTTGATGTTTTCTATTTTATTTGTTTGATCTGAAGGGTGAATTTTTAGGAAAAGACTAACATATAATGTCGACGATTTTGAAAAGTTTGATTTTATAGAGTCGTCAGTTGGTATGAATGAAATGGTTGTACCAACTTAACCGAGCTTTGAAAGATTTTGCAATATGGCCCAATACTAGACTCTGTTTAATTGGTCTTGGAAACCGAGATTCATAAATTTCGGGGGCTTGATTAAGTAGGGGGAAGGTGTTAGGCACCCCCCGACTTTCGTGAAACACGATTACCGTGTCTTTTCAATTTCCCTGATCATTATGTGTGTGTGTGTGTCTTGCAGTAATTGGGCCTAAGTGCTTTATTTGAAAGTAGTGTCGTGCCTCGTTGGACCTATATACGAAGGGTTTGATTTACTGAAAAGTCCTTTTTAGACAAGATATGAAAGTGATACTTTTAAAGATAATTTTTAAACCCTTTCGCTAACATAGGAATTGAAGCCTTTTGATACTTTCATTTTATTTAGTATTCGACTTGATTTTAATTTTATGCTCGAGATGCGAAGCATCCTCGACAAAGTAATATATATATATATATATATATATATATATATATATATATATATATATAAGTGTCGGGCTCCTTTTGTGCATGAAAGCCATCGAAGTGACCCGAGCACCACAAACCAGAATTTAATTATGTCGAGGCCTTAAATTCGTATCCCCGCTTTAAGGCCCATGGTTACATTTACAAAGTGGCTTGCAAGCTATATGTACTGTTGAATTTGTCCATCGTGAGAATCGGATCTAGATCCATATGATTAATTGTAGATACCGTGATTTCTAGGCTCACAAAATATCATTAAAAAGCTTGCACGACATATATATTGAAATAAAATGAAAATTAATATCTAGACGTCGCACAACAAAGGATTCATCAGTTAAATCCTTGCATACGCATAGCCAAGCTTCCCGTTCCCTTTAGATACAGATCTAATGTCGCGTAGTTGCTTAATATTTACAAAAACTAGAAAGAAAACTAGATTTAAATAAATCTTAGCCATTCTAGCTTAATGGTTCCAGTCTTACAACTTTTGAACCAGTTAAAAGCTAGATATGGTTAGATTTAGATAAATCTAGACCACAAACTTTATATTAGTACAGATTTACATCAAATGCACAATTAAAGCTGATATTTAATCACATTAAATAAATAATATATATATATATATATATATATATATATTAAAGCTGGAAAAAGCCACGGATTCACAATTCACGCGTGACTGATCAATATATATATATATATATATATATATATATATATATATATATATAAGCATATATATATATATGTATATATATATATTGAAGCTGAAAAAGACCACAGATTAGCAATCCAGGTCAGACAAGTTAATATAATATATATATGATTATATATATATTAAAGCAGTAAAAAGTCACAGATTTAGAATCCAGGCATAATGAATAAATATAAACATATATATATATATATATATATATATATATATATATATTAATCAAGAAAAGTTACAGATTTGTAATCCAGGCCGAAACAACACTTATATATATATACATATACACTTATATATACATATATTAAAGCTAGAAAAGCCACGAATTTCCAGCCCAGGCAAAACTAAAAGTTATATATATATATGCTTATATATATATATTAAAGCAGTAAAAAACTTCAGATATGAAGAAATCTCATAGTGTACAGCGAGACGGACTCTAAACCTCTTTTGTAGCTTAAAAACTCCGTTTCCACTGGCTAAAACTTGATATGTTAGTATATATACGTATACAAGTGTTTAGAAAGAAGAATATTGAAGTTTGGAACACTGATGGTATGGCTAAGAGCTGATATGGGCGGAATTTCCTCTCTTTTTTATCTTTTTTTTTCTTTTCTTTGTTAGTGGGGGTCCTTATTTATAGACCAGGGAGCCGCGAGTCCACCTGTGGCAGCCGCGGTTCTATCTGCGGCTGACCCGGGTGGCCGCGGTCCTGTGGGTCCGATCGTCTCAAAGTACGTGCACTCTAACTAACGCGCTGTCTGTTTACAACCGTCATAACTTTCAATCTGGGAATCCAATGGAGGTGTGCTATACCTTTCCGGAAAGCCCTTTTCGAGAGCTACACAATGACATGAGATTTATCCTTTTTCGAATATGGGAAGATGGGTTCATAACTAAATCTTCAAGTTTTTATAGTTCGTCCGTTGAGCTGTCTTGTGCTGTTTTCACTCGGGATTGATGTTATGGCTTTACATGACCTTCATGGCAGTAATTTGACTTGATTTTGACTTGATTTGAGGTTAAGCTGGCAAAATAACCATTTTTCCCTTCTAGGGGTTGTCTCTAAGATTGACTGGGCTTTCGACTATTTCTCGGGGTTTTCTCCGAGGTTTGATCTCAGTCGACTCTATTCTTCCTCAGGGTCATCTCCAAGGGTTGATTTGATATCCCAGGGTTGTCCTTGGGGATTGACTGGATGCTTCGGAGTCGTCTCCTAAGGTTGACTGTATCTCCCGGGGTTGTTGCCGGGGTTTTATTTGATTTCCTGAGGTTGTCGCCGGGGTTTGATTTGATTTTCTGGGGTTATCGCCGAGATTTGGCTTGATCTCCCAGAGTTGTCGACGGGGTTTGATTTGATCTGGACTTCCAGGGTTGTCTCTGAAAGTTAAAAGATATTTTTGCCCTCTTGCAAGGTTAGTAACAGAAATGCAAAATTTCGAGTGTCTACAGATGCCCCTGTAACGATTGAGATTTTATATAATTATTTTTAATATTTATTGAGTAAATAAATATTTTATGTGAATTATTTATTGAGTTGAATAAATAAATTATGTGATTTATGGAGTGATTTATTAAGAGTTATATATTAATTAAACGAATATTTAATATTTAATTTAATTGATGTATATTAATTTTATAATATAGTTCTAATTTAATTGAGATAATTAAATTAGATGAGATATGTGATGAGTGTTACATGAATTATAATTAAGGAGTAATTATAATCACGTAGCAATTTTTATGTGATTAATTGATGTTAGATTTTAATTGATTAAATAAGAATGTTAAAGATTTAATTAATTAAAGTGTAATATTAAAGTATGTGTTAAAATGATTTATTAAAATAAAAAAAAGAGTTTTAAATGGTTTTAACCAAACAAGGCCCTTACTTTTATTTTAAAAGGTTTTTGCCAAACGGGGCCCTAACTATCAAAAAGCTGTTTTTAAATAAACTGTTTACCAAACAAAGCCTTAAGGCTTTTTGAATTTTAAAACTTACATAACTAATATACTTAATAAGGGTATTATTATTTTGTCAGTTATTATTATATCGTATATTATTATATCAATTATATAGTTTACGCTAAGTTAGTCTAAGCCTAAAATAAAAGAAAAAAGAAGGAGAGAAAGAGCAGAGAAGAAGAATTACAGAGAAAAGTTAGAAGAGAAAGCAAGGAAGAGCTTAAGCAAGCATCATCTCATTCTTCACTAACGACTAGCTAAAGGGTAATTTATAATCTCTACCCTTATAATTGTATAATTCAATTCATATGTTAATTGTATTTTATTCTCTATCAAAGTGAATTTTCATAAAAAGTAGGGATAATCATGAATTATATATATATATATATATATATATACGTAGTATTCATGTGTTATTAGTAGTGATTGTATGCCATAAAAAGATTTTCAGAAATCAAGTTGTGGTTAAAACAAGTTTTTAATGGAGAAATTGTGTTCATATGGATTTTATATGTTTTGGGTTGGTTTTCGAGTAAAATTGATGAATTCGTATGTATTAATATGCCTATTTAGAATTGTTTATGATGCTATCTTCAATCATGAAAATAATGCATATATTATAAGTTGAATTGGTTGAGAATTTGAATTATAGTGAATTATTTTGTTAAAGTATGAGTTTTATAAAAATATCAAAATTGGATTTTTTTAGAACGTTTGATTCTTGTTGCTTAGATAGTTTTTGTCTAGAAGCATGTTATATATGTGTATTAGTGCATATGTATATTTTACATTATCTATGTTGCTGTGAATGGCCGTTTGTTGACATGGTTGGGTTGAACAGTGAAGCAGAGTGCTACACTGCCTGTTTCTGTCTGCGTTCCGGCGCAGCTGTGCCTGCAACAAAGGCAGAAACAGTGCAGCTGCGCCTGCTGAGTTTTCCAGAATTGACACCAGCGCAGCTGCCCCGGTGCCAAGGCTTATGGTAGAGCAGCTGCGCCGTGACCTGAGCAGAGGCAGTGAACTCTAGTTACTTGTGCAGTTTTTTGTTTTGTTTTATATACCTATGTTAAATTGTTGCTAGGATAATGATCATGTATCTAGTTGCAATACCATATTATTAACATGAATTTGACAATCTCATATTTGGAAAAGAAAAGAGGTTTTGAAAACCTTAAGGTATTATTTGAATTATTAAGTTATAATTGTTTAATTGTAAATTAGTTAATGTGATATGTAATTATAATTTGAATAATTATAATTAGAGCAAAGGTGGAATTTAAATTATAATTTTGTTAATTATAATATTATTTGATCAAGTAAATGTTAATCTAAATTATAATTTAGTAAATGAATGATGTAGTTTAATTGATTACAAATTATAATAATTTAGTGATTGTAATTTGAGCAATTATAATTAGATTTAATGTTTAAATTATAATTGTTCAACTATAATTTAATTAATATGAAATATATAATTATTATTTGATTTAATTACGTGAGCATGTCGATGTGATGTAATTAATTATGTGGTTAATTATTAACTTATTAATTAAACCAAAATGAGTTAACCGAGAAGGGTTAACCAATTATGTGAATTAGTTATGTGTTAACTAATTTAGACTATTGTGATTAAACATATATGTGATGCCCCGAGAATAGGTCCATTCAACCCAACCCATTCTGAGTCGCCAAATACATGGTACAGAATTCAAATACAAACTTTATATCATACGGTCGTGCAAAATACGACCACACAACTGTGAGTCTCAATACAAATATGTAGAAAATATTAAGATTCAAACTAAGTCCTCATTACAATTATTATCACACTATTTGTCAGAAATAGTGAGGACTACTACTGCTCTAACTCGGACCATCACTTTGTCCCCCGACTAGTTCCCGCAACATTCTCATTTCCTGAAGAGGACAACAGATGAAAAGGGTGAGCTCAACTAGCTCAGTAAAGAATATTATGACTAAGATAATGGAAAATAAATCATCGTTAGCCTTCAATAAATCAGATAAAATATAATGGACAACCAATCTTAGATCAATATTCGCAGCTAAAATAACAAATCATTAGAAGAGTTAAGCAGAGAATGAAGTCTACTATCTTCTATGATTTAAAAGTCCATCATCAATATTTTATCCCTGCAACATCAATCAATATACATCTCGAGTCAATATTCATCTTTGCACTATAGGCCAAAGATATTCATTTGTATCATCAGTGGTCATGTTCATCTCAACACCTGTCATCTTTGCACTACGGCCAAAGATATTCATCAGGTAATCATTCATCTTTGCTCTACAGGCCAAAGATATTCAGTTACATCACCTTTTAGGACTGAGGATGATGAAAAATATTTTAAAGAACGAATCCAGTGAGATAAAAGACAAAGATTAGGGATTCGTCATTTAGTTTATCCAAATTCAAGAATAATCCATAATAATACTTTGTGGAGCAAAATTCAAGAATAAAGCCCAAAACTTGGATACAATCAAAGATAGTAACCTTAACAGACAATTTGGACAAATAGAAGAAAAATAAATTTTCCCGTGAATAGTGCCGTGTACGTGAATAGTGCCGTATACGTGAATAGTAACCCCGACGGAAAAAGTAAGAATTTCAACATAAAATCCATGACAATATTTTTGTATAATGATATTGAGAAGAATAACATCATTTACGAAAGAAATAACATTCCTTACCTCAAAAGAACAGTATCTCTGACTGGAATATCGGATATAATACCGACGGAAGCTTGTACTGAATAGTAATACTCAAAGTATTGAAATACTCACACAAATACGCTCGATATTATAGAGAGAGAAAACTTCTGATTCTGGTGTGATTTTCAATTCTAACCTAAGCACCCTATTTATAGGAAAAGCTTAGGATGCCAAAGGAGACTAAAATAATAAAATAATATATTTTTTAAAAAAAATTTCGCCGCCTGGCGGCTAAAAATTTTAGATTTTTCAACAACAAAAGTGGGGCCCACCATTTTATTTAAAAAATATTTATTTTTCGAAACTTCAATAATTCATAACAAATAGCCCCTTTGTCAGAAAAATACAAATTCTATGATCTTCCATAGGAAATTTAATTCTCTACAACTTTGCAGAAGAAAGTTTTTTCAAATTCCAAACATAAATTATCCGAAATCCATAAACAGATGATTTCCCACACCAAAATACTGATAAAAACACATCAGCACTAATTCCTTCTTTAATATCCACAAAATAAATATTTCCTTATCATATAAATCAATAATTAATTAGTCACAAATAATATTATAGAACTACAATATTAACAACCAGGTCGTTCCCAGGAAAGAGGGGGCCTTCCGATAAGGACTTCTCCCTACTGGCGCGTAATTAAATAACCCCTCCTAGACAGAACTTCCTTAGACATTGTCAATAATGCTATCTAATAATATTATTCAAATAATATGAATTATTGAGTTGATAACGTGAAATACTGTGCAACGACAATTATTGAATCAATACTACAAAATATCAACTGTAGCCATTATTGAATCAATCATAAAAAATAGCAACGTAGCAATTATTGAGTCAATAAAATATCAATGCAGCAATTATTGAGTCAATAATATAAAATATCAACGTAGCAATTATTGAGTCAATAATATAAAATATTGAACAGTAAATACTGTAACAATAATTGAGTAGGTTCCTTCTCACGTAAGACTCAATAATTTGAAATACTGTGCAATACCGTGTGCTACTGCGCAACACCGCGTACTATTTTTTAACCACCGGGTATTTCAACAGTACTAACGGTAACAACTACGCCGTTATCTTGTAAAAAACTTATTTCTGTCGCTTTCTATATCCGACAGTTATTCCGTTGTGGGGGCCCACAAATAGCTGCGCCGTCGTACGAATATTCCCCGACAACAAGAATATTCCACGACCAAACGAATATTCCCCGACAACAAGAATATTTTATAACCACTTGCTCATTTTAAAAATATTTGCACATTTCACCCATAACTTTCATATTTATCAAATCAACACCTTACTATTTCGAAATAATATATAAAGAAAAATTAAATCTTTATTCATAAAAGTTGGGGTCTTACAACCTCCCCTCCTTATGAAATTTCGTCCTCGAAATTGACGTACGTACCTGGTATGTCGAAAAGGTGAGGATACCTCGCTTTCATTTTCGATTCCAACTCCCAGGTCATTTCCTCAATTGCATGGTTTCTCCACAAAACTTTAACTTGAGGTATAATTTTCGAGCGTAGGATATGCTCCTTCCTATCCAAGATCTTGACAGGTACCTCCTCGTACGTTAAATCTTCAGCTATCTCGTCTGGTTCTAACTCAATAATGCGGTTTGGATCCTTCACATATTTACGTAACACGGATATGTGAAACACATTATGAACACGAGACATGCTTGGAGGTAAAGCAAGTCTATAAGCCACATTTCCTACTCGGTCAAGAATCTCAAATGGACCAATGAATCGTGGGTTGAGCTTTCCTCTCTTCCCAAACCTTGTAACTCCTTTCCATGGAGCAACACGTAATAACACATGGTCTCCAACATTAAATTCCACGTCCTTTCGATGAAGATCTGCATAACTCTTTTGTCGATCCTGTGCCGTCTGTATACGTTGTCGGATTATTTGAATCTTTTCTGTAGTCATACGTACTAACTCTGGTCCCAACAATGTTGCTTCACCCACCTCATCCCAACATACTGGAGAATGACACTTTCTCCCATACAACGCTTCGAATGGAGCTACGCCTATACTTGCCTGATAACTGTTGTTGTAGGAGAATTCCACCAATGGTAAGTACTTATCCCAACTCCCTTTGAAGTCTAGAACACAAAGTCTCAATAGATCTTCAAGAGTTTGAATAGTCCTCTCTGATTGTCCATCTGTTTGAGGATGATAAGCCGAACTGAAGCGTAAGTCCGTGCCCATAGCTTTCTGCAAACTGATCCAAAATCGTGAAGTAAATCTGGGATCACGATCCGAAACTATGGATACTGGCATGCCATGCAATCTCACAATCTCATTCACGTACATATGAGCAAGACGTTCAAGGGAATAAGTCTCTCGTATCGGCAAGAAATGAGCAGACTTGGTTAATCTATCAACAATAACCCAAATCGCATCTAAGCCTTGAGAAACCTTGGGAAGACCCGTAACGAAATCCATCGTAATGTGTTCCCACTTCCATTTTGGAATCTCCAGTGGTTGCAATGGACCCTTCGGCACTTGATGCTCCGCCTTTACACGTTGACAAGTTAAACATCTTGAGATGAACTCCGCGATCTCTCTCTTCATATTACTCCACCAAAATGTATGTCGTAGATCACGATACATTTTAGTACTCCCAAGGATGGATTGCAAACGGTGTGTTGTGTGCCTCCATCATGATTCTATACTTCAAGTCAAAATCGTTAGGAACACAAAGTCTGGAGTTGACTCGAAGTATTCCCTCTTCATCGATTCTTGCTTCTGGAATTGCACCTTCTTGCACCTTCTTCTTCATCTTCATCAGCTCCGCATCCGTAGCTTGAGCAGCTTTAACTTTATCAATCAAAGCTGGTTCTACGCGCATACTTGACATCATCGCACTCGTTCCCACATATGATCTTCTACTCAACGCGTCAGCTACCACGTTCGCTTTTCCAGGATGGTATTGGATAGTATGATCGTAATCTTTCAACAACTCAAGCCAACGTCGTTGCCGCATGTTGAGTTCCTTCTGAGTGAAGAAATATTTAAGGCTCTTATGATCCGTATAAATCTCCACTTTCTCTCCGTACAAGTAATGTCTCCAGATCTTCAACGTGAATACGACTGCTGCCAACTCTAGATCATGAGTAGGATAATTCCTCTCATATTCTTTGAGTTGTCGCGAGGCATAGGCTATGACTTTCCCATGTTGCATGAGAACACATCCTAACCCTTTGCCCGAAGCATCGTTGTAAATAACAAATCCATCCGAACCAGATGGTATTGTCAGAACAGGTGCCGAAATAAGTCTCCTCTTGAGCTCTTGGAAGCTCTTCTCGCATTCCTCGCTCCAAATGAATTTTGTATCTTTCCGAGTCAACTGAGTTAATGGAGTAGCGATTCGAGAAAATCCCTCTACGAACCTCCGATAGTAACCAGCTAAGCCCAGAAAGCTTCGTACTTCGGTCACCGACTTAGGTTGCTCCCAGCTTTGTATTGCTTTCAATCTTCGCCGGGTCCACAGATACTCCACGTTTCGATACCACGTGCCCAAGGAATGCTACTTCCTCAAGCCAAAACTCGCATTTCTTCAGCTTAGCATATAGCTTGTTCTCACGAAGCTTTTGAAGTACCAACTTCAAATGGTGTTCATGATCTTCACGGCTTTTAGAATAGATGAGAATGTCATCAATAAAGACAACAACGAATTGATCTAAATACTCCTTAAATACACGGTTCATCATATCCATGAAAGCAGCAGGAGCATTAGTCAATCCAAAAGACATGACTAAGAACTCATAATTCCCGTACCGTGTTCTGAAAGCAGTCTTTGGAATATCCTCAGTTTTAATCTTCAACTGATGATATCCAGAACGAAGATCGATCTTTGAAAAGAATTGCGCTCCTTGCAACTGGTCGAACAGGTCATCAATACGAGGTAACGGATACCTATTCTTGATGGTGACATGGTTCAACTCCCGATAGTCAATACAAAGTCACATACTCCCGTCTTTCTTCTTTACGAATAAAATAGGAGCACCCCAAGGAGACGTACTAGGACGAATAAAATCGATGTCTAACAACTCTTGTAATTGAATCTTTAACTCTTGAAGTTCAATAGGAGCCATTCGATATGGGGTTTTAGAAATGGGCTTTGTACCGGGCTCAAGGTCAATAAAGAATTCAACTTCACGTTCTGGGGGTAGACCGGGAAGTTCTTCGGGAAATACATCAGGAAACTCATTAACAACAGAAATATCATTCAAACCTGACGTATTCTGATTTAGATCAGTGACATGAACTAAGAAAGCTTGACATCCATTTTTCAATAAACGAATAGCTTTATGACTTGAAATGATATTGACTGATTTTAGTGGTTTGGTGATTTGGATTCGCACAACAGGTTGATTAGGAATATGAAAACTAACAACCTTACGAAAATAATCAATTTTGGCATGGTAAGTGGTTAACCAGTCAATTCCTAAAATCATGTCAAATGCAAGTATTTTCAAAGATATAAGATCAACAGGTAAGGTAAGGGTACCAATCTGAATCAAGCAAGATTTGTAAACTGTAGATGTAACAAAGGTTTCTCCTAACGGAGTTTCAACAGATAAGTCAAAGTCTAATTTATCAGAAGTCAAGTTCAAACGTTGAGCACAAGCAGGTGAAATAAAGGAATGGGTAGCACCGGTATCTAACAAGGTGTAAACTTCGCAAGAGTTTATGATCAGCTTACCCGTAATCACCTCGTGTGGATTCCTCGCGTTTTGGGCTGTCACGATAAACGCTCTTCCAGGAATCACCGACTTTGACTTGTCTGCAACCGCCTTTGGAATCACCACCCCCGCTGAATTTGGTTTCGCAACAGGACAATCTCGAGCTATAATGTCCTTCTTTTCCACAGTTATAGCATCCTTTGAATTGTTGTGGGCAGTTTGGGCTGATATGTCCCTCTTTCCCGCATTTATAGCATACGACCGGTGGTCGTTCTCCTCCCCTCGAAACAGTTGATGCTGGTGCTGATGTTGACATCTTCGCGTTCTCATTGTTATACCTTCTCTTTTTGAAATCTCCTCCCGATTCGCTTCTTCTACTATCATGGCCACGATAACCACCGGAGTGGTTACCGCTTCTGTCATACTTTCCTCCTCGCTGGTTGTCATTGCTCCGATGACTGCTGCCACCGGTACGACCTTGGTTGTGGTCCCTCGGTTGAACATAATCATTATCTCGTTCTAATAACTGGGCCCTGTTTACTACATCCGAATATAAAGAAAATTTATGAGAAATGAGGTATTGACATATTTCGGGTTTCAAACCTCTTAGAAACATCCGCGTCATACGTTCCTCATTCTCCACCAAATGAGGTGCAAACCTGGACAGCTCCGCGAACTTAGCCTCGTACTGGGATACCGTCATGTTGTTTTGTTCGAGTCTGATAAACTCTACTTCCTTCATATGACGAATACTTTCAGGAAAGTACTTGTCATTAAACAGTTTCCGGAACGCTTCCCAAGACATCTGGAGTGCGGCAGGCTGGGTACGCTTCACGGATTCCCACCAGTAATCTGCCTCTCCATGGAACATAAACGTGGCGAATGGAACCTTCTGTTCCTCTGTACATCCCAAGACATCAAATATCTTGGTAATTTGTTTAATCCACGTCTCCGCCTTGATCGGATCTGGCTTTCCCAGAAACTCTGGTGGTCCCAATTCTTTGAACTGCTTGGCAGTGACAGCTCGCGTGTTGTTATTATCTCCACCTGTATGTTGCACACGAGTCTCCCTCGTCTGATTTTGCATGAACTGCAAAAAACTTCTAAACATCTCATCGTTTATCGTCTGACCAACGTTATTTTTAGGATGAACATTGCCTTCTTGTTGCACGTTCTCCTGGTTAACGATTAAAGGTGTCTCCACGGTCTCATTCACTTCGTTGTTAACGTTCTCAGCTGCCATTCTCAAATACTGCCATAAAACAAGGGTTAATTAAACAAGTCAACATATCACATATTAACCCTATGCTCCGACTGACCAATTAAATACCAAATAAGCTTAGGTAGGACACACTAGCGAAGGATTTACTCGTCTCTCCCCTCCTAGTTCTATTCCCCGATCTTCATCAGAGATCATATCCCTAAGCTCTGATACCAACTGTGACGCCCCCAGAATAGGTCCATTCAACCCAACCCATTCTGAGTCGCCAAATACATGGTACATAATTCAAATACAAACTTTATATCATACGGTCGTGCAAAATACGACCACACAACTGTGAGTCTCAATACAAATATGTAGAAAATATTAAGATTCAAACTAAGTCCTCATTACAATTATTATCACACTATTTGTCAGAAATAGTGAGGACTACTACTGCTCTAACTCGGACCATCACTCTGTCCCCCGACTAGTTCCCGCAACATTCTCATTTCCTGAAGAGGACAACAGATGAAAAGGGTGAGCTCAACTAGCTCAGTAAAGAATATTATGACTAAGATAATGGAAAATAAATCATCGTTAGCCTTCAATAAATCAGATAAAATATAATGGACAACCAATCTTAGATCAATATTCGCAGCGAAAATAACAAATCATTAGAAGAGTTAAGCAGAGAATGAAGTCTACTATCTTCTATGTTTTAAAAGTCCATCATCAATATTTTATCCCTGCAACATCAATCAATATACATCTCGAGTCAATATTCATCTTTGCACTATAGGCCAAAGATATTCATTTGTATCATTAGTGGTCATGTTCATCTCAACACCTGTCATCTTTGCACTACGGCCAAAGATATTCATCAGGTAATCATTCATCTTTGCTCTACAGGCCAAAGATATTCAGTTACATCACCTTTAAGAACTGAGGATGATGAAAAATATTTTAAAGTACGAATCCAGTGAGATAAAAGACAAAGATTAGGGATTCGTCATTTAGTTTATCCAAATTCAAGAATAATCCATAATAATACTTTGTGGAGCAAAATTCAAGAATAAAGCCCAAAACTTGGATACAATCAAAGATAGTAACCTTAATAGACAATTTGGACAAATAGAAGAAAAATAAATTTTCCCGTGAATAGTGCCGTATACGTGAATAGTGCCGTATACGTGAATAGTAACCCCGACGGAAAAAGTAAGAATTTCAACATAAAATCCATGACAATATTTTTGTATAATGATATTGAGAAGAATAACATCATTTACGAAAGAAATAATATTCCTTACCTCAAAAGAACAGTATCTCTGACTGGAATATCGGATATAATACCGACGGAAGCTTGTACTGAATAGTAATACTCAAAGTATTGAAATACTCACAAAAATACGCTCGATATTATAGAGAGAGAAAACTTCTGATTCTGGTGTGATTTTCAATTCTAACCTAAGCACCCTATTTATAGGAAAATCTTAGGATGCCAAAGAAGACTAAAATAATAAAATAATATATTTTTAAAAAAAAATTCCGCCGCCTGGCGGCTAAAAATTTTAGATTTTTCAACAACAAAAGTGGGGCCCACCATTTTATTTAAAAAATATTTATTTTCTGAAACTTCAATAATTCATAACAAATAGCCCCTTTGTCAGAAAAATACAAATTCTATGTCCTTCCATAGGAAATTTAATTCTCTACAACTTTGCAGAAGAAAGTTTTTCCAAATTCCAAACATAAATTATCCGAAATCCATAAACAAATGATTTCCCACACCAAAATACTGATAAAAACACATCAGCACTAATTCCTTCTTTAATATCCACAAAATAAATATTTCCTTATCATATAAATCAATAATTAATTATTCACAAATAATATTATAGAACTACAATATTAACAACCAGGTCGTTCCCAGGAAAGAGGGGGCCTTCCGATAAGGACTTCTCCCTACTGGCGCGCAATTAAATAACCCCTCCTAGACAGAACTTCCTTAGACATTGTCAATAATGCTATCTAATAATATTATTCAAATAATATGAATTATTGAGTTGATAACGTGAAATACTGTGCAACGACAATTATTGAATCAATACTACAAAATATCAACTGTAGCCATTATTGAATCAATCATAAAAAATAGCAACGTAGCAATTATTGAGTCAATAAAATATCAATGCAGCAATTATTGAGTCAATAATATAAAATATCAACGTAGCAATTATTGAGTCAATAATATAAATATTGAACAGTAAATACTGTAACAATAATTGAGTAGGTTCCTTCTCACGTAAGACTCAATAATTTGAAATACTGTGCAATACCGTGTGCTACTGCGCAACACCGCGTACTATTTTTTAACCACCGGGTATTTCAACAGTACTAACGGTAACAACTACGCCGTTATCTTGTAAAAAAGTTATTTCTGTCGCTTTCTATATCCGACAGTTATTCCGTTGTGGGGGCCCACAAATAGCTGCGCCGTCGTACGAATATTCCCCGACAACAAGAATATTCCACGACCAAACGAATATTCCCCGACAACAAGAATATTTTATAACCACTTGCTCATTTTAAAAATGTTTGCACATTTCACCCATAACTTTCATATTTATCAAATTAACACCTTACTATTTCGAAATAATATATAAAGAAAATTAAATCTTTATTCATAAAAGTTGGGGTCTTACAATATATGTGTAGGAAGTATTAAAGAACGTGAATTATGTTAGTAGCTTGCGCTTGAGGCAAGTCTTCTATCCCTGAACTCGTATTTAAGTTCATATATTCATTGTTTGAGATTGTCCTTTTACTTCTGCAAGGGACAAGTACTTAATCTAAGTTCATGATTTAATTAATGTCATCTTAACTTATTGTTCAAGCAAGGTCTATATTTTCCTTTCAAATGCTTTAAGTTATTTCTAAAGCATAAGTTAGTTCATAATTCTTTATCTATGAATTATTCTAAGTTATTGTAAGTCAATTCAACTATTCCGTAGTTGATGAACGTTAAATTCTAAATTTCCCTTTAAGCTTATCCAAACCAAACTTTCTTTGGCGCGGACTTGTATTCAAATACTGAGATGATCAACCCTATTTATTAGGAGAGGTTACTACGCAGAAGCGTTAAGTGTTGTGCACATACATGGTACGAAGGGCAGATCCCCCTAAGTACGAGTTAAGTTCCATAGTCTTAATGACTGTTAAAGGTTTTAAATAAAAATGTTTATAACCTAGGACAAAAGTTCAAGGTCTTATGACCCTCAGATGAATTCTATATTCAAATTTTAAATGTTAATGAAAGAATTATTATTCAATTCTTTATCGTGATGAAAGTAAAGTTATTCAAATCTTTTTAAAGATATTCTGTTATGCCTTTAATGTTGTTGTATTCTAGTGAGCTGTTGTTTGCTCACTCTTGCATTAAATAACCATTGCAGCTAAGGTTGAAAGTATTGATGCCCCGTCAACAAGTAAAGGAAAAGGAAAGATGAGCAAGTGAAGGCTTGTTGTCTTCAATTGTAATAAGACTTAGTTGATGATGTTTTATTTTTGCATTTATTTATTTGATGTCAAGGTTTAGTTAACCTTGGGATTTTTATTTGGGACAAATTGTAATCCTTTGTCAAGGAAGGTTTTATTTAAGTATTTATGAAGGTTGTAATTTACTTTGCAATTCTTTATTATTGGGTAGATGTATGATTTATTTAGAAAGTGAACACCAAATCTTGTGGAAACGAAGTACCCGAATTTGGGGGTGTTACAGGTTGGTATCAAAGCAGTAGGTTATGAACCTTAGGTGGGGGAAAAACCTTAGCTAGTTGCCTTATAGGAAGATCGAAAAGATAGTTGTGATAGGTAAAGATAATAAACTACCTTATGTGCTATGTGTTTACGTTTTAGTATTCGAAGAATGACGACTCGATATCATGTAATAATTAAACTTTAAAATTCTTTTGTCAAGATGATGAACGTTGGAGAGTCCAGTCAGGCTAGGGAGGATATACCTCACGTGCCTAGAGAGGAGGAGCCTCGAGACATCCATGTTGTCAAGGAGCAGCTGGTTAGGAGATAGCCATCTCCAGTGATCACCGTAGCTATTCGGGAGTGTGAGCTGACACCTATTCTAGAGGAAGAGGACGAGGATGAGTCAGAGGATGAGTCAGAGGAAGAAGAGGATCCCGAAGAGCAATTCTCACCTCACTCTACTAGTGCTGAGATGTACAAGGCAGTCTACGACAGTAACGTGGAGCTACATGGTCGAGTCGGAGAGCTCGAAGAAACCATCCAGCAGCGGGACGAGACTATTGAAGAGATGGATAGCGAGCTAGGAGAAACGCAGTGGAAGCTAGTCCACGTAGAGAATGATAGGGATGAGGCACGAGCTTAGATTGCGAAGTTAAAGCAAGATATCCAAGAGGAGTCGATGAAGGGTGCCAGCGCTGAGGAGACAAGCTTGAGGGCTACTCAACGAGCTGATCGAGCTGAAGACGTGGCTGAAGACAAGAGGGCCAAGCTAAGGGAAACATAATATGCATTCCATACGGCTATAGATAGAGCACAGGACCGTATCTTCTATTACCCAGCTCAGTTCCATGGTTTACCATGGAACGTGGTGGACCGAAGGACGGTGTTTCGGGTGATGGAGGAAGAGCACAGAGAGGCTTGTGCGACGTCTTAACATGCCTAGATAGAAGAGTCTATATTTATGTGCTTCTTTTTTTAATAAATAAATGTAAATCCCATAATTTGAGATAAGAATGGGATGAGTTAATAATGTAATCCTGTAACTTTTTCAGTTAAGGAAAGATGATGTGAATAGAAGAAATGCTATTTATTTGATGTTTTATTACGAGTAATGAATAAAAGAAGTTATTGATCTGCTATGTGCTCATATATGAACTGAATTATTTAAAATGTCTAAGTATGAACTTGAATACTTAAGAATTGAATAAAGGATCTAATAATAATATTTTCTTAACAGAAAATGCCTCCTAGAAGAAGACCTACATGTCAAAACCCCGAGGGTTCGATGAACAACAATAACGATGGGACGAGTCCCAATACGGTTCAGCAGTTGGTGAACCTGCTGACGGGAGTGCTTGTGAATCAGTCGCAAGTGCAGGGCACAACTTTCAAAGAGTTTAAGGCATTAGGACCACCGGAGTTCAAGGGATCGGTAAACCCGATAGATGCCCAGACGTGGGTAATGGAAATGGAGAAGGTCTTCGACGTGGCTAGTGTTGGTCCGATTTAGATGACACAATTAACGCGCAAGTATATGCGGCCAACGAGTAATAAAGAGTAAATAAAGATATCGTTCCCACGAGGAATTAACAGATAAAGGGTCGCCAAAGCATTAGCACGTAATCATTTCAGTCTTATTTAAACAGCGGTAAATTGTTTTAATTAAAAACTAAATTAAACTAGGCAAGGAATTGAAAGTTAAACTAAATAATCCTAGAGTCGAATTAGATAATGAAGATAGGAGATTCCAATTTCCCCTAATGATTCGTCTAAGTCGATTTACTTCCAATTAGGTCAAATTAATCATTATATGTGTTAGCCGAGAACACGAGAGTAAGAGAAGGCCATCTTTCGATGCACCTAATCCATATCACGTGTAATCCACAGATGATAGAATGCACGTGAACACCCACATTATCTAAACCCCTATATGTCTATGGTGTTTACAAATAAATAGGGTTTAAGGTCAAGTCCTCTATTAACTACAAGCGGCGCTTCAGTATATGTCTATCCTAAGCACAAATCATACGTCCAACGCCATATGAACGTACAATCGCCCACTACTACGATTAGATCTAAACCCACACTTCGTCTTTCAATCCCATGTGGGTTATCACAGTAATTGGTCATGACTCAATTAAGCAATGAAAGCATAAATCGTAGTAGACAATCACATAGCAATCAATAAGAACCAACCATGGAAGGAAATTAATATAGACTACTCATTAGGTTCCATTGAAACCTCAAAATATAAATTAAGTTATAGACAACTCAAATATATTATCCACAAGTTGATTATACATTATCCAAATACAAATGATAGCAAGGAGAATAGAAAGATAGAGAATGAAAATCTTTGGTCAATCTTTAAGCTTGAATCTTCAATGGAATTCACTTGCTTCAATCTTTAAAAAGTAACTAAACCCTAGAATCTAACTAACTAAACTAACCCTAATCACTAAGCTAATCTACTCGTAATCTATACAAGAAATGTAAAGGAAATGGAAAAGAAGAACTAGGGCTATGACTTGAACTCCCTATTGGAGATGCCGAACAAATGAGGGCCAAAGGCCCTTATGTAATGCCTCTGCCGATCTGCTAAGTACAAGTCAAAGTCGGGTAGAAACATAGACTGGTGCGGCCGCGCACCATAATGCCTTGCTCCTAGCGCAACCGCGTGGCACTGAATTGCTGAGCTTCTGGTCTGGATAATGGCGCGGGCGCACGACTATTGTGCTTGGACCCGGCACGGCTGCGCGGCACCTGAAGCTTGGGTTCCTGACTTTTTTGCTGCTGGCTCAAGGCTGGTTGCTTCATGCTTGCCTTCTTGCGGACCTTTAGCCTCGTAGCATCGTTCATTTGCTTCATTCCATGCCATCATCATGCTTTCCTTATGATTCAAGCCACTTTCTGTGCCTTGCCCTATTTAAGCCATCTTTGGTCCTTTTACGATCAATTTGCACTCGAAGAGTCCCTAAACCTATAAGGCATAAAACGAAGCAAAAACACATTAAAAGCACGGGATTACTTGAGTTTAAGCCACAAAACAAGCTGGTTACTATCCGAATAAGTGGTCATAAAGACCACTTATGAAATACCCCCAAACTTAAACGTTGCTTGCCCTCAAGAAATAAAATAAAACTAAACAACATATGCAATACAGTATATACAATGTATGCAACCTACGCTATCATGAATGAAAATCCAAGTTCCAGTCAGTATTAAACTTCAAAGCAATGCCTCAGAAAAACCACAAGATAGTCAAACCGATAAGCTACCCAAGACAAGACCATAAGGCATATTCTTGCAAATCCAAAACTGTCAGCACTGATGTGTTGTGCGTTGCGTGCTTAGCAACCATTAAACATGCATTCAGATAAATAACTCACATATTATGCTTCTTAGGAGAAAAATAAGCTTTAACTTAAGAAAAATAGTAAATCATATAAGTTCTAACTACGACCATGTATTACTAAAGTTAAGAGTCACAGGGGGTTTTCATTAAGCTTTTATTCTTCATGAGGGCATATTTGTACTTTCCCGTGTACACTATCGACCGTGCAATGCCTAGTTCTCTTAGGCTTTTCAATGATATTCATATAGCGAGCTTTCGACCAACGACTCCCAGACCAGACGGCCTTAGGGCGCTGGGTGTAGAGACACCTTGAGGGCTTACTTGCTCGAATATCAAAGGCCACAGAACTCGACGTAACCGAAGTGTTTATTCTATTTTTCTCTTTTTTTGAATCTTTTCTTTTTCTTTTTCTTTTTCGTAGAGGAGTGCGTCTTACGCTCCATCTCCCCGCTTAGCATGCAATCCCCATGTTTCCCCCAAACTTAAGCTTTTAACAGACTTAGTTATTATCATATAATCACTGATTCTTTTGTTAAAACACAAATTTTCCACCAGAAGACAAGTATGTGAACATTTAAACTAAGCATGTCATGGTGGTTACTCTATCGTGCTAACTGGATACACAGTATCTGACAGATAAGGATTTACATATATGACCATGAAATCAAGCTTAAGTCTCCAATCAGTTCAAAAATCGAGTGATTTTAGTTTCCTCATAGGCTAAATATGTAACTAACCAACTGAAATAGGATTCATGCAGTATGCTCTAACACAGAATGCAGAACAAAAGAAAATTTTTAAAATTTTTACAAATTTTTAACTAAATGACCTAAGATGCAACTGACACAACATAAAATGAACTACCTACATGCAAAACAAAACCCCCAAACTTAAACTATTCAATGCCCTCATTGAAGGTAAAGGTAAAAAGAAAGGAACTCCCCTATTCGGCTCCGATGCTGCATAAAAGGAAGTGGCGCCCTCTCAAAAGTTTCCCCCATCTCTCTTTCTGCTCTGGCAAAATAAACCCCCCTCAGCACTGTACTCAACGAACCAACCTAACTCAATATCAATCTTGCTCTGCTAATGATTCCACACTCAATATCTCAATTGATTAGGTTGAGAGGATGAGGTGGATGGGAATTGGTACTTTGGATTGAGGAGGTAAGAGGTTTTCAAAACTAAGGCTTTTAGCTGGGGGGGATTGAATGAGATGGAAGAGATGGGGGATTGCATTAAGTAACTTGAGGGTTTGGGATGAGAGGGAATGAGGCTTGGATTGAGGCTATGGCATTTAAACTTTGCTCCCAAGTAGCTTTCTCCTGAAACATGCAGGCAAGACTTATTAAGCCCTATTAAACCATCAAAAGGATATTAACTATTTACATCAAGAGAATTAAACATGGAAAGATATACATTTAAATTCCTAAAAATTCTCTAAGTGCGTATAAGCAATGCAAGTGCATCAAAAATATGCTCTAAGCTTTTTAATCCCAAAAATTATACGCATTCATGCCTAAAACCAAAAATGTAGGCATTGAACCTTGTAAAACCAACAATGTAAAAATATTTACAACTACGATCTATACTACGGAGAATTAAACAAGGGGGGAAATGTGATAGAAAGTAGGAAATGGAGAATTAAACAGGTAGGGAGAGAGAAATGATGGGGTGCCTTCCATCGAGCGCTTGATTTATAGTCCTCTAGCTGGACTGTGTCTGACCATTGCTATCTGACTCCCCGACGATATTGGAGAACCCCTCCATCTATCAGAATTGCTATATGCTTTTGGAGGCTTCCCAATAGAGGAGGACTCAGAATTAAACTACCTAGCACATGATATGAACAAGAATTCCCCGTACGGAAGGTAGGGGAGCTAGGCAATGGTCCCGTTGTGTATGTGAAATGATCTGGACATGGAGGCATAGAACACACAACAGACTCTTCTTCTATTCTCTTTTCTTCTGACCACCATGGTGTCGAGACTGCAGAATCTCTCGTGTCATCGAGATTCGTCTCTGTGATGTGGCTACCAAGGGGCCAAGGGTGTGCAAACTTAACTGGCTTGTTCCACTTAGGAGGAGGAGGCTGTTGGGGGATTGTCACTGTTGGTTCACATTCATACTCTACAGCCCCAATTTGCTCCTCGATATCCATTGCCTTTCGCTCGTCCAGTTCCAAGTGCACTTCGGGCTCTTCATCAGTCTCTGCACCCATGTCATAGCACCATGTATCTTGGGGTTCATAACTTATGGCTTCAGTTATTAGAGGTACAAGATCTTGCATTGTTATCTTTTGTTCACATACCTCCTCCTTCCTTAATGCCATACTAATCTGCTCCACCCAAGTCTGAAGATCCTCAATTGACTTCTCTTGTTCTACCAAGATCTCCTTTGTTGATGCTAATGAGCTACCCCACATAGTGTCCAATCCTTCCTTTTTTGTTTTAGCCTTGGACTCCATGTACTGATGCTCATTGGTAAGAGTGTTCTGGATTAGGGCCATCTAATTCTGGAAGTTCTGGCTTGATTGCTCTTGGCTCCTAAGCCTCTCCTCTTGGCTTTCTAAGCTCCTATACATGAATTCCATTGGAGGCTGTTCTCCTTGTAAACATGGGCATTGATATAGGGGTTTTGGTGCATAAGTTGGACTTAGCTCATATTATTCTTGATAGCTCACAGTATGGTTTTGCATCCCTTGTTCATCCTCTATCATCAAGGCCTTGCTAATCTGCTCTGCCCAGTTTTGAATACTCTTGAATGACTTTTGTTGCTCATTCAAGATGTCATTTAGTGATTCTATGCCACTTCCTTCCTCCAAGCTTGCATTTTCTGTGTCACCCTGAAAAGTGTGTTGAGGCTCGTAAACTGGAGTCTGGAAGGTGCATTCTAGGGCGCATGCGGGATTTAGATCCCAATGTTGGTTTTAATAGTAGTCTGATGAAGGGTTTGGGTGATACCCCCAATCTTGTTGATAAGTTGGATAAGGTTCGGTGTAGGAATAACCACCCCCATACTGCTCCTGTCCATAACTGATAGGCTCCTGATGGCTCGCGTAGCTCCCAGCACCGTAGTCATAGGTCACTGCCATCTCTCAATTCTGCTGAGCTGAGATAGTATCCAGCTTCCTCGAGAGAACCTCTAGCTGTGCTGAAAGTGTTGCAATTGGGTTGACGCCATCAGTGTATGCTTCCCTTGGTTGCTCTTGCCTTGTACCATTCCATGGATAAAAATTTAAGTCCATTGTACCTTAGAAGAGAACAAATGAAGAGAATTAAAACAAAAATAAAAAGTTTAAATTAAGACTAATTTGATTTAAACTAATGTTGGCAAACAGTTATCCAAATAATTCCCCAGCAACTGCGCCAAAAACTTGTTGGTCCGATTTAGATGACACAATTAACGCGCAAGTATACGCGGCCAACGAGTAATAAAGAGTAAGTAAAGATATCGTTCTCACGAGGAATTAACAGATAAAGGGTCACCAAAGCACTAGCACGTAATCATTTTAGTCTTATTTAAATAGCGAAAAATTATTTTAATTAAAAACTAAATTAAACTAGGCAAGGAATTCAAAGTTAAACTAAAGAATCCTAGAGTCGAATTAGATAATGAAGATAAGATATTCCAATTTCCCCTAATAATTCGTCTAAGTCGATTCACTTCCAATTAGGTTAAATTAATCATTATATGTGTTAGCCGAGAACATAAGAGTAAGGAAGGCCATCTTTCTATGCACCTAATCCATATCACGTGCAATCCACAGATGATAGATCGCACGTGAACACCCACATTATCTAAACCCCTATATATCTATGGTGTTTACAAATAAATAGGGTTTAAGGTCAAGTCCTCTATTGACTACGAGCGGCGCTTCAGTATATGTCTATCCTAAGCACAAATCATATGTCCAACGCCATGTGAACATACAATCGCCCGCTACTACGATTATATCTAAACCCACACTTCGTCTTTCAATCCCATGCGGGTTATCACAGTAATTGGTCATGATTAATTAAGCAATGAAAGCATAAATCACAGTAGACAATCACATAGCAATCAATAAAAACAAACCATGGAAGGAAATTAATATAGACTACTCATTAGGTTCCATTGAAACCTCAAAATATAAATTAAGTCATAGACAACTCAAATATATTATCCATAAGTTGATTATACATTATCCAAATACAAATGATAGCAAGGAGAATAAAGAGATAGAGAATGCAAATCTTTGGTCAATCTCCAAGCTTGAATCTTTAATGGAATTCACTTGCTTCAAACTTTAAAAACTAACTAAACCCTAGAATCTAACTAACTAAACTAACCCTAATCACTAAGCTAATCTACTCGTAATCTATACAAGAAATGTAAAGGAAATGGAAAAGAAGAACTAGGGCTATGGCTTGAACTCCCTATTGGAGATGCCAAACAAATGAGGGCCAAAGGCCCTTATGTAATGCCTCTGCCGATCTGCTAAGTGCAAGTCAAAGTCGGGTAGAAACATAGACTGGCGCGGCCGCGCGGCACTGAATTGCTGAGCTTCTGGTCTGGATAATGGCGCGGGCGCGACTATTGTGCTTGGACCAGGTGTGGTCGCGCGACACCTGAAGCTTGGGTTCCTGACTTTTTTGCAGCTGGCTCAAGGCTGGTTGCTTCATGCTTGCCTTCTTGCGGACCTTTAGCCTCGTAGCATCGTTCATTTGCTTCTTCATTCCATGCCATCATCATACTTTCCTTATGATTCAAGCCACTTTCTGTGCCTTGCCCCATTTAAGCCATCTTTGGTCCTTTTACGCTCAATTTACACTCGGAGAGTCCTTAAACCTGTAAAATATAAAATGAAGCAAAAATACATTAAAAGCACTGGATTACTTGAGTTTAAGCTACTAAACAAGCTGGTTACTATCCAAATAAGTGGTCATAAAGACCACTTATCAGCTAGGGTTAGCGAAGACCAAAATATAGCATTCGTGACTTTTATGTTGAAGTCGGATGCTAGTTTCTGGTGGCAAGACAACAAGACCAGAGAAGGAGAAGGAGTGATACTTGGGAGCATTTCAAAGAGATGTTCTTTGAAATGTACTTTCCCTGTTAGCTCGCAGGACCAGATGGAGGTCCAATTTCTAGAGCTGAAGTAGGGAGGGATGACGGTGTCAGAATACGCCGCAAAGTTTAATGAGTTGACCAGGTTCGCTACATACTAGGTAAGTACTGACGCTAGGAAGGTGAGGAGGTTTTAGCGGGGACTGAAACCATGGCTCTACAGCAAGGTCTCAATGTTCCAGCTGAACACGTTTGCAGCTGTGCTGAAAAAGGCTTTACTCGCTGAAGGTGGGAGCGACGTGGAGGCGAAGTTTAATCAAGACAAGAAGAAAAAGAATGAGAAGGAAACCAAGGCTAGTGGTAGCGGGGCTATCCATCAGAAAAGAAATTGGAACGGCAACACCTCTGCTGGGAGTCAGCAGGGAGGCCAGCAGAAGAGGAAGCTCAAAGCATGTGCTACATGCGGGAAGATTCACACTGGAGTGTGTATGAAAGGGAAATGGGTGTGCAACAACTGTGGTCAGGAAGGCCACATCACGCCAAATTGCCCAAACCTGAAGAAGGGAGCTTGCTATATATGTTGATCCAAGGATCACATGGCTCGTAACTGCCCAAAGAAGCCAGCGGCAGGGTCAATAGGGAATGGAGGAAATGGCAGCGGCAACACTCTAACTATCGCTGGACCACTGCAAGCCATTCGACCCACTGCCTACAAGTTCAATATGACGGTGTAGGACGCTGTGCAATCAAAAGATGTGGTGGCAGGTATTATTTCGATCAATAGTATAAATGCATATGTATTATTTGATTCGGGTGCTACTTGTTCATTCATATCTGATGATTTTGCTAAGACCCTAAACTTACCTATAGAGGAGTTAGGTTACCCCTTAAGCATAGAGATTGCGAATAGGGAAGTTATTCTAGTTAGGTTTGTATACAAGAACTGTAGATTGGACATTTAGGGTCAAGAACTGAGGGTAGATTTGTTTTTGATAAAACTTGGGGAATTCGATGTCATACTGGGTATGGACTGGTTGTTCAACCATGGGGCGATAATCGACTGTCAGAAGAAGTCGGTAAACCTTATGACTTTATCAAAGGTAGTGTTCTATGGTAGTAAATCACCTAGACAAGCTAGTTGTCTGACGGTTATGCAAGCCAAATAAATAACATTGTTTACAAAGTATGTGCTTTATCATCATACATGATTGGCTTGTATGCACACTACTATCAATCTCCCACTTGCACTAAAGCCAATCGCCATGGTATCGCATACCCATCTTTTCTAAGTGACGATCAAACTTATGTTGTGTTAGAACTTTAGTAAATGGATCTGCAATGTTGTCATTGAGAGTCCACACGCTCCAAGGTGACGTCTCCTTTTTTAATGATCTCCCTGATCAAGTGAAATCGCCGCAACACGTGTTTGGATTTCTGATAAGACCTAGGTTCCTTAGCCTGTGCAACCGCTCCTGTGTTGTCACAGTATACGGGAACTGCTTCTCCAATGCTAGGAACCACACCAAGTTCAATTATGAACTTCTTCATCCAAACAGCTTCCTTTGCAGCTTCACTTGCAGCTATATACTCTGCATCTGTCACTGAATCAGCAACTATTTGCTGTTTGAAACTTTTCCAACTCACTGCGCCTCCGTTCAAGCTAAACACATACCCTGAAACAGATTTACTGTCATCTTGGTCTGTTTGAAAACTTGAGTTCGTGAATCCCTCAAGTTTTAATTCAGACCCACCGTAGACAAGAAAAATATCTTTAGTCCTTCTCAAGTACTTTAGGATATTTTTCACTGCCTTCTAGTGCTCTTCTCCTGAATTCAACTTGTATCTGCTCATTACACTAAGTGCATATTCATTTAAGGCATTTAATTATCTACATGGTGCTGTTTTTATAATATGTAAATAACCCATAGTTTTAAGCAATGCTTTTAGAATCATGATGAGATCATGCTAATGAGATTTAAATTCTTAGAAAGTTTAAAAACTAAAATAGTTCCCAATTATGGGTTTACTAAAATGGGGATTAGTAAATTCGGATAGATTGGTACATATGTTGCTTGCTCATTAGATGAAGATGATTGATCTCATGGTCATTTGTGTGGAGACACTAAAGCAAGTATGTAGGTGCTTATTGGAGAATAAGTTCACTGAACGTGACTTGCTATGGAATACCTAATGGAGTTTTACTCGCCTGTCAATAGGAATTCCTAATGTGATAGTAGTACAAGTGATTCTTGGACTTGAGATCATCATAGTATCTTGTATGTAACAAATTATACTTTGACTTATTCCTTAAGGCCTTTTAAGGCATATATAGGGTATGTTTGGGTATAATGAGTTGCATGAGATAATGTATGATCAATAAAGAATCTACCACCTCTAGTAAAAGAGGAGATATGTCCTATGTGATTCGTTAAATGACAACCCATGAATCCTTAGCCAAGGTAGAATGAAATTAGAAAGAGGTTTCAAATTTGCATTATTTGGAGTTGTGCATTTTCTAATCGAAATACATATGATTAAATAAATTAAGACTTGACAGTAAATCCATGTCTTATATTTAATTGGGACATTGTATGGTGGAAGGGTTGAATTGTACGGTAACTATTAACTCACAGGTTCTTTTATGATTAATGTTGAAATCTATATTATCTAGAAAGTCGTTGAGCGTTAGGGAGGCTTATCCCTATTGTAAAAGGAAGAAGAATTATTTAAGAAGAAAATGGCATGATAGTAATAATGCATTAAGTATAATTAATTTAATCTATGGTGATAGAATAATTTAAATAGCTTAATGTTTATTATTTAATATTTTAGAAATATTAAATATAAATTAATAAGAGGAGTCTTATTATTATTATTATTATTATTATTTTAATTCTAAACGAGTTTAGGAATTAATATAATATCAGTACTCTCTCTCAATCCTAATAAGATTAGGATATAAATTAATTAAACGTGTTTAATTAATTAATTAAATAAAATCATATTCTAATTGGATTAGGAGGGTTAACCTAATATCTATATAAGAGAGTCTTATATTAGAAATAAGGTACGCGAATTTTTTCAAGAGTTGGGAGTACACAAATTCTATAGAGATAGAAACAAGTGAAAGTAGTATACATACAAGCCAATCATGTGTGATGATAAAGCATATACTTTGGAGACAATCTTATTTATTTATTAATAAAAATATTCATTTATTAAAGGCATTTAATTATCTACATGGTGCTGTTTTTATAATATGTAAATAACCCATAATTTTAAGCAATACTTTTAGAATCATGATGATGATCATGCAAATGAGATCTAAATTCTTAGAAAGCTTTAAAACTAAAATAGTTCGCAATCGTGGGATTACTAAAAAGGGGATTAGTAAATCCGGATCGATTGGTACATATGTTGCTTGCTCATTGGATGAGGATGATTGATCTCATGATCATTTGTATGGAGACACTAAAGCAAGTATGTAGGTGCTTATTGGAGAATAAGTTCACTGAACGTGACTCGCTATGGAATACCTAATGGAGTTTTACTGCCTGTCAATAGGAATTCCTAATGTGATAGTAGTACAAGTGATCCTTGGACTTGAGATCATCATAGTATCTTGTATGTAACAAATTATACTTTGACTTATTCCTTAAGGCCTTTTAAGGCATATATAGGGTATGCTTGGGTATAATGAGTTACATATGGAGATAATGAATGATCAATAAAGAATCTACCACCTCTAGTAAAAGAGGAGATATGTCCTATGTGATTCGTCAAATGATAACCCAGGAATCCTTGGCCAAGGTGGAATGAAATTAGAAAGAGGTTTCTAATTTGCATTAATCGGAGTTGTGCATTTTCTAATCGAAATACATATGATTAAATAAAATAAGACTAGACAGTAAATCCATGTCTTATATTTAATTGGGACATTATATGGTGGAAAGATTGAATTGTACGGTAACTATTTACTCATAGGTTCTTTTATGATTAATGTTGAAATCTATATTATCTGAAAAGTCGTTGATCGCTAGGGAGGCTTATCCCTATTGTAGAATAAATATTATTTATTTAAATAGATTATTAGTTTAATTTATTTATTTAAATAAGATTAGAATTGTTCTAATTGATTTATTCACAACCGGTTTAATTTGGAGAACCTAAAGGGTCACACCATAAAAGGAAGAATAATTATTTAAGAAGGTAATGACATAATCGTAATAATGCATTAAGTCTAATTAATTTAATCTATGGTGATAGAATAAATTAAATAGCTTAATATTTATTATTTAATATTTTAGAAATATTAAATATAAATTAATAAGAGGAGTCTTATTAATATTATTACAATTATTATTATTTTAATTTCTAAAAGAGTTTAGTAATTAATTTAATATTAGTACTCTCATTTATTCCTAATAAGATTAGGATACAAATTAATTAAATAAATTTAATTAATTATTTCCCATGTGGTGGGAAGCCTAAATTAATTAAAGGAGTTTAATTAATTAAAAGAAATTCCATGTCTAATAGGATTAAAAGGGTAGACCAATATCTATATAGGAGGAGTCTTATAATAGATATAAGTTGATGCAATTTTAATTGTTGGAGAGTACTCCTTCTCTATAGAGGATAGAAAACTAAGGTTTAGCCAAACACCCTTCTTCTTGATAATTTCTCTTCCTTGGTGGATCACCTCTAGAGGCCAAACACTTGGGTGGCTAATGTTGATCAAAGGAAGGAATCTAACCCGGAAATTCAAGGAGATCACAAAGAACAAGGAATTGAACTAGTACGTGTGGAAGCTTCGTTTTACAAAGGTATGGTTCCATAACTTCTTATTTATCGTTTTAAATTAATAATTTGCATAAAGGATGATCCGGGTAATGGTTTTGTAGAAATTTTTTTAAACTCTGATATACCTATGCTTTCGCTAATTTTTGTAATTTGATTGCGTCATGATTTCATACAAACCCAACAGTGGCATCAGAGCCAAACCTTTATACAATTATTAATTTATTTTTGATTTCATATACATATGGGTATGTATTTAAAATAATTTATTGGGCATAATTTTATTGTATAAAATTATTTTTTTTATGAAAAAAAATGACGTTTTTTTTTTGGACGAATCACAATTTTTTTTGGGTGCTAATCTTGAATTCTGCAAAGAAAAGGTGTTGTCTCTTTCTTACTCCAAAAAGAAGGTGACCCGTCAGGAAAGGACTCTTTTAATAAATCTGCAGGACTCTTTTAATAAAAGAAGGTGACTTCTTTTTTAAAAATAAATGTGAATTTATATTATATATATATATATATATAAAACCTGATTCGTTATATAAATATATATAATATATACGGTAATATTTATATACATATATGATATATTTATATATTATATTCTAAATAATTTTATAATTAAAATAAAGAGTTTATTTTAATCTTGAAATTGAATTTCATGCAATTTAAAATTGCCCATTAAATGATACTCATATATATATGGAATGTTTTAATTCATGAGATGAATATTTATTTATTGATATATATGGTGATATGTATGATAATAAATGGGGATTAATTATGGACTATTTGACCAATGTGATTGGATTTTATTTTAGTTGAATGCTTGAATGAATGAGTTTTATTAAATGGGATTTGTGCACCTTATCTTCTCTAATTTTTTTTCTTGATGTAAAATTCTATCTCCATCCTATGTACTTCCCCTTGACTGCTGATCAAGGTTTCTATTTAAATTAAATAGTTTAATGTAATAGAAATAGTTAGAATTATCTTGAAGAAATTGGAGACCAAAGAGCAAGGAGCGCGTGAAGACCCGTTTGTATGGAGCCCGGGTTTAAATGTAATAGTTATATTTAAATTTAAATTCTTCCACTCCTAGGTTTGACCTTTTGGTTCACTTGGTGGCTCTAGTGAACCAAACTAGAATAAAAGTCCATAATCAATCCGGGTAGAATATAGTATTCTATATTGCATGCTAAATATTATATATATTATATTTTATGCAAACATGCTTCGCATGTTTAATAAAATGACGCGCATTTTATATATATATGTGCATGTGCAGACAAATAATAACAAACCCCTCAAAGAAATAATATTAAGTCTGAAGCGTTCAAATGATATTTTGAATATCGAACGTCGCCTTCTAGCATGATAAATTAATAGAGTATTAAATATTTAATATGAGCTTGTTGTGCTATCCACAAGGCGAGTATTGCGTATTTAAGATGTTAATTAATCACATTTGATGCTTATCAAGAAAATTGAACGATCTAGTCTTGTTGTGCTATCCATAAGGACGAACATTTTTCTGTTTTGAATTTATGGAAGTGCTAGGCTGGACTTAACTTAAATCATTTTAGTTCGGATGTGCACACACTTGACCATTATGATTTAAGAGGCAAAATAAAAGGAGTTATATAGTGATGTAATTGACAAGAGTTGTCTACCTATTTATTTGTATATCGCTTGTTGTGCTATCCACAAGGTTATATACATTTGAAATGGGATCCTTATTCTCACTAGCAAATCTTTAATTAGATGTTGCCGAACTATATAAGTGAGGGTAATATAGTTTGATAAAAAGGATACCAATTTAAAATAAAGACCTAAATTTATTTTGGTATGCAAAATTAATAAAATGAATGTTTGCTAAAATGTTATTTTTCACATGCAGAATTTTAAAAATGTCAAAATCACTAATTTCACTGCGAAGCATACTTGATGCTAATAAGCTTACCGGCCCGAATTATACGGACTGGCTAAGAAATCTGAGAATTTTTCTCACTGCTGAAAAGATTTCTTATGTCCTAAACTCACCTGTCCCTGGAACTGTTCCTGAAACAGCCTCTGAGGAAGAGATTGCCACCATTGTAAAGTGGCAAGATGATGCATCTGTGGCTCATTACATCATGCTCGCATCCATGAATAACGAGCTTCAGCGTCAGCACGAAAATATGGATGCTCCTACTATGTTGATTCACCTCAAGGAGTTGTATGGTGAACAAAGTAGGACTGCTAGATATGAGATATCTAAGGAGCTCTTCCGATCTCGGATGACTAAGGGTAAAGTGAACATAAAGGAACAAAAGAAATCTGATCCAGTTAGCAAAGGAATGTGCTTCCATTGCAACGAGCCGGGTCATTGGAAGAGGAACTGCAAGAAGTTTCTGGCAAAGAAGAAGCTTGGAGAAGCTTCGACTTCCAATCAAGGTTTGTTCATGATTGAAATTAATTTTTTAGAAAGTTAAAATTCTACTTGGGTATTGGATGCCGGCTGTGGTTCTCACATATGTAACAATGTGAAGGGAATGGTCAAAAATAGAAAGCTGAGCAATGATGAGGTCATTCTACGAGTGGGGAATGGAGCAAAGGTTGCTGCATTAGCTGTAGGGACTTATTGTTTAGTAATGCCTTCGGGGCAAGTCCATTTATCTAAATAATTGTTATTTTATTCTGAATATTATTAGAAACATTATTTCTATTTCTATATTGGATTTGGAAGGATATGACGTTATTATAAAGAACAACAGTTGTTCAATTTATAAAGACAATGCTTTATATAGTATTGGAAATTTGCGAAATGGACTTTATATACTTGACTTGCAAGAAAATATATTTCAAATTGAACAGACTAAGAAAAGGAAAAGAGATATTATTAATTATACCTACATGTGGCATTGTAGACTCGGTCATATGAATGAAACAAGATTATCCAAGTTGCATAAGGATGGGCTCCTAGAGCTATCCGATTATGAATCATATCCAACTTGTGAATCTTGTCTCATGGGTAAAATGACTAAATCTCCTTTTAGTGGAAAAGGAGAAAGAGTTACAGAGTTGTTGGCATCGATTCACACAGACGTTTGTGGACCTATGACAACAAGTGCACGGGGTGGGTATTCTTATTTTATTACTTTCACTGATGATCACTCAAGATTTGGATATGTGTATTTAATGAAATACAAGTCAGAATTATTTGAAAAGTTCAAAGAGTTCAAAAGTGAAGTAGAGAAACAAACGGGCAAGAGTATAAAGATACTTCGATCAGATCGAGGTGGAGAATACTTAAGCGATGAGTTTCTCAATTTTCTCAAAGAAAATGGTATAATCTCACAATGGACTCCTCTAGGTACACCACAGTTAAATGGAGTATCTGAAAGGAGAAATCGAACACTGTTGGACATGGTTCGATCCATGATGAGTTTTACCGACCTTCCAATTTCCTTCTGGGGATATGCCCTAGAAACGGCTGCATACCTACTTAACAAGGTACCTACCAAAGCCGTCCCAAAGACTCCATATGAGATGTGGAAGGGGAGAAAACCAAATCTTAAGCATGTTAAGACTTGGGGTTGCCCAGCTTATGTCAGAAGTTTGAAAATGATAAGCTACAGACTAAATCCGATAAGTGTAGATTTGTGGGATACCCTAAAAAAACTTTAGGGTATTATTTCTATCATCCAACTGATCAAAAGGTGTTTGTTGCGAAACATGCTGCCTTCTTGGAAAAGGAGTTTATCCATGAAGGGGTCAGTGGGAGTAAGATATATCTTGAAGAAGTTTAAGAACCACAAATTACCACGGATCAAAGTCAGGTACCTGACCAAGTAGAAGAACCTACTATACCACACCCTGTTCGTAAATCTAGAAGAGTACCGAAGATACCTGAGAGGTATGGATTCGTTATAGAGGATGACGATGAGGTGCACATTATGAATGATGATGATCCATTAAATTACGAACAGGCTATGAGTAATAAAGACTCAGGAAAATGGCTTGAAGCCATGAAATCCGAAATGGACTCCATGTATGAAAACAAAGTATGGACTTTGGTTTCACCATCTGAAGGCATTAAGCCTATTGGGTGTAAATGGGTCTTTAAAAGAAAGACGGGAGTGGACGGCAAGGTAGAGACATATAAGGCCCGACTGGTTGTAAAAGGTTTCAAATAAAGACAAGGAGTTGACTATGATGAAACCTTCTCACCAGTAGCTATGCTCAAGTCCATTCGGATTTTGCTTGCGATTGCAGCTTATAACTACTATGAGATCTGGTAGATGGACGTGAAAACGACCTTTCTCAATGGAAAACTTGAGGAGGATGTGTATATGACACAGCCAGAGGGATTTGTTTCAAAGGTTGGAACAAATCAAGTCTGTAAGCTGCAACGATCCATTTATGGATTGAAGCAAGCTTCTCGTAGATGGAACATTCGTTTTGATGAGACAATCAAAGAATTTTATTTTATCAAAAACGATGATGAACTATGTGTGTACAAGAAGGTTAGTAGGAGCGCAGTTTCATTTCTTGTACTATGTGTTGATGATATATTACTGATAGGGAATGAAATTCCTATGCTATAATCGATCAAAATAAAGTTGTCTAAACATTCATCCATGAATGATTAAGGTAGAACATCCCACATTGGGGATATAAATCTGTATTGAAAGATTTAAAAGGATGTTCGGCTTAACCCAAGGAAACGTATATTCATTAGATGCTAAAGGCGTTTAGCATAGCAAACTCCAAAAGGTGTCTCATGATGATGAGCCATGGAGTGAATCTCTCTAAAATTGTCCTCAATAAAAGAGAGATCGCATGAGCTACTATCATGTATGCAATGAAATATACGAGACTTGATGTTGATCAGTCATATTCTGGAGAAGATCACTGTGAGACAGTGATAAACATCTTAAAGTACTTAACTGACACTAAGGATGTCATTATATGACATGATGAGTCTGAATTAAACTAGAGTGCTAAACAGACTCAAGTTTTCAGACTGACCAAGACGATAACAAATCCAATTTAGGGTAAGTCGTTACCTTGAAAGATGGTGCAGTGAATTGGAAAGGTTCCAAACAGTAAAAGGTTGCTGGTTTAGTGACAAAGACAAAATATATAACTGTAAGTGAAGCTGCAAGTTGATGTTTCGGATGAAAAGTTCATTACAGAACTAGGAATAGTTCCTAAGTCTCATCTTGAATCCAAACATGTGTTGCGGCACTTTGATTAAAGAAATCATTGAAAGAGAAGCATATAGACTCTCAAGATAACATGCAGATCCATTTACTAAAGTTTTAACACAACAGCAGTTTGATCGTCACTTAGAGAAGTTGGTATGAGATACCATGGTGATTGGCTTTAGTGCAAGTGGGAGATTGATAATAGTATGCCTACAAGCCAATCATGTGTGATGATAAAGCATATACTTTGGAGACAATCTTATTTATTTATTAATAAAAATATTCATTTATTAAAGGCATTTAATTATCTACATGGTGCTGTTTTTATAATATGTAAATAACCCATAATTTTAAGCAATACTTTTAGAATCATGATGATGATCATGCTAATGAGATCTAAATTCTTAGAAAGCTTTAAAACTAAAATAGTTCCCAATCGTGGGATTACTAAAAAGGGGATTAGCAAATCCGGATAGATTGGTACATATGTTGCTTGCTCATTGGATGAGGATGATTGATCTCATGATCATTTGTGTGGAGACACTAAAGCAAGTATGTAGGTGCTTATTAGAGAATAAGTTCACTGAACGTGACTCGCTATGGAATACCTAATGGTGTTTTACTCGCCTGTCAATAGGAATTCCTAATGTGATAGTAGTACAAGTGATCCTTGGACTTGAGATCATCATAGTATCTTGTATGTAACAAATTATACTTTGACTTATTCCTTAAGGCCTTTTAAGGCATATATAGGGTATGCTTGGGTATAATGAGTTACATATGGAGATAATGAATGATCAATAAAGAATCTACCACCTCTAGTAAAAGAGGAGATATGTCCTATGCGATTCGTCAAATGACAACCCAGGAATCCTTGGCCAAAGTGGAATTAAATTAAAAAGAGGTTTCTAATTTGCATTAATCGGAGTTGTGCATTTTCTAATCGAAATACATATGATTAAATAAAATAAGACTAGACAGTAAATCCATGTCTTATATTTAATTGGGACATTGTATGGTGGAAAGATTGAATTGTACGGTAACTATTTACTCATAGGTTCTTTTATGATTAATGTTGAAATCTATATTATCTGAAAAGTCGTTGATCGCTAGGGAGGCTTATCCCTATTGTAGAATAAATATTATTTATTTAAATAGATTATTAGTTTAATTTATTTATTTAAATAAGATTAGAATTTTTCTAATTAATTTATTCACAACTGGTTTAATATGGAGAACCTAAAGGGTCACACCATAAAAGGAAGAATAATTATTTAAGAAGGTAATAACATAATCGTAATAATGCATTAAGTGTAATTAATTTAATCTATGGTGATAGAATAAATTAAATAGCTTAATGTTTATTATTTAATATTTTGGAAATATTAAATATAAATTAATAAGAGGAGTCTTATTAATATTATTACAATTATTATTTTTTTAATTTCTAAAAGAGTTTAGTAATTAATTTAATATTAGTACTCTCATTTATTCCTAATAAGATTAGGAGACAAATTAATTAAATGAATTTAATTAATTATTCCCCATGTGGTGGGAAGCCTAAATTAATTAAAGGAGTTTAATTAATTAAAAGAAATTCCATGTCTAATAGGATTAGAAGGGTAGACCAATATCTATATAGGAGGAGTCTTATAATAGATATAAGTTGATGCAATTTCAATTGTTGGAGAGTACTCCTTTTCTATAGAGGATAGAAAACTAAGGTTTAGCCTAAACACCCTCCTTCTTGATAATTTCTCTTCCTTGGTGGATCACCTCTAGAGGCCAAACACTTGGGTGGCTAACGTTGATCAAAGGAAGTAATCTAATCCAGAAATTCAAGGAGATCACAAAGAACAAGGAGTTGAACTAGTACCTGTAGAAGCTTCGTTTTACAAAGGTATGATTCCATAACTTCTTATTTATCGTTTTAAATTAATAATTTGTATAAAGGATGATCCGGGTAATGGTTTTGTAGAAATTTTTTTAAACTCTGATATACCATGCTTCTGCTAATTTTTACAATTTGATTGCGTCATGATTTCATACAAACCAAACAACAAGGGTTAAGCCAATAACCCATCTTCCTGAGTTCTTCATCTTCCTTGGTGGATCACCGTTAGAGGCCAAATATTTGGGTGGCTGACATTGATCAAGGAAAGGAGCCACTACAAAGGAATCAAAGGAGTAGAACTTGTACCTGAGGAAGCTTGGATCTTCAAAGGTATAATTCCATCTCCTTCTATGTATTGACTGATAATAGATGCACAAGAAAGATCATGGTTAAGGGTTTGTAAGAAATTTTTAAAATCTATTTTTTTTCATCCCTTCCGCTGCGTTTATGTAATTTGATTGCATGCTTATGTTTCGTACAAACCCAACAGTGGTATCAGAGCCAATCTTGTGCTAATTATCAGTCTATGTGATTCCATACATGTATGATATGTGATTGGATTGAGTTCTGGGCATCAAAAATTTTTCTGATTCTGCAAAGCTGTGCAGCTGCGCCGGTGCAAGGCCTTCTTGCTGCGCAGCTGCGCCGGTGTCTTGACCTGGTTTTCATGCTGCGCAGCTGCGCCGGTTCCCTTTATATTCCTGGCGCAGCTGCGCCACTATAAGAATCTAATTTTTTTTTTGTTTTATTTAATTAATAAAGGTTTAAAATAAATATGTTTATTTTATATGAAATGAGGTTTCAGAATTGCTAGAATTAAAGAGTTTAATTTGGAATTGTTTTTGAATGAAATAAAGAGTTTATTTTTCCAAAAACCAAGTTTAGCAAACTTTTGCCCATTAACTGATATTAATACATATATGGAATGAATTTACTTTCATGAGATGAATAAGTTTTATTGATACGTATGATGATATGTATGTTAATAAAAGGGATTGATTATGGACTATGACCAATGTGATTGAATTTTATTTTGGATGAATGCTTGAATGTATGGGTTTTATAAAATAGGTCTCAATGTAAATTCTATCTCCTTCCTATGTACTTCCCCTTGACTGCTGATCAAGGTTTCTATTTAATTATAGTTTATGTAATAGAAATAGTTAAAATTATCTTGAAGAAACTGGAGATCAAGGAGCAAGGAGCGCTTGAAGACCCATTTGTATGGAGCCATGTTTAAATGTAATAGTTATAGTTAAATTTAAATTCTTTCACTCCTAGGTTTGACCTTTTGGTTCACTTGGTGGCTCTAGTGAACCAAACTAGAATAAAAGTCCATAATCAATCCGGGTAGAATATAGTATTCTATATTGCATGCTAAATATTATATATATTATATTTTATTCAAACATGCTTTGCATGTTTAATAAAATGACACGTATTTTATATATATATGTGCATGCGCGCTTAACAAGATGAGACAAATAATAACAAACCCTCAAAGAAATAATATTAAGTCCGAAGCGTTCAAATGATATTTGGAATATCGAACGTCGCCTTCTAGCGTGGTTAATTAATAGAGTATTAAATATTTAATATGAGTTTGTTGTGCTATCCACAAGGCGAGTATTGAATATTTAAGATGTTAATTAATCACATTTGATGCTTATCAAGAAAATTGAACGATCTAGTCTTGTTGTGCTATCCACAAGGATGAAAATTTTTCTTTTTTGAATTTATGGAAGTGCTAGGCTGGACTTAACTTAAATCATTTTAGTTCGGATGTGCACACACATGGGCATTATGATTTAAGAGGCAAAATAAAAGGAGTTACATGGTGATGTAATTGACAAGAGTTGTCTACCTATTTATTTGTATATCGCTTGTTATGCTATCCACAAGGTTATATACATTTGAAATGAGATCCTTAATCTCACTAGCAAACCTTTAATTAGATGTTGCCGAACTATATAAGTGAGGGTAATATAGTTTGATGAAAATAGTGGGAGATACCAATTTAAAATAAAGACCTAAATTTATCTTGGTATGCAAAGTTAATAAAATGAATGTTTTCTAAAATATTATCTTTTCACATGCAAAATTTTAAAAATGTCAAAATCACTAATCTCACTACGAAGCATACTTGATGCAAATAAGCTTACCGGCCCGAATTATGAGGACTGGCTAAGAAATCTGAGAATTGTTCTCACTGCTGAAAAGATTTCTTATGTCCTAAATTCAACTATCCCTGAATCTATTTCGGAAACATCTTTTAAGGAAGAGATTGCCACTTTTAATAAATGGCAAGATGATGCATATGTGGCTCAATGCATTATGCTCGTATCCATGAATAACGAGTTTCAGCGTCAGCACGTAAATATGGATGCTCCTACTATGTTGCTTCACCTCAAGGAGTTGTATGGTGAACAGAGTAGGACTGCTAGATATGAGATATCTAAGGAGCTCTTCCAATCTCGGATGACCGAGGGTACTGCCGTCGAGACTCATGTCCTAAAGGTGATCAATTTGATTGAACGCCTTGGACAGCTTGGGTTCATCATGGATGGGGAGCTGAGTCAAGACTTGGTCTTGCAGTCACTCCCTAAGACCTTCTCGCAGTTTGTGGTTAATTTTCACATGAATAAGCTAGATGTCAGCTTGCCTGAGCTGCTTAACATGCTAAAAACTACAGAAGGTCACTTCCCATCCAAGAAGAACCATATCTTGATGGTGGATTCTTCCAATAAAAGGAAGGGGCCCAAGGTATCTTCTAAAAAGAAGAAATCCAAGAAGGCTAATGGAAAGGGGAAAGAAAAGGAACAAAAGAAACCTGAACCAGCTAAAGAAATGTGCTTTCATTGCAACGAGCTAGGACATTGGAAGAGGAACTGCAAGAAGTTTCTAGCAGAGAAGAAGCTTGGAGAAGCTTCGACTTCCAATCAAGGTTTGTTTATGATTGAAATTAATTTTTCTAAAAATCATAATTCTACTTGGGTATTGGATACCGGCTGTGGTTCTCACATATGTAATACTGTGCAGGGACTGGTCAGAAGTAGGAAACTGAGCAATGATGAGGTCATCCTATAAGTGCGGAATGGAGCAAAGGTTGCTGCATTAGCTGTAGGGACTTATTGTTTAGCAATGCCTTCGGGCAAGTCTATTTATCTAAATAATTGTTATTTTATTCCGAATATTATTAGAAACATTATTTCTATTTCTGTACTAGATATGGAAGGATTTAACATTATTATAAAGAATAATAGTTGTTCTATTTATAAAGATAATGTTTTATATGGTATTAGAAATTTGCGAAATGGACTTTATATACTTAACTTGCAAGAAAATATATTTCAAATTGAACAAACTAAGAAAAGAAAAAGAGATGATATTAATTATACCTATATGTGGCACTATAGACTCGGTCATATCAATAAAACAAGATTATCCAAGTTGCATAAGGATGGGCTTTTAGAGCTATCTGATTATGAATCATATCCAACTTGTGAATCTTGTCTCATGGGTAAAATGACTAAATCTCCTTTTAGTGGAAAAGGTGAAAGAGTTACAGAGTTGTTGGCATTGATTCACATAGACGTTTGTGGACCTATGACAACAAGTGCACGGGGCGGGGGGGGGTATTCTTATTTTATTACTTTCACTGATGATTACTCAAGATTTGGATATGTGTATTTGATGAAATATAAATCAAAATCATTTGAAAAGTTCAAAGAGTTCAGAAGTGAAGTAGAGAAACAAACGGGCAAGAGTATTAAGATACTTCGATCAGATCGAGGTGGAGAATACTTAAGCGGTGAGCTTCTCAATTATCTCAAAGAAAATGGTATAATCTCACAATGGACTCCTCCAGGTACACCACAGTTAAATGGAGTATCTGAAAGGAGAAATCGAACACTGTTGGACATGGTTCGAACTATGATGAGTTTTACCGACCTTCCAATTTTCTTCTGGGAATATGCCCTAGAAACGGCTGCATACCTACTTAACAAAGTACATACCAAATCCGCCCCAAAGACTCCATATGAGATGTGGAAAGGGAGAAAACCAAATCTTAAGCATGTTAAGACTTGGGGTTGTCCAGCTTATGTCAAAAAGTTTAAAAATGATAAGCTACAGACTAAATTCGATAAGTGTAGATTTGTGGGATACCCTAAAGAAATTGTAGGGTATTATTTCTATCATCTAACTGATCAAAAGGTGTTTGTTGCGAAACATGCTGTCTTCTTGGAACAGGAGTTTATCCATAAAGGGGTCAGTGGGAGTAAGATATATCTTAAAGATGTTCAAGAACCAATAGTTACCACAGATCAAAGTCAGGTACCTGACCAAGTAGAAGAACCTACTTGGGTAATCAATTTGAAGGTAATCAATTTGATTGAACGCCTTGGACAGCTTGGGTTCGTCATGGATGGGGAGTTGAGTCAAGACTTAGTCTTGCAGTCACTCCCTGAGACCTTCTCGCAGTTTGTGGTTAATTTTAACATGAATAAGCTAGATGTCAGCTTGCCTGAGCTGCTTAACATGCTGAAAACTGCAGAAGGTCACTTCCCATCCAAGAAGAACCATGTCTTGATGGTGAATTCTTCCAATAAAAGGAAGAGGCCCAAGGTGTCTTCTGAAAAGAAGAAATCCAAGAAGGCTAAGGGAAAGGGGAAAGAAAAGGAACAAAAGAAACTGGAACCAGCTAAAGGAAAGTGCTTTCATTGCAACGAGCCGGGATATTGGAAGAGGAACAACAAGAAGTTTCTCGCAGAGAAGAAGCTTGGAGAAGTTTCAACTTTTAATCAAGGTTTGTTTATGATTGAAATTAATTTTTCTGAAAGTCATAATTCTACTTGGGTATTGGATACCGGCTGTGGGTCTCACATATGTAACACTGTGCAGGGACTGGTCAGAAGTAGAAAGCTGAACAATGAAGAGGTGATCCTACGAGTGGGGAATGGAGCAAAGGTTGTTGTATTAGCTGTAGGAACTTATTGTTTAGCAATGCCTTCGGGCAAGTCCATTTATCTTAATAACTGTTATTATGTTCCGAATATTATGAAAACATTATTTCAATTTCTGTATTGGATATGGAAGGTTTTGACGTTATTATAAAGAACAATAGTTGTTCTATTAATAAAGACGATGTTTTATATGGTATTGGAAATTTGCGAAATGGACTTTATATACTTGACTTACAAGAAAATATATTTCAAATTGAACAAACTAAGAAAAAAAAAAGAGATAATATTAATTATACCTACATGTGGCACTGCAGACTCGGTAATATCAATGAAACAAGATTATCCAAGTTGCATAAAGATAGTCTCATCGAGCTATCCGATTATGAATCATATCCAACTTGTGAATCTTGTCTCATGGGTAAAATGACTAAATCTCCTTTTAATGGAAAAGGAAAAATTGTTACAGAGTTGTTGACATTGATTCACACAGACGTTTGTGGACCTATGACAACAAGTGCACGGGGTGGGTATTCTTATTTTATTACTTTCACTGATGATCACTCAAGATTTGGATATGTGTATTTGATGAAATACAAATCAGAATCATTTGAAAGGTTCAAAGAGTTCAGAAGTGAAGTAGAGAAACAAACGGGCAAGAGTATTAAGATACTTCGATCAGATCGAGGTGGAGAATACTTAAGCGGTGAGTTTCTCAATTGTCTCAAAGAAAATGGTATAATCTCACAATGGACTCCTCCAGGTACACCACAGTTAAATGGAGTATCTGGAAGGAGAAATCGAACACTGTTGGACATGGTTCGATCCATGATGAGTTTTACTGACCTTCCAATTTCCTTCTGGGGATATGCCCTAGAAACGGCTGCATACCTACTTAACAAGGTACCTACCAAATCCGCCCCAAAGACTCCATATGAGATGTGGAAAGGGAGGAAACCAAATCTTAAGCATGTTAAGACTTGGGGTTGTCCAGCTTATGTCAAAAAGTTTGAAAATGATAAGCTATAGACTAAATCCGACTAAGTGTAGATTTGTGGGATACCCTAAAGAAACCATAGGGTATTATTTCTATCATCCAACTAATCAAAAGGTGTTTGTTGCGAAACATGCTACCTTCTTGGAGAAAGAGTTTATCCATGAATGGGTCAGTGGGAGTAAGATATATCTTGAAGAAGTTCAAGAACCACAAGTTACCACGGATCAAAGTCAGGTACCTGACCAAATAGAAGAACCTACTGTACCACACCCTATTCGTAAATCTGGAAGAGTACCAAAGATGCCTGAGAGGTATGGAATCGTTATAGAGGATGACGATGAGGTACACATCATGAATGATGATGATCCATTAAATTACGAACAGGCTATGAGTAATAAAGACTCAGGGAAATGGCTTGAAGCCATGAAATCCAAAATGGACTCCATGGATGAAAACAAAGTATGGACTTTGGTTTCACCACCTGAAGGTATTAAACCTATTGGGTGTAAATGGATTTTTAAGAGAAAGACTGGAGCAGACGGAAAGGTAGAGACCTATAAGGCACGACTGGTTGCAAAAGGTTTTAAACAAAGACAAGGAGTTGACTATGATGAAACCTTCTCACAAGTAGCCATGCTCAAGTCCATTCGGATTTTGCTTGCAATTACAGCTTATAACGACTATGAGATCTGGCAGATAGACGTGAAAACGACCTTCCTCAATGGAAAACTTGAGGAGGATGTGTATATGACACAGCCAGAGGGATTTATTTCAAAAGTTAGAACAAATCAAGTCTGTAAGCTATAACGATCCATTTATAGGTTGAAGCAAGCTTCTCGTAGATGGAACATTCGTTTTGATGAGACAATCAAAGAGTTTGATTTTATCAAAAACGAGGATGAACCATGTGTATACAAGAAGGTTAGTGGGAGCGCAGTATCATTCCTTGTATTATATGTTGATAATATATTACTGATAGGGAATGACATTCCTATGTTACAATCAATTAAAATCTGGTTATCTAAAAACTTCTCCTATAAAGGACTTGGGTGAAGTATCCTATATTTTGGGGATAAAGATCTATAGAGATAGATCTAAAAGGATGCTCGGCTTATCCCAAGGAACGTATATTGATACGATGCTAAAGAGGTTTAGCATGGAAGATTTCAAAAGAGGTCTCATGCCGATGAGCCATGGAATACATCTCTCCTAGAAAAATATCCTAAAGTACTTGAGAATACATCTCAGTCGAATTCAGGAGAAGAGCACTAGAAGGCAGTGAAAAATATCCTAAAGTACTTGAGAAGGACTAAAGATATTTTTTTGTCTACGGTGGGTCTGAATTAAAACTCGAGGGATTCACGGACTCAAGTTTTCAAACAGACCAAGATGACAGTAAATTTGTTTCAGGGTATGTGTTTACCTTGAACGGAGGCGCAGTGAGTTGGAAAAGTTCCAAGCAGCAAATAGTTGCTGATTCAGTGACAGATGCAGAGTATATAGTTGCAAGTGAAGCTGCAAAAGAAGCTGTTTGGATGAAGAAGTTCATAACTGAACTTGGTGTGGTTCCTAGCATTGGAGAAGCAGTTCCCATATACGGTGACAACACCGGAGCGGTTGCACAGGCTAAGAAACCCAGGTCTTATCAAAAATCCAAACACGTGTTGCGGCGATTTCACTTGATCAGGGAGATCATTGAAAGAGGAGACGTCACCTTGGAGCGTGTGGACTCTCAAGACAACATTGCAGATCCATTTACTAAAGTTCTAACACAACATAAGTTTGATCGTCACTTAGAGAAGATGGGTATGAGATACCATGGCGATTGGCTTTAGTGCAAGTGGGAGATTGATAATAGTGTGCATACAAGCCAATCATATATGATGATAAAGCACATACTTTGTAAACAATGTTATTTATTTATTAATAAAATATTCATTTAAGACATTTAATTATCTACATGGTGCTGTTTTTATAATATGTAAATAACCCATAGTTTTAAGCAATGCTTTTAGAATCATGATGAGATCATGCTAATGAGATTTAAATTCTTAGAAAGTTTAAAAACTAAAATAGTTCCCAATTATGGGATTACTAAAATGGGGATTAGTAAATTCGGATAGATTAGTACATATGTTGCTTGCTCATTAGATGAAGATGATTGATCTCACGGTCATTTGTGTGGAGACACTAAAGCAAGTATGTAGGTGCTTATTGGAGAATAAGTTCACTGAACGTGACTCGCTATGGAATACCTAATGGAGTTTTACTCTCCTGTCAATAGGAATTCCTAATGTGATAGTAGTACAAGTGATTCTTGGACTTGAGATCATCATAGTATCTTGTATGTAACAAATTATACTTTGACTTATTCCTTAAGGCCTTTTAAGGCATATATAGGGTATGCTTGGGTATAATGAGTTGCATATGGAGATAATGTATGATCAATAAAGAATCTACCACCTCTAGTAAAAGAGGAGATATGTCCTATGTGATTCGTTAAATGACAACCCAGGAATCCTTGGCTAAGGTAGAATGAAATTAGAAAGAGGTTTCTAATTTGCATTATTTGGAGTTATGCATTTTCTAATCGAAATACATATGATTAAATAAATTACGACTTGACAGTAAATCCATGTCTTATATTTAATTTGGACATTGTATGGTGGAAGGGTTGAATTGTACGGTAACTATTAACTCACAGGTTCTTTTATAATTAATGTTGAAATCTATATTATCTGGAAAGTCGTTGAGCGTTAGGGAGGCTTATCCCTATTGTAGAATAAATGTTATTTATTTAAATAGATTATTAGTTTAATTTATTTATTTAAATAAGATTAGAATTATTCTAATTGATTTATTCACAACCGATTTAATATGGAGAACCTAAAGGGTCAGACCATAAAAGGAAGAAGAATTATTTAAGAAGAAAATGGCATGATTGTAATAATGCATTAAGTATAATTAATTTAATCTTTGGTGATAGAATAAATTAAATAGCTTAATGTTTATTATTTAATATTTTAGAAATATTAAATATAAATTAATAAGAGGAGTCTTATTAATATTATTATTATTATTATTATTTTAATTCGAAAGGAGTTTAGGAATTAATATAATATCAGTACTCTCTCTCAATCATAATAAGATTAGGATATAAATTAATTAAAAGTGTTTAATTAATTAATTAATTAAAACCATATTCTAATTGAATTAGGAGGGTTAACCTAATATTTATATAAGAGAGTCTTATATTAGAAATAAGGTACGTGAATTTTTCCAAGAGTTGGGAGTACACACATTCTATAGAGATAGAAACAAGGGTTAAGCCAATAACCCATCTTCCTGAGTTCTTCATCTTCCTTGGTGGATCACCGTTAGAGGCCAAACATTTGAGTGGTTGACATTGATCAAGGGAATGAGCCACTACAGAGGAATCAAAGGAATCAAAGGAGTAGAACTTGTACCTGAGGAAGCTTGGATCTTGAAAGGTATAATTCCATCTCCTTCTATGTATTGACTGATAATAGATGCACAAGAAAGATCATGGTTAAGGGTTTGTAAGAAATTTGCGTTTATGTAATTTGATTGCATGCTTATGTTTCGTACAAACCCAACAATAGCTCGAGTGTGTCCTGTAGCGAAAACCAAGTCTAGCGGGGGTGGTGATTCCTAAGGCAGTTCCGGACAAGTCAAAGTCGGTGGTTCTTGGAAGAGCTTTTGTCGTGACTGCCCAACAAGCAAGGAACCCGAACAAGGTTATTACGGGTAAACTGATAATAAACTCTTGCGAAGTTTATACCTTATTAGATACCGGTGCTACCCATTCTTTTATTTCACCTGCTTGTGCTCAATGTTTGAACTTGACTTCTGAGAAATTAGACTTTGATTTATCTGTTGAAACTCCGTTGGGAGAAACCTTTGTTACATCCACAGTTTACAAATCTTGCTTGATTCAAATTGGTACCCTCACACTACCTGTTGATCTTATATCTTTGAAAATACTTGCATTTGACGTGATTTTAGGAATTGGCTGCTTAATCACTTATCATGCCAAAATTGATTGTTTTTATAAGGTTGTTAGTTTTCATATTCCTAACCAACTTGTTGTGCGAATTCAAACCGCCAAATCACTAAAATCAGTCAATATCACTTCAAGTCATAAAGCTATTCGTTTATTGAAAAATGGATGTCAAGCTTTCTTAGCCCATGTCACTGATCTAAACCAGAATACTTTAGGTTTGAATGATATTTCTATTGTTAATGAGTTTCCTGATGTATTTCCCGAAGAACTTCCAGGTCTACCCCCAGAACGTGAAGTCGAATTCTTTATTGACCTTGAACCCGGTACAAAACCCATTTCTAAAACCCCATATCGAATGGCTCCTATTGAACTTCAGGAGTTAAAGGTCCAACTACAGGAGTTGTTAGACATCGGTTTTATTTGTCCTAGTACATCTCCTTGAGGTGCTCCTGTTTTATTTATAAAGAAGAAAGACGGGAGTATGCGATTTTGTATTGACTATCGGGAGTTGAACCATGTCACCATCAAGAATAGGTATCCATTACCTTGTATTGATGACCTGTTCGACCAGTTGTAAGGTGCATAATTCTTTTCAAAGATCAATCTTCATTCTGGATATCATCAGTTAAAGATTAAAACTGAGGATATTCCAAAGAATGCTTTTAGAACTCGATACGGATATTATGAATTCTTAGTCATGTCTTTTGGATTGAGTAATGCTCTTACTGCTTTTATGGATATGATGAATCGTGTATTCAAGGAATTTTTGGATCATTTCGTGGTTGTCTTTATTGATGACATCCTCATTTATTCCAAAAGCCATAAAGATCATGAGCACCACTTGAAGCTGGTACTTCAAAGGCTTCGTGAATACAAGCTATATGCCAAGTTGAAGAAATGTGAGTTCTGGATTGAGGAGGTAGCATTCCTTGGGCACGTAGTATCAAAACGTGGAGTATCTGTGGACCCGACGAAGATTGAAGCAATACAAAGTTGGGAGCAACCAAAGTCGGTGACCGAAGTACGTAGTTTTCTGGCCTTAGCTGGTTATTATCGGAGATTCGTGGAAGAATTTTCTCGAATCGCTACTATATTAACTCAGCTGACTCAGAAAGATACAAAATTCGTATGGAACGAGGAATGCGGGAAGAGCTTCCAAGAGCTCAAGAGGAGAGTCATTTTGGCACCTGTTCTGATAATACCATCTAGTTCGGATGAATTTGTTATCTACAGCGATGCTTCGGGCAAAGGGTTAGGATGTGTTCTCATACAACATGGAAAAGTTATAGCCTATGCCTCGCGACAACTCAAAGAGTATGAGAGGAATTATCCTACTCATGATCTAGAGTTGGCAACAGTCGTTTTCGCGCTGAAGATCTGGAGACACTACCTGTATGGGGAGAAAGTGGAGATCTATACGGATCATAAGAGCCTTAAATATTTCTTCACCCCGAAGGAACTCAACATGAGGCAATGACGTTGGCTTGAGCTGTTGAAAGATTATGACCATACCATCCAATACCATCCTAGAAAAGCAAACGTGGTAGCTAACGCGTTGAGTAGAAGATCGTATGCGGGAATGAATGCGATGATGTCAGCACAAAGGCCCATTTTGTATGACTTACAAAGGATGGAGATAGAGTTCAAGACTCCGGGGACCCACGTGATGATGTCAAATATACGCATAAAACCAGCTTTAATTGATAAAGTTAAAGCTGCTCAAGCTACAGACCCGGAGCTGGTGAAGATAAGGAAGAAAGTGCAAGAAGGTGCTATTTCAGAAGCAAGATCGATGAAGAAGGAATACTTCGAGTCAACTCCAGACTTTGTGTTCCTAACGATTCTGATTTGAAGTATAGAATCATGATAGAGGCACACAACACACCGTTTGCAATCCATCCTGGGAGTACCAAAATGTATCGTGATCTTTGACATACATTTTGGTGGAGCAATATGAATAGAGAGATCGCGGAGTTTATCTCGAGGTGTTTGACTTGTCAACGTGTCAAGGCAGAGAATCAAATGTCGAAGGGTCTATTGCAACCACTTGAAATTCCAAAGTGGAAGTGGGAACACATTACCAGGGATTTCGTTACGGGTCTTCCCAAGGTTTCTCAAGGCATAGATGCGATTTGGGTTATTGTTGATAGATTAACCAAGTCTGCTCATTTCTTGCCTATACGAGAGACTTATTCCCTTGAACATCTTGCTCATATGTACGTGAATGAGATTGTGAGATTGCATGGCCTGCCAATATCCATAGTTTCGGATCGTTACCCCAGATTTACTTCACGATTTTGGATCAGTTTGCAGAAAGCTATGGGCACGGATTTACGATTCAGTTCTGCATATCATCCTCAAACGGACGGGCAATCAGAACGGACTATCCAAACTCTTGAAGATCTATTGAGACTCTGTGTTCTATACTTCAAAGGGAGTTGGGATAAGTACTTACATTGGTGGAATTCTCCTACAATAATAGTTATTAGGCAAGTATAGGCGTGGCTCCATTCGAAGCATTGTATGGACGAAAATGTCGTTCTCCAGTATGCTGGGATGAGGTGGGTGAAGCAACATTGTTGGGACCGGAGTTAGTACGTATGACTACGGAAAAGATTCAAATGATCCGACAACGTATACAAACCGCACAAGATCGACAAAAGAGTTATGCTGATCTTCAACGGAAGGACGTAGAATTTAATGTTGGGGACCATGTATTGTTACGTGCTGCTCCATGGAAAGGAGTTACGAGATTCGGGAAGAAAGAAAAGCTCAACCCACGATTTATTGGTCTATTTGAGATCCTTGACCGAGTAGGAGATGTGGCCTGTAGACTTACTTTACCGCCTAGCATGTCTCGTGTTCATAACATTTTTCACATATCCATGCTAAGTAAATACGTGAAAGTCCCAAACCACATTATTGAGTTAGAACCAGACGAGATAGCCGAAGATTTAACATACGAGGAGGTACTTGTGAAGATCTTGGATAAGAAGGAACATGTTCTATGCTCAAAGGTTATATCTCAAGTCAAATTTTTATGGAGAAACCATGAAATTGAGGAAATGACCTGGGAGTTAGAATCGAAAATAAAAACAAGGTATCCTCACCTCTTCGACATACCAAGTATGTACGTCAATTTCGAGGATGAAATTTCATAAGGAGGGGAGGTTGTAAGACCCCAACTTTTATGAATAAAGATTTAATTTTCTTTATATATTATTTTGAAATAGTAAGGTGTTGATTTGATATAATACTTTAGTTATGAGTGAAATGTGCAAATTTTGCAAAGTAAGCAAGTGGTTATAAAATATTCATTGTGTCGGGGAATATTCGTTTGATCGGAGAATATTCTTTTTGTCAGGGAATATTCGTACGAAGACTCAGTCATTTGTGGGCCCCACAACGAAATAACTTTTGGATATAGAAAGCGACAGAAATAACTTTTTTATAAATAACGGCGTAGTTGTTACCGTTAGAACTGTTGAAATATCCGGTGGTTAAAATATAGTAATACGCGGTGTTGTATAGTAGCACACGGTATTGCACAGTAATTTTAATTATTGATTCTTACATAAGAAGGCACTTACTCAATAATTGTTACAGTAGTTACTGTTCAATATTTTATATTATTGATTCAATAATTGCTATAATTGCATAATATTTTATTGGTTCAATAATTACTACGTTGATATTTTATATCAATAATTGCTACGTTGATATTGTATATTATTGATTCAATAATTGTCATTGCACAATATTTCACATTATTAAATCAATAATTGTCACTCTTATTATTGAAATAATATTATTAGATAATATTATTGACAATGTCTAGAAAGTTCTGTCGAGGAAAGGGGTTAGGTTATATAATTGCGCGCCAATAAGGAGAAATTCTTATCCGGAAAGCCCCCTCTTTCCTAGGAACGACCTGGTTGTCAATATTGTAGTTCTATAATATTATTTGTGAATAATTAAATTGTTAATAAATATGATGAGTAAATCTTTGTCCAATTTGATATAAAGGGAAGAATTTTTTTGCATGTGACGTTTGTTGAAAATTGGCTTTTTATCTTCTCCGTTAAAATATTTATTCAAATATATCATTATAATATTATAATGTGATAGAACAATTTTATAATTTGAAGTGGTGATATTGTTATAATAAATTTATGGCATAAAAATAAAATGAGGTGGAAGAGAGAAAAATTGAATTTGGATTCTTTTAATAAATATTAAATGTTTTAATATATATATATATATATATATATATATATATATATATATATATATATAAAACATGTGGGATTTGTTTTGTTCCTTCGTGGTGTGCTGCCAACCTGCCAACCATTTCAAAACTTGTGTTGAAGAAATTTCTTCCGTTTGTAAATTTAGTCAACATTGGTGTTCTGGCATTTTCCTATAAATAGGGTGCTTAGTTAGAAATGAAATCACACCAGAAACAGAAAATATTTTCTCTATAATATCGAGCATATTTCTTGTGAGTATTTAGATACTTTGAGTGTTGATAATAGTGCAAGTTTTCGTCCACATAATATCCGATATTCCAGCCAAAACTACTCTCCTGTTAAGGTAAAGGATGTTATTTTCTTTCGTAAATGATGTTATTCTTTTCAATATCATTATACCAAAATATTGGCATGAATTTTATTATGAAATTCTTACTTTTTTCGTCGGGGTTACTATTCACGTATACAACACTATTCACGTATACGGCACTACTCACGAAAAAAAATTAAATTTTCTTCTATTTGTCCAAGTTGGCTATTATGGGTCCTATCTTTGATTGGATCCAAGTTTTGATCTTCATTCTTGAATTTTGCTCCACAATTGATTATTACGGAGTATTATTGAACTTGGATAAACTAAATTATGAATCCCTAATCTTTGTCCTTTATCTTACTGGATTCGTTATTTATATTATTTTTCATCATCCTCAGTTCTAAATGGTGATATAACTGAATATCTTTGGCCTGTAGAGCAAAGATGAATGATTAGCTGATGAATATCTTTGGCCCGTACTGCAAAGATGGACAGGTGTTGAGATGAACATAACCACTGGTGATACAAATGAATATCTTTGGCCCATAGTGCAAAGATGAATATTTGATTTGAGATATACATTGATTGATGTTACAGGAATAAAATATTGATGATGGATTTTTAAATCATAGAAGATAGTAGACTTCATTCTCTACGTAACTCTTCTAATGAATTGATATTTCTGCTGCAGTTGTTGATCTAAAACTTGTTGTCCATAATATTTTATCTGATTTGTTGAAGACTAACGATAATTTATTCTTCATTATCTTAGTCATAATATTCTTTACTGGGCTAGTTGAGCTCACCCTTTTCATCTATTGTTCTCTTCAGGAAATGAGAATATCGCAGGGGACTAGCCTGGGGAACAGTGTGATGATCAGAGTTAGATCTGTAGAAGTCCTCACTATTCTATAAAATTGTGAGACAACCATTGTATTGAATAAGGAATGAATTTGAGTGTTTATATTTCGTATTACATACGATTTGTATTGAAGCTCATGATTTGTGTGGTCGTATTTTGCACGACCGTATGTTATAAAAGATTGTATTTGAATTTTATACCATGTATTTGACTACTCAGAATGGGTTGAGTATTGAACCTATTTTGGGGGCGTCACAGATTAATTGGGGAAATTGTATTCATATGCTTAAATCATCTGGTATTTAATAATTGTCAGTTACTTGATTCTTAATCACTTTAATTTAATTAATTCTCACAAATCAAATAGAGTGACTGTTTAAATAAAAATAAATTGGTAAAAATTGGATAATTGAAATAATTGTTTGATAACTGTTCCATATGGGTTCGACACTCTTCTTACTATTATATTACTTGATTGACCGTGTGCACTTGCGCGTAATTGTTATTGTATAAATCGGACAACAAGTTTTTGGCGCCGTTGTCGGGGAACGGTTCTAATAATTATTTGTATTGTTAGTTTTTATCAATTTAATTTATTTAAACATTTTTTTTCTTTTTTTCTTTTAATTTTTTTTCTTCTTCTTTGCGAGGTACATCATGGCTCATTATAATTATCAATGGCCTGACACGAGCATGACTCAGCTAAACGCGACAGGGATATATGAACTTGATGAGTTATCAGCACAGATGGAGACACTTTCGGTGAGTTGTGATTATTGTGCTGGACCCCATCCGAGTCATCAATGCGCCATCAGTTTCGAGTCAATACAATATGGTGGCAACTTCGGTGACTACTCCAACAATTATGCCTATCCCAACAACCATCAACAGGATTGGGAGTATCATTCAATGTTTCTTGCCAACAACCACACCCACAATAGGAAAAGAAATCAGTTTAGGAGGATCTTTTGATTAAGTACATAAAAGTGAATGAGATGTGGAAAAACAATCATGAAGTGACTCTTAGAAATATAGAGAATCAATTGGGGCATTTGGTAAATATCGCTAGCAATCGCCCTCAATGTGAATTGCCAAGTAACATGGTTTCAGAAATTGATGGAGTACCCGAGCCAATAGCCATGGATGCTGAAAAGGAGGATACAAGTGGGGAGCAGGAAAAGAAGGTCGGAGAAGATCCAACCTTGAGTTCCAACGCAGATGAGCCAATTTTGATAGTGCCTCATGTACTTTCTCCACTAAAGCTCAAGGATCCGGGTAGTTTTACAATCCCATGCCCAATTGGTAGTCATATCATCGGCAAAGCTCTATGTGACATGTGAGCTGGTCTATCTTTTGAGCCATGGTAGGATGAGAAGATGGATGAAAATCTAGTTGTGTTCAAGAAGCTTCAATTCAATATTCCGTTCACAGACACAATGGAGCAAACATCTAGCTATTTGCAATTCATAAAGGAGTTTTTATCTAAGAGTAGCATGCCAGGTGAACTTGTAACAATGATCCTTACTGAAGTGAAGCCCTTAAAAGTTCCATTGCTACTGATGGATGGAGGGTTCCTCAATTTTTGAAGGGGAATTGGATAGAGAGTTGAAAAAGTCATGCTGACGACTTTAAAACAAGCGCTTATTGGGAGGTAACCCAAGTTTAATTTTTAGTTTTAGTTTTTATTTTATTAGACTTCATAATATTGATAAATTTGCAGTTATTAGGATTTAATAAACTTGCTCCTATTGCGTTTATAGGTTATTCAAGTCCAATCCAGTTCGATTGCCCATGCCTCATGTTCTTCCTGTTTACCCCTTTTCGGATGATGAAGGTCCTCACGACGAGCTTTGACTCGTCTCGCAGGGAAGTCCTCGTGCTTAAATTCTTACTTTTTCACATAATGAGGACATTACTAATGTTAAATTTGGGGAGGGTGTAATTTAGTATTATATTTATGTTAGTCATAGTAGATTGCATATAATATAGTTTCATTATAGTTTAATTCTGCATATTCCTATATATAAAAAATTCATAATAGATTGCATATAATATAGTTTGATTATAGTTTTATTCTGAATATGCCTATATATAAATACAAAAATAAAATAAATATCTGCATTCACGTAGGATTTGTGTTAGTAGAGTTGCATTGAGATTGAGCAGTTATGCCTTGGTAGTTGAGATGAAAGCCAATGATGAGTCTGATTTACAACTTATATGTTTAAATTGATTATCATGTGTTAATTAACGTTGATCATAGGAACTTCATAACTTGATTCTAGTGTTTTTCTAATCTCAAGCACACCAACTGACTATCAGTAGTTGTGATACCCCCAAATCTAGGTACTTCATTTCCACATGATTTGGTGTTCACTTTATAATATAACATACATCTACCCAATAAATAATGTAAAATAAACTACAACTTAATTTAAAATAAATAAAACTCCCTTACAACAAGGGTTACAACCTTTTTAAAATAATCCTGGGTTACTCTAACCCTGACATGAAAATAATAAAGTGCGGAAATAAAAACATATCATTCAAGTCTTATTACAATCCTTCTCAATTAAATAAAAACAAGTCTTCACTTGCTTTGCTTTCCCTTGCCCTTACTCGTAGATGGAGCATCAGCGTTATCAACCTTAACTGAAATTGTTATTTAATGCAAGAGTGAGCAAACAATAGCTCACTAGAGTTTAACAATAATATATACATTAAAGGATATCTTTAAAAGAATCTGAATAATATGATTCTCTTCAACAATAAAGAATTGAATAATAATTCTTTTATCACAATTACAATTCGAAAATAGAATTTATCTGAGGGTCATAAGACTTTTGAACTTTCGTCCTAGGTTATAAACATTTCTATTTAAACCTTTAACAGTAAATAAGACTATTGACCTTAATCCGTACTTAGGGGGATCAACCCTTTGTACCATGTATTGTGCACAAATATCTTAACGCTATGCGTAGTAACCTCCCCTAGTAAATAGGGTTGTTCAACTCAGTAATTTGAATTCAAGTCCGCACCAAAGAAAGTTTGGTTTGGATAAGCTTACAAGGGTAATTTAAAATTCTCATTTATCAGCTAAGGGATTAGTTGTTAAGCTTACAAGAAAATTTAGAGTTCACGTTCATCAACTAAGGATTAGTTGAATCGACTTTCAATAATTTCTAAATAACATAATTATGAACTAACATATGCTTTAGAATCAACTTAAAGCATTTAAAATAATAACAGGATCTTACTTGAATAATAAGTTAAGATCATTTCAATTAAATAAACAATTGTCCAATACAGAAATGGAAAGGACATTCTCAACAATGAATATATGAACTTAAGAAATTGTATAGAATTAACAAGTTTAGGGTTAGAAGACTTGCTTTACACGCAAGCTACTTAACTCAACCACGTACTTAAACACTTCCTATACACATTCAATTATAATAATCTAAATCAGTAACACATAACTAATTCACATAAGTGGTTAACCCTCGTGGTTAACTCACTCTAGTTAAATAAATAATAATAATCAACTATCACATAGTTAATTACATCACACACATACTCACATAATTAAATTAATTATGTATTTAGCTAAATTATAATTAAACAATTATAATTTAAACACTTAATCTAATTACAATTACTCAATTATAATTACCTCTTAAATTATCACCAATTCATAATTAATAATTAATTAAAATATATCATGCATTATAATTACACAAATTATAATTAATCATGCAATTATAAACTTAAAATCCATAACTAAACATGCATTTATTAAATTAAAATTACTTAAATTATAATTTAAATTAACATCTAATTGATTATAATAAATCAATTTCTATACATTATAATTTAACCATATTATACTTTAAATTAAACACTTACTCTTAATTATAATTAATTAAATTATAATTAAGTAACTCATTTACAATAAAACATTTATAATCTAATTAAAGTTTTCAAAATTTCTTTTATTTCCCAAATATGAATTTGTCACAATCATATAACAACATGTTATATCATTTAAATATATGTCCACAATCAAAGAATAATTAAACTAAGGCTTTAAAATAAACTGCACAAGAAACTAAAGTCACTGCCCAAGCACTGTGCACGGCGCAGCTGCGCAGCCAGCAGCCTAGGCACCGGAGCAGCTGCGCAGGGGTCGGATCAGAGAAGAGCAAGCGGCGCAGCTGCGCTTCTCCTGGCCTTGTTGCCGGTGCAGCTGCGCAACAACGCGGCCAGACGCAGACAGTTTCGACCCTCTGCTTTACCGAACAACCCATTCAAGCCAACAAACGCAAAATTACAGTAACGTAGCCACTGTAACTCATACATATGCAATAATACATAACATAACATGTTTGTACAACATAACAACCATCTAAATAATGATAATCACAAGTTTTAAAAATCCAATTTGGTCATTTTCATGAAAACTCATATTTTTCCAAAATAATCCACTATAAGAAATTTTCTCCATCAATTCCCCTCTATATACATACATTATATACGTAATTGCATGTAATCATCAAACAATTTCCCAATAAGCATGTTAGCATATTCTAATTCATCAATTTTTACTTTAAATTGACCAAAATCAAATAACACATAAGAATAAAATTTTCAATTAAAGCTTACTTAATCACTAATTTGGTTATCTGAAAATCATTGATAGAAATCAAACCACTACGAACAACACATGAATACAATCTATATATATAGTCCATGTTTATACAATTTCATGAAACTCATTTTTGTTAGAGAACAAAATACGAAGAACATATAGCTGAGTTCTGAAAATATAAAAGTAGAGATTATAAATTACCTTTAAGCTAGTTGTTAGTGAAGAAGATGAATTTCCTTAAGCATTTCTTGCTTTCTCTCCAAATTCTCCTTCTTCTTTCTCTCAACTTCTTTGCTCTTCTTTTCTCTCCTTGTTTTCTTAGTTTAGACTTAGGAAAAACTAACGTAGTTTAGACTAACTAACGTAGTTTTATTATACTGATATAATAATCATATATTGATAATATGTAACACCTAATTAATTAATATATATAATAAATAAATTTATTATATAAGTTACAAAATTCAAAAACCACAAGGCTATGTTTGGCAACATGTAGTTTTTAAAACTAATTTTATTAAATTAACCATGGTTTAAGTAATTTAGGGTTAAGCTAGTGTAAGGGCCCTATTTGGCAACAATCCTTTAAAACAAAAGCAAGGGCCTTGTTTGGTAAAAATCATTTAATTTTTTTTTCTTTATTTGAATAATTCATTTACACATATTTTAAATGTTACATTTTAATTAACTAAATATTGAACATTCTTATTTAATCAATTAACCACATAAAATAATTTGTCACATAAATATAATTACTCGCTAATTACAATTCATGTAACAACATACATTTCATCTAATTTAATTCTCTCAATTAAATTAGAACTATAATATAAAATTAATATATACACATCAATTAAATAACATTCATTAAATTAATATGTAACACTTAATTAAATCACTCTCATAATTCACGTAATTTATTTATTTCACTCAATAAATAAATCACATAAAATATTTATTTAACTCAATAAATATTTAAAATTAACTATTAAAATCTCAATCATTACAATCTTCCCTCCTTAAAAGGATTCTGTCCCCAGAATCACAAAAAAAAAATTCTCGTCTATTATATACTTCCCTCCTTAAAAGGATTCTGTCCCCAGAATCAATACATATGGGGTTTACACACAGAAATTTAAACAAATAACTACGGATAAAACTTCATCATAACATCTTCGAGTTCCCACGTGGCTTCTTCAGCACTGTGGTTCCTCCAGATTACCTTAACAGAAGGTATCACTTTATTCCTAAGTACTTGTTCCTTTCTATCAACTATTTGAACAGGCACTTCTTCATATGTGAAATCCTTATCAAAAATGTAAAGGTTCATACTCTATTACATGTTTATAGTCATGCTTATAAGGTCTTAACACAGAAATATAAAAAATGTTATGTATATTCTCGAGCTCCGAAGGTAATGCAATCTCGTAATCTACCTCGCCCACCTTTCGTAGTACCTCGAAAGGTCCAATGAATCGGGGACTCAGTTTTCCCTTCTTGCCAAACCTAATCTTTCCTTTCCAAGGAGATACCTTCAGGAAAACGAAACTTCCTGGTAAGAATTCTCGGTTATGTCGATGTAAATCGACATACTTCTTCTGTCTGTCTTGAGCAACAACTAATCTCGTTCTGATCAGCTTCACAATTTCGGAGGTTTGTTGTACCAATTCTAGTCCCAAAAATTAACGTTCACCGACTTCATCCCAGCACAAAGAAGTTCTGCATTTTCTGCCGTATAATGCTTCGTAAGGCGGCATGACTATACTCGCATGGTGACTATTGTTGTAGGCGAACTCCACCAATTATAGATGATCCTCCCAACTTCCTTTGAAGTCCATCACACAAGCTCTCAGGATATCCTCAAGCGTTTGAATCGTTCTTTCGCTCTGGCCATCGGTCTGAGGATGGTATGCTGTACTCATTCGCAATTGCGTTCCCATACATTCTTGTAAACGCTTCCAAAAATTAGACGTAAAACGCGGATCTCTGTCGGACACAATCGACACTGGAACACCGTGTCTAGAAATAATTTCTTTCACATATAGCTTTGCCAACTTATCCAAGTTGTACTAAACTCTGATCGGCAAAAAGTGGGCTGACTTCGTCAGTCGATCCACTATAACCCATATCCCATCAAATCCCTTCTGAGTCGTTGGAAGACCTACCACGAAATCCATCGTGATGTGCTCCCACTTCCACTCTGGAATTTCTAACGGTTACAGCAGTCCACTTGGTCTCTGGTGTTCTGCTTTGACTTTCTGACACGTTAAGCACTTCGCAACGCATTCAGCAACATCCCTCTTCATATTCAGCCACCAGAAATGATGCTTGAGATCCTGGTACATCTTCGTACTCCCGGGGTGAATAGAATATCTAGAACTATGAGCTTCGCTCAGAATCTCTTCTTTGACCTCTGGTACTGGTGGTACCTAGATTCCATCTTCAAACCGTAGCAGACCTTCATTATCGATCTTGAACTGAAACTCTTCGCCATTGGTTATCCTTTTCCAAATCTTTTCACATTCCTCATCGTGAAGTTGTGCTTCTTTCACTTTGACTACCAGCGTAAAACTAACAGTTACTTGAAATAACTTCTCATCTGATTCCTTCGGAAACCTTACCTCTAACTCCAATCTAGCCATCTACTCTATTAACTGATCCTGATCAGTCAACATGGTCAGCTTGTCCTGACCTTTTCTACTCAAAGCGTCAGCGACGACGTTAGCTTTACCCGGATGGTAAAGTATCTCGCAATCGTAGTCTTTGATCAGCTCTAACCATCTTCTTTGGCGCATATTAAAATCCTTCTGGGTAAAGATATACTTCAGACTCTTGTGATTTGTGTATATTTCATACTTCTCTCCATATAAGTAGTGCCTCCAAATCTTTAGGACAAACACTACTGCCGCCAATTCTAAGTCATGGGTCGGATACCCCTTCTCATAATCCTTCAGCTGACGTGACGCATAGGCAATCACTCTGTCGCTCTGCATCAACACACAGCCTAATCCTTTATGTGAGGTATCGCTATATACCACGAAATTCCCAGTACTATCCGGTAAAGATAACACAAACGCAGTACTTAACCTTTTCTTCAGCTCCTGAAAACATTCCTCACAGTTTTCTGTCCAAACAAATTTAACTGTTTTACGAGTCAAATTCGTCAACGGAGTTGCAATTCTAGAAAAATCTTGGATAAATCTAAAGTAATAACCTACCAATCCCAAGAAACTCCTCACTTCAGATGGCGTCTTTGGCTGTTCCCAATTCATAACAGCTTCAACCTTCGACGGATCCACCAAAATACCATCTTTGTCAATCAGGTGGCCAAGAAATTGCACACGTTCCAACCAGAATTCACACTTCGAGAATTTGGCGTAAATCTTCTCTCGTCTTAGTGCTTTTAAGGTTAGTCGTAAGTGTTCAGCATGCTCCTCCTCGGTCTTAGAATAAACCAGGATGTCACCTATGAACACTACAACGAACTTGTCCAGAAATGGCTTAAACACCGTATTCATTAGGTCCAATAATGCAGTTGGGGCATTCGTGAGACCAAATGACATCACCAAGAACTCGTAATGACCATATCGAGTTCTAAAAGTCGTTTTAGCTATATATTCCTTCCTCACCTTCAACTGATGATACCAGCTTCTCAAATCAATTTTTGAGAAGTACTTCGCACCCTTCAGTTGATCAAACAAGTCATCGATCCTAGGTAAAGGATACCTATTCTTGATCGTAACTTTATTCAACTCCCTATAATCAATGCAAAGACGCATCGATCCATCTTTCTTCTTAACAAACAAAACTGGCGCTTCCCAAGGTGAAACGCTCGGTTGAATATACTTCTTGTCTAATAGTTCTTATAGTTGAACCATCAGTTCCTTCATCTCAACTGGAGCCATTAGGTACGAAGCCTTCGAAATCGGAGCAGTTCTATGCTCTAAATCGATTACGAACTCTGTCTCCCTATCCGTCGGAAGTCCTGGCAAATCGTTCAAAAAAACATCCACAAACTCCTTAACTACCGATATCTCCTCCACCTTCGGACTTTCCTTACGCGCATCTACTATGTATGCTAGATATCCTATACAGCCTTGTGTCAGAAGTTTCTTGGCTTGCATAACCGTCAGACAACTCGCTTGTCTAGGCGATTTGCTACCATAGAACACCAACTTCGACGGATTCGTAAGGTTTACCGACTTCTTCTGACAGTCGATTATTGCCCTATAGTTGAACAACCAGTCCATACCTAGTATGACGTCGAATTACCCAAGTTTAATCGGAATTAAATCTACTCTAAGCTCCTGACCCTTAATATCCAATCTACAATTTTTGTAGACACTCCTAACAGGAATAACCTCCCTATTCGCAATCTCTATGTCCAAAGGGTAAACTAACTCCTCTAAAAGTAAGTCTAGGGTTTTAGCAAAATCATCAGATATGAATGAGCAAGTAGCACCCTGAATCAAATAATACATATGCCTTTATACTATTGACCGGAATAATACCTGACACCACGTCTTTTGATTACACAGCATCCTGCGCCGTCATATTGAATGTTCGTGTAGTGGGTTGAACAGCTTGCAATGGTGTAGCGATAGTAACGGTACTGCCACTTCCATTCCCTCCGCTCCCTGTTGACCCTACCGTCAGCTTCTTCGGGCAGTTGCGAGCCATGTGATATTTGGATCCACATGTAAAGCAAGCTCCCTTCTTTGGGTTTGGGCAATTAGGCGCAATGTGGCCTTCCCGACCATAGTTGAAGCACATTCACTTCCCCTTCATACGCACGCCAGTGTGATTCTTACTGCATGTAGCACATGCTTCAAACTTCCTCTTCTGCTGGCTTCCTTGCTGACTCCCAGCAGAGGTATTATCAGACCACTTCCTCTTCTAGTTCACAGCGCTGCTTACCCCCAGTCTTGGTTTCTACCTCATTCTTCTTCTTCTTATCTTGGTTGAACTTCGTCACCGCTTCGCCTCCTCCCTCAGCAAGTATAGCTTTCTCCAGCACCGCTGCAAAGGTATTCAGCTGGAAAATGGAAACCTTGCTGTAGAGCCAAGGCTTCAGTCTCCGCTCAAACCTCCTCGCTTTTCTAGCATCCGTGCTGACCTGGTATGTAGCGAACCTGGACAACTCGTTAAACTTAGCTGCATACTAGGACACCGCCATCCCTCCTTGCTTAAGTTCTAGGAATTAGACCTCCATCTGGTCCTGGGAACTCACTGGGAAGTACATTTTGTAAAACATTTCCATAAACGATAGGGCTAGTCGATCCTTTGAACTCAGGCGGTCCTACTGCTTTGAATTCCTTGAACGTTGTTCCCTGCACTTGCGGCTGATTCGCAAGAGCTCCGGTCAACAAGTTCACCAACTGCTGAACCGAGTTGGGATTCGTCCCATCGTTATTATTGTTATTGTTGTTCGTTGAACCCTCGGGGTTTTAACTCGTTGGTCTTCTTCTATGAGGCATTTTTTGTTAAGAAAATATTATTATTAGACCCTCTATTCAACTATTAAGTATTCAAGTTCATACTTAACATTTTAAACAATTTAGTTCACATGGAACACATAGCACATCAAATAAACTTCTTTTATTAATTACTTGTTGTTTAAAAACATCAAACAGATAGCACTTCTGCTATTTTTATCATCCTTCCTGAACTGGAAAAGTTGCAGGATTACATTTTTAACTCATCCCATTCTTATCTCAAATTATGAGATTTACATTATTTATTACACAAAGCAATACATAACCAACTCTACTACTGCCTAGGCATATTAATACGTCGCACAGCCTCTCTACATTCCTCTTCTAATACCCAAAATGCCGTTCTTCAGTCCACCACATACCATGGTATACCTTAGAACTTAGCTGGGTAGTAGAAAATACGGTCCTGAGCTCTCTCTATCGCTGTATGAAAAGCATATTCTGTTTCCCTCAGCTTGGCCCTCTTGGCCTCAGCTTCAGCTTCAGCTCGATCGGCTCGTTGATTAGCCATCAAGCTTGACTCTTCAGCTCTGGCACGCTTCCTCGACTCCTCCGGGATGTCTTGCTTTAGCTTTGCCAGTTCAAATCGAGCAGCATCTTTATCAACCTCTATATGTATCAGATTCCACTGTGCATCTCCTAGGTCACTTGCCATTTCCTCGATCGTCTCGTCTCGCTGCTGGACAGTCTCCTCGAGATCTCCTACTCGTTCATGAAGCTCCACATTGCTATCGTAGACTGCCTCGTACATTTCAGCACTAGTAGAGTGAGGTGAGAATTCCTCTTCGGGATCCTCTTCCTCCTCTTCCTCCTCTTCAGACTCGTCCTTGTCCTCATCCTCTGGAATAGGTGTCAGCTCACGCTCCTGACCAGCTATGGTGATCACTAGAGATGGCTCTCTCCTAACCAGTTGCTCCCAGACAACATGTATGTCACGGGGCTCCCCCTCTCACCTGAGGTACATCCTCTCTAGCCTGACTAAGTTCTCCAACGTTCGACATCCTGACAAAAGAATTTTAAAGTTCATTATTACGTGATATCGAGTCGTCACTCTTCGAATACCAAAAACATAAACACATAGCACATAAGGTAGTTTATTATCTTTACCTATCACACCTATCTTTTCGATCTTACCATAAGGCTACTACCTAAGGTTTTTCCCCACCTAAGGTTTCATAACCTATAGCTTTGATACCAACTTGTGACACCCCTAAATATGGGTACTTCATTTTCACATGATTTGGTGTTCACTTTCTAATATAACATACATCTACCCAATAAATAATGAAAATAAACTACAACTTAATTTAAAATAAATAAATCTCCCTTACAACAAGGGTTACAACCTTTTTAAAATAATCCCAGGTTACTCTAACCCTGACATGAAAATAATAAAGTGCGGAAATAAAAATATATCATTCAAGTCTTATTACAATCCTTCTCAATTAAATAAAATAAAGTCTTCACTTGCTTTGCTTTCCCTTGCCCTTACTCGTAGACGGAGCATCATCGTTATCAACCTTAACTGAAATTGTTATTTAATGCAAGAGTGAGCAAACAACAGCTCACTAGAGTTTAACAATAATATATACATTAAAGGATATCTTTAAAAGAATCTGAATAATATGATTCGCTTCAATAATAAAGAATTGAATAATAATTCTTTCATCACAATTACAATTCAAAAATAGAATTTATCTGAGGGTCATAAGACCTTTGAACTTTCGTCCTAGGTTATAAACATTTCTATTTAAACCTTTAACAGTCAATAAGACTATGGACCTTAATCCGTACTTAGGGGGATCAACCCTTCGTACCATGTATTGTGCACAAACATCTTAACGCTATGCGTAGTAACCTCCCCTGGTAAATAGGGTTGTTCAACTCAGTAATTTGAATTCAAGTCCGCACCAAAGAAAGTTTGGTTTGGATAAGCTTACAAGGGTAATTTAGAATTCTCATTTATCAGCTAAGGGATTAGTTGATAAGCTTACAAGGAAATTTAGAGTTCACGTTCATCAACTAAGGATTAGTTGAATCGACTTTCAATAATTCGTAAATAATATAATTATAAACTAACATATGCTTTAGAATCAACTTAAAGCATTTAAAATAATAACTGAATCTTACTTGAACAATAAGTTAAGATCATTTCAATTAAATAAACAATTTTTCAATACAGAAATGAAAAGGACATTCTCAACAATGAATATATGAACTCAAGAAATTGTATAGAATTAACAAGTTTAGGGTTAAAAGACATGCCTTACGCGCAAGCTACTTAACTCAACCACGTACTTAAACACTTCCTATACACATTCAATTATAATAATCTAAATCAGTTAACACATAACTAATTCACATAAGTGGTTAACCCTCATGGTTAACTCACTCTAATTAAATAAATAATAATAATCAACTATCACATAGTTAATTACATCACACACATACTCACATAATTAAATTAATTATGTATTTAGCTAAATTATAATTAAATAATTATAATTTAAACACTTAATCTAATTATAATTACTCAATTATAATTACCTCTTAAATTATCACCAATTCATAATTAATAATTAATTAAACTATATCATGAATTATAATTACACAAATTATAATTAATCATGCAATTATAAACTTAAAATCCATAACTAAACAAGCATTTATTAAATTATAATTACTTAAATTATAATTTAAATCAACATCTAATTGATTAAAATAAATTAATTTCAATACATTAAAATTTAACCATATTATACTTTAAATTAAACACTTACTCTTAATTATAATTAATCAAATTATAATTAAGTAACTCATTTACAATAAAACATTTATAATCTAATTAAAGTTTAATTTCTTTTATTTCCCAAATATGAATTTGTCACAATCATATAACAACATGTTATATCATTCAAATATATGTCCACTATCAAGGAATAATTAAACTAAGACTTTAAAATAAACTGCACAAGAAACTAAAGTCACTGCCCAAGCACTGTGCACGGTGCAGCTGCGCAGCCAGCTGCCTGGGCACCGGCACAGCTGCGCAGGGGTCGGATCAGAGAAGAGCAAGCGGTGTAGCTACGCTGCTCCTGGCCTTGCTGCCGGTGCAGCTGTGCAACAACGCGGCCAGACACAGACACTTTCGAACCTCTGCTTTACCGAACAACCCATTCAAGCCAACAAACGCAAAATTACAGTAACGTAGCCACTGTAACTCATACATATGCAATAATACATAACATAACATGTTTCTACAATATAACAACCAGCTAAATAATGATAATCACAAGTTTTAAAAATCCAATTTGGCCATTTTCATGAAAACTCATATTTTTCCAAAATAATCCACTGTAAGAAATTTTCTCCATCAATTCCACTCTATATAAATACATTATATACGTAATTGCATGTAATCATCAAACAATTTCCCAATAAGTATGTTAGCATATTCTAATTCATTAATTTTTACTTTAAATTGACCAAAATCAAATAACACATAAGAACAAAATTTTCAATTAAAGCATACTTAATCACTAATTTGGTTTTCTGAAAATCATTGATAGAAATCAAACCACTACGAATAACACATGAATACAATCTATATATATAGTCCATGTTTATACAATTTCATGAAACTCATTTTTGTTAGAGAACAAAATACGAAGAACATATAGCTGAGTTCTGAAAATATAAAAGTAGAGATTATAAATTATCTTTAAGCTAGTTGTTAGTGAAGAAGATGAATTTCCTTAAGCATTTCTTGCTTTCTCTCCAAATTCTCCTTCTTCTTTCTCTCAACTTCTTTGCTCTTCTTTTCTCTCCTTGTTTTCTTAGTTTAGACTTAGAAAAAACTAACGTAGTTTAGACTAACTAACGTAGTTTTATTATACTGATATAATAATCATATATTGATAATATGTAACTCCTAATTAATTAATATATATAATAAATACATTTATTATATATATTACAAAATTCAAAAGCCACAAGGCTATGTTTGGCAACATGTAGTTTTTAAAACTAATTTTATTAAATTAACCATGGTTTAGGTAATTTAGGGTTAAGCTAGTGTAAGGGCCCTGTTTGGCAACAGTCCTTTAAAACAAAAGCAAGGGCCTTGTTTGGTAAAAATTATTTAATTTTTTTTCTTTATTTGAATAATTCATTTACACATATTTTAAATGTCACATTTTAATTAATTAACTAAATATTGAACATTCTTATTTAATCAATTAAAATCAATTAACCACATAAAATAATTTGTCACATAATTATAATTACTCGCTAATTACAATTCATGTAACAACATACATTTCATCTAATTTAATTCTCTCAATTAAATTAGAACTATAATATAAAATTAATATATACACATCAATTAAATAGCATTCATTAAATTATTATGTAACACTTAATTAAATCACTCTCATAATTCACGTAATTTATTTATTTCACTCAATAAATAAATCACATAAAATATTTATTTAACTCAATAAATATTTAAAATTAACTATTAAAATCTCAATCGTTACAATAGTAGCAAGAAAGTTTATATAGGATAAAGCATGGGCATGTACTCACTTGATCACAGATTATAATTAAACATTGGCCTATATATAAGTTTGGGGGAATTGTGGCTCGAAAAAAAGAAAAAAAAAAGGCAAGAAAATCAGAAAGAAAAAAAAAAGAAAAATAGTTATGGAATAAAAACTGACTTAGTTCAACTTCGTGGCCTTTGTTACTCGGACAAGTAAACCCTAGGGGATGTCTTCACACCTAGCGCCCTAAAGCCTTCGGGTTTGGGAGTCGTTGGTCTAAAGTTCGTTATACGGGTAGCATTGAAAAGCCTAAGGAAGTTGGACATTGCACAAGTCGGACTCGAGAAATAACTGGGGGGATGGAGCATTAAAATGCACCCACATGGTATAAGTGCCTGATATTATTATGTCATCTCTTGATTTCCCTCGTACTTATGTGTATACCATGATTGGTTACAAGTCTATTTTGAATGGTGGTCATGTGTATGAATTTGTCTGTATTACTAATTGTTATTGTTGGAGTCATGTTGGCCACACATAGAGAGAAACAAGCAAGAATTATGTTTGTGAGGTGAGAATGTGAGAAGTTAAGATAACGCATGATGTGATATTGATTTCATGATGGTTGTTTATCTCTGAGGCATATTATTTACCTGGTTACCATGGTTGTTGCTCGGTCTCTGTAGTTGCATTCATCGTAATTAGTTTGTTAGTATAGTTGTGTTTACTTAAGGACAAGCAATGGTTTAAGTTTGGGAGAATTTGATGAGTAGGTTGAAAACCTATGATTTGATCTCGTGTAGCTTGATATATTGTGAATTTATTTGGTATTGTTCATGTTACTTCAGGTGTTTTTATGTTACTTTGCAGGTGCGAGGATGGGAGCAGGGAAGCAAGTGGACTTGAGAAGAAAAGATGGGAAATTTGGACGACTTGATAGCTACGCGCGGACCGCGCTAGTCATACAAGGAAAGGAGCGCGGAGCGAGCTTCACGAGGATAAGATTGTTGGATGCCTAGCACGAAGTGCGCTGCTTTGGGAAGAAACCATTCGCGGACCGTGCCTGTCGGACGGGAATTGCCAGATTTTGTTCCTTAAATCATAAAGTTGAGTTAGAAAAGGATTTGGACTTACCAATTGTAATAGGGTTTTGATATGAGGTCTATACATACTAGTTATTATCTTAGTATTAGATATCTCTTGACTAAATATTCTTGGAGACTATTCTTTTGGAGTGGATTGATATTGCATTGGAGGCTTTCGTGAGATAGACGTTGGATTGAAGATTAAAGAACATCAACAGAGTTTTTCCTTCTTCTTCGTAAATTAATTTTTATATCATGATGTCTTTTAATTATTATCTTTGTGTTTCTAAGTTGATGATGAACTAAATCTCTATTAGAAGTACAATGGAACCTTTTATGAAGCTTTAATTCAATTACTATTATTTTCACTTGATAATCTCTCTGAATTGATTGTTATTATTATTCTGTGTATAATTAAATGATTGTTTGGCCAACAATTAGTCTTATATATTTGATTGAATTGAAAAATGATTTCTTAGATTAGAACTGAATATAACAACACATGAATTTGTTAATTCTTAATTGGAATAACATAACAGTGTATAAGACGAACGTACTTATATGCTATGTGCAACTGTGATACAGGTGTGAACTTAATGAATCTATTTTAAGGATTTTACACGAAAGTAGTAAAAAAGTTAAAATAGATATTTTTGCTAATCATCAAAAGGTCTTAGTGAATTGTGAAGTAAACCTAGTTGTCAATTTGGTGGAATAAATTAAGTGGAAATAAGGTAAAAGAATTATTAATTGGGGAAATTATATTCCTATGCTTAAATCATCTGGTAATCATTAATTGTCAGTTACTTGATTCTTAATCACTTTAATTTAGTTAATTCTCACAAATCAAATGGAGTGACTGTTTAAATAAAATAAATTGGTAGAAATTGGATAATTAAAATAATTGTTTGATAATTGTTCCCTGTGGGTTCGACACTCTTCTTACTATTGTATTACTTGATTGACCGTGTGCACTTGCGCGTAATTGTTATTGTATAAATCGGACAATAAGTTTTTGCAAAGCTTGGCTCTGCTTATCTTGGTCTTAAAGGTGACTTATAGGGAAAGATTCTATTATGGCACAATTCGGAAGTAATCTTCAAGAAGGGCAATCAACAAACAAGCCCCCATTGCTTTATGAAACGGAGAACTACAACTTTTGGACGAGGACCTATCTAAAATGGATCCTTGGGAATGGTAGGTTATGGAGAATGGTCCTGTTATCACGAGGAATGATGATGGTACAACAAAGACACTAATGGAGATGGACTTAACCGAGGTTAATATGTCATCCTATGATTCTAAAGTTATGAACACTCTTCTTAGTGGCATGGTGCAATCGGAGATTGACAAAGTATCCTCATATAACTCAGCAAAGGAAATATGGGACACATTTAGAGTTAGTCATGAAGGGACATCAAAAGTCAGGGAGGTAAAGCTAAGCATGTTTATGCATGATTACGAGATGTTTAAGCTCGAAAGAGAGGACACCATCAAAGAAGCAAAAGCAAGATTTCTAACTCTTATAAACTCTTTGAAGCTACTTGATAAATCCATCCCTCAAAGTGAAAGTAACCGTAAGCTACTTCGGGCTATGCCTAAAAGGTTTGTATCAAAAATAACTATTCTTCAAGATTCTTCTAATATTTTTGTTATGGATACACTAACATTATTTGGTGAGTTACAAGAATATGAACATCAATTGAAAAAATATGATGATGAGGAGGAAACTCCTAGAAAGAAAGTACTAGCTCTTAATGCAGGAAATGAAGAAGCACCAAGTGATGATTCAGATGAAGAGATTGTTATGATCTCAAGAAAGCTCAAGGGATTGATACAAAAGAAGAAGAAAAGGAAGAATATTATATCATCAAGCAAATTCACAGGAAAACAAAATGATGAAACATGCTTCAAATGTGGGCGACCAGACCATTTTAGGAAGGATTGCTTTAAATTATAGAACAAAGAAAAATCAAACTTCAAGGACACTAGAAAGAACAAGGCACTTGTCACTTAGAGTGATGATGAGTCCGACGTCGAAGTAGATGAGAATGATGAAATAGATCAAATATATTTCATGGGACTCAAAGGCAAACCAAGTGAGGCAAACATTTCAGTTTATGATTCTTTGAAACAAGAAAATGAAAAATTAAGAGAAAAAATTATTTACTTGAAAGATTTAATAAATACTTTAACGAATGAAGTTGAAGAAAAGAAAGAAAATGAAACACCAACTCAAGAGGAAAGAGTTTTAATTGCTAAGAATGATTACCTAGATAATCACAACAAAGTTCTCTACAACAAGGTAAATCATTTAAATGAAGAAATTAAAAAACTAAAAAATGACATAAAAATGAGAGATACTTGTATTGATGTTTTTAGTGATGATACATAAGAAAATAATAATGGTAAGTTACAAGAAGAAATAAAATCTTTAAAATCATTATTGGCTAAGTTTGTTCAAGGAGAAGAAAAGTTAAATATCATGTTGGAAAAACAAAAACATAAGTTTGAAAGACAAGGAATTGGATATAATTGTTTACTTAAAAAGAATGATGTGAAAATATTAAAATCTAAATCACACTTTAAATTGAATTGTTGCTCTCCTTTTATGACTTATAAAAATTGTGGCACTAAAGGACATTTAGATATTAATTGCAACAAGAAAATCAAGAAAGTATGGGTGAAGAAAAATAAATTACATTCTACTAACACGAGTGGACCCAAAAAGATATGGGTGCCAAAAAGATAAATTGTATTCTTGTTGTAGGTATGCCTTAAAGAAAAAGAACCTTCTCAAAGATGGATGCTAGATAGCGGATGCTCTCGACATATGACGGGTGACAAATCAAAGTTCGTGGAGCAATCCCTCAAAAAGAAAAATAGAACTGTAACATTTGGAGACAACAAGACTTGTGAGATAATCGAAAAATGTAAAATAGGTAATGGTAAAATTAGTATTGATAATGTTCATTAAGTCAAAGGTTTAAAATTTAATCTCATAATTATAAGCTAATTAATGGATAGTGGTCATCAAGTAAAATTAGAAAAAGATAAATGTTCTATTATTTATGGTTCTAACAATTTCAATTTAGTAGCATAAAAGGAAGGAAATATCTATACTATATATTTTGAGCAACAAGATAAAGAAATGTATCTCTCAGCCCTACATGATGAAGCTAACTTATGGCATAAAAGAATGGGACATGTTCATATGCAATTGATAAAAAAGCTATCAACCAAAAATCTTCTGAAATGATTACCAAAAATCAACTATGAAAGGAAAAACACATATGTTCCAAGCCAACTTGGTAAACAAGTAAGAACTTATTTTATTGCAAAGAATAAGGTATCCACTTTATCACCCTTACAACTTTTACATTTAGATTTATTTGGTCCTGAAAGGCATGCTAGTTTAAATGGTAAATTTTATGAAGCTTTTAAAGATTTTGAAAGGCTCATAAGAAATTTGGAGATGAGGTACAACCTTAAACTCATATAGATAAAAAGCGATCACGGTGGTGAATTTCAAAAAGACTTTATACCTTTTGTGTGATAAAAAAGGAATAAGCCATGAATTTTCTGCACCAAGGACTCCGCAACAAAACGGAGTGGTGGAACAAAAAAATAGAACGCTACAAGAAATGACTTGAACATTATTGTAAGAAAGTAAGTTTCCAAAGAAGTTTTATGCTGAAGCGATAAATACCTCTTGTTATATTCTTAATAGAGTACTTATTTGTCCTATTATACTCAAAACACCTTATGAATTGTTAAATAACAAAAGTCCAAACATAAGTTATTTCAAAGTTTTTGGTGTAAAATTTTTACTCTAAGCATAAGTGGTAACTTAGGTATATTCGATGCTAGATCATATGAAGGAATTTTTCTTGGTTATTCTCAACATAGTAAAGTATATCGTGCGTTTAATATTAACAAATCATGTGTTGAAGAATCTATTCATGTGAAGTTTAATGAATCTAATGATGATCTACCAAAAGAAATAGATGAGGATGCAGGTATACTTGAAACTGTTGTAGCTCCAGTAAAACAGACAGTAGAGCATGGTATACTGGATTTAGAAGAACAACAAAATGTTTTACCAGAACAGGAAGAACATGAAATAGAGATAGGCAGAATCTGATGAGGAGGCCCCCAATTCTGACCCAATTCAGAATGTAGAACAGATAGTAAGTCAATCAATGCCTAAAACAGCACGATACATCAAGAATCATCCTCTTGAAAATATAATTGGTGATATAAATTGTGGCATTACAACAAGAAGATGAGCTCAAAATTTAAGTGCATTATTAGCCTTCTTGTCACAAATCGAGTCTAAGAATGCAAAGGAAGCCTTACTTGATGAAAATTGGTTGGTGGCAATGCAAGAGGAATTACAACAATTTGAAAGATGTCAAGTTTGGAAATAATTCCCTCCACCAAAAGGTATTTCAATAATTAGAACCAAATGGGAGTTCAAGAATAAGCTTGATGAGCATGGAACAATAACTCGAAACAAAGATAGACTTGTGGCTCAAGGATATAATCAACAAGAGGGGATTGACGAAGAATAAACGTTTGCCCAAGAGCGAGGTTGTAGTCAATACGGATCCTACTAGCTTTTGCAACCTATAAATAGTTCAAGCTACATCAACTAGATGTAGAGCGTGTTCCTAAATGGCTACGTAAATAAGGAAGTGTATGTGAAATAGCCTCCCAGATTTGAACATGAAAAATTTCCTAACCATGTATACAAGCTAAAAAGGCTCTGTATAGTCTCAAACAAGCTCCAAGAGCTTGGTACGAAAGATTGAGTAAGTTTCTTATGTCAAATAGTTTCACAAGAGGTAAAATCAATTCTACATTATTTATTATGCATAAAAATAAAGATATTATCATTGTGCAAATATATGTAGAAGATATAATTTTTGGTGCTACTAATGATCTTCTTTGTGAGTGATTTTCTAATTGCATGCACAAGTAGTTCTATATGAGCTTAATGGGAGAACTCAATTATTTCTTGGGGCTCCAAATAAAGCAAGGACAAGATGGCATCTACATTCATCAAACCAAATATACAAAGAAATTACTCAAAAGGTTTGGGTTTGATAAATTAAAACCAAAAGCAACACCCATGAGTACATTAATCGAACTCACATCCGATAACAAAGGTACTAATGTAAAGGTGACAAAATACCAAGGTATGATAGAAAGTGTGACACCCCCAAATCCAAGTTCTCTAACCTCGAGTTTGGTGCTCACAATACATCATCATCATAAGCATTCTATAAACTATTGCAGAATAATAAACATACATTGTTCATTATAATAAAGTATTATATCAATATCCCAAGGTCTATTAACCTTAACTTAAATATACCTTACTTAAGTTTACACATAGTAACACAAAAGGTTTACAATATCATTAAACAAAATGTAACATGTTACATAAACTTTCACACTATCTATTCCTGAATCTTTCCTTTACCTTTGCCCTTCTTGGACGTCTCCGGCTTAGCTGAAATAAATGTCATGATATAGCAAGGGTAAGCAACTAATTTACTTAGCAAGTTTAAATAACAAAGAAGATATATCATGATTAGAAAATAATTTAACTTTCAATGTTCAACAGCAGAAATCGATTGTGAAAGAAGATGAATTATGTTTCAATAATTGATTATTCGAATAATTGAATAATAGATGCTGAGTGGTTTGAAATAATCATGAACATATACTAAGGTTGTCAGTATTTAAACTGGTCCTTTTAATATGTTTTGATAATCAAGGGGATCAGCCTTTCATACCCGATGTATTATGCATAAACACTCAATATACAAGCAACAATTGTTTTTCAATAATGCTTTAATCAATTTGTTCTTTTTCTCAGTCTCGAGTCCTTAACAAATCAATTGTTTAAGAACAACTTTTAAAACATATTTGATTTAACAAATTTAAACATGCTTGATGTAGCTGATACAATTAGCATAGATCTATATCATAAACATTTCATGAATAAAAAAACTTTAATCAATTCACAGTTCAATAATAATAGAATAGGAATTCAATTGCATAAAGTGTGAATATCAATAATCAGTTTAAATGTGAATAATCAACAATAATTATTTACTAACATGCTTCGAAAATAATAACTTAAGTTGAGTTAGAGAACTTGTCTGTTCGACGAGCTACAGCTAACTAGCTTTAATTAGAACTCTTTCAACGACCTAGCATTGACAATGTTGGTCTATTAATTAGTACTGCGTATAATTGTATGTCTATACGCTTACTTATACTATTATCTTGCAAATAATTCAATCACAAGGTATACATAATATAATGTACTATCATTAATCCTATAAGACATTTAATTGATCTTAGGTTAATGATTTATTTAATTAATAATATTTTTCTTAAATGATAAACACTCAATAGATCCTTAAACAATTTATTATAATTATTTAATTAATGCGTTATTTAAATTCTCTTCATTTATTAACTCTATCTTCCTTTAATTACTATTTAATATTAGTTAAATAGTAATTAATTAATTAACTTTAGTTATTATCTAATAATAAATAATAGCTAATTACATCTACTTATTATTTAATGTTAATTAAATAATGAATAATTAAATTATTAATCTTATTTGTCTTTAATTATTATTTAACATTAATTAAATAATTAATTAATTATCTTTGAATAATAAATAATTAATTCACTTCATAAATCATTAATTATTCTTTCTTATTAATTTAAGAATAATTAATTATTATTTGTTCTTATTTATTATTTAATATTAATTAAATAATAAATAATTATTTTATAAGTTTTTATGTCAATGTAAGTAAGTAATTATATTATTATTACTTAATCTTACTTAAATATTCTTTAATAATTATTTAATATTAATTAAATAATAATTAATTAATGGTTTAACTCTATTTATTATTTAATCTTAATTAAATAACCAATAGTTAGTTTATTAACACTAACTCTACTTAATTATAACTTCATATCACTTAAATAATAATTAAATAGCTAATTACATTTAAATTATATGTAATTAGTTTAATAATTATTTAGTGGCATTAATAATTATTAATTAGTAAATTTTAAATAATTTAAATGAGTTTAAATTATTAATTACTTAATAATTACATAATTGTCCAAAAAAATTCCGAATTAAATATTTTAATAGTCTTCACAATTTTAGAAAATTTTGGGTCCTAGATCCACCACCAGAACAGTCCGAAAAGTGGGTAAACCGGTTGCCGGGAAATTCCGTCGGTTCACCTGTTTTGTTGAACCAGTCAATTTCTTTAATTTTCTTCAATTTTTAGCTTTTGTTTTCAGTTTTGGGGTCCTTCACTTAAATCTTCATAAAACAAAATCTACAACTCCGATTAAGGTCCAGTCAGTCTCATTGGATTCGTATCTTTCGAACTACAATTTTCATTTATCAAACATCAAATTTGGATCTGTTTTAGTCACGGAAAACATCTCAGAAGTGGCTGGTCAATGATATGCTCCAACAGTTGGAGTGTTTTTGTAATAAGTCCATATCTTACTAATTTTTCAACATTTTTACATGATTCCAAAGAGGTTTTACCCTTAACTCATAGATCTAGCAAACCAAAATTTAAACTCACAAGAACCCTATAATATCCGTGAACTTTATAAATAATATTAATATTGATATTAATAAACGTGTGAATATTTATGTCAATATAAACGTTTATAAAGCATGAGATGAGTAACTCAATTAGATTAAATTGAATTTATGATAATTGAGAAATGTGGAGAATTTATGATAAGCTCGTGAAATGCCTTGTGTGGCACGATGATGGAATTCACGATGATTTAATTAAATTAAAGAATGAATGAATTAATAAGTGGAGGATTGATTAATATTATATTGTTAATTAATTATTATTATGAGTAAGAGCATATTAATGAGTAAATAATTAATTAATATAGTAGATTAATGTTTATTCAATTAATTGCTATGTACAATAATGTGTAATGATTAATCATATGTTATATAGTACCTACATCTATTTAAAATGAAATAAGGTGTGACACTACAAGGTGACTATATAATATATAAAACTATATGGTAAAATTTAATGAATCCTATAAGCTACATAAATAAGCTTATGTGACAACATGTTATGTGTGGATACATTAAATATGTATTTTATGAGAAATATTAAATTAGACTAAATAAATAATTGTTATTTAATAATTATTTCAATAATTAAGTATAACTGAAATAATAAAGTTTTATGATAATGTAGAATAATAGTACTCAACTAAATTATATTTTGGTATTATCAAATGTACATGAATTATAAAATGATGTATATATATACCCCCAACTTATTACAATATTATAACATTAACTCATTAAAGCTACATTGTAACTTAAAGAAGATTAAAACCTAGGTATACATATATATACATTTGTGTAAGAATATATATATGTATGTATATTAAACCTAAGTATGTTGACATTCTTATTTTTAAATGTTGAGTTCTAATAGGCTTGTCCCACATTCATTGCCTCTTTCTCCCATTCACGTGTATAGGCCAATTGCCTATCCCCTTCAATGTCATTTCTCAACAAAATCAAATGGTAGTGATGATGAAGGAGGGAGTGGTCTCAATAGTGATTGGAGAACTATTCCACCAAACCATTGTTGTCCACCATCTTCTTTTTTCCCCTACTAAACAAAACTTGTGGGTAAAAGCTTGGCATGAATAATGAATTCTCTATAAATTCAACTCTCTTCTTCTCCATTTCATTTTTACTGAGTTTTTGCTAAGTTAATATAGAGTGTGAGGATATTAAATTGAGTGAGCAATCTGAGATTGAGAGCAAGCTTAGCCTAATTCAAGCTTCAAGAGGTATAATTACTATCCTACATTCTTGATTTTAAGCTTGAAAAATTTCTAGAATTTCATGAATTCACTGATAATTGAATTGTGAATTGACATATATGAGTTATATAAGTTTATGTACATGTTATAGATACAATGTGGCTGATTTCAAGCATGTTTCATGAAGTATATTGGAATTGGTTTTGAAGCTCTGCAATTGCAGAAACCATTCTGGACTGGAACCGGAGTGGCGTGGTTACGCCCCTCCTCAGTACAAAAATGGCGCGGGCGCGCCGTTTTGCAGAAATGAAATTCAATTTTTGTGATTTCTGATATGTTGAGCATGTTAGTTTGACTTGATTATGCCTATATATATCCCTGACATGCTAACGTAGGTGGCCTTGCATGTAATCACTTACCTTAGCTCGATTTTAAATGGTTTCTAAAGGAAACTTAGAGTTTTTAAAATACAAACTTCATGCATTTTGTGACCTTTGAATTATGACCTTGAGCATGCTTATATAGTTTATGTTATGTGTGTACATGAGTATGATGTATAGTATGTAAAGTTACTTTGCAGGCTTGGTTGGTTTAACATGAGATTTTCAAAAAAAACTTAAGAGTTTGAAAACAAACGATGTTAATAACTACCTTATGTACATTCTGAAATTTATGACTATCATGATAAGATATCGTATGCACATAGACATGATTGACATGTACACCTAACTAGCCATGAACGTTCTAAACTAATCAAGCATAGTTTCAAATGAGTTTTAAAGAAGTAAAACTATGCTACTTTGAAATATATGACTAGAATGACTTGAGCATGAATGATTAAGTTTTTTTTTGACCACATTGTGTAAGTATAATGGCCAAACGTGAGATACGTTTGAAATACAACTCATTAAGCCTTGTTAAATGAGAAGTGATATAAAACTATGTTGAAGGCAAGACGGAGACCAAACCTAGCCTTGAACCTCATAACATATGTGTTCTGCATGTATCAGCGTCTAAAGTACATTGTTGGACAAGTTAGTTTTCTGCAGGAGCAAGCCATCTTTGGTTTGACTAGGAGCAGTGCGGCCGCGCCACTCCCTAGTTCAAATCCAGCGCTGCAGAATGGTCTGCTCATGCTAATTAGTAATCTGAAATTTCTCACATGTTTATATTGATATCCTAAATAGCCATACATGTATGATGGGGTGTTCAAATATTAATAAGTATGATGACGATAGGAGACCCTAGATTGACAATTAGAGGACCTGCACAATCAGGAAGACCAACGGCCCGTACATTCAACATGACGGTGCAAGATGCAATAGCTGCCCAGGAGGTGGTGGCATGTAACGATTTAGTTGAGTAAATAAATTACGAGGGAAATATAGGCTAGATATCACTGTGAATTGTTTTCTTTTATAGATTCAAGTCACAGGTTAGTATATGAGACACAAATGAATATTGTGTTGATAAGAATAAATTGATGATACAACTTTAAAAGATTGTAGAGAATAAGAAAGCGGTGATTCCGAGGACGGAATCCTTAGAAGGAGGGGAGAATGTGAGAACCAAGAATTTCGCATAATTTAAATTTTTTGAATAATTTTTTTTAATTTTTATATTGATATTGATTATCAATATTGTGCCGAGTATCTGTGATACGAGTTTATCAAAGTGGTCAAACTGTGTATTGACTGAGAATTATGAGTACAATTTTGTTTAACAGAGAATAGAAACCCTAAATAAGATCTTAAACCACTGGCCCAATAGTATATTCTTGGGTCATCTTAGCCCACCACAGGCTCACCCAAAAGTCAGGACTGAAGGTACTATTGGTAGTAACTTATTTACTTATATACCGACAAATTTCTCCCCTATCTTTCGATGTGGGACTGGGGTGTTACAAGGTCAACAAGTGATGAAGACTTGTTGTTTATTTGATATGTCATTGTTTAAGACTTATGGTAAAGTTGTGTAAGACGATTTATTTGTTTACGTTTCCACATTTGAGATTTAAGGTTAGTATGACCTGGGATTGATTTTGTATTATTATTCAGATGTTGTAACCCCATAAGGGGAGATGTTGGTTTTATTTCTATCTATTGCATGGTTGCATTTATTATGGCTAGATAGATAGATGATATTTGTACAGTGAACACCAAATCCCGTGAAAATTGAAGTGCCCGAATTTGGGGGTGTCACAACATATTTCCGTGTTTCGTCCGTACAAACCCGACTATAAGCACATGATCTCCTATGAGCCCATTAAATTAGAGAAGAATCTGGCGTACGAAGAAATTCCTGTCCAGATATTAGATAAAAAAGAGCAAACACAAAGAAATAAAGTTATAACTTCTGTAAAGGTAGTTTGGCGAAACCACGATGCCGAGGAGGCCACATGAGAATTAGAAGATAAGATGAGGAGAGACTATCCCCAACTTTTTGTGTAACCTTGTACCAATTATGAGGAAGGAATTTTTATAAGGGGGGGGGGAGAATGTAATATCCGTTAACTTTATAAATAATATTAATATTGATATTAATAAACGTATGAATATTTATTTCAATATAAACGTTTATGAAGCATGAGATGAGTAACTCAATTAGATTAAATTGAATTTATGATAATTGAGAAATGTGGAGAATTTATGATAAGCTTGTGAAATGCCTTGTGTGGCACGATGATGGAATTCACGATGATTTAATTAAATTAAAGAATGAATGAATTAATAAGTGAAGGATTGATTAATATTATATTGTTATTATGAGTAAGAGCATATTAATAAGTAAATAATTAATTAATATAGTAGATTATGTTTATTCAATTAATTGCTATGTATAATAATGTGTAATGATTAATCATATGTTATATAGTACCTACATCTATTTAAAATGAAATAAGGTGTGACACTACAAGGTGACTATATAATATATAAAACTATATGGTAAAATTTAATGAATCCTATAAGCTACATAAATAAGCTTATGTGACAACATGTTATGTGTGGATACATTAAATATGTATTTTATGAGAAATATTAAATTAGACTAAATAAATAATTGTTATTTAATAATTATTTCAATAATTAAGTATAACTGAAATAATAAAGTTTTATGATAATGTAGAATAATAGTACTCAACTAAATTATATTTTGGTATTATCAAATGTACATGAATTATAAAATGATGTATATATATACCCCCAACTTATTACAATATTATAACATTAACTCATTAAAGCTACATTGTAACTTAAAGAAGATTAAAACCTAGGTATACATATATATACATTTGTGTAAGAATATATATATGTATGTATATTAAACCTAAGTATGTTGACATTCTTATTTTTAAATGTTGAGTTCTAATAGGCTTGTCCCACATTCATTGCCTCTTTCTCCCATTCACGTGTATAGGCCAATTGCCTATCCCCTTCAATGTCATTTCTCAACAAAATCAAATGGTAGTGATGATGAAGGAGGGAGTGGTCTCAATAGTGATTGGAGAACTATTCCACCAAACCATTGTTGTCCACCATCTTCTTTTTTCCCCTACTAAACAAAACTTGTGGGTAAAAGCTTGGCATGAATAATGAATTCTCTATAAATTCAACTCTCTTCTTCTCCATTTCATTTTTACTGAGTTTTTGCTAAGTTAATATAGAGTGTGAGGATATTAAATTGAGTGAGCAATCTGAGATTGAGAGCAAGCTTAGCCTAATTCAAGCTTCAAGAGGTATAATTACTATCCTACATTCTTGATTTTAAGCTTGAAAAATTTCTAGAATTTCATGAATTCACTGATAATTGAATTGTGAATTGACATATATGAGTTATATAAGTTTATGTACATGTTATAGATACAATGTGGCTGATTTCAAGCATGTTTCATGAAGTATATTGGAATTGGTTTTGAAGCTCTGCAATTGTAGAAACCATTCTGGACTGGAACCGGAGTGGCGCGGCAGCGCCCCTCCTCAGTACAAAAACGGCATGGGCGTGCCGTTCTGCAAAAATGAAATTCAATTTTTGTGATTTCTGATATATTGAGCATGTTAGTTTGACTTGATTATGCCTATATATGTCCCTGACATGCTAACGTAGGTGGTCTTGCATGTAATCACTTACCTTAGCTCAGTTTTAAATGATTTCTAAAGGAAACTTAGAGTTTTTAAAGTACAAACTTGATGCATTTCGTGACCTTTGAATTCTGACCTTGAGCATGCTTATATAGTTTAAGTTATATGTGTACATGAGTATGATGTATAGTATGTAAAGTTACTTTGCATGCTTAGTTGGTTTAGCATGAGATTTTCAAAGAAAACTTAAGAGTTTGAAAAATAACGGTGTTAATAACTACTTTATATGCATTCTGAAATTCATGACTATCATGATAAGATATCGTATGCACATAGACATGATTGACATGTACACCTAACTAACTATGAACGTTGTAAACTAATCAAGCATAGTTTTAAATGAGTTTTAAAGAAGTAAAACTATGCTACTTTGAAATACATGACTAGAATGACTTGAGCATGAATGATTAAGTTTTTTTTGACCTCTTTGCGTAAGTATATTGGCCAAACGTGCGAAACTTTTGAAATACAACTCATTAAGCCTTGTTAATTGAGAAGTGATATAAAACTATGTTGAATCCAAGACAAAGACCAAACCTAGCCTTGAACCTCATAACATATGTGTTCTGCATGTATCAGCATCTAAAGTAAGTTGTTGGGCGAGTTAGTTTTTTGCAGGAGCAAGCCATCTCTGGTTTGAACTAGGAGCAGAGCACGGCCGCGCCACTCCCTAGTTTAAATCCAGCGCGGCCATGCCACCCTATATAATGGTCTGATTATGCTAATTAGTAATCTGAAATTTCTCACATATTTATATTGATATCCTAAACTGCCATACATGTATGATGGGTGTTCAAATGTTAGCAAGCATGATGACGATAGGAGACCCTAGATTGACAAGTGTTTATACGACTTTCAAAACGCTAAATTCAACAATGACTACGAGCTATGTTAATTGATTAGTATAATACAAACTGATTATGTGCTATGTGTACATAAGATATGAACAACATACGTGTAGGATTGTAGGACTAAGTTAGGATATTATATATGTGTTTAACTTACATATCAAGTATATGTATTCGACTTATGTAACTAATGAAAATACATATATGCGTAACTATGTTACGATAGGATATGTTAGTCCGTGAAGTGTTGATAAGCTTTAGGTTGATAAACTACGCATAAGACAAGTTCTCTAACTCTTTTCATTTACATATGGTGTAAATTTGAATTATTGATATATCGACCATATCTGCGTCAGCAAATATTTTTTATCATTCAGAAATCGACTTTATATCTTGATGTTGTTGCAAGCATTGAACTTATCGTTCCTAAATGCATTATAAAAGTTGTCTAAGCCATTTGATTCGGCTAGACTAATATCGTATGTTAGAAAGCTATCCAAACCAATTGAATTGGTGCGGACTCTTATAAATTCTACTGAGATGAACAATCCTCATGGAAGGGGAAAATTATATACAACTGTCAAGGAACCGACATGTGCACATGAGTATGATTAAATGTTATGCATAACGTAGGGTACTTTAGGCTGATCACCTGTTGTACTTGGTTTTATTGAATTTTCAGCATAATACTATTAATTCTAGTAAGAGTTTATAGTCCTTAGTGAATGCTCAGTGTTCATTATTCTTGGACCTTGAAATGGTTGAAACTTGAATCCTGTTGATATCTTTCTGTCCATAGCGACATTTATTGAAAACTATTGATACTTCTTGTTATTCTTGAACTATCATTTACTGTTGTACCCTTGAGATTTGAAATCTATATTATTCACCCTTATTGCTATATTACTTTCTATGCAAACTCATTGCTCATTCTTGCTTTCCCTAAAATATTTCAGTTAAGGCAGAGCAGTGCGGACCCTCTAGCACAGATAAGGGCAAGGGCAAGGCTACGGCGTAGCTTTGTACTCTTTTAGAAATATTATGATGATTGTAATAAGATTATTCCGTATTATGTACTAGTTATGTTTAAGTTATGTTTAAGTCATGTTTAAGACATGTTGGAGATATGTTTAAGTTACGAGACCTTGGGACATAAATATTTATATTAAATAAATATAAATTATTCTATTATTCCGTTGCATAAGATGTTAGTATGTTATTAGAATTTACTAAGTGATGCACTGAATTTGAGACGCGAGCGGTCTGAATTTGGGGGCGTAACAGGTTAGTATCAAAGTGTTAGTTATAAACCTTAGGAGCGAGAGTCCTTAGATTATAACTTTAGAAGAACTTAGAAGATAGAAGGAGATAAAACTCATGTAGAGTTTTCCTAGAGAGACTTAGTGTGTTATAAAATATAGTTTCAGTCTATACAATGAACTTATGCTTTATTTAACATTCTAATGGAGTTTGTTGTTTGTTGTCTTATGTTTGTGGTTGTAGGATGACAGACATGGGAGGACCTAGTAGAGTGGCAGAGGAGGAGCCCCGGGATATACATGTAGTATATGAGGCACCTTTAATAGCCGAGCCTGTGTAGGCAGTAGCACCGTTCGAGTTTGATGACGAGGAAGAGATAGAGGTAGAGTCGGATCCAGAGGAGGAACCCATGGAGGATGAGCCCATGGAGGACTCTGACGAGGCTACGATCGAGGAGAGGATGTTAGAAGAGTATGAGGAATGGATCTTGGAGCTAGACTGCCGAGTTCAGGAGCTAGAGGTTGAGGCTTAGGAGAGAGAGACCGAGTTCCAAAAACTGAGGGACGAAGACCATCAGAGAGAGTTGGTGATGCAGGATATGGAGGTGGAGATTTCTTACCAAAAGGAGGCAGGGATTCATATGGGAACTCTTTTCCATCGCTCAATATCTAGGAATGTGGACCTGGAAGGAAAACTAGAGGAGGTTGAGCAGAGAGAATTGAGCGAGAAGGCGGAGAAGGAGGCTCTCCATACTCAGCTCGAGCTGGAAGTGATGGAGAGGATCCATTTCGAGGAGAAGTGGGAAGGAGCTAATGACAGGGCAAAAGATTTAGAGGATGAAGTAAGGTGTAAAAAGAGGAAGATGAACATGATGGCTTATGTTTTTCGCTCGGCCATAGAGAGTGATTGATGGTGTATACCACTATCCGGAAAAGCAGGGCAGACCCGACATACTATGAGCAGGGATTTGATGGCATGCATATCACAGATGGAGTACAAGAGCGCCATGAAGTGCAGAATGTTGGGATGAGACCCATTAGTTTAGTGATAGTAGTAGTAGTAGTTCCTTTTATGTGATGTATACATCGTGATGTAATCCTAATCTTTTGTATAAGATATGAGATAGTTATGTAAATCCCGAGTAGGCTTATGTTAGAGGGGTAGTATAATAGTGTTTCTCCCCATCTTTTGTGATATTAGGTGATAGTTGTTGACATTTATAGAAGTATGCTAGGGATGATCATATTGATGTAATGATTTGGCATATGAATATAAATGTTCTTATTTCAAAAACGTGTTATAAAATGTTATTCCTTTTTGCATTTAAGAAATACTTGAATAATATAAGTAGATAATAAAAAATGAAATTTTGTGATGCAGATAATGGCACCCAGACATAGACTAGCTACACCAGAAGAGTCGGTTAATGATGAGATGGAGCAAGTAGACCCGATACAAAAACTAGTCGACCTGTTAGGAGAAGCCCTTCGGGGAAGGAACAATGAACCCGTTCACCCCAATCCCTAAGAGGTTCCAGTTATGAACTTTAAGGACTTTAGGAGCGTAGGACCTCCAGAATTTGAGGGTACTACCAACCCTATCATGGCGCAAACATGGATCAAGGAGATAGAGAAAGGATCGAGGAGATAGAGAAAGCCTTCGCTATTGCTCGTTTGGGCGAAGATCAGAAGACTGTGTTTGCTCCTACATGATGAGGGGCGAAGCAAATTACTGGTGGGAGGAAAATCAACAGAGAGCGGGAGAAGGGACTGTAGCATGGGAAAGGTTTAAGACCTTGTTCTTTGAGAATTATTTCCCGAAGAGCATGAAGAATAGAATGGAGGTAAAATTTCAAGAACTTAAAGGGGAGATGATGGTGGCGCAATATGCGGCTAAGTTCAACGAACTCGCCCGGTTTGCAGAACACCATATAAGGGATGAAGAGAAAAAAAGCCAGGCGTTTTGAGCAAGGATTGAAACCTTAGTTGTTTAACAAGGTGTCAGTTCTCCAGATCGACTCATTTGCCACGCTGCTGGAAGAGGCTATCACTACAGAGGGAGGTAGTGAGGCCTTAAGTCAGTATAACAAAGAGAAGAAGAGTAAGAACACTAGAGGAGAAAGCTGTGGAGGGAGCAGCAGCAGAGGAAGAAATCTAGGGAAGAGAAAGTGGGATAATAACAACAAAAACAATAACAGAAACAACAATCAAACGGGAAGTTACCAAGGAGGTTTTAAGAAGTGAGCAGAAAGATGCCCGAAGTGTGGGAAGAACCACCAGGGAGAGTGCTAGATGGGGCGCAGTACCTGTTACAACTGTGGCCAAGAGGGGCACATTTCACCCAACTGCTCGAAGCCAAGGAAGATCAAAGGATGTTTTGCTTGTGGCTCAACAGAGCATCAGATCAAGGATTGCCCGAATAAGGGGAACAGCGGAGGAAGCGGCCAGCAGAGGGGAGGCAGCAAACTAATAATCGGCGGACCAGCGCAATCCAATCGCCCAGCCGTTAGAAACTTTAACATGGTTGTCCAGGACACAGTAGCTGCGAAGGACGTGGTGTCAGGTATTATCCCAATCAATAATATAAATGCATATGTATTATTCGATTCGGGTGCTACCTGTTCATTTGTGTCTGAAGAATTTGCTAGTCGATTAAACTTACACAGAGAACGATTAGAAAATCCTTTGAACATAGAAGTTGCGAATAAGGAAGTAATCCTCGTAGAATTCGTTTACCAAAATTATCGCGCGAACATTAGAGATCATGAACTAAGCGTAGACTTAATTTCGATTAGATTAGGAGAATTTGACGTAATACTAGGAATGGATTGGTTGTATAACCATGTTGCGATAATTGATTGTTAGAACAAAAGTGTGAAAATACGAGAAGGGGATATACCAAAGACGACGTTTCGAACCTGTTATGGGCCCTACAAGTTTTTGGTAATGTCATTCGGGTTGACTAATGCTACGGCAGCATTCATGGACTTGATGAACCTAGTTTTGAAGCCGTACCTGGATAAATTCGTAGTAGTTTTCATCGACGACATGTTGATCTACTCGAAGACGAAGGAAGAGCACGCCGAACATCTGAAGATGGTTTTGGAAGCGTTAAGGAAAGAGAAGATGTATGCAAAATTTTCTAAATGTGAATTTTGGATGGAGAAGGTTCAATTCTTAGGACACATGATAGATAAGGATGGAATTTCAGTAGACCCTGCGAAGGTAGAGGCAGTGAGTAATTGGGAATAGCCTAAATTGCCAACGGAGGTGAGGAGTTTCTTAGGGTTAGCTGGGTACTATCGAAGATTCATCTAAGATTTTTCTAAGATAGCAACCCCGTTGACCAATCTAACGATGAAGACGTTAAAGTTCATTAGGATGAAAAAATGCGAGGAACGTTTTCAAGAGTTAAAGAAGAGATTAAACGAGGCGCCTGTATTATCATTACCAGACGATGCGAGAGGTTTTGTGGTGTATAGTGATGCATCGCACAAGGGACTTGGCTGTGTGCTCATGAAATATAGCAAGGTCATTGCGTATGCATCACGACAATTGAAGGATTACAAAAAACGATACCCTACTCATGACTTAGAGTTAGCGACAGTAGTTTTTGCGTTAAAGATTTGGAGACATTATCTGTACGGAGAGAAATATGAGATATACACGAACCATAAGAGTCTGAAATATATCTTCACACAGAAAGAGTTGAACATTCGACAGAGAAGATGGTTGGAATTGATCAAGGATTATGACTGCTAGATTCTTTATCACCCGGGAAAGGCAAACGTAGTTGCCGACGCGCTAAGCAGAAAAGGAAGGGAGAAATTGTTCTAATTTATATGGATCTTATTGTTTAGTTCAGATTATTATGCCTTATCATTATGTGTGATTGATTATATATGGATTGCCTACCATGGTTGTATTTAATGTTTAGATGCTTGATCACCATCTACTTTAATAGTTTATATGGAATTGAAAGATGAAGTATAAACTCAGATTTGGCTATGCTAGCATATGTTTATGAAATTTGCATGTGATGAATTTTGTGATTCGTAATCCGGATAGACATATACCGACTTACCATATGTAGTTAATTGAGAGCTTGCACGTAAATCGATATTGCTTGTAAGTCACATAGACATATAGTGATTTAGGTTTTCTTGATGTTCATATGAATTCTGTCTCTTTTGTGGATTTTATATGATATGGACTTGGTATATTGAAAGATAGTCATTTCTCACCTTCGTGCTCTCGACTAGCAATCCTAAGTAATTAATTATGCTTAATAAGAGGTGTATGTTCTTAATGATTCAATTAGTGAAGTTAGGATCCCATATTTCTCCAAATTGAATCAATCGTCTGTTATTTAGTTAATTTTAGTTTATAATCATTCTAATCAGTAATTCACACTTTGAAACTCGTTTGAGCAGCCAAAAATAGCTATAAAGTTTTTGCATGATAGTTTAAACATAATTACTTTTCTCCGTGGGAAAGATCTTTACTTATCATATATTACTTGTTCACCGTGTATACTTGCACGCGTTTATATCTATTTTGTTAACACCAAAACGGAGCCAATAAGTTTTTGGCGCCGTTGCCGGGGATAAGTTGTTATTTTTAGTTCTATTGACATCAATTTTTGTAAAATTTGTCTGACTTGAACAATTCACACATTATCTCATTTCGATTTTATTTTTATTTTTGTTTCAGGTACTTGTGGTTAGTATATGCACACTCGATCTACAAATTCTGCGTTGGTGCCTCTACAAGAAAACATCAACGGTAAAGATTGGAGAGCGAACACAAGAACTACTAACACACAAGAGGACCCTGAACAGCCGGTACAAATAGCAGCTAAAGAACAGAGAGACGAACAGAGAGCGTTAAGGGATTACTCAATGCCAAAGATCAATGATTTACAATCCAGTATAGTCAAGCCAGCGATAGCTTCAAACACTTTTGAGATCAAACCAGGGACAATTCAGATGGTTCAGAACACAGTCTAGTTTGGGGGTGCATCTACAGAAGATCCTAATGAGCATATCCTAAGTTTTATCGAGATTTGCGACACATTCAAGTACAACAATGTGTCGGACGATGCGGTGAAGCTTCGACTATTTCCATTCACCTTGAGAGATAAAGCGAAGAGTTGGTTGCATTCACTACCATCAGGCTCAATTACTACGTGGGAGGACTTAGCACAAAAGTTTCTCGCCAAATTCTTTCCCATGGCTAAGACTGCTTAGATGAGGAGTGACCTGTCTCAGTTTTCATAACAACAAGGGGAATCTTTGTATGAGGCATGGGAACAATACAAAGAGATGCTAAGAAAATGCCCGCATCACAGAATGCTGGACTGGATGGTGATCAGCTAGTTCTATAATGGATTGGGATGGCAGTCAAGGCCGATCATTAATGCCGCATTCGGAGGAGCTTTATGGGCCAAGAGCTATGAGACAGCTTATGATTTAATAGAGACCATGGCGGCTAATGAATATCAAAATCCGACATCTAGAATGTCGCAACCAAAAGTGGCCGGGTATTGGTTGTGGAAGCCGTCACAACACTTTCAGCTCAAATGGCGGTGATGTCAAAGAAAATTGACTTTATGGCTGAAAATAGAGTTCAACAAGTTTCTTTTGTATGTGAGTTATGTGCGGGATCACATCCGACAGAACAATGTGCCATCACTACAGGGTCGGTTCAATTCGTCAGCAACTATCAAAAGCCTCAGAATTAATTTTCAAACTCCTACCATCCAAACAATAGAAACCATCCAACTTTCAGCTGGAGTAATAACCAAAATGCTCAACAGTCTCAATACCAACCTCAACCACAACCATACCAAAATGCTCAACAGTCTCAATACCAACCTCAACCACAACCGTACCAAAGTGCTCAACAATCTCAATACCAACCATACCAACAACAAAAATCTCAACCACAACAGTCTCAACAACAGTATGCCCCTATACCGTCACATCCTCCCGGATTTCATCAACAACAACATCAACACAATCCAGCTCCTACTCCATAATTTGAGGAGAAAACTGATATAGAAGAACTCAAGTTGTTGGTTAAGAGCCAAACAGTGTCTATCAAAATATTGGAGACTCAGATAGGCCAGATTGCCAATGCACTCATTAACAGACCGCAAGGGACTCTACCCAACAATACTGAAGCAAATCCAGGAAGACGGGATGGAAAGGAAAAGTGTCAAGCCATTACACTAAGGTCTGGGAAGTAAACTGCAGATCTGGAGACTGGAGCGACCGGGCCCCAGAAAGAAGGAAACCTGGCGCGGGCGAGCCCATGTGCAAAAAATGATGATTTTGAAAGGTGGAATGATGGGGACAATGCAGTTGAGTTAGAAAAGGAGGTATTCGCTAAGAAAACCAATGCTACACCATAATTAGTCTACCCTCCTGCCCCATATCCTCAAAGACTTCAGAAGTAGAGACTAGACAAACAGTTCACGAAGTTTTTGGAGGTGTTCAAGAAATTACAGATTAACATTCCGTTCACCGAAGCTTTGGAACAAATGCCAAGCTACGCGAAGTTTATGAAAGGCATACTGTCGAGGAAGAAAAAGCTAGAGGACTATAAAACAGTTGCCTTGACAGAGGAATGCAGCGCAGTCTTACAAAGAAAACTACCTCCAAAGATCAAAGATCTAGGAAGTTTTACGATACCATGCTTTATTGGAAAGTTGTCCTTCAATAAGTGCTTATGCGACTTGGGGGCAAGTATAAACTTAATGCCTCTATCGGTATTCACTCAGTTGGGATTGCTGGCTCCTAAGCCGACAAGCATATCATTGCAGCTTGCTGATAGGTCCATTACCTACCCAAGAGGTATCGTAGAAGATGTGTTAGTGAAAGTGGACGAGTTTATTTTCCCTGCCGACTTTATCATTCTAGATTTTGAAGAGGATAAGAACATACCAATCATTCTTGGGAGACCATTTCTAGCTACTGGGTGAACACTCATAGACGTACAGAAGGGAGAACTAACTATGAGAGTTCAGGACCAAGAGGTCACATTTAATGTCTTCAAAGCTATGAAGTTCCCCATAGATGACGAAGAATGCTTCAGAGTTGATATTATCGACAAGGTACTACCTAAAGAAGCTAAGCAGGTTATGAGCATGGATCCATTAGAGAGTGCTCTACTAGGAGACTCTGACATAGAGGATACAGATGTGGTGGAGTACATACAAATTCTGAACACGGTGCCTCAGATGAGAAAGTTTAAGATTCCCATTGAACCACTCAGACATACCGGGGAGACATCAGAGCAACTAAAGCCTTCTCTGGATATGCCTCCCACCCTTGACCTTAAACCTCTTCATGATCATCTGAGATATGAATATTTGGGGGAATCTTCCACGTTGCCGGTTATTATTTCTTCTGTTCTATCATCTTGACAGGAAAGCAAGTTGATGCGGGTTCTACGAGAGTTCAAATCAGCTATTGGGTGAACCATAGCTGACATCAAGGGGATCAGCCCCTCATACTGCATGCACAAGATACTCCTGGAGGATGATAGTAAACCCACGGTAGAGCAACAGAGGAGATTGAATCTGATTATGAAAGAGGTCGTCAAAAAGGAGATTCTTATGTAGTTAGATGCTGGAATTATTTATCCAATCTCAGACAGCTCTTAGGTGAGCCCGGTGCAATGTGTTTCGAAGAAGGGAGGCATGACAGTTGTGTCAGATGAGAAGAATGAACTTATACCTACCAGAACCGTTACAGGTTGGAGGGTCTGCATGAACTATTATTGATTGAACAAGGCTATAAGAAAAGATCATTTCCCTCTACCATTCATTGACCAAATATTGGATAGGTTAGCAGGACACGACTACTATTGCCACCTGGATGGTTATTCAAGGTATAACTAGATTGTTATAGCCTCAGAAGATCAAGAGAAGACTACCTTCACGTGCCCATATGGTACTTTTGCATTCAGGAGGATGTCTTTCGGATTATGCAATGCTCCAGCCACTTTCCAAAGATGTATGATGGCGATATTCTCCGATATGGTCGAGCAAAATGTAGAAGTTTTCATGGACGACTTCTCAGTCTTTGGAGACTCTTTTGATATATGCTTAGAGAACCTAGTGCTTGTGTTAAAGAGGTGTGTTGAGACCAATTTAGTGTTGAATTTGGAAAAGTGCCATTTCATGGTTTAGGAAGGCATTATTTTGGGGCACAAAGTCTCAGGGAAAGGATTAGAGGTGGACAGAGCGAAGCTGGAGACGATTGAAATTTTACCACCACCAACCTCAGTGAAGGGGGTCCGTAGTTTCCTCGAGCACGCGGGATTTGATCGTCGCTTTATAAAAGACTTCTCAAAGATCACTAAGCCTCTGTGCAGACTGCTTTAGAAGGATGTCACATTTAGATTCGATGAGGAATGTTTAGCGGCCTTTGAGCACTTAAAGAAGAAATTGACTACGACACCCATCATTACAGCTCCTGATTGGTTTCTTCCATTTGAATTGAAGTGTGACGCGAGTGACTTCGATGTGGGAGTTGTCTTTGGGAAATGCAGGGGCAAGGTTTTTGATGTTATCTACTATGCAAGCAAAACCTTGACGGATGCCCAACTGAACTACACCACCACAGAGAAGGAGCTTCTAGCGGTGGTGTACGCATTTGATAAATTCAGGTAATATTTGATTGGGATAAGGGTAGTCGTATACACCGATCATGCAATAATCTGATACCTTATTTCAAAGAAAGATGCTAAAGCCCGTCTCATTCGGTGGATACTTCATCTATAAGACTTTGATTTGGGAATCAAAGACAGAAAGGGGACCGAAAACCAAGTGGTTGGCCACTTATCTCTATTGGAGAACCCGGGAAAGGACACAAATGACAAAGTGATGATTAATGAGTCCTTCCCGGACGAACAGTTGTTTGTGGTACAAGGCAAAATGCCCTGGTTTGCAGACTTTGCGAACTTCCTAGTGAGAAATATTATCCCTTTTGACTTGACTAGAGCCCAGAAGAAGAAGTTTCTATATGATGTTAGATGGTATAGCTGGGATGAGCCGTATTTGTTAAAGCAATGCGCTGATAGGATGATCAGACGGTGCATTCCAGAAAGTGAGACGGATAGCATACTTCATGATTACCATTCATCAATTTATGGTGGACACTACAAGGGCGAGAGGACAGCTGCCAAGGTACTCCAGGCAGGCTTTTATTGGCTGACATTGTTTAAAGATGCCTACAACTTCGTCCAAAAATGTGATCGGTGTCAGCGACTGGGCAATATATCCAAACAAAATGAGATGCCTTTGAATATGATCCTCGAGGTCGAGATCTTTGACGTATGGGGGATAGACTTCATGGGGTCATTTTGTTTTGTCATGTGGCAATCTGTATATCTTGCTGGCAGTGGATTACGTGTCCAAGTGGGTAGAAGTAGCAGCCTTACTGACTAATGATGCTAGAGTGGTCTTTCATTTTCTTCAGAAGAGTATATTCACACGCTTCGGGACTCCTCGAGCTGTCATAAGTGATGAAGGAACCAATTCTGCAACCGTTAGTTTACTACTCTATTGGCCAAGTATGGGGTGAATCACCGTGTTGCTACGGCGTACCATCCCCAAACAAACGGCCAAGCCAAGGTGTCAAATCGTGAGGTGAAACGAATATTAGAGAAAATTATAAATCCCACGAGGAAGGATTGGTCCCTCAAGCTTGACGATGCAGTGTGGGCATATAGGACTGCCTACAAGACACTACTGGGTATGTGACCATATCAGCTAGTGTATGGGAAGGCATGTCACCCTCCTATAGAACTTAACACAAGGCCTACTGGGCCATAAAGAAGCAGAATTTTGACTTGAAGGCTGCAGGGGAGAAGAGGCTTCTCCAACTAAATGAGTTAGACGAATTCAGACTGCAAGCCTATGAAAACTCTAAGCTGTATAAAGAAAAGGTAAAAAGGTGGCACGACCGAAAGATCATGGAAAGGAAATTTGAGCAGGGGCAAGCGGTGTTGTTGTATAACTCTCGCCTCAGACTTTTTCTTGGAAAGCTCAAATTGCGGTGGTCGGACCCTTTCACAGTGAAAACTGTGTTTCCACATGGTGTAGTGGAGATTTTTGACCAATACCTAGACAAGCCTTTTAAAGTGAATAGATAGAGGTTGAAGCACTATTATGGAGGCGAGGTCAATCGAGAGAAGGTCGCCTCGATTCTTTCCACCACATGACCAATTCAGACAGAGTCGAGCTAATGACTGTAAACGAGCGCTCGATGGGAGGCACCCCATCATCTCTCTTCTCCCTTAAATATAATTCTTGTTACATATCTCCATTTTCCCCCTGTTTAATTCTAAACATTGTGAAAAGTTTGAAAATTTTTCGAACAGTTTTGGTTTTAGGAGCTTATTGCATATATTTTTGGACTTAGGAGTTATTGCAGATATTTTTGGAGTTAAGAGCTTATTGAATATATTTTTGGAGTTGTGAGCATATTGCATATACACTCATATAGTGTTTTTGAGGATTCACGTATATATGCTTCACACATAAAGCATTTTTGAGGATTCAAACGTATATACATCTTACATAGTTCAATTGCAAGTATGGGATCAGTTTACATATGATTTTCATGATACATATAGTATTGAATGTTGGTTTTCTGAAAATCATAACAATTTTAAAAGTTTTACGATGAATACATGTGCATATAGTATATACAGATTCCAATATAGCATGATGCAAAGATACATAGTCCAATTTTGGGTTTTCGATTCTTTTATATCTCATTTGTTTGCATTCATGTGTTTCAAGAAAAGAATGAATTCAAAGTGCTGCTTAATCTTCATTTCATGCTACAGAAAACAAAATTTTTGGATGGGCTCAGGGCAGCGCTGCCGCGCCAGCATTAGGGCAAAGTGCAGGGCGGCCGCTCCAAGATGCAGAATCCAGAAAGCCTTCTGGGGATCAGCGCGCTAGCGCCGTACTCAAAGCTAATCCTAGCGCGCCCGCGCCCGACCCCAGTGAACTGCCTGTTTGAAGTTTTAAAAATTCGTTTCAAGCCCTAACTCTATATCTATTTGATTTACCCATTCTCTCAAAACACACACACATGTCTCCTCTCAGATCATAACCTTTGAAAGTCCTAATCCTATTCCAACTCTCTCTCACAAGCCTAGCCTAATCTCTACACAATATACAAACCCTTCCTTCTCTGTTTCATATACAAACTCCTATCTCTCCACACATAAATCTCAAATACTACATCATATCCTTCTTAAATCTCCAGTTCACAACATAGGGTTCGATCCATATTCAGAGGCAAGTGGGGTTATTCTTTGGATTCAAAAGCTAGGGTTTGTCCGATCAGTTTGCAGAGATACAAGTTTGGGGGTGTTCTTCAACAATCATCATCTAGGGTTTGCAAGGCCAATTTTCTACAGATTATAATTGGTCCAAAGCGAGCACGCTCTGTCACTCTCGGATCGCCCGTTCAGAGTAGCCAGGGCGAGGCCACTTTGAACTTGACTAGGTTCATCAGCCTTGAGGCTCAACTTGAATATTATCGGATCGCGATCAAGTCATTTATAAAGGAGCAGGGACTGAAACCGACGAGGGAAGATGGCCAAATGCTTGCCATGACCAGAGAGATGAGTTGGCAAGGAGTTTGTGCAACACCGCCGCCTGTCCCGTTGGCCATTGTTCGCGAATTCTATGCTAACGCCAAGGAGACACAGAGTGGTTTCTCTTTCGTTCGGGGCAGAAACGTCGATTATCGTCCGTCGGAGATCCGTGAGGTGTTAAGCGTGCCTTCAATCCCGGCTGACCAAGTAAATTGGGTCGAGGTAGAGCATTTTGAAACTGACCTGGACCAGTTGCTCACTGATTTATGCGGGCCAGGCATAAAGGGGAAGTATAGGCAGGGCACATATGAGCCCACCAATTTCCCCACCTCAGCGTTGAATAAATTTGCCAAGGCATGGAATCTGTTCTTATGCTCCAATCTGATAACATCCACTCACCAGCACAAAATTACAGCCGAGAGGGCCATTATTATGTGGGGGATCATTATGGGGAAGAAAATTGATGTCGAACATTTGCTCCATCAAAACATGTTGCGATTCATGCGTGGCAGTACCACCGAGGGAATTCCACACACATTAGTGGTGGCTCATCTCTGTTCTGAGGCAGGCCCTGAGTGGGACATAAATCACGCCACAATTAAGAAGTTTGATGATTGGACTGGTGGCACGGCACATCCGCAGGGCAAAGGATTCATCCTATCGACTCCTCCACCAGTTCCCCCACCTCAGCCAGCAGCAGTAGCAGGTCCTTCCACCGCCAATACAGGGTCACAAGATTGCCAGATGAGGCGATTGGAGAGGAGGATGGACGCTCTGCATGGTAACTTCACTGCTTTTGCAGATGGACTGACCCGAGCCCTGGGTGAAGCCTTTGCGCAGCAGGGATCGCTAGTGGAGTGGCCCGTCTTCGGTTCTGCTATGTCATACCCGCTGCTAGATTCGCCACCCGAGGAGGGTGGCCATGCCGATATATAGGGGAGTTTCCTTACCCTTTACTTCCATTGAGGACAATGAAGATTTTAAGTTTGGGGGTATTGGGTGTAGTTAGTAGTGTAGTTACATATAGTTTATTTCATGTTTAGGTTGCATAGTAGCTGCATTTTAGTATTTTGTTAGTTAAATTTTGCATTAAAAAAATTTCTGTTTTCTTTTGTTTTGTTTAGTTAGTATGTGTTTAGTTGCATTGCGTAGCATAATCCCATGCTTTAGTCTGTTGAATTCCAGTATGGCCGATGATGATATTGAAATGTGATAGATTTTTGAACTCAGTTGATAGTTTAAGCTTAGTTATATCTTCATACATGATGTAGTCTATACCTGTTGCTTTGAAGTTACCGGATAGCACGGTATTGTTATTATTTGCTTGTTAGTTAGATTAGCACGTGCTTGTCTTCTGAGGGAAAAAACTTGTTTTTAATGATAGAATTGTGTAAGAAAATGAATAATGGCCTTAATGACATAAAAATGCAAGTTTGGGGGAAAACATTCGGTATGCATGCTAAAAAGAAAAAGAAAAAGAAAAAAAAAGAGAATAAATTGAGAAAAAGGAAAAAATAGAATAAACACCTTGGCTAGTTAAGTCTTGTGGCCTTTGATACTCGAGCCAGTAAGCCCTAGGGGATTGTCTCTACACCCAGCGCCTTAAAGACTTTATGGTATGGGAGTTGTTGGTCAAAAGCACGATAAATGGGTATCAATGAAAAGCCTAAGAGGGCTTAGCATTGCACAGGCGGGTGTAACCACGGGAAAGTGCAAATTGTTGGGTTTGTTCGTAGCGCGATCATGCAATCAAATCACATAAATAAGGGCGAAAGCACAAAAAACTAGGTTTTCAAAATCTTATACAAACCCATAACCATGATCATTCTTGTGCATTAATTATCAGTCAATATAGAAGGAGAAAAACAGAATTATACCTTTGAAGATCCAAGCTTTCTCAAGTACTAGTTCTACTCCTTTGCTTCCTTTGATTCCTCTGTAGTGGCTCCTTCCCTTGATCAATGTCAGCCACCCAAATGTTTGGCCTCTAATGGTGATCCACCAAGGAAGATGAAGAACTTAGGAAGATGGGTTATTGGCTTAACCCTTGTTTCTATCTCTATAGAATATGTGTACTCCCAACTCTTGGAAAAACTCACGTCCCTTATTTCTGATATAAGACTCTCTTATATAAATATTAGGTTAACCCTCCTAATCCAATTAAAATAGGATTTTATTTAATTAATTAATTAAACACTTTTAATTAATTTATATCCTAATCTCATTAGGATTGAGAGAGAGTACTGATAATATATTAATTCCTAAACTCCTTTAGAATTAAAATAATAATAATAATAATAATAATAATAATAATAATAATAATAAGACTCCTCTTATTAATTTATATTTAATATTTCTAAAATATTAAATAATAAACATTAAGCTATTTAATTTATTCTATCACCATAGATTAAATTAATTACACTTAATGCATTATTACTATTATGCAATTTTCTTCTTAAATTGTTCTTCTTCCTTTTATGGTGTGACCCTTTAGGTTCTCCATATTAAATCGATTGTGAATAAATCAATTAGAATAATTCTAATCTTATTTAAATAAATAAATTAATCTAATAATCTATTTAAATAAATAATATTTATTCTACAATAGAGATAAGCCTCCCTAGCGATCAACGACTTTTCAGATAATATAGATTTCAACATTAATCATAAAAGAACCTGTGAGTTAATAGTTACCGTACAATTCAATCTTTCCACCATACAATGTCCCAATTAAATATAAGACATGAATTTACTGTCAAGTCTTAATTTATTTAATCATATGTATTTCGATTAGAAAATGCACAACTCCAAATAATGCAAATTAGAAACCTCTTTCAAATTTCATTCTACCTTGGCCAAGGATTCCCGGGTTATCATTTAACGAATCACATAGGACATGTCTCCTCTTTTACTAGAGGTGGTAGATTCTTTATTGATCATACATTATCTCCATATGTAACTCATTATACCCAAGCATACCCTATATATGCCCTAAAGGGAATTAAGGAATAAGTCAAAGTATAATTTATTACATACAAGATACTATGATGATCTCAAGTCCAAGGATCACTTGTACTACAATCACATTAGGAATTCCTATTGACAGGCGAGTAAAACTCCATTAGGTATTCCATAGCGAGTCACGTTTAGTGAACTTATTCTCCAATAAGCACCTACATACTTGCTTTAGTGTCTCCACACAAATGACCATGAGATCAGTCATCCTCATCCAATAAGCAAGTAACATATGTACCAATATATTCGGATTTACTAATCCCCATTTTAGTAATCCCACGATTGGAAACTATTTTAGTTTTTAAGCTTTCTAAGAATTTAGATCTCATTAGCATGATCTCATCATGATTCTAAAAGCCTTGCTTAAAACTATGGGTTATTTACATATTATAAAAAATAGTACCATGTAGATAATTAAATTTCTTAAATGAATATTTTATTAATAAATAAATAAGATTGTTTACAAAGTATGTGCTTTATCATCATACATGATTGGTTTGTATGCACACTATTATCAATCTCCCACTTGCACTAAAGTCAATCGCCATGGTATCTCATACCCATCTTCTCTAAGTGACAATCAAACTGCTGTTGTGTTAGAGCTTTAGTAAATGGATCTGCAATGTTGTCTTGAGAGTCCACACGCTCCAAGGTGATGTCTCCTCTTTCAATGATCTCTCTGATCAAGTAAAATCGCCGCAACATGTGTTTGGATTTCTGATGAGACCTGGGTTCCTTAGCCTGTGCAACAGCTCCGGTGTTGTCACAGTATACGGGAACTGCTTCTCCAATGCTAGGAACCACACCAAGTTCAATTATGAACTTCTTCATCCAAACAGCTTCCTTTAGCAGCTACACTTCCAGCAATATACTCTGCCTCTGTCACTGAATTAGCAACTGTTTGCTGCTTGGAACTCTTCAAACTCACTGCGCCTCCGTTCAAGGTAAACACATAGACAAGAAAAATATCTTTAGTCCTTCTCAAGTACTTTAGGATATTCTTCACTGCCTTCCAGTGTTCTTCTCCTGGATTCGACTGGTATCTGCTCGTTACACTAAGTGCGTGAGCAATATCCGATCTAGTACATATCATACCGTACATAATAGGTCTTATTGCAGAAGCATAAGGGATCTTACTCATACGGTCTCTCTCCTCAGGTGTCTTTGGGGCCTGTTTCTTGGAGAGATGTATTCCATGGCTCATCGGCATGAGACCTCTTTTGGAATCTTCCATGCTAAACCTCTTTAGCATCGTGTCAATGTACATTCCTTGGATAAGCCGAGCATCCTTTTAGATCTATCTCTATAGATCTTTATCCCCAAAATATAGGATGATTCACCCAAGTCCTTCATGGAGAAGTTTTTAGATAACCAGATGTTAATTGATTGTAACATAGGAATGTCATTCCCTATCAGTAATATATCATCAACATATAATACAAGGAATGATACTGCGCTCCCACTAACCTTCTTGTATACACATGGTTCATCCTCGTTTTTGATAAAATCAAACTCTTTGATTGTCTCATGAAAATGAATGTTCCATCTATGAGAAGCTTGCTTCAACCCATAAATGGATTGTTGTAGCTTACAGACTTGATTTGTTCCAACTTTTGAAATAAATCCCTCTGGCTGTGTCATATACACATCCTCCTCAAGTTTCCCATTGAGGAAGGCCGTTTTCACGTCCATCTGCCAGATCTCATAGTCGTTATAAGCTGCAATCGCAAGCAAAATCCGAATGGACTTGAGCATGGCTACTGGTGAGAAGGTTTCATCATACTCAACTCCTTGTCTTTGTTTGAAACCTTTTGCAACCAGTCGGGCCTTATAGGTCTCTACCTTTCCGTCTGCTCCATTCTTTCTCTTAAAAATCTATTTACACCCAATAGGTTTAATACCTTCAGGTGGTGAAACTAAAGTCCATACTTTGTTTTCATCCATGGAGTCCATTTCGGATTTCATGGCTTCAAGCCATTTCCCTGAGTCTTTATTACTCATAGCATGTTCGTAATTCAATGGATCATCATCATTCATGATGTGTACCTCATTGTCATCCTCTATAACGAATCCATACCTTTCAGGTATCTTCGGTACTCTTCCAGATTTATGAATAGGGTGTGGTACAGTAGGTTCTTCTACTTGGTCAGGTACCTGACTTTGATCTGTGGTAACTTGTGGTTCTTGAACATCTTTAAGATATATCTTACTCCCACTGACCCCTTTATGGATAAACTCCTGTTCCAAGAAGACATCATGTTTCGCAACAAACACCTTTTGATCAGTTAGATGATAGAAATAATACCCTACAATTTCTTTAGGGTATCCCACAAATCTACACTTATCGAATTTAGTCTGTAGCTTATCATTTTTAAACTTTTTGACATAAGCTGGACAACCCCAAGTCTTAACATGCTTAAGATTTGGTTTTCTCCCTTTCCACATCTCATATGGAGTCTTTGGGGCGGATTTGGTATGTACTTTGTTAAGTAGGTATGCAGCCGTTTCTAGGGCATATTCCCAGAAGAAAATTGGAAGGTCGGTAAAACTCATCATAGTTCGAACCATGTCCAACAGTGTTCGATTTCTCCTTTCAGATACTCCATTTAACTGTGGTGTACCTGGAGGAGTCCATTGTGAGATTATACCATTTTCTTTGAGATAATTGAGAAGCTCACCGCTTAAGTATTCTCCACCTCGATCTGATCGAAGTATCTTAATACTCTTGCCCGTTTGTTTCTCTACTTCACTTCTGAACTCTTTGAACTTTTCAAATGATTTTGATTTATATTTCATCAAATACACATATCCAAATCTTGAGTAATCATCAGTGAAAGTAATAAAATAAGAATACCCCCCCCCCCCCCCGTGCACTTGTTGTCATAGGTCCACAAACGTCTATGTGAATCAATGCCAACAACTCTGTAACTCTTTCTCCTTTTCCACTAAAAGGAGATTTAGTCATTTTACCCATGAGACAAGATTCACAAGTTGGATATGATTCATAATCAGATAGCTCTAAAAGCCCATCCTTATGCAACTTGGATAATCTTGTTTTATTGATATGACCGAGTCTATAGTGCCACATATAGGTATAATTAATATCATCTCTTTTTCTTTTCTTAGTTTGTTCAATTTGAAATATATTTTCTTGCAAGTTAAGTATATAAAGTCCATTTCGCAAATTTCTAATACCATATAAAACATTATCTTTATAAATAGAACAACTATTATTCTTTATAATAATGTTAAATCCTTCCATATCTAGTACAGAAATAGAAATAATGTTTCTAATAATATTCGGAATAAAATAACAATTATTTAGATAAATAGACTTGCCCGAAGGCATTGCTAAACAATAAGTCCCTACAGCTAATGCAGCAACCTTTGCTCCATTCCGCACTTATAGGATGACCTCATCATTGCTCAGTTTCCTACTTCTGACCAGTCCCTGCACAGTATTACATATGTGAGAACCACAGCCGGTATCCAATACCCAAGTAGAATTATGATTTTTAGAAAAATTAATTTCAATCATAAACAAACCTTGATTGGAAGTCGAAGCTTCTCCAAGCTTCTTCTCTGCTAGAAACTTCTTGCAGTTCCTCTTCCAATGTCCTAGCTCGTTGCAATGAAAGCACATTTCTTTAGCTGGTTCAGGTTTCTTTTGTTCCTTTTCTTTCCCCTTTCCATTAGCCTTCTTGGATTTCTTCTTTTTAGAAGATACCTTGGGCCCCTTCCTTTTATTGGAAGAATCCACCATCAAGATATGGTTCTTCTTGGATGGGAAGTGACCTTCTGTAGTTTTTAGCATGTTAAGCAGCTCAGGCAAGCTGACATCTAGCTTATTCATGTGAAAATTAACCACAAACTGCGAGAAGGTCTTAGGGAGTGACTGCAAGACCAAGTCTTGACTCAGCTCCCCATCCATGATGAACCCAAGCTGTCCAAGGCGTTCAATCAAATTGATCACCTTTAGGACATGAGTCTCGACGGCAGTACCCTCGGTCATCCGAGATTGGAAGAGCTCCTTAGATATCTCATATCTAGCAGTCTTACTCTGTTCACCATACAACTCCTTGAGGTGAAGCAGCATAGAAGGAGCATCCATGTTTATATGCTGACGTTGAAGCTCGTTATTCATGGATGCGAGCATGATGCATTGAGCCACAGATGCATCATCTTGCCACTTATTGAAAGTGGCAATCTCTTCCTCAAAGGATGTTTCCGAAACAGATTCAGGGATAGTTGAATTTAGGACATAAGAAATCTTTTCAACAGTGAGAACAATTCTCAAACTTCTTAGCCAGTCCTCATAATTCGGGCCGGTAAGCTTATTTGCATCAAGTATGCTTCGTAGTGAGATTAGTGATTTCGACATTTTTAAAATTCTGCATGTGAAAAGACAACATTTTACCAAACATTCATTTTATTAATTTTGTATACCAAAATAAATTAAGGTCTTTATTTGAAATTGGTATCTCCCACTATTTTCATCAAACTATATTACCCTCACTTATATAGTTCGGCAACATCTAATTAAAGATTTGCTAGTGAGATTAAGGATCCCATTTCAAATGTATATAACCTTGTGGATAGCACAACAAGCGATATACAAATAAATAGGTAGACAAATCTTGTCAATATATCACCATGCAACTCCTTTCATTTTACCTCTTAAATCACAATGGTCATGTGTGTGCACATCCGAACTAAAATGATTTAAGTTAAGTCCAGCCTAGCACTTCTATAAATTCAAAAAAGAAAAATGTTCGTCCTTGTGGATAGCACAACAAGACTAGATCGTTCAATTTTCTTGATAAGCATCAAATGTGATTAATTAATATCTTAAATACTCAATACTCGCTTTTGTGGATAGTACAACAAACTCATATTAAATATTTAATACTCTATTAATTAATCATGCTAGAAGGCGACGTTCGATATTTCAAATATCATTTGAACGCTTTGAACTTAATATTATTTCTTTGAGGGGTTTGTTATTATTTGTCTCATCTTGTTTAGCGCGCATGCACACACGCACACACACACACACACACACACACACACACACACACACACACACACACATATATATATATATATATATATATATATATAATGCGCGTCATTTTATTAAACATGTGAAGCATGTTAGCATAAAATATAATATATATAATATTTAGCATGCAATATAGAATACTATATTCTACCCGGATTGATTATGGACTTTTATTCTAGTTTGGTTCATTAGAGACACCAAGTGAACCAAAAGGTCAAACCTAAGAGTGCAAGAATTTAATTTTAAACGTAACTATTACATTTAAACCCGGGCTCCATACAAACGGGTCTTCACGCGCTCCTTTCTCCTTGGTCTCCAGTTTCTTCAAGATAATTCTAACTATCTCTATTACATAAACTACTTGTAATTAAATAGAAACCTTGATCAACAGTCAAGGGAAAGTACATAGGAGGGAGATAGAATTTACGTCGAGAATAAAATCAGAGAAGACGAGGTACGCAGACCCCATTTTATAAAACCCATACATTCAAGCATTCATCCAAAATAAAATTCAATCACATTGGTCATAGTCCATAATAAATTCCTTTTATTTTCATACATATCATCATACGTATCAATAAAACATCCATTCATCTCATGAAAATAAAATCATTCCATATATGTATCAATATCAGTTAATGGGCAAAAGTTTGCTAAACTTTGTTTTTGAAAAATAAACTCCTTTATTTCATTCAAAAACAAATCCAAATTAAACTCTTTAATTTTAGCAATTCTGAAATCTCATTTCATATAAAATAAACATCTTTATTTTAAACCTTTATTAATTAAATAAACCATTCATTTAATTAAATAAAACAAAAAAAAATTCAGTTTCTGCCAGTGGCGCAGTTGCTCCAGGAATGTATAGGGAACCGGTGCAGCTGCACAGTGTGAAAACCAGGTATAGACACCGGCGCAGCAAGAAAGGCTTGCACTGGCGCAGCTGCACAGCTTCGCAGAATCAGAAAAAGTCTTGTTGCCCAAGAACTCGATCCAATCGCATATCATACATGTATGGAATCACATAGACTGATAATTAGCACATGATTGGCTCTGATACCACTGTTGGGTTTGTTCGTAGCGCGATCATGCAATCAAATCACATAAATAAGGGCAGAAGCGCAAAAAACTAGGTTTTCAAAATTTTATACAAACTCATAACCATGATCATTCTTGTGCATCAATTATCAATCAATATAGAAGGAGAAAAACAGAATTATACCTTTGAAGATCCAAGCTTCCTCAAGTACTAGTTCTACTCCTTTGCTTCCTTTGATTCCTCTGTAGTGGCTCCTTCCCTTGATCAATGTCAGCCACCCAAATGTTTGGCCTCCAATGGTGATCCACCAAGAAAGATGAAGAACTCAGAAAGATGGGTTATTGGCTTAACCTTTGTTTCTATCTCTATAGAATATGTGTACTCCCAACTCTTGAAAAAACTCAAGTCCCTTATTTCTGATATAAGACTCTCTTATATAGATATTAGATTAACCCTCCTAATCCAATTAGAATAGAGTTTTATTTAATTAATTAATTAAACACTTTTAATTAATTTATATCCTAATCTCATTAGAATTGAGAGAGAGTACTGATAATATATTAATTTCTAAACTCATTTAGAATTAAAATAATAATAATAATAATATTAATAAGACTCCTCTTATTAATTTATATTTAATATTTCTAAAATATTAAATAATAAACATTAAGCTATTTAATTTATTCTATCACCATAGATTAAATTAATTACACTTAATGCATTATTACTATTATGCCATTTTTTTCTTAAATTGTTCTTCTTCTTTTTATAGTGTGACCCTTTAGGTTCTCCATATTAAACCAGTTGTGAATAAATCAATTAAAATAATTTTAATCTTATTTAAATAAATAAATTAATATAATAATCTAGTTAAATTAATAACATTTATTCTACAATAGGGATAAGCCTCCCTAGCGATCAACGACTTTTCAAATAATATAGATTTCAACATTAATCATAAAAGAACTTGTGAGTTAATAGTTACCGTACAATTCAATCCTTCCACCATACAATGTCCCAATTAAATATAAGACATGAATTTACTGTCAAGTCTTAATTTATTTAATCATATGTTTTTTGATTAGAAAATGCACAACTCCAAATAATGCAAATTAGAAACCTCTTTCTAATTTCATTCCACCTTCATCAAGGATTCTCGGGTTGTCATTTAACGAATCACATAGGACATGTTTCCTCTTTTACTAGAGGTGGTAGATTCTTTATTGATCATACATTATCTCCATATGTAACTCATTATACCCAAGCATACCCTATATATGCCCTAAAGGGCCTTAAGGAATAAGTCAAAGTATAATTTATTACATACAAGATACTATGATGATCTCAAGTCCAAGGATCACTTGTACTACTATCACATTAGGAATTCCTATAAACAGGTGAGTAAAACTCCATTAGGTATTCCATAGCGAGTCACGTTCAGTGAACTTATTCTCCAATAAGCACCTATATACTTGCTTTAGTGTCTCCACACAAATGACCATGAGATCAGTCATTCTCATCCAATGAGCAAGTAACATATGTAGCAATCTATCCGGATTTACTAATCCCCATTTTAGTAATCCCACAATTGAGAACTATTTTAGTTTTTAAGCTTTCTAAGAATTTAGATCTCATTAGCATGATCTCATCATGATTCTAAAAGCATTGCTTAAAACTATGAGTTATTTACATATTATAAAAAATAGCACCATGTAGATAATTAAATGCCTTAAATGAATATTTATTAATAAATAAATAAGATTATTTACAAAGTATGTGGTTTATCATTATACATAATTGGCTTGTATGCACACTACTATCACGAATATCGCCCCCGTGTGTGAATAAAAGCATAATAAACCCTTGTTGAACCTTAGCTTGTATCGATGTGTTGGATTGGTCGTTGTTTCATATATGTGAAAAATTCTTGACTTAAAACCTCTGTTTTCCTTCCTTAGAAGTATAGCATGTGGAATCTTCGCCTTTATCAAGCTTATTTGTAATATAGCACACACACACTACATTTTAGCAATAGGTTATGATTTTCAGATTATAAGTCCTTATGACTGTAGCATAGTTTGATTCTTTGTTCATAGATTTTGTCATTTCTCTAAGGCATATCTTATTAGAATTTGTAAAATGGCTTAAAACTTTGGGATTCATTTTCATGTTAGTATAGTGGCATAGCATGAAGTGTGTATTTGCGTTTGTTGCTTGAGGGCAAGCAATAGTTCAAGTTTGGGGGTATTTGATAAGTAGGTTTTATACCTACTTATTGGCTATCAACTGGCTAGAATTACGGCTTATATCTCAAGTATTTTAGTGTCTTTTTATGTTTTTATCTTTGTTTTATAGATTGCATTGAGAAAACTCCAATGGCATAAGGATGGCTTGAAATTGGCATGAATTGGCATGGACTTGGCAAGATGGTGAGCATGTGGTAAGTTGGCTTGTGGAAGATGGCATATGGTATGCGGACATAGCCTATGATCAATGGAAAGTGAAAGAATAAGAAGACTAATGTAGCAACTAAGGAGCAGTAAGGGAACAACAGTGCACCAGTAACAGATTGCAGCAAATCAAGCCAGTGCGGCCGTGCCAGAATGAAGGTTAAACTCAGCGCGCCCGAGCTAGAAGGCAGTCGGTCTGGAGGTCTCCGCCCCCGCCCCCCAAATTACATACGGGGTCGCTCGGCCGCGCCAGTCAAAAATCTGCAGATAGTGGACTTTTCATTAATTCATTTATTGTATTCCATATATGGGTGTTTTTTTGCACGGAGCGATTCATTCAGTTTTCATTCGACAGTTTTTATTTCTATTTCTAGGGTTAGAGAGCTAGAGGGTTTCTCTTCATCATTGTGGTTTCTCTCTTCTAGTTTCTCAGTAGATTTCCATTCTTAGGGTTTACATTTGGTTAGATTGTGATTCTGAACTCAACTTGAAGACTTATTGGGGAAGGAGAATATTCAGATTTGCAATTTCATCTCTCTTATTCTCTTTACTTTCATTATTTGCTTTCAATGTTTAGATCAAATCCCATAATGGTTGTAGGTTCAGAGATGAACTAACCACCATTATGGGATTCTAATGGATCTTATTATTTAGTTCAGATTATTATGCCTTATCATTTATGTGTGATTGATTATATATGGATTGACTAGCATGGTTGTATTTAATGTTTAGATGCTTGATCACCATCTACCTTAATAGTTTATATGGAATTGAAAGATGAAGTATAAACTCAGATTTGGCTATGCTAGCATATGTTCATGAAATTTGCATGTGATGAATTTTGTGATTCGTAATCCGAATAGACATATACCGGCTTACCATATGTAGTCAATTGAGAGCTTGCACGTAAATCAATATTGCTTGTAAGTCACATAGACATATAGTGATTTAGGTTTTATTGATGTTCATATGAATTCTATCTCTTTTGTGGATTTTATATGATATGGACTTGGTATATTGAAAGATAGTCATTTCTCACCTTCATGCTCTCGACTAGCAATCCTAAGTAATTAATTATGCTTAATAAGAGGTGTATGTTCTGAATGATGCAATTAGTGAAGTTAGGATGCCATATTTCTCTAAATTGAATCAATCGTCTGTTATTTAGTTAATTTTAGTTTATAATCATTCTAATAAGTAATTCACACTTTGTTACTCGTTTGAGCAGCCGAAAATAGCTATAAAGGTTTAAACATAATTGCTTTTTCTCCGTGGGAACGATCTTTACTTATCATATATTACTTGTTGACCGTGTATACTTGCACGCGTTTGTATCTGTTTTGTTAACACCAAAACGGAGCCAACAAAGAGCCAGATTGGTAGCAGCTCAAGATCGCCAGAAAAAGTACGCAAATTTGCATCGACAAGACCGAGACTTTAAAGTCGGTAGTTTCGTTTTCTTGATGGTATCTCCTTGAAAAGGAAAGATACGATTCGGCAAGAAAGAGAAATTGAGCCCGAGGTTTATAGGGCCATTCGAGATATTGAAGCGAGTGGAAAAAATGGCATACAAAGTTGCATTACCACCTGAACTGGAACACATCCACAACGTGTTTTACATGTGACGAACAAGATTTTTGTAATTTAATTTGAATATTTATTGAATTAAATAAATATTTTTTGATAATTTATTTATTGAGTTAAATATTTAATTGATGAAATTGTGGTAGATTAATTTAATTATATGTGTTACATTGATTAAATTAATGTGGAGAATTTTATTATTCAAAGTATGAATTTAATTGAGCTTATTTGATTAAATAAATTATTTAATAAGCATAATGTTATTCTAATTAATTTAATAGTTAATTAGGGATTTAATGATTTGACATAATTAATAAACGAGAATTTTAATTATGTGACTATGTGATTTATTGTGAAATTATTCTAATTTATTTAATTGATTTAAATAAGATTATATAATTAATTGGGTGTGACATTATTAAACTATATAATAAGAGTTTATTAAAATAAAGGGAAAGGAGTATAAAAAGAGCTTGCCAAACATGGCCCTAAGAGAGGTTGGGGCAGTTAACCCATTATGGGGTTAACTGACCATTACTACGTCAGTTGTTATACATATATTGTATATGTATTTTATAACTTATATTAGCCTTATATGTTACTCCCCCCGTCCCATAATAAATGATGTTTTAGAGTTGGGCACAACTATTAAGGAAATGATTGTATAACATTAAATATAATATCATTTGTCTATAATACCCTTTGTGTTAATAAGGAGAGAGAGAGAGAGAGAGAGAGTTAAAAGCATCGGGGTATTGAAGTAGGAGTAATGAGGGATAATTTTAAAAATATTATAATTAATGCTCCTAGATTTTCTAAAACATCAAATAATTTAGGACAAATGAAATCACCTAAAACATCACTTATTATGGGACGGAGGTAGTATATCAGTTGTATTGCATAGTTTTCATTCAGAGAGAAATTCAGAGAGAAAGTTTGAGAGAAAAGATTGAGAGAAGAAGAGACCTTATAAATATCCTTGTATCATCTTCACAAAACTAGCAAGGGTAATCTCTCAACCCAAACTTAATTTATGTTCTTATATTTTCTATGAAAAACTATTTTAAAGCTCTCTGTGATTGAAGGGAATGATAATTGATGAGTATATGATGATATATATGTTAGTATGTGTTTACAATATGTTTTATATCATGTATTCATGTGTTGGAGTAACCAATTTCATATAAACATACAAAAATCAGAATTTTCCATTAACGTGTTTTAAAAGTTCTCTGTGAAGAACGATTTTCATGATTTACTTAAGATATGATCACATGTATGCTATTATATATTAATAACATGTTTTATATCATGCATACATGAATTACAGTGACCAACACCATGTAATTATGTTTCAATTGGGTTTTTTTGAAGTTATAGAGCATAAAAATTATATATATGGCCTTATGGCCCTTACGAACAATTTTATGCCATGAATTGTTTGTTTAACTTAAATTTGACAGTAGATTATGACAATACATGTTAAAACAAAGAAAACAAACTTTGAACGGACGGATTCGGAGTTATAACGAATCTGTGACGTCAAATTTCGTGTTTTTCTTCAAAACCATCAAGAACACCAAGAACAGTGAAATTTCATGATTTGATTCAATTAATTTCATGATTTAAGATGTTAAAAATATGTTAGTAACATTGTATGATGTTTCTATGAAGTTTACACTTCATAGAAATCACGGTATTAGTTTAATTTGTATTTAATTGGAATTAATTGTGTCAACGAACTATCAAAATCACGAACCAGAGTTCCTCTAGCATGGGGCCCCGCCCCAACGGGGCTTTGTAGGCTTAAATCCCCACCCCAGCGGGGGTGGGTGCTGTCCAGAGTGTAAAAAGTGTAAACCGAGACTATTTTGACCTCATATAGTAAAATAAGCATAACTTCTTCATATAAACTATGATTAAGGTGATTCAGGATGATTCGAAAAGATAACGAGTAGACCTACAACTTTCATTCTTTAAGTTTTTTGATTTGAAGTCGTTAACATGGGTCAAAATTACCATCCTTGTGACTGATGCGTATTCAGAGGCAATCGGAGGGCGTCAGACATGCACGTACGCAAGTGTAGTGCTCTCGACAATAAAAGATGTTGTTCTAAGTTATAAACATGAATATTATATAATTTGAAGTTCATGATTAATAAACTAAATTATTGACATGTATAAGATAATGTGAAGGTACAAGTTAACAAACTAACTGTGAACTTGAATATTGTGATTGTAAAACTTGATTATAATTGCTTGAAGGATTATACCTATATGATACGCATATTGTGAATTCATACTCATGTTATATGGTTAGTTAATAAGTTAACACTATGAACCAAGTTGTAAGTTGACTTAAATGAAAAGTTCAATAGTTGAACATAGAAGTGATGAAACTAATCGACATCGTATGCATAATGTAATGTGTAGGACGTTGAGAAATTGAATTGTAACTAGATTTGTAGCTTGTGTACGAGGTAAGTATTCTATCCCTAACTCATTATCGTTAAGCAAGCTTTCTTATCTAAACTCTTTAAGTTGAATAAGTGTTCTATTCCTTATTCGTATGTCTAGCAAGTTACTAAACTCAAAGTTTACTTTTATTGAGCAAGTTTTCTATTCTTGAAATATTATCATGATACAAGTTCTTATACTTGATAGTCAAGTTGAGATTTCATATGAGATATTATATTACCTTCAAAAGCATGATTCCAGTTATACAATACTTATTCGATTGTATACTCTTGAGAAGTATTATTCAATTTGAATATCGTTTATTGTTGAACCTCGTAAGACTAGCGAACCCTTATTATTATTAATTTGACTAGTCCATAGTTGATGAACGTTCTAAATTCTAAAACTATTAGCGAGCTTATCCAAACCAAACTTCCTTTGGTGCGGACTCTAATGTCAAACTGAGATGAACAACCCTATTATAGGGGATTGACGATGCTTTAGCATTAAGATATTGTGCACAGTATGGGTACTAAAGGTTGATCCCCCTAAGTACGAGAAGTAGAGTCCATAGTGTTATGACTGTTAAAGGTTAAAAGTGTAAACACTTTACAACCTAGGACATAGTTCGAGGTCTTATGACCCTCAGATGTTCTTTTAATTCTTGTTATTCATTCTTGATTCAAAAACTGAGTTTTCCTTATTAAGAAGTCTTTGATTCACTCGCATGTTATTATATTGTTGTTATATTGTTATACTTGTGGGCAATCGTGCTCACTCTTGCGTAATAATAACATTACAGTTAAGAACGAAAGGTCCGACGAGCCTTCTGCTAGCAAAGGCAAGGGCAAGGTCTATAACAACGTGGGTCAAATCCTAAGTCCGAATCGAATCAAATCCATCCAAAATAAGGCCTTAAACCACTGGCCCAATAGTAAATCCCGAGTCCGAAACAAATCTCGTGTCAAATCCCAAGTCCGAATCGAATCAAATCCATCCAAAATAAGGCCTTAAACCACTGGCCCAATAGTATATTCTTGGGTCATCTTAGCCCATCACAGGCTCACCCAAAAGTTATGACTTAAGGTACTACTGGTAGTAACTTATTTACTTATATACCGACAAATTTCTCCCCTATCTTTCTATGTAGGACTGGGGTGTTACAAACTCCCCCATTTAAATTTTTGATGTCCCCATCAGAACCAATCACACACACAGTCCAAAGATCTTTGCCTCTCTAGCCATTATGGAATAATACTGGCTGGCTTCGTGTCCCCACCTCCGGACCTCCCTCTCTCCATTGTGGGATAATACCACCAGCCTTCGTGTCTCCACCTCTGGCAACCCGATCGGATAACCCGACTCGAGCTTTTTAGAGTCGGCTCTGATACCATATGTAACAACCCGGGTCAAATCCCGAGTCCGGAACAAATCTCGGGTCAAATTCCAAGTTCGAATCGAATCAAATCCATCCAAAATAAGATCTTAAACCACTGGCCCAATAGTATATTCTTGGGTCATCTTAGCCCACCACAGGCTCACCCAAAAGTCAGGACTGAAGGTACTATTGGTAGTAACTTATTTACTTATATACCGACAAATTTCTCCCCTATCTTTCGATGTGGGACTGGGGTGTTACAAGGTCAACAAGTGATGAAGACTTGTTGTTTATTTGATATGTCATTGTTTAAGACTTATGGTAAAGTTGTGTAAGACGATTTATTTGTTTACGTTTCCACATTTGAGATTTAAGGTTAGTATGACCTGGGATTGATTTTGTATTATTATTCAGATGTTGTAACCCCATAAGGGGAGATGTTGGTTTTATTTCTATCTATTGCATGGTTGCATTTATTATGGCTAGATAGATAGATGATATTTGTACAGTGAACACCAAATCCCGTGAAAATTGAAGTGCCCGAATTTGGGGGTGTCACAACATATTTCCGTGTTTCGTCCGTACAAACCCGACTATAAGCACATGATCTCCTATGAGCCCATTAAATTAGAGAAGAATCTGGCGTACGAAGAAATTCCTGTCCAGATATTAGATAAAAAAGAGCAAACACAAAGAAATAAAGTTATAACTTCTGTAAAGGTAGTTTGGCGAAACCACGATGCCGAGGAGGCCACATGAGAATTAGAAGATAAGATGAGGAGAGACTATCCCCAACTTTTTGTGTAACCTTGTACCAATTATGAGGAAGGAATTTTTATAAGGGGGGGGGGAGAATGTAATATCCGTTAACTTTATAAATAATATTAATATTGATATTAATAAACGTATGAATATTTATTTCAATATAAACGTTTATGAAGCATGAGATGAGTAACTCAATTAGATTAAATTGAATTTATGATAATTGAGAAATGTGGAGAATTTATGATAAGCTTGTGAAATGCCTTGTGTGGCACGATGATGGAATTCACGATGATTTAATTAAATTAAAGAATGAATGAATTAATAAGTGAAGGATTGATTAATATTATATTGTTATTATGAGTAAGAGCATATTAATAAGTAAATAATTAATTAATATAGTAGATTATGTTTATTCAATTAATTGCTATGTACAATAATGTGTAATGATTAATCATATGTTATATAGTACCTACATCTATTTAAAATGAAATAAGGTGTGACACTACAAGGTGACTATATAATATATAAAACTATATGGTAAAATTTAATGAATCCTATAAGCTACATAAATAAGCTTATGTGACAACATGTTATGTGTGGATACATTAAATATGTATTTTATGAGAAATATTAAATTAGACTAAATAAATAATTGTTATTTAATAATTATTTCAATAATTAAGTATAACTGAAATAATAAAGTTTTATGATAATGTAGAATAATAGTACTCAACTAAATTATATTTTGGTATTATCAAATGTACATGAATTATAAAATGATGTATATATATACCCCCAACTTATTACAATATTATAACATTAACTCATTAAAGCTACATTGTAACTTAAAGAAGATTAAAACCTAGGTATACATATATACATTTGTGTAAGAATATATATATGTATGTATATTAAACCTAAGTATGTTGACATTCTTATTTTTAAATGTTGAGTTCTAATAGGCTTGTCCCACATTCATTGCCTCTTTCTCCCATTCACGTGTATAGGCCAATTGCCTATCCCCTTCAATGTCATTTCTCAACAAAATCAAATGGTAGTGATGATGAAGGAGGGAGTGGTCTCAATAGTGATTGGAGAACTATTCCACCAAACCATTGTTGTCCACCATCTTCTTTTTTCCCCTACTAAACAAAACTTGTGGGTAAAAGCTTGGCATGAATAATGAATTCTCTATAAATTCAACTCTCTTCTTCTCCATTTCATTTTTACTGAGTTTTTGCTAAGTTAATATAGAGTGTGAGGATATTAAATTGAGTGAGCAATCTGAGATTGAGAGCAAGCTTAGCCTAATTCAAGCTTCAAGAGGTATAATTACTATCCTACATTCTTGATTTTAAGCTTGAAAAATTTCTAGAATTTCATGAATTCACTGATAATTGAATTGTGAATTGACATATATGAGTTATATAAGTTTATGTACATGTTATAGATACAATGTGGCTGATTTCAAGCATGTTTCATGAAGTATATTGGAATTGGTTTTGAAGCTCTGCAATTGCAGAAACCATTCTGGACTGGAACCGGAGTGGCGCTGGCTAGCGCCCCTCCTCAGTACAAAAACGGCATGGGCGTGCCGTTCTGCAAAATGAAATTCAATTTTTGTGATTTCTGATATATTGAGCATGTTAGTTTGACTTGATTATGCCTATATATGTCCCTGACATGCTAACGTAGGTGGTCTTGCATGTAATCACTTACCTTAGCTCAGTTTTAAATGATTTCTAAAGGAAACTTAGAGTTTTTAAAGTACAAACTTGATGCATTTCGTGACCTTTGAATTCTGACCTTGAGCATGCTTATATAGTTTAAGTTATATGTGTACATGAGTATGATGTATAGTATGTAAAGTTACTTTGCATGCTTAGTTGGTTTAGCATGAGATTTTCAAAGAAAACTTAAGAGTTTGAAAAATAACGGTGTTAATAACTACTTTATATGCATTCTGAAATTCATGACTATCATGATAAGATATCGTATGCACATAGACATGATTGACATGTACACCTAACTAACTATGAACGTTGTAAACTAATCAAGCATAGTTTTAAATGAGTTTTAAAGAAGTAAAACTATGCTACTTTGAAATACATGACTAGAATGACTTGAGCATGAATGATTAAGTTTTTTTTGACCTCTTTGCGTAAGTATATTGGCCAAACGTGCGAAACTTTTGAAATACAACTCATTAAGCCTTGTTAAATGAGAAGTGATATAAAACTATGTTGAATCCAAGACAAAGACCAAACCTAGCCTTGAACCTCATAACATATGTGTTCTGCATGTATCAGCATCTAAAGTACGTTGTTGGGCGAGTTAGTTTTTTGCAGGAGCAAGCCATCTCTGGTTTGAACTAGGAGCAGAGCACGGCCGCGCCACTCCCTAGTTTAAATCCAGCGCTGCAGAATGGTCTGCTCATGCTAATTAGTAATCTGAAATTTCTCACATGTTTATATTGATATCCTAAATAGCCATACATGTATGATGGGGTGTTCAAATATTAATAAGTATGATGACGATAGGAGACCCTAGATTGACAATTAGAGGACCTGCACAATCAGGAAGACCAACGGCCCGTACATTCAACATGACGGTGCAAGATGCAATAGCTGCCCAGGAGGTGGTGGCATGTAACGATTTAGTTGAGTAAATAAATTACGAGGGAAATATAGGCTAGATATCACTGTGAATTGTTTTCTTTTATAGATTCAAGTCACAGGTTAGTATATGAGACACAAATGAATATTGTGTTGATAAGAATAAATTGATGATACAACTTTAAAAGATTGTAGAGAATAAGAAAGCGGTGATTCCGAGGACGGAATCCTTAGAAGGAGGGGAGAATGTGAGAACCAAGAATTTCACATAATTTAAATTTTTTGAATAATTTTTTTTAATTTTTATATTGATATTGATTATCAATATTGTGCCGAGTATCTGTGATACGAGTTTATCAAAGTGGTCAAACTGTGTATTGACTGAGAATTATGAGTACAATTTTGTTTAACAGAGAATAGAAACCCTAACCTTAGTTACGGATAGGGGTTCGGTAGAAAATACAGTTATAATAATTGTATTGATGAATATGTGAGTGTTTATAACTTATTAAGTCAATTAGGGCTATTAAGTTAATACACTAGGGGAATATGTTATGACATATGTGAATTATGTATGTGATTGAATACATGTGTATTATGTAAGGTGTATACAAATTATTTTGTATATACAGAGAATTACGAATAAAATTATGTTACCTAATATATAAATTAGATATAGTAATTATATAACCTAAGGGTTATGGTATGGGAGAATATTAATATTATTGATACATGTGAATGTGTATATATTAAGAATAATGGATAATAGTCCAAGAGATAATTTATTCAATGGACTAATGTAGGTAAGTGAGTTAAACAAGCTCAATAGTTTATTTAAGCATTGGACTTGTAGCTAATTGATTTAATATCAATTAAGTTGTTAAGCTAGCCTAATATTAGATTTAATTATCTAGTATGCTAGTAGCCCAAGACTAATTATGTATGGGAGCCCAAAACTTTTGCCCAATAGATGAGGGGCATGTTGGACATTTAATAAAACTAATTAATGGGCCAAGACAAGGCACATGGCCAAAATTATTGGAGAGGAGGAGCATGTGATTAAATATTATGCTTAGATATGCTTAGAGTTGGAAGATATGATAAGATTTGGAAAGATATGATAAGATATCTTGGATAGATTTGTATACATATGGCAAGATATTGGGAGAAAGAGAGGTTATGTGGCGGGTCACAAGTTAGGAGGAGGAGAGAATGCAATCATTAAATTTTACTAACTCTACCAAACACCAAACTCATTTCTCTTTCATCTCATTTCATTAGCTAGCAAAGCAAAAGATAGAGAGAGAGAGAGAGAGTGACATGTTCGGCCAAGTGAGAAGGAAAGAGAGGGAGTGTTATTGCTTGTTTTATAGTTCCTTAACTAAAACTTAGGAAGAAGAAGGAAGAACAAGCTAAGGTATAAAGGTTTCTATTTAATATAGTTTAATTTCCTTTGTGATTTGAGCTGAGTTTGATTTTTGTAAGGTTTTGATTTGGTGGTTCAAAAATCTTGGATCTATATGTTTTTAAGTGTTATATGTTTGGATCTATCACTTTTAAGTGTAAAAAATTAGGTCAAAAGCAAGAATAATGAAACTATTTTTCAAAAGGTTGAAAACCTTGATTTTCTTAGCATAAATTATGTTTTATTTGTGTTTGGTGGGTTTTGATGTAATAAATTATGGATCATGGTAGATCCATGAGTTTATGATATATGGGTATATATAATGATGGTTTATTATGGCCAAAGTTAGATTAATCAAGAGATCATGCAAGATTTCTTAGAAAACACAAAGTTTTAAAATCAGATTTTTGAGAAAACGTAACATAAAACAGAAACGACCATACCTCTCAATATATTTTGAAATTTTGAGTGTGGTCAATTTCTACACAGATATATAAGTCTTCTAACGTTTTCAAGTGGAATCACTGAGAAAGGAGTTGTAGATTTTCGTGTGGACTGATTTTAGCAAAGTAGGAAAAATCTGAAAAATGACAAAACTAGGCTGTCTGGGATTTTGAAGGGCGGTTTTGTCCACTTAAATTATGTAATAAATTGCGGCCTTTTGGGATATGAAAATATATGGAATGAAGTTGCTTGTGTCCAAAAATGAGCTCATTCCGACTTAGATTGAGCAAGTTATGACCATATTAATATTTGGGATTTTTTGACGAAAAACGCTATAAACGGAGTTGTATAACTCCGATGGCCATGAAATTTAAACTGGAGACTCACGTTAACATGTGTAAGATCCTGCCAAGAGTTGGGAATTTTTGGAGTTAAGTGTGAAGTAGTTATTTTCTTAAGGAATTAACTAAAAATAAATTTTTGGAAAATACTTAAGGAAATTGAAAAATTCCTGAAAAATTATTTTTGTGTATGAAATACATGTATATATGTGTGGACAAAAGATAAAAAAAATAATAAGATGATTAGAAAATAAAGGGGAATCCAGCTTGCTGGATTGGCCATCAGGTTGCTGAATTGCAATCCGGTTTGCTGGATTGGCCATCAGGTTGCTGGATTGCAATCTGGTTTGCTGAATTGACTATCAAGTTTCTAAAATGAATATTGAAATGATATATGACTTATCTAAAATAATATTGAAGCTTTGAGATCGAGTTAATTAACAATAAATGTGTTAATTGTCGGATAGGGTCACCAAGACACCGAATTGAGACCGAAGTCCAACCAGACCGAAATAGTTAGACTTGATAAGTGTTTATACAGGTTATAAACACTGATGTGACTATGTGATGATTTGTTTAGGAGATATATTAACTGTAAATTACAGTGCTATGTGTTGTGATTTGTTGTGCTAATTGTGAGACCGATATTGTTAATTATAGGTCTTTCAAACGCAGATAGAATATATTGTGTAACAGTAATCAACGAAGAAGGCAAGTTTTCTTAACTCAATCTCGAGTTATTACTTTTTAAATATAGTGGTGGTTAATTATTGCTGATTATACCACGTCTGAGAATTATTGTTGATTATTCGTAGTTAGTGCATGTTTATTAATTCAAATTGAATTATTAATTTTGAGAATATGCTTGGGGAATAACTGTTGTTGGTTATTCACATCTGTAGAAGTTATTATTGATTGCAAATAGTACAGTTAATTTTTATCTATTATTAAATCGTATTGAGATATGTCGTAGCTAATTTTTTTGGCTAGACGAACAATTGTTGAAACTTGATAGGTTCGAGAAGTGAACTCAATTATTATTGATAGGTCAATGCCAATTATTCCGGCTAGATCGAGAAAGCGATTAGATATTAAAATTATTGTATTTCGTTGTTGTGATTCTAATTCTGGTTATAAGACTGAGAAGAACAACCTTTTTATATAAAAAGGGGCTTTATGGTCGTATATTCGGCCGTTGCGCACGTGTAAGTATTATGCATAATATGGGGTATAATGAAGCTGATCACTTTATATACTTGCAAAGGGGTATGATTTAATCTTTATGGTTATTTGATACACCTGGGTACTTCAAAGTAAAACCATTGATAGGTACTCGAGAAGAGAAGTTCAAAGATCTTGTGTGATCGCTCAGTATAAACTCTGGAAAATATTTCCATTTTGTTATTCAATCGAATATCGTAGAAACTTTGAAAGCGTTGTCCTCTTTCACTATCGAATTATTATTTTGCATAGGATGCAAGAAGACTTGTTATTGATTAACGATTTGTTCAGCTATTTCAAAGTTCTTTGAACTTTGGTGTTATTCTATCGAATTGATAGTCTTATATTCTTGATTCTTATACTTTATTGTATGATTTAACTTGCGGAGCAAATTTATTGCTCACCCTTGCTTAAATACAATATTTCAGCTAGGAACGAAGTAGCCGGAGGGGCAGAGAAAGACAAAGGCAAAGGTGTATTGCTGGAGTAGTTATAATGAACATATTTATTATGTTATTTTGTATAACCCTTTTTGTATATCTAAGGGTATGTTTGTTATATTAAGGTTAGAAAACCTGGGACAATGTATTATAAATATCAGTTAATGATATGTGTATTTCTATTCATAAATAAATGGGTAGTTATATGATATTTAAATGTTGGATCGTGAGCACCAAACTCGGGGGTCAGGTAACCCGGATTTGGGGGCGTCACAAGTTGGTATCAGAGCTATAGGTTATAAACCTTAAGGGGAGAAAACCCTAGGATTATAACCATAAGCGAAATAGAGAAAACTCATTTAGAGTACTAAGTGAGGGATTGCCGAAGTACATCAATAGAAAGATGTGTGGACATATAGTGAGTATAAAATTCATACTGGTAAAGTATTAATCAAGTTGTTTAAACTGATTGTAGGATGTCAGGAGAAGATGAAATGAGTATAGAAGTGTTGGCAGCTGTTGCACCAATGCCAGTAGCCGAGGTGCCAGCGCAGAGCGAGTCAGTTGAGGAAGTTGGAAAAGATGAACCCATGGTGAATCTGTGGAGTGATCATGATGAGTATCTCGAAATGTATCTAAATGAAGATGAGGAGGCAGAGTCCGAAGAAGTTAAGGTGGAGACAGAGATTAAGATCAAAGTGGGAGAAAAAGATCAAGTATCTGCAAAAGTTCAAGAACTCCGGAGTAAAGTATTTCTCTTGGAGGAGTTGTGGAAGACGGAGCCAGCATTACGCGAGATAACCGAAGAACGAAATGAACTGAAGACACAAGTAGAAAGAATGAATGCTGAAGGTGGTGGATCATCTGAGGGAGTAGTCAAGCAGAAGAAAAGAAGTAATAAGCGAAAAAGGGACAACGACAGTGATAATAACTCAGGGAACTCAAACCCGAAAAAGAAGAAAGTCTGTGGCAAGTGTGGAAAGACTCACTTGGGAGAATGTATGATGTGGAAGAACGTGTGTTTCAATTGTAAACAGGAAGGACATATTTCTCCAAATTGTCCTAAGCCGAATATGAGAAAATGTTTTTCATGTGGAGGAATGGGTCACGGATTTAACAAGTGTCCCAGTAAGAAGGCAGTAGAAGGGAGTAGACTGTAGACAGCTTAAGTATAAGCAGTAGTACCTTTTGGTAACAAATTGTAATCTAAAGATTGTAATATCGAGAACAATGAGTGAGCATATGTAATATATCTGTTTGTATGAATGTAATCTTTATTTTCAATATGAATATTAAGATGATTTTGGAGAATTGCAACTTTTTGTGTAAGGTTGTGTTGTTAATCCCGATATTTTCCAAAAAGGGATAGTGACTGATTATAACAGTAGGTGTTAAGTACTAAAAGTATTATGTGCTATTTGAATAAATATGAGATTATATGAGAAACTTGTGTTAAATTCTTATGTTACTAATAAGAATTTGTGTAGAGAAAAAAAAAAGATTAATGTAAGATTTTCATTTAAATCAAATAATGCCGCCTAGACGACAGAATCGAAATCAAAGAGAAGAGCAATCAGTGAATAATGAAGGAGGTCAAGAAGACCCGATGCAGAATTTTATGGATATGTTAGCCCAAGCTATGCAACATAGGGCGCTAGCAGCAAGAGCAAGAGAACAGCCAGCTAATAGATTGGCAAACTTTAAAGATTTTAAAGCTGTAGGACCACCAAAATTCAAGGGAACTACGGATCCTATTGAAGCCCAAACTAAAGTAAAGGAGATAGAGAAAGCATTTATTATTGCGAGAGTGGCAGAAGAGCAAAAGACAACTTTTGCCACCTATTTGATGAAGGGAGAAGCCAATTACTGGTGGGAAACCAATCAGGCTAGAGCTGGGACAGCTGTAGTGACTTGGACAAGGTTTAAAGAGTTGTTCTTTCAGAACTATTTTTCACCGAGTATGCAAGCCAGGATGGAAGTCAAGTTTCTAGAACTAAAGCAAGAGAATATGTCGGTATCAGAATATGCTGCAAAGTTCAATGAGTTAGCGAGATTTGCACCTCATCAGGTGGATACGGAGGCAAGAAAGGCGAGAAGATTTGAGAATGGATTGAGGCCAGGGATATTCAACAAGGTAGCTGTATTGCAGATTAATACGTTTGCGGCTTTGTTGGAGAAAGCGATAATTGCTGAAGAGGGAAGCGAAGCTGCATCCCGATATCATCAGGAGAAGAAGAAGAAAACAAATGAAGGAGGTAGTAGTGGTGGTAGTAATCCGAACAAGTGGAAATGGAGTGAGAATACCCAATCGGGTAATAAGTTAGAAGAGAATAGGAAGGGAGGTGAGCCTTGTGCGACTTGTGGGAAGAATCATCCAGTAATTTGTCTCAAGAGGAAGGGAGTTTGTTATAACTGTGGTCAAGAGGGACACATATCACCCAATTATCCCAGCCAGAAGAAAATACAAGGTTATTTTGCGTGTGGATCGACAGATCATCTGGTTCAGAATTGTCCGAAGAAGAATGTGGAGAAGGGAAGTACCAACAAGGGACCCTGTGGCAGAACCCTGACGATTAGAGGACCTGCACAATCAGGAAGACCAACGGCCCATAAATTCAACATGACGGTGCAAGATCCAATAGCTTCCCAGGAGGTGGTGGCAGGTAACGATTTAGTTTAGTAAATAAATTATGCGGGAAATATATGATAGATATCACTGTGAATTGTTTTCTTTTATAGATTCAAGTCACATGTTAGTATATGAGACACAAATGAATATTGTGTTGATAAGAATAAATTGATGATACAACTTTAAAAGATTGTTGAGAATAAGAAAGCGGTGATTCCGAGGACGGAATCCTTATAAGAAGGGGAGAATGTGAGAACCCAGAATTTTATATAATTCAAAATTTTTGAATAAATTTTTTTATTTTTTATATTGATATTGATTATCAATATTGTGCTGAGTATCTGTGATACGAGTTTATCAAAGTGGTCAAACTGTGTATTGACTGAGAAATATGAGTACAATTTTATTTAACAGAGAATAGAAATCCTAACCTTAGTTACGGATAGGAATTCGGTAGAAAATACAGTTATAATAATTATATTGATGAATATGTGAGTGTTTTTAACTTATTAAGTCAATTAGGTCTATTAAGTTAATACACTAGGGGAATATGTTATGACATATGTGAATTATGTATGTGATTGAATACATGTGTATTATGTAAGGTGTATACAAATTATTTTGTATATACAGAGAATTACGAATAAAGTTATGTGACCTAATATATAAATTAGGTATAGTAATTAAATAACCTAGGGAGAATATTAATATTATTGATATATGTGAATGTGTATATATTAATAATAATGGATAATAGTCCAAGAGATAATTTATTCAATGGACTAATGTGGGTAAGTGAGTTAAACAAGCGCAATAATTTATTTAAGCATTGGACTTGTAGCTAATTGATTTAATATCAATTAAGTTGTTAAGCTAGCCCAATACTAGATTTAATTATCTAGTATGCTAGTAGCACAAGACTAATTATGTATGGGAGCCCAAAACTTTAGCCCAATAAAAGAGGGGCATGTTGAACATTTAATAAAACTAATTAATGGGCCAAGACAAGGCACATGGTCAAAATTATTGGAGAGGAGGAGTATGTGATTAAATATTATGCTTAGATTTGAAAAGATATGATAAGATTTGGAAAGATATGATAAGATTTGGAAAGATATGATAAGATATCATGGATAGATTTGTATAGATATGGCACGATATTGGGAGAAAGAGAGGCCATGTGGCCGGTCACAAGGAAGGAGTAGGAGAGAATGCAATCATTAAATTTAACTAACTCTACCAAACACCAAACTCATTTCTCTTTCATCTCATTTCATTAGCTAGCAAAGCAAAAGATAGAGAGAGAGAGAGAGTGACATGTTCGGCCAAGAGATAAGGAAAGAGAGGGAGTGTTCTTGCTTGTTTCATAGTTCCTTAAATAAAACTTGGGAAGAAGAAGGAAGAACAAGCTAAGGTATAAAGGTTTTTATTTAATATAGTTTAATTTCCTTTGTGATTTGAGTTGAGTTTGATTTTTGTAAGGTTTTGATTTGGTGGTTCAAAAACCTTGGATCTATATGTTTTTAAGTGTTATATATTTGGATCTATCACTTTTAAGTGTAAAAAATTAGATCAAAAGCAAGAATAATGAAACTATGTTTCAAAAGGTTGAAAACCTTGATTTTCTTAACATAAATTATGTTTTGTTTGTGTTTGGTGGATTTTGATGTAATAAATTATGGATCATGATAGATCCATGAGTTTATGATATATGGGTATGTATAATGATGGTTTATTATGGCCAAAGTTAGATTAATCAAGAGATCATGTAACATTTCTTAGAAAACACAAAGTTTTAAAATCCGATTTTTGAAAAAACGTAACATAAAACGGAAACGGCCATATCTCTCAATATATTTTGAATTTTTGAGTGTGGTCAATTTTTGTACATAGATCTATAAGTCTTCTAACATTTTCAAGTGGAATCACTGAGAAAGGAGTTGTAGATTTTCGTGTGGACTGATTTTAGCAAAGTAGGAAAAATCTAAAAAATGACAAAAGTAGACTGTCTGGGATTTTGAAGGGCAGTTTTGTCCACTGAAATTATGTAATAAATTCTGGCCTTTTGGGACATGTAAATATGTGGAATGAAGTATCTTGTGTCCAAAAATGAGCTCATTCTGACTTAGATTGAGCAAGTTATGGCCATTTTAATTTTTGGGATTTCCCAACAAAAAATGCTATAAACGGAGTTGTATAACTCCGATGGCCATGAAATTTAAATTGGAGACTCACGTTAACATGTGTAAGATTCCGCCAAGAGTTGGGAATTTTTGGAGTTAAGCGTGAGGTAGTTATTTTCTTAAATAATTAACTATAAATGGATTTTTGAAAAATACTTAACGAAATTGAAAAGTTCCTGAAAAATTATTTGTGTGTATGAAATACATGTATATATGTGTGGACAAAAGATAAAAATAATAATAAGATGATTAGAAAAAAAAAGGGGGGAATCTAGCTTGTTGGATTGGCCATCAGGTTGCTGAATTGCAATCCGGTTTGCTGGATTGGCCATCAGGTTGCTGGATTGCAATCTGGTATGCTGAATTGACCATCAAGTTGCTGAAATGAAAATTGAAATGATATATTACTTATCTAAAATAATGTTGAAGCTTTGAGATCGAGTTAATTAACAATAAATGTGTTAATTATCGGATAGGGTGACCAAGACACCGAATTGAGACCGAAGTCCAACCAGACCGAAATAATTAGACTTGATAAGTGTTTATACAGGTTATAAACACTGATGTGACTACGTGATGATGTGTCTAGGAGATATATTAACTGTAAATTACAATGCTATGTGTTGTGATTTGTTGTGCTAATTGTAAGACCGATATTGTTAATTATAGGTCTTTCAAACGCAGATAGAATATATTGTGTAGCAGTAATCAACGAAGAAGGTAAGTTTTCTTAACTCAATCTCGAGTTATTATTTTTCAAATATAGTGGAGGTAAATTATTGCTGATTATACCACGTCTGAGAATTATTGTTGATTATTTGCAGTTAGTGCATGTTTATTAATTCAAATTGAATTATTGATTTTGAGAATATGCTTGGGGAATAACTGTTGTTGGTTATTGACATCCATAGAAGTTATTTTTGATTGCAAATAGTACAGTTAATTTTTGTCTATTATTAAATCGTGTTGAGATATGTCGTAGCTAATTGTTTTGGCTAGACGAACAATTATTGAAACTTGATCGGTTCGAGAAGTGAACTCAATTATTATTGACAGGTCAATGCCAATTATTCCGGCTAGATCGAGAAAGCGATTATATATTGAAATCATTGTATTTCGTTGTTGTGATTCTAGTTCTGGTTATAAGACTGAGAAGAACAGCCTTTTTATAGAAAAAGGGGCTTTGTGGTCGTATATTCGGCCGTTGCGCGCGTGTAAGTATTATGCATAATATGGGGTATAATGAAGCTGATCACTTTATATACTTGCAAAGGGGTATGATTTAATCTTTATGGTTATTTGATACACCTGGGTACTTCAAAGTAAAACCTTTGGTAGTTACTCGAGAAGAGAAGTTCAAAGATCTTGTGTGATTGCTCAGTATAAACTCTAAAAAATATTTCCATTTTATTATTCAATCGAATATTGTAGAAACTTTGAAAGCGTTGTACTCTTTCACTATCGAATTATTATTTTGCATAGGATGCGAGAAGACTTGTTATTGATTAACGATTTGTTCAGCTATTTCAAAGTTCTTCGAACTTTGGTGTTATTCAATCGAAGCGATAATCTTATATTCTTGATTCTTATACTTTATTGTATGATTTAACTTGAGCAGCAAATTTATTGCTCACTCTTGCTTAAATACAATATTTCAGCTAGGAACGAAGTAGCCGGAGGAGGGGCAGAGAAAGACAAAGGCAAAGGTGTATTGCTGGAGTAGTTATAATGAACATATTTATTATGTTATTTTGTATAACCCTTTTTGTATATCTAAGGGTATGTTTGTTATGTTAAGGTTAGAAAACCTGAGACAATGTATTATAAATATCAGTTAATGATATGTGTATTTCTATTCATAAATAAATGGGTAGTTAGATAAATATTTAAATGTTAGATCGTGAGTACCAAACTCGGGGGTCAGGTAACCCGGATTTGGGGGCGTCACAGTTCCTCCAGAATTTGAGGGTACTACCGACCCTATCATGGCGCAAACATAGATCAAGGAGATAGAGAAAGCCTTTGTCATTGCTCGTGTGGGCGAAGATCAGAAGACTGTGTTTGCTACCTATATGCTGAGGGGCGAAGAAAATTACTGGTGGGAGGCAAATCAACAAAGAGCGGGAGAAGGGACTGTAGCATGGGAAAGGTTTAAGACCTTGTTCTTTGAGAATTATTTCCCGAAAAGCATGAAGAATAGAATGGAGGTAAAATTTCTAGAACTTAAAGGGGAGATGACGGTGGCGCAATATGAGGCTAAGTTCAACGAACTCGCCCGGTTTGCAGAACACCAAGTAGGGGATGAAGAGAGAAAAGCCAGACGTCTTGAGCACGGACTAAAACCTTGGTTGTTCAACAAGGAGTCAGTTCTCCAGATCGACTCATTTGCCACGCTGCTGGAAAAGGCTATCATTGCAGAGGGAAGTAGTGAGGCTTTAAGTCTGTATAACAAAGAGAAGAAGAGTAAGAACACTAGAGGAAAAAGCCGTGGAGGGAGCAACAGCGGAGAAGTAATCTAGGGAAGAGAAAGTGGGATAATAACAACAACAACAACAATAACAGAAACAACAATCAAGCGAGAAGTTACTAAGGAGGTTTTAAGAAGCGAGCAAAAGGATGCCCGAAGTGTGGGAAGAACCACCAGGGAGAATGCTGGAAGGCGCACAGTACCTGTTACAACTGTGGCCAAAAGGTTTCACCCAACTGCCTGAAGCCAAGGAAGATCAAGGGATGTTTCGCTTGTGGCTCAACCGAGCATCAGATCAAGGATTGCCTGAAGAAAGGGAACAGCGGATGAAGCGGCCAACAAGGGGGAGGCAGCAAACTAATGATCGGCGAACCAACTCAATCCAACCGCCCAGTCGCTAGAACCTTTAACATAACTGTCCAGGATGCAGTAGCTATGAAGGACGTGGTGTCAGGTATTATCCCAATCAATAATATAAATGCATATGTATTATTCGATTCGGGTGCTACCTGTTCATTTGTGTTTGAAGAATTTGCTAGTCTATTAAACTTACCCCGAGAACGATTAGAAAATCCTTTGAACATAGAAGTTGCGAATAAGGAAGTAATCCCCGTAGAATTTGTTTGCCAAAATTATCGCGCGAACATTAGAGATCATGAACTAAGCGTAGACTTAATTCCGATTAGATTGGGAGAATTTGACGTAACACTGGGAATGGATTGGTTGTATAACCATGCTGCGATAATTGATTGTCAGAACAAAAGTGTGAATCTTCAAACTCCGAATAAGTCTAAGGTGGTGTTTTATAGTAACTCATCGCTTAGGCAATTATGTTGTCTTACGATGATGCAAGCCAAGAAATTATTAAGAAAAGAATGTGTAGGTTACTTAGCTTACATAGTAGATACTCATAAACAGGGAGTAGAAATAAAGAATATATCCGTAGCGAGCGAGTTCCAAGACGTATTTTCGAACAATCTGCCTGGTCTTCCGCCAGGCAGAGAAATCAAATTCGTAATAGACTTAGCACCGGGAACTGCACCGATTTCGAAAGCTCCACATCGTATGGCGCCAGTAGAAATGAAGGAATTGATGATACAATTACAAGAATTACTAGATAAGAGTTACATACGACCAAGTGTGTCTCCTTGGGGAGCGCCAGTGTTGTTTGTTAAGAAAAAGGATGGATCGATGAGGCTCTGTATCGATTATCGAGAATTAAACAGAGTAACGATCAAGAATAGGTATCCGTTACCGAGGATAGATGACCTTTTCGACCAATTGATGGGAGCGAAGTGTTTCTCAAAGATAGATCTGTGAACAGGTTATCACCAGTTGAAAGTACGGGAAGAGGACATACCAAAGACGGCGTTTCAAACCCGTTATGGGCACTACGAGTTTTTGGTAATGTCATTCGGGTTGACTAATGCTCTGGAAGCATTCATGGACTTGATGAACCGAGTTTTCAAGCCGTACTTGGATAAATTCATAGTAGTTTTCATCGATGACATCTTGATCTACTCGAAGACGAAGGAAGAGCACGCCGAACATCTGAAGATGGTTTTGGAAGCGTTAAGGAAAGAGAAGATGTATGTGAAATTTTCTAAACGTGAATTTTGGATGGATAAGGTTCAATTCTTAGGACATGTGGTAGATAAGGATGGAATTTCAGTAGACCCTGTGAAGGTAGAGGCAGTGAGTAATTGGGAACAGCCAAAAACGTCAACGGAGGTGAGGAGTTTCTTAGGTTTAGCTGGGTACTATCGAAGATTCATCCAAGATTTTTATAAGATAGCAACCCAGTTGACCAATCTAACGAGGAAGACGGTAAAGTTCGTATGGACGGAAAAATGCGAGGAAAGTTTTCAGGAGTTAAAGAAGAGATTAAGCAAGGCGCCTGTATTATCATTACCAGACGATGCGAGAGGTTTCGTGGTGTATAGTGATGCATCGCACAAGGGATTTGGTTGTGTGCTCATGCAACATGGCAAGGTCATTGCGTATGCATCATGACAATTGAAGTATTATGAAAAACGATACCTTACTCATGACTTAGAGTTAGCGACAGTAGTTTTTGCATTAAAGATTTGGAGACATTATCTGTACGGAGAGAAATGTGAGATATACACGGACCACAAGAGTCTGAAATATATCTTCACACACAAAGAGTTGAACATGCGACAGAGGAGATGGTTGGAATTAATCAAAGATTATGACTGCGAGATTCTTTATCACCCGGGAAAGGCAAACGTAGTTGTCCGACGCGCTAAGCAGAAAAGGAAGGGAGAAATTGTTCCAATTGATGACTCAGGAGGAGTTAATAAGAGAAATGGAGAAATTAGAAATAGAGGTAAAAGGGATCGGGAAAGTTTGAAGAAAGATTATTTGTAATAGAAGCTCGTCCAACATTATTGGATAGAGTAAAGGAACCACAAGAGAAGGATGAGGAATGCCAGAAAATAAGAAAGAGGATAGTAGAAAATGAAGAAGAAAGATTCAGAATGGATAAAGATGGTATCTTGAGATTCGAAGGTAGAGTATGGGTGTCAACTGTAACCAAATTAAGAGAGGAAATCTTTCACAAGGCACATAATACGACGTATTCTTTCCATCCAGGAGGCACAAAGATATACCGAGATCTGAGGCAATATTTTTGGTGGCCCAATCTAAAACGAGAGGTCGCAGAGTGCGTCAGCAGATGTCTCACTTGTCAATGAGTCAAAGCAAAGCACCAAAGGCCGAGTGGTCTACTTCAACCATTGGAGATACTAGAATGGAAATGGGAGCACATTACGATGGACTTCGTGGTGAGACTTCCAGTCACGCAGAAAGGTTCTGATGCCATTTGGGTTATTGTGGATCGACTAACGAAGACAGCTCATTTTCTACCTATCAAAATCTGATATAATCTAAATCAATTAGCAAGTCTGTACGTAAAGGACATTGTGTCATGACATGGAGTGCCAGTCTCAATTGTCTCCGATCGGGATCCGCGCTTCACGTTAAATTTTTGAAAAAGTTTGCAAGAGAGGATGGGAACACAGTTAAGATTGAGTACTGCTTATCATCCTCAGACGGACGAACAAATTGAGAAAACTATACAAACACTGGAGGACATGCTTAGAACTTGCGTGATAGACTTCAGAGGGAATTGGGACGATCACCTACCCCTAGTAAAATTTTCTTATAACAATAGTTATTATGCAAGTAACGGCATGCCACCGTACGAAGCTCTTTATGGGAGGAAATGCAGAACGCCGCTATGTTAGGACAAAGTCAAGAACGATGAATTTTAGGACCAGAATTAGTGCAACAAACCGCAGATGTGGTGACAATAATAAGAGCCAGATTGGTAGCAGTTCAAGATCGCCAGAAAAAGTATGCAAATTTGCGTCGACAAGACAGAGACTTTAAAGTCGGTAGTTTCATTTTCTTGAAGGTATCTCATTGGAAAGGAAAGATACGATTTGGCAAGAAAGGGAAATTGAGCCCGAGGTTTATAAGGCCATTCGAGATATTGAAGCAAGTGGGCGAAGTGGCATACAAAGTTGCATTACCACCCGAACAGGAACACATCCACAACGTGTTTCACATTTTTGTGTTGCGTCCGTACAAACCCAACTATAAGCACTTGATCTCATATGAGCCCATTCAAGTAGAGAAGAATATGGTGTATGAAGAAATTTCTGTCCAGATATTAGATAGGAAAGAGCAAACACTAAGAAATAAAGTTATAACTTCTGTAAAGGTAGTTTGGCGAAACCACGATGCCGAGGAGGCCGCGTGGGAATTAGAAGATAAGATGAGGAGAGACTATCCCCAACTTTTTGTGTAACTGTAACGACCCCAAAATTCATACAATACAACTCTCGACATCGGTCATTAACAATACATCGAACTTCTAACTTTACATCATTAATCGGTATTAAACTTAATAAAATGCGGAATAATTAAAACTTTTATATTTTTCTTTCTATATTTTCCTGAATCACAACCTTTATCATTACATATCTTTGATTTTAATTTATTTCATAAATCGCTTCATCAAAGTTGCTATATAAAATCTTACATTACAAGTCAATATCTATTATACATCAGACAACTCAACTTACAACTTAATAATTATAATACATCTAAATCATCAACTATATTTCTTATCTAAAAGCAAATAATCTTCTAGAATTGATGTTGCTCTCTATCATTCAGTTAGCACGTATCCTTACCTTGAATCCTTAACCTGCAAAATGGTTATTTTGTAAGAATGAACTCGACAGCTCAGCAAATCTAACAGTTTTCATGCATCACATATCACTCAATATCATTCTCAGTTCATACATCATAATCGTTTAACTAAACATATCATGCATATTGTATTTCACATCTCAATTAAAGATTGAGTTCCATAACCCAATCAGTTTAGTCATAAATTGACTTTCATAGTGTAAAGCATTATTTATAATTGCACATACATTCAACAGTCTAATTTACCAAATTCATAAAGCAAATAGGAACTAAAATACTTACCTTGATCGTTGTTTACCAATAACATATTAACAGCTTACAGCTATCTGCACTTCACGTGCCCTACACAATTATATAATCATGCACATCAACTATTAGTCTCATAGAAAATATTAGTTGTAATGTAAAATTTACTCTACATCCATAACCCTTCCTATTAATTAATACACAGTATTCAATTTGATTGTGTTAACTTTCGACTTATATCCCACTATATTTCTTCTTAGTCATACTCAAAGTTTCTTCAAGTGTTTAAGTCTTGCTAGGACTCCTTATTGGTTTAAATTAATCCCATTCCATATCTTATAATCTTCATTTAATTTGAGTTAAAATACTTTTTAATTTCATTAACACTTGGCACGATGTTTCGACGTTCGTTTGTCGCACGCCCGATTCGTCCCTCTTGCGTACGCTTAACATGCTCATACAACTTATCTAAAACATCATTGATTAATATTAAACATCATTATATTTCATAATATTCATGTTTTATAACTTAGAACAACATCTTCTATCGTCGAGAGCACTACACTTGCGTACGTGCATGTCTGACGCCCTCCGATTGCCTCTGAATACGCATCAGTCACAAAGATGGCCATTTTGACCCCTGATAACGACTTCAAGTCGAAACACTTAAAGAATGAAAATTGTAGCTCTACTCGTTATCTTTTCGAATCATCCTGAATCGCCTTAATCTGAGTTTGTATGAACAAGTTATGCTTGTTTTATTACAGGAGGTCAAAACAGTCTCGCCTTACACTATTTGCACTATTCCGGACAGCCTTCACACCCGTTGTGTGACATCCTGAATTTTTAAGAATTAATAAATGAGAATTTAATAAATAAAATTCTTATTTTAAGATGTTTAAGTACGAGTATGTGTATATGTGTTATATATTGTGAAATATGTGAATTAGTGTGAAGAGAATTTAAATGTTAATTTAATATTTATTGAACTAAATAAATATTTTAATTGAATTAATTATTGAGATTATGTGATTATTATGGAGTAATGTAATTAAGCGTATTATATTAATTAAATGAAGTGAATAAATATTTTATTGAATTTATTTGTTGAGTTAAATAAATTAAGTATGTGATGATGTGGATTGATTTAATTAAGTGCCATATATTTAATTAAATTAATATATTAGCATTGGTGTAGAATAATTCTAATTTAATTAAGAATAATTGAATTAGATTTAAGGTTATGTGCTACGTGTTAATAATAATTTGTTACATATATTATGTTTAATAAAGAAATTATAATTGTGTAACAATTTAGTATTGTGTGTTTTTATTATTAAAAGGGTTTTAGTTTTATTTAATTAGAATATGGTAATTTAATTAAATAAGTGTAGTAATTAAACTATGGAGTAAAAGATTTATTAAAATAATGGGAAAAGATTTTAAATGGTATTACCAAACAAGGGCCTTGTACTTGATTAACCCTATTTCTCCAAAAAAGACCTTAAGCTAAAAAGTGGTTTTTAAAATAGCTTTGTTTTACCAAACATGGCCTTAAGCTCAAAAAGTTAGTTTTTAAAAATAATGTGGTTTTGCCAAACATGGCCTTGGGCTTTTCAAATTTTGTAACCTATGTAATAAGAGGTAGTTAGCATAGCAATTAGTATATTATTTATTAGCTATATTAATAATATAAGTTACATATATATTATATATGTATATGTATATTGTATATTGTATAATATATGCTAAGTTAAAAGATACATTAGTTTTTAAAAAGCCTAAGTCAAAACAAAGAAAGAAAAAGAAGAAGAGAGTTAGAGAGAATTGTTAGAGAAGAAGGAGAGAGAAGAGGAAGAAAAGCTTGAGAATGCAAGAGAGGATCATCATCTTCATCATCTCTTTAATTAAAACTAGTAAGATTATAATCTTAACCCTTGTACTCAATTCATATGTTTTGTATTTAGTCTTTGTCAAATTAGGTTTTCATAATCATGAATTTATATGTATATATGATGTTCATATGTTTTCATAGGTAATTGTATGCTATGAAAGGGTTTTCAAAATACAATTGTTGTAAAAACAAGTTTTAAAATCATGTTTTCTATATTTTCATAGTTTTGGAATTTTATGTAAAAATCTCTTTGTGAAACTTCATAATTTTGTTATGAGAATGGGATATTATGTATATATACATATATATATGTTTACATAAGAGTTTCATAGTTGTTTAAGAATTTCAATCACAAGTATATGATGAACCCCAAGAAAATCATGTTCATAGTGTTAGATTATGAATTTATGTTAAAAATTATTCTAAATTATCAAAGAGATTGGTAAAAGCATGAAGTTATGTGTAATATATGATATATCATGATTGTATATGAATTATATGGTTGTATTAGCAATTCAAACCATGGATTTTTGATAAACGATAGGAATCGTGTTCATAGTGTTTTTCTTTGAGTTAATTTATGAAAATTGCTTTTGAAACTATTAAAATTGATGTTGATTATGAGTTATTGTTAAAATTGATTAAGTATTATGTTAGTATGTTAAGAATAGAAGTGATTACAATTGGAATCACTTGAATTGGATGAAAAATGAATTCATAGTAGCAATTTTCGTCAAGAACGCTTAAAATTATGTTTTTCTTCGAATTCCATGAAATCTTGGTTGTGATTATGTGTTTATCTGAAAATTTTATGTTATGAGCATGTTAATAAGCTTAAAATATTGTTTGTCACATGTTTCATGTTTGTCATGTTGGAAAAATTCGAATTCGGTGTGACGGAATAAGCCAAATTGGCTTATTTCTCCACCAGTTCGCGAACCAACCCCTCCACCAGCCCTTGGACCCACCCCAGCGGGTGTTTTTGCCCTGGGGGACCCACCCCTGTGGGTACCCTTGCTGTCCGGGGTGGTTTAGTTGTTGTAATGCGAAACTGTTTTGACCTCTGTTACTAAAATGGCCATAACATTTTCATACAAACTCCGATTGAGGTGATTCAAGATGATCCGGAACGAGCACGAGTAGAAATACAACTTTCGTTCTTTAACTTAATTGATTTTAGGTCATTAGAAAGGGTCAAAATGGTTATCTTTGTGACTGATGCGTATTCAGAGGCAATCGGAGGGCGTCGGACATGCACATACGGAAGTATAGTGCTGTCGACGATAATAGATGTTGTTCTAAGTTATAAAACATGAATGTTAGTAAATATAATTATGTTTAACTTGAAATGTAACTTGATTGACGTAAGATGTAATTATAATTGGTTAATTATGTGAAATGTAACATGATTATGTGAGGTGATTAAATTACGTGGTGATTAATTATTAACTTATTAGTTAATGAGGAATGAGTTAACCTAAATTGGTTAACTAACAATGAAGATTAGCTATTTAATAATTATACATATGATTTGACAGCGAGTATCAAACGAGAGAATGGAAGAGAATTAGAAAGTGTAAATTAGAATTTACTTAGACGTTTGATAAGTGTTGCTAAGTGACTAATAATTGATGCGTATGGTGATACATTATGTAGGATCATGAAGCAGATTATATTAAGCAATTTTTCGGTAATTGGTAATACACGAGCCAGGCAAGTCTTTCGGTTCCTACTTGTTTATGTGAATTTGATGAACTGTTTTAAATTATATGATATGTTATATATGTTGTAGGCGAGCATGATACGTTATACATGTTGTAATCATGAAATGTCAAAGTCAATTTATGACTACACTGTTTGGTCAAATAATGTTGATTGAGTAAGGAACTCAATCTTTATATTTGTTATGTGAATTAAAGCATGTATGCCATGTTACTTTAATTACTATGAGATTTATGTTGAACATGTTTATTATGTGATACGTGATGCATGAAAACTGTTAGAACTTGCTGAACTGTCGAGCACATTCTTGCAAATAACCATTTTTGCAGGTCAATATGCAAGGTAAAGATACGTGTTAAGTGATTTATAGAGATCAATGTTCAAGAATATTAGTTATGTTCAATTTCAAATTGTAGTTAATGTTTTGAATGAAATATGTCGTTGAGTTATAGGTAGAGTTATCCAATATAGATGGATATTGTTTTATTATGTAAGACTTTGTATAGTCATTTTATTGTAACGATTCATGATATAGATTTGAATCGAAGAGATGTAATGTAAAGGTTGCGATTCAGGGCACTATAGAAAGAAAAGTTTATAAAAGTTTTAAATATTTCTGCATTTTTAGTTATTTTTAATATCGAATAATGATGTAATGAGAGATTAAAGTTGTATTGTTAACGATCGAGAAGGAAAATATTATTGTATGAATTTTGGGGTCGTTACAGTTGGTATCAAAGCTGTAGGTTATACACCTTAGGTAAGAGTACCTTAGGCTATGACCTTAGAGAATAAGAAGTTAAGTTTAAGTTACGTATAATGAAAAGGTGATTCTTTTCACATACGTAGAAGTATAGGATGAGTTTAGTCCTAGAAATGTTATAAGAAGAAGATTAGGAATGAAACTCGAATAAAATATTAAGCAACAGGAATGGAATTAGAAATTATTAAAGAACAAGAATTGATTAATAAACAAGAAGATTCAAAGAAGAATCTTGAAGAGATGTAGAGATAAAAACCAAGAGTTGCCTAACTCCAATGATCTAGATGACGAACAACGATGATTAGACGAAGTCTATGAGATTAAAAGCATAATGAATTCATGATATAATATGATGTAAGGTAGAGATAAGAAGTTTTAAAACAAAACGATAATGAGATAAGAAAGAATCATAAGGGAGATGATTATAGAATAAGATCAAGACGTGATATCTTTTATGTTGAAAGACAGATGGTTTTTAATGATTGAATAGTTATAGTTTGAGACTATAACGAGAAGGTACTATGATATAGTACGAGATTAACTCATGAGGAGTTATAAATGATGAGATACAGAATGTTTGTATCGAGCATAGGATAAGAAGTTATAAGTAAGATAAAGTTAAGTGGGATTTCAACTGAGGACTCATGTTGTGGCTGAGTTGTACAAATCTTGTATGGGCATGGTTTTGTGCTTACACTTGGTTTATCATATTGATAATCATTAGAAGGTTGGTGTAGCGCTATCGATATATATATATGACGAGAAGGTGATTCTTTTCTCATATTATATTTGATAGTTAGAGTCAATAAAGATTAGATTAGATGATATTAAGATTACATTAGAAGATCTTAACGTTAGGCGAGTTCTTCAAACTCATACTTATGGTGAGTTCGTGACTCATAATCGTATGTATGTTTTTGAACCCCTAAGCATATGGACAATCCCTGATCAGTTCTTTGACTACGTATTGCTAGGACAAGTTCCTAAACTCATATTATTGTGGCAAGTTCCTGAACTTCCAAAGTGTGGTAAGTTCGATGAACTATACTGGGTATAGAAAAGTTATGGTGTATGAAGCATTGATGTTGTTTAAGGTTGATAGAATGATTAAGTAATGATGGAGTAAAGATTTAATTGATAGAGAAAGTTTTATATTCTAAATCTCCTAGCTTTGCTAGTTTTTTGAAATTTATTGACTTCGTGCTGATGTTGTAGTCCTGTTTTCTTGAAAAGCATTGGATCAAATGATGGAACTAATGAATTTTAAAAATAGTGCTATTATTCACATGTCTATACTAATTGCTTCAGCTAGACAAAAATAATTTGAAATTTTCAAAATGTGTTTTACATATTCTATACATCATTTGATATGGTGTAGAAAAAAAAATCGAGTAAGTTATCAATGCAGTTAAACCTAGTGTTGGATGTGATCGTATGATCGTTAGCCCACTATGGTATGATGCAGTATGACGGCGTCATGTAATGACGAAATCCTCAACGTACCATTACTACGGTATGGTATCAGAATATTATAAAAATATTTATTATTTTTAGTTCATTAAACTATATATATATATAAAAAAAAGAGATTTATTTACTTTTAGTTTCTTTAAACGAAAAAAAAAAATATTTTGAGTTGGTTAAGGATATATATATATCGATTGATGTCCGAATTGTTGCTAGAAGTCTATGCTACTTGATTCAGCTAGACAAATATTGAAAGATGTTTATGAAATTCGAGCGTTCTTGGTCAAACTATGCCAAACCAAATTGTTTTGGTGCGGATTCAGATGTTAAGAAGCTGAGGTGAACAACCCTATAAAAGAGGACATGTTATTAGAGACTATAGTTCTAAGTGTAACTCATATAGTCGTTACGATGTACTACGTGTGGGCCCGACGTAGGGGTATGATAGGCTGGCCACTTAGAGTACCGATGCGTTTTATAGTGTGAAGTACCGGGGGTGAAGCACTATTAAACCTAGAAAGATGTTCAAGGTCTTGCGACCACTCAGCATTATTGGAATCTTTTAAATTCCTGAGTTATTTATATCGCTTCCCAATTATTGAGCAATTGTGGAAGATTCTTATTATTCTGAAGATGAATGTGGGAAGAAGGATATTCCTTAGAAAGAGTAGTTGTAGAACGCTTTAATCCAGTGAATAGAGATTAATGTAAAATCTATTTTGATAGAATGATATATAAAGATTGATAGACTAAAATTTCGAGGACGAAATTCTTAGAAGAAGGGGTGAATGTGATAACCCGAATAATTATAGATGGTGAAATATGTAGTATATTAATTCGAAGAGTAGAGTATTCGATAATGATCCTTAGAATGGAATGAACGTGTTAAAGATATATAATATTTGATATGTGATTATGTTTGATTGAAGATTGTGTAATAAAACCTAATAGTTGTTAAAGAAATGAATGAAGTATATATATATGTAAAACTTTTTGTTAAGTTAACGTGTTGAAGTTATTCAATGATAATTTTGAAAGAGATTTTGTGAAAACTGAGTAAGAGAAGTTTCGTTGATTCCGAGGACGGAATCCTTATAAGGAGGGAAGGATGTGACATCCCAAATTTTTAAGAATTAATAAATAAGAATTTAATAAATAGAATTCTTATTTTAAGATGTTTAAGTACGAGTATGTGTATATGTGCTATATATTGTGAAATATGTGAATTGGTGTGAAGAGAATTTAAATGTTAATTTAATATTTATTAAAATAAATAAATATTTTAATTAAATTAATTATTGAGATTATGTGATTATTATGGAGTAATGTAATTAAGCATATTATGTTAATTAAATGAAGTGAATAAATATTTTATTGAATTTATTTGTTGAGTTAAATAAATTAAGTATGTGATGATGTGGATTGATTTAATTAAGTGCCATATATTTAATTAAATTGATATATTAGCATGGGTGTAGAATAATTCTAATTTAATTAAGAATAATTTAATTAGATTTAATGTTATGTGCTACGTGTTAATAATAATTTGTTATATATATTATGTTTAATAAAGAAATTATAATTGTGTAACAATTTAGTATTGTGTGTTTTTATTATTAAATGGGTGTTAGTTTTATTTAATTAGAATATGATAATTTAATTAAATAAGTGTAGTAATTAAACTATGGAGTAAAAGATTTGTTAAAATAATGGGAAAAGATTTTGAATGGTTTTACCAAACAAGGCCCTTGTACTTGATTAACCCTATTTCTCCAAACAAGACCTTAGCTAAAAAGTGGTTTTTAAAATAGCTTTGTTTTACCAAACATGACCTTAAGCTCAAAAAGTTGGTTTTTAAAAATAATGTGGTTTTGCCAAACATGGCCTTGGGCTTTTCAAATTTTGTAACCTATGTAATAAGAGGTAGTTAGCATAGCAATTAGTATATTATTTGTTAGCTATATTAATAATATAAGTTACATATATATTATTTATGTATATTGTATATTGTATAATATATGCTAAGTTAAATGATACATTAGTTTTTAAAAAGCCTAAGTCAAAACAAAGAAAGAAAAAGAAGAAGAGAGTTAGAGAGAATTGTTAGAGAAGAAGGAGAGAGAAGAGGAAGAAAAGCTTGAGAATGCAAAAGAGGATCATCATCTTCATCATCTCTTTAATTAAAACTAGTAAGATTATAATCTTAACCCTTGTACTCAATTCATATATTTTGTATTTAGTCTTTGTCAAATTAGGTTTTCATAATCATGAATTTATATGTATATATGATGTTCATATGTTTTCATAGGTAATTGTATGCCATGAAAAGGTCTTTCAAAATACAATTGTTGTAAAAACAAGTTTTAAAATCATGTTTTCTATATTTTCATAGTTTTGGAATTCTATGTAAAAATCTCTTTGTGAAACTTCATAATTTTGTTATGAGAATGGGATATGTATGTATATATACATATATATATGTTTACATAAGAGTTTCATAGTTGTTTAAGAATTTCAATCACAAGTATATGATGAACCCTATGAAAATCATATTCATAGTGTTAGATTATGAATTTATATTAAAAATTATTCTTAAATTATCAAAGAGATTGGTAAAAGCATGAAGTTATGTGTAATATATGATATATCATGATTGTATATGAATTATATGTTTGTATTAGCAATTCAAACCATGGATTTTTGATAAACGATAAGAATCGTGTTCATAGTATTTTTCTTTGAGTTAATTTCTGAAAATTTCTTTTGAAACTATCAAAATTGAAGTTGATTATGAGTTATTGTTAAAATTGATTAAGTATTATGTTAGTATGTTAAGAATAGAAGTGATTACAATTGGAATCACTTGAATTGGATGAAAAATGAATTCGTAGTAGCAATTTTCATCAAGAACGCTTAAAATTGTGTTTTTCTTCGAATTCCATGAAATCTTGGTTGTGATTATGTGTTTATATGAAATTTTTATGTTATGAGCATGTTAATAAGCTTAAAATATTGTTTGTCACATGTTTCATGTTTGTCATGTTGGAAAAATTCGAATTCGGTGTGACGGAGTAAGCCAAATTGGCTTATTTCTCCACCAGTTCGCGAACCAGCCCCTCCACTAGCCCTTGGACCCTCCCCAGCGGGTGTTTTTGCCTATGGAACCCGCCCCAGCGGGTACCCTTGCTTTCCGGGGTGGTTTAGTTATTGTATTACGAAACTGTTTTGACCTCTGTTACTAAAATGGCCATAACATTTTCATACGAACTTCGATTGAGGCGATTCAAGATGATCCGGAACGAGCACGAGTAGGCCTACAACTTTAGTTCTTTAACTTGTTTGATTTGAGGTCATTAGAAAGGGTCAAAATGGTCATCTTTGTGACTAATGCGTATTCGGAGGCAATCGGAGGGCGTCGGACATGCACATACGCAAGTATAGTGCTGTCGACGATAATAGATGTTGTTCTAAGTTATAAAACATGAATGTTAGTAAATATAATTATGTTTAACTTGAAATTTAACTTGATTGACGTAAGATGTAATTATAATTGGTTAATTATGTGAAATATAACATGATTATGTGAGGTGATTAAATTACGTGTTGATTAATTATTAACTTATTAGTTAATGAGGAATGAGTTAACCTAAATTGGTTAACTAACAATGAAGATTAGCTATGTAATAATTATACATATGATTTGACAGCGAGTGTCAAACGAGAGAATGGAAGAGAATTACGAAGTGTAAATTAGAATTTACTTAGACGTTTGATAAGTGTTGCTAAGTGACTAATAATTGATGCGTATGGTGATACGTTATGTAGGATCATGAAGCAGATTATATTAAGCAGTTTTTTGGTAATTGGTAATCCACGAGCCAGGCAAGTCTTTCGGTTCCTACTTGTCTACGTGAATTTGATGAACTGTTTTAAATTATATGATATGTTATATATGTTGTAAGCGAGCATGATACGTTATACATGTTGTAATCATGAAATGTCAAAGTCAATTTATGACTGCACTGTTTGGTCAAATAATGTTGATTGAGTAAGGAACTCAATCTTTATATTTGTTATGTGAATTAAAGCATGTATGTCATGCTACTTTAATTATTATGAGATTTATGTTGAACATGTTTATTATGTGATACGTGATGCATGAAAACTGTTAGAACTTGCTGAGCTGTCGAGCTCACTCTTGCAAATAACCATTTTTTGCAGGTCAAGGATGCAAGGTAAAGATACGTGTTAAGTGATTTATAGAGATCAATGTTCTAGAATATTAGTTATGTTCAATTTCAAATTGTAGTTAATGTTTTGAATGAGATATGTCACTGAGTTATAGGTAGAGTTATCCAATATAGATGGATATTGTTTTATTATGTAAGACTTTGTATAGTCATTTTATTATAACGATTCATGATATAGATTTGAATCGAAGAGATGTAATGTAAAGGTTGCGATTCAGGGCAATATAGAAAGAAAAGTTTATAAAAGTTTTAAATATTTCGCATTTTTAGTGATTTTTAATATCGAATAATGATGTAATGAGAGATTAAAGTTATATTGTTAACGATCGAGAAGGAAAATATTATTGTATGAATTTTGGGGTCGTTACACGTTGGGGCGGGTGTTTTGCCCCAATAAGACCCGTTGGGGCAGGTCCCCCTACTGGTGGGATTCCCCGCTCGCGAACTGTGTAGAGAAAAGGCCAATTTGGCTTATTTCTTCTCACTAATTTTTGATTTTAACTAACACTGCATATAAAACTTTATGAAAACATAATCTTAGACTTCTAACATGTTTTTAATATACATAAACACCACAACACATAATCAAAACACTTAATTTCATGATTTTGAAGAAAACACCATTTTTAAGCGTTTTTGAAGAAAATTGACACTGTGAGTTTGTTTTTAAACCAAATCACGTAATTCAAATTGTATTAACTTCGTTTCTTAACATATCAACATAATCTATGATCAATTTACATAACATATCACAATCAACCACAATTTTGATAATTTAAAGACTATTTTTCAAACTAGTTCACTGTCAATTGCTACGAACATGATTTCTTCATATTCATTATATTTACATGTATTGAACCACATAAACTATCATATAACTCATATATAATAGTTTATATACATAATCTAACACACATTGATAATTAATTTATAGTTTATCATGAAAACCAATTTACAGATAAGTAAAAACAATGAAGAACAAAACATAAACTAAATTATACATTTGCTTTGATAGAGAAAGAAGATGAAGATGGTAATGATGATGTTTTGGATTCTTGCTTTTGATTTCTCAAAGTTTCTTCCTCTTTCTTTCTTCTTCTCTCTAGTTTCTTAGTTTGATAATCACTCTGCTTCTATTCTTCTTACTAACTCACGTAGTATAGAATATAACTGATATACATATAATATAACATAATTATACATATAATATAATTGACAAAATATTTAATCCCTCTACTAAATACATATCAGTTATATATTTTTTAAAATCAAAAGCCACTAGGTCTTGTTTGGCAAAAATTCTTTAAATTTAAAAACAGATTTTTAGTAGTTAAGGCCTTGTTTGGTAAAACAAGATTAAAACAGATTTAAGGGCCTTGTTTGGCAAAACTAATTTAAAATTCTTTTATTTTATTTTAATAACTCTTTTAACACATAGTTTTTAATGTCACACTTTATTTAATTAAATTTTACCATCCCAATTTAATTAAATTAAAGCTAACATCAATTAACTAAATAAAATTACCACATAACAATTATAATTACTCATTAATCATAATTCCATGTAACAATTAGTAAATCTCTACTAACAAATACCACAAAATTACTTAAACATAAATTTAATATTAAACATAAATTTAATTAATGTATTGCACTTAATTAAATTACTCCAATACATGAATATAATTCTCTTCATACCAAATCTCATATTTCAGAATATAACACATATACACATACTCGTACTCGAAACATCTTAAAATAAGAATTTTATTTATTAAATTCTCATTTATTAATTCTTGAAAATTCGGGTTGTCACACTAACCTTGTACCAATTCCGAGGAAGGAATTTTTATAAGGGGGGGGGGATAATGTAATATCCATGAACTTTATAAATAATATTAATATTGTTACTAATAAACGTGTGAATATTTATTTCAATATAAACGTTTATGAAGCATGAGATGAGTAACTCAATTAGATTAAATTGAATTTATGATAATTGAGAAATGTGGAGAATTTATGATAAGCTCGTGAAATGCCTTGTGTGGCACGATGATGGAATTCACGATGATTTAATTAAATTAAAGAATGAATAAATTAATAAGTGAAGGATTGATTAATATTATTTTGTTAATTAATTATTATTATGAGTAAGAGCATATTAATGAGTAAATAATTAATTAATATAGTGGATTAATGTTTATTCAATTAATTTCTATGTACAATAATGTGTAATAATTAATCATATATTATATAGTACCTACATCTATTTAAAATAAAATAAGGAGTGACACTACAAGGTAACTATATAAAATATAAAACTATATGGTAAAATTTAATGAATCCTATAAGCTACATAAATAAGCTTATGTGACAACATGTTATGTGTGGATACATTAAGTATGTACTTTATGAGAAATATTAAATTAGACTAAATAAATAATTTTTATTTAATAATTATTTAATAATTAAGTATAATTGAAATAATAAAGTTTTATGATAATGTGGAATGATAGTACTCAACTAAATTATATTTCGGTATTATCAAATGTACATGGATTATATAATGATGTATATAAATACTGTGACGCCCCCAAATTCAGACCGTTATTGATCTCGAATTCGGTTCATCACGTACTAATTCTAATAACAACTAAAATCTCAAACAATGGAATAACATAATAATTTACATTGATATAACATAAATATTCTCGTCCCAAGTCTCGAAACTATTACTAATATACTTCATAACTTAAACCAAACATTTCTTAATACATAACATTTAAATAAGTCTTAATACAACATAACGGAAACATCCTAATATAGAAAAGCACAGCTACTCCATAGCCTTGCCTTCGCACTTGTCCTGTCCTGGGGTTCCACCGTGCCCTGCCCTAACTAAAATATTTATGGGAAGCAAGAGTGAGCAACAAATTTGCTCAGCAAGTAATATGCCAATAAATGTGAACAGGAATATATACAGTTCTAAATCTCAAGGGTAAAACGGTAATTAATCACTCAGGATTTCAAATAAGAATGTTGTGAACAAAATAAATAGCAATGACTTCCAAATCTATTCCGTGAAGTTGAATAAGGACTACTACGGGTCGAGAAGTTATTAAAGGATTCAAAAGTTTCAATAATTTCAAGTGAATGAATAAATATCACTGAGTGTCGCTGTGGACCAAGGATTAATAAAAGAATCCAACGAGTTCAAAGTTTCAAGTTAATAAATACAGGATACTGAGTGGTCGCTAAGAACCACGAACTTCTACTAGAATCACCAAAAATATTTCTGGTAACCCAACCAAGTACAATTAGGGGATCAGCCTGTCGTACCTGGAGTTATGCATAACCTGTCACACCACTGTCGGCACCCCGACTATGTAGTTCCCCTTTTTACAAGGGTTGTTCAACTCAGTCAATTTATAAGAGTCCGCACCAAGGCAATTGGTGTGGATTGCTTTCTAATTCATGATATTGGTCTAGCCAAATTAAATGGCGTAGACAATTTCAACAATGTATATAAGAACAATTTATGAGTTCAATACTCGCAACAATAATTCGAAGAATATAATCATGATTTAAATCAAACTATGAAACATAAGTTTGTAAGGAAAGAATTATTCTAGCACCTATTTACTCGTACGACCAAAGTTAGTACAAGCTTGAATATGTGTTCAATAAAGAGTGTGAATCAAATACTTGCTCAATAAAAGAGTAGCCAGATACTTGCAATTAATATACAAGAACGGTTTCAAGGAAACTTGCACAATGAAAGAGTATAAGTTAGGGAACTTGCTTACGACGTTCCTCGAATAAGTAACCACAAGGATAGGATACTTGCAACATAATAAAAGTAGGGTTCAGATACTTGCACTATAAATGAGTGTAAGTCAGGAAACTTGCCTTATACGTTATTCTCATTAAATAAATCGACACTTTCGAATCCCTATCGTAATATAGTTACGTATATATATATATATATATGATATCCATTAGTCATATAGTTTAACGTTATACTTTATCACATATATACCATCCACATATAAGTTTAATCTTTAACCTTACTATACAGTCATATATAGTATCATATTTAATTCACAAGTCTCGACTAATATACCTTTATCCTCAACGTTCCTCTTTTTGAGTTTAAACATATTCTCATATTATTAACATCTCATAATCAATACTAAATATATTTTATTTTAGTAAGTTATGGCATTTCTATAAGTTAACCGTAAAAATCAGATTCAAGTGTCACCATATGATATCACATAGCATGTATTCAATTTAAAGGATACTTTCATGCTCGTTCAACCCTTTCACGTTCAATTTATATGATATAGGTTCTAAGTTAATACACTTAATAACTTAAGTCCATTCAAGGTTATAAAGTCACAAAGTCTAACATGCTCGCCTTTTAAACACATAAGGTAATCATATAACTTGTATTAAGCATACTCATGAATATTCACATCGTATACATGTAACTATCATTATTATTAGTTCGAAAACATGCTATAATTATGCTTAACTTGATATCATGGCATCTAGAATAGTATATATACATGTATGATACATGAGTGGGTCTACGAGTATTATCTCATATATCCGTAAACTCCAGAATACGAAACTTGCAATAACATGTTAAGGTTCTCAATCAAAACTTATATTTTTATTAGTAAGGCTTACTAACATGTTCGTGTTACATCATGAAATCCGTATACATAAGTCAATAGGTCCGACATGCATTTCAAGGTTATATAAACATGCCCGAAAATCAGAATGTATATATGGTCTTTTCATGTCAATATCAACATTCAAAACTTACATTTTTGTTAGAAATGTTTGCTAGTGAAGTCTAACATGCTCTTGTCATACTATGAACCATATATACATAAGTTAATATGTCTTTCATGCGTCTTTACCTCATACTAACATGCCTCAAAAATCAGAATATCAATGTGTTACACACATGTCAAAAGTTCGTTTGTAAAACTTACATTTTCGTTACTAATGAGGTTTGCACGTTCGTATTTCGTTATGAAACTTATCTACACAAGTGAACATACATTTCATGTGTTTCTAGGTCATACAAACATGTCTCAAAAGTTAGAATGTCTAAAATGGATACAACGAGTCAACGTCCATTTGAAATTCTAAGTTCATTTTGAAAATCTATAACTTCATCGTTCACGTAAGCGATCCGAATATAACATGCTCATACTAGTTTAACAAGTCCATATATATGTATTAATCATACCAGCATGGTTGTTCTAATTCATTTCATCAACTAACATTTAGCAGACAGCAAGTAGTATACAAAAAATCAAAATCTGCAACAAGGGCCCTGCGCAGCTGCGCTGCGCCGCAGTGTAATGCCGGCACAGCTGCGCCGTGTCTGGTTCTAATCAAGACACAGTCTGCTTCGGCAGACTTCCAAGACAAATCATAGAAATTCTTCACGAATTCAATTCTAATTAACCACATTGCTTCCTTATCATAATATAAGGCTATATAACAACTCATTAACATTATTTAAACCACCAATTTTGTGAACGCCAACTCAATTCAAGAATTGAAACTTTTATAGAATATTTCCAAAACAGAAACATAAAATGAAAATGAAGAATCAAGGAAGCTATATTGAAATTCCAACATGCATATAAGTTCATACTACACTACACAAGCTTTTTATAATCAAATTATACTTTAATTCCTCATGATCAAGAATTTTAAGAAACTCAAAGAACATCAATGGAGTTTTTGACAGAAATGAAAATGAAGAACAAAGAACTTAAGATTTATACCTCTGTAAATGCAATTGAACTTGCTGCTATCTCTAGAATGTTCAACACTGATATATATATATATATATATATATATATATATATATATATCCCAACTCAATACTCAAGAATTTCTCAGCAAATGAATTAGAGAGGAGGAGAGCCATTATTTATAGAAGAATTGAAATCCAAACAATGCTATTAACTTCCAATCTAAGCTAACAAATGAATGAATTGCATGCTAGATAAGAGGGAGTTGGTGATTGGTAGTTGAAATCAATCATGATTCCCACATCCAAGTTCATCATTGCTGTGATTTCACTGAGATTGAGGAGAGAGGGTAGGCTTAGGCTTATGGCTAAACGTGAAGGAGGGAATGGGACTATCTTTGTGGGACAATTGAGATAGAAACTCAGCAATGTAGCATTATGAATATACATAACACTTATGCCTAAACATGTTATATGTATACATACTATATATAATTAGGCCACAATTAGAGTTACAATGTAATCCTAATGATACTAACATGAATTCACATAATGTAGTAAATGCAATTTGAACACATATAATCCATGTATATTTTATCTCACCGGTATAATTTTATCAGGTATTCTCACATTACATCATCTTCTTTATTAAAAATAATTGTTTAATAATTAATAAAGATAACATAAGATAGTTAAGTATTATTAAATTATCTACCACATACTCATGATGTCTCACCTTAATGTATATTCACATTGTTACATAGGCATTTCATGTAACTCTCATAATTCATAACATATGGTTTCAATAAATATAAATCTTATTATATGGTTTCTATATATAGTATAGTCACATAGATGTTGTACTACACGATATATAATATAGTTGGCTATTATACGTTACACTTTTAATTATCACATGCTTGCACATAGCAATTAATTATATTAATCTCCATATCAATTAATTAACACTTATATGATTAATTATCACATTAAATAAATATAAATCTTATTATATTTATAAACACGTTGCTTATTATTACTATATTTCTTGCAATAATAATAATCACATTTAATTAATTAATCACCATTAATATTCTATAACCATTAATAACAATTAACAATTAATATAGATTAATTGTTCACTTAATAATTAATTCGTTAATGAATATCATCGTTAATATTTTATAACCATTAAATAACAATTAATTATTCACGTAGTAATTTCCTCATTAATTTATCCTTATCAATTATTATTTTATGATAAATAATCACATTCCTAAGCAATATAAATCCTATTATATTTATAAACTATTTTCTTAGTATCAAATCATTACTTGCAAAAATACTAAATCAACATATTATTATTATATTTCTCATAATAACAATTTAACAATTAATATAGATTAACTGTTCACTTAATAACATTATTGTATGATTAACTATCACATGTATTGTACTCAACAAATAATCAATTAAATATAACTCTTATCATATTCATCAATTACTTACTCGTAAATATTTTGTTATTCCCAATAACATACTATTAATAATTACTCATTAATAACAACAATTAATTAACAATGTAATATTAACTAATCCTTCGCTTATTGATTTCTCTCTTGAATTAATTAAATCATCATCATTTCCATTCTCATGCCACACAAGGCATTATACGAGTTCGTCGCAATTCTCCATATTTATAAATTCAATTTAATATAATCGAATTACTTATCTCATAACTCATAAACATTTATGTTCCAATACGTATTCGTTTTCTTATTATATCAAATAAAAGAAAATTTTTAATTATTCATGAAATTCACAGTTCTTACAAATACCCCCAACTTATTACAATATTATAACATTAACTCATTAAAGCTACATTGTAACTTAAAAAAGATTAAAACCTAGGTATGCATATATATATACATTTGTGTAAGAATATATATATATATATATATATATATATATGTATATTAAACCTAAGTATGTTGGCATTCTTATTTTTTAAATGCTGAGTTCTAATAGGCTTGTCCCACATTCATTATCACATCAATAGACTATGCTCAAAGAAGCATTAATACTTGATACATGAAAATCCTAACATATCCAAGCAATCAAACCAAAATGTGAAGTTGTCACTCTTTACATCTATTTCGGCATGCCAGGGACCATTTGCTGACATGACATAAAAGCCTCTTCAACAGTTTCAGGATACTCAAATCATAAATAAGAAAGAAAAAAAAGACGAACTATCAGCACAATACCAAAAAAATGTCTAATAATCATAAAAGTGGAAAGATATAGTGAGAACAATGTACTACTAACAGGTGAGACCAACAAAAAATTATTGTGGCAACCAAATTTCCAAGTAACATGACAGATACGAACACATCATCAGCCACATAACGAAAGCGTACTTAAGCCCATTACATGAAAAGGAAATAATGAGCTCCTGTACGACAAATGAAATACAGATAAAAATCTTAAACTACACAAATGTACAGTACCAATTCATTGCCAAGCTAAAAGATAAGAGTGGAAGTTCAAAACAAAAAATAAGATGCGTCATATTGAAAAGGAGAAATTGAAAGCAGAATGAAAATAGATTCCGAAAAGTAGAATGCAAACGATCCTCTTTAACTTACTAACCCCTTCCCCCATCACAAAATTAAATTTATAAGTCTACATATAACCCCATGATTGTAGTAAAATACTTGAATAAAAGTAAAAAGGAGTTATGTCGCAAAATTATGTATAGAGTCACTCTCACTCGCATGAACTTGCAACCACTTAGCATACTCTCAAGAACTCCTACCCATTTTGTGATGACAAAAGTAAAAAATAAGTCCCCATAAGTTTATTTCAAGTGGGCTTAGCAGAATTTAACTATACAGCAAAAGCAGACTTGTTAATAAATAGAAAAAGTAAGTACTATAAACTAAAACTCATAGCCAAAATGCTCAAAGTTTATACCAAAATAAAAACTTGTTCAGTAATTTTTTGGGGGAAGAATACTTACATACTTGAGTATTTAGACATGACATAGAACAGTACATAAGTTAGAAGATTAATGTACAAAAGTAAATTTCTCAAATTGTCAATCCATGTCAAGTGGTAACAATTAAAGCTGGGTGGAAATCAAGTAATTCTATTAAAGCAATCCAATATAGATATAGATACACACCAAAGGTTCGAACAAAATCTCAGAAGAGTAGTCATTAATATATTCCAAAGCAAAAGTAACAAAAAACCCTAAATTTATAATTGAGAAATGATATGTAACGGTTTTCAATTCAAAAGTTTCTTAATTCAAAATGGCAATGACGATGACGAAGTAGAGACATAAGCAGAGACATAGATATATAGATATAGAGAGAGAATTGATATAGAAATGATTCAGAGAAAAGATGGTGATTAGAGGACGATTGGATCGTGTCCGTCGGATCAAAGAAGAGTTGTAACAGCGGCAAAGATAGTGTTATCGAGATTTGGAAGAAGAGATTATTAAGCATTGGGGGACTAAAGAGGATAACTGTTTATCATAAATTAGCCGGTAAATCCAATCAAATATTTAGCTCTAAAACCCCAAGAAAAATAAAAACCATAAATTAGCTCTCAAATCCAATCAATCATACAAAACAATAATCATACAACACTACACGAATTTTAAAATCATCTAACCAGTACAAAAAAAATAAGAAATAAAGAAAAAGATCATGTGCCCAAAATAAGAATAACAAAAAAATTGCATAGATGGATGGAGGGCATTCAATTAATTAACAAACTTAAGCTTGAATTTGTGTACAGCTAAGTTTGTGGGAATCAAGTCTCCTATACCTTACCGATGGAGAAATTATGCCAAGGAAAGGTTGCATTATGGGATGAATTTTGCGTATAGAGGGACGGGAGTGTTTGACACGGTGTATTTGGGGCCAAACATGACCACCCAGATTGACTTGCTCCAAAATCTCATCCTCAATCACTCAGTCTACACCAAGGCCGACTTGGAATCATCCTTAGTTTTACTCACTCTCTCCAGCAATGACTACAGTGATTTCTATGCCAAAGGCAGCACTGATCATTTGTTTGAAACTGAAGAGATTAGTTTTCAGACATTAATTCTCAAATATTTTTTTATTTTTTAAAAAAATCAGGAAAAGAAATGGAGAACTCGTTACCTTAGAATCCCCAAAATTCTGCAGTCCCTTGCATCAATTTGATGATAGTGATCGAAAATGAAGAATCCTAATATGAATTACCTCTAAAAAAGGCTTGATTTTACGGGAAATTACCGAGGACACAACTTTCTCTCTCCTCAAAATGACTGGAAATGGAGAACTTTCTCTAAAAAAAAGGCTTCAGGTATAAGGCTAGATTTGGGTAACGTGTAGGGGGGTTTTATTTAGGCGGGATTTTTTGGAAGTGAGATGAGATGGGAGCCCTCTGGATTAAGTTGGAAGAATTGAGAGTGAATCTGAGATGTTGTTGTGCTTTGTCAAATTTTAAAGTGGGAATAGATTCAAAATTGGTTCTGTTTTATTATATAGATGGTAGCACCAATTACAGACCTTGAATAAGGCTTCTTGTTGGCTCAACGCCTCTTCTTTACAGCTTCGGCAGCAGCAGCGTATTGCGAGCTAGAAGTGTAAACCATAAGAACTAATGAAGCTCTAAAAGCAGAAAAACTATTCATTTGAGAGATTTAGAAGAATGAGTCGAAAAAACTCACTCCTGAATTACAAAAGATAATTTACCTTCTTGTGTTGTTTCCTGTACATCGCGGTCCATGTAATACCCGAGAATTTTCTAATATTATTAAATAAATATATTAATGGAAATAAAAATTTATTTGAATATAAATGATTTTGTGTTATGAGATGAGTTAACTCAATTATATTAAACTGAATAATTATAATAATTGAGGAAAATGTGGAGTTTATAATAAACTCGTCGAATGCCTTGTGTGGCACAGTAATGAGAAATATTAATAATTATATTAATCGACGAAAGAATTATTAAGTGAACAATTAATTTATATTAATTGTTAATTGTGATTAATTAATAATATATAATTATTATTAATGTAAGAAATATAATAATAATAAGCAATGTGTTTATAAATATAATAAGATTTATATTCATTTAATGTGATATTTAATCACATAAGTGTTAATCGATTATTATGGAAATTAATAATCAACGAGGAATGGATTAATTAATATTATCGTTAATTAATCAATGAGATAAATAATTTATTTATTTGACATTATGAATAATGAAATAAATAAGTAAGTTATTAATATGATAAGATTATATTGATTGTTATGTGCAACTGTGCAAGAATTAAATATAAAGTATATGGAATACGACTATATTATATAGTGTAGAGAAACACTTAGGTGTGACCATGCAAGTATACATAAACTATGTTATATAGTGCAATGTGAATATATTACACATAGAGACCATGTATTAAGATTGATTAAAATATATAAGCTACACGTTTATGCTTGTGTAACAATAAATATGTGGGTATACATTGTATAATATATCATGAACATATTGTAAACTATTAGTTTTAATAAAGGAGACAGTGTAATGTGATAACATCCGATTAAATTATATCCGGTATTAACAAAATGTACATGGATTATATGTGTCAATTTACACTTACTACACTATGTGGATTATATTGTGACATTTCAATTATAACCTAAAGTATATATTATATAACCTAAGTGGACTTATATATATGTAACCCTAGCATATATAGCATAATTAAGTGTTGCAAGAGTGTTGAGTTATTTGGTTTGTCCCAAGTTGGAAGACCCATTTGATCTTCACGTGCTTGACAAAAGGCTAAGGCCATTCCTACTCCTCCTTCTCCCAATTCTCAGCAACATAGCTTTCTAGCTCATGATCATTGATGGAGTGGGCATAATAGTGAAATTCAACTACCATCTACCAACTTCTCAGTAACCTTCATACAATTTATCAATCCGTTAGTTTCATTCATCGGAAGATTACATTGTCTGGATATTGGTTTTTCTATATATACGAACTCTTCTCCTTCACATTTCAAATTATTGAAAATTGCTAGAGTGTTGAGTCAGAGCAATTATATATCAGTGTTAGTAGAGAATTCTATAGTAGCAGTTCATTGCACAAGAAAGGTATAATGACATTCTCATGTCTTCATTTTCATTTTCTGTCAAAAACTCCATTTCTTGTTCACTGAGTTCAAATTCTTGAATTTGGCATGGATCCATAAAGCTATGATTGAATAATGTTTATGAGTCGTTGAATAAAACTTATAACCATATTGGTATTCAAGTGGCTTACTAGAAATCAAAATTCGTATAATGGTTTCTTTGTTCTTAAATTTCATTCTCTGTCAAAATCCAAATTCTTGATTTTATGGAATTAAGATATAATTGGGTTATAAAATGATTGTTTGATTGTTATATAGTCTTATAATATGATAAGAAAGCAATGTGGTTGATTAGAAATGATTTCGTAAAGAATTTCTGTGATTTGGCTTAGAAGTCTGCCGAAGTAGACTGTGTCTTGAGTCGAACCAGGCACGACGCAGCTGCGTCGGCATTACACTGCGACGCAGTGCAGCTGCGCAGGGCCCCTGCTGCAGATTTTTAATTTTTGCTTCCTGCTTGATGTCTGCTACATGTTAGTTGATGAAATAAAATAGAACAAGCATGCTGATATGATTAATACGTATATATGGACTTGTTAAACTAGTATGAGCATGTTATATTCGAATCGCTTACATGAATGATGAAGTTATAGATTTCTGAAATAAACTTAGGATTTCAAAATGGATGTTGATTCGTTGTATCTATTTTAGACATTCTGACTTTTGAGACACGTTTGTATGACTTAGAAACACATGAAATGTATGTTCACTTATGTAGATAAGTTTCATAACGAAATACGAACATGCAAACCTCATTCATAACGGAAATATAAGTTTTTACAAACAAACTTTTGACATGTACGTACCATATATGAGTTCTGATTTTTCAAGCATGTTTGTATGTCCATGAAATGCGTGTCGGACCTATTGACTTATGTATACGAATTTCATGATGTAACACGAACTTGTTAGTAAGACTTACTAATGAAAATATGAGCTTTGATGGTGAACCTTAACATGTTATTACAAGATTCGTATTCTGAAAGTTATGATCATGCCTGATAGTACTTTTAGACTTGCTAAAGTATCATTCATGTTTGCCTACTATGTTACATGTCGTGAAACCAAGTTTAGCGTAAACAAAGCATGTTTTCAACTATTAACTGTGATAGTTACATGTATGAAATGCGAATATTCATAAGCATGCCTAATATATGACTACCTTATATGTTTACAAGGTGAGCATGCTAGATTTAGTAACGTCATGACCTTGAATGACCGTAAGTCGTCAAAAGTATTAATATAGAACCTATATCCTGTAAATTGGTTATGAAAGGGTTGAACGAACATGGAAAGACTCTTTAATATGTATACGTGCTATGTGGTATCATATGTTGATACGTGGATCCAATTTTGACGGTTAACTTATAGTAATGCTATAACTCGCTAATTAGAATATGTTTACTATTTGTGGTTGTGACACTCCCAAATCCGGATACTTCGCTTCCATATGATTTGGTGTTCACTTTCTAACTATAACAAACATCCACCCAATATATCTCAAAATAAATTACAACCTTTATTCAAAATAATAAAATCTCTCTTAAAATAAGGGTTACAACCTTCTCAAAAATCAATCCCAGGGTTACTCTAACCTTGACATAAACAGTAAAGTGCGGAATAAAAATATGACATAAAAGTCTTATTACAATCATTTTAAAATAATTAAACAAGTCTTCACTTGTTCATCTTTCCCTTACCTTTACTCGTAGACGGGGCATCAACGTTATCAATCTTAACTGCAATTGTTATTTAATGCAAGAGTGAGCAAACAATAGCTCACTGGAGTTTAACAGTAATAAATACATGATAGGATATCTTTAAAAAGATCTGAATAACTTAGCTTACTTCAACAATAAAGAATTGAATAATAATTCTCTATCAACATTAAAATTCGAATATAGAATTTATCTGAGGGTCATAAGACCTTTGAACTCTTGTCCTAGGTTATAAATATTTATATTTAAACCTTTAACAGTCAATAAGACAATGAACCTTAACTCGTACTTAGGGGGATCAGCCCTTTGTACCATGTATTGTGCACAAATATCTTAACGCTATGCGTAGTAACCTCCCCTAGTAAATAGGGTTGTTTAACTTAGTAATTTGAATTCAAGTCCGCACCAAAGAAAGTTTGGTTTGGATAAGCTTACAAGGGTAATTTAGAATTCACGTTCATCAACTAAGGATTAGTTGAATCGACTTTCAATAATTCATAAATAAAAGAATTATGTATTAACATATACTTTAGAAGTAAACTTAAAGCATTTAAAATAATAAACTGGATCTTACTTGAACAATAAGTTAAGATCATTTCAATTAAATAAACAATTGTCCAATACAGAAATGAAAAGGACATTCTCAATAATGAATATATGAACTCAAAGAAATTGTATAGAATTAACAAGTTTAGGGTTAGAAGACTTGCCTCAAGCGCAATCTACTTAACTCAATTCACGTACTTTAATACTTCCTACACATATATATTTAATCACAATAACCTAAATTAGTTAACACATAACTAATTTACATAATTGGTTAATTCTCATGGTTAACTCATTCCAGTTAAATAACTAAATAATAATTAACCATCACATAGTTAATTACATCACATAGGCATGCTCACATAATTAAATCAATTATGTATTTAACTAAATTATAATTAAACAATTATAATTTAAACACTTAATCTAATTATAATTACTTAAATTATAATTATCTCTTAAATTATAAACAATTATAATTTAAAATCAATTAAACTACATCATGCATTATAATTACACAATTTATAATTAATCATGTATTTATCAATTATAATCTATAATAATCATGCATTTATTAAATTATAATTACATAAATTATAATTTAAATTAACATCTAATTGATTAAAATAAATCAACTTCTATACATTATAATTTCACAGAATTATAATTTAAATTAAATATTTATTCTTAATCATAATTATACAAATTATAATTACATATCACATTAACCAATTCACAATAATTCAAATAATACTTTAAGGTTTTCAAAAACCTCTTTTCTTTTACAATTACCAAATTGTCAAATTCATGTTATCAACATGCTATTGCAACTTAAATACATGATCATTATTCTAGCAACAATGTAACTTAGGCATAAAAATAAACTGTACACTTGATTAAAACTCACTGCCTCTGCATAGGACACGGCGCAGTTGCGCCACCTTTAGCCTTGACACCGGCGCAGCTGCGCTGGTGTCAATCCTGAAAACCCAGCGGCGCAGCTGCGCCGCTTCTACCCTTGCTGCCTGCGTAGCTGCGCCAGCACGTGGACAGAAACAGAGCAGCTTACGAACAGTGCCGAGAAAAATCAAATTGGCTTAATTCTCCACATCGAGTTCTCAATTCAGCCAAAGATTGATTCATATAACATTACAAAAATATCATATAAAGCTTCTAACACACTTTTAACATACCAAGACATCAAATTACAAAATCAAAACACTTAATTTTAAATAAAAACTTGAAAAAATTATTTTTCTCCCAACCTCATAATTTTCATAAAATAATTCACTATAATTAAATTTCTCAACTAATTCAACTTATAAAACATGCATTATATTTGAAATTGAAGATAGTATCAAATAAATTCCTAATAAACATATTAATATATATAAATTTCATCAATTTTTTCCAACTAAAATCAACCATAATATCTAAAACTCATATGAATTCATATGAACATAACTTTTCTATTAAAACATGTTTCTACAATCAATTTGATTTCTGAATATCATTATGGCATACAATCACTATTAGTATAACATGAACAAAATATATATATTCAATTCATGATTATACCACTTTTATGAAAATGTTTTTACAGAGAAGTTCCACAACATAAAACACATTATTAAAACTAAATTTAGAAGTTATACCTGTTGATTAGGCTTAGGAGAAGAAGATGATGGCTTAGCGAGAATTCTTTCAAAGTCTCTTTCTCCTTTCTTTCTCTTCTTCTTCCCTTCTTCTCTGTTCTTTTTCCTCTGCTCTTTTCTTTCTTTATTTTTCTTAGTTTGTAAAACTAACGTAGTTGTAGTATATACAATATACATATAATACATATATTACATAAAACATGTAACTCCTAATAATAATTATATACACTAACTACTACTAATTACATAAGTTACAAAAGTTAAATTTGAATAGCCATAAGGTCATGTTTGGCAACTCTTTATTTAAAAAAAAATAGATTATTAGCTAAGGCCTTGTTTATTTAAAATTATTTTTCTTTTATTTTAACAAATTATTTTAACACATACTTTAATGTCATATTTTAATCAATTAAATATTTAACATCCTTATTTAATCAACTAAAATCAATTAACCACATAAATATTTGTCACATAATTATAATTACTCGCTAATTATAATTCCCGTAACACTTAACACACATCTCATCTAATTTAATTATCTCAATTAAATTAGAACTATAATATAAAATTAATATACATTAATTAAATAAATATTACACATTCATTTAATTAATATATAACACTTAATTACCCATTGTTGAAAGTAAATGGAAAAGACCCAACCTAATTCCTCAACATGCATGTATAAATGCCTTAAGCTATAATACATGGCTCAAGCAATGTTTTAAGTGTTCAAGCATATAGTGACTTTATGGAGCTAAGTTTTGCCAAGGTGTTTCTAAGGATTTCAAAACAATGTGGATTATACATCTATGATTTTAAATGTGTGTCGAATACATAGATAAACATATGTGTAATAAAAGTATGTTGATATATGTTTATAAACTTTTGAATGGTAAGTCCAAAAGGTATTTGCAAACTATAAAGAAATGATTAGAGACTATGTTCTTTGACTTCATAGTGATTTATAAACTAAATTTTTGTGCTATAAGTACGCAAAATGTATAATGGAGTATGTAAAGGGTGTACAACTAAGTTAGACATTTATGTATGCGTTTAAACTTACATATCATGTATGAGTATACGTAACTAATAAATATCCTATACGCATAACTATATTACGATAGGGATTCGAAAAGTGTTGATTTATTTAACGTGGATAAACTACGCATAAGGCAAGTTTCCTGACTTACAGTCATTTATTGTGCAAGTAACCTATCTTTGAGTTTACTTTATTCGAGGAACGTAGTAAGCAAGTTCCTAACCCTACTCTTTATTGAGCGTTCATTAAGCTTGTGCTATTATTGTCGTGCGAGTAAACTTTTGAGATTGCAAGTCATGTATTATAAACTATATACTTCGTGGATAAGATTAAAGTCGATTTATATTCTTCGAACTTTAAATCTTAAGATTGAACTTATAATTACTGTGATCTATGCCATTTGATTTCGGCTAGACTTATATTGTTGAAAAGCGACCCAAACCAATTGATTGGTGCGGGATCATGTGTTTGATTGAGATGAACAACTTTCTTTGAAGGGAAAATATATTTGTCGAGAGACCGATGTGCGCACACTTTAGTACGATTGAACGATATGCATACTGTAGGGTACTTTAGTCTGATCACCTATTGTACTTGTTTTTGATTGGGTTATCAGTTTAATACTGTTAATTCTAGTAAGAGTTCATAGTCCTTAGTGATTGCTCAGTACTCAGTTATCTTGAATTCTTAAATTAATTTATCGTTGAATTATATTGATATGATTCTATCCTTAGTGACTGTTATTGAAAAACTATGGATATTCTTGTTATCCTTGAACTATCATACCTTGCTATACACTGTTGGACTCGAGAACTAAAATACTCACCCTTGCTGTTATATTACTTGCTGAGCAAACTCGTTGCTCATTCTTGCTTTCCCTAAAACATTTCAGTTAAGGCAGAGTAGTGCGGACCTTCAGGCACTGACAAGGGCAAAGGAAAGGCTACAGAGTAGCTGTTAATTATGTAGAACTTATGTTTGTAATAAGAACTTATTGTATTATGTACTAGTTATGGTTATATATGCTTAAGGTATGTTTAAGCTATGTAATCGATGTTTAAGTTACGATACCTTGGGACGTGAATAAATTATATTAATTAAATGTAATCTATTCGGTAGTAGTTGTGTATTTATTTCGCTGTACTATGCGACATTTAGTCATATTATTATTATTGTATGAGATTGTAGAACGTGACGAACCGATTCCGAGCGACCCCGTGACGGTCCAGGAATTTGGGGGCGTCACACAAACCGAGTCAACTTTCGAAGATAATGGCAGGCTCTTTCACATTTTTCTGTAGATTCTCTTGCTTTAGGTTGAAACTGCTGAGAGTTAGAACTGAGAACAAGTGACTGAGAGTGAGAACTGAGAAAGATAAAGGATAAGATTTTGAATTACCGCTTTATAATTGTAACTATAACTAAAATAAGAAAAAATAAATAAATAATAAATTTTAAAGTAAAGTTCATTAATGAATGAATGTTTATTTATTTATTTTTAATAAATACAATAATCAATGCTCTAAATTATAATTTAAATAAGTTTTCATCATTTTTGAAATCTTAAATTTCAAAATGAATGCTAGAATTACAACTATAACTAGAATAAAAAAATAATGAGTTTTAAAGTATAGTTCAATAATGAATGAATGTTAATTTATTTATTTTTAATAAATAAAATAATCAATACTCTAAATTATAATTCAAATAAGTTTTCATCGTTTTCGAAATCATAAATTTAAATGCCAAAATAAATGCTCTAATTACAACTATAACTAAAATAAGAAAAAAATAAAAAATAATGAGTTTTAAAGTATAGTTCATTAATGAATGAATGTTAATTTATTTATTTTTAATAAATACAATAATAATCAATGCTCTAAATTATAATTCAAATAAGTTTTTTATCATTTTTAAAATTCTAAATTTCAAAATGAATGCTCTACTTATTAATGTTTAGATGTCCATTAATAAGTAGATGTCCATTTTATATGTATGGAGTAATAATGTAGTGTGTATGAATATTTATAATCTATAATTAGATTCAAAAGTTTATATTGAATATTTAATTATTTTTTCTCAAATACTTGATTAAAACTTTAATAATATTTTTATGGGGAGTTTTATTATTTATCCTCAATATATAGATTGCATAGTTATAAAAAATTTATTTTATTTCATTATATTTATGGACGGTGCGAGTTATTGTAACGCCCCCAAATCTAGATCCCTTGAACCTCGGGTCTAGTGCGTCACGATACTACACATCCATGAGTTATAATTAACTATATTTATCTTAACGACAGTAAATAAATATAATTATTACAATATAACGTTATATTTCCTCAGGTAATTAACCGTTGAATAAATACAAACATTATGTTTGATTAAAACTTATAAGTTTACTCTATCCAAAATCGCCATCTTTATACATTACACTACAACTCAAGATCATATACATAATGATCTATTTTATTACATTAATGAACCGTACCACTCTGTCACTCATATACATAAATGAACAACACACCAATATAGTACCTATTCATTTTAAATGTTATCTTAGCATTTCATTTCAGCCTACACCAGGTGGTAACACTGTTTACCCCCAAAAAAGGTTTATCAGGGCAATTGCTAATCCTGTGATATTCAACAAGCATTTTATGTTCCTTGGTCTTTATCGAAAACTCAGATGTCTCGCACATAGCTGAATGCATTTATTTAAGTAAGAGTGAGCACGACGGCTCAACAAGTTTAACAATTATCACATAACACATAATTCATGTTTTCCATATGCACTTTACATTATATTCATGTATCACAGTTATATGCATACTGGATATTTAGAACATGCATCATATAATTCGTACGTAATACATGTTTCACATACCAGACAAGATTCACTTTATCATGCTTTTCATTTCACTGTATAAAGTTCAAGAAGAACAGTTTAACTAAATATAACAATTAACAACAACAATTTATAACATACTATAACATAGCAACACATTATCACATACAACATTTCAAATGTGACAACTCGGATTTTCAAGAATTAATAAATGAGAATTTAATAAATAAAAATTCTTATTTTGAGATGTTTCGAGTACGAGTATTTGTATATGTGTTATATTCTGAAATGTAGATTTGGTATGAAGAGAATTATATTCATGTATTGGAGTAATTTAATTAAGTGTAATACATTAATTAAATTGATGTTTAATATTAAAATGATGTGCAAGTAATTTTGTGGTTTAGTTCTAATTTAATTGAGATAATTAAATTAGATGAATGTTATATGGTATTTGTTACATGAGACTATGATCAATGAGTAATTATAATTGTTATGTGGCAATTTTATTTAGTTAGTTGATGTTAGCTTTAATTTAATTAAATTGGATAGTAGGATTTAATTAGATAAAATGTGACATTGGAAACTATGTGTTAAAGGAGTTATTAAAATAAAACAAAAAGAGCTTTAATTCAGTTTTACCAAACAAGGCCCTTAAATCTGTTTTAATTCTGTTTTACCAAACAATGCCTTAGCTCCTAAAAATCTGTTTTTAAAATTAAAGAGTTTCGCCAAACAAGCCTTATGGCTTTTGAGTTTTAAAAACTTGTAACTGATATAATATTAATATGGATTATTATGGTTATCAGTTCAATATTATATGTATATTATATCTATATATCAGTTGTATTATATTTTATAACTACGTTATTTATATCAGAGTTAGAGAAGAAGAACTGAGTAAGAAAATTAGAGAGAAAATAGAGAAGGAAGAAAAGAAAGAAGAAAGCTTTGAGAAATCAAAAGCAAAGAATCAAAACATCATCATCACCATATTCATCTTCTTCCTCTAGCATCAAAGGTATAAATAATTTCTAAATTATGTTCTTTATTGTTCTTCACGTTATTACTTCTCTGTAAATTGAGTTTTCCATGGAATTCATATAAATATGTAATTTGAGTTATAACATGCTTATACATGATTCATATGATTGTTTATGTGGTTCAATTAATGTAAATATAATGAACATGAAGAAATCATGTTCATAGCAATTTACTGTGAACTAAATTAAAAAATAGTTTCTTAAATATCAAAATTTGTGTTTGATTATGCTATGATTATGAGAATTAAGTTTAGATTATGATAATATGTTAAGAAACAAAATTAACATGATTTAAATTATGTGATTTGGTTTAAAAACAACTCACAGTGTTAATTTTTTCAAGAATGCTTAACAATGGTATTTTCTTCAAAATCATAAAATTAAGAGTTTTGATTATGTGTTGTGGTGTTTATGCATATTAAAAATATATTAGAAGTTTAAAGTTATGGTTTTATAAATTTTTATATGCATTATATGTACAAAAATCTGAGTTTAGGTGCGAGGAAATAAGTCATGTAAGACCCCAACTTTTATGAATAAAGATTTAATTTTCTTTATATATTATTTCGAAATAGTAAGGTGTTGATTTGATAAATATGAAAGTTATGGGTGAAATGTGCAAATATTGTTAAAATGAGCAAGTGGTTATAAAATATTCTTGTTGTCGGGGAATATTCGTTTGGTCGTGGAATATTCTTGTTGTCGGGGAATATTCGTACGACGGCGCAGCTATTTGTGGGCCCCCACAACGGAATAACTGTCAGATATAGAAAGCGACAGAAATAACTTTTTTACAAGATAACGGCGTAGTTGTTACCGTTAGTACTGTTGAAATACCCGGTGGTTAAAATACAGTACGCGGTGGTGCGCAGTAACACACGGTATTGCACAGTATTTTGAATTATTGAGTCTTACGTGAGAAGGAACCTACTCAATTATTATTACAGTATTTACTGTTCAATATTTTATATTATTGACTCAATAATTGCTACGTTGCTATTTTTTTATGATTGATTCAATAATGGCTACAGTTGATATTTTGTAGTATTGATTCAATAATTGTCGTTGCACAGTATTTCACGTTATCAACTCAATAATTCATATTATTTGAATAATATTATTAGATAGCATTATTGACAATGTCTAAGGAAGTTCTGTCTAGGAGGGGTTATTTAATTGCGCGCCAGTAAGGAGAAGTCCTTATCGGAAGGCTGATAGTAGTGTGCATACAAGCCAATCATGTATGATGATAAAGCACGTACTTTGTAAACAATCTTATTTATTTATTAATAAAATATTCATTTATTAAAGGCATTTAATTATCTACATGGTGCTGTTTTTATAATATGTAAATAACCCATAGTTTTAAGCAATACTTTTAGAATCATGATGATGATCATGCTAATGAGATCTAAATTCTTAGAAAGCTCTAAAACTAAAATAGTTCCCAATCGTGGGATTACTAAAAAGGGGATTAGTAAATCCGGATAGATTGGTACATATGTTGCTTGCTCATTGGATGAGGATGATTGATCTCATGATCATTTGTGTGGAGACACTAAAGCAAGTATGTAGGTGCTTATTGGAGAATAAGTTCACTGAACGTGATTCGCTATGGAATACCTAATGGAGTTTTACTCGCATGTCAATAGGAATTCCTAATGTGATAGTAGTACAAGTGATCCTTGGACTTGAGATCATCATAGTATCTTATATGTAACAAATTATACTTTGACTTATTCCTTAAGACCTTTTAAGGCATATATAGGGTATGCTTGGGTATAATGAGTTACATATGGAGATAATGAATGATCAATAAAGAATCTACCACCTCTAGTAAAAGAGGAGATATGTCCTATGTGATTCGTTAAATGACAACCCAGGAATCCTTGGCCAAGGTGAAATGAAATTAGAAAGGAGTTTCTAATTTGCATTATTTGGAGTTGTGCATTTTCTAATCGAAATATATATAATTAAATAAAATAAGACTTGACAGTAAATCCATGTCTTATATTTAATTGGGACATTGAATGGTGGAAGGATTGAATTGTACGGAACTATTAACTCACAGGTTCTTTTATGATTAATGTTGAAATCTATATTATCTGGAAAGTCGTTGATCGCTAGGGAGGCTTATTCCTATTGTAGAATAAATATTATTTATTTAAATAGATTATTAGTTTAATTTATTTATTTAAATAAGATTAAAATTGTTTTAATTGATTTATTCACAACCGGTTTAATATGGAGAACCTAAAGGGTCACACCATAAAAGGAAGAATAAATATTTAAGAAGGTAATGGCATAATCGTAATAATGCATTAAGTATAATTAATTTAATCTATGGTGATAGAATAAATTAAATAGCTTAATGTTTATTATTTAATATTTTGGAAATATTAAATATAAATTAATAAGAGGAGTCTTATTAATATTATTACAATTATTATTATTTTAATTTCTAAAGGAGTTTAGTAATTAATTTAATATTTAGTACTCTCATTTATTCCTAATAAGATTAGGAGACAAATTAATTAAATGAATTTAATTAATTATTCCCATGTGGTGGGAAGCCTAAATTAATTAAAGGAGTTTAATTAATTAAAAGAAATCCCATGTCTAATAGGATTAGAAGGATTGACCAATGTCTATATAAGAGAAGTCTTATAATAGATATTAGATTGATGCAATTCCAATTGTTAGAGAGTACTCCTTTTCTATAGAGGATAGAAAACTAAGGTTAAGCCAAACACCATCCTTCTTGATAATTCATCTTCCTTGGTGGATCACCTCTAGAGGCCAAACACTTGGGTGGCTAACGTTGATCAAAGAAAGGAATCTAACCCGGAAATTCAAGGAGATCACGAAGAACAAGGAGTTGAACTAGTACCTGTGGAAGCTTCGTTCTACAAGGGTATGATTCCATAACTTCTTATTTATCGTTTTAAATTAATAATTTGCATAAAGGATGATCCGGGTAATGGTTTTGTAGAAATTTTTTAAACTCTGATATACCATGCTTCCGCTAATTTTTGCAATTTGATTGCGTCACGATTTCGTACAAACCCAACAGTGGCATCAGAGCCAAATCTTTATGCAATTATTAATTTTTTTTTGATTTCATATACATATGGGTATGTATTTAAAATAATTTATTGGGCATAATTTTATTGTATAAAATTATATTTTTTAAGAAAAAAAAAAGACTTTTTTTGGGACGAATCACATTTTTTTTTTTTGGTGCTAATCTTGAATTCTGCAAAGAAAAGGTGTTTTCTCTTTCTTACTCCAAAAAGAAGGTGACCCATCAGGAAAGGACTTTTTTAATAAACCTGCAGGACACTTTTAATAAAAGAAGGTGACTTCTTTTTAAAAAATAAATATGATATATTTATATATTATATTCTAAATAATTTTATAATTAAAATAAAGAGTTTATTTTAATCTTGAAATTGGATTTCATGCAATTTAAAATTGCCCATTAAATGATACTCATATATATATGGAATGTTTTAATTCATGAGATGAATATTTATTTATTGATATATATGGTGATATGTATGAAAATAAATGGGGATTGATTATGGACTATTTGACCAATGTGATTGGATTTTATTTTAGTTGAATGCTTGAATGAATGAGTTTTATTAAATGGGGTCTGCGTACCTCGTCTTCTCTAATTTTTTTTTCTTGATGTAAAATTCTATCTCCCTCCTATGTACTTCCCCTTGACTGTTGATCAAGGTTTCTATTTAAATTAAATAGTTTAATGTAATAAGAATAGTTAGAATTATCTTGAAGAAATTGGAGACCAAGGAGCAAGGAGCGCGTGAAGACCCGTTTGTATGGAGCCCGGATTTAAATGTAATAGTTATATTTAAATTTAAATTCTTGCACTCCTAGGTTTGACCTTTTGGTTCACTTGGTGGCTCTAGTGAACCAAACTAGAATAAAAGTCCATAATCAATCCGGGTAGAATATAGTATTCTATATTGCATGCTAAATATTATATATATTATATTTTATGCAAACATGCTTCGCATGTTTAATAAAATGACGCGTATTTTATATATATATGTGCATGCGCGCTAAACAAAGATGAGACTAATAATAACAAATCCCTCAAAGAAATAATATTAAGTCCGAAGTGTTCAAATGATATTTGGAATATCGAACGTCGCCTTCTAGCATGATAAATTAATAGAGTATTAGATATTTAATATGAGCTTGTTGTGCTATCCACAAGGCGAGTATTGCGTATTTAAGATGTTAATTAATCACATTTGATGCTTATCAAGAAAATTGAACGATCTAGTCTTGTTGTGCTATCCACAAGGACGAACATTTTTCTTTTTTGAATTTATGAAAGTGCTAGGCTGGACTTAACTTAAATTATTTTAGTTCGAATGTGCACACACTTGACCATTATGATTTAAGAGGCAAAATAAAAGGAATTACATGGTGATGTAATTGACAAGAGTTGTCTACCTATTTATTTGTATATCGCTTGTTGTGCTATCCACAAGGTTATATACATTTGAAATGGGATCCTTATTCTCACTAGCAAATTTTTAATTAGATGTTGCCGAACTATATAAGTGAGGGTAATATAGTTTGATAAAAATAGTGGGAGATACCAATTTAAAATAAAGACCTAAATTTATTTTGGTATGCAAAATTAATAAAATGAATGTTTGCTAAAATGTTGTTTTTCACATGTAGAATTTTAAAAATGTCAAAATCACTAATTTCACTGCGAAGCATACTTGATGCTAATAAGCTTACCGGGCCGAATTATACGGACTGGCCAAGAAATCTGAGAATAGTTCTCACTACTGAAAAGATTTCTTATGTCCTAAACTCACATGTCCCTGGAACTGTTCCAGAAACAACCTCTGAGGAAGAGATTGCCACCTATTGTAAAGTGGCAAGATGATGCATCTGTAGCTCAATGCATCATGCTCGCATCCATGAATAACGAGCTTCAGTGTCAGCAAGAAAACATGGATGCTCCTACTATGTTGATTCACCTCAAGGAGTTGTATGGTGAACAAAGTAGGACTGCTAGATATGAGATATCTAAGGAGCTCTTCCGATCTCGGATGACCAAGGGCAAGGTGAACATAAAGGAACAAAAGAAATCTGATCCAGCTAGCAAAGGAATGTGCTTCCATTGCAACGAGCCGGGTCATTGGAAGAAAAACTGCAAGAAGTTTCTGGCAGACAAGAAGCTTGGAGAAGCTTCGACTTCCAATCAAGGTTTGTTTATGATTGAAATTAATTTTTCTGAAAGTCATAATTCTACTTGGGTATTGGATACCGGCTGTGGTTCTCACATATGTAATACTGTGCAGGGACTGGTCAGAAGTAGAAAGCTCAACAATGATGAGGTGATCCTACGAGTGGGGAATGGAGCAAAGGTTGCTCCATTAGCTGTAGGAACTTATTATTTAGCAATGTCTTCGGGCAAGTTCATTTATCTTAATAATTGTTATTATGTTCCGAATATTATTAAAAACATTATTTCAATTTCTGTATTGGATATGGAAGGATTTAACGTTGTTATAAAGAACAATAGTTGTTCTATTTATAAAGACGATGTTTTATATGGTATTGGAAATTTGCGAAATGGACTTTATACACTTGACTTACAAGAAAATATTTTTCAAATTGAACAAACTAAGAAAAGGAAAAGAGATGATATTAATTATACTTACATGTGGCACTGTAGACTCGGTCATATCAATGAAACAAGATTATCCAAGTTGCATAAAGATGGGCTCCTTGAGTTATCTGATTATGAATCATATCCAACTTGTGAATCTTATTTCATGGGTAAAATGACTAAATCTCCTTTTAGTGGAAAAGGAGAAAGAGTTACAGAGTTGTTGGCATTGATTCACACAGACGTTTGTGGACCTATGACAACAAGTGCACGGGGTGGGTATTCTTATTTTATTACTTTCACTGATGATCACTCAAGATTTGGATATGTGTATTTAATGAAATACAAGTCAGAATCATTTGAAAAGTTCAAAGAGTTCAGAAGTGAAGTAGAGAAACAAACGGGCAAGAGTATAAAGATACTTCGATCAGATCGAGGTGGAGAATACTTAAGCGGTGAGTTTCTCTATTGTCTCAATGAAAATAGTATAATCTCACAATGGACTCCTCCAGGTACACCACAGTTAAATGGAGTATCTGAAAGGAGAAATCGAACACTGTTAGACATGGTTCGATCCATGATGAGTTTTACCGACCTTCTAATTTCCTTCTGGGGATATGCCCTAGAAACGACTGTATACCTACTTAACAAGGTACCTACCAAATCCGCCCCAAAGACTCCATATGAGATGTGGAAGGGGAGGAAACCAAATCTTAAGCATGTTAAGACTTGGGGTTGTCCAGCTTATGTCAAAAAGTTTGAACATGATAAGCTACAGACTAAATTCGAAAAGTGTAGATTTGTGGGATACCCTAAAGAAACTGTAGGGTATTATTTCTATCATCCAACTGATCAAAAGGTGCTTGTTGCGAAACATGCTGCCTTCTTGGAAAAGGAGTTTATCCATGAAGGGGTCAGTGGGAGTAAGATATATCTTGAAGAAGCTCAAGAACCACAAATTACCACGGATCAAAGTCAGGTACCTGACCAAGTAGAAGAACCTACTATACCACACCCTGTTCGTAAATCTGGAAGAGTACCGAAGATACCTGAGAGGTATGGATTCGTTGTAGAGGATGACGATGAGGTACGCATCATGAATGATGATGATCCATTGAATTACGAACAGGCCATGAGTAATAAACACTTAGGGAAATGGCTTGAAGCCATGAAATCCGAAATGGACTCCATGTATGAAAACAAAGTATGGACTTTGGTTTCACCACCTGAAGGCATTAAGCCTATTGGGTGTAAATGGGTCTTTAAAAGAAAGACTGGAGCGGACGGCAAGGTGGAGACCTATAAGGCCCGACTGGTTGCAAAAGGTTTCAAACAAAGACAAGGAGTTGATTATGATGAAACCTTTTCACCAGTAGCTATGCTCAAGTCCATTCGGATTTTGCTTGCGATTGCAGCTTATAACGACTATGAGATCTGGCAGATGGACGTGAAAACGGCCTTCCTCAATGGGAAACTTGAGGAGGATGTGTATATGACACAGCCAGAGGGATTTGTTTCAAAGGTTGGAATAAATCAAGTCTGTAAGCTGCAACGATCCATTTATGGATTGAAGCAAGCTTCTCGTAGATGGAACATTCGTTTTGATGAGACAATCAAAGAGTTTGATTTTATCAAAAATGACGATGAACCATGTGTGTACAAGAAGGTTAGTGGGAGCGCAGTTTCATTCCTTGTATTATATGTTGATGATATATTACTGATAGGGAATGACATTCCTATGCTACAATCAATTAAAATCTGGTTATCTAAACACTTCTCCATGAAGGACTTGGGAGAAACATCCTATATTTTGGGGATAAAGATCTATAGAGATAGATCTAAAAGGATGCTTGGTTTATCCCAAGGAACGTATATTGATGCAATGCTAAAGAGATTTAGCATGGAAGATTCCAAAAGAGGTCTCATGCTGATGAGCCATGGAATACATCTCTCCAAGAAACAGGCCCCAAAGACACCTGAGGAGAGAGACCGTATGAGTAAGATCCCTTATGCTTCTGCAATAGGATCTATCATGTACGGTATGATATGTACTAGACCGGATGTTGTTCATGCACTTAGTGTAACGAGCAGATACCAGTCGAATCTGGAGAAGAGCACTGGAAGGCAGTGAAGAATATCCTAAAGTACTTGAGAAGGACTAAAGATATTTTTCTTGTCTACGGTGGGTCTGAATTAAAACTCGAGGGCTTCACAGACTCAAGTTTTCAAACTGACCAAGATGACAGTAAATCTGTTTCGGGGTATGTTTTTTACCTTGAACGGAGGCGTAGTGAGTTGGAAGAGTTCCAAGCAGCAAACAGTTGCTGATTCAGTGACAGAGGCAGAGTATATAACTGTAAGTGAAGCTGCAAGTTGATGTTTTAGATGAAAAGTTCATTACAGAACTAGGAATAGTTCCTAAGTCTCATCTTGAATCTAAACATGTGTTGCGGCACTTTGATTAAACAAATCATTGAAAGAGGAGAGTGTAGACTCTCAAGACAACATTGCAGATCCATTAACTAAAGCTTTAACACAACAGCAGTTTGATCGTCACTTAGAGAAGATGGGTATGAGATACCATGGCGATTGGCTTTAGTGCAAGTGGGAGATTGATAGTAGTGTGCATACAAGCCAATCATGTATGATGATAAAGCACGTACTTTGTAAACAATCTTATTTATTTATTAATAAAATATTCATTTATTAAAGGCATTTAATTATCTACATGGTGCTGTTTTTATAATATGTAAATAACCCATAGTTTTAAGCAATGCTTTTAGAATCATGATGATGATCATGCTAATGAGATCTAAATTCTTAGAAAGCTCTAAAACTAAAATAGTTCCCAATCGTGGGATTACTAAAAAGGGGATTAGTAAATCCGGATAGATTGGTACATATGTTGCTTGCTCATTGGATGAGGATGATTGATCTCATGATCATTTGTGTGGAGACACTAAAGCAAGTATGTAGGTGCTTATTGGAGAATAAGTTCACTGAACGTGATTCGCTATGGAATACCTAATGGAGTTTTACTCGCATGTCAATAGGAATTCCTAATGTGATAGTAGTACAAGTGATCCTTGGACTTGAGATCATCATAGTATCTTATATGTAACAAATTATACTTTGACTTATTCCTTAAGACCTTTTAAGGCATATATAGGGTATGCTTGGGTATAATGAGTTACATATGGAGATAATGAATGATCAATAAAGAATCTACCACCTCTAGTAAAAGAGGAGATATGTCCTATGTGATTCGTTAAATGACAACCCAGGAATCCTTGGCCAAGGTGAAATGAAATTAGAAAGGAGTTTCTAATTTGCATTATTTGGAGTTGTGCATTTTCTAATCGAAATATATATAATTAAATAAAATAAGACTTGACAGTAAATCCATGTCTTATATTTAATTGGGACATTGAATGGTGGAAGGATTGAATTGTACGGAACTATTAACTCACAGGTTCTTTTATGATTAATGTTGAAATCTATATTATCTGGAAAGTCGTTGATCGCTAGGGAGGCTTATCCCTATTGTAGAATAAATATTATTTATTTAAATAGATTATTAGTTTAATTTATTTATTTAAATAAGATTAAAATTGTTTTAATTGATTTATTCACAACCGGTTTAATATGGAGAACCTAAAGGGTCACACCATAAAAGGAAGAATAAATATTTAAGAAGGTAATGGCATAATGATAATAATGCATTAAGTATAATTAATTTAATCTATGGTGATAGAATAAATTAAATAGCTTAATGTTTATTATTTAATATTTTGGAAATATTAAATATAAATTAATAAGAGGAGTCTTATTAATATTATTACAATTATTATTATTTTAATTTCTAAAGGAGTTTAGTAATTAATTTAATATTTAGTACTCTCATTTATTCCTAATAAGATTAGGAGACAAATTAATTAAATGAATTTAATTAATTATTCCCATGTGGTGGGAAGCCTAAATTAATTAAAGGAGTTTAATTAATTAAAAGAAATCCCATGTCTAATAGGATTAGAAGGATTGACCAATGTCTATATAAGAGAAGTCTTATAATAGATATTAGATTGATGCAATTCCAATTGTTGGAGAGTACTCCTTTTCTATAGAGGATAGAAAACTAAGGTTAAGCCAAACACCCTCCTTCTTGATAATTCATCTTCCTTGGTGGATCACCTCTAGAGGCCAAACACTTGGGTGGCTAACGTTGATCAAAGAAAGGAATCTAACCCGGAAATTCAAGGAGATCACGAAGAACAAGGAGTTGAACTAGTACCTGTGGAAGCTTCGTTCTACAAGGGTATGATTCCATAACTTCTTATTTATCGTTTTAAATTAATAATTTGCATAAAGGATGATCCGGGTAATGGTTTTGTAGAAATTTTTTAAACTCTGATATACCATGCTTCCGCTAATTTTTGCAATTTGATTGCGTCACGATTTCGTACAAACCCAACAAAGGCCCCCTCTGTCTTGGGAACGACCTGGTTGTTAATATTGTAGTTCTATAATATTATTTGTGAATAATTAATTATTGATTTATATGATAAGGAAATATTTATTTTGTGGATATTAAAGAAGGAATTAGTGCTGATGTGTTTTTATCAATATTTTGGTGTGAGAAATCATCTGTTTTTGGATTTCGGATAATTTATGTTTGGAATTTGGAAAAACTTTCTTCTGCAAAGTTGTAGAGAATTAAATTTCCTATGGAAGGACATCGAATTTGTATTTTTCTGACAAAGGGGCTATTTATTATGAATTATTGAAGTTTCGGAAAATAAATATTTTTTTAATGGGAGGTGGGTCCCACTTATGGTGGCTGATGGCTTTTGAATTTTTGGCAGGCGGCTGGAGGATTTTTTTAAAAATAATATTATTTTATTATTTTAGTCTCCTTTGGCATCCTAAGTTTTTCATATAAATAGGGTGCTTAGGTTAGAATTGAAAATCACACCAGAATCATAAGTTTTCTCTCTCTATAATATCGAGCGTATTTTTGTGAGTATTTCAATACTTTGAGTATTACTATTCAGTACAAGCTTTCATCGGTATTATATCCGATATTCCAGTCAGAGATACTGTTCTTTTGAGGTAAGGGATGTTATTTTCTTTCGTAAATGATATTATTCTTTTCAATATCATTATACAGAAATATTGTCATGGATTTTATGTTGAAATTCTTACTTTTTTCGTCGGAGTTACTATTCACGTATACGGCACTATTCACGTATACGGCACTATTCACGGAAAAATTAAATTTTCTTCTATTTGTCCAAATTGCTTGTTAAGGTTACTATCTTTGATTGTATCCAAGTTTTGAGCTTTATTCTTGAATTTTGCTCCATAATTGATTATTACGAGGTATTTTTGAATTGGATATACTAAAATACGAATCCTTAGTCTTTGTCTTTTATCTCACTGGATTCGTTTTTTTTAAATGTTTTTCATCATCCTCAGTCCTAAAAGATGAATGATTACTTGATGAATATCTTTGGCCTGTAGAGCAAAGATGAATGATTACCTGATGAATATCTTTGGCCTGTAGTGCAAAGATGACAGGTGTTGAGATGAACATGACCACTGATGATACAAATGAATATCTTTGGCCTGTAGTGCAAAGATGAATATTTGATGAGATGGATATTGATTGATGTTACAAGGATAAAATATTGATGATGAACGGTTATTTCCGCTGCGAATATTGATCTAAAACATGTTATCAATAATATTTTATCTGAACTGTTGAAGGCTAACGATAATTTATTTTTCATTATCTTAGTCATAATATTCTTTACTGGGCTAGTTGAGCTCACCCTTTTCATCTGTTGTCCTCTTCAGGAAATGAGAATGTTGCGGGGACTAGTCGGGGGACAGAGTGATGGTCCGAGTTAGAGCAGTAGTAGTCCTCACTATTTCTGATAAATAGTGTGATAATAATTGTAATGAGGACTTAGTTTGAATCTTAATATTTTCTACATATTTGTATTGAGACTCACAGTTGTGTGGTCGTATTTTGCACGACCGTATGATATAAAGTTTGTATTTGAATTCTGTACCATGTATTTGGCGACTCAGAATGGGTTGGGTTGAATGGACCTATTCTGGGGGCGTCACAGTTGGTATCAGAGCTTAGGGATATGATCTCTGGCGGAGATCGGGGAATAGAACTAGGAGGGGAGAGACGAGTAAATCCTTCGCTAGTGTGTCCTACCTAAGCTTATGTGGTATTTAATTGGTCAGTCGGAGCATAAGGTTAATATGTGATATGTTGACTTGTTTAATTAACCCTTGTTTTATGGCAGTATTTGAGAATGGCAGCTGAGAACGTTAACAACGAAGTGAATGAGACCGTGGAGACACCTTTAATCGTTAACCAGGAGAACGTGCAACAAGAAGGCAATGTTCATCCTGAAAATAACGCTAGTCAGACGATAAACGATGAGATGTTTAGAAGTTTTTTGCAGTTCATGCAAAATCAGACGAGGGAGACTCGTGTGCAACATACAGGTGGAGATAATAACAACACGCGAGCTGTCACTGCCAAGCAGTTCAAAGAATTGGGACCACCAGAGTTTCTGGGAAAGCCATATCCGATCAAGGCGGAGACGTGGATTAAACAAATTACCAAGATATTTGATGTCTTGGGATGTACAGAGGAACAGAAGGTTCCATTCGCCACGTTTATGTTCCGTGGAGAGGCAGATTACTGGTGGGAATCCGTGAAGCGTACCCAGCCTGCTGCACTCCAGATGTCTTGGGAAGCGTTCCAGAAACTGTTTAATGACAAGTACTTTCCTGAAAGTATTCGTCATATGAAGGAAGTAGAGTTTATCAGACTCGAGCAAAACAACATGACGGTATCCCAGTACGAGGCTAAGTTCGCGGAGCTGTCCAGGTTTGCACCTCATTTGGTGGAGAATGAGGAACGTATGACGCAGATGTTTCTAAGAGGTTTGAAACCCGAAATACGTCAATACCTCATTTCTCATAAGTTTTCTTTATATTCGGATGTAGTAAACAGGGCCCAGTTATTGGAACGAGATAATGATTATGTTCAACCGAGGGACCACAACCAAGGTCGTACTGGTGGCAGTAGTCATCGGAGCAATGACAACCAGCGAGGAGGAAAGTATGACAGAAGCGGTAACCACTCGGTGGTTATCGTGGCCATGATAGTAGAAGAAGCGAATCGGGGGGAGATTTCAAGAAGAGAAGGTACAACAATGAGAACACGAAGATGTCAACATCAGCACCAGCATCAACTGTTTCGAGGGGAGGAGAACGACCACCGGTCGTATGCTTTAAATGCGGGAAAGAGGGACATATCAGCCCAAACTGCCCACAACAGTTCAAAGGATGCTATAACTGTGGAAAAGAAGGACATATAGCTCGAGATTGTCCTGTTGCGAAACCAAGTTCAGCGGGGGTGGTGATTCTAAAGGCGGTTGCAGACAAGTCAAAGTCGGTGATTCCTGGAAGAGCGTTTGTCGTGACAGCCCAAAACGCGAGGAATCCACACGAGGTGATTACGGGTAAGCTGATCATAAACTCTTGCGAAGTTTATACCTTGTTAGATACCGGTGCTACCCATTCCTTTATTTCACCTGCTTGTGCTCAACGTTTGAACTTGACTTCTGATAAATTAGACTTTGACTTATCTGTTGAAACTCCGTTAGGAGAAACCTTTGTTACATCTACAGTTTATAAATCTTGCTTGATTCAGATTGGTACCCTTACCTTACCTGTTGATCTTATATCTTTGAAAATACTTGCATTTGACGTGATTTTAGGAATTGACTGGTTAACCACTTACCATGCCAAAATTGATTGTTTTCGTAAGGTTGTTAGTTTTCATATTCCTAATCAACCTGTTGTGCGAATCCAAATCACCAAACCACTAAAATCAGTCAATATCATTTCAAGTCATAAAGCTATTCGTTTATTGAAAAACGGATGTCAAGCTTTCTTAGCTCATGTCACTGATCTAAATCAGAATACATCAGATTTGAATGATATTTCCGTTGTTAATGAGTTTCCTGATGTATTTCCCGAAGAACTTCCCGGTCTACCCCTAGAACGTGAAGTTGAATTCTTTATTAACCTTGAGCCCGGTACAAAGCCCATTTCTAAAACCCCATATCGAATGGCTCCTATTGAACTTCAGGAGTTAAAGGTCCAATTACAAGAGTTGTTAGATATCGGTTTTATTCGTCCTAGTACGTCTCCTTGGGGTGCTCCTGTTTTATTCGTAAAGAAGAAAGACGGGAGTATGCGACTTTGCATTGACTATCGGGAGTTGAACCATGTCACCATCAAGAATAGGTATCCGTTACCTCGTATTGATGACCTGTTCGACCAGTTGCAAGGAGCGCAATTCTTTTCAAAGATCGATCTTCGTTCTGGATATCATCAGTTGAAGATTAAAACTGAGGATATTCCAAAGACTGCTTTCAGAACACGATACGGGCATTATGAGTTCTTAGTCATGTCTTTTGGATTGACTAATGCTCCTGCTGCTTTCATGGATATGATGAACCGTGTATTTAAGGAGTATTTAGATCAATTCGTTGTTGTCTTTATTGATGACATTCTCATCTATTCTAAAAGCCGTGAAGATCATGAACACCATTTGAAGTTGGTACTTCAAAAGCTTCGTGAGAACAAGCTATATGCTAAGCTGAAGAAATGCGAGTTTTGGCTTGAGAAAGTAGCATTCCTTGGGCACGTGGTATCAAAACGTGGAGTATCTGTGGACCCGGCGAAGATTGAAGCAATACAAAGCTGGGAGCAACCTAAGTCGGTGACCGAAGTACGAAGCTTTCTGGGCTTAGCTGGTTACTATCGGAGGTTTGTAGAGGGATTTTCTCGAATCGCTACTCCATTAACTCAGTTGACTCGGAAAGATACAAAATTCGTTTGGAGCGAGGAATGCGAGAAGAGCTTCCAAGAGCTCAAGAGGAGACTTATTTCGGCACCTGTTCTGACAATACCATCTGGTTCGGATGGATTTATTATTTACAGCGATGCTTCGGGCAAAGGGTTAGGATGTGTTCTCATGCAAGGGAAAGTCATAGCCTATGCCTCGCGACAACTCAAAGAATATGAGAGGAATTATCCTACTCATGATCTAGAGTTGGCAGCAGTCGTTTTCGCGTTGAAGATCTAGAGACATTACTTGTACGGAGAGAAAGTGGAGATTTATACGGATCATAAGAGCCTTAAATATTTCTTCACTCAGAAGGAACTCAACATGCGGCAACGACGTTGGCTTGAGCTGTTGAAAGATTACGATCATACTATCCAATACCATCCTGGAAAAGTGAACGTGGTAGCTGACGCGTTGAGTAGAAGATCATATGTGGGAACGAGTGCGATGATGTCAAGTATACGCGTAGAACCAGCTTTGCTTGATAAAGTTAAAGCTGCTCAAGCTACAGATGCGGAGCTGATGAAGATGAAGAAGAAGGTGCAAGAAGGTGCAATTCCAGAAGAAAGAATCGATGAAGAGGGAATACTTCGAGTCAACTCCAGACTTTGTGTTCCTAACGATTTCGACTTGAAGTATAGAATCATGATGGAGGCACACAACACACCGTTTGCAATCCATCCTGGGAGTACTAAAATGTATCGTGATCTTCGACATACATTTTGGTGGGGCAATATGAAGAGAGAGATCGCGGAGTTCATCTCGAGATGTTTAACTTGTCAACGTGTAAAGGCGGAGCATCAAGTGCCGAAGGGTCCATTGCAACCACTGGAGATTCCGAAATGGAAGTGGGAACACATTACGATGGATTTCGTTACGGGTCTTCCCAAGGTTTCTCAAGGCTTAGATGCGATTTGGGTTATTGTTGATAGATTAACCAAGTCTGCTCATTTCTTGCCGATACGAGAGACTTATTCCCTTGAACGTCTTGCTCATATGTACGTGAATGAGATTGTGAGATTGCATGGCATGCCAGTATCCATAGTTTCGGATCGTGATCCCAGATTTACTTCACGATTTTGGATCAGTTTGCAGAAAGCTATGGGTACGAATTTAAGATTCAGTTCGGCTTATCATCCTCAAATAGACGGACAATCAGAGAGGACTATTCAAACTCTTAAAGATCTATTGAGACTTTGTGTTCTAGACTTCAAAGGGAGTTGGGATAAGTACTTACCATTGGTGGAATTCTCCTACAACAACAGTTATCAGGCAAGTATAGGCGTAGCTCCATTCGAAGCGTTGTATGGGAGAAAGTGTCGTTCTCCAGTATGTTGGGATGAGGTGGGTGAAGCAACATTGTTGGGACCAGAGTTAGTACTTATGACTACAGAAAAGATCCAAATAATCCGACAACGTATACAGACGGCACAGGATCGACAAAAGAGTTATGCAGATCTTCATCGAAAGGACGTGGAATTTAATGTTGGAGACCATGTGTTATTACGTGTTGCTCCATGGAAAGGAGTTACAAGGTTTGGGAAGAGAGGAAAGCTTAACCCACGATTCATTGGTCCATTTGAGATTCTTGACCGAATAGGAAATGTGGCTTATAGACTCGCTTTACCTCCAAGCATGTCTCGTGTTCATAACGTGTTTCACATATCCGTGTTACGTAAATATGTGAAGGATCCAAACCGCATTATTGAGTTAGAACCAGACGAGATAGCTGAAGATTTAACGTACGAGGAGGTACCTGTCAAGATCTTGGATAGGAAGGAGCATGTCCTACGCTCAAAAATTATACCTCAAGTTAAAGTTTTGTGGAGAAATCATGCAATTGAGGAAATGACCTGGGAGTTGGAATCGGAAATGAAAGCGAGGTATCCTCACCTTTTCGACATACCAGGTACGTACGTCAATTTCGAGGACGAAATTTCATAAGGAGGGGAGGTTGTAAGACCCCAACTTTTATGAATAAAGATTTAATTTTCTTTATATATTATTTCGAAATAGTAAGGTGTTGATTTGATAAATATGAAAGTTATGGGTGAAATGTGCAAATATTGTTAAAATGAGCAAGTGGTTATAAAATATTCTTGTTGTCGGGGAATATTCGTTTGGTCGTGGAATATTCTTGTTGTCGGGGAATATTCGTACGACGGCGCAGCTATTTGTGGGCCCCCACAACGGAATAACTGTTGGATATAGAAAGCGACAGAAATAACTTTTTTACAAGATAACGGCGTAGTTGTTACCGTTAGTACTGTTGAAATACCCGGTGGTTAAAATACAGTACGCGGTGGTGCGCAGTAGCACATGGTATTGCACAGTATTTCGAATTATTGAGTCTTACGTGAGAAGGAACCTACTCAATTATTGTTACAGTATTTACTGTTCAATATTTTATATTATTGACTCAATAATTGCTACGTTGATATTTTATATTATTGACTCAATAATTGCTGCATTGATATTTTATTGACTCAATAATTGCTACGTTGCTATTTTTTTATGATTGATTCAATAATGGCTACAGTTGATATTTTGTAGTATTGATTCAATAATTGTCGTTGCACAGTATTTCACGTTATCAACTCAATAATTCATATTATTTGAATAATATTATTAGATAGCATTATTGACAATGTCTAGGGAAGTTCTGTCTAGGAGGGGTTATTTAATTGCGCGCCAGTAAGGAGAAGTCCTTATCGGAAGGCCCCCTCTGTCCTGGGAACGACCTGGTTGTTAATATTGTAGTTCTATAATATTATTTGTGAATAATTAATTATTGATTTATATGATAAGGAAATATTTATTTTGTGGATATTAAAGAAGGAATTAGTGCTGATGTGTTTTTATCAATATTTTGGTGTGAGAAATCATCTGTTTTTGGATTTCGGATAATTTATGTTTGGAATTTGGAAAAACTTTCTTCTGCAAAGTTGTAGAGAATTAAATTTCCTATGGAAGGACATCGAATTTGTATTTTTCTGACAAAGGGGCTATTTATTATGAATTATTGAAGTTTCGGAAAATAAATATTTTTTTAATGGGAGGTGGGTCCCACTTATGGTGGCTGATGGCTTTTGAATTTTTGGCAGGCGGCTGGAGGATTTTTTTAAAAATAATATTATTTTATTATTTTAGTCTCCTTTGGCATCCTAAGTTTTTCCTATAAATAGGGTGCTTAGGTTAGAATTGAAAATCACACCAGAATCATAAGTTTTCTCTCTCTATAATATCGAGCGTATTTTTGTGAGTATTTCAATACTTTGAGTATTACTATTCAGTACAAGCTTTCGTCGGTATTATATCCGATATTCCAGTCAGAGATACTGTTCTTTTGAGGTAAGGGATGTTATTTTCTTTCTTAAATGATATTATTCTTTTCAATATCATTATACAGAAATATTGTCATGGATTTTATGTTGAAATTCTTACTTTTTTCGTCGGAGTTACTATTCACGTATACGACACTATTCACGTATACGGCACTATTCACGGAAAAATTAAATTTTCTTCTATTTGTCCAAATTGCTTGTTAAGGTTACTATCTTTGATTGTATCCAAGTTTTGAGCTTTATTCTTGAATTTTGCTCCATAATTGATTATTACGAGGTATTTTTGAATTGGATATACTAAAATACGAATCCTTAGTCTTTGTCTTTTATCTCACTGTATTCGTTTTTTTTAAATGTTTTTCATCATCCTCAGTCCTAAAAGATGAATGATTACTTGATGAATATCTTTGGCCTGTAGAGCAAAGATGAATGATTACCTGATGAATATCTTTGGCCTGTAGTGCAAAGATGACAGGTGTTGAGATGAACATGACCACTGATGATACAAATGAATATCTTTGGCCTGTAGTGCAAAGATGAATATTTGATGAGATGGATATTGATTGATGTTACAGGGATAAAATATTGATGATGAACGGTTATTTCCGCTGCGAATATTGATCTAAAACATGTTATCAATAATATTTTATCTGAACTGTTGAAGGCTAACGATAATTTATTTTTCATTATCTTAGTCATAATATTCTTTACTGGGCTAGTTGAGCTCACCCTTTTCATCTGTTGTCCTCTTCAGGAAATGAGAATGTTGCGGGGACTAGTCGGGGGACAGAGTGATGGTCCGAGTTAGAGCAGTAGTAGTCCTCACTATTTCTGATAAATAGTGTGATAATAATTGTAATGAGGACTTAGTTTGAATCTTAATATTTTCTACATATTTGTATTGAGACTCACAGTTGTGTGGTCGTATTTTGCACGACCGTATGATATAAAGTTTGTATTTGAATTCTTTACCATGTATTTGGCGACTCAGAATGGGTTGGGTTGAATGGACCTATTCTGGGGGCGTCACAAGTCAAATTGGTTTTTTCTCTGCACAGTTCGCGAGCTGAATTTTTCATCAGCATTAATACCCGCCCCAGCTGACTTTTTGCCTATAAACACCCGCCCCAGCTGACATTCACCCACCCCAGCGGGCTTTCCTGCTGTCCGTAGGACTGTTTTGATATCCTTTAGTAAAGTGGGCATAACGTTTTCATACGAACTCCAATTGAGGCGATTCAAGATGATCCGGAACGAGGACGAGTAGACCTACAACTTTTGTTCTTTAAGATTTTCAATTTGAGGTCATTAACAGGGGATAAAATGGTCATCTTTATGACTGATGTGTATTTGGAGTCAATCGGAGGGCGTCGGGAATGCACGTATGCAAGTGAAGTGCTTCTGACAATAAAACATGTTGTTCTTAGTTATAAGAGTTGAAAATTATGAAATATAATGATGTTTAACATTAATCAATGATGTAATGACAATTATATCGACTTAACCAAACGTTAAGTGTCGATTAAATGAGAAGTATAAAGAAATATGAAACGAAGGTTAACTTAATTAATGTTAACAAACACTATACATCTAATGTGATGTAAAGACGAGGTTTAAGACTTAAATAAATGTTAAGTATATTAAAGTGGAACGTAAGTAAAATGAAGTTTAGCATAGATAAATCGAATGGACAATGAGAAGCCTAACAGAACTTAACCACATAAATTGAATATTGTGTATCAAACCTAAAGAAGATGATTGTAGATCGTAGAGTAAATTTACTTAAACGATTACTAATCGTTGCTATGTGACTAATAAGTGATGTGCATGATTATACAATTGTGTAGGATTCATGAAGTGCAGATAACTGTAAGCTATTTTCTGTAATTGGTAATCTACAAATTAGGCAAGTCTTTCAGTTCCTATTTGCTTTATTTATTTGGTAACTGATTATTGTAATTCAGACTGTTGAATGTATGTGCAATTATAAATGATGCTTTACACTGTGAAAGTCAATTTATGACTAAACTGATTAAGTTATGGAACTCAATCTTTAATTGAGATGTGAAATACAGCATGTATGATATGTTTAGTTAAATGATTATGATGTATGAAGTGAGAATAATATTGTGTGCTTTGTGCTGCATGAAAACTGTTAGATTTGCTGAGTTGTCGAGTTCATTCTTGCAAAATAACCATTTTTATCGGTCAAGGATTCAAGGTAATGGTACGTGCTAATTGAATGATAGAGATCAATATCAATTCAAGAAGATTATTTGCTTTTAGATGAGAAATATATTTAATAGTTTAGATGTATTACAATTATTGAGTTGTAAGTTAAGTTGTCTGATGTATAATGGATATTGATTTGCAATGTAAGATTTTGTTTATACCTCTGGTGAAGCGAGTTATAAATGTAGATTTCATTCAAAATATATAAATGATAAAGGTTGAGATTCAGGGTAATGAAGAAAGAAAGATATAAAAGTTTTAATTATTCCGCATTTTATTATGTTTAATACCGACTAATGATGTAAAGTTAGAAGTTCAATTTATTGATAACGACCAATGTCGAGAGTTGTATTGTATGAATTTTGGGGTCGTTACATCACACATAGGAGCAAGATCTGAAAAACATGCCTACACCGGTGTTTTACCATTACGCTAACTTGTTGTGTTCCTTTGCATGACCTATATGGTATGTGAGATTTATAATAAACAAAATCAATACTTGATCTCATGGTTAACCTTACTTTAATAACTTACTTTAACTTATATTTTCCTTGTACCATCTTTATATCTAATAATATAGACAATCTACTTCGTTATTTATATAAATCAGTTTTATTTCCCTTTTATCATTTCTTGTGCTAGCTTATCGCACTTGTAGTTTACTGTGTGTGTATCACACCATTACAACATACCACATTTGGTTAAACATTTCTCATCTAGGTTCCTTAAACTTAGATGCACATAACATTCGTTCATCATTTTGTAATCATACACACATAGTATACATCATATACTTAGTTCCTATACATTCTCAAATATACTCATTTTGGTCCAAACATAACATGATACAGTTTCTTGGTCATTATACACTTCAAATATCATCTTAACTCATACTATGACATTTATAAGAATCAAATCCCATTTTTCCATCATAGTTCAAAAACAGAATATATGATTTTCTGGTATACTTTGGGGATTTTTATGATTTTTTATAATGAGCTTTTAACTTCCAAGTTTAGGCCAACTTTTAGACCATACATGGTAGTATTTTATTCCATATTTGGTCCATGGAAACAATTAAAGGAAACCTCCCAAAACAGCAAGCCAAAACAAGTGGTTAGCCACCTTAACTCTGTTGCAATTGCAGCATAGGTTGCATTTCCCACCTAGTTTGGTGAATTTTAGGATTTTATGTGCTAACCCTTTGAAATTCAAGTTTGCACAAGTATTTAGACCTTACTTTATAGTATTGTATTCCTCATTTAGTTACTGGAAAACATCTCTTTACAGTATTCAAATTTGAGGCCGAAAGTGGGGGATCATAGTTGCTGCTACTACACAATTGCAGCAGCTTTAGCTGATTTTCCAGCCCACTTTGGGGGGTTTTATGAAATTCTATAGCAGCCTTTTGAGTTCTAAGTTTGTGCAATCCTTTAGACCCTATAGCAAGGTATTTTCTTCATATGTTAGGTCTCCCAATCAACCAAGCCAAGTCCCATTAAATCAGGACCCAAAATGGATGTTCAACATAGTCAACTCTGCTGCAGAATTGCAGCAGAAATGATTTTGTTTCCTACTTTGGTGAATTATTAGAATTTTTGTGTTAGGATTTTAGCTTTGAAATCTGGACATGCTTTTAGACTATACAACAAGGTATTTTTCTATAGGTTTGGACTATCAAGAAAGCAAACCAAGTTACCTCAAATTGAGGCTCAATCTGAGTTATTTATCACAGGCCCAAATTTTCTTAGCTTTGCCTCCACCATGCTAAACTAAATTATGGCCTCCTGGACTCATATGGACACTTGCATTATACCTATTTGAGACTCTCTTTACCATCTCTTTTACCTTGACATGGGTATACCTGACCTCTAAACCTCTTAATAACAAGCATTTACCTATTCAACTTTACTTCCTTGCATTCCTTATCCTAAGGACACTTGGAACATACCAAGATGCTTCTAACTCACCTTTTTAAGATGCTAAAACTGAGCTTTAACCAAAGATGCAAAAATTTCAGTTTCCCCTCTCTGTCAAATTGTAGAATCTGCATTTAACGTGATTTTTATATTAGTTTTGCTGATTTTTATGAATTTATTGGGTAAGCTTTTTGGCCCTAACACCTGGTCCTACACTTAAAACATATACCAAAGTATTTTATTAATGGTTTAGGTTTCTCATTTGCACAAGTTAAGCCCCTCTTATTTAAGGCTCAAACCGGCCTGTTCAACACATTTCCAATTTAGGTCTATTTTTAACTTTCTTCTTAGTTTGCAAGAGTTAGCCATTTAGACAGTATAAGCAAGTGTAAAATGGCTACCTAAGGCTATTTTAATCATGGCCTTGCTTTGTTTAGTGGTTTAGCATGGTTTGGTCTCTTAGAGCTTACTTTAGACCTCACAAATACACACGAACTCTTAATTTTTGATAATTTCAGTCTTGGCTATACTTGGGAATCATTTCTAACATACCTTCGTGACACTACATGAGCTTTTTACTGCCTAATATGATCAGGTACTAAAGATGGCCATATCAGTTCCAAGTTAGAGCTTTAAGCATGAATTTAGCATGCTTAATCAAAACAGTCACAAGTTATACTACATTTAGCATCTAAACATACTTACAAGTATAAAATTACTAGTACAACATATTGACAAGGTGTTAGATTTGGCTGACCTCATAGCCAAGACAGTAAGCACTAACAGTCCTCTGACATGCATTTCTTTAAATATCTTAGGTGCATCCCTCATACATTACGTGGTTTTATTTATGTATATAAAACACATAACTCTTTTATAAATCCTAACCTTCTGACTCTCGTACCCTACATGGTCCCCAAATACAACACAATAACAAAAGTCCCAGCCACAACATGATCAAATAATAGAAAAACAAAAGGACAGTTTGCATAATGATCAAGGATCTGCAGTTACCTTACTTACTTTGAGGATGTTAATTGCTTAATCTCAATTTTCACAAGTGAATGATGGCCTACTTGTTGTAGTTCCTCTCTCTACATATCCCAGTCGAAGCTCTCTTTCCCTCAGTCTATTAACTGTTAACTCCTTAATCTTTTACAATTCTATAATAGACTTTAGCGGGTGGAAGAGCTAGTTATATGGCTGAGCTCTCCCTCCATGCAGATCAGCCCTCTTGGACCCTAGTTGGCCTCTATAAAGTTACCCTACTTAGCTTCCATCAATCATTCCTAGTATGGTATGTTAGTACCCAGAGGCACATAAGAGATCTAGAAGAGGGGTTTAATAGATCCTTTTTATTTTAAAACTTTTTCTTTTTCTTTGATCTTGCTAAGTGATTAGCAGATAATGAATAGAAGAATCAATTCATGTACATCGGAATAGGTTATGATCCCCTTCAAGAATATCTCGTTAAACACAGTTCTAATGTTAGATTAGTTGTAAGCAGATATAGCAGTTATAGTACAAAATGTAAATGACATAAAGTAAATGACAACAGGGTTTTATGTGGTTCAGAGACTAAATGTTCCTACTCCACTCTTCTGCTTCAACAAGCAAGGATTCCACTAAGGATTTGATCAACTTTGAATCACTAAGATTCCTTCAAGACCAACAGTCTTGGAACTTTAGTTTACTAAGAACTATTTGAAAGTAGTATGCATACAAGCCAATAATGTGTGATGATAAAGCATATACTTTGGAGACAATCTTATTTATTTATTAATAAAAATATTCATTTATTAAAGGCATTTAATTATCTACATGGTGCTGTTTTTATAATATGTAAATAACCCATAGTTTTAAGCAATGCTTTTAGAATCATGATGATGATCATACTAATGAGATCTAAATTCTTAGAAAGCTTTAAAACTAAAATAGTTCCCAATCGTGGGATTACTAAAAAGGGGATTAGTAAATCCGGATAGATTGGTACATATGTTGCTTGCTTATTGGATGAGGATGATTGATCTCATGATCATTTGTGTGGAGACACTAAAGCAAGTATGTAGGTGCTTATTGGAGAATAAGTTCACTGAACGTGACTCGCTATGGAATACCTAATGGAGTTTTACTCGCCTGTCAATAGGAATTCCTAATGTGATAGTAGTACAAGTGATCCTTGGACTTGAGATCATCATAGTATCTTGTATGTAATGAATTATACTTTGACTTATTCCTTAAAGCCCTTTAGGGTATATAAAAAGATATGCTTAGGTATAATGAGTTACATATGGAGATAATGAATGATCAATAAAGAATCTACCACCTCTAATAAAAGAGGAGATATGTCCTATGTGATTCGTTAAATGACAACTCAGGAATCCTTGGCCAAGGTGGAATGAAATTAGAAAGGGGTTTCTAATTTGCATTATTTAGAGTTGTGCATTTTCTAATCGAAATATATATAATTAAATAAAATAAGACTTGACAGTAATTCCATGTCTTATATTTAATTGGGACATTGTATGGTGGAAGGATTGAATTGTACGGTAACTATTTACTCACATGTTCTTTTATGATTAATGTTGAAATCTATATTATATGGAAAGTCGTTGATCGCTAGGGAGGCTTATCCCTATTGTATAATAAATATTATTTATTTAAATAGATTATTAGTTTAATTTATTTATTTAAATAAGATTAGAATTGTTCTAATTGATTTATTCACAACTGGTTTAATATGGAGAACCTAAATGGTCACACCATAAAAGGAAGAATAATTATTTAAAAAGGTAATGGCATAATCGTAATATTGCATTAAGTATAATTAATTTAATCTATGGTGATAGAATAAATTAAATAGCTTAATGTTTATTATTTAATATTTTAAAAATATTAAATATAAATTAGTAAGAGGAGACTTATTAATATTATTAATATTATTATTATTTTAATTTCTAAAGGAGTTTAGTAATTAATTTAATATAAGTACTCTCATTTATTCCTAATAAAATTAGGAGGCAAATTAATTAAATGAATTTAATTAATTATTCCCAATGTGGTGGGAAGCCTAAATTAATTAAAAGAGTTTAATTAATTAAATAAAATCCCATGTCTAATAGGATTAGAAGGGTTGACCAATATCTATATAAAAAGGAGTTTTATAATAGATATCAGTTGATGAAATTCCAATTATAAGAGAGTACTCCTTTTCTATAGAGGATAGAAAACTAGGTTTAGCCAATCACCCTCCTTCTTGATAATTCCTCTTCCTTGGTGGATCACCTCTAGAGGCCAAACACTTGGGTGGCTAACGTTGATCAAAGGAAGGAATCTAAGCTGAAAATACAAGGAGGTCACGAAGAACAAGGAGTTGAACTCGTACCTATTGAAGCTTCATACTACAAGGGTATGATTCCATAACTTCTTATTTATCGTTTTAAATTAATAATTTGCATAAAGGATGATCCGGGTAATGATTTTGTAAAAAAAATTAAACTCTGATATACAATGCTTTCGCTAATTTTTGTAATTTGATTGCGTCACAATTTCATAGAAACCCAACACTATTTAAGACCAGCAGCCTTGGAAATTGTAGACTAAGCCCAGCAGACTTAGAATCTCTTGTACCCTCTGGTACTCAGCAAGCCCAGCAGACTTGACTTTGGTTTAGTCACAAAGACAAGAACCCCTCAGGCCATGGATGTTTGGATGGTTGTTTTTTGTTGTTTTTGAGCTGCTAAGATGACTGTGACGCCCCCAAATTCCAGGACAGCCACTTGGTCTCTCGAATTCGGTTCATCATGTGCTCATGGTAATACATCACAATAATAATAATTAAATATCATACGATCACAGCGGAAAATCTATTCTAGAATAATTTACAATGATTTATTATAATTATTCCCCCAAGTCTCGCAACCTACAGTACTTAATAGATTACATAATAATATCAGTTAACGACTTATTACATAATCTAACTTAAGCTTAAACATAATTAAATCCAGTCTTACTTCATCATCATCATACAATATTAATATATTTAAAACATAACAGACATAAGCTAGTTGGTAGCTTTGCCCTTGCCCTTATCAACGCCCGAAGGTTCACCATGCTCTGCCTTAACTGAAATGTTTTAGGGAAAGCAAGAATGAGCACAAATTGCCCAGCAAGTAATATACAATAAGGGTGAGTGATAAGATTCTCAATTCTCGAAAGGGTATAACAAGATTTGATAGTTCAAGAATAACAAGAATATCAACAGTTCTCAATATCAGTCGCTAAGGACAGGATAATATCAATATGATTCAATAATAAGTCAATTCAAGATTTCAAATAATTGAATACTGAGTAGTCACTACGGACTATGAACTTCTACTAGAATTGACAGTAATAAACTGAAAATCCAACAAAAACCGGTACAACAGGTGATCAGCCTAAAGTACCCTTGTTATGCATAACAATCAACCATACTCAAGTGTGCACGTCGGTTCTCCGACAATTATATATTCCCTTCAAAGAAGGTTGTTCTTCTCAGTCAAATATAAGATCCCGCACCAATCAATTAGTTTGGGTTGCTTTTCAATAACATAAGTCCAGCCGAATCAAATGGCATAGACACTTTCACAATATTCAAGAACAATACTAAGTTCAACATGAATAATAGCTTTAATGAAATAAGAGTTCAAGTGTGCTAATTCGATTCAACCGATTAAATAGGAAACTAGTTCGCAATACACAAGATAGGATACTTGCATAGTAAAAGAGTATAAGTTAGGAAACTTTCACAATCATAGATTTCCTTGCATAAAGTAAATGCGTCGGTTAGGATACTTGCACTTTAGAAGAGTGTAAGTAAGAGAACTTGCCTTTAGCGTAGTTTATCCACGAAAAGCAATCAACACTTTCGAATTCCTATCGTAATACAGTTACGTATTTATATGATATTCATTAGTCATATACTTTAACTTCACATTTCCTCTTTGAATATACGATCAACACATAAGCTAAGTTTTACCTAGCTACACAGTTATATAGAATATAATTTCTATCCTTAACGTTCCTTCTTTAGAGTTTAAACGCATTCTCATATTATATAAGATCTCAACAATTAGCAAACATGCTTGCATATTATTAATATCACATAAGACCACAATCAATACTAAATATATTTCATTTTAGCAAGTCACGGCATCTCCTTAAGTTAACCGTCAAAATCGGGTTCAAGTAACATCATATAATATCGCGTAGCATGTATTCATATTTAAAGGATACTTTCATGCTTGTACAACTTTTCCAAATCCCATCGTACATGGTATAGGTCCTTAAGTTAATACTTAAAGCCATTCAAGGACACGAACTCATATGGTCTAACATGATTGCTTTTAAACACATAAGATATTCATATAACTTGTATTAGTCATGCTCATGAGTACTCGTATTGCATATATGTAGCTAGCATTGTTATTATCTTGAAAACATGCTTTGTTCATGCTAAACTTTAATCACGGCAACTAATCATGGTATATATACATGCATGACACATGAATGAGTCTAAGAATACTATCACATGTGTCCATAAATGTCAAATTCTAATTCTCGTCATAACATACCAACGTTCACGTTCAAAGCTTATACTTTGTTAGTATAGTTCATTAATAAGGTCTATCATGTTCATGTTTCCTTATGACACCTACATATGTAAGTTAACATGCTTTTCATGTATTTCAAGGCCCTATAAACATGCTCGAAAAGTCAGAATGTATACATGCTCCATATATGTTAACGTCGTTTATGAAACTTTAAATTCGTTTCCAAACTATGTGTCGTTTGGTTAACCATACATGCTAATATACTAAAACATGCTTACATTGCCTCATTAGGTTTATATATATGTATTAATCATGCTCCCATGCTTGTTTAAACAAAAATCAAACAATTGGTACATAACAGTTTTGTTGCAGAATGCAGAAAACTGAACACAGAGGCTAGCGCTGCGGCACGGCAACAGTAGCCTAATACTGGCGCTGCGGCGCGAGTGGCGCTGCGTGCGACGCTGTGGCGCGGGCTGCGGCGCGTGGGGCGCTGCGGCGCGGGCTGCGGCGCTGCGGCGCTGCGGCATCGAGGCAGTTTTCTGGTTCAGACTGCAGCGAAAACCGACCCAAAACCTTCCATTTCATCGATTTACCCAGATATTATCCTTGTTTAACTTACTAACACATACATATATGCTTATATAACAGTCAATAGCAATTATCAATTCCCAATTTCATGAACTCTAACTAATTTACGAATTTCATGTATTTACAGAAATTGAAGAGGAACAATGGAAATGAAAGACTATTCGGTGGTTCCATCATGTGTGTATGTTCATATAACAACAATATAAGGGTTCTACAAACCAATCATGAACCAATTTGGCATAATCAAGAATTTCAACAAAACTCAGAAAACAACAATGGAGTTCTTTTGACAAAAAAATGAAAATGAAGACACGAAGAGGATTTATACCTCTGTTATGGAGTAAGCTTGCTGATGCTATCTCACAATGCTATTATACTGATATATATGTATATGCTCTCAACTTATCAACTCAAACAAAATCTCAGCAATGTGAAATGGGAAGAAAGGAAGCCATATTTATAGAGAAAACAAGATACAGACAATGCAATTGCCTACCATTTCAAACTAACAGAAATTTGAATTGCATGCTAGATAAGAGGAAGTTGGTAGATAGTTGTTGAAAGCCATCATTAGAGCCACTCCTCATATAATTATTGCTAGCTAAGCTTGGGAGAAGAATGGGAGAATAGGCCTTAGCCTTTTTGCCATACACGTGAAGGAGAAGGAGAGTGATTATTATATTGGAACAAGGCCATATATCAGCATTCTATAATTTGTATATATACACAACACTTATGCCAAAATATGTTACATGTATATATACTATATAATTAGGCCACAATTTTAGTTACAATGTAATTCTAATGATACTAACATGGATTCACATAATGTAATAAGTGTGAATTGTGCACATATAATTCATGTACATTTTTATCATACTGGTATAATTTAATCGGATGTTATCACATTACATTATCTCATGTATTATTAAATTGTTCACCATATATTCATGATGTCTCACTTTATTAAAATTAATAGTTTACAATATGTTCATGATATATTATACAGTGTATTCTCACATATTTATTGTCACATCAGTATTATCATGCATTCATAACATATAGTTTTAACATAATCACATTATGCTTCATGTAATATATGGTTTCTATGTGTAATATATTCGCATTGCATTATATAACATAGTTTACGTATATACATGCATGGTCACACTTAAGTGTCTCTCTACACTATATAATATAGTTGTATTCCATATACTTTATATATTCAAATATTGCACATTTGCACATATCAATTAGTATAATCTTATTATATTTATAAACACGTTGCTCATTATTATTATGTTTCTTGCAATAATAATCACATATTATTAATCAATCCTCATTAGTATTTTATAACAGTTAATTAATATTCTTCGATTAACAATTAATATAGATTAATTGTTCGCTTAAATTAATATAATCATTCTTATATTACGTCACTGTGCCACACAAGGCAATCAACGAGTTTATCACAAACTCCACCAATTTCTCAATTATTATAATTATTCAATTATATATAATTGAATTAATTCATCTCATAACACAAAATCATTTATATTCAAATAAATTCTCATTTCCATTAATATATTTATTTAATAATATATGGAAATTCTCGGGTATTACATCCTCCCCCCCTTATAAAAATTCCGTCCCAGAATTGCTACAAGGTTACACAAATAGATGGGGATAGTCCCTCATCATCCTATCTTCTAACTCCCACGTTGCCTCCTCGACATCGTGGTTACGCCAAAGTACTTTTACAGATGAAATAACTTTATTTCTCAAAGTTTGTTCTTTCCTATCTAATATTTGGACAGGAATTTCTTCATACGCCAAGTTCTTCTCCACTTGAATGGGCTCGTAAGAAATCACGTGCTTGTAGTCGGCCTTGTACGGTCGCAACACGGAAATGTGGAACACGTTGTGGATATGCTCCAACTCGGGTGGTAACGCAACTTTGTATGCCACTTCGCCCACTCGCTTCAGTATCTCGAACGGTCCTATGAATCTTGGACTCAATTTTCCTTTCTTGTCGAAACGGATTTTTCCCTTCCATGGAGATACCTTCAAGAATACGAAACTGCCGACTTTGAAGTCTCGGTCCTGCCGATGCAAATCTGCGTATTTCTTCTGGCGATTTTGAGCTGCTACAAGTCTGGCTCTTATCACTGTCACCACGTCTGCGGTTTGTTGAACTAACTCTGGTCCGAGTATTCGTCGTTCTCCGACTTCGTCCCAACATAACGGCGTTCTGTACTTTCTCCCGTAAAGAGCTTTGTACGGTGGCATGCCAATACTCGCATGGTAGCTATTATTATATGCGAATTCTACTAAGGGTAGGTGGTCGTCCCAATTTCCCTTAAAATCCATCACGCAAGTCCTAAGCATGTCTTCTAGCGTTTGTATTGTTCGCTCACTTTGTCCGTCTATTTGAGGATGATAAGCTGTACTCAACCTCAACTGCGTTCCCATTCTTTCCTGCAAACTCTTCCAAAAATTGGACGTGAAGCTCGGATCTCGATCAGAGACAATTGATACCGGCACTCCATGTCGTGAAACAATCTCTTTTACATACAGACTCGCTAATTGGTTCAAACTGTAGCGGATCTTGATTGGTAGAAAGTGTGCGGTCTTCGTTAGTCGATCCACGATAACCCAAATAGCATCATAACCTTTCTGTGTAACTGGAAGTCCTACCACGAAGTCCATGGTAATATGCTCCCATTTCCACTCTGGTATTTCTAACGGTTGTAGTAAACCACTTGGCCGCTGATGCTCTGCTTTAACGCGTTGGCAAGTCAAGCATTTACTGACGCACTCTGCGACTTCCCGTTTCAAATTAGGCCACCAAAAATGTTGCCTTAGATCTCGGTACATCTTTGTGCCTCCCGGATGAACGGAATATGTCGTATTGTGTGCCTCGTGCAAAATCTCTTCCCTCAACTCGGTTACCGCTGGTACCCACACTCTCCCTTCAAATCTCAAAATACCGTCTTTATCCATTCAAAATTTTTCTTCCTCACTTTCTGTGATCCTCTTTCGGATTTTCTCACACTCTTCATCCTTTTCCTGAGCTTCCTTTACTCTATTCAACAACGTCGGACAAGCTTCCATTACAATTAACTTCTCACCGGACTTTTCTGGTCCTTTTACTTCTATCTCCAATTTCTCCATCTCTCTTATCAACTCTTCTTGAGTTGTTAAATTAAACAACTTCTCCCTTCCTTTCCTGCTCTGAGCGTCGGCAACCACATTTGCCTTTCCTGGGTGATAAAGAATATCGCAGTCATAGTCTTTGATTAATTCTAACCACCTTCTCTGCCGCATGTTTAACTCCTTCTGTGTGAAGATATATTTCAGACTTTTGTGGTCCGTGTATATCTCACATTTTTCTCCGTATAGATAATGTCTCCATATCTTTAACGCAAAAACTACTGCCGCTAACTCTAAGTCATGAGTAGGGTATCGTTTTTCGTAATCCTTCAATTGTCGTGATGCATATGCAATGACCTTGCCGTGCTACATAAGCACACAGCCAAGTCCCTTGTGCGATGCATCACTATACACCACAAAATTTCCCGCATCATCTGGTAATGATAATACAGGTGCTTCGCTCAATCTCCTTTTCAGTTCTTGAAAACTTTCTTCGCATTTGTCGGTCCATACAAATTTCACCATCTTTCTAGTCAAATTGGTCAACGGGGTTGCTATCTTAGAAAAATCTTGGATGAATCTTCGATAGTACCCAACTAACCCTAGAAAGCTTCTCACCTCCGTCGGTGTTCTCGGTTGTTCCCAATTACTTACTGCTTCAACCTTCGCAGGGTCTACAGAGATTCCATTCTTATCCACCACGTGGCCTAAGAATTGAACCTTCTCCATCCAAAATTCGCACTTAGAAAATTTTGCATACATCTTCTCCTTCCTTAGTGCCTCCAAAATAATCTTTAGATGTTCGGCTTGTTCTTCCTCTGTCTTTGAGTAGATCAAAATGTCGTCGATAAAAACCACTACAAATTTATCCAAGTATGGCTTGAAAACTCGGTTCATCAAGTCCATAAATGCTGCCGGAGCATTAGTCAATCCGAATGACATTACCAAAAACTCGTAGTGTCCATAACGGGTTCGAAACGCAGTCTTTGGTATGTCCTCATCCCGTACCTTCAGTTGATGATATCCTGTTCGTAGGTCGATCTTTGAGAAACACTTTGCTCCCTTCAGTTGATCAAATAAGTCGTCTATCCTCGGTAGCGGATACCGGTTCTTGATCGTTACTCTATTCAATTCTCGATAATCGATACAGAGCCTCATCGATCCGTCCTTCTTCTTAACGAATAGTACTGGTGCTCCCCAAGGAGAAACACTCGGTCGAATGTAACCCTTATCCAATAATTCTTGTAATTGTATCATCAATTCCTTCATTTCTACTGGCGCCATACGATATGGAGCTTTCGAAATCGGTGCCGTTCCCGGTGCTAAGTCTATTACGAATTCGATTTCTCTGTCTGGCGGAAGACCAGGCAGATTGTCCGGAAACACGTCTTGAAATTCATTAACTACGGATATATCCTTAATTTCTACTCCCTTCTTCCGAGTATCAACGATGTAAGCTAAATATCCTCCACATCCTTTCCTTAACAATTTCTTGGCCTGCATCATCGTAACGCAACACGATTGCTTAAGCGATGAGCTACCATAAAACACTACCTTAGACTTACTCGGAGTCTGAAGGTTCACACATTTGTTCTGACAGTCAATTATCGCAGCATGGTTATACAACCAATCCATTCCCAGTATTACGTCAAATTCTCCCAGTCTAATAGGAATCAAATCTACGCTCAGTTCATGTTCTCTAATGTTTGCGTGACAATCTCGATAAATGTATTCTACAGGGATCACTTCCTTATTAGCAACTTCTATGATCAAAGGGTTTTCTAATAGTTCTCGAGGTGTACTAAGTCTACTAGCAAATTCTTCAGATACAAAAGAACAGGTGGCACCCGAATCAAATAATACGTAAGCATTTATATCATTAATTGGGATTATACCTGACACCACATCCTTCGCAGCCACTGCGTCTTGGACGGTCATGTTAAAGGTTCTGGCGGTTGGGCGGTTGGATTGTGCCGGTCCACCGATCATCAGCTTGTTGCCTCCTTGCTGATTACTACCCCCGCCACTTCCCTTCTTTGGGCAGTCCTTAATTCGGTGCTCCGTCGAGCCACACGCAAAGCATCCTTGTATCTTTTTCGGTTTCAAACAGTTGGGCGAGATGTGCCCTTCCTGTCCGCAGTTGTAGCAAGTGCCACGTCCCTTCCAGCACTCGCCCTGGTGATTCTTCCCACACTTCGGGCATCCTTCAGCCCTCTTCTTGAAACCTCCACGAAAATTCCCTGATTGATTATTATTGTTGTTTTTGTTGTTGTTGTTGTTGTTCTCCCACTTTCTCTTTCCCAAGTTGCTTCCTCCGCTACTGCTTCCTCCCGTACGATTCTCTCCTCCAGTATTCTTTCCTTTCTTTTCTTTGTTATACAGACTTAAGGCCTCACTGCCGCCTTCCGCAATGATTGCCTTCTCCAGTAATGTTGCAAAGGAATCAATTTGAAGAACTGATACCTTATTGAACAGCCACGGCTTCAACCCTTGTTCGAAGCGTCTAGCCTTTCTTTCTTCATCACCAACTTGGTGCTCCGCAAATCGCGCTAGTTCGTTAAACCTAGCCGCGTATTGCGCCACCGTCATTTCACCTTGTTTTAACTCTAGGAATTTCACCTCCATCCTATTCTTCATACTTTTCGGAAAGTAATTCTCGAAGAACAGTGTCTTAAACTTATCCCAAGCTATTATCCCTTCTCCAGCTCTTTGTTGATTAGCCTCCCACCAGTAGTTCGCTTCTCCCCTCATCATGTACGTGGCAAACACCGTCTTCTGATCTTCGCCTACGCTAGCTATAGTGAAAGCTTTTTCAATCTCTTTGATCCACGTTTGTGCGACGATTGGGTCGGTAGTTCCCTCGAACTCCGGGGGTCCTACACTCTTAAAGCCTTTAAAGGTTGTTACTGACACAGTTTGAGGGTTCGGGCGAACGGGTTCATTGTTCCTTCCCCTTAAGGCTTCTCCTAACAAGTCTACCAGTTTCTGGATCGGGTCTACTTGTTCTCTCTCATTGTTAACGGATTCTTCGGGTGCAGTCAATCTACGTCTGGGCGGCATTATCTGCATCACAATTTTTCATTTTATTATTATTCAAGTATATCACTTAAGTATTTCTTTTAATACTAAAAGAATAAATTTATAACACGTTTCTAAAATCAACTCCATTTATATTCATATGCCATTTCATTTCATTACATGATTTCCCCAGCATACTGCTATAAATGTTATCACATATATCCCCTAATATCACAAAAGACGGGGAATATACCAACCTACTACCATACTACCCCTCTAACAAAAGCTAACTCGGGGTTTACATCATCATCCCACATCTTACACAAAAGATCGGGATTACAACATAGTATATATAATACATAAAGACACAACTATTACTACCACTAGACTGACTAAGGAAATCTCATCCCATCATCCCGCGCTCCACTGCGCTCTTGTACTCCAACTGTGCTATATACGCAACCAGCTCTCGGCTCAAGGTATGTAGAGTCTGTCCCTGTTCTGCCGGGTAGTGGTACACACCATCAATCACCCTTTCAAAAGCTGAACGGAACACATACCCCATCTTGTTCATCTTTCTCTTCTTGCACCTGACCTCGTCCTCAAGGTCGTCAGCTCTCTCATTGGACGCTTCCCACTTCTCCTCGAAGTGTAACCTATCCATCACCTCCAACTCTAGCTGAGTACGGAGTGCCTCTTTCTCAGTCTTCTCACTCAGCTCCTTCTGCTCAACCTCTTCTAGCTTCTCTGCCAAATCTACATTCCTAGCCACTGACCTGTGAAATAGAGTCCCCATCTGGATCCCTGCCTCCCTACGGTAGGCAATCTCCACCTCTAACTCTTGCATAGCCAGCTTCCTCTGGTGGTCCTCGTCCCTCAGCTTTTGGAACTCAGACTCTCTCTCGTGGGCCTCTGCCTCCAGCTCCTGAACTCTACAGTCTAACTCTAGGATCCGCTCCTCATACTCTCCTAGCATCTGCTCCTCTATAGTAGCCTCACCAGAGTCCTCTACTGGCTCATCCTCCATCGGCTCCTCCTCTGGATCAGACTCTATCTCAATCTCGTCCTCGTCGTCAGACTCGAATGGTGCAACAGCCTGCACTGGTGTAGCCTCTAGAGGTGCCTCGTATACTACGTGTATATCCCTGGGCTCCTCCTCTGCAACTCTACTAGGTACCCCTGTGTCTGTCATCCTACACTCACAAACACAAGACAAGAAATAGCATCTCCATTAGAATGTTAAACAAAATATAAGTTCATTGTATAGAATGAAGTTACATTTCATAACAGACTAAGTCTCTCAAGGAAAACTCTACATGAGTTTTATCTCCTTCCTAACTTCTAAGTTCACCTAAGTTATAGTCTAAGGACACTCGTTCCTAAGGTTTATAACTACGGCTCTGATACCAACCTGTGACGCCCCCAAATTCCAGGACCGCCACTTGGTCTCTCGAATTTGGTTCATCACGTGCTCATGGTAATACATCACAATAATAATAATTAAATATCATACGATCACAGCGGAAAATCTATTCTAGAATAATTTACAATGATTTATTATAATTATTCCCCCAAGTCTCGCAACCTACAGTACTTAATAGATTACATAATAATATCAGTTAACAACTTATTACATAATCTAACTTAAGCTTAAACATAATCAAATCCAGTCTTACTACATCATCATCATACAATATTAATATATTTAAAACATAACAGACATAAGCTAGTTGGTAGCTTTGCCCTTGCCCTTATCAACGCCCGAAGGTTCACCATGCTCTGCCTTAACTGAAATATTTTAGGGAAAGCAAGAATGAGCACAAATTGCCCAGCAAGTAATATACAATAAGGGTGAGTGATAAGATTCTCAATTCTCGAAAGGGTATAACAAGATTTAATAGTTCAAGAATAACAAGAATATCAACAGTTCTCAATATCAGTCGCTAAGGACAGGATAATATCAATATGATTCAATAATAAGTCAATTCAAGATTTCAAATAATTGAATACTGAGTAGTCACTACGGACTATGAACTTCTACTAGAATTGACAGTAATAAACTGAAAATCCAACAAAAACAGGTACAACAGGTGATCAGCCTAAAGTACCCTTGTTATGCATAACAATCAACCATACTCAAGTGTGCACGTCGGTTCTCCGATAATTATATATTCCCTTCAAAGAAGGTTGTTCTTCTCAGTCAAATATAAGATCCCGCACCAATCAATTAGTTTGGGTTGCTTTTCAATAACATAAGTCCAGCCGAATCAAATGGCATAGACACTTTCACAATATTCAAGAACAATACTAAGTTCAACATGAATAATAGCTTTAATGAAATAAGAGTTCAAGTGTGCTAATTCGATTCAACCGATTAAATAGGAAACTAGTTCGCAATACACAAGATAGGATACTTGCATAGTAAAAGAGTATAAGTTAGGAAACTTTCACAATCATAGATTTCCTTGCATAAAGTAAATGCGTCGGTTAGGATACTTGCACTTTAGAAGAGTGTAAGTAAGAGAACTTGCCTTTAGCGTAGTTTATCCACGAAAAGCAATCAACACTTTCGAATTCCTATCGTAATACAGTTACGTATTTATATGATATTCATTAGTCATATACTTTAACTTCACATTTCCTCTTTGAATATACGATCAACACATAAGCTAAGTTTTACCTAGCTACACAGTTATATAGAATATAATTTCTATCCTTAACGTTCCTTCTTTAGAGTTTAAACGCATTCTCATATTATATAAGATCTCAACAATTAGCAAACATGCTTGCATATTATTAATATCACATAAGACCACAATCAATACTAAATATATTTCATTTTAGCAAGTCACGGCATCTCCTTAAGTTAACCGTCAAAATCGGGTTCAAGTAACATCATATAATATCGCGTAGCATGTATTCATATTTAAAGGATACTTTCATGCTTGTACAACTTTTCCAAATCCCATCGTACATGGTATAGGTCCTTAAGTTAATACTTAAAGCCATTCAAGGACACGAACTCATATGGTCTAACATGATTGCTTTTAAACACATAAGATATTCATATAACTTGTATTAGTCATGCTCATGAGTACTCGTATTGCATATATGTAGCTAGCATTGTTATTATCTTGAAAACATGCTTTGTTCATGCTAAACTTTAATCACGGCAACTAATCATGGTATATATACATGCATGACACATGAATGAGTCTAAGAATACTATCACATGTGTCCATAAATGTCAAATTCTAATTCTCGTCATAACATACCAACGTTCACGTTCAAAGCTTATACTTTGTTAGTATAGTTCATTAATAAGGTCTATCATGTTCATGTTTCCTTATGACACCTACATATGTAAGTTAACATGCTTTTCATGTATTTCAAGGCCCTATAAACATGCTCGAAAAGTCAGAATGTATACATGCTCCATATATGTTAACGTCGTTTATGAAACTTTAAATTCGTTTCCAAACTATGTGTCGTTTGGTTAACCATACATGCTAATATACTAAAACATGCTTACATTGCCTCATTAGGTTTATATATATGTATTAATCATGCTCCCATGCTTGTTTAAACAAAAATCAAACAATTGGTACATAACAGTTTTGTTGCAGAATGCAGAAAACTGAACACAGAGGCTAGCGCTGCGGCACGGCAACAGTAGCCTAATACTGGCGCTGCGGCGCGAGTGGCGCTGCGTGCGACGCTGTGGCGCGGGCTGCGGCGCGTGGGGCGCTGCGGCGCGGGCTGCGGCGCTGCGGCATCGAGGCAGTTTTCTGGTTCAGACTGCAGCGAAAACCGACCCAAAACCTTCCATTTCATCGATTTACCCAGATATTATCCTTGTTTAACTTACTAACACATACATATATGCTTATATAACAGTCAATAGCAATTATCAATTCCCAATTTCATGAACTCTAACTAATTTACGAATTTCATGTATTTACAGAAATTGAAGAGGAACAATGGAAATGAAAGACTATTCGGTGGTTCCATCATGTGTGTATGTTCATATAACAACAATATAAGGGTTCTACAGACCAATCATGAACCAATTTGGCATAATCAAGAATTTCAACAAAACTCAGAAAACAACAATGGAGTTCTTTTGACAAAAAAATGAAAATGAAGACACGAAGAGGATTTATACCTCTGTTATGGAGTAAGCTTGCTGATGCTATCTCACAATGCTATTATACTGATATATATGTATATGCTCTCAACTTATCAACTCAAACAAAATCTCAGCAATGTGAAATGGGAAGAAAGGAAGCCATATTTATAGAGAAAACAAGATACAGACAATGCAATTGCCTACCATTTCAAACTAACAGAAATTTGAATTGCATGCTAGATAAGAGGAAGTTGGTAGATAGTTGTTGAAAGCCATCATTAGAGCCACTCCTCATATAATTATTGCTAGCTAAGCTTGGGAGAAGAATGGGAGAATAGGCCTTAGCCTTTTTGCCATACACGTGAAGGAGAAGGAGAGTGATTATTATATTGGAACAAGGCCATATATCAGCATTCTATAATTTGTATATATACACAACACTTATGCCAAAATATGTTACATGTATATATACTATATAATTAGGCCACAATTTTAGTTACAATGTAATTCTAATGATACTAACATGGATTCACATAATGTAATAAGTGTGAATTGTGCACATATAATTCATGTACATTTTTATCATACTGGTATAATTTAATCGGATGTTATCACATTACATTATCTCATGTATTATTAAATTGTTCACCATATATTCATGATGTCTCACTTTATTAAAATTAATAGTTTACAATATGTTCATGATATATTATACAGTGTATTCTCACATATTTATTGTCACATCAGTATTATCATGCATTCATAACATATAGTTTTAACATAATCACATTATGCTTCATGTAATATATGGTTTCTATGTGTAATATATTCGCATTGCATTATATAACATAGTTTACGTATATACATGCATGGTCACACTTAAGTGTCTCTCTACACTATATAATATAGTTGTATTCCATATACTTTATATATTCAAATATTGCACATTTGCACATATCAATTAATATAATCTTATTATATTTATAAACACGTTGCTCATTATTATTATGTTTCTTGCAATAATAATCACATATTATTAATCAATCCTCATTAGTATTTTATAACAGTTAATTAATATTCTTCGATTAACAATTAATATAGATTAATTGTTCGCTTAAATTAATATAATCATTCTTATATTACGTCACTGTGCCACACAAGGCAATCAACGAGTTTATCACAAACTCCACCAATTTCTCAATTATTATAATTATTCAATTATATATAATTGAATTAATTCATCTCATAACACAAAATCATTTATATTCAAATAAATTCTCATTTCCATTAATATATTTATTTAATAATATATGGAAATTCTCGGATATTACAATGACATTCATCTTGTTCATCTTCTAATACTTAGCAGCTTCTTGTGATCGTATGGCATTCAACATTGATATTTGATCACAACTGATGGACTGCTAAGATGTACACTTAGCTCGACATCTTTGTGTACTTAGTAGTCTGATTCATCTCCTTGGTATTGCTGATTTTTATTGTTGATGCTTGGCTTCATCTGATATTCAATATAACACACTATCACCACTCAGGGACTACTAAGTCTTACATATCAGTTGGACTTCTTCTGGTATTTAGTAGCCTTTGAACATTGGTTGTCTTGTGCACAGATTCGACTCTGCATCTTCTTCTCTTCAGCTCAGAGTGTTCATGGTAAAACTTAGAGTAGCCCTTGAGGTCTGCTTTCTGATCTGCCACTCTAGTTCTTGTCTTTTTTGCCTTTCGGCTCTCAGTACAGTTTTCACTCTGTTGGCATACTCATTTGTATTGAGTGAAGCTTTTAGCAGTGTAAGACTCTCATTAGATGTTCTTCACTCATTCAGTGGTAGTCTCACTCTCACTGAGACTTTTTCTCTGTTAAGCTCTATATGACTCACTTCATCTCGAGTCAACAACTTTATCTCTTTGAAGCTTCAGCTCTTTATAGGTTCATCCATCAATTTTCCGTTGGAATATAGCCATTGAGAGCTATTTGAAAAGCCTCAAATATTCTGAGTTCTTTGATGTAGACATACTGAGTTGATGTGATAGCTCCTTTTTGACCTTCCTGACACAGCAGTCTACTTTTTCACCTAACACCTCTGAAATGTCACTTTCAGCAAACTAGTTGGCAGTCACCTTTCTTTGTCCTTTTGTTTCCTCGATGTAAACCAAGGATGCTGGTGAGAGTATTGGGATTCTCAAATATCAACGTTCATATGTTAGTTTTCAAATGTTGGTCATAGTTTGTCTGTGGAAATTGCAAGGTGACTTGACTTCGATAATTCTACGATTCTGAGAGTGCTCTGTGATTGACAATGTTGTACCATCTTCCACTTAGCTCTTGCAGTCAGTTCTATGATCCTGCTTGAATTGCCTTGCTTCAGGAACTGATAAATTGGCTAACTATTTTGGCCCTTTAGTTTATATGACTCTTTTGATTAATTATGCTCAGCTTCCTCAATTTTCTGCCCTATGATCTCTTGGTCATTCTTCATGGTAAGGCTGAGCATAGATAATCCTTTTTGTCTGTCCTCTGTAGGTTTTCCATTATCTTTGTAGGTACTTTATCAGACTCTGCTACTAGTTGACAAACACTGCGATCATTGTAGCCAACACTATGATCATTGAGAAGTCTTACGTTTATTTAACAAACACTACAATCGTTGCCTTCTAATGAGCGCTTGTAGAAGACTCCTTATGAATGACTCTTCACTTCTCAATCAGTCTTGCTGATAGAGTTGGTGCTTTGATCTTCTGTTTGCTTGCAGGCCATTCAGTGAATGCTTTCTGATACTCTTCAAGTAAACTTCATTCTGAAACTTGATTATTCTTATCAGAGGATGAGATCTATGTATACACTTCAAGATTGCTCATCTGTTGATAATCGTAAAGAGCTCTACGATTCTACCTTAGCCTTGTGAGAACTTTACTGACTATAATTTGGCTCTGGTTCTGCAAACTGCGATTCTGTAGTCTACGATTCTGAGAGTGGCTCTCATTGACAAACTACGTTTTCTGCCTTGACTTCTGAAATCTCTTGACTGGCTTGTCGGACTATGATTCTGATTGGTGATGACTTGTAGACTCCACGATTTCAAGTGAGGCCTACGATTCTTATTTTAGTTCTTTAGACGCTCGATAGACAGCTTCTATGATTTTGAGTGTAGTCTACGATTCTGCCTCGATAGACTACGATTATGTCTTAACTGCTTGGCAGACTATGATGGCTGGTGCAGTGCTTTTTGATCTTTCAAGTCTATCTATTACATCTTATAAGATCAACCTAACAAGTTTGATCTTTCTATTCATAGTCCTTTTACATTTCGGTCTTTTGAAGGACTTTACAAAGCTATTCATTCATATCAGATCAACATAACACATTTGATCTTTTCAATCTAAGTCCTTGTCCATAGTGTCTATCATCTATTAAGGACTTTACAACTTTTATCAATGCAGACATAATTGCATATTTATTCATTAACTTCATCATCAAATCTTATATATATAAAGGAATAACATTCTCATGCATATTCTTGACAATCTTTCCCTATTTGATGATGACAAAAACATTAAATGCATATGTATAAGATGAATAAATCTTAATATACAGTGAGCTACTGTATTACTAGAACAGCTAATATGAATGACATTGATGAGTATTTAATTTCAAATGATATGGCAATCTAAGTCCTGGATCCAGAACATACTATTACAATTAGAGATGTACCTTCTCTTTTTTATTGTTTGCACTTTGTATGTCTTATGGATGCTCTTTCTGTTGCTGCTACTCATCTGTTTGTTCTCCTAGTTTTTGCTCCCCCTCAAATGATGATTCCATTGCTTCATCTTCTTTTAGCTCCCACTCAGATCTTATCTTCATGGATTCATCTTCTTTTGACTCCCCCTCAGATGATGACTCCCTTAATTTCTTCTTTAGCTTTTCTTTCAGCTCATTTGCTCTTCTACTTTGGCTATTTTCCTCTATATTTATTCGTCTCTTTGAATGCCTCCTTTTCCACCCCTTTTTGTCATCAATCATTTGAGAGAGATGTTGAACATTGGACATAAGTTGCTCAATTAGGTGGGATGTGTTTCCAACTTTAATCTTTAGTTCATGTTGGCTGAGCTCTAGCTTCTAGGAAATAGACTGGTTGAGAGTGTCTATTTTCTCGGAGAGAGATGGAATAGACTCTTTCATTTTTCTTCTGAAGTTGCAGGGCTTCGCTCCTTTGATCCCTTATTAATTTCAGATAGATTTGATCTCTCTGTTGAAGCTTGAGAGATATATCTGAGATAGTTGCTTGAAGCTTTCAGTGGAACTCACTGTTTTCTCCTCTAGTCATACTCTTAGCTTCCTCAGTAATATAAAAACATTTCTCAACCAATTCTTCAGAGTTTTCCAATAACTCTTGATCTTGAAGAATTTGGACAGTTGGTTGGACGTCAAGTTTCTCACTTTTATAGATGTTTTCAAAGGTAGTGAGAATATCAAAGAGATTTGAATACTAGTTGCTTTTGGAGGAAGATGGGATATCAAAGGGATTCGTAGGAGCAAAGTTTGGAATGCCAGGTGTGAAGTTTGATGTTTGAGTGTTTGACTTATTAGGGTGAGCTTGACCACTTGCAATTGTAGAGTGTAAGATCTCTACGATCAAAGGCTTTGGTGTGATCATTCCACCATCTAAACTTTCTAAAAGACAGTAGGGAATGTAGATATTACTGGCATGCGGTAGATTTTTAAGTGAGGGTGGTCCCTGATCTGCTTAGTTGGGAATGTCTTAACCCTTGGAAAGTTTTGAGAGATCATCTCTAGATTAGGAAAGTGTGAATAACACCAGCTGATGTAGCTCTCATCTCCAACAGTGTAGGCCTTTAGCCATGGCATCCATGGGTAGAACCACTTCATCAGATGATTCTCAGAATCATACAGCACCGTTGTACGATCCAACTCCATGTCTTGAAAATTGTTAAGCAGATAGTTTATGCACTGTTGGTCTGATTTATATGACACAATTAACGCGCAAGTATACACGGTCAACGAGTAATAAAGTGAAAGTAAAGATCGTTCCCACGGAGAATTAACGGATAATAGGTCGCCAAAGCACTAGTTCATAATCATCTCAATCTTATTTAAATGAGTGGTAAAGAGAGGGAATTAAAACTACCTTAAACTAGGCAAGAATTAAAATATGCAATAACTAATCCTAGGGTAAATTCAGATAATGAAGATAAGAGATCCCAATTACCCCTAATGATTCGCCTAAGTCAACACACTCCCAAGTCAGGTCAAATTAATCATTATAGTTATTAGCCGAGAACACGAAAGTGGGAGTAGGCCATCTTTCGATGCACCTAAACCATATCACGTGCAATCCACAGGTGATAGACGCACGTGAACACCCACATTACCTAAACCACTATATGTCTATGTGATTTACAAATAAAAAGGGTTGAAGGTCAAGTTCTCTATTGACTACGAGCGGTGCTTCGGTATATGTCTATCCTAAGCACAAATCATAAGTCCAACGCCATGTGAACCTACAATCGCCCGCTACCGCAATTGGATCTAAACCTATATTTCATCTTTCAATCCCACATAGGTTATCACAGTAATTGGTTGCAACACAATTAAGCAATTAAAGCATACATTGCAATAGATAAGCATATAGCAATCAAATAAGACCAACATGGAAGGGAAATCAACATTGACTACTCAAAAGGTTCCATTGGAACCTCAAAATAGATTTAAGGCACAGACAACCCAAATATATTATCCACAAGGTTGATAAACATCATCCGAATACAAATTGAATATAAGGAGAGTAAAAGATAGAAAAATGCAAATCTTATATCTTCTCCAAGTGTTGGATCTTTGATGTTAATCCTTGCTTCAATCTTTTTTAATTAATCTAACCCTAGAAACTACACTAACTAATTAACCCTAAACTTACCTTAATCTATTCCTAATCTATACAAAATGAAAAGGAAAAGGAAGAGGAAAACTAGGGCTAAGGCTAATGTGAGCTCCCTAATGGAGATGCTGAACAAATGAAGGGTTAAGACCTTTATATCATATGCCTATGCAGATCTGCTAAGTGAAAGTCAAAGCCTGGACAAAAATTAGACTGGCGCGGTCGTGCGAGGATTAGGATTGGATGGGGTGCAGCCGCGCGGCTGCAAAATGCTGGCTTTCTGGACTGAGGATTGGCGCGGGCGCGTGTGCATGCTGCCTTGACCCGGCGCGACCGCGCGAGCAGTGAAGTTGCTGGTTTGTTTCTGGCATCTGCTACTCTATCACAATTTGCCATCTTGCATCCTTTTTAGCCCCTTTGCCTCATCAAATTCCCTTGCCATCTTCATGCCTTTAGCCACTTTCTGTGCTGTGCCCCATTTGGGCGCTCTTTGATCCTTTAACGTGCAAGTACTGCTAAGAGAGTTCCTCAACCTGAAAAATATAAAACAAGGGAAAAACACATTAAACTCACAGGATTACTCGAGTTTAAGCAACCGAATGAGTTGGAAAGTATCTGAATAAGTGGTCCTAAAACCACTTATCAAATATCCCCAAACTTAAACGTTGCTTGCCCTCAAGCAATCAAAACAAAGCTAAGCGACATATGCAATGCACTATATAAAATGTATGCAAACTACTCTACTATGAATGCAAATCCAGATCCCAGCCAGTATTGAACTATCATAGCAATGCCTCAGAAAACTAGATAAGCAACTCAAGACAAGACCATAAGGAATACTCTGCAAATCCAAAACTGTCAGCACTGATGTGTTGTGCGTTGTGTGTCTAGCAACCATTAGACATACTTCAGATAAATAATTCACATACTATGCTTCTTAGGGGAAAAACAGGTTTTAACTTAAGAAAAGTAGTCAAACATATAAGTTCTAACTAAACCATGCATTACTAGAGTTAGGGGTCAACAGAGGGTTTTTCATTAAGCTCTTATTATTCACGAGGGCGTATTCGCACTTTCCCGTGTACACTACTGACTGTGCAATGTTTAGCTCTCTTAGGCTTTTCAATGATATCCATGTAGCGAGCTTTCGACCAACGACTCCCAGACCATATGGCCTTAGGGCGCTGGGTGTAGAGACACCCCGAGGGCTTACTTGCTCGAATATCAAAGGCCACAAAACTCGACGTAACCAAAGTGCTTATTCTATTTTTTTCTTTTTCTGGAACTTTTCTTTTCTTTTCTTTTCTTTTTTTTTCCAGGGGAGTGCGTCTTATGCTCCATCTCCCCACATACAAGCAAACGCACCCCTGTTTCACCCAAACTTAAGCTTTTAACAATCTAGTTATTGTTATATAAGAACTGAAATTCTTTCATTAAAACATCGATTTCTCACCAGAAGACCAGTATGTAAACATTTAAACTAAGCATATCATGATGGTTATTCTATCGTGCTATCTGGCTACACAGTATCTGACATGTAAGGATTTATATATATGACAATGAAATCAAGCTTAAGTCTCCAATCAGTTCACAAATCAAGTGATTTCAGTTTTCCTCATAGGTAACATATATAATTAACCAACTGAAACTGGATTTATGCAGTATGCTCTACCACAGAATGCAAGGCAACATAATTTTTTTTAAAATTTTAACAAATTTTAACTAAATATGACCTAACCTACATGCACTAGATGAACTAACTTACATGCAAAAATGAAATGAACTAACTACATGCAAACATAAAACCAATACCCCCGAACTTGAATAATTCAATGCCCTCATTGAAGGTAAAGGTGAACAGAAAGGACTCCCTTATTCATTGTCGTCGTCGTCCTCCTTAGCGTCCTCCTCAGGAGGTGGTGTATCTGGAGGTGGTTAAACAGCGGCGGACCCATATGTAGGAAACTGCACCTCAACTCCCATCTGGCCGAATGCGTATGACAGTGCCCCGCTAAATTCTGTGGTGAAGGCCTGGAAGTTGGTGCTCATCGCGTCCATCCTACGCTGTAGTCTCCTCTCCATCCTGTCTATACGCTCATGCACTGACTGTGAGGACCCGGACTGCTCTGGTGGTGGAACTCTCTCTGCAGTCTCCTCAGCCTCTATCTAATTAGGTAGAATAAACCCTGTTCCCAAGGAATGAGATCTTCCCCCTTTCCACACTTTGAAGGATTCAATAGCCAGGTGGTCAAGGGTATTCATAGGCATCTGCATTAGCTCAGCATCTGACCACGTCACTCCATTGGCAATGCATAACCTAGTGATCACTGCTGCGTGAGGGATACTTGTTGAACTTCTGCCTCTCAGAAATCTGAGGATAGAACTACTAATCACGTTCCCCAAGTCGATCCTTTTGCCTTTGACGATCCCGTACAACAAAATAGCTCGGTCCTTTGTGACCTCGTTCTGATGCTGTGTAGGCATCAGATTCGCACAGATAAAGCTGTACCACGCCTTCCCGTACCTACTCAAGGCGGACTGGGGGAAATGCAGCTTTTGATTAGTTCCCTGCTTCAGCTTCCAAACAGTGCCCGATTTGCACAGATAAGCACTAATGGCATCCATCTCCGACTCCCACCCCCTAGCATACAAAGAATCAGGTGCGTCTAGTGCAATGTTGGGTAAATCAAACAGCTCATTGATGCGCTCCTTTGCATAGGACACCTCATATCCCCGCACAAATACCTTATTGGACGTGGTAAATTTTGCGTTGACATAAAATTCATGCACCACCGAGATTGGGGCAGCCAAAGGCTCATCACAGAATGCATTCCATCCCCTCCCTCGGATCATAGAAGCCATACGCCCGTCCAGGTTCTCATCAGGTGATAACCCCCGTTCAGGCACAAAAGTCCTGCCCATCAATGCACTGTGATAGAATTTTTGGGCCTTGAGACTGATAAACTTGTGGTCATTATAGTCGATGCCACCGCCCTCTTGCTCGGAATCACTACCCCTTGATGTAGACTCCCTCCTGCTGCGTTTGGTTGCCATATGAACTGAAATGGCTTGAAGTTTGGCTGGTTTGGAATGACATGACATGGCTTAAAATCTGCCGCAAAATACTTAAGTCTGGCACTTTCTGTCCGTCACGTGGCATCGCGCCCTTGCAGGCCAAAACGGGCGCGGCCGCGAGCCCTACTGTTTTCAAATTCTGCAGCTTTTTTGCTTCAAGGAGCTGTTGGGGCAATTGACTTGGCTTCATGCAGCAGCTATGGCACTCTTGATTCATTTAGCATGGCTTTCCACCTGAAATATGGGTATAAGACTTATTAAGCCCTCTAAAACTACCAAACTTACTATTAGCTATTTACAATTAGGAGAATGGCATAATAGGATACTATAAGTATGAATGAATTCCCAAAAACTCCTATAAGTGCATAAATGCAATGCTCGTGAAAACGCCTGTTCAATAAGTTTCGTAGTCCCAAAAATGCATGCATCAATGCCTAAAACTAAAATGTAGGCATGAACTCCTAAATCTACGAGCATTCAAAAATTTTAAACTAAATACTAAACTAATAAGAATTAAACAAGGGGGAGGGAAGTATGATACAAAGCATGTAAATGGAGAATTAAACAAAGAGATAGAGAGAGGGATGATGGGAAGTAGGTAATGGAGAATTAAACAGGCAGGGAGAGAGAGAAATGATGGGGTGCCTCCCATCTAGCACTTGATTTATAGTCCTCTAGCTCGACTGTGTCTGCCCACTGCTACCTAACTCCCCGATGATACTGGAGAACCCCTCCATCCATCAGAATAGCTGTGTGACTTTGGCGGCTTCCCAGTAGGAGCGGATGCAGATTTAAATACCTAGCATTGGATAAGTAAAAGAATTCCCCATCCTACAGGTTGGGGAGCTAGGCAAGGGTTTCGTTGTGTAGGTGAAATGATCGGGGCATGGAGGTATAGACCACACAACGGACTCTTCTTCTATTCTCTTCTCTTCTGACCACGAAGCTGGCGGACTCTCTCATATCATCTAGATCCAGCTCTGTAATATGGCTTCCAAGGGGGCAAGGGTGTGCAAACTTGACTGGCTTGTTCCACTCAGGAGGAGGAGGCTCTTGGGGGATTGTCATTGTTGGTTCACATTCATACTCCACAGCCCTAATTGGCTCCTCGATATCCATTGCCTTTTGTTCGTCCAGTTCCAAGTGCACTTCGGGCTCTTCATCAGTCTCTGCATCCATCTCATAGCACCAATCTTTCTGAGGGTCATAACTCACGGCTTCAGTCATTGGAGGCACAAAATCTTGCACTGTTGTCTCTTGTTCACATACCTTCTCCTTCCTTAATGCCGTGCTAATATGCTCCACCCAAATCTGAAGATCCTCAATCGATTTCTCTTGCTCAATCAAGGTCTCCTCTGTCGATGCTATGGAATTCCCCCACATAATTTCCAATCCTTCCTTTTCTGTTTCAGCCTCGGGCTCCATGTACTGATGCTCATTGGTAGGAGTGTTGTGGATTAGGGCCATCTGATTCTAGAAGTTCTGGCTTGATTGCTCTTGGCTCCTAAGCCTCTCCTCTTGGCTTTATAAGCTCCTATACATTAATTCTATTGGAGACTGTTCTCCTTGTAAACATGGGGATTGATATGGGGGTTCTGGTGCATAAGTTGAACTTGGCTCATATTATTCTTGATAGCTCACAGTATGGTTTTGCATCCCTTGTTCATCCTCTATCATCAAGGCCTTGCTAATCTGCTCTGCCCAGTTATGAATACTCTTGAATGACTTTTGTTGCTCATTCAAGATGTCCTTTAGTGATTCTATGCCACTTCCTTCCTCCAAGCTTGCATTTTCTGTGTCACCCTCAAAATTATGTTGAGGCTCGTAAACTGGAGTCTGGAAGGTGCATTCTGGGGCGTATGTAGGATTTGGATCCCAGTGTTGGTCTTGATAGTAGTCTGATGAAGGGTTTGGGTGATACCCCCAATCTTGTTGATAAGTGGGATAAGGTTAGGTGTAGGAATAACCACCCCCATACTGCTCCTGTCTTTAACTGATAGGCTCCTGATGGCTCGCGTAGCTCCCAGCACCGTAGTCATAGGTCATTGCTGTCTCTCGATTTTACTGAGCTGAGATAGTATCCAGCTTCCTCGAGAGAACCTCTAGCTGTACTGAAAGTGTTGCAATTGGGTTGACGCCATCAGTGTATGCTTCCCATGGTTGCTCTTGCCTTACACCATTCCATGGATAGAAATTTAAGTCCATTGTACCTGAAAAGAGAATATGAGAAGAGAATTAAACAAAAATAAAAATAAAATGTTTAAAGTAAGACTAATTTGATTTAAACTAATGTTGGCAAACAGTTATCCAAATAATCCCAGGCAACGGCGCCAAAAACTTGTTGGTTCGATTTATATGACACAATTAACGAGCAAGTATACGCGGCCAACGAGTAATAAAGTGAAAGTAAAGATTGTTCCCACGAAGAATTAACGGATAATAGGTCACCAAAGCACTAACTCATAATCATCTCAATCTTATTTAAACGAGTGGTAAAGAGAGGGAATTAAAACTACCTTAAACTAGGCAAGAATTAAAACATGCAATAACTAATCCTAGGGTAAATTCAGATAATGAAGATAAGAGAACCCAATTTCCCCTAATGATTCACCTAAGTCAACACACTCCCAATTCAGGTCAAATCCATCATTATAGTTATTAGCCGAGAACATGAAAGTGGGAGTAGGCCATCTTTCGATGCACCTAAACCATATCACGTGCAATCCACAGGTGATAGACGCACGTGAACACCCACATTACCTAAACCACTATATGTCTATGTGATTTACAAATAAATAGGGTTGAAGGTCAAGTTCTCTATTGGCTACGAGCGGTGCTTCGGTATATGTCTATCCTAAGCACAAATCATAAATCCAACGCCATGTGAACCTACAATCGCCCGCTACCGCGATTGGATCTAAACCTATATTTCATCTTTCAATCCCACATAGGTTATCACAGTAATTGGTTGCAACATAATTAAGCAATTAAAGCATACATCGCAATAGATAAGCACATAGCAATCAAATAAGACCAACATGGAAGGGAAATCAACATTGACTACTCAAAAGGTTCCATTGGAACCTCAAAATAGATTTAAGGCATAGACAACCTAAATATATTATCCACAAGGTTGATAAACATCATCCGAATACAAATTGAATACAAGGAGAGTAAAAGATAGAAAAATGCAAATCTTGTATCTTCTCCAAGTGTTGGATCTTTGATGTCAATCCTTACTTCAATCTTCTTTAACTAATCTAATCCTAGAAACTACACTAACTAATTAACCCAAAACATACCTTAATCTACTCCTAATCTATACAAAATGAAAAGGAAAAGGAAGAGGAAAACTAGGGCTAGGGCTAATGTGAGCTCCCTAATGGAGATGCCGAACAAATGGGATATAAAACCCTTATATCATATGCCCCTGTCGATCTGCTATGTGAAAGTCAAAGCCTGGCCAAAAATTAGACTGGCGAGGCCGCGCGAGGATTAGGCTTGGATGGGGTGCGGCCGCGCGGCTGCAAAATGCCAGCTTTCTGGACTGAGGATTGGCGCGTGCATGCTGCCTTGACCCAGCGCGGCCGCGCGAGCTGTGAAGCTACTGGTTTGCTTCTGGCATCTGCTGCTCTATCACAAACTTGCCATCTTGCATCCTTTTTAGCCCCTTTGCCTCATCAAATCCTCATGCCATCTTCATGCCTTAAGCCACTTTCTGTGCTTTGCCCCATTTAGGCGATCTTTGATCCTTTAACGCGCAGGTACTGCTAAGAGAGTTCCTCAACCTGAAAAATATAAAACAAGGGAAAAACACATTAAACTCACATGATTACTTGAGTTTAAGAAACCGAATGAGTTGGAAAGTATCTGAATAAGTGGTCCTAAAACCACTTATCAAATACCCCCAAACTTAAACGTTGCTTGCCCTCAAGCAATCAAAACAAAGCTAAGCGACATATGCAATGCACTATATAAAATGTATGCAAACTACTCTACTATGAATGCAAATCCAGATCCCAGCCAGTATTGAACTATCATAGCAATGCCTCAGAAAACCATTAGATAATTAAATAGATAAGCAACTCAAGACAAGACCATAAGGAATACTCTGTAAATCCAAAACTGTCAGCACTGATGTGTTGTGCGTTGTGTGTCTAGCAACCATTAGACATACTTCAGATAAATAATTCACATACTATGCTTCTTAGGGGAAAAACATGTTTTAACTTAAGAAAAATAGTCAAATATATAAGTTCTAACTAAACCATGCATTACTAGAGTTAGGGGTCAACAGGGGGTTTTTCATTAAGCTCTTATTATTCACGAGGGCGTATTCGCACTTTCCTGTGTAGTCTACCGACTGTGCAATGTCTAGCTCTCTTAGGCTTTTCAATGATATCCATGTAGCGAGCTTTCGACCAATGACTCCCAGACCATATGGCCTTAGGGCGCTGGGTGTAGAGACACCCCGAGGGCTTACTTGCTCGAATATCAAAGGCCACAAAACTCGACGTAGCCGAAGTGCTTATTCTATTTTTTTTCTTTTTCTGGAACTTTTCTTTTGTTTTCTTTTCTTTTTCTTTTTCTAGGGGAGTGCGTCTTACGCTCCATCTCCCCACATACATGCAAACACACCCCTGTTTCACCCAAACTTAAGCTTTTAACAGTCTAGTTATTGTTATATGAGAACTGAAATTCTTTCATTAAAACATCGATTTCTCACCAGAAGACCAGTATGTAAACATTTAAATTAAGCATATCATGATGGTTACTCTATCGTGCTATCTAGCTACACAGTATCTGACAGGTAAGGATTTACATATATGACAATGAAATCGAGCTTAAGTCTCCAATCAGTTCACAAATCAAGTGATTTCAGTTTTCCTCACAGGCAACATATCTTTTTGGGACTTTAATGCTATTGAACATATTTTTTGATGCATGAGCACATTGCATATGTGCACTTAGAGAATTTTTGGGAATTTAAATACATATATCTTTCCATGTTTAATTCTCTTGATGTAAATATTATGTATTAGCTTTTGATGGTTTAATAGGGCTTAATAAGTCTTGTCTGCATATTTCTGGTTAAAAGCTGCTTAGGAGCAAAGTTCAAATGCCATAGCCTCTGTGCCTAGAAAAATTCTGCAGAAAATAGGAGCTGGCATGCCGTGCGGCCGCGCCAGGATAAGCCTGAGCTGGAGCGCGGCCGAGCCACACATGCAGATTGAGCCTGGCTTGGGAAACTTTATGGCAGCTTTTGGGGGCACCGCTTCATGTCAATTATCTGCAGCACCCAAGCCTCATTCCCTCTCATCCCAAACCCTCAAGTTAATTAATGCAATCCCCCATCTCTTCCATCTCATTTAATCCCCCCCCCCACTAAAAGCCTTAGTTTTGAAAACCTCCTACCTCCTCAATCCAAAGTACCAATTCCAATCCACCTCATCCTCTCAACCTGATCAATTGAGGCAGTGAGTGTGGGATCATTAGCAGAGCAAGATTGATATGGAGTTGGGTTGGTTCATTGAGTATAGTGTTGAGAGGGGTTTATTTTACCAAAAACTTGTTGGTCGATTTATATGACACAATTAACGCGCAAGTAGACGCTGCCAACGAGTAATAAAGTGAAATTAAAGATCGTTCCCATGGAGAATTAACGGATAATAGGTCGCCAAAGAACTAGCTCATAATCATCTCAATCTTATTTAAACGAGTGGTAAAGAGAGGGAATTAAAACTACCTTAAACTAGGCAAGAATTAAAACATGCAATAACTAATCCTAGGGTAAATTCAGATAATGAAGATAAGAGATCCCAATTTCCCCTAATGATTCGCCTAAGTCAACACACTCCCAAGTCAGGTCAAATTAATCATTATAGTTATTAGCCGAGAAAACGAAAGTGGGAGTAGGCCATCTTTCGATGCACCTAAACCATATCACGTGCAATCCACAGGTGATAGACGCACGTGAACACCCACATTACCTAAACCACTATATGTCTATGTGATTTACAAATAAAAAGGGTTGAAGGTCAAGTTCTCTATTGACTACGAGCGGTGCTTCGGTATATGTCTATCCTAAGCACAAATCATAAGTCCAACGCCATGTGAACCTACAATCGCCCGCTACCGCAATTGGATCTAAACCTATATTTCATCTTTCAATCCCATATAGGTTATCACAGTAATTGGTTGCAACACAATTAAGCAATTAAAGCATACATTGCAATAGATAAGCATATAGCAATCAAATAAGACCAACATGGAAGGGAAATCAACATTGACTACTCAAAAGGTTCCATTGGAACCTCAAAATAGATTTAAGGCACAGACAACCCAAATATATTATCCACAAGGTTGATAAACATCATCCGAATACAAATTGAATATAAGGAGAGTAAAAGATAGAAAAATGCAAATCTTGTATCTTCTCCAAGTGTTGGATCTTTGATGTCAATCCTTGCTTCAATCTTCTTTAATTAATCTAACCCCTAGAAACTACACTAACTAATTAACCCTAAACTTACCTTAATCTATTCCTAATCTATACAAAATGAAAAGGAAAAGGAAGAGGAAAACTAGGGCTAGGGCTAATGTGAGCTCCCTAATGGAGATGCCGAACAAATGAAGGGTTAAGACCTTTATATCATATGCCTCTGCAGATCTGCTAAGTGAAAGTCAAAGCCTGGACAAAAATTAGACTGGCGCGGTCGTGCGAGGATTAGGATTGGATGGGGCGCAGCCGCGCGGCTGCAAAAAGCTGGCTTTCTAGACTGAGGATTGGCGCGGGCGCGTGTGCATGCTGCCTTGACCCGGCGCGATCGCGCGAGCAGTGAAGCTGCTGGTTTGTTTCTGGCATCTGCTACTCTATCACAATTTGCCATCTTGCATCCTTTTTAGCCCCTTTGCCTCATCAAATTCCCTTGCCATCTTCATGCCTTAAGCCACTTTCTGTGCTGTGCCCCATTTAGGTGATCTTTGATCCTTTAACGTGCAAGTACTGCTAAGAGAGTTCCTCAACCTGAAAAACATAAAACAAGGGAAAAACACATTAAACTCACAGGATTACTCGAGTTTAAGCAACAGAATGAGTTGGAAAGTATCTGAATAAGTGGTCCTAAAACCACTTATCAAATATCCCCAAACTTAAACGTTGCTTGCCCTCAAGCAATCAAAACAAAGTTAAGCGACATATGCAATGCACTATATAAAATGTATGCAAACTACTCTACTATGAATGCAAATCCAGATCCCAGCCGGTATTGAACTATCATAGCAATGCCTCAGAAAACCATTAGATAATTAAATAGATAAGCAACTCAAGACAAGACCTTAAGGAATACTCTGCAAATCCAAAACTGTCAGCACTGATGTGTTGTGCGTTGTATGTCTAGCAACCATTATACATACTTCAGATAAATAATTCACATACTATGCTTCTTAGGGGAAATACAGGTTTTAACTTAAGAAAAGTAGTCAAATATATAAGTTCTAACTAAACCATGCATTACTAGAGTTAGGGGTCAACAGGGGGTTTTTCATTAAGCTCTTATTATTCACGAGGGCGTATTCGCACTTTCCCGTGTACACTACCGACTGTGCAATGTCTAGCTCTCTTAGGCTTTTCAATGATATCCATATAGCGAGCTTTCGACCAACGACTCCCAGACCATATGGCCTTAGGGCGCTGGGTGTAGAGACACCCCGAGGGCTTACTTGCTCGAATATCAAAGGCCACAAAACTCGACGTAACCGAAGTGCTTATTCTATTTTTTTCTTTTTCTAGAACTTTTCTTTTCTTTTCTTTTCTTTTTCTTTTTCCAGGGGAGTGCGTCTTATGCTCCATCTCCCCACATACAAGCAAACGCACCCCTGTTTCACCCAAACTTAAGCTTTTAACAGTCTAGTTATTGTTATATAAGAACTGAAATTCTTTCATTAAAACATCGATTTCTCACCAGAAGACCAGTATGTAAACATTTAAACTAAGCATATCATGATGGTTATTCTATCGTGCTATCTGGCTACACAGTATCTGACAGGTAAGGATTTACATATATGACAATGAAATCAAGCTTAAGTCTCCAATCAGTTCACAAATCAAGTGATTTCAGTTTTCCTCATAGGTAACATATATAATTAACCAACTGAAACTGGATTTATGCAGTATGCTCTACCACAGAATGTAAGGCAACAGAATTTTTTTTAAAATTTTAACAAATTTTAACTAAATATGACCTAACCTACATGCACTAGATGAACTAACTTACATGCAAAAATGAAATGAACTAACTACATGCAAATATAAAACCAATACCCCCAAACTTGAATAATTCAATGCCCTCATTGAAGGTAAAGGTGAACAGAAAGGACTCCCCTATTCATTGTCGTCGTCGTCCTCCTTAGCGTCCTCCTCAGGAGGTGGTGTATCTGGAGGTGGATAAACAGCGGCGGACCCATATGTAGGAAACTGCACCTCAACTCCCATCTGGCCGAATGCGTATGTTAGTCATGCTTATATACTTGTTGCTAAGGTGTTGATCATGTTCCATGCTATCAAATTTCAAGTTTTACAAGTTTTTAGAAATGTCTTGAAATACTTACTTTTAATGTCCAAATTGATGAGCTAAGCTTGTGGAAATCTATAAATGGTTGTTAGAATCATGCTATGTATGTTGGGTAGTAAGATTATGGAGTTTATACAATTTGGTATGCTTAAAATTGCAGTTTGATTGTGATTTAGGATGTTGGTTCGCAGCAGGGGAAAAGAAATTTTGAAATGAAACAGCTATGCCCGCCCCGGTGGGCTTCCTGTAGTGCAATTGCCCACCCCGACGGGGGGTGGCCAGAGGACTCAGTAGCCATGTCTAGGCAATGCCGCCCCGGCGGGCTTCCTGTGGTTCATTTACCCGCCCCGGCGGGGGGTGGCCAGGGAACCAAAACTGTGCCGTTGATTTTCAAACCTTGTAACCTAACCTAACTTAACTTATGGAGCTTACATAATCCTTAAACATGTGTCAATGCGTATTACAAGATGTGTTAGTAGGATTAGAGTTTGAGTTATAATCTTTTGAAAGAAAAGTTAAAGGACGAAGACCATGTTTATAAAACCTTACGCCTTTTTGAAATCTAACCTTTTTAGCATGTATTCGCAACTTAGTTAGTTTTATGAATACATATGAAATGTGAAATCAAGATGCCTTGCATGCTTAACATGTCGGTCATGAGATTTTAGTATTTGAAAACCAATTGAGATGAAAACTCTACGACTTGTATTGAGAACTATTGAACAAACTATGATAACCGACATATTCACATATCTAGTTAGACACGTTATAAACTACGCAAGCATGAACTAAAATAGTTTCTAAGTAGAGAATTATACCACCAAATCTAATACATGCAAGCATGCGTAGAAAGACTATTTAGCATTATTATCTGGTTTAATGAGTACTATGGTTAGTCTTTGACATAACAAGCTTTCTTGGCTTTATAAAATGAAGATTTATGAATAGAACTATCCATTGTTGAAAGTAAATAGAAAAGACCAAACCTAGTTTAAAAGTTCCTCAATATGTATGTATGAATGACTTAAGCTATAATACATGGCTCAAGCAATGTTTTAAGTGTTCAAGCATATAGTGACTTTATAGAACTAAGTTTTGCCAAAGTGTTTCTAAGGTTTTCGAAATAATGTGGATTATACATCTATGATTTTAAATGTGTATCGAATACATGGATAAACATATGTGTAATAAAAGTATGTTGATATATGTTTATAAACTTTTGAATGTTAAGTCCAAAAGGTATTTGCAAACTATAAAGCAATGATTAGGAACTATGTTATTTGACTTCATGGTGATTTATAAACTAATTTTTTGTGTTATAAGTACGCAAGGCGTGTAATGGAGTATGTAAAGAGTATACAACTAAGTTAAGACGTTTATGTATGCGTTTAAACTTACATATCATGTATGAGTATACGTAACTAATGAATATCCTATACGCATAACTATATTACGATAGGGATTCGAAAAGTGTTGATTTATTTAACGTGGATAGACTACGCTTGACGCAAGTATCCTAAACCCTTGCATTACTTTATTCAACGGATATTGTAAGCAAGTATTCGAACCCTATTCTTTATTGAGCATTATTTAAACTTGTACTATTATTGGTTGTACAAGAAATTCCTTGAAACTATGATTCATATCTCATGACTTAATACTTCGTAAGCTTAGAAGTGAAATTATTTTCAAACCTTGATTTCGAACGATAATTGTTCACGTATATATTTTAAAAGGAAACTGTCTAAGCCATTGATTCGGCTAGACTATTAATATATGATCAAAAGCTATCCAAACCAAATTAAATTGGTGCGGACTCTTATAACTGAGATGAACAACCCTCTTGGTAGGGGAATTATATATTTGTCAGAAAACCGACGTGCGCACATGAGAATGATTAAATGTTATGCATAATATAGGGTACTTTAGGCTGATCACCTGTTGTACTCATTTTGTAGAATTATTAGTTTATTACTGTAAATTCTAGGAGAAGTTCATAGTCCTTAGTGACTGCTCAGTATTCATTACCTTGAAATCTTGAATTGATAATCGTTGAATATTACTGATATTTTCTGTCCGTAGCGACTATTGTTGATAATCACCGATACTTCTTGCTATCTTTGAACTATCATTATTGTTGTACCCTTGAGAAATTTAAAACTACATTGAACATCCATATTGCTATATTACTTGCTGGGCAAACTTGTTGCTCATTCTTGCTTTCCCTAAAACATTTCAATTAAAGCAGAGCAGGGCGGACCTTCGGGCACCGACAAGAGCAAGGGAAAGGCTACAGAGTAGCTATTATGTATTAGTTAGGTTTACATAGGCTTAAGGTATATTTAAGCTATGTAATCGATGTTTAAGTTACGAGACCTTGGGACGTGAATAAATTATATTAATTAAATGTAATCTATTCGGTAGTAGAGTTGTGTATTATTCCGCTATGCGGTGCGACATTTAGTCGTACTATTATTATCATGATGTTAGATTATAGAACGTGACAAACCAAATTCGAGAGACCAGTGGAGGGTTAGAATTTGGGGGCGTCACAACCATGCTCCAGTAGATGATTCTTCATTAATCTCCAACTGTGAGTTGCATGATTCATCAACAACTTGAATTCTTCTGAGGAACTTCTATATGCTCTGCAGAGGTTCTTATGATGCATTCTATTTCAGTACTTCTTCTGGGTTAAGGTATCTCAGAAAGGGTTGGCCTCTTAGTTAAAACTTAGTGCGAGGTTTGTCTCTGAGGCGCTTTTCAGAAGAAAGACTGCTTAAACTTGGTGGTAAAAATGTCATCACAGTAGGCTTCTCTGCCATGAAGTTTACTTACCAACTTTGGATATACTTTGATTTTGGTATTTGTAAGTGAGAGAGAATGAGGTGCTTTTAGCTCTTCAATAATTATGGTCAAGTATGTATTAGAGAGGTGTTTGTATAGACTGCGATCGTAGGGTCAACACACTCTTTTGATCTACGATCAGGAGGTCGATCGTAGGTACTCTATGAATGGGGTAATTGGCTGATATGGTTATCAGTAGCAAGTTTAAGAACGTTGCTACTGGTGATGAAGATTTATTTAGTTCATCAGCCACAAAGTTTTGGGACTCTGTAACTGGGATAGGGCTATTTGGATAAATTAGAGTATCAACCCAAGGATCATTAAAGCTTCTCATAATACTTTCAAGAATGACGTAGGTGGATAATTTCTCATGAAGTACTGTTAGATGAAGTACCTTCTGTTTTAAGAACTTAACAGAAGTGAACTGGTTCTTCGTAGAGTGGTCATCAGATATGTAAGGGAGGGTGAACTGTCTCCTGAGCTTATCTCTGAACTTTTAACAAGAATCCCACTTCTTCTTATTCTTTATCTTTTTCATCTTATTCATAATGCAACTTCACAATCTCCATATCTTCAGTTACTCTTTCCTTGGCATCAGGTTTATCTACCTTCATTGTTTGAGAGATTTGAAGGATTAGCATTAATGTGTTCCTTTTTTCAATTTGAGCGCTGCTAGGCTTAGCAGATCACTGCTCCCCCACAGTTGATACTTTCATCTTAAAGGAAGATGGGTTAACTTCTGTATATACATAAGTAAGGTTGACTTGCACTTCTCCTTCTAGCTGGAATCTCCTGAGCTAGACTAATATTTTTATGGCTGATTTAGCTCCATCGGATCATAGAGTATTTTCTCTAATACTAGTTACTCTACGATTTGTTGACTAGACACTAAGAACGTAGGTTCTATCATTCAGACTTTAGCATCTTCTATACTCGTAGAGTTTTACTTCTATGATTCATACTTCATCACCATTGGTTGATGATTCATTGATATGATCTTCCTTGATATTCCTTTTAAGATGATATGCTTTACATGGATAAGCTTGGAAGGTCTCTTACTTCTTGACATAAATTGCATGCTTCCTATTGAAGTATCTTGATGATCATACTAAGGGTTTTAGGATCCATTTATAAGCTCATGAGATTTCTTCATCCTTAGGGACACAGCATATCTTCAGGAGCAAGCTCTAGCCTTGGATGATCTTGAATGAGAGCATTGCTGAGGGATCTTAAACTTGCAGCTGGTAGAAGCTTGGTGACTGAAGTCATGTGCTTCAGCTTTTCTTAGTGAGGTCAGATAGACCAAGTACCTACAAGTTAAATGATTTTCTATTTTGGTACCTATGGCTATTTGGGTCCTGCTAGGTTAGTTTTCTCAAAAACCTTAGTCATTCAGATTTTTGGGCTCCCAAAATATATGGGGGTAAGCATTAACAATCATGAAGCATGTACACATGTGAATGATGATAGTTATAAAACATGATTGTGAGTGTGTGTATGATTTAAGCAATCTTGATATGTTAAGCTTTCTCTTTGGTTGTTACGCCCTTTGCTTTTGCTATGTTCACAGATTTTGAATTTTCATAGAGTGAGGATCAGCTCTATAATTTGCATCTTGTTGGTTCGTGGAGTTGATCAACTTCCAAGAACCTTTAAGATACAACTGTAGTGTTGATCACACTCTATGTTTTATCAAAAACACAAAACATTGATTTGTATGAATTTCCAAACATACCAACCCATTAGCAAAGGTCGAGCAACTTAAACTGCTTAGATTGTAATATACTTAAGGCACACATCAGATATCTTCCAAAAATTTATTTTCAACCTCAACCATAGGTGGAGAGAGATTTTTTCAACGAATAATTTCCAGTCTCAAATGTACTTCTCTCTTTCCCCTTTTTGAGGAAGAGAATGATCTTTTGATAGAGCACTGTTATAGCACATAAGGTGATGGAATATGATGTATATATACAGTGATGAAAATACATACCTTGTTAGTTGTTCTGTTTATTTGCACAATGATATGAGGCATTATTGTGCACATCTTTGTATTCTCAATACTTACCATATTTGTTGCTCCATATAGCTTTTAGATCAATCAAGCAGAGTCTTCGAATTATGATCAGAGGAAAGTCTTGGCAACTTAAATTCTTTGAAGTCCTTGAACCTCAAGGTTCAGATTTATGGATTTTGCCAAATACATATTTGAAGAATTTTTCTTTCTCCTCTAGAGAAGCAACTCATAGCATGTTTAGGCATTTCATCTTTCAGAACTGTGGACGTAAGATTATTAGTTCTTGCTGCATCTTGATTCCCATCAATAGGCTGCAGACTGCTGATCGACTAGAAACATTGTTAGATTGGCCGAATAGAAATTTCATTTAAGAACAGGGACCAATCTGGATTGCTTCAGGTGGATATGCATATTTACCTTCACGTATAATTTTCAACTTGTGAGCTCATCTTCATTCAGAAGAGACTTACAACTAATACTAAGTTTAGAACTTATTTGCGTCATAGGCCAAACTCAAAGCGTTAGCTTTTGGACATAGTGTGAGAACCTGCTCTGATACTAATTGTTATTACCCGGGGGCACACAAGAGATCTAGAAGGGTGAATAGATCCTTTTTATTTTAAAACCTTTTCTTTTTCTTTGATCTTGTTAAGTGATTAGCAGATGATGAATAGAAGAATCAATTCATTCACAGTGGAACAGGTTAAGATCCCCTTCAAGAATATCTCGTTAAACACAGTTCTAATGTTAGATTAGTTGTAAGCAGATATAGCAGTTATAGTACAGAATGTAAATGACATAAAGTAAATGACATCAGGGGTTTTAAGTGGTTCAGAGACTAAATGCTCCTACTCCACTCTTCTGCTTCAACAAGCAGGGATTCCACTAAGGATTTTATCAACTTTGAATCACTAAGATTCCTTCAAGAATAGCAGCCTTGGAACTCTAGTTCACTAAGAACTATTCAAGACTAGCAGCCTTGGAAACTGTAGACTAAGCCCAGCAGACTTAGAATTTCTTATACCCTCCGGTACTCAGCAAGCCCAGTAGACTTGACTTTGGTTTAGTCATAAAGACAAGGACCCCTCAGGCCCTGGATGTTTGGATGGTTGTTTGTTGTTGTTGTTAAGATGCTAAGATGACATTTAGCCTGTTCATCTTCTGGTACTTAGCAGCTTCTTGTGATCGTATAGCATTCAGCATTGATACTTAATCACAACTGATGGACTGCTAAGATGTACACTTAGCTTGACATCCTTGTGTACTTAGCAGTCTAATTCATCTCCTTGGTGCTGCCGAACTTTGTTGTTGTTGATTGACTTCATCTGATATTCAGCATAACACACTATCACCACTCAGGTACTGCTACATCTTACATATCAGTTGGACTTCTTCTGGTACTTAGCAACCTTTGAACACTGGTTGTCATGTGTACAGATTCGGCTCTGCATCTTCTTCTCTTCAGCTCAGAGTGTTCATGGTGAAACTTAGAGTGACCCTTGAGGTCTGCTTTCTGATCCGCCACTCTAGTTCTTGTCTTCTTGGCCTTCCGGCTCTCAGCACAGATGTCATTTTGTTAGCATACTCCTTTGTATTGAGTGAAGCTTTTAGCAGTGTAAGACTCTCATTAGATGTGCTTCACTCATTCAGTGGTAGTCTCACTCTCACTGAGACTTTTTCTCTGTTAAACTCTATATGACTCACTTCATCTCGAGTCAACAATTTTATCTCTTTGAAGCTTCAGCTATTTATAGGTTCATCCATCAGCTTTCCGTTATATAGCCATTGAGAGCTATTTGAAAAGCCTCAAATATTCTGAGTTCTTTGATGTAGACATACTGAGTTGATGTGACAGCTCCTTTTTAACATGCCTGACATAGCAGTCCACTTTTTCACCTAACACCTTTGAAACGTCACTTTCAGCAAACTAGTTGGCAGTCACCTTTCTCTGTCCTTTTGTTTCCTCGATGTAAACCAAGGATGTTGGTGAGAGTATTGGGATTCTCAAATATCAAAACTCATATGTTAGTCTTCATTATCAGACATTGCTACGTCTCAATAATCAGAAGAACGAACTCTACGATTATGATGCTGACGTTCATGTTGTTAGAATTATGCATGAGAATGTTATTCCTCTATATATAAGATTTGATGATGAACTTAATGAATGAATATGCAAATATGTCTGCATTGATAAAAGCTATAAAGTCCTTAATAGATGATATACAATATGTACAAGGACTTAGATTGAAAAGATCAAATATGTTAGGTTGATCCTACATGAATAAATAGCTTTGTGAAGTCCTTCAAAAGATCATAATGTACAAGGACTATGTATAAAAAGATCAAGCTTGTTAGGTTGATCTTATAAAGTGTAATAGATAGTCCCGTTTGATCGAAGAGCACTGCACCAGCCATCTGTCTGCTAAGTCGAGAATTGTAGGCTTCACTCGAAATAGTGGAGTCTATAGGTTGTAACCTAAGGCAAAAATCGTAGTCTGACAAGCCAGTCAAGAGATTGCAAATGTCAAGGAAAAAATCGTAGTCTGTCAAATAAACTACTCTCAGAATCCCAGACTACACTCGAAGCCGTAGATACTACAGATTGCCAATGGGCAGAATTGTAGTCTGCAGAACCAAAGCCAAATCATAGTCAGTCAAGTGCTCACAATGCTAAGGTAGAATTGTAGAGCACTCTACGATTCTCAACAGATGAGCAATCCTGAAGTATACATAGATCTCTCCTCTGGTAAGAGTAGTCAAGTTTCAGAATGCAGTCTACTTAAAAAGTATTAGAAAGCATTCTCTGAATGGCCTGTAAGCAAACAAAAATCAAAGCACCAACTCTATCAGCAAGGCTGATTGAGAAGTGAAGAGCCATTTATAAGGAGTCTTCTACAAGCATTTATTAGAGGACAATGATTATAGTGTTTGTCAAACAAACATAAGACTTCTCAACGATCGTAGTGTTGACTACAACGATCGTGGTGTTTGTCAACTAGCAGCAGAGACTGATAAAGCACCTACAGAGATAATGGCAAACCTACAGAGGACAGACGAAAAGGATTGTCTATGCCCAGCCTCACTAGGAAGAATGATCAAGAGATCACAGAGCAGAATATTGAGGAAGTTGAGCATGACTAATCAAAAGAGTCATATAAACCAAAGGGCCATAGCAGTCAGCCAGTTTATCAGTTCCTGAAGCAAGACAAGTCGAGCAGGATCATAGAATAGACTGCAAGAGCTAAGTGCAAGATGGTTCAACATTGTCAAGTCACTGAGCACTCTCAGAATCGTAGTGTTGTCAAAGTTAAGTCACCTTGCAATTCCTACTAACAAACTACGCCAAGTAAATGAACGTCAGCATCGGAATCGTAGAGTTCGTTTGTCTTATTATTGAGACTCAACAATGTTTAAATATAAAGACTAACAAATGAACGTTGCTGATTGGGAGTCCCGAAGCACTCACCAACATCTTTGGTCCAAATCGAGAAAATAAAAGGAGAAATAAAGGTGACTACCAACTAGTCAGCTGAAAGTGACGTTTCAGAGGTGTTAGGTTAAACAGTAGACTTCTATGTAAGGAAAGTCAAAAAGAAGCAATCACATCAACTCAGTATGTCTACATTAAAGAACTCAGAATATTTGAAGCTTTTCAAATAGCTCCCAACGGCTATATTCCAACAGGAAGATGATGGATGAACATATAAAAGATGAAGCTTCAAAGGAGAACGAGTTGTTGACTTGAGACGAAGTGAGTCATAGAGCTTAATAGAGAAAAAGTCTCAGTGAGAGTGAGACTACCACAAAAGGAGTGAAGCACGTCTAATGAGAGTCTTACACTGTTAAAAGCTTCACTCAACAAGTATGCCAACAGAGTGGCATCTGCGCTGAGAGCCGGAAGGCCAAGAAGACAAGAACTAGAGTGGCAGATCAAAAAGCAGACCTCAAGAGCCACTCTACGTTTCACCATAAACACTCTGAGCTGAAGAGAAGAAGATGCAGAGCCAAATCTGCACCAAAGACAACTAGTGTTCAAATGCTGCTAAGTACCAAAAGAAGTCTAACTGATTTGCAAGACTTAGCAGTCCCTCAGTGGTGATAGTGTGTTATGCTAAATATCAGATGAAGTCAATCATCAACAACACCAAGGGGATGAAATTGCTATCAGGCCAATCGCTGCCAATAGTCAATCAGCAGTCTGCAGCCTATTGATGGGAAGTCAAGATGCAGCAAGAACAAAGAATCTTACGTCTACAGTTCTGAAAGATGAAATGCCTATACATGCTATGAGATGTTTATCTAAAGGAAAAAGGAAAATTCCTCAAATATGTATTTGGCAAAATCCATAAATCTGAACCCTGAGGTTCAAGGGCTTCAAAGAATTCAAGTTGCCAAGACTTTCCTCTTATCATAATTCAAAGACTCTGCTTGATTGATCTAAAGCCATGTGGAGCAACAAAAGTTGTCAGTATTGACAATACAAAGATGTGCACTACAATGCCTCATATCATTGTGCAAATAAACAGAACAACTAACTGTCAAGAAACTAACAGTAGCAAGGTATGCATCCTCATCACTATATACATACATCATATTGCATCACCTTATGTGCTATAACAGTATTCTATCAAAAGATCATTTTCTTCCTAAAAAGGGAAAAGAGAGAAGTACATTTGAGGTTGGAAACTATTCGATGAAAAACTTTCTCTCCATCCATGTTTGAAGTTGAAAATAAATTTTTGGAAGACATCTGATACATGCCTTAAGTAAATTATAATCTAAGAAGTTTTAAGTTACTTGACCTTTGCTAATGGGTTGGTATGTTTGGAAATGCATACAGATCAATATTTTGTGTTTTTGATAAAACATATAGTGTGATCAACACTACAGGTGTATCTTAAAGGTTCTTGGAAACTAATCAACTCCATGAACCAACAAGATGCAAATTATACAGCGAATCCTCACTCTATGAAAATTCAAAATCTGTGAACATAGCAAAAGCAAAGGGTGTAACAATCAAAGAGAAAGATTAACATATCAAAACTGATTAATCATACACACACTCATAATTATGCATTATAATTGTCATTATATCTGGAATTGATATATTTAAATATGATTGTTGATGCTTATATGCTGAAAATCCAATAGTATGAGTAACTAGGGATTTTGAGAAAACTTACCTAGTAGGACCCAAATAGCCATGGGTACCAAAATAGAAAATCATTTAACCTGCAATTACTTGGTCTATCTGACCTCACTAAGAAAAGCTGAAGCACGTGACTTCAGTCACCAAGCTTCTACCAACTGCAAGTTCAAGATCCACATCAATGCTCTCATTCAAAATCATCTAAGGCCAGAGCTTGTTCCTGAAGATATGATGTGTCCCTAAGGATGAAGAAATATTATGAGCTTATAAATGGATCCTAAAACCCTTAGTATGATCATCATGATACTTAAATGGGAAGCATGCAATTCATGTCAAGAAGTAAGAGACCTTCCAAGCTTATCCATGCAAAGCATATCATCTCAAGAGGAACATCAAGGAATATCATATCAATGAATTATCAACCAATGGTGATGAAGTATGCATCATAGAAGTAAAACTCTACGAGTACAGAAGATGCTAAAGTCTAAATGATAGAACCTACGTTCGTAGTGTCTAGTCAGCAAATCGTGGAGTAACCAGTTCTAAAGAAAATACTCTATGATCAAATGGAGTTGATTTAACCATGAAGATTCCAGCTAGAAGGAGAAGTGCAAGGAAACCTTACTTATGTATATACAGAAGTTAGCCCATCTTCCTCTACGATGAAAGTATCAACTGTGGGGGAGCAATGATCTACTAAGTCCAGCAGCACTCAAATTGAAAAGGGAATACATTGAAACTAATCCTTCAGATCTCTCAAATAATGAAGGAAGCTGAACCTAATGCCAAGGAAAGAGTAACTAAAGATATGAAGATGATGATGTTGCATTAAAAAAATAGATGTAAAAGATGAAGGAGAAGAAGAAGTGGGATTCAGAGATAATCTCAGGAGACAGTTCACCCTCCCTTACATATCTGATGACCACTCTACGAAGAACCAGTTCACTTTTGTTCAGTTCTTAAAACAGAAGGTACTTCATCTAACAGTACTTCATGAGAAATTATCCACCTACGTCATTCTTGAAAGTATTATGAGAAGCTTCAATGATCCTTGGGTTGATACTCTAACTTATCCAAACAGCCCTATCCCAGTTATAGAGTCCCAAAACTTTATGGCTGATAAACCAAATAAATCTTCATCCCGAGTAGCAACGTTCCAAAATTTGCTACTGATAACCATATCAGCCAATTACCGCATTCGTAGAGTACCTATGATCAACCTCCTGATCGTAGATCAAAAGAGTGTGTTGACCTTACGATCGCAATCTATACAAACACCCCTCCAATACATACTTGACTATAAATATTGAAGAGCTAAAAGCACCTCATTCTCTCTCACTTACAAATACCAACATCAAAGTATATCCAAAGTTGGTAAGTAAACTCCATGGCAGAGAAGCCTACGGTGATGACATTTTTACCACCAAGTCTAAGCAGTCCTTCTTCTGATAAGCGCCTCAGAGACAAACCTAGCCCTAAGTTTTAACTAAGAGGCCAGCCCTTTCTGAGCTACCTTAACCCAAAAGAAGTGCTGAAATAGAATGCATCACAAGAACCTCTGCAGAGCATATAGAAGTTCCTCAAAAGAATTCAAGTTGTTGATGAATCATATAACTCACAGTTGGAGATTAATGAAGAATCATCTACTAAAGCATGGCTACAGAAGACGATCATTGAGTAGACAAAGAAATCGTGGAGCATTAAGCTATATCAACAAGCTACTCCACGAATTAAAAAAGGCCAACGATCAACTAAAGGAAGAGATACTCACATCTCAAGAAGGGAAGTTAAAACTGAAAAGTTGATCAGTTATGAGAAGTTACAGATAGTGAAATATCGTGCATCCAATAATTCATTTACACCTGTCCTACTGAAAAGTAGAAGGAACAGTTGTAAATGAAAATTCATTTACACTTTATAAGAAGCTGCCAAAAAAGATGTAAGTCTCTCTATTCCATCTTCCCTCTTTGAACCCGAAACCCTAAACACTTTCCAAAAGCCTAAATCACTCAAACCTCTAGCCATACCCAAATCGCCTTCAAGTACCTCTTGCAAAATTCCTGAAATCGAACACCCATATATTTCTAATCCTTTAAATAAAATATTGGCGTGTTATCACTGGAATTCAACTCGACTCTAAGAAATTCAAAAAATCAGAAAAGAAGTTCAGGGACATTCTAGATCTCATAAAGAATGCTAGGTTTTTTGAATGCCTAGAATCCAACACCCTGATTTATGCTGACTTGGTGAAGGAATTTTATTCTAATACAACAATAGATTCTGGGATTCTATCTACAAAAGTCAAAGGAGTAAATTTGAAGAAATGAGCATCAGGCATCAATCAATGTCTAGGGTTTCCTGACCAAGGTTAGATAAATCTCGAAGAAGTCAACATTGAAGAAGGCAAAAGGCTAATGCGCTACAAGAGAAATCCAAATCTGAAAGACATGAAGAAAAAGGAGTTTCCTGAGGAGTTTGAATTTCTTGCTGAGATTACAGGAAAATGCATCTTGAGCAAAGATACTTCACACGATACAGTAAGCGATCTGCAACTGAGAGTCATGACTGTAATTGTCTTGAAGCAGCAAATTAATTTTGGAGCAGTACTGTTCGACCTAATGTCCAAATGGCTATAAAAGGCTGAGAAGAAGAAGTCAACTGATAAACCTCTCACAAAGGTTTTCTATGGAAGATTCTTGAGCATTATCTTAAAAAAAGAAACTGAAGAGCAAGATAAGGGACGATGAGGGAGAACCCCTTAATATTCACAAAGTGATGTCTCCAAAACTATTTGAAAACTGGAAGAAAAATCCCATGGAGAATAAAAAGCTAAAGACATCTGGCAGTAGCAGCAAGGGCACTTCAAAGAAGAGGAAAGCAAGTGAAATAAAGAATGAGTTCTCTCACTCTGATGATTCCAAAGCTCCAGAGTCCACATCTGTAAAGCCATCCAAGAAGAGAGCCGAAGTTGTGAAGAAATCACCAGAGATCCTCTCAAGAAGTCCTTCTACTGAGAAAGAGGAATCTGAATTAAAAGAAGAAAAAGCACCTAGATCTCCCATTGCTAAACCCCCTAAAAGAAGAAAGAGCAATCGACTACTTCTCAAACTAGGCCATAAGAAGAAAGAAGGATCCTCATTAAAGATCATTGATCTTGGTGATGATGATAAGCCTAAGACTATGAAAGAAGGCATAAAGGGCAAACGGAGGATGATTTCTGCCAGCTCTAACAATTATGAAAGTGAAAAGACTACAACTACAAATGAATCAGAAGAGGAAGATAAAACTGAAGCTAAAGAGTTTTTGAAGTCTGAAGAGCAAGGAATGACAAGTGAGTCAACTAAAGCCAGTTCAGCAGAGGGTGATGAAAATGAAGATCAAATGCAAGAATCTACTGATGAGTCAGTTGACCAGTCTAACTCAAAATCAAGAAATGAAGGAATGGAAACAGACTCCAGCTCTGAAGATTGGGGATCAGCAGACTATCATGTTCCTTCTCCTAGAAATGTTCGAAGAAGATTAGTGGTGGAAATCTTTGATGAACCACAAGGTGTGCTACCTGGAAGATGGATAAACCATGGAAATGAACGACTCAGCGTGGTAAAGATGTCCACAGATAATTTGTTCAATAATTTTCAAGACATGTAGTTGGATTGTACAACGGTGCTGTATGATTTTGAGAATCATTGATAAGTAGGTTTTATACCTACTTATTGTCTATTAACTTGCTAGGATTATGGCTTAATCTCAGGCATTTTAGTGTCTTTTGATATATTTTATCTTTGTTTTGTAGATTTCAGTCAGGAAGCTCAAATGGCATGGAATGGCATGATAATGGCACAAAATGGCATGGTTTGGAATGGAATTGGCAAAAGGCAATGTGGAGAGCTTATGAGGAAACAAAGGATGAGCTTGGCATGAGGACTAGCATATGGCATGTGAAAAAGGGCCTCAAAGTAGCAAGACGTGAAGGAGAAAGAAGCAAGCAAGAAAGCAGCAAGATAGCAGCATTACACCAGAATGCACCAGCAGGAATCAGCAACCTGCGCGGCCGCGCCGAGATAACAAAGAGACGCCACGCGCCCGCGTCGAAGTGCATTCTAGAGAGTCCTCTGAACATCAGCGAGCCCGTGCTGAGAGAACAAAGGGAAGTCGCGCGGCCGCGCCGGTCCAGAAATTGGCTTTTAATTTTAATTTTTCCTGCTAAAGTGTATTTGATATATATGGTGTATGTTGCAAAAGACGGGATATCACTTATCATTAAGACTTATCATTTATTACAGCATTCAATATTTTCCTACTTTCTAGTTAGAGAACTAGAGAGTTTTGGAGATTAACTCTTCTTCTCATCTAGTTCTAGTAGATTTCATTGTTAGGGTTTCACTTTGGAGCTTAATTATGGTCTGAACTTGAGCTTGCTAGCATTCTATTGAAAGGAGAACCACAAGATTTGCATTCTCTATTTTTCTACTCTCTTACTTTCATAGTTGCTTCAATGTGTAGTTCAAATCCCATAATGGTTTATGGTTCAGAGATGAACTAACTACCATTATGGGATTCTAATGAATCTTATTGCTTAGTCTAGCTTTATATGCCTCATTAATATGTGTGCTTGATTTTGTACAGTTTGCCTAGCATGGTTGTATTGAATATATAGATGCTTGATCACCATCTACTGTAATAGTTTATATAAAATTGAAAGAGGAAGTATAAACTTAGATTTTACCATGCTAGCATATGTTTGTGAAATTTGCATTGGATGAATTTTATGATTCGTAATCCGGATAGAAATATACCGGCTTGCCATATGTAGCTAATTGGGAGCTTGCACTTAAACCGATATAGCTTATAAATCGCATAGACATATAGTGATAAGTGGCTTTTATGACCACTTATTCGGATAATAACCAACTCATTATGTTGCTTAAACTCAAGTATCATTGTGCATTTTATGTGTTTTTGCTTTGTTTTGTGATTTTCAGGTTTAGAAACTCTCTGGGTGCAAATTAAGCTTAAAAAAGCAAAAGAACACTTAAATGGGACAAAGCACAGAAATGGGCTTAAAGCATGAAGATAGCATGGGTGAGGAAGCAATGAAGGTGATGCCACGAGTCTAGAGGCCAAAAGGAGCAAGAATGGCCTTTGAAGCAAAAATGGGAAGGAAGTACAATCCGGACATCGTTTGGGTGGTTCACGTTTATTTCAAGTTCTTGGATTGGAACTTGGTTCATATTGTAGAGCATCTTATAAGCTTTCCGAAATATCTTGAATCATCCAAATCGGAGTTCGGAGGCGAGAGTTATGCCCCCGTATACCAACGGACGTCAAACTTCACGGTTTTGAGTTTTCATGCACAGCTGTCACTTGGAGCTCAATTTCAGCCTTCATCCATCCATTATTTCTCAATGCTCAAAGAATGTAAGTTGTAGAGATCTTCGATAGCTTCGATTTGACAGGTGGAAGGCCTCATAACCCCTCCCAGATCAAACGTTATGGCCGTTTTACCAGAGGACTCTGCAGCAGAAAATGCTTGGCGCTGGCGCGCGGATTGTAGGGCATTTTTGGGCGCGGCCGCGCCAGTCCCCAGCAGTGCCAGACTTGACTTTTCAATTGAACGGGACTTGGATTTTGATTGGGATATAAGGGGGCTCGTTTGGGACAAGAAAGAGCATCATATATTGGCCCTAAGCCCTAGTTCCTCTCTTTTCTTCCTTTACATCTTGTTTAGTCTAGATTAGGAGTAGATTAGAGAGTAGATTAGTGCTAGTTTAGATTAGTTTAAAGTAGTTAGATTCTAGGGTTTGATTTGTATTGAAGATTGAAGCAAGAGGATTGACATCAAGGGTCCAATCTTGGAGAAAGATTTGAAATCTCTATCCTTAATCTCTCTTTGCTATTACATTGTATATTTAGATGATGTTATTGAATCCTGTGGATAATATACTTGAGTTATTTATGGCTTAAGCTTATTTTGAGGTTCCAATGGAATCTTTTGAGTAGTTTACTTTGATATGCTTCCATGCTTGTCTCTTTGATTGTTATATGACTGTCTATTATGATTCGTGCTTGCATTGCTTAATTGATTCACGACCAATTACTGTGATAACCTATGTGGACTTGAAAGACAAAGCATAGGTTTAGATCTAATCGTAGTAGCGGGTGATTGTGCATTCACATGGCGTTGGATGTATGATTTGTGTTTAGGATAGACATATACCGAAGCGCCGTCCGTAGTCAATAGAGGACTTGACCTTAAACCCTATTTATTTGTAAACACCATAGACATATAGGGGTTTAGATAATGTGGGTGTTCACGTGCGTTCTATCATCTGTGGATTGCACGTGATATGGAGTAGGAGCATCGAAAGATGGCATTCTCTCACGTTCGTGTTCTCGGATAACTATCTTGACTATTAATTTGACCTAATTGGAAGTATGTCGATTTAGATGAATCATTAAGGGAAATTGGAATCTCTTGTCTTCATTATCTGATTTTAACTCTAGAATTAATTAGTTTAAGTTAATTGCTTACTTAGTTTAACTTAGTTTTAATTCATTCTCTTTACCATCCGTTTAAATAAGACTGAGATGATTATGTGCTAGTGGTTTGGTGTCTTTTATCCATTAATTCTCCGTGAGACGATATCTGTACTTACTCTTTATTACTCGTTGGCCGCGTATACTTGCGCATTTATTGTGTCATCTAATCGGACCAACAAGTTTTTGGCACCGTTGCCGGGGAATTATTTGGATAACTGTTTGCCAACATTAGTTTAAATCAAATTAGTCTTACTTTAAACATTTTATTTTTATTTTTGTTTAATTCTCTTCATTTGTTCTCTTCTCAGGTACAATGGACTTAAATTTCTATCCATGGAATGGTACAACGCAAGAGCAACCAAGGGAAGCATACAATGATGGCGTCAACCCAATTGCAACACTTTCATCACAGCTAGAGGTTCTCTCGAGGAAGTTGGATACTGTTTCAGCCCAACAGAGTCGAGAGCCAGTTATCTCGTATGACTATGGTGCTGGAAGCTACACGAGCCATCAGGAACATATCAGTTATGGACAGGAGCAGTATAAGGGTGAGTACTTCCACAACGAGCCTTATCCCACTTATCAAAAAGATTGGGGTATCACCCAGACCCTTCAGCAAATCCTTCATTAGACTACTATCAAGACCAACACTGGGATCCAAGTTCCGCATACGCCCCAGAATGCATCTTCCAGACTCTAGTTTACGAGCCTCAATACAATTTTGAGGGTGACACAGAAAATGCAAGATTGGAGGAAGGAGGTGACATATCACTGAAGGACATCTTGATTGAGCAACAGAAGTCAGTCAAGAATATCCAGAATTGGGCAAAGCAAATTAGCAAGGCCTTGATGATAGAGGAAAAACAAGGGATTCTAAACAATACTGCGAGCTATCAAGATCAATACGAGCCAAGTCCAAATTTTGCACCCGAACCCACTTATCAATCCCCATGTTTGCAAGGAGAACAGTCAACAATGGACTTCATGTATATGAGCTTAGCTAACCAAGAGGAGATGATTAGGAGCCAAGAAGAGCCCTAATCCACAACACTCCTACCAATGAGCATCAGTACATGGAGCCCGAGGCTGAAACAGAAAAGGAAGGATTGGACACTATGTGGGGTAGCTCATTAGCATCAACAAAGGAGATCTTGGTTGAACAAGAGAAGTCAAATGAGGATCTTGAGACTTGGGTGGAGCAGATTAACACGGCATTAAGGAAGGAGGAGGTATGTGAACAAAAGAAAACAATGCAAGATCTTATACCTCCAATGATATGGGTGCAAAAACTGATAGAGAGCCCAAAGTGCACTTGGAACTGGATGAGCGAAAGGCAATGGATATCGAGGAGCCAATTGGGGCTGTAGAGTATGAATGTGAACCAACAGTGACAATCCCCCAAGAGCCTCCTCTGCCTAAGTGGAACAAGCCAGTCAAGTTTGCACACCCTTGCACCCTTGGAAGCCACATTACAGATACGGATCTCGATGACATGAGAGAGTCCGTGAGCTTCAAACCATGGTGGTCAGAAGAGAGGAGAATAGAAGAAGAGTCCGTTGTGTAGTCTATACCTCCATGCCCCGATCATTTCACCTACACAACGGAACCCTTGCTTAGCTCCCCAACCTTCACGACGGGGAATTCTTTTACTTATCCAATGCTAGGTATTTAAATCTGCATCCGCTCCTACTGGGAAGCCGCCAAAGTCACACAGCTATTCTGATGGATGGAGGGGTTCTCCAGTATCGTCGGGGAGTTGGGTAGCAGTGGGCAGACACAGTCGAGCTAGAGGACTATAAATCAAGCGCTAGATGGGAGGCACCCCATCATTTCTCTCTCTCTTTGTTTAATTCTCCATTTACATGCTTTCTATCACATTTCCCTCCCCCTCATTTAATTCTTATTAGTTAATATTTAGTTTAAATTTTTGCATACTGTAGGAATTAGGAGTTCATTGCCTACATTTTTGAATTTAGGCATGAATGAACTTCCGCCCATATAACGCTTCATAAGGCGGCATACCTAGACTGGCGAGATAATTGTTATTGTAGGAAAACTCTACCAACGGTAGGTGATCGTCCCAACTCCCTTTGAAATCCATAACTCAAGACCTTAACATGTCTTCTAGCGTTTAAATTATCCTCTCACTTTGCCCATTCGTCTATGGATGATACACCGTGCTCAACCTCAGTTGTGTTCCCATCTGTTCTTGCAAGTTCTTCCAGAAATTCAAGGTGAATTACGGGCCACGATCTGACATAATTGAAACTGGCACTCCATGTCTTGAGACAATCTCCTTGACATAAAGCTTAGCTAACTAGTCTAAGTTGTATTTGACTCTTATCGACAAGAAATGAGCCGACTTTGTCAAACGATCCACTATTACCCAAATAACATCGTATCCTTTCTGCGTCATTGGAAGTCCCACCTCCAAGTCCACCATTATATGCTCCCACTTCCATTCTGGAATCTCCAATGATTGTAGCAAACCACTGGGTCGTTGTTTGGCCTTAACTTTCTGACAAGTTAAGCACCTACTGACATACTCCGCTATTTCTCTCTTCATGATAGGCCACCAAAAATTATGTCGAAGGTCTTGATACATCTTGGTACTACCAGGATGAATTGAGTACCTCGAGTGATGAGCTTCATCCATTATCTCCTCTTTTAACTCTGGCTCACACAGAACCCAAATTCGTCCTTTTAATCTTAATAACCCTTCATTATCAAGATTGTACATATCCTCGGCACCGTCTGCAATCTTCTTCTTTATTCGTTCACACTCGTCAGTTCTGAGTTGCACTTCTTTCACCTTTTCTACGATTGTAGGCTGAATTTCCATTGCAAACAGCTTTTCTCCTTTATCACTTGGACCTCGTACTTCTAATTCCATTATTGCCATCTCTGTTATCAACTCATCTTGAGTTGTTAACATTGACAGTTTCTCCAAACCTTTCCTACTTAAAGCGTCGGCCACCACGTTTGCCTTCCCTGGGTGATACAAGATTTCACAGTCGTAATCCTTTATCAACTCCAACCAACGCTACCTCATATTCAACTCCTTCTGTGTGAAGATATACTTTAGAATTTTATAATATGTGTATATCTTATATTTCTCCCCGTGTACGTAATGCCTCCAAATTTTTAAGGCAAATACCAATGCAGCAAGTTCAAGGCCATGAGTAGGATAACCTTTCTCATACTCCTTTAACTGCCTAGATGTATACGCAATGACCTTGCCATGCTGCATGAGTACGTAGCCCAGTCCTTTATGTGAAGCATCACTATATACAACGAAATTCCCCGTTTTATCCGGTAAAGATAATACCAGTGCTTGATTTAACCTCCTCTTCAGCTCTTGAAAGCTATCTTCACACCTATCTGTTCACACGTACTTCACGGTCTTCCTGGTTAAATTTGTTAATGGAGTAACTATCTTCGAGAAGTCCTGAACGAACCTCCAATAGTAACCCCCTAACCCTAGGAAACTCCGCACCTCAGTCGGCATTTTCGGTTGTTCCCATTTAATAACGGATTCATTTTTCGCTGGATCAATTGAAATCCCTTATCAATGATGTTCCCCAAAAACTGCACTCTCTCTAGCCAAAATTCATACTGAGTGAATTTTGCATACAGTTTCTCTTTTCTTAGTGCTTCCAACAATAATCTTAAATGTTCAGCGTGATCTTCTTTGGTCTTGGAATAAACTAGAATATCATCAATGAACACTACAACGAACTTGTCCAAATACTATTTGAACACTCTGTTCAACATATGTATGAATGCGGTTGGCGCATTCGTTAACCCAAATGACATCACTAAGAACTCGTAATGACCGTAACGAGTCCTGAATGCTATCTTAGGTACATCCTCCTCTCTAACCTTCAACTGGTGCTACCCCGTTCGCAAATCTATCTTTAAATTTTTTTTTGCCCCTTTCAACTGATCAAAGAGATCATCGATCCTGGGCAATGGGTACTTATTCTTTATCGTTAGTTTGTTCAACTCCCGGTAGTTGATACAAAGCCTCAATGATCCATCCCTTTTCTTTACAAACAATACCAGTGCTCCCCATGGAGAAACACTCGGTTGAATGTACTTCTTGTCCAACAGTTCTTGCAACTGAATCATCAACTCCTTCAATTCCACTGGCGACATATGATATTGTGCCTTCAAAACTGGTGTCACCCCTGGCACAACGTCTATAACGAATTTGGTCTCTCTATCGGGTGGAAGACCTGCCAAATCACTAGAAAAGATGTCCGCATATTCATTGACTATAGGTATCTGTTCCAATGTTGCTCCCAATCACTGGGTATCAACAACATGGCATAGGTAACCTTCGCATCCTTTCCTTAACAATTTCCTAGCTTGCGTCATGGTTAGACAACAAGAGCATCCAGGTGATTTACTACCGTAGAACACTACCTTGGGTTTCTTAGAAATTCGAAGGTTAACACTTTTATTTTGGCAATTTATAACCGCCCTATGGTTAAACAACCAGTCCATCCCGAGAATTACATCGAATTCTCCCAACTTTATCGGTATAAGATCTATTGACAATTTGTTACCTCTAATATCTATACAACAACTCTGATGAACAACATCAACAAGAATTACTTCTTCGTTTGCTACCTTAATATTCAAAGATATTACAAGTTTTTTCGGGCAGTAAACCTAACCGTTTAGCAAATTCACATGCTATAAATGAACACGTAGCACCCAAATTAAACAATACATTTATGTAGTTAACCAAAATGATACCTGCTAATACGTCGCATGGTGCAATCGCATCCTGGATCGTCATATTAAAAGTGCAGGCAGTCGGTCTACCCGGTGGTACTGCACCACCAATCGCTAGCTTACTACCGCTAGCTCCTTTCCCACCATCCGAACCCTTCTTCGGACAGTTCCGTGCCATGTGGTCAATTGATCCACATATAAAGCAACCACAATTCTTTTTCGGACTGGGACAGTTAGGCAAAATATGCTCTTCCTGTCTGCAGTTGTAACACACTACCTTGCCCTTGAGACGGACTCCTAAATGAGCCTTCCTACAAGTCTTGCATGCCTCCATCCTCATCTTAGGATATTCCTACTTTACTCCGGTATTCCTAAAGTTACAACCCTTCCTCTTCTGGCCACTCCCGTTGGCTTCCTCAATTTTGACTGACACTTTAGTCTTACCCTTATTCTTTTTCTCATTGTGGTATTGGGACAACGCCTCACTACCACACTCGGCTATAATCACCTTCTCCAACACGGCTCCAAAGGTAACACTTTGGAATACCAATATTTAGCTAAAGAGCCAGGGTTTCAATCCCTCCTCGAACTGTCTCTCCTTTCTCAACTCTGTGTCCACTTGGTGTGGAGCAAATCTCGCCAGTTCATTGAACCTGGATGCGTATTGGGGAACTGTCATGTCCCCCTACTTCAGTTCTAGGAACTGAATCTCCATCCTCCCCTGCATACTCGTGGGGAAGTAGTTCTCGAAGAATAACTCCTTGAACCGTGCCCACGTAACAACTTCTATTTCAACCCTACACTGGTTTGCCTCCCACCAGTAGTTGGCCTCACTTTTCATCATGTAAGTCGCAAAAGAAGTTTTTTATGCCTCACCGACATTTTCTATGACAAATGCCTTTTCAATTACTTTTACCCAAACTTGGGAAGCAATAGGATCCGTAGTTTCGTAGAACTCAGGCGGACCTATAATCTTAAACTCCTTGAAACTAGTCCCCCAACCTACCCCAAGATTAACTCGTACGTTATCTCTCATCCTATTGAGAGTCGTAGCTAATAGGTTCACAAACTCTTGCATCGGGTTATTATTCCCTTGCTCCTCCTCATTAAAAGGCTCTTCTTCCTAGTTTCTTTGACATCTTCTTGGCAGCATTTTCTATTAATGCAAAAACATTTTCATTATTATTCATTTCTTCATTCGGTTATTATTAACAATTAATAATAACTCAATCACATTGACAATCATTTCAATAAACTTTTTATATTAAGATGCTTCTTCTTAGTATAACACTACATCGTTCGTCATTACATTGCTTCAGACATTTACAACTTTATCCCGCAATTACTTTCCAAAAATTGGGATTACAAAAGACTACCCTTGTTTATACAAAAGAGAGTTTTACGTCATTAATAGCTACACAAATATTTACATAGCTAATTCTTCTAAACATACTACTGAACTACATCTGCCTTACGACATTCTCGTAATCTGCATCAGCAATACTAGCCACTATATCCCGGCTAATTGTATGCCAAGCCTGTCCCTCCTCTATAGGATACTCAGCAATCTGATGCTAATAATCCTCGAGCGAACTCTTATGTATGTAGGTCATTCGACTAATCTTTTGCTTCTTGTTCAGAAGCTCTGCCTTTAGTTTCTGGACCTATAGCTTTAAGTCCTGGACTTTATCCTTTGGCCAGCACCCTCTCGTCGTGCCCAACTTCCCAGAAGACCTCCATGTCTTCCTTGTCCTCCTGGACATCGTGAACCTCCTGCTTAAGGTCACGTACTTCCTTACTTAGTTGGACATTCTTGTCTAACACTTCCATGAATAGAGCCTTCATGGACTCTGCCAATGTCAACTCTTCCACCTCCTCAGTAGGTAGTACCGAATTAATCGACATTGTCTCCACCTCTTCCTCTGACATACCATCAAACAATGACGCCAAGTCAAAGTTATTCGAGTATTCGAACGGATCCTCCTCCTCCGGATCAGTCTCCTCCATAATCACTACAGGTACGTCTGCTATCGGCAGCGATACTACTTCTACAAAGTTGAATGAGTCCTCACTAACTTCATGTATTTCGTTATACATGTCCATAATTCCTATTATCTACAATAAGACATAATAACTTGATTAGTATGCAATCAAAATATTAGAAACATATATCACATTTAATATGTTTAAGGTTACTTTATTCTTTAAAACTCTGGTAGAGTTTACTTACTTCTAACTTCTACTTCTCTTCTCAAGGTTATAGCCTAAGGTTTTTTCCCTTAAGTTTTATAACCTAAAGCTTTGATACCAACATGTGATGCCCCCAAATCTGGGTAACCCTGCATATGGTGCTACACGGTACTACAATCTACTCATACATTCAATGAAAGACTTCGATAACATGCATGAGTTTACTAAGTATTACATTATATTAATCTCTTCCCATGCCGGTTCTTTGTAACCATTACATTTGTTATGTGTCATAATATCAGTCATTACAATACTAATACTATGCTATTACAAGGATCACTATTTGTCCGTCTTGGACTTGCCCTTGTTTTTACCGGATTCTTCCTTCCGTTCGCTCTTAGCTGAAATCATTTTAAGCAAGAATGAGCATAAATAGCTCAACAAGTTCAACAACATATCTTGAAATCACAAAATCAAGAATCATATAACTTTGTCGTCAATAACTATATAATAGTTATGTAGTACTTAAGAATAATCAAAATAATGTTTTGATTCCTTTAAAACCATTCCCAAGGACTTATAGTCTCTTTGAAATCTGTGTTGGTCAACTACCATGAACCATCATTTAGTTTTCATTCATAAAAGGAACAACCCGGCACTGAGGCCGTAAGTTTGATATAGCTTACGAGAATATCCAGGTGATTAGCATGTAGTACTCTATATTGATCAACACTCATACATTAAAAGTATTTATGTTTAATTGGTGACAACCTCATGTGTCTGTCGAATTAACGACGTAAAAACATTTGTTTATTCATACTCAAGTCTACCTTAGAATTCGTACCAAGAAATTAACATAGGATAACCACATTATAAATATTCTGGAAAGATTTGTGGAAAACCAACCAAAATATTTTAAGTCTCAATCTGGCCGAATCAAATGGCATCGACTATTCAATAACAGTTTATGCATAAGAAATCATGCATAATGACAGCTTGTCCAACACAAGGTATAGACAAGAGTTTAGAAAACTTGCATAACGTAACGTTAATATAAGAGTTAGAAAACTTCCCTTTACGTCTTTAAACCTTTAACTGTATGCTACTCGGTCTTTACAACTTCTACAAATCATAAACACATAGCATACCAAATGAAAGTCCACAATTGATATCCAATGTTTAACCTATCTTCTCCTCTTTGTATAACTTAACTGAATCGTTAAACTAATAACATCCATTAAAGTTATTTAATGTTTATTACGGCTTATTAACATATATATGTCATAAACTGACTTTCGTCGATCATCATTAGGCATAATGACGAATGGAAACCTAACCGGTACGTTACGTAATCACATTCCCCTCGGATTCTCGTTATCATACTCCGTATAGAATTTACATGAGTTTTAACTTCATTTGATCTCATTCATGCATCACGCATCTTTATTACATGCCACGTATACTTATGGTACGCTCACAACTCGATTACGATTCATAAATCACATTATCAGATTTCGAGTTTTAAATTTAAATACGTTTTATCAATGTTTAATTCATAAAACCATTCTTAAACACGTTGTTTAATTAATTTCTTTTTATGAATATTAACGAAATAGTTGCCCCATAATTACCATGTAGAAAGCTAGGTAAAGAAATAAGCACGTCGGAATTTTTTTCATTAAGGGCGCGGCAGCGGCAGCGGCAGCGGCAGCCAAAGGCTTAAAGGCAGCACTGCAGCGCTGTCTCACAGAACAATTCCCTTGCCTCGGCGCTGCATCGCTGGGAAGCAAGGCTTGGGCAGCGCTGCAGCGCCGGCCCCCAGATTATGAAAATTTTAAATTTCACGAGCTCGTAACAAGATCGTTACAACTCGGTATTGGCTCGTTCCAAAGCCAATAGTTCATAATTTCTATGTTTTATGATTTCATCAAGTCAGAATTCATTTCTGAATCCGTTGGCGAGAAATTAGTCGATTAGTCCATTTTTACGCGTTCGTTAAACATTCGTGAATGTTCGACGCTCAATTCTTCATTTTAAGTCCGAATTCATTCGTTCTTGCTCTCGCAAGTGTTATTTACCTAATTACACATTACGCCATCGAAAACCATCATTTCCAAATCAAACAGCGACTTTTGACTTCTATTTTGGGAAAATTTACGATTTCGACGCTTAAAGTCTAATCACGTAACTTTCGTCGAATCTTCATTATTCGATATTTTTACTTCGAACGAAATGGAATCAATCCATTGGTTGTTCTTTAATGATTATAACGAATGTAAACCTTTATGTTTTAATGGTTTCACATAGTTATCATCCAAACTCTCAAGAATTTGAAGAATTCTTTATTATGTTCTTAATCAATTAATATAATTTCATTATTCATGGCTTAGTAGTGTTCTTAGTTCACTAATTAGCCAACCTTATGACTTCATACAATTCATGCTTCCCCAATTCACATCTCTATCAATTATATTATTGAAAGACAATGAATTATCACCAATTTTTCTTATCTTTATTCCTTTGTTGTTCTTTGGTGTTCTTGATAAAAGACTTATAACTTCTTGGCTCCTTGTTTTGCTTGATTCTTATCAAAGACACAAGCTAGATTCTCTTTTCTCTCCCTCAATATGCTCACAAATTTGATAAACCAACAAAATGGCTAATGAGCTCTTGTATTTATAGAAGTTGCAAGGCTTATGGTAGTTTGGTCATGAGGACCAAACATCTTTTGCCCTATGTCTTTCCATGTTTTGCCCATGTGCTAGCACATGCCCCCCATATGCCCTACATGTCACCCCATGTGCCACACATATGCCCATGGGTTGCCCAATGGGTTTAACCCACCCGTTAACCCATCAGTTCGACTCACGAGTTTAGTTATTAATTTAATTCAAATTGAATATATTTACTTCGTATAAAATTTGTATTATATATCGTATTAATTCTCGTATCCTCGTCGTATTATACTCGTATAATATCTCGTATTTATTCCGTATAATAACCATTTATTATTATACTTAACCAATTCTTATTAAGTTTTAACCTTTCTAACCCTTAGGGTTTTAAGTCCTCACGCGAAAACTTCGTGAGTCATAACTAGAATATTATTAGGCATTACATCTCGTCTTAAAATCCTATCATTACGCGATTCTCGGAAATTCAAGAATAATTCCAGAACAGAAACGGATGAATAATGATTTTTTATGAGAAAACTTTTATCGGCTAACTTAACTTTTCACGATATATTACTGTCAAATCTTTAGACAGAATGTAATTCCGACATCCCTATCTTCCAGAAAGACTTAGGGTTCTCAAACCCTAACCCTTAGGGTTAGGTCATGTGAATAGTGCCTATTTTCTCTTATAAATTCACCACATTTATTTCTAGCACGTAGCCAGAATCCTAACCATTTATGCATTCTCTAGGTCATAGAACGACCTTTGATTAGCTTACTCAGTTTAATAAACAAATAATTAAATTTTATTCAATAAATCAAATAAAATTTATTTACATAAACGTTCGATTTTCTAGGGCGTTACAATATCAAAAGACAACTAACTAACAAGTAATTAAATCAGATAAGGGAGATATGAGATTATAATTTCACTTAATGTGTCACTCAAGTTGATACACTTCCTGTTGAGCCCAATTAATTACTTCAGATTATTAGTTGAGAACACGAAAGCAAAATATAGTCATCTCTTGATGTACCATACCCAAATCACATTAAAGCCATAATTGATAGAATGAATGTGAACACCCAAATTAATTAACACACTATATCTCTATGTGACTTAAAATTAATAAGGGTTTAAGTACAAGTTCTCAAATGACTACGAGTGGTGCTTCGATATATCTCTATCCTAAGCACGAATTATGGAATCTAAAACCATGTAGAATCATAAACACAAGCCAATATGGTCAGATCTGAACTCATAATTCATTTCTCAATTTCATATGAGTTATCCCTGTAATTGGTGATCAAGCAATTAGGAAATCAAAATAAACCACATTAGACAATCCATACATAATCAATTAAATCTCAACAAGGAAGCATAGCAATCTGAATTAAGCACTAAGTTCCATTATAATCCCAAAAATAGAAATTAGTTCATAGTAGAATCAAGATCCATCATCCGAAATTGTTCATACATTAAAAGCCAAAGATGAAAATAAAGATAATCTAAGGAATGAGAGATGCAAATCTGGTATCTCCTCTTCAAATCTGAACCTTCAATGTTGAGCCAATGCTTCAATCTCCCAAAATCCAGCCCTAATCTAAGCTAATCTAGAATTTGCAATAAAAACTAAGAGAGATTCAAAGTAGAGAGTAGAATATGCACAAAGCTCTCTCTATGTTCCTATATGACCAAAAAGGCAATAAAAACGTCCTAATATCCTTGCCCTGACTTGCAATGACCCCCTCTTCAAGTAAGAATTCGATTGGTCCATTAAGTGAAAAGTCATACTTTTGGCTTCAGAGACTGGCGCAGCAGGGCCGAGCTTGCTCTTGTTCTGGGTGCAGCTGCTCACCAAGGCATTCTATGCTAGGATTGGGTGCAGCTGCGTTGTGCCCATGCGTCAGCTGTGCAGTCTTGTAGTTCTGCAATTTGCTACTTTCTAATTGTTGTTTCATTCCTTGCAATCAATGTTCCTTTTTACTTCCATTTCCACCATGCTTTAACTATTTTGCTCCCACACACCAAGTTCCCACCATATCATGCCAACTTGACATCCTTTTGACGAAAGATGCCACTGAACAAGTTCCCGATTATGAATCCTATAAAATGGAAAGAAATGCATGAAAAGAAACTTAAACAAATGAGATTAAGCAATAATTATAGCAAGTGTAAACACTTAAAATTTTGTATTCCTGTTACTAACCTTGCAGGAGGGTAAAACCGTCTTTTTCTTTCTGATCACAACCCAGAAGGTGCAGTAGCCCCGGCAACAACACCGGGATGTCAAGCTCAACCCCGGGATGTCAAGCTCTACCCCGGTCACTATACCGGGATGTCAAGCCAAACCCCAGCGATAACCCCGGGATGTCAAGTGAAACCCCAACGATAACATTGGGATGTCAAGCTCAACCCCGTTCAGTATACCGGGATGTCAAGTGAAACCCCGTTCACAAGCCGGAAGGTACAGTAGCCCCGGTGACAACACCGGGATGTCAAGTGAAACCTCGATCACTATACCGGGATGTCAGTGAAACCCTGGTGACAACCCCGGGATATCAAGCAACCCCGGCGACAACACCGGGATGTCAAGCTCAACCCCGATCACTATACCGGGATGTCATATGAAACCCCGGCGACAACCCTGGGATGTCAAGAAGCCCTGACGACAACATCGGGATGTCAAGCTCAACCCTGGGCACTATTCTGGGATGTCAAGTGAAACCCCGGTCACAACCCGAGAGGTAAAGGAGCCTTAAAGACAACCCTGGGAAGCCAATTTATCCTTCAGAGACAACCCCAAAGCATCACATCATCCCTAGAGACAACCCTGGGAGGCCAAAGCAACCTCAGAGACAACCTTGAGGACGAACAAAGTCGGCTGGGATAAAACCTCAGAAACAACCCCGGGGAAATAGTCGAAGACCGTGCCAACATAGGAGACAATCCCTAGTGGAGAAAAATGGTCATTTTACCAACTTGAAGCCAATCCGATCAAAATCAAGCTGAATTAGTGCAATGAAGGTCAGAAAGAACATAATATTGATCCCGAGTGAAAATAACAAAATACAGCTCAACGAACAAACTATAAAAAAATGAAGATCTGGTAATAAACCTATCTTCCTAGATTCAGAAAAGATTAAGTTACATGTCATTGTGACACTCTCGAAAAGTGCTTTTCGAAAAGGTATAGCACGCCTCAAACGGACGCTCTGATCAAAAGTTATGAAGGTTCGAACCTGACATCGCGTTACTCGGAGTGCATGTACTTCAAGAAGACAAGACCCACAGGAGTGGGCCCCACCTACGAAGCCGCAGGTGGAAATACGGCAGCCGCGGGTAGACCCGCTACCATGGGGTCTTTAAATATAAGACCCCCTTGCCAAAAAAAGAAGAAAAAAAATAGAAAATGCTCTGAAACTCCACCAATTTCGCCCCTTAGCTCTACTTCTAGTACTCTAAACGTCATTTTTATTCTTTTAACACGTTTGTATACGTATATTCTACGACATATCAAAAATTAACTACTGGAAACGTCCATTTGAAGCTTACTAAGTGGCAAAAGGCCCGGGTAGCAGTCCAGTGTAAGTATTTTTACAATCAGAACTCGTTTTCTACTTTATTACGTATATGTGCATGTGCACGTAAAGCTTCATCTTTTGATTTTTCCCAGAACTCAGTTTCGTGGTTGTTTTTGCTTACTTTTTAGTACATTTTAGTACATATATAGGTTTTTTTGCATTTGCACAGCCTAGATCGTCGATCCGTGACTTTTACTCGCTTTTATGTATATATATATATATATATATATATATATATATATATATATACGTACTAACTTGTTCGGCCAAGATCGATGATTCGTGGCCTTTTCAGCTTTCTGATATATATAACTGACTATATATATATATATATATATTAATTTTCAATTCTATCAAGCCCGCTTTAATATATATAACTTTATATATATAATTTTTTCTAACTTTGTTTGGCCTAAATTGCTAATTCGTGGCTTTTATTGCTTTAATATATATATACTAATTGTATATATTCACATTCATATTTCAGTTTGGCCTTAATTGGAAATCTGTGGCCTTTTTACTTCTTATATATATATATATATATATATTTATATATATGTATATATACATTTCAGTTAAACCTGGATTACTCCATGGCTCTTTTTACAACTTTTATATATATATATATATATATATATATATATATATTTACATTTTCTGTCCGGGCCTGAGATTGGAAATCCGTCGCCCTTTACAGTTTTATATATATATATTTACATTTCTGTCCGGGCCTCAGATTGAAAAAAAATTTGTCGCCCTTTACAGCTTTTATATATATATATATAATTATATATATTTTTTCTTTATTCATTGTGATTAAATATCTGTTTTAATTTCTTATTTGATATGCATTTGATTTAATGTAAATTTGGCGTAGATTTATTTAAATCTAGCCCATTATACCTTTCAAACAGTTCAAAATAGGTCCAACCGGAACCTGGAAGCTAGAATGGCTAAGATTTACTTAAATCTAGCTTTCTTTCTAGTTTTGTTAAATATTAAAGCAACCCCGCGGCGCTTAGATCCCTATCTAGTGGGAACGGGAAGCTTTGGCTACGCACATGGAAGGATTTGACTGATGAATCCTTGATTCTACAACGTCTAGATGGAAATATACATTCTTGGTGAATATCTATGATGTGCAAGTTCTCTTGGCTTCTATTTGTGAGCCTAGGAATCGTGGGATTCATGATCAAACTGATTAGAATCTAATTCTCACGATGGACAAACTCTACTTTACAAATGTACCCTGCCAATTTTTCTGTAAAAAAATGTACGTTCGAAAGACCTTAAAACGGTTGTCCGGGTTTAAGGTCTCAAACATAATGAAATTTGGTTTGTCGTGCCAGAGTCACTCCAATTGCTGTCATGCCCATGAGAAGACCGAGACTTGTCTATATTTTGTGGTCGAGGATGCTTCGCAGCCCGACAATCACCATCCAAATCGAGCCGAAGGCTAAAATGGAAGTATCAACATGATTCAATTTCTACGTGAGCGTAAGGGTTTGAAAACCAACCTTTTCAAAACATCATTTTCATATCTTGTCTAAAAAGGATTTTTTTGCAAATTAAATCAAACCCTTCGTATATAGGTTCAACGAAGCACGATAATACTTTCAAATCAAACAAACGTAGGCTCAATTACTTCCAGCATACACACACACACATTGTAATTTAAAGGGGAAATATTAAAAAGATGTGGTACCGTGTTTCACTGGAGTCGGGGGGTGCTTAACACCTTCCCCCCCACTTAACCAAGCCCCCGAACATTAGAATTTCGATTTCAAGACTAAGTTTCGACAGTGTCCAGTAATTGGGCCTACTTGCAAACAAAACTCGGTTGAGTTGGTACAACCATTTCAAATCTACTAACTGGTGACTCTGTAAAACCGTTCAAATCGTCGATATGATACATATTGGCCTTTTCCTAAAAAACTTCACCCTGCGTAAAACAGATAGGGCAATAAGGGTACAAAAAAAAGGCTTAGGAAGAGAGAAAGATCGGGTCCAAAGTTGACCAAATTTTTTCTTAACGTCGACAGTAAGTTAGTGTCCAATAAGTACGTATAAAAACTACTTATCATTGACTATGATGAAACCTTCTCACCAGTAGCTATGCTCAAGTCCATTCGGATTTTGCTTGCAATTGCAGTTTATTATGACTACGAGATCTGGCAGATGGACGTAAAAATGACCTTCCTGTTGGTATTTTCTATACGCGCTACACGCAAGTATACGTGATCCACAAGTAATATACTGATAAGTCAATTATCGTACCCGCAGAGACAATAATTCCTATTTAATCTAAAAAATACCAATTTTATATTATCTCAGCTATATTAAACTAACGATTAAAAGATGTTTTTATAACTAAATTACCACTTAACCAACTACAACACTAACTCAAGATTTTCACAAATTTTAGAGAATTAAGCCTACAACTTCACTTCAGATAATATCCTTTTCTCTAGTTTATTTCGATTATTCTAGATTATTAATCAAGAACACTAAAGCATATACAACCATCTCTCGATGCATTATACCCATACTCACTCGCATCCACAGATGATAGAATTAAGCAAGACACCCTAGATAACTAATTCACTATATCTCTATGTGAATTATAATTAAATAAGGTTTATAATCAAGTTCTTATTAGATTATATATGACGCATAGATATCTCTATCTTATCCGTGAATCATGAATTCCAACTACACAGAAATCACAAACATATGTCACTATGGTCAGTTCTAATCCCATATGTCCTCTCTCAATTTCATAAGGGATAACAGATAATTGTTGATCAAGCAATTATACAAATTAAGCTCAACACATAGCAAATAATCCAGGAATAACATTCATAAACTGAATTTAAGAATAATTAATCATCCATTACATAAAAGATCCGTCATAGGCTTTAATAAGTAATTAGTTCATAACGAATGAATAAACACCCATAATCCACAGAGTATTAATTATGTCGAGTACAAATAAATATGAATAGAGGAAGAATGGAATATAAAACTCTGTTATTACTAGTCTCCAAGTCACTCCGCAATCGTCAGATTAAGCTCCGCTTCAATTCTCCTTTGATGCTCAAGTCTCAAACTAGGGCTTCCAATCGTCTCCTCTGTATTATATGAGCCTCTTTTATTTATATCTCAGCAAATCTCGATCAGCCCTCCTTTTCTTCACAATCCTACACATAGTAGGAAAAACCAACCAACTCTGCCGGACACGCGCCCCGGCGTTCTTTGTAGCCTTTAGCTGCGCGCCCCGGCCAGCTGCGCCTTGGCGAGATGTTATGCCTATAAATTCACCCCGATGCGCCTTGTATAGATCCATCCTATTTCATCTTTTAATCCACTAATTCAGCCCATTCCTTCACCCACTCAGCTCCTGCACATAAAACCCACACACATGCATGAAACGATCCTAAAACATACTTAAAGTAGCGATATCATAGGTATAAATGATACTGATTCGTAGGTATGAAACCTACTTATCAAATACCCCCAAACTTAAGATTTTGCTTGTCCTCAAGTGAAAACAAAAACAATAAAACTGAAAACAACAAATAATGTATCTAAATATATGTATATGCATGACCTACTCTCTACATATCTACGAATCTAGCAACAAATCAACATGTTATTCAACACAGGCCTCAAAGATATTATATGATACTCAAACAATACTGAAAAGTCAATTCATAGTTCATTAGTAGTCAATCAGTTCATCCAACCCTGTCATTACTCATGTTGTGCGTGTGTGCTTGTTAACTATTCTAACCATCAATAGATCAAAAACATCACATTCAAATTTCTTCGCGGGAAAATTTTAGTTAAACTTCAAATATTCTACATTCATGACAAAACCAACAATCATAGTAATTACCGAGTTTAGGGACTTCAGACAGAGCTGTTTTTCTTATTTCTCATTTACGGGTGCATTTTACGCTCCATCCCGTGCTCACAATAGACCGTGCAATGTCTGCATCTATTAGGCTTTTCAATGCTACCCGTTTAGAGAATTTTCGACCAACAACTCCCAAGCCAGACGGTTTTAGGGTGCTAGATGTAGAAACACCCCAAGGGCTTACTTATTCAAGCAACAAAGGCCACAAATACAAACTAGTCCATGTGTTTATTCTTTCTTTTTCCTTAGTATATATTTTTTTCTATTTTCTATTTTCTTTTTTTCATTTCTCTTTTCTGTCACCCCACTGACTCCCCCAAACTAAAGTTCTCACTTACTTTTAACTTTAATGTCAATATAACAGTTTCATCAAATTTAACTAAGATTTTCCCCCTAGAAACAAGTTGTGACCCCTCAAACTGCGTTGATTAAACAGTCAATTCTTATGTGCTAACCAGTTACACAAGTTTCGGACAAAATTAGACTTTCAATTTGATTAACATCAGAACTGATCATTAATTTTCACGTTTATTTGAGCTAAGATGCAATACCGATCCTATCATAGACCGAGTTAAAAATATATCAATCCATTGCTCAACTCATGCAACCTATATGCCTAAATGCAAAGCAAATATTTTTGTGATTTTCATTGATTTTATTTTTTTCTTTTTTTTTCTTTTTTTATATATGTAATTAATGCAGAATAGAATTAATACTAAAATGCTTCTTCTACGTGCAATTAACTACATGACATGCCATATGCAAATTTACTAACTAAATGAATAAACTCCCCCAAACTTAAACAGTACAATGTCCTCATTAGATAAAGCAATAAAAGTTCGAGGACTGCCCTGAGCGATCAAGCATCATGCTCGACCGGTAGATCATCGGTAGGTGGGTCGTCAACCGGGTCTGCCACGGGCTGTGGGGGAAAAAATGCTGGGAGAGGCTGTGGGACTGGAAACTGGAATTCTTCATTCGTTGTGCTAAGTCAGGCAAAGGCGGCAGCGAGAGAAACGTTGAATTCATTCTGCGTGGCAAACATGTGGTCTTGCCTCGCAGCTAATCCTTGAAACTACTCATCGACATAGTGCTGCATATCTTGGAATTGGCCACTGAAAGGATACATTGGGCGGGATCCTTGTTCATGTTCTTGCTCTTCCTCCTCATTAAAATCGGCATCCTGCTCTTCCTCCTCGTCATCACCCTTATCTTCCTAAAATATATAGCCAAGACCGCGTGGGTGGGACACCCACCCTTTCCAACTTTTATATCTCTAAATCAAATTCGAATCTAGGCATAGCAGAGGCTGCTGGACAGGCTCTGTGGAACTCCATTGTACCCCTGCCTGGGCACATAGTGCATATATCAATGACGGGTGGGGAAGACCGCCCTGAAAAGTTTCGCGAAGATTTCGGCGGATATTGTGGTGAATGAGTTTGCCCACGTCAATTGATCGGTCTTTGTAGATGCAGTATAGTAGAATTAACCTCTCCTTCGTGACATCGCTCGTGTGTATGGAAGGTAGCAATTTGGCACACAAGAACGAATGCCATATCTTCCCATATAGCCTTACGTGGTTCTTCTAAAAATTTGATTCGTTGGACGACCAAGTGGCATCAGGCTTGCCCAACTCCATCAGAATTTGCTCATAATTTGCTTCGCTTTCTTTGAGGACTAAATATGAACATGATATATATGGCAGATTATAGTATCCGTTGATTTCTTGTATGGTAAATGGCACTATTTTATCTTTCACAAAGGCGAAGAACGGTGACTTGTCGGGGGCGTTGGCGTAAAATTCTTTGGCCACCGCCACTACGGCGGCGTCCAGGTGCGCCACGAGGGTTTCCCATCCTCTCTCCCAGATCTGATTGAACATTTGCCCGTTGAATTCATCGGGAGGCAACCCCCGTTCTAGCACCAATGGCTTATTTGCAAGGTACTCGAACCACTCCGCCGCCTTGGCGTTTAAGAATTTCTTTTTGTCTAATTAACACGAGGCAGTGGACGAACCTTCCCCTCATTGCCTTTTGTGCTGTCTGGAAGTCATGGTGTCGTCGGTGTGCCTCTCACTTATTGTTGATAGAAGGAAGTGTTGTTGAAGCCTTTTTACAAACACTTGGTAGGCACCCTGTAAAAGTATGTGTTTCTCACCCCCAAACTTGACGTGATATGCCCAATTGGTGACTTCGTCAAACCCTAGTGTAGAACCCTGAGAAATAGCAAACAATTATTCCCAATTCACTGTTACCTCTTTGTTGTTGTCAAACTTGGGAGATTACGGATTTGGGGTGAAAAGTTTCTCCCCTGGTCTTTGATTGTGGGATGAGAGTGACTTGTCCCTCGTCCTTTGATTGTCCTTGATGGTGTATAGTGGCTTGTTGATGTTGACTAAGAATCAGTCGTGGCTTGATCGTGATGGTGGTGTGGTTAAATTCGTGAAGCCCTTTTGGTTTTGGATTAGAGATAAGGGTGTAATTGTGTGTTAGGTTTGTGAGTGACCAAATGCTAAAGGCAGTTTATTTAAAAATGAAAAATCCATATGCACGCTGGGGCGGGAGGTTTTGGTCGAGGAGGCACGCCACGACGAGATTGGCCAGAGAGGTGGGCACCGGGGCTTGGAAATTTCTTCAGAAAGCTGAGCCGGGGCAAGATAGGCCAGAGGCTTTGGCGCCGGGGCATGAACTTCTCTTCCCAAAACTTCGCCGTGGGGAATTTGTCCAGAGAACCTGAAGCTGGGGCAAATTTCTAAGCATCCAGATTCCGTCGGGGTGCGTATGGTCATTTTGTGTGCTAAAAAATTTCCTTGCTCATGTGGTTGGGAGTTCATGTTGTGGCCCTGTGGTCTCATTACTCTTTCTAGTTCCATCCTACAAGCAAAACATAACAGAGTCAGTACTGTCATTTAGTTGGTTCCAAAACACTATTCCTATACTAAAAAATATGTCCTGATCTACTCTACTCTACTTAAATCTTATCAAATAATTTGAAATTAAAAATAAACAAAACTTGAAATAAAGTAATGATTGGGTTGCCTCCCATCAAGTGCTTAATTTATAGTCTTTAGCTGGACTAGTCCCTGTTGTTATTCTAGATAGGCCAGAACGACCGCGGTTGCCTGGCGATCGATGTCTCCACCCCAATAGTGCTTGAGGCGTTGGCCGTTCACCTTAAATGGTTTTGTCAGATCCTGTCCATAGAGCTCAACGGCGCCATGTGGAAATACAGTCTTTATAGTGAATGGCCCAGACCATCTGGATTTCAATTTTTTGGGGAAAAGTTTTAACCGAGAGTTAAATAGCAGTACTGATTGTCCCGGTTCAAAGCTTTTCTCCACAATTTTCTGATCATGCCATTTCTTTACTTTCTCTTTGTATAGTTTTGAATTTTTGTATACCTGCAAGCGGAACTTGTCTAGCTCGTTGATTTGCAACATTCTCTTCTCGCCTGCTGCGGATAAGTCATAATTCAGTTTTGTGATGGCCCAATACGCTTTGTGCTCGAGTTCCACTGGAAGGTGACATGCCTTCCCATAAACCATCTGATTGGGGGACATGCCTATCGGAGTCTTATAGGCAGTCCGATAAGCCCACAAAGCATCGTCTAACATTAATGACCAATCCTTCCGATTCGGATTGACCACTTATTCCAATATTCGTTTGACCTTTCCGATTAGACAGCTCTGTTTGTCCACTCGTTTGAGGGTGGTAGGTTGTGGCGATTCGGTGTTTAACCCCATACTTCGTCAACAGAGCAGTGAGGTATTTGTTGCAAAAGTGGCTCCCTTCATCACTGATTATTGCCCTTGGGGTGCCAAAACGGGTGAATATATTTTTTTGTAAAAACTTCAAAACCACCTTCGCATCATTTGTCGGTAATGCGACTGCCTCCACCCATTTTGATACATAGTCCACAGCTAACAGAATCTACATGTCACTGAATGAGGATGGAAAGGGTCCTATGAAGTCGATTCCCCATACATCAAAAATTTCAACTTCAAGTATCATGTTCAAGGGCATTTCATTTTGTTTTGAGATATTTCCCACTCGTTGACATCGGTCACAGTTTTTCACGCACTGATGTACGTCTCTAAACAGAGTGGGCAAGAAAAAACCTGCCTGGAGGACTTTTGCGGTTGTTCGCTCACTCCCATAGTGTCCCCCGTATACTGAAGCGTGACATTCTTATAGGATGTTCTAAACATCACTTTTCGGTATACATCGCCGGATCATTTTGTCAACACACTGGAAGAATAGGTATGCTTCATCCCACATGTACCACTTTACATCATGTAGAAATTTCCTCTTTTGGTGGCAAGTCAAGTCTGGTGGGAGGATGTTGCTGACCAAGTAATTAGCGAAATTCGCGTACCATGGAAACTCGCTGTGGATCAAGAATAACTGTTCATCTGTAAATGACTCATTGATCAAACATTTATCTTTCTTATCCTTGTCCGTATTTGCCAACCTCAAAAGATGATCAGCTACTTGGTTTTCTGTCCCCTTCCTATCCTTGATTTCCAAATCAAATTCTTGCAAGAGTAGAATCCATCTAATAAGCCTAGGCTTAGCATCTTTCTTGGAAATAAGATACCTTATTGCCGAGTGGTCCGTGTATACTACAACCTTTGTACCTATCAAATATGCTCAAAATTTATCAAAGGCGTACACGATCGCAAGTAATTCCTTCTCGGTGGTTGTATAGTTCAATTGAGCATTCGTGAAGGTTTTACTTGCATAATATATGTAATACCCGAGAATTTCCTAATATTATTAAATGAATATATTAATGGAAATGAGAATTTATTAGAATATAAATGATTTTGTGCTATGAGAATGATTAATTCAATTATATTAAATTGAATAATTATAATAATTGAAAAATTGATGGAGTTTGCGATAAACTCGTTGATAGCCTTGTGTGGCACAGTGACGTAATATAAGAATGATTATATTAATTTAAGCGAACAATTAATCTATATTAATTGTTATCGTAGAATATTAATTAATTGTTGTGGAATATTAACTGTGATTGATTAATAATATGTGATTATTATTATTGCAAGAAATATAATAATAATAATGAGCAACGTGTTTATAAATATAATAAGATTTATATTAAAGTGATAATTAATCATATAAGGGTTAATTAAATTGTTATGGAAATTAACAATTATATTGATTGATGAAGGATGTGTGTATATTATTAATTAATATTTAATTAATAAGATGAGTAATTCTATGTGCAAGCATGCGAATTAAATGTGTAACATATATTAGCTAACTATGTATTATGTGAAGTGTAATATGACACTATTATATGGTAAGGCTTATTGAATTATGGGAGTTACATGATAATAGCCTATGTGACAATATGTATGTAAGTATACATTAAAATAATGTATTATGAATATAAATAATAATTGATGATTATTTATATATATAATGGAATAATAAAATTTAATAAATGAGATAATGTGATGTGATTATATCCTAGTAAATTATATCCGGTATTAACAAAATGTACATGGATTATATGTGTCAATTTACACTTACTACATTATGTAAATTATAGTGTGACATTTCAATTAAAGACATGTATAAAATATATATATATGTGTAGATAGCATAAGTATTTAATACATATGTGTATAATGATTTAAATGTAGTATAGAAGGATGAGTTTGTTTTGCTGGGAGAGTCACTATCTCCTTCACGTGAAATACACAAGCTATCCTACTCCCTATTCTTCCTTAAACTCAGTAACATAGGCTAGCAAATGATGAAGAAGGGCTATCATGATGGATTTCAACCACCATTACCAACCCCCTAATAACCTCCCTGCAATTCAAATTTCCGTTAGTTTGAAATGGTAGGCAATAACATTGTCTGGATTATAAGTTCTTCTATAAATATAACCCATCCTCTTCCTAATTCATTTGCTGAGAATTTTGGCTAAGTAAGTTAAGAGTTATATATATATATATATATATATATATATCAGTGTCCTTGAGTAGCAGCAAGTTCAGATTCTAGTAGAAGGTATAATACAGTTCCTTTGTTCTTCATTTTCGTTTTCTGTTTCTAAAGTTTCCTTCAAATTCTTGATTATGCCAAATTGGTTCATAATTGGTTTGTAGAACCCTTATATTGTTGTTATATGAACATACATACATGATGGAACCACTATATAGCTCTCTTGACTTTCATTTCCATTTTTGCTCTGCAATTTATATAAAACATCAAATTCGTGAATTTGGTTGGAGTTCATGAAATTAGGAATTGATAAATGGCGATTGACTGTTATATAAGCATATATATATATATATATGTGTGTGTTAGTAAGTTAAAGAAGTCTAATAGCATCTGGGTATGTTGAAATCGATGAAATGGGAGGTTTTGGGTCGGTTTTGGCAGTGAGCAGAAACTGTCCCCACGCCGCAGCGCCATTGTCCGCGCCGCAGCACCACTAGCGCCGCAGTGTCAGCTTGATACTGATGTTGCTACACCACAGCGCCTCCCGCGCCGCAGCACCAGATTGTGGCTGTTGTTGCCGCGCCGCAGCGTCGGCACCCTGCTGCAATTTTCTGCACCATGCAACAAAATTATTATGTACTAATTGTTTGATTTTGTTTAAACAAGCATGGAAGCATGATTAATACATATATATAAACCTAATGAGGCAATGTAAGCATGTTTTAGTATATTAGCATACATGGTTAACAAAACGACATGAAGTTTGGAAACGAACTTAAAGTTTCATAAACAATCATTAACATTATAAAGCATGAGTATATTCTGATTTTTGATACGTGGTAGAGCGGCTTAGAAATGCATGAAATGAATGATGACTTGTGTATACATGTTTCATAGTATAACGTGAGCCTGCTAAACCTCGATTAGTAAACATTTCGAACGAAAATGGAAGTTTTATGAAACAAACTTTGACATATGTGTGACACATTGAGGTACTGATTTTGCAAACATGTTTACATCACATGTAATACATGTTAACTTGCATATATAGACTTTATAAGGTAACGTGAGCACGTGGATCGCGTTAAAGAAATTTACTAGTGAAAGTACAAGTTTTGAACGTAAATCTTAACATGTTATTGTAAGTTTCATATTCTGATATTTATGGACATATGTGATAGTACTCTTAGACTCATTCATGTGTCATGCATGTATATATACCATGATTAGTTGCCATGATTCAAGTTTAGCGTAAACGAAGTATGTTTTCAAGATAATAACAATGCTAGCTACATATATGCGATACGAGTACTCATGAGCATGCCTAATACAAGTTAATATAAATACCTTAAGTGTTTTAAAAGCAAGCATGATAGGCTTTGTAAATTTCATGACCTTGAATGACCACAAGTGTCGACCTAGAACCTATATCACATATGTTTGGAACAAGGGAAGGTTATACGAATATAAAAAGACTCTTTAACATGTATATATACTATGTGATATATGTGAATCCAATTTTGACAGTTAACTTAGGGGAATGCCCATAACTTGCTAAAATGAAATATATTTAGTATTGATTGTGGTCTTATGTGATATTAATAATATGCGATTATGTTTGCTAATTGTGGTAGTCTCACATGATAGTTATGATGTATAAATATGATCAACTTGAGATAAAAGGAAGTTAATGATGGAAATTATACTCTATATAACTGTGTAGCTAGATAAAATATGGAGTTAAATTATATGACTAATGAATATCATATATATACGTAATTGTATTACGATAGGAATTCGAAAGTGTTGGCTAGCTTTACGTGAGTAAACTACGCTAAAGGCAAGTATCCTAAACCCTTGCATTACTTTATTCAACGGATATCGTAAGCGAGTATCTAAACCTTATCTCTTTGGATACAAGTATTCTATCTTTGTATATTGCGAACGAGTTTCCTACTTAATCGTTTGAATTGAATTAGCATACTTGAACTCTTATTTCATTAAAGCTATTATTCATGTTGAACTTAGTATTGTTCTTAAATATTGTAAAAGTGTCTATGCCATTTGATTCGGCTAGACTTATATTATTGAAAAGCAACCCAAAACCAATTGATTGGTGCGGGATCTTGTATTTGACTGAGAATAACAACCTTCTTTGAAGGGAATATATAATTGTCGGAGAACCGACGTGCACACTTGAGTATGATTGATTGTTATGCATAACGATGGTGCTTTAGGCTGATCACCTGTTGTACCTGTTTTTGTTGGATTTTCAGTTTATTACTATTAATTCTAGTAGAAGTTCATAGTCCTTAGTGACTGCTCAGTATTCAGTTATCTTGAAATCTTGAATTGATTTATTATTGAATCACATTGATATTATTCTGTCCTTAGCGACTATTATTGAAAACAGTTGATATTCTTGTTATCCTTGAATTATCAAACCTTGTTATACCCTTTCGAGAATTAAGAATTATATCACTTACCTTTATTGTATATTACTTGCTGGGCAATTTGTGCTCATTCTTGCTTTCCCAAAAATATTTCAGTTAAGGCAGAGCATGGCGAACCTTTAGGCATTGATAAGGGCAAGGGCAAGGCTACCAACTAGCTTGTGTCTTTTATGTTTTCAAATATTTTAATGTTGTATTAAGATGATGTAGTAAGACTAGATTCGATTATGTTTAAGCTTAAGTTAGATTATGTAATAAGTCGTTAATTGATATTATTATGTAATCTATTAAGTACTGTAGGTTGCGAGACTTGGGGGAATAATTATAATAAATCATTGTAAATTATTCTAGATTAGAATTTTCGCCGTGATTGTGTGTTTTTTAGTTATTATTATTGTGATGTATTACCATGAGCACGTAATGAACCGAATTCGAGAGACCCCATGACGGTCTTGGAATTTGGGGGCGTCACAATATATGGCATAAAAGACCTTCTCTCGGCGTTGTCCCAAAATAGACCCTACCGCGTAATCGCTAGCATCACACATCAACTTTGACGAACGAGATTTTGTAATTTAATTTTAATATTTATTAAATTAAATAAATATTTTTTTGATGATTTAATTATTAAGTTAAATAATTAATTGATAAAATTGTGGTAGATTAATTTAATTATATGTGTTACATTAGTTAAATTAATGTGGTAAATTTTTATATTCAAATTATAAATCTAATTGAGCTTATTTGATTAATATATTAATTAATAAGCATAATGTTATTCTAATTAATTTAATAATTAATTGGAGATTTAATGATTTGGCATAATTAATGAATGAGAATTTTAATTATGTGACTATGTGATTTAATGTGGATTTATACTATTTTATTTAATTGATTTAAATAACATTAATTGATTAATTAAAAGTGTGACATTATTAAACTATATTATAGTAAGTTAATTAAATTAAAGGGAAAGGAGAGTGAATGGGAGAAACCAAACATGGCCTTATGGGGAGTTAATCAGTTAACCCACTATGGGACTAATCGACGACCACTCACCCACTATACACATTATACGTATTACGCTATACATATATCTTATACATCAGTCTTATATTTCATATTACAAACATCAGAGAACTTAGAGAGATTAGGAGAGAAAATTGAGAGAAGAATCGATTAGAGAAGAGATTGAAGAATTAAAGCCCATATCATCATCTTCACAGAGTTTACAAAGGGTAATTCCTTTGTTCCAATTTATTTCACGTACTATGTTTCCTTCATGAACATATATTTTGAGTTCTCCGTGTATGGAAAAAATTAGCAATTTTTGATTATATGCTTATATATGTGTTATTATATCATTATAACATGTTTTGTATTTGGTATGAATGAATTAAAATAATCGAATTCATGTAATTAGGCCTTAATTGGGTTTTTAAAAATTTACAGAGTTTTTCCATTTACGTGCTTTAAAAATTCTCTGTGAATGGAAAAATTGATATTTGTTCATTATATAGCTATGTGTGTTCATATGTGTTTATAACATATTATATGCCATATATGCATAACTTCAGTGATCAAACCATCGAATTTTTGTTTATATTTGGGTTTTCAAAATTACAGAGTCGTATTTATGGCCATATAGCCCTTAAGTACAATTTTTATACCATGAATCGATGGTTTAATTTTGAATTAACATTTTCATATAATTGTACACGTTTATACGAACAAAACGGAAGTTAAACGAACGGATTCGGTGTTATAACGAATCTGTAACGTTGAATTTCTTGATTTTCCTTCAAAACATGATAAAGTATGAAAACAGTGAAATTAGATGCCTTGGATTGTGTGATTACATGATTTTAATTGCCAAGATCATGCTAGAAATATTGTATAGCATTTCTGTGAAGTTTTTACATTATGGGTAGCCTTAAAATTCATTACGTTAGTTTAATTTGGATTTATTTGGGCTACTCTGTGTGTTCATCGCGAACCAAGGAGTGCACCAGCAGGGGGACCCGCCCCAGCGGGTGTTCATGGGCATTAGGACCCGCCCCAGCGGGTATAAGGGCTATCCGGGAGCCTTTTTTTTGGTTTCCAATACTATTTTGACCTCCTGTAGTAAAATAAGCATAACGTTTTCATAAGAACTCCGATTAAGGCAATTCAAGATGATTCGGAAAGATAACGAGTAGACCTACAACTTTTATTCTTTAAGAGTTTCAATTTGAAATCGTTAAAATGGGTAAATATGGCCATCTTTGTGACTGATGCGTATTCGGAGGCAATCGGAGGGCTTCGGACATGCACGCACACAAGTGTAGTGTTCTCGATAATAAAAGATGTTGTTTTAAGTTACATACATGAATATTATATGATTTGAAGTTAATGATTAATAAATTAAGTTATTGACATGTATAAGATAATGTGAAGGTTCAAGTTAACAAACTAAGTGCGAACTTGAATATCGTAATTGTAAAACTTGATTATGATTGTTTAAAGGGCTATACATGTGTGATATGCTTGTTGTGAGTTTACATTCATGTTATGTGGTTAGCCATTGAGTAATATTATAAACCAAGTTGTAAGTTGAACTTAAGTGAATAGTTCAACAGTTAAACATTGTAGTTATGAAAACTAATCGATGTCGTATACATAATGTAATGTGTAGGACGTTGAGGAAGTGAATTGTAATTATATTTGTAGCTTGTGCAAGAGGCAAGTATCCTATCCCTAACTTATTGATTTAGCAAGTTCCCTAAATTCTAATTTATTCATTTATTAAGTCTTAGACTTGTGTTTCTATATCGAGTAAGCTCGTGTTCTTAATTGTTCCAGTTCGAAATTCATATTATATATTGTAACTCTTTTAAAAGCATGATTCAGTCATACAATACTTATTCGATTGTATACTCTTGAAATTTATTATTCAAGTTGAATATCGATGTTATTGTTGACCCTTATAGGACTAGTGAACCCTTATTGATTTGACTAGTCCATAGTTGATGAACGTTCTAAATTCTAAAATACTTATTGAGCTTATCCAAACCAAACTTCCTTTGGTGCGGACTCTGATGTCAAAACTGAGATGAACAACCCTGTAAAAGGGGATTATTTACGCTTTAGCGTTGAGATATTGTGCACATAATTGGTACTAAGGGCTAATCCCCCTAAGTACGAGAAGTAGAGTCCATAGTCTTATGACTGTTAAGGTTTAAAGTATAAACACTTTACAACCTAGGACATAGTTCAAGGTCTTATGACCCTCAGATGTTATTTTGATTCCTGTTATTTATCCTCGAGTCAAAAGTTGAGTTTCTTTATTCAGATGTCTTTGATTCACTCGCATGTTATTATATTGTTGTCATATTATTATACTTGTGGGCAATCGTGCTCACTCTTGCGTAATAATAACATTGCAGTTAAGAACGAATGGTCCGAAGAGCCTTCTACTAGCAAAGGCAAGGGCAAGGTCAACAAGTGATGAAGACTTGTTGTTTATTTATATGTTTATGTTTCAGCTTTATGTTAGTTGTGTAAGACTATTTATTTGTTATGTTCCGCACAGATGTTTAAGGTTAGTATGACCTGGGATTTATTTTATTTATTACTCAGATGTTGTAACCCCATAAGGGGAGGATTTAATTCTATTTATTGCATGGTTTGCATTTACTATGTGTAGATAGATAGATGATATTTGTACAGTGAACATCAAGTCCAATGGAATTAAAGTACCCGGATTTAGGGGTGTCACATCAACTCAAACAGCATTGTCCAATCCGGTGCAACGGTCACGGGCGTTGTAGTCAATTTATTCTTTAACTGTTCGAAAGCTGTCAAACACTCTTCATCAAAATTGAAAATTACATCTTTCTCTAATAGACTGCATAGTGGTTTTGCAATCTTAGAGAAATCCTTGATAAACCTGCGGTAAAATCGAGCATGTCCAAGGAAACTTTGAATTCCCTTAACTGAGGTCGGAGGTAGAAGATTCTCAATAGTTTCTAGCTTTGCTCGGTCAACTTCCAACCCTTTTGCAGAGACTTTGTGCCCAAGAATAATGCCTTCTTCAACCATAAAATGGCACTTTTCCCAATTCAGTACAAGGTTGCTTTCCATGCTGCATTTCAAAACCATGACCAGATTCTCAAGACAACTGTCAAAAGTGTTCCCATAAATTAAAAGTCATCCATAAAAACTTCAACATTATGCTCCACCATGTCTGAAAATATGGCCATCATACATCTCTGGAAGGTCGCCGGTGCATTACACAACCCAAATGACATCCTCTTGAACATGAAGGTGCCATATGGGCACATGAAGGTTGTCTTTTCTTTATCGTCCGAAGCAATGATGATCTGGTTATACCCCGAATATCCATCCAAGAGGAAATAATACTCATGCCCAGCCAAACGGTCCAACATCTGGTCGATGAAAGGTAGAGGAAAGTGGTCCTTCCGGGTTGCCTTGTTAAGCTTCCTATAATCTATGCATACCCTCCATCCGGTCATTATCCTTGTCGAAATTAATTCATTTTCATCATCAGTCAGAACCGTCATTCCACCCTTCTTTGGGACACATTGTACTGGACTCACCCATGAACTGTCTGAAATCGGGTATATTATCCCAGCATCCAACCATTTCAAAATTTCTTTTTTCACAACCTCTTTCATAAATGTATTTAGTCTTCTCTGCTGCTCAACTATCGACTTTGCATCCTCTTCCAAGAGTATCTTGTGCATACAGAATGAAGGGCTTATTCCCTTGATGTCGGCAATTGTCCATCCTATTGCAGACTTGTACTCTCAAAGTACCCTTAGCAACTTACTTTCCTGCAAAACGTTAAGGGCAGATGCAATAATAACAGGTAAATTATTAGAATTGCCCAAAAATGCATACCTAAGGTGGTTAGGAAGAGGTTTTAGCTCAAGAGTAGGTGGTTCCTCAAGTGAGGGTTTCATTCGTGCCGATGCTTTCTCTTCTATATATAATGGCTCGAATGGCACTTTAAATCTGCCCACTCTAGGCAAAGCATCTAGCCTATGTACATAATCCACAAATTTCGGATCATCCAGGTCATCATCCCCCCACAGCGTGTTTTCCAATGGATCCATGTCCAAACCTTTAATCAGGTCTTCATCTACCATCTATTCTATCACATCCATTCTGAAACACTCTTCATCATCTGTAGGGAAGCTCATGGCTTTGAACACAATGAATTTCACCTCTTGGTCTTGTACTGTCATTGTTAACTCTCTTTTCTGAACATCAATGAGAGTCCTCCTAGTATCCAAGAATGGCCTCCCTAAGATAATTGGGATGTTCTTGTCCTCTTCATAATCCAAAATAATGAAATCTGCTAGAAATATGAACTTATCCACCTTAACTAGTATATCCTCAACAATCCCTCTTGGATAAGTCACTGATCTATCTGCCAATTGTAGTGAGAGATTTGTAGGTTTCGGTGCCGGCAAACCCAACTGAGTATATATGGATAGTGGCATGAGGTTCACACTCGCACCCAAATCACACAAACATTTGTTAAAGGCCATCTTCCCAATTGTGCAAGGAATGGTAAAACTTCCCTGATCCTTCAACTTCAAAGGCAACTTTCTCTGTAATACTGCGCTACATTCTTCCGTCAAGGCAACAGTCTCATAGTCTTCTAACTTCATCTTCCTTGACAAAATACCCTTCATAAACTTTGCATAGCTCGGCATCTGCTCTAGGGCTTCCACGAATGGAATGTTAATCTGTAATTTCTTAAATATTTCCAAGAACTTAGAGAACTGCTTGTCTACTTTCTTCTTTTGCCCTCTCTGCTGAAATGATGGTGGAGGATATACTACTGGTTCAACCTCTGTCTGATTCTTGTCTACTTGCTTACTTTCATCCTGTTTCTCTTCCACCAAATTGTCTTCATCTTCTTTACCAACTTTCTTCAGCAATTTCCTTGCACCTTGTCCCTCAAGATGTTTTCCACTTCTCAATGTGATTGCTTGACACTGTTCATGGCCTCCCTATGGATTCTTTTCTGTGTCACTTGGAAAAGCTCCTTGGGGTCGACTATTTAGTGCACTCGCAATCTGTCCAATCTGATTTTCAAAATTCTTAATCGCAGCCAAATGAGTTTTCATAGCTGCTTCATTGCCTGTTATGTATTTTGCCACAACCTCTTCCAAATTTAGCTTTTGCTCCTGCTGTGGAGCTGCCTGTTGATTCTGATTCTAGAAGCCCGGTGGGTATGCTTGTCTTGGAGCTTGCTGTTGATTCTGGTTTGGGTTATTGCTCAACAAAAAGTTCGAATGATTCATGTTCCCCTTATTGTACTGATAGGTATTGGGTGGTCTATTGTAATTAGCCACATACTGATTTGAAGCTAGGTTGATTGCACATTGTTCGGTTGGATGTTCACCTGCACAAATTTCACACACGTATGCTACTTGCTGCACATTACCCATCTTCATGGTGTCAAACTTCTTCCCCAATGCTGCTATTTGTGCCGATATGGATGTCTTTTTATCCAATTCTAGAATTCCTGCGGCTGTGGGTTGAGTCATTCTTTTAGTCGGCCACTGATAACCATTTGAAGCCATTGTGTCTATCAATGCCCATGCCTCCTCAAATTTCTTCGTCATAAAAACTCCATCTGAGGCTGCATTGATGCTTAGTCCGTATCTGACTCGATATCCCATTATATAAAATACTAAGCTGTATCCAGTGCGGAAGTCCGTGATGTGGGCACTTCCTCATCAGTTCCTTATACCGTTTCCATGCTTCATACAGTGGCTCCCCTTGCATTTGTGCAAATGAAGATATCTCCATTCTCATCTTATGTGTCTTCGATGGCGTGAAGAACTTGGCCAAAAATATTTGCGCCAGATCATTCCATATAGTGATTGACCCCGGTGGTTGGGAATGGAGCCGACCCTTCGCCTTGTCCCTGAGTGTGAACGGGAATAACCTTAATCTGATCGCATCGTCTGTCACTTCGTTACACTTGAAGGTGTCACAGATTTCTATAAAGCTAAAGATGTGTTCGCGCGGGTCGTCATTTGGAAGACCCCCAAACTGGCAATTATTCTGCACCATCTGTATTGTTCCAGGCTTGATCTCAAAATTGTTCGCATTGATTGCCGGCCTGGCTATACTCGAGTGAATTTTTAAAATATTTGGTGTAGCATACTCCATCAGTGGTTTGTCTTCCTGTTCAGCCATGTTTTTTTTGGGTGTTTCAAATTCTACTCCATTATTCGCAATCCACTTAGTTAGCTTTTGAAACCGTTTGTCAATGTCGTCCTCAAACGACAACAACTCTGGCTTCTTCGACCTAGTGTGCATGCACTAATCGAATATATCTGAAATAACTAACAAACAAAAAAAATAAAAATAAATAAATAAATATATATATATATATATATATGTTAAACATAAAACTAATCTAATTAAACTGATATTGAAAGTAGTAAACGCAATTACTGTCCCCGGCAACAGCGCCAAAGACTTGTTGGGTATTTTCTATACGCATTACACGCAAGTATACGTGATCCACAAGTAATATAGTGATAAGTCAGATATTGTACCCACAGAGACAATAATTCCAATTTAATCTAACAAGTACCAATTTTATATTATCTCAGCTATATTAAACTAACGACTAAAAGATGTTTTTACAACTAAATTACCACTTAACCAACTACAACACTAACTCAAGATTTTCACAAATTTTAGAGAGTTAAGCCTACAACTTCACTTAAAACTTCACTTCAGATAATATCCTTTTCTCCAGTTTATTTCGATTATTCTAGATTATTAATCAAGAATACTGAACCAGATATAACCACCTCTCGATGCATTATACCCATACTCACTCGCATCCACAGATGATAGAATTAAGCAAGACACCCTAGATAACTAATTCACTATATCTCTATGTGAATTATAATTAAATAAGGTTTATAATCAAGTTCTTATTAGATTACATATAACGCATAGATATCTCTATCCTATCCATGAATCATGAATTCCAACTACACAGAAATCACAAACATATGTCACTATGGCCAGTTCTAATCCCATATGTCCTCTCTCGATTTCACAAGGGATAACAGATAATTGTTGATCAGAAAATTATATAAATTAAGCTCAACACATAGCAAATATTCCTGGAATAACATTCATAAACTAAATTTAAGAATAATTAATCATCCATTACATAAAAGATCCGTCATAGGCTTAAATAAGTAATTAGTTCATAATGAATGAATAAACACCCATAATCCACATAGTATTAATCATGATGAGTACAAATAAATATGAATAAAGGAAGAATGGAATATAAAACTCCGTTGTTACTCGTCTCCAAGTCGCTCCGCAATCATCAGATTAAGCTTCGCTTCAATTCTCCTTTGATGCTCAAGTCTCAAACTAGGGCTTCCAATCGTCTCCTCTATATCATATGAGCCTCTTTTATTTATATCTCAGGAAATCTCGATCAGCCCTCCTTTTCTTCACAATCCTACACAAAGTAGAAAAAACCAGCCAACTCTGCCGGACACACGCTGTGACGCCCCCAAATTCGGGACCGCCACTTGGTCACTCGAATTCGGTTCATCACGTGCTCATGGTAATACAATAATAACTAAAATCACACATTCACAGCGGAAGATCTAATTTAGAATAATATACAATAATTTATTATATTTATTCCCCCAAGTCTCGCAACCTACAGTACTTAATAGATTACATAATGATATCGAATAAAGACTTATTACATAATCATACTTAAGCTTAAACATAGTCTGAAGACAGTCTTAATACAACATAACAATTTGAAACATAAAGGAACAAGCTAGTCGGTATCCTTGCCCTTGCCCTTGTCTTTCCCAGAGACAATTCCCTGTTCCGCCTTAACTGAAAGGTTTTAAAATAAGCAAGAATGAGCACAAATTGCCCAGGAAGTAATATACAACAAGGGTGATGAGTATTATATCACGAGTTTGAAATATCGAAGTATAAACTCTAAGATAGTTCAGAGTTTCAGAATAATATCAGGAACAACAAATATCAACAATTCTCGAATCACATCTTTGGAATATGAAATGATAATTCAATATAGATCAACAGATATATATGAATTCAAAGGTTATCAACGTATCCAACTGGATAAAATAATCTATACTGAGCAGTCACAAAGGACTATTGAACATCTACTAGAATTACCAATATTAAACTAATAACCCAAAAGAAACAAGTATAATAGATGATCAGTCTACAATACTCTATGTTATGCATAACCACAGTAATATTCACGCGTGTGTTGGGGCTTCCAACAATAAACACTCCCCTTACCATAAGGGTTGTTCAACTCAGTTATCAAGATTTTCGCACCGATAAAAAGGTTTGGACAGTTTTATAAACATGCATATAGTCTAGCCGAATCAAGTGGCATAGACACTTTCACAATATTCAAGAACAATTCCAAGTTATGAATTAGTTATCCTAACTTGTGCTTTTAGATTGATTTCTTGTGAACCTGTATGAACTTGACAAATGGATTATAGGTTTAGACCTAGTTATGATATTATACGAAAGTTAGAGATTCTTGCGGGTAATCTATGAGATTATATGACGTGTGTCTCATTCATTGTCCTAAAGAGTTGATAATTTATTAATGTTTAGGATAGAAATATACCTAAATGTCGTATGCAACCTTTTGAGAATCTAATCGTAATGACTTCCTATGTGAAAGTTAGTAATTGAAGGAGTAGTTAACGAGATTTTCCCGTGACATGTGTCTTGTTAATTGTTCTGGATATTAGTTGCTTGTTAGTGTGTAGGATAGACATATACCTATATACCGCATTAGGAAGATTCATAGTTGTCCATCAAAAGAGGCTATTATGTAATCGTGATTTCTCGGTTGTCAATTCTAGGTGCTTATTATTCTAAGTGAGAGAGTTAAGAGATTCGAACGAAGTTTTGGGGGAAATTGTAATCCCATGTCTTCATTATCTAAATTTACCCTAGGATTAGATATTGTATGTTTTAATTCTTGCCTAGTTAGCGTAGTTTAATTCATTCTCCTTACAATCCGTTTAAATAAGACTGAGATGATTATGTACTAGTGTTTTGGCGACTATTTATCTATTAATTTCTCGTGGGAACGATATCTTTACTCACTCTTTATTACTTGCTGGCCGCGTATACTTGCGCATTAATTGTGTCATATAAATCGACCAACAAGTTTTTGGCGCTGTTGCCGGAGAATTATTTGGATAACTGTTTGCCAACATTAGTTTAAATCAAATTAGTCTTACTTTAAACATTTTATTTTTATTTTTGTTTAATTCTCTTCTCATATTCTCTTTTCAGGTACAATGGACTTAAATTTCTATCCATGGAATGGTACAAGGCAAGAGCAACCAAGGGAAGCATACATTGATGGCGTCAACCCAATTGCAACACTTTCAGCACAGCTAGAGGTTCTCTCGAGGAAGCTGGATACTTTCTCAGCTCAGCAGAATGGAGAGACAGCAGTGACCTATGACTACGGTGCTGGGAGCTACGCGAGCCATCAGGAGCCTATCAGTTATGGACAGGAGCAGTATGGGGGTTGTTATTCCTACACAGAACCTTGTCCCACTTATCAACAATATTCGGGATATCACCCAAACCCTTCATCAGACTACTATCAAGACCAACACTGGGATCCAAATCCCGCAGACACCCAAGAATGCACCTTCCAGACTCCAGTTTATGAGCCTCAACACAATTTTGAGGGTGACACAGAAAATGCAAGCTTAGAGGAAGGAAGTGGCATAGAATCACTAAAGGACATCTTGAATGAGCAACAGAAGTCATTCAAGAGTATTCAGAACTGGGCAGAGCAGATTAGTAAGGCCTTGATGATAGAGGATGAACAAGGGATGCAAAACCATACTGTGAGCTATCAAGAACAATATGAGCCAAGTCCAACTTACGCACCAGAAGCCCCATATCAATCCCCATGTTTACAAGGAGAACAGTCTCCAATGGAATTCATGTATAGGAGCTTAGAAAGCCAAGAGGAGAGGCCTAGGAGCCAAGAGCAATCAAGCCAGAACTTCCAGAATCAGATGGCCCTAATCCACAACACTCTTACCAATGAGCATCAGTATATGGAGCCCGAGGCTGAAATAGAAAAGGAAGGATTGGAAATTATGTGGGGGAATTCTATAGCATCGACAGAGGAGACCTTGATTGAGTATGAGCAATCGAGTGAGGATCATCATATTTGGGTGGAGCATATTAGCACGACATGAAGGAAGGAGGAGGTATGTGAACAAGAGACAACAGTGCAAGATTTTGTGCCTCCAATGATTGAAGCCATAAGTTATGACCCTCAAAAAGATTGGTGCTATGAGATGGATGCAGCTACTGATGAAGGGCCTGAGGTGCACTTGGAACTGGATGAGCGAAAAGTAATGGATAGCGAGGAGCCAATTGGGGCTATGGAGTATGAATGTGAACCAACAGTGACAATCCCCCAAGGGCCTCCTCCTCCTGAGTGGAACAAGCCAGTCAAGTTTGCACACCCTTGCCCCCTTAGAAGCCACATTACAGATACGGATCTCGATGACATGAGAGAGTCCGTGAGCTTGAAACCATGGTGGTCAGAAGAGAAGAGAATAGAAGAAGAGTCCGTTGTGTGGGCTATACCTCCATGCCCCGATCATTTCACCTACACAACGGAACCTGTGCCTAGCTTCCCGACCTTTTGTCCGGTGAATTCTGTTGTCCGATTTATGTAACGACAATTAAAGCGCAAGTATACGCGGTCAACAAGTAATACAAGATAAGTGTATTGTCGTACCCACGAGGACGAAGTCTTAATTGCAAATCAAATACTAATGTAAGTTCTATACTGTCTTATCTAAACAAGTGATTGGAGATGGTATGTTAAACTATGTGATTACAACTAAAGGAGGTGAGAGAAATAGATGTACTAGGGAGATAAGTTAGGATTATAATTCCCCTAATGCGTCGCCTAATCTCCTAACTCTCCACATTACAAAAAAAATCAAGGAATGGTCAGCCGAGAATAGAACTACGCATATGCTTCTGTCAAAGGCCAAATGCACATCCCTAGCTAGATGAATCACAATATGTCTATTGATGAAAATAACTAGACTAGGGTCATTAAGCTCAGTCTCAAGGCTACACAAGGCAAATAGAGATATGTCTATCCTATTAAGCAGTTTATGCACACATTCCCTTAGGCAAGGGCATAACAAGTGTTATTGTATTTTAAAAGCCAGATATTAATGTCCAATTTTCAATATCCATTAACATCACTACCAAAAACTCTGTCAAGCAATCAGTTAATAAGCAAGAAATACAACAACCCATTCCTAAAATGATTCATTAATATAAATAGGAGAGAAAGTTAATTAGGCTAAAACCTAGGTTACATTGCAATCCTAAAAAGGAATTAGTTCATAACCATGGTGCTAATACATATTTCTATAACATTCAACATTGCTCAGTAATACACAAGTAACTGAGAGATTTGGAATAAAAAAACTCATGTTGTGAGGTTTTCTATCTCCAAGTCTTCTCTTCTCCGTGTAACTCCTGAGCTATGTAGGATGCAATAACTATTCTCCCATAAACACAGCTTCTTTTTATTCTAGAATCTAATTAATCTGCTCTGTTATCACTGTCTGTAATCAATATCCTAGCCGCCGTACTCTTTTTCTCTCTCTGGCTCGCTATATTTTCTCCTTTTTTCATTAGGTCATTAAAAGCGAGTCACTGGCTAGGCACCGGAGGTGGCGCTGCGGCGCGGAGACTATAACTGTTTGGTGGCGCTACGGCGCCACTCACGCTGCGGCGTGAGCATAAGAAGGACCAGGGCCGCTGCAGCAGCAGATGACATCAGTATGGACAAGGGGGCGGCGCTGCGGCGCAAGGAGAAGGCTAGGCTCTGGCGCTGCGGCGCCAGAGTGTAGAAAATTACAAATTTCTCCCCTATAAGCTGGAAATGACCTAAACAGCCCTGCATCATACAGGAAAAGCATAATAACAACAAAATATATATAAAAGCACAACAAATAACATAAAACAAGCATCAGTCTTAAGCTTTAGAGAATCTGATTCGCGGTATAAATACCACTTATCAGATACCCCCAAACTTAAGCTTTTGCTTGCCCTCAAGCAAACTATCTAACATCCACACCTACATTACTGGAAGACGCGAATGGAAACTACTACTATAGAATAATACCACGGCTTCTAAGCGTAATTATAGAGCCTCTCCGAGAATAGGACAAACACTGACATAAAAGGGGGCTTAATATCATATTTGCAAGCATGAGACTGTACTCGATCCATTCTATATGTATGTGTAGACCAACCAGTCTAACTAATCATAGCTCAAATAAACTCGCGCAGTCGATTGCTAAAACCAATATGCACACTTCGCAACTTAAACAATCAACAAGCATTAAGACTAAGATGTAAGCACAGGAAAAGATCAAAAGGCTCTAGCATGAAGACAGAAAAATCTAACTCGGACAGTTCTTAATTACCTTAGGCTAAACAGAGCTACCCATTAATGAGCTTTTGATCAGTGACTCCCAAGACAGATGACTTTAGGGAACTAGGTGTGGAACACCCCTATGAATCTAATAACTCGAGCAGCAAAGGCCACGTAATCAACATAAGCCAAATTAGACTTTACGAAATCTGAATATTATTTCACGAGTGCATTTTATGCTCCATCTCAACATCGGTCCTACATTTATGGGCGAGTGCATTTTACGCTCCATCTTGACCCACCGCAAGACTTTCGATATTCAATCTCCTTTTCAATTTATTTTATTTTATTTTATTTTTTTACAATATGCCAGAGTCCAAGATCCAAAACTGTAAAAGCGCCTAAGTACTTTATTACCTTGTAGAAATGAAAGATTATAAGAATGAACATACTCTCAAAGCAATAAACGCGCGAACTAAAATTGAAAAAATAACTAGTTAACACAGTTGGACGGTGCTTGCTAAGAAGGACGGATCAATAACAGTCTCAACTTATCGATTTAACAACCCCTAACTCATACATGCTTGACACAACTCTAAGAGACAGCCATAACTACTTGGCGGCTGTCATTAGCCACGATCAAAAATTAACAGCTATAACACCCTCACCCAGCATAATTACAGTTACAAAACGGGGTAAAAGGGGTAATCAAAACATTTTAGCCATTAAGTAACAAAAGAAACAGCACCCTGCCCAAATAAGGAAAAGCCATAACACATGGCATTAAGTAAACCAATTATCTGCACAATCCCCAAAATATGGCTATCAACACAACAACCAAAAATGACATGATAGCTAACGCGAACGCAAAAAACTATATACAAAATAAAGCAAAAGTATTCATATATTATAAACCAAAAAATTCATGTATCTATTTAATAAAACCAACGTACCAATGCATCTTAACATGCATCCCATAATAAACCAAAAATATCCACAAACACAGCAAAAATAAAACATAGTCTGGGGCTATACCGCCCAAAAGAAACATAACAGCAATTCATATATAATAATACTTAAAAAGGAATCTCCCCCAAGCTTGAAATTTGCCAATGTCCTCACTGGCCTTCACCCTCTGGCACATCATCGTCACCGCCATCATCATCTCCATCATCATCGGCACTCGCTGGCTCCTCCTCGCGATCCTCCCCTCTGGCCGAAAATGGCGGTGGATAAGGCACAAAAATTGGAGGCTCTGGAAATTGAAAGGGCATGGACTCTGCATCATCTCCTCCCTGGGCATAATAGATACTAGAAACTGTATTCGCGAACTCCGCATGATAGTGATTGAATTGGCTCTGCCATTGAGCCACCGTATCAACCTTGTAGTGGAGAAAGTTAAAGGTGCTCAAAATCTCTGCCAGGGCTCCAGGTGGCATAGCCTCAAAAGATGGGGGCTCAGGCGCTTGAGCGGAGGTACCAGCCTCAGATGAGGGAGGCGACAGAGGTCCCGGTAAATAGCCCTGACCCTTTGGGTGCGACGGAGGTCCCCCATCCCATACTCCATATCGGGCTATAACGTGATGATCAATGACAGCCATAGGCGGCTGAGTGATATCGTCTTTCTCCCAGACCACACCCGCCTTTTTGCATAGACGTGTGATCAAAGACGGGTGAGGGAGTCCGAAATTGACGTTGCTCCTGATGGCCTTTTTAATTGAATCCTGGATAAGAACACCTACATCTACCTTCAGCCCCATGACAATTGCATACAGCAGAACTGCCCTCTCTCTTGTTACATCGCTCAGGTGGCGTGTTGGCATGATATTGGCACAAATGAAGGAGTACCACGCTGTTGCCTAATTTATTAATAGCACTTTAACACGCAAGTATACGCGTTCAATTGTAATATTCTGCAAGCAAGGATATCGTTCCCACGAGAAAATAGATTAACCTTTATCAATTATAAATTTTAATTCAATTAATCTTATTTTAAACTACGAAATATTGGTCGTGATATGAAAATCTAACTTAGCAAAATTAATAACTAAGATCAAAGTTCAAAATATTAATGCAGATTTAACAGGTTAAGATTACAACTTCCCTTGGTATTTCATTTAAATCAATTTACTTCCCATTTAACTCAATTAATTATTACGAATCATTATCCAAGAATGCTTTATAAAATTCACACACTTTTTCCCAAAACATGTGAACAAATCCTCCTAAATCTGATCCTTAAGACACAGAATTATCAGGAACACCCTAGTTAATTAATTCACTATATTCCTATGTGAATTAAGTTAATTAGGGTTTTACATACAAATTCTTTCAATGGATACAAAAGACACATAAGTATATTCCTATCCTACATGCTAATCATATTAACCCTATTTAGATTATATGAACAGATGTTATTATATCCAGACCTCAATCTATACTCCATCTTCCAATTTTATATAGATTATCACAGTAATTGTTGGCCAAACAATTAATCAATAAGCAAAAGATATAATAAACAATTCAATAAAAACCAACTTTCATTCAATGGGAAGGTTCAATTTAAACTACATACCAAGTTCCGTTGCAATCTTAATTAAAGTTTAGTACATGATAATAATAAAGAAAAACATCAACCAGACTAATAATCCAAACATCCCAGGTAATTACAAAAGATAAAACTAGAGAAGAGAAGAGAAGAAGAAACTCTTAATTTGCTTCAATACTCTCTCTTTGATCTTGAGCCCTTGTAATCCTCCTTCGTGTTTTCCTTCGTTGTTCTGTCTGCAAATCCTTGCCGTCCGAAAATCCCACGATACCTCTTTTCTGAAGTCTTCTTTCTTTTTGTATTAGTCCAAACCCTCCTCTAGAGTCCTCCTTCTTTCCAAATCAATTTAGAAGCAAAAATAACCCACATTAGGCGTGGCCTAGCGCACCAGGCGCTAGGTTTAGTGAAATCCAAGCACACTGTGCGCTAGACAATGACCAGGTAATTACAAAAATGCCACTTAGCTCCAATTTTAATGATTTTTAATTATTTTCTTCTCCCAAATGACCAGTTTATCCCTCCAACTCCATCCTACAAGAAATAAACACAAAAACTAATAAAAAGACACTAAAAATACTTAAGGATAACAATAATTAAGCTAAACAATATCTGATTCGTAAGTATAAAACTCACTCATCAAATACCCCCAAACTTAATCAATTGTTTGTCCCCAAACAATGCAATAATGCAAATGCAACCTATCTAAATGTCTACGCATCCAGCCATCAGTCAGTAAGAAATCAAACAAATATGCCTCAAAGGTATCAACAATAGATTCAAACAATACATCCAAATAAGATAATTCAATAGCTCATACCAATCCGTAAATCAAAGCCTGTTGTTTCTGATGTAGTGTGTGTGTGCTTAACAACCATTAAACTCAACTACAATTTAAATGCATTGCATAATATGCTTCTTAGAGGGAAAAACACATATCTTAACTTAAGAATCTTTGTAACAAGTTAAGCTTCAGCTAGAACTTTCACAATCACCAAGTTCAGAGTCAATACGGGATTTATTTATTTTTTCTTTTATTTGCTCACGAGGGAATTTACGCTCTTTCTCGTGTTTACACTTGACTGTGCAATGCTTAGTTCTCTTAGGCTTTTCAATGGTACCCATGTAGCGAGCTTTCGACCAACGACTCTCAAACTAGACGGCTTTAGGGCGCTGGGTGTACAGACATCCCATAGGGCTTACTTACTCAAGTAGCAAAGGCCATAGAACTAAACAAGTCAACGTGTTTATTCATCTGTATATATATCTATTTTTTTCTGCATTTTTTTTTCATTTTTTTTAATTTAAATCCCATATTTTCCCCCAAACTTAAGTTTCTGCGTCATCCTAGCTTTTACCACAACTTTACCAATTTTCCTTCATTAGAACAAAGATTTCCCCCAAGAAGACAATTATGCTATCATTTAAACTAAGTTAATCACAATGGTCAACCTAACGTGCTATCCGATTACATCAGTTTTCAAACGGGATAAGATTTACATCACGATACCAAACTACATCCATGTCTCAATTGTCAGTACTGTTAAACTATATATAATTCCAATCTCATCATTGGCTAAGTCATCTTCAACTAACTCAGTGCCTTAATTCATGCAATATGAACTAACTAAATGCATTTTTATTTTTTTTTCAATTAGAATGACCACTACATGCAAATATGAAATGAATGCACCCCCAAACTTAACATATGCAATGTCCTCATTGTATACAAATTTTTAAAAAATAATAAATTAGGGACTGAGGACTTCCCTGATCAACGCCTACTCCTCTCCGGCATCTTCCTCTTCGGCATTAGGAAGAGGTAAGTCTGGAGGCGGATACACTGACAGAGGTGGAGGGAGTGTGAACTGGTACGGAGTCCCGGCTGGATTCACTCGGTGAAACATATCTGCCAACGACGTGGTACAATGAGAATAAATTTCTACTTGACGTTGGGCAAGACAAGATTGCTGTCGATCTATATGGTCAAAACCCCGGTGTATCTGGGTTGCCACCAAGTCAATTCGTCTCGTATGATGTTGTAGGTCCCTCCGTATATTCTTAACCCAATCAGGTGGTGGCATTGAACTTGGGGCCTCAGGAGGATGCTCAACAGGCTGCTCAACATGTACTGGGGGAACGATAATAAATCCCAGTCCCCGTGGGTGTGATTCAGCCCCATCCCATATCTTGTATTTAACCATTGATTTGTGATTAATTGGGGATAACCGCATCAAAACCTCTTCCTTATCTTTCCATTGAACCCCTGCTTGGCGACACAGTGCTGTAATTAAAGACGGGTGAGGTAAACCGCCTGTAGTTCCTGGCTGCATTCCGTTCAAGATAGATTCATGGATCACCTGCCCAATGTCAACTGATTTGTCTTTCGCAATGCAAAATAACAAGGCTGCCCTTTGACTCATCACTTCACTTATATGCCTACACGGCATCAACTTTGCACAAATGAAGGCATTCCAAGCTTTACCATATCGGCTTAGCTTTGCTATAGGGAAATGACGTGCTTCTTGCTGATCTGTTAATGCCCATTCCGTCCCTGGTTCACATAGAGTCGCAATCACCTCACTATAATCCAAATCATGTTTCATATATTCCTTATAATCACTGCTTTTGATCTTGGACAACCTATAATATGCATTGATTGCTTTTCGTCCCATGTTGACTGCTCGTCCTCGAACCATAACATTATTGCCATCAGCCGCAGTTGCGTTGGCATAAAATTCTTTGATAATCTTAACTACCGCCGGCTCGGGTTGAGAAGTAAAATCTAACCAATTGCGGCTCGCTATCATCAAGGCAAGTTCCCCGTCTTGAGCTTCCGGGAGCAATCCCCGCTCAGGTATTAAAGGTCTTCCAGCTAAACAATTTTTATAATGCTCAGATGCTTCATAGGTTTGGAATTGCTTCTTGTTAAATTTTTCGGTAGCTCCCGAACTCTCTCCTCTCTGTCGCTTGCGAGCCAAAGATGTGAGTGTCATGTCTTTCCCAAACAAAAATCGGAGTTCAAACCTCTCAAAAGCCAACGTTTATCTTTGAGGCACAATATCAAACAGTTGGAGTGCAATGTTATAAACAGCTTGTGCAAAACTCTTCCCCCAAACTTATTTTCACCAAATCTGTCAATTAACTAAGCACAATGTCCTTCTAATGCCATACAATCAACAATGTAAGAATACCCAACCAATTGCGTCAACACACACTCAATGGGTGCTCAAACAAAAATATTCAATATTTCTTCAATGGATGTACTAGAGTAACCCCTAATCGAGCAAATCCAAATAATCAAAGATAATTCTTGGTTAAGCTTACTTGTTTATGTTCCTAGATTATGTACCAATTGAATTGATAAGTCACTTTGAATGCTTGAGCCGATGGTATCCAATCCGTGTGTGAGATGGAGGTGAGAGATGGGCAATCCGTGTATTTAGGAATTGGAGCTGTTGAGTCTGATCCGTGTTAGTGAAGGGGAGAGTTTGCTTTATGTAGAAATTATGTGGGATATTAGGTTTTTGGGTTCAGTTTAGGAGAGGACAGAATGGGGTGTCGTGGGTGAGAGAGGGTGAAGGCTTGTGTTGGGTAGTGTTTTGGTAGGAATAGAAGAGTATAAGAGAGGAGTTGTGCCCGATTTGGGCTTTATATATGTTCGTGTTGCTTGTAGAGTGCACTGTGCACTTAATTTTAGCTTGAACCAGCGCTCTAGGCGCTTTAGGACAGGGAACGGGTTGTGTTGAGGCACACTAAGCGCTCAACTTTGTGAAGGAGGGGCGCATTGTGCGCAGCAACATGGGCGTGTGGTTTAAACAGGCGCACTAGGCGCTGCCATTTGGCCTGCTGGGGCGCACTAGGCGCGATCTGGCAGGGAGTTGGCTAGCTTTGGGGCTGATTGAGCGCACTAGGCGCCAGCTTGTGAGGCAAGGAGGTGATGTTTGTGCTTGGCTTTGCTTCCCAACTTCTTCATGCTAGTCCTGCACTTTAATAGTAACCAAATCAAACCTCACATTGCAGAACAAATGAATACTAGCTAAATTAATGAATTAACTAAACTAACAAGTTGATGCAAAAACAAATTAACTATACTACACTAAATTAATCAAAACTAAACTCACTACACTATAAAAAACAAATTGACTAAAACTTTAAGGTTCTGACAAGTGGACATTCTGCAATTTTGCTCATAGGTGCTTGGCTTCCAGGGGTCGCTGCCCCCTTGCAACCCCCGCAAGCTCACCGGCGAGCTGGGCAGCCTCTCGCTCACCGGGGAGCGAGACCCCCGAATAGGTAGTCGTAGTGGCCATTAGTCGATTCCGCCAACTATAAACTTGTTTCCCATCCTGAAATCAATTAAAGATCATGTTAAAGAACATACAGGTTATCACTATTGAAATAAACTAACAGTGAAGCTAATTAAAATCAAATAAATAAATAAAATTCCTGGGTTGCCTCCCAGTTAGCGCTTGGTTTATAGTCTTCAGCCCGACTGTGTTTTCGTCGTTCTAATCCGTGAGACTAACAGATGTTTTCTCACGATCGATGTGACCCCCATAGTAATGTTTCAATCTCTGACCGTTGACTTTGAAAATGCGTTTCGAATCTGGCTCCTCAACTTCCACGGCTCCATGAGGAAATACCTTTGTAATACTGAATGGACCTGACCAACGTGATTTCAACTTTCCTGGAAAAAGTTTTATCCTGGAGTTGTATAGCAACACTTTTTGCCCTGCTTCAAACTTTCTTTCTAGGATTTTCTCGTCATTCCACCGCTTAACCTTTTCTTTGTATAACCTCGCATTTTCATATGATTGGAGTTTGAATTCATCCATTTGGTTTAATTGTAAGAGGCATTTTTCTCCCGCAGCGGATATATCAAAGTTCAACTTCCGGATAGCCCAATAAGCACTGTGTTCTAACTTTACCGGAAGATGGCATGCTTTCCCATAAACCAACCTGTATGGTGACATCCCTATCGGTGTCTTGTAAGCTGTACGATACGCCCATAGAGCATCATCCAACTTACTAGCCTAATCTTTCCGACTAGGGTTCACTACCTTCTCGAGGATTCATTTTACTTCTCGGTTGGATACCTCGGCTTGACCACTTATCCGTGGATGGTAAGCAGTAGCTACCTTATGAGTAACTCCGTACTTAGCGAGAATAGATGAGAACTGCTTATTATATAAATGCGTGCCTTCATCACTAATGATTGCACGAGGCGTGCCGAATCTAGAGAAAATATTCTTTCGGATGAACTTAACCACAACCTTAGCATCATTGGTGGGCGATGCTATAGCTTCAACCCACTTTGAGACGTAGTCCACCGCTAGAAGTATATAGGAGTTGCTAAAAGATGATGGAAATGGTCCCATGAAGTCAATGCCCCAAACATCAAACAATTCTACTTCTAGGATCATATTTAGTGGCATCTCTTGTCGCTTTGATATATTACCAACTCTTTGGCATCTGTCACATTTCAATGAAAATACACTAGCATCCTTAAAGATTGTTGGCCAGAAGAATCCACATTGAAGTACCTTAGCTGCCGTTCTTTCTCCCCCAAAATGACCACCATAGTCTGATGCATGACATTGGTACAGAATATTCTCCATTTCACTTTCCGGAATGCACCTTCTTATTACTTGATCTCCACATTGTTTAAATAAAAATGGCTCATCCCATAAATACTGTTTCACATCATAGAGAAATTTCTTCTTCTGCTGATTGGTCAAATCTGGCGGAAACACCTTACTCACAATGAAATTTACATAATCTGCATACCATGGTGTATCCATCCTTACCGCAAACAGTTGTTCATCTGGAAAAAATTCGTTGATCACTGTTGTATCATCTTTTTTTTAGTTCTGCATTCTCTAACCGTGATAAATGATCCGCAACCTGATTTTCTGTTCCTTTTCGGTCTCGGATCTCCAAGTTAAACTCTTGTAGCAATAATACCCATCGAATCAATCTCGGCTTCGCATCCTTGTTTGCTATCAAGTAATTAAATGTCGAATGGTCTGTAAACACAATCACCTTTGTCCCAATCAAATATGAGTGAAATTTATCAAATGCATACACAACTGCTAAGAGCTCCTTCTCGGTAGTGGTATAATTCAGTTGGGCATCCGTTAACGTCTTACTAGCATAGTATATAGCGTGAAAATTTTTATCTTTTCGTTGGCCAAGGACTGCGCCAATCGCAAAGTCGCTAGCATCACACATTAATTCGAATGGGATACTCCACTCTGGCAATATAAGTACAAGTGCGGTAACTAGTTTCTTTTTCAACACATCAAAAGCTTCCCGGCATGCTTGATCAAAGTTAAATGGGACATCCTTCTCCAAAAGATTGCAAAGTGGTTTTGTGATTTTGGAGAAGTCTTTTATAAATCTTCTATAGAAACCAGCATGCCCCATAAAACTTCAAATACCCTTTACTGAAACTGGTGGCGGGAGGCTCTCAATGGTTTCAATCTTAGCTCTATCAACCTCAATTCCTTTTGATGACACACGATGACCCAAGATTATCCCCTCTTGCACCATAAAATGACATTTCTCCCAGTTTAAAACCAAATTCGTTTCCATACACCGTTTAAGCACAAGAGTGAGATTTTCCAAACAATAATCGAACGAATCCCCAAAAACTAAAAAATCATCCATAAATACCTCGAGATTTTGTTCGACCATATCGGAGAAAATAGCCATCATACGCCATTGAAATGTCGCCGGCGCATTACGTAATCCAAAAGACATTCTGCGAAAAGCAAAAGTACCATATGGGCATGTGAATGTCGTCTTCTCCTAATCCTCGGGTGCAATGGAAATCTGGTTATAACCTGAGTATCCATCTAAGAGGCAATAATACTCATGCCCTGCAAGCTTGTCCAACATCTGATCTATGAATGGTAGAGGAAAATGGTCCTTACGAGTGGCCTTGTTCAACTTTCTGTAATCCATAAACACTCGCCAACCCATAACTGTTCGAGTCGGGATCAATTCATTATGCTCATTTGCAACTACTGTCATTCCTCCTTTCTTTGGCACACATTGAACCGGACTTACCCATGAGCTATCTGAGATAGGGTAGACAATTCCCGCATCCAACCATTTAATAATTTCCTTTTTGACAACCTCCTTCATTATGGGATTGAGTCTTCGTTGTTGTTCAATAGTCGGTTTTGCTTCATCTTCCAATAGAATCTTATGTATGCAAATTGATGGGCTTATCCCCTTGATGTCCGCAAGAGTCCACCCAAGAGCAGTCTTGTATTGCTAAAGTACCCTTAGTAGCTTTTCTTCTTGAAACTCATCAAGTGATGCAGAAATTATGACTGGTAGAGTAGAAGAAGAACCAATGTATGCATACCGTAGATGGTTAGGCAATGGTTTAAGATCCAAGGTTGGCGGTTCTTCCACTGATGATTTGACCTTTTCTGATGGCTTTCCCCAGTAGTCCAAATGATCAAATGTTGGCCTGACTCGTGTGAATTTCGGCAATGAATCTAACATATGAGCCAATTCTAATGCAGTTGAGTCATCAGACATGTTCTCACTTACCAATGCTGTTTCTAGAGGGTCTTCATTTATTGATTTGATACTTATTTCCCTAATCGCTCTCTCAATTAGATCAACACTGAAGCATTCTTCCTCTTCCTTTGGAAACTTCATTGCTTTGAATACATTAAAAGTCACCTCTTTCGTCTCGGACCCTCATTGTTAACTGTCCTTTTTGCACATCAATTAAAGTCCAACCCGTAGGTAAAAACGGGAGCCCAAGAATAATCGGTATATTGCTATCCTCCTCAAAGTCCAGAACTATGAAGTCCACAGGGAATATAAACTTATCTACCTTTACTAGTACGTCTTCCACTATTCCCTTGGGGTAGGTGAGAGATCTATCAGCAAGCTGCAAAGTGACATTCGTTGGTGTAGCTTCCTTCAACCCAAGCTCTTGATAGACTGATAATGGCATAAGGTTGATGCTCGCTCCCAAATCACACAGACATCTACTGAAAAACTGAGTTCCTATTGTGCACGGAATGGTGAAGCTACCGGGATCCTTCAACTTCGGTGGTAACTTCCTCTGTAGAATAGCACTACATTCCTCCGTCAATGCTACTGTCTCAAACTCTCCTAGCTTTCTCTTCCTCAATAGAATATCCTTCATGAATTTTACATAGCTAGGCATTTGTTCTAGAGCATCTGCGAATGGAATATTAATCTGCAACTTTTTAAACACTTCTAGAAACTTTGAAAATTGTCTGTCTAACTTCTGCTTCTGAAATCTCTATGGAAATGGTAAAGGTGGTGTAACTGGCATCTGATTTTCTTCTTTCTGCTTTTCAATAATTTTTTTCTCAGATTTACCTTCTGAATTTCCAGATTCTTTTCCATCCACCTTCTCATTACTATTTTTTTTCTTCTCATCAGAGTCTGTAGTCAACTCCTTCCCACTTCTGAGTGAAACTGCTTTACATTGTTCATTCCAATCCTTCCTCGGATTCTTATCAGTATCACTTAGTAGTGAACCTTGAGGTCGGTTGTTTAAAGCACTTGCTATCTGCCCAATCTGATTTTCAAGATTCCTTATTGCTGCTGATTGGTTCTTTGTTGTTGCTTCAAACTGAGTTGCCATTCTTGCAAGCAATTCCTCCATTTGAGATAACTTGTCAGGTTGTTGAGGTTGCTGATGTTGTTGAGGTTGTGGGTGTTGAGACTGAAATCCAGGTGGATCTGACTGTCTTCGAGCTTGAGCTTGTGCTTGTGACTGATTATTGCTCCAAGATAGATTTGGGTGGTTCCTCCATCCTGGGTTATAACTATTTATATTATTACCTTGTTGTCGATTATAATTAGACACAAACTGCACTGATTCAGGACTTATTGCACACTGATCACTTGAATGGTTCCCCACACACAATTCACATACCATCGCCATAGTTTGCCTATTTTGATTCCCCATCTGTTCAATTTTTTGTGTTAGAGCTGCAATTTGGGCTGACAATGCTGTAACTACATCTACCTCTAATATCCCAGCAACCTTTGGTTGTGTCATTCTTGCAGTTGGCCATTGGTAGTTGTTAGCTGACATCACCTCTAGCAAACTGTACGCTTCATTAAAATTCTTTGTCATGAAGGCACCTCCAGATGCCGCGTCAACACTAGCCCGTATACCACCCATGAGCCCATTATAGAATGATTGTACTATTAGCCAATCGGGCAATCCATGGTGTGGGCATTTTCTCATGTACTCTTTAAATCTCTCCCATGCGTCATATAATGACTCTGAATCAAATTGAGTGAAATTGGTTATCTCGTTCCTCAACTTTGCTGTTTTGGCAGGAGGAAAAAACTTTGCTAGGAACTTCTGTCCCAAATCATCCCAGGTGGTAATGGATCCAGGTGGAAGTGAATGTAACCATCCACCTTGCTTTGTCTCGGAGAGTGAACGGAAATAAACGAAGTCTAACTGCGTCGTCTGAGACTTGGTTGTATTTGAATGTGTCACAAAACTCTAGAAAACTCACCAAGTGCTCATTCGGATCATCATTGGCCAAGCCCCCAAACTGTACCAAATTTTGAATCATTTGGATAGTTCCTGGCTTAATCTCAAAAGATGCAGCATTAATTGCCGGTCGTTGAATGCTTGACCTGATCCCATCCATTTTTTGGCATAGCATAATCCTGAAGGGATTTCTGTTTCCCCTCAGCCATTGTATCTTGCTTCTCAAGTGCCTCTCGCGTTTCTTTAACCCACTTACGCAACTGTTTGAACCTTTTATCGATGTCGTCTTCGTATGGTTCAAGCTCCGGCTGTTTCGATCTCATTTGCATACACGAGAGACGATAACCTGAGATAAAAAAAATGAAAATAAAAGTCTAAATTAAGATTAACTATATCAAAATTAATAATAACGAAATATTAAACTAATTTCCCCGGCAACGGCGCCAAAAACTTGTTGCCTAATTTATTAATAGCACTTTAACACGCAAGTTTACGCGTTCAATTGTAATATTCAGCAAGCAAGTGATAGTAGTGTGCATACAAGCCAATCATATATGATGACAAAGCACATACTTTGTAAACAATCTTATTTATTTATTAATAAAATATTCATTTAAGGCATATAATTATCTACATCTTGCTATTTTTATAATATGTAAATAACCCATAGTTTTAAGCAATGCTTTTAGAATCATGATGAGATCATGATAATGAGATCTAAATTCTTAGAAAGCTTAAAAACTAAAGTAGTTCCCAATTGTGGGATTACTAAAATGGGGATTAGTAAATCCGGATAGATTGGTACACATGTTGCTTGCTCATTGGATGAGGATGACTGATCTCATGGTCATTTGTGTGGAGACACTAAAGCAAGTATGCAGGTGCTTATTGGAGAATAAGTTCACTGAACGTGACTCGCTATGGAATACCTAATGAAGTTTTACTCGCCTGTCAATAGGAATTCCTAATGTGATAGTAGTACATGTGATCCTTGGACTTGAGATCATCATAGTATCTTGTATGTAACAAATTATACTTTGACTAATTCCTTAAGGCCTTTTAAGGCATATATAGGGTATGCTTGGGTATAATGAGTTACATATGGAGATAATGAATGATCAATAAAGAATCTATCACCTCTAGTAAAAGAGGAGATATGCCCTATGTGATTCGTTAAATGACAACCCAGGAATCCTTGGCCAAGGTAGAATGAAATTAGAAAGAGGTTTCTAATTTGCATTATTTAGAGTTGTGCATTTTCTAATCGAAATACATATGATTAAATAAATTAAGACTTGACAGTAAATCCATGTCTTATATTTAATTGGGACATTGTATGGTGGAAGGATTGAATTGTACGGTAACTATTAACTCACAGGTTCTTTTATGATTAATGTTGAAATCTATATTATCTAGAAAGTCGTTGATCGCTAGGGAGGCTTATCCCTATTGTAGAATAAATTTTATTTATTTAAATAGATTATTAGTTTAATTTGTTTATTTAAATAAGATTATAATTGTTCTAATTGATTTATTCACAACCGGTTTAATATGGAGAACCTAAAGGGTCACACCATAAAAAGAAGAATTATTTAAGAAGAAAATGGCACGATAGTAATAATGCATTAAGTATAATTAATTTAATCTATGATGATAGAATAAATTAAATAGCTTAATATTTATTATTTATATTAATATTTTAGAAATATTAAATATAAATTAATAAGAGGAGTCTTATTAATATTATTATTATTATTATTATTTTAATTCTAAAGGAGTTTAGGAATTGATATAATATCAGTACTCTCTCTCAATCCTAATAAAGATTAGGATATAAATTAATTAAAAGTAATTAATTAATTAATTAAATAAAACCCTATTCTAATTGGATTAGGAGGGTTAACCTAATATCTATATAAGAGAGTCTTATATCAGAAATAAGGTACACATGAATTTTTCAAGAGTTGGGACTACACATATTCTATAGAGATAGAAACAAGGGTTAAGCCAATAACCCATCTTACTGAGTTCTTCATCTTCCTTGGTGGATCACCGTTAGAGGCCAAACATTTGGGTGGCTGACATTGATCAAGGGAAGAAGTCACTACAGAGGAATCAAAGGAATCAAAGGAGTAGAACTTGTACCTGAGGAAGCTAGGATCTTCAAAGGTATAATTCTATTTTTCTCCTTCTTCATTCACTAATAATTGATGCATAAGAATGATCATGGTAATGGGTTTGTATAAATTTTTTGAAAACCTAGTTTTTACGCTTCCGCCCTATTTATGTGATTTGATTGCATGATTGCGTTACGTACAAACCCAACAGTGGTATCAGAGCCAAATCTTGTGCTAATTATCTGTCTATATGATTCCATACATGTATGATATGCGATTGGATCGAGTTCTGGGCAACAAAAATTTTTTCAGATTCTGCGAAGCTGCGAAGCTGCGCAGCTGCGCCGGTACAAGGCAATATTGCTACGCAGCTGCGCCTGGTGCTGTTCCTGGTTTTCATGCTGCGCAGCTGCACCGGTTCCCTTTACATTCTTGGCGCAGCTGCGCCACTGGACAGGAACTGAAATTTTTTTTATTTTATTTAATTAAATGAATGGTTTATTTAATTAATAAAGGTTTAAAATAAAGATGTTTATTTTATATGAAATGAGATTTCAGAATTGCTAAAATTAAAGAATTTAATTTGGAATTGTTTTTGAATGAAATAAAGGAGTTTATTTTTCCAAAAACAAAGTTTAGCAAACTTTTGCCCATTAACTGATATTAATACATATATGGAATGAATTTATTTTCATGAGATGAATAAGTTTTATTGATACGTATGATGATATGTATGGTAATAAAAGGGATTGATTATGGACTATGACCAATGTGATTGGATTTTATTTTGGTTGAATGCTTGAATGAATGGGTTTTATAAAATGGGGTCTACGTATCTCGTCTTCTCTAGTTTTATTCTCGATGTAAATTCTATCTCCTTTCTATGTACTTCCCCTTGACTGCTGATCAAGGTTTCTACTTAATTTTAAATAGTTAATGTAATAGAAATAGTTAGAATTATCTTGAAGAAATTGGAGACCAAGGAGCAAGGAACGCGTGAAGACTCATTTGTATGGAGCCAGGGTTTAAATGTAATAGTTATATTTAAATTTAAATTCTTGCACTCCTAGGTTTGACCTTTTGGTTCACTTGGTGGCTCTAGTGAACCAAACTAGAATAAAAGTCCATAATCAATCCGGGTAGAATATAGTATTCTATATTGCATGCTAAATATTATATATATTATATTTTATACAAACATGCTTCGCATGTTTAATAAAATGACGCGTATTTTATATATATATATGTGCATGCGCGCTTAAAAAGATGAGACAAATAATAACAAACCCCTCAAAGAAATATTATTAAGTCTGAAGCGTTCAAATGATATTTGGAATATCGAACGTCGCCTTCTAGCATGATTAGTTAATAGAGTATTAAATATTTAATATGAGTTTGTTGTGCTATCCACAAGGCGAGTATTGAATATTTAAGATGTTAATTAATCACATTTGATGCTTATCAAGAAAATTGAACGATCTAGGCTTGTTGTGCTATCCACAAGGACGAAAATTTTTCTTTTTTGAATTTATGGAAGTGTTAGGCTGGACTTAACTTAAATCATTTTAGTTCGGATGTGCACACACATGACCATTATGATTTAAGAGGCAAAATAAAAGGAGTTACATGGTGATGTAATTGACAAGAGTTGTCTACCTATTTATTTGTATATCGCTTGTTGTGCTATCCACAAGGTTATATACATTTGAAATGGGATCCTTAATCTGACTAGCAAATCTTTAATTAGATGTTGCCAAACTATATGAGTGAGGGTAATATAGTTTGATGAAAATAGTGGGAGATACCAATTTAAAATAAAGACCTAAATTTATTTTGGTATGCAAAGTTAATAAAATGAATGTTTGCTAAAATGTTGTCTTTTCACATGCAAAATTTTAAAAATGTCAAAATCACTAATCTCACTACGAAGTATACTTGATGCAAATAAGCTTACCGGCCCGAATTATGAGGACTGGCTAAGAAATCTAAGAATTGTTCTCACTGCTGAAAAGATTTTTTATGTCCTAAATTCCACTATCCCTGAATCTGTTTCAGAAACAGCCTCTAAGGAAGAGATTGCCACTTTCAATAAGTGGCAAGATGATGCATCTGTGGCTCAATGCATCATGCTCGCATCCATGAATAACGAGCTTCAGCGTCAGGACGAAAAAATGGATGCTCCTGCTATGCTGCTTCACCTCAAGGAGTTTTATGGTGAACAGAGTAGGACTGGTAGATATAAGATATCTAAGGAGCTCTTCCGATCTCGGATGACCGAGGGCACTGCCGTCGAGACTCATGTTCTGAAGGTAATCAATTTGATTGAACGCCTTGGACAGCTTGGGTTCGTCATGGATGGGGAGTTGAGTCAAGACTTGGTCTTGCAGTCACTCCCTGAGACCTTCTCGCAGTTTGTGGTTAATTTTCACATGAATAAGCTAGATGTCAGCTTACCTGAGCTGCTTAATATGCTGAAAACTGCAGAAGGTCACTTCTCATCCAAGAAGAACCATGTCTTGATGGTGGATTCTTCCAATAAAAGGAAGAGGCCCAAGGTGTCTTTTGAAAAGAAGAAATCTAAGAAGGCTAAGGGAAAAGGGAAAGAAAAGGAGCAAAAGAAACCTGAACCAACTAAAGGAATGTGCTTTCATTGCAATGAGCCGGGACATTGGAAGAGGAACTGCAAGAAGTTTCTAGCAGAGAAGAAGCTTGGAGAAGCTTCGACTTCCAATCAAGGTTTGTTTATGATTGAAATTAATTTTTCTGAAAGTCATAATTCTACTTGGGTATTGGATACCGGCTGTGGTTCTCACATATGTAATACTGTGCAGGGACTGGTCAGAAGTAGAAAGCTGAACAAAGATGAGGTGATCCTACGAGTGGGAAATAAAGCAAAAGTTGCTGCATTAGCTGTAGGAACTTATTGTTTAGCAATGCCTTCGGGCAAATCCATTTATCTTAATAATTGTTATTATGTTCTGAATATTATTAAAAATATTATTTCAATTTCTATATTGGATATGGAAGGTTTTGACGTTATTATAAAGAACAATGGTTGTTCTATTTATAAAGACGATGTTTTATATGGTATTGGAAATTTGCGAAATGGACTTTATACACTTGACTTACAAGAAAATATATTTCAAATTGAACAAATTAAGAAAAGGAAAAGAGATGATATTAATTATACCTATATGTGACACTGTAGACTCGGTCATATCAATGAAACAAGATTATCCAAGTTGCATAAAGATGGGCTCCTCGAGCTATCTGATTATGAATCATATCCAACTTGTGAATCTTGTCTCATGGGTAAAATGACTAAATCTCCTTTTAGTGGAAATGGAGAGAGAGTTACAGAGTTGTTGGCATTGATTCACACAGACGTTTGTGGACCTATGACAACAAGTGCACGGGGTGGGTATTCTTATTTTATTACTTTCACTGATGATCACTCAAGATTTGGATATGTGTATTTAATGAAATACAAATCAGAATCATTTGAAAAGTTCAAAGAGTTCAGAAGTGAAGTAGAGAAACAAACGGGCAAGAGTATTAAGATACTTCGATCAGATCGAGGTGGAGAATACTTAAGCAGTGAGTTTGTCGATTGTCTCAGAGAAAATGGTATAATCTCACAATGGACTCCTCCAGGTACACCACAGTTAAATGGAGTATCTGAAAGGAGAAATCGAACACTGTTGGACATGGTTCGATCCATGATGAGTTTTACCGACCTTCCAATTTCCTTCTGCGGATATGCCCTAGAAACGGCTGCATACCTACTTAACAAGGTACCTACCAAATCCGCCCCAAAGACTCCATATGAGATGTGGAAAGGGAGGAAACCAAATCTTAAGCATGTTAAGACTTGGGGTTGTCCAGCTTATGTCAAAAAGTTTGAAAATGATAAGCTACAGACTAAATCCGATAAGTGTAGATTTGTGGGATACCCTTAAGAAACCGTAGGGTATTATTTCTATCATCCAACTGATCAAAAGGTGTTTGTTGCGAAACATGCTACCTTCTTGGAGAAAGAGTTTATCCATGAAGGGGTTAGTGGGAGCAAGATATATCTTGAAGAAGTTCAAGAACCACAAGTTACCACGGACCAAAGTCAGGTACCTAACCAAGTAGAAGAACCTAATGTACCACACCCTGTTCATAAATCTGGAAGAGTACCGAAGATACCTGAGAGGTATGGATTCGTTATAGAGGATAACGATGAGGTACACATCATGAATGATGATGATCCATTGAATTACAAGCAGGCTATGAGTAATAAAGACTCAGGGAAATGGCTTGAAGCCATGAAATCCGAAATGGACTCCATGTATGAAAACAAAGTATGGTCTTTGGTTTCACCACCTGAAGGTATTAAACCTATTGGGTGTAAATGGGTTTTTAAGAAAAAGACTGGAGCAGACGGAAAGGTAGAGACCTATAAGGCCCGACTGGTTACAAAAGGTTTCAAACAAAGACAAGGAGTTGACTATGATGAAACCTTCTCACCAGTAGCCATGCTCAAGTCCATTCAGATTTTGCTTGTGATTGCAGCTTACAACGACTATGAGATCTGGCAGATGGACGTGAAAACAGCCTTCCTCAATGGAAAACTTGAGGAGGATGTGTATATGACACAGCCAGAGGGATTTATTTCAAAAGTTGGAACAAATCAAGTTTGTAAGCTACAACGATCCATTTATGGGTTGAAGCAAGCTTCTCGTAGATGGAACATTCGTTTTGATGAGACAATCAAAGAGTTTGATTTTATCAAAAAACGAGGATGAACCATGTGTATACAAGAAGGTTAGTGGGAGCGCAGTATCATTCCTTGTATTATATGTTGATGATATATTACTGATAGGGAATGACATTCCTATGTTACAATCCATTAAAATCTGGTTATCTAAAAACTTCTCCATGAAGGACTTGGGTGAAGCATCCTATATTTTAGGGATAAAGATCTATAGAGATAGATCTAAAAGGATGCTCGGCTTATCCCAAGGAACGTACATTGATACGATGCTAAAGAGGTTTGGCATGGAAGATTCCAAAAGAGGTCTCATGCCGATGAGCCATGGAATAAATCTCTCCAAGAAACAGGCCCCAAAGACACCTGAGGAGAGAGACCGTATGAGTAAGATCCCTTATGCTTCTGCAATAGGATCTATCATGTACGGTATGATATGTACTAGACCGGATGTTGCTCAGGCACTTAGTGTAACAAGCAGATACCAGTCGAATCCAGGAGAAGAGCACTGGAAGGAAGTAAAAAATATCCTAAAGTACTTGAGAAGGACTAAAGATATTTTTCTTGTCTACGGTGGGTCTGAATTAAAACTCGAGGGATTCACGGACTCAAGTTTTCAAACAGACCAAGATGATAGTAAATCTGTTTCAGGGTATGTGTTTACCTTGAACGGAGGTGCAGTGAGTTGGAAGAGTTCCAAGCAGCAAACAGTTGCTGATTCAGTGACAGAGGCAGAGTATATAACTGTAAGTGAAGCTGCAAGTTGATATTTCGGATGAAAAGTTCATTACAGAACTAGGAATAGTTTCTAAGTCTCATCTTGAATCTAAACATGTGTTGCGGCACTTTGATTAAAGAAATCATTGAAAGAGGAGAGTGTAGACTCTCAAGACAACATTGCAGATCCATTTACTAAAGCTTTAACACAACAGCAGTTTGATCGTCACTTAGAGAAGATGGGTATGAGATACCATGGTGATTGGCTTTAGTGCAAGTGGGAGATTGATAGTAGTGTGCATACAAGCCAATCATGTATGATGACAAAGCACATACTTTGTAAACAATCTTATTTATTTATTAATAAAATATTCATTTAAGGCATATAATTATCTACATGGTGCTATTTTTATAATATGTAAATAACCCATAGTTTTAAGCAATGCTTTTAGAATCATGATGAGATCATGATAATGAGATCTAAATTCTTAGAAAGCTTAAAAACTAAAATAGTTCCCAATTGTGGGATTACTAAAATGGGGATTAGTAAATCCGGATAGATTGGTACATATGTTGCTTGCTCATTGGATGAGGATGACTGATCTCATGGTCATTTGTGTGGAGACACTAAAGCAAGTATGTAGGTGCTTATTGGAGAATAAGTTCACTGAACGTGAGTCGCTATGGAATACCTAATGGAGTTTTACTCGCCTGTCAATAGGAATTCCTAATGTGATAGTAGTACATGTGATCCTTGGACTTGAGATCATCATAGTATCTTGTATGTAACAAATTATACTTTGACTAATTCCGTAAGGCCTTTTAAGGCATATATAGGGTATGCTTGGGTATAATGAGTTACATATGGAGATAATGAATGATCAATAAAGAATCTACCACCTCTAGTAAAAGAGGAGATATGTCCTATGTGATTCGTTAAATGACAACCCAGGAATCCTTGGCCAAGGTAGAATGAAATTAGAAAGAGGTTTCTAATTTGCATTATTTAGAGTTGTGCATTTTCTAATCGAAATACATATGATTAAATAAATTAAGACTTGACAGTAAATCCATGTCTTATATTTAATTGGGACATTGTATGGTGGAAGGATTGAATTGTACGGTAACTATTAACTCACAGGTTCTTTTATGATTAATGTTGAAATCTATATTATCTGGAAAGTCGTTGATCGCTAGGGAGGCTTATCCCTATTGTAGAATAAATGTTATTTATTTAAATAGATTATTAGTTTAATTTGTTTATTTAAATAAGATTAGAATTGTTCTAATTGATTTATTCACAACCGGTTTAATATGGAGAACGTAAAGGGTCACACCATAAAAAGAAGAAGAATTATTTAAGAAGAAAATGGCATGATAGTAATAATGCATTAAGTATAATTAATTTAATCTATGATGATAGAATAAATTAAATAGCTTAATGCTTATTATTTAATATTTTAGAAATATTAAATATAAATTAATAAGATGAGTCTTATTAATATTATTATTATTATTATTATTTTAATTCTAAAGGAGTTTAGGAATTAATATAATAGCAGTACTCTCTCTCAATCCTAATAAAGATTAGGATATAAATTAATTAAAAGTATTTAATTAATTAATTAAATAAAACCCTATTCTAATTGGATTAGAAGGGTTAACCTAATATCTATATAAGAGAGTCTTATATCAGAAATAAGGTACACGTGAATTTTTCAAGAGTTGGGAGTACACATATTCTATAGAGATAGAAACAAGGGTTATGCCAATAACCCATCTTACTGAGTTATTCATCTTCCTTGGTGGATCACCGTTAGAGGCCAAACATTTGGGTGGCTGACATTGATCAAGGGAAGGAGCCACTACAGAGGAATCAAAGGAATCAAAGGAGTAGAACTTGTACCTGAGGAAGCTTGGATCTTCAAAGGTATAATTCTGTTTTTCTCCTTCTTCATTCACTGATAATTGATGCATAAGAATGATCATGGTAATGGGTTTATATAAATTTTTGAAAACCTAGTTTTTACGCTTCCGCCCTATTTATGTGATTTGATTGCATGATTGCGTTACGTACAAACCCAACAGCAAGTATATCGTTCCCACGAGGAAATAGATTAACCTTTATCAATTATAAATTTTAATTCAATTAATCTTATTTTAAACTACGAAATATTGGTCGTGATATGAAAATCTAACTTAGCAAAATTAATAACTAAGATCAAAGTTCACAAGATTAATGCAGATTTAAAAGGTTAAGATTACAACTTCCCTTGGTATTTCATTTAAATCAATTTACTTCCCATTTAACTCAATTAATTAGTACGAATCATTATCCAAGAATGCTTTATAAAATTCACACACTTTTTCCCAAAACATGTGAACAAATCCTCCTAAATCTGATCCTTAAGACACAGAATTATCAGGAACACCCTAGTTAATTAATTCACTATATTCCTATGTGAATTAAGTTAATTAGGGTTTTACGTACAAATTCTTTCAATGGATACAAAAGACACATAGGTATATTTCTATCCTACATTCTAATCATATTAACCCTATTTAGATTATATGAACAGATGTTATTATATCCAGACCTCAATCTATACTCCATCTTCCAATTTTATATAGATTATCACAGTAATTGTTGGCCAAACAATTAATCAATAAGCAACAGATATAATAAACAATTCAATAAAAACCAACTTTCATTTAATGGGAAGGTTCAATTTAAACTACATACCAATTTCCGTTGCAATCTTAATTAAAGTTTAGTACATGATAATAATAAAGAAAAACATCAACCAGATTAATAATCCAAACATCCCATGTAATTACAAAAGATAAAACTAGAGAAGAGAAGAGAAGAAGAAACTCTGAATTTGCTCCAATACTCTCTCTTTGATCTTGAGCCCTTGTAATCCTCCTTCGTGTTTTCCTTCGTTGTTCTCTCTGCAAATCCTTGTCGTCCGAAAATTCCACGATACCTCTTTTCTGAAGTCTTCTTTCTTTTTATATTAGTCCAAACCATCCTCCAGAGTCCTCCTTCTTTCCAAATCAATTTAGCAGCAAAAATAACCCACATTAGGCGTGGCCTAGCGCACCAGGCGCTAGGTTTAGTGCAATCCAAGCGCACTGTGCGCTAGACAATGACCAGGTAATTACAAAAATGCCACTCAGCACCAATTTTAATGATTTTTAATTATTTTCTTCTCTCAAATGACCAGTTTATCCCTCCAGCTCCATCCTACAAGAAATAAACACAAAAACTAATAAAAAGACACTAAAAACACTTAAGGATAACAATAATTAAGCTAAACAATACCTGATTCGTAAGTATAAAACTCACTCATCACACGCCTTACCACAATGACTTAAGGCTGGATGGGGGAAAGAGGTCTTTTCACTGTGGAATTCATTGGTTTTCTAAACAGTACCAGGCTTGCAGAGCTTGGTTATAATCTCTTCTGTACTGTAACTCCGCATCCTAGACTCCAGATAGTCCTTACCATCGTAGTTTGGAGTCCTATACACCGTATTGATGGTACGACTGTCAAATTTGATTAACTTACCCCGAACCGGCACCGTTGCAGGACCATCAGCATTAGCATTTGCGTAGAATTCCTTTACGACCGAAATTACTGCAGATTTGGGTGGCTTGGTGAAGTGAATCCATTTCATAGTCATAATCATGGAATTCATATCACCGTCCGTCTTGTCATCTGGCCTTAGCCTTCTTTCAGGCACCAAACTCCTCTTTGAAAAATTTTGAGCGTATCGCTTCCAGGCTTCCTCACTTGGGAATTTTACAGCATCCCAAAGGGGAGGAGGGGTTCTGGATGACGGAGGAGGACCTATACTAGTGCGAGGACGCTTTGAACCCATTGCCAACAACACTCCAAGATTTTAATAAAGAAAACCAAACTCTGACTCTATAAAGAATTTGTTTACCATATAGTGCATATAAATAGGAAGAAGAAGAGTAACTGCACGACGGTTGATGGCCCCGAACGGTCAGAAACTGAAAGGGGGACGGTTGATTTGCCGAACTCTTTGGAAGAAAGGGAGAGGTGTGTGAGAAAAATGAGGGGAGAAACATGAACTGCTGCAAACTGAATCCCAAAAGCCTTGTTCAATACTTAAAAACACACTACTGGCACTACGGCGCGGTACATGGCGCTGCGGCGTCATTTTTAGCGCGGCGGCGCGACATTCTGGAGCTACGGCGTGAAGAATTGAGAAGGCCTCAACGCTACAGCGCAACTCTCCAGTAGCTATCAGCTTATACCGGCGTTGCGGTGGGAACTTTCTAAAGGGAATGGCGCTGCGGTGCGAGAGTGGATTTTGGGATAATAAATATGGCGCTGCGGCGTGACATTCAGCTCATCCCCTGGCGCTGCGGCACGAGTAATTTGATTTCTGCATTCCTGCAGCAAACAACCAAATCACTGAATCAACACACATTTTAACTACTAGACATAGTAATCATACTAACAATTATACTAACCATTACACTACATACTAACATACTAATTTAACATCTATAATAATTATAAGTAAAACCAAGTGCACTAATGATAACTAAAGAAAACAACACTGAATGAAAATAATAAGGATATTTTTGATACTGAGATGGGGTTGCCTCCCCATCAAGCACTTGATTTAGAGTCGTTAGCTTGACTTTCACCCCGCCTTACACCGGGTCTCCCAAGGTGATGGAGGTGTTTTGTCGGTCGACCTCGCCGCCCTAATAGTGTTTCAAACGTTGTCCATTGACCTTGAAGGTTTTGTCTGAATGAGGGTCTTCGACCTCAATAGCCCCATGAGGATACACCTTAGCAATTATGAACGGCCCTGACCATCGGGACTTCAACTTCCCCGGAAATAATTTCAGCCGGGAGTTAAAAAGAAGCACCTTCTGGCCCTGTTCGAAGTTCCTTTTGACAATTTTCTTGTCATGCCACCGCTTTGTCTTTTCCTTATACAACTTAGCGTTTCCATACGCGTGCAGACGAAACTCGTCTGATTCATTGAGTTGTAATAGTCTTCGTTCACCCGCCGCATCCATATCGAAATTTAGCTTTTGGATAGCCTAATATGCGTTGTGCTCTAGCTCCACAGGAAGATGACAAGCCTTGCCATAAACAAGCCTATACGGAGACATTCCGATAGGCATTTTATAAGCGGTGCGGTATTCCCACAAGGCATCATCAAGCTTCTTTGACCAGTCCTTCCGATTAAGGTTAACAATCTTCTCCAAGATACGCTTAACTTCTCGATTAGAGATCTCTGCTTGGCCACTTGTCTGCGGATGATAACCTATGGCTATTTTATGGGTCACCCCATACTTAGCAAGAAGGGCTTTGAAATATTTGTTGCAAAAATGTGACCCTTCTTCACTGATTATTGCCCGAGGAGTGCCAAAGCGAGTGAAAATATTTTTCCTTAAAAAATTAAGCACCACCTTAGCATCATTAGAAGGCAAGGCGACTGCTTCTACCCATTTGTAGACATAATCAACCGCAACAAGAATATAGAGATTGTTGTAGGAAGACGGGAATGGACCCATGAAGTCAATACCCCATACATCAAACAACTCTACTTCAAGGATATTCTGCAGAGGCATTTCATGCCTTTTTGAGATGGTTCCTACGCTTTGGCATCTATCGCAGTGCGACACATATAGGTGTGCATCTTTGAACATGGTAGGCCAGTAAAACCCAGATTGGAGTACTTTAGCAGCAGTTCTTTGTCCCCCAAAATGTCCTCCATAATTTGAGGAATGGCAATGATGGAGCACACCTTTGATTTCCTCCTCTGGCAAACATCTCCGCAAAATCTGATCTGAACACTGCTTGAATAAAAAGGGCTTGTCCCAAAAGTATTGTTTTGCATTATTTAGGAATTTCTTCCTCTGTTGATAGCTCAAGATGGGAAGAAGCACTTGACATGCGACGAAATTAGCAAAGTCCGCATACCACGGGGCTTTGCTTTGGACGCCAAAGAGTTGTTCATCCGGGAATAAATCATTGATGTCTTTGATTGCATCTCCCGAATGAGGAGGGTTTTCCAACCTCGATAAGTGATCTGCTACCTGGTTTTCTATCCCCTTTTTGTCGCGGATCTCCAGATCGAACTCCTGTAGAAGAAGGACCCACCTTATCAGCTTTGGCTTTGCATCTTTCTTCTCTATCAGATATTTGATGGCCGAATGGTCTGTGTACACGGTCACTTTTGTTCCAATGAGGTAGGAACAGAATTTGTCGAAAGCATAAACCACTGCCAGCAGTTCCTTCTCGGTTGTGGTGTAATTTAACTGAGCATCAGTTAATGTTTTGCTGACATAGTAGATTGTGTGGAACACTTTGTCCCTTCTCTGTCCCAACACTGCCCCAATTGCAAAATCGTTGGCGTCACACATGAGCTCAAATGGAAAAGTCCAGTCAGGAGCCACCACAATAAGAGTCGAAATAAGTTTTTCCTTCAATAGCTCAAATGCTCTAAGGCAGGCTTCATCAAACTGAAAAGGCATATCCTTTTCCAATAATGAACATAGCGGTTTGGTTATCCTTGAAATGTCCTTGATAAATCGCCTATAGAATCCTGCATGTCCAAGAAAACTCCTAACCCCTTTCACTGATGTAGGCGGTGGTAGACTATTGATGACATCGATTTTTGCCTTGTCTACCTCGATACCACTATCAGATACTCTGTGGCCCAGAATAATGCCCTCCTTGACCATGAAGTGGCAATTCTCCCAATTTAATACAAGATTAGTTTCAACACATCTTTGGAGAATGACAGTCAAATTCACCAGACAGTTATCAAATGAACTCCCGAATACAGAAAAATCGTCCATGAAAACCTCGAGGGTCATTTCGACCATATCAGAGAAGATGGACATCATGCAACGTTGGAATGTTGCAGGAGTGTTACACAACCCAAAGGACATTTTTCGAAAGGCAAAGGTCCCATACGGACATGTGAACGTTATTTTCTCCTGATCTTAGGGAGCAATAGAAATTTGATTATATCTAGAATAACCATCTAGCAGACAATAGAAAGCATGCCCAGCAAGTCTATCGAGCATCTGATCAATAAATGGCAGAGGGAAGTGATCCTTACAGGTGGACTTGTTCAACTTTCTGTAGTCCATACATACCCTCCATCCAGTCACCGTTCTGGTTGGAATCAACTCGTTATTCTCATTGGCTACTACCGTCATTCTGCCTTTTGTTGGCACGCACTGAATGGGACTGACCCAAGGACTGTCCGAGATAGGATAGATAATGCCCGCATCTAGCAGCTTAATGATTTCCTTCCGGACCACCTCTTTCATTATTGGGTTCAACCGCCTCTGATGTTCAATGGTCGGCTTTAATCCTTCCTCCAGTAGAATTTTGTGCATACAAAGGGATGGACTGATCCCTTTAATGTCTGAAATTGACCATCCCAATGTCGTTTTATACTATTTAAGCACTAGCAGTAGCTTCTCTTCCTGGCATTCATCTAACGATGCAGATATTATAACAGGAAAAATGGATGATTTCCCCAAGTATGCATACCTCAGATGATTGGGCAAGGGCTTTAACTCGAGGACAGGAGGTTCTACAATTGATGGCTGGGTCTTGGAAGTAGATGCTTATGGATCATTCAGAGACTCAAACTGTCTTTGGAATTCTGTAGATCTCTAGGGTGCATCCAGCCAGTTAGCACATTCAACATGGGTGGCCTCTTCCATCGTACTGGTACTTGTTACTGTAGCTACTAAAGGGTCTGTCATGCATGTTTCTGAGAATACTTCCCTGACTGCATCATCAATCACTTTAATCTGGAAGCAGTCTTCAGGGGTGTTCGGATATTTCAATGCCCTAAATATATTGAACGTTACTTCTTGATCCTGTACTCTCATAGTCAGCTCCCCTTTCTGCACATCTATAAGGGTTCTCCTCGTTGCTAAAAATGGTCTGCCCAGTATTATCGGGACCTCCCTGTCTTCTTCAAAGTCCAGGATAATAAAGTCCGCTGGAAAGATTAACTTGTCCACCTTGACAAGCACATCTTCTACTATCCCATTCGGGTAAGTGAGAGATCTATCCGCCAATTGCAAAGTAACACTTGTGGGTTTGGCTTCATTTAGCCCAAGCTTTTTATATATTGACAAAGGTATCAAATTTATACTCGCCCCCAAATCACATAAGGCCTTGCCAATAAATTGGTCCCCGATAGTGCATGGAATCGTGAAACTTCCAAGATCTTTTAGTTTTGGCGGGAGCTTGTTCTGTAGAATAGCACTGCATTCCTCAGTCAGAGCCACTGTTTTATAATCTCCCATTTTCCTCTTCTTCGACAATATGTCTTTCATGAATTTGACATAGCTCAGCATTTACTCCAACGCCTCTACAAACGGGATGTTTATGTCAAGCTTCTTGAACACTTCTAAAAACTTAGAAAATTGCTTATCAAGCTTTTGTTTCTGTATGCGCTGGGGGAATGGCAACTGTGGGATAGGAGGACTAGCTGTGTTCACTGTAGGGGTTGGTGATGAAGGGCTATCTTGAGCATTTACCTCACCCCCATACTTATAATCCCGATGCTCCACAATAGGTTCCTCTATAGTCACTTCTTCTTGCACTACAGGACTCTCTCCACCCTTTTTATTTATAGTTCTCCCACTCCGGAGTGTAACTGCTTTGCAGTGTTCCTTCCCATCCCGTTTCGGGTTGACATCAGTGTCACTCGGCAATGTGCCTTGCGGTCGACTGTTCAAAGCAGAGTTCAACTGTCCCATTTGGACTTCAAGGTTTCGTATAGAAGCTTCTTGATTACTGCTCCTTGTCTCATTCTGGGCAATATATCATGACAGGAGATCTTCCAAACTAGGTTTTCTTTCCTGTTGAGGTGGTGGATGGTGGAACTGATTATAAGAACTCTGTGGTTGTTGGTTGTACTGATTTTGAGCTTGAAAGCCCGGAGGGTTTGAGAAATTAGGCCTGGTGGTCGGAGGTTGTGCTTGATTGCTATTTGTGTTGCCCCAAGAAAAGTTTGGATGATTCCTCAAGCCCGGATGATAATGAGTAGGGAAACTTGCATTTTGCTGCCGCCCGTAGTTGGAAACAAATTGAACTGACTCGGGGCTTATGGCACACTGATCAGTTAGGTGGCTCCCTTGACACAATTCACACGACACTGTGACACTCTGAACATTCTGCACAGCTTGCACTCCCATGGTGTCGAGTCTTTTTGTTAGCGCTGCAACCTGAGCAGCTAATTGTGTGACTGGATCAACCTCATATATTCCTGCTGCTCTTCTAGGGGCCTGCCTATCATTTGGCTATTGATAATTATTAGCCGCCATTGTTTCCACCAATTCATACCCCGCTGTGTGATGCTTAGACATGAATGCTCCTCTAGAAGCGGCATCAATACTCGAACGAGTAGCTCCGGATAACCCATTATAGAATGTCTGGATGGGAAGCCATTCTGGCAGTCTATGGTGGGGACATTTTCTCAGAAGATCCATAAATCGCTCCCATGAGTCGTACAAAGACTCTGACTCAAACTGAATAAAAGAGGTAATTTCGTGCCTGAGCCTGGCGGTTTTAGCGGGTGGGAAGAACTTCGCCACGAACTTTTGAGCCAAGTCATCCCATGTGGTAATAGAGCCTGACGGAAGTGAATGTAGCCAGCTCTTGGCCTTGTCCTTCAAGGTGAATGGAAATAATCGGAGTCTAATGGTGTTGTCAGACACTCCGTTGCACTTAAACGTATCGCAGATCTCCAAGAAGTTCATCAAGTGATCATTGGGCTCATCATTTGGTAATCCCCCAAACTGAATATTGGAACACATTTGGATGGTGCCCGGCTTGATCTCAAAATTGTTTGCTTGGATTACGAGCCTGAGAATGCTCGCTTGCAAATTTGCGATGTGAGGCATAGCATGCTCCCTTAAAGATTTCTGAAGTTCCTCAGCCATTGTAACATGAGTATGTATGTCCCAAGCTTTTTCTCTCTGCAGGCGTTTGTACGTTCTATCAACCTCGGGATCGAGAGGTATTATGTTCCAACCCCTTCGAGGTGGCATACGCCGTAGAGATCACCTAAAAAGAAAATTAAACAGATAATATCAGTCTAAATTAAGATCGTATTGACTTTTTTTTAAAATTGATAACAAATAGTACTAAGTCCCCGGCAACGGCGTCAAAAACTTATTTTCCTATTTATATAACGATAATTAACGCGCAAGTATACGCGGTCAACAAGTAATATAAGATAAGTAGAGTGTCGTACCCACGAGGACGAAGTCTTAATTGCAAATCAAATACTAATGTAAGTTCTATACTGTCTTATCTAAACAAGTGATTGGAGATGGTATGTTAAACTATGCGATTACAACTAAAGGAGGTGAGAGAAATAGATGTACTAGGGAGATAAGTTAGGATTATAATTCCCCTAATGCGTCGCCTAATCTCCTAACTCTCCACATTACAAAAAAAATCAAGGAATGGTCAGCCGATAATAGAACTACGCATATGCTTCTGTTGAAGGCCAAATGCACATCCCTAGCTAGATGAATCACAATATGTCTATTGATGAAAATAACTAGACTAGGGTCATTAAGCTCAGTCTCAAGGCTACACAAGGCAAATAGAGATATGTCTATCCTATTAAGCAGTTTATGCACACATTCCCTTAGGCAAGGGCATAACAAGTGTTATTGTATTTTAAAAGCCAGATATTAATGTCCAATTTTCAATATCCATTAACATCACTACCAAAAACTCTGTCAAGCAATCAGTTAATAAGCAAGAAATACAACAACCCATTCCCAAAATGATTCATTAATATAAATAGGAGAGAAAGTTAATTAGGCTAAACACTAGGTTACATTGCAATCCTAAAAAGGAATTAGTTCATAACCATGGTGCTAATACACATTTCTATAACATTCAACATTGCTCAGTAATACACAAATAACTAAGAGATTTGGAATAAAAAAACTCCTGTTGTGAGGTTTTCTGTCTCCAAGTCTTCTCTTCTCCGTGTAACTCCTGAGCTATGTAGGATGCAATAACTATTCTCCCCTAAACACAGCTTCTTTTTATTCTAGAATCTAATTAATCTGCTCTGTTATCACTGTCTTTAATCAATATCCTAGCCGCCGTACTCTTTTTCTCTCCTCTGGCTCGCTATATTTTCTCCTTTTTTCATTAGGTCATTAAAAGCGAGTCACTAGCTAGGCATCGGAGGTGGAGCTGCGGCGCAGAGACTATAACTGTTTGGTGGCGCTGCGGCACCACTCAGGCTGCGGCGCGAGCATAAGAAGGACCAGGGCCACTGCAGCACCAGATGACATCAGTATGGACAAGGGGGCGGCGCTGCGAAGCGAGGAGAAGGCTAGGCTCTGGCGCTGTGGCGCCAGAGTGTAGAAAATGACAAATTTCTCCCCTATAAGCTGGAAATGACCTAAACAGCCCTGCATCATACAGGAAAAGCATAATAACAACAAAATATATATAAAAGCACAACAAATAACATAAAACAAGCAGCGTCTTAAGCTTTAGAGAATCTGATTCACGATATAAATACCACTTATCAAATTCATATACATATCCGACGCTAGGTTGTTTAAATCTACATCCTCTCTTACTGGGAAGCCGCCAAAGTCACACAGCTATTCTGAAGGATGGAGGGGTTCTCCAGTATCGTCGGGGAGTCGGATAGCAGTGAGCAGACACAGTCAAGCTAGAGGACTATAAATCAAGCGCTAGATGGGAGGCACCCCATCATTTCTCTCTCTCTTTGTTTAATTCTCCATTACCTACTTCCCATCATCCCTCTCTCTATCTCTTTGTTTAATTCTCCATTTACATGCTTTCTATCACATTTCCCTCCCCCTCGTTTAATTCATATTAGTTAATATTTAGTTTAATTTTTTGCATACTGTAGGAATTAGGAGTTCATTGCCTACATTTTTGAACTTAGGCATTAGTGCATATCTTTTTGGGACCATGAAGCTTATAGCATACTTTTGATACACTTGCACATTGCGTATACGCACTTAGAGAATTTTTTGGGAATTTGAATGCATATATCTTTCCATATTTAATTCTCTTGATGTAAATAGTTAATATACTTTTGTTAGTATAAGAGGGCTTAATAAAGATGTTATGCTTTCTCTCAGGTCAACGTTGCTGGATAGAATGCAAGATCAAAGCCAACCTCATTGCCTAGCAAAAATCAGCAGCAGAAAAATCTGATAGCCCGCTCGGCCGCGCCCAATCCAAGGTATTACTACGCGCGGCCGCGCCACGCATAAATTGGGCATGTCTTAGGAAAAATCCTGCAGATTTTGGGGGGTACCACTTCATGTCAATTATTAGCAGCCCCCAAGCCTCAGTCCTTTTAATCCCAAACCCTCAGTTCCTTAATGCAATTCCCCCCCACTACAAGCCTTTGTTTTGAAAACCTCCTACCTCTTCAATCCAAAGTACCAATTCCCATCCACCTCATCATCTCAAACTGATCAATTGAGACATTGAGTGTGGAATCTCTAGCAGAGCAAGATTGATATGGAGCTGGGTTGGTTCGTTAACTATAGTGTTGAGCGGAGTTTATTTTACCATGAGCAGAGATAAGACGGGGAAACTTCTGAGAGGGCGCCACATCATTTCATACAGCATAAGAAGCCAAATAGGGGAGTTTCTTTCTTTTTACCTTTACCTTCAATGAGGACATTGAACAGTTTAAGTTTAGGGGTATTGGTGTTTATTTTGCATATAGGTAATTCATTTCATGTTTTGCATGTAAATAGTTCATTGCATGTAAGTTAGTTCATATAGTGCATGTAGGTTGTAAATAGTTAAAATTTGTGAAAATTTTAAAAATTTTCTTTTGTTTTTGCATTCTGTGTTAGAGCATACTGCATGAATCCAGTTTTCAGTTGGTTCGTTATGTATGTTGCCTGTGAAGCAACTGAAATCACTTGATTGTTGAACTGATTTGAGACTTAAGCCTGATTTCATGGTCAGATATGTAAATCCTTACCTGTCAGATACTGTGTAACCAGTAAGCACGATAGAGTAAACACCATGATATGCTAAGTTTAAATGTTTACATACTTGTCTTCTGGTGGAAAAACTATGTTTTAATAAAAGAGTTTCAGTTCGCATATAATAATAACTAGACTGTTAAAAGCTTATGTTTGGGGGAAACAGGGGACATGCATGATATATGCAGGGAGATGGAGCGTAAGACGCACTCCCTTGCAGGAAAAGAGAAAGAAAAAGAAAATAAAAGAAAATGTATTGAAAAAAAAATAGAATAAACACTTCGACTACGTCGAGTTTTGTGGCCTTTGATATTCGAGCAAGTAAGCCCTAGGGGTGTCTCTACACCCAGCGCCCTAAGGCCGTCTGGTCTGGGAGTCGTTGGTCAAAAGCTCTCTACATGGATATCATTGAAAAGCCTAAGAGAACTAGGCATTGCACAGTCGAATGTGTACAAGGGAAAGTGCGAATACGCCCTCGTGAGTAATAAAAGCTCTCTATAGGAATTAGGAGTTCATTGCCTATATTTTTGAACTTAGGCATTAGTGCATATCTTTTTGGGACCATGAAGCTTATAGCATACTTTTGATACACTTGCACATTGCGTATACGCACTTAGAGAATTTTTTGGGAATTTGAATGCATATATCTTTCCATGTTTAATTCTCTTGATGTAAATAGTTAATATACTTTTGTTAGTATAAGAGGGCTTATTAAAGATGTTATGCTTTCTCTCAGGTCAAAGTTGCTAGATAGAATGCAAGCTCAAAGCCAACCTCATTGCCTAGAAAAAATCTGCAGCAGAAAAATTTGATGGCCCGCGCGACCTCCCCCAATCCCAGGCATTACTACGCGCGGCCGTGCCACACATAAATTGGGCCTGTCTTGGGAATAATCCTGCAGATTTTAGGGGGTACCACTTCATGTCAATTATTAGCAGCCCCCAAGCCTCGGTCCTTTTAATCCCAAACCCTCAGTTTCTTAATGCAATTCCCCCCCCCCCCTACAAGCCTTAGTTTTGAAAACCTCCTACCTCTTCAATCCAAAGTACCAATTCCCATCCACCTCATCCTCTCAACATGATCAATTGAGACATTGAGTGTGGAATCTCTAGCAGAGCAAGATTGATATGGAGCTGGGTTGGTTCGTTGACTATAGTGTTGAGCGGAGTTTATTTTACCAAGAGCAGAGATAAAACGGGGAAACTTCTGAGAGGGCGCCACTTCATTTCATGCAGCATAAGAAGCCAAATACGAGAGTTTCTTTCTTTTTACCTTTACCTTCAATGAGGACATTAAACAGTTTAAGTTTGGGGGTATTGGTGTTTATTTTGCATATAAATAATTCATTTCATGTTTTGCATGTAAATAGTTCATTGCATGTAGGTTGTAAATAGTTAAAATTTGTGAAAATTTTAAAAATTTTCTTTTATTTTTGCATTCTGTTTTGCATTCTATATTAGAGCATACTACATGAATCCAGTTTTCAATTGGTTAGTTATGTATGTTGCATGTGAAGAAACTGAAATCACTTGATTGTTAAACTGATTTGAGACTTAAGCCTGATTTCATGGTCATATATGTAAATCCTTACCTGTCAGATACTGTGTAACCAGTAAGCACGATAGAGTAAACACCATGATATGCTAAGTTTAAATGTTTACATACTTGTCTTCTGGTGGAAAAACTATGTTTTAATAAAAGAGTTTCAGTTCGCATATAATAATAACTAGACTGTTAAAAGCTTATGTTTGGGGGAAACAGGGGACATGCATGATATATGCAGGGAGATGGAGCGTAAGACGCACTCCCTTGCAGGAAAAGAGAAAGAAAAAGAAAATAAAAGAAAATGTATTGGAAAAAAAAATAGAATAAACACTTCGACTACGTCGAGTTTTGTGGCCTTTGATATTCGAGCAAGTAAGCCCTAGGGGTGTCTCTACACCCAGCGCCCTAAGGCCGTCTGGTCTGGGAGTCGTTGGTCAAAAGCTCTCTACATGGATATCATTGAAAAGCCTAAGAGAACTAGGCATTGCACAGTCGAATGTGTACAAGGGAAAGTGCGAATACGCCCTCGTGAGTAATAAAAGCTTAATGAAATCCCCCTGTTGACTCTTAACTCTTGTAATGCACGGTCTTAGTTAGAACTTATATGATTTACTATTTTTCTTAAGTTAAAGCTTCTTTTTCCCCTAAAAAGCATAGTATGTGAGTTATTTATCTGAATGCTTATCTAATGGTTTCTAGGCACACAACGCACAATACATCAGTGCTGACAGTTTTGGATTTGCAAGAATATGCCTTATGGTCTTATCTTGGGTTGATTATCTATTTGATTATCTAGTGGTTTTCTGAGGCATTGCTATGATAGTTCAATACTGACTGGGATCTGGATTTGCATTCATAGTAGAGTAGTTTGCATATATTGTATATAGTGCATTGCATATGTCGTTTAGATTTGTTTTGATTGCTTGAGGGAAAACAACGTTTAAGTTTGGGGGTATTTGATAAGTGTTTTTAGGACCACTTATTCAGATACTTTCCAACTCATTCGGTTGCTTAAACTCAAGTTATCTTTTGAGTTTAATGTGTTTTTCCCTTGTTTTATATTTTTCAGGTTGAGGAACTCTCTTAGCAGTACTTGCGCGTTAAAGGATCAAAGATCGCCTAAATGGGGCAAAGCACTGGAAGATGGCATGGCAAAGGAAAAAGGAACTGTGATGCCACAGTGCTGCAAGAAAGTAAGAAGGAAAGCACGAAGTTGGCAGCCAAGTGCAGCAGCTGAAGCAAACCATCAACAAAAACTGCAGGGCCGCGCGACCGCGCCAGTCTAATTTTCTGCCAGACTTTGACTTTCACTTGGCCAGACGGGAGAAGGCAAGATATAAGGTTTTTTAGCCCCATTTGGTCAGGGATCCTACCATTAGGAGTTCAAGCCCTAGCTAGTTTTCCTTTTCCTTCTCTTTCAATTCTTGTTTAGCTAGCTTAGGAGTAGATTAGTGTTAGATTAGTGTAGTTAGTAGATTCTAGGGTTTCTTTTGGACTTGAAGATTGAAACAAGGGGATAAACAACAAAGATCCACACTTGGAGAAAGACTCAAGATTTGAAATTTTTATCTCTTAATTCTCATTGTATTCATTGTATATTTGGATGATGTTTATGAACCTTGTGGATAATATATTCAAGATATTTATGACTTAGTTTATATTTTGGGGTTTCAATGGAACCCAACACATTGTTTGTATTGATTGCTCTCTCTTTGCTATTATTATGAATTAGTTATCATAACTTGTGCTTTTAGATTGATTTCTTGTGAACCTGTATGAACTTGACAAATGGATTATAGGTTTAGACCTAGTTATGATATTATGCGAAAGTTAGAGATTCTTGCGGGTAATCTATGAGATTATGTGACATGTGTCTCATTCATTGTCTTAAAGAGTTGACAATTTGTTAGTGTTTAGGATAGAAATATACCTAAATGCCATATGCAACCATTTGAGAATCTAATCGTAATGACTTCCTATGTGAAAGTTGGTAATTGAAGGAGTAGTTAACGAGATTTTCCCGTGACATGTGTCTTGTTAATTGTTCTGGATATTAGTTGCTTGTTAGTGTGTAGGATAGGCATATACCTACATACCGCATTAGGAAGATTCATAGTTATCCATCGAAAGAGGCTATTATGTAATTGTGATTTCTCGGTTGTCAATTCTAGGTGCTTATTATTCTAAGTGAGAGAGTTAAGAGATTCGAACTAAGTGTTGGGGGAAATTGTAATCCCATGTCTTCATTATCTGAATTTACCCTAGGATTAGCTATTGTATGTTTTAATTCTTGCCTAGTTAGCGTAGTTTAATTCATTCTCCTTATCATCCGTTTAAATAAGACTGAGATGATTATGTACTAGTGTTTTGGCGTCTGTTTATCTTTTAATTCCTCGTGGGAACGATATCTTTACTCACTCTTTATTACTTGCTGGCCGCGTATACTTGCGCGTTAATTGTGTCATATAAATCGACCAACAAGTTTTTGGAGCTGTTGCCGGGGAATTATTTGGATAACTGTTTGCCAACATTAGTTTAAATCAAATTAGTCTTACTTTAAACATTTTATTTTTATTTTTGTTTAATTCTCTTCTAATATTCTCTTTTCAGGTACAATGGACTTAAATTTCTATCCATGGAATGGTACAAGGCAAGAGCAACCAAGGGAAGCATACACTGATGGCGTCAACCCAATTGCAACACTTTCAGCACAGCTAGAGGTTCTCTCGAGGAAGCTGGATATTGTCTCAGCTCAGCAGAATCGAGAGACAGCAGTGACCTATGACTACGGTGTTGGGAGCTACGCGAGCTATCAGGAGCCTATCAGTTATGGACAAGAGCATTATGGGGGTGGTTATTCCTACACCGAACCTTATCCCACTTATCAACAAGATTCGGGATATCACCCAAACCTTTCATCAAACTACTATCAAAACCAACAGTGGCATGCCCCAAAATGCACCTTCCAGACTCCAGTTTACGAGCCTCAACACAATTTTGAGGGTGACATAGTAAATGCAAGCTTGGAGGAAGGAAGTGGCATAGAATCACTAAAGGACATCTTGAATGAGCAACAGAAGTCATTCAAGAGTATTCAGAACAGGGCAGAGCAGATTAGCAAGGCCTTGATGATAAAGGATGAACAAGGGATGCAAAACCATACTGTGAGCTATCAAGACAATATGAGCCAAGTCCAACTTATGCACCAGAACCCCCATATCAATCCCCGTATTTACAAAGAGAACAGTCTCCAATGGAATTCATGTATAGGAGCTTAGAAAGCCAAGAGGAGAGGCTTAGGAGCCAAGAGCAATCAAGCCAGAACTTCTAGAATCAGATGGCCCTAATCCACAACACTCCTACCAATGAGCATCAGTACATGGAGCCCGAGGCTAAAACAGAAAAGGAAGGATTGGAAATTATGTGGGGGAATTCCATAGCATTGACAGAGGAGACCTTGATTGAGCAAGAGCAATCGATTGAGGATCTTCAGATTTGGGTGGAGCAGATTAGCACGGCATTAAGGAAGGAGGAGGTATGTGAACAAGAGACAACAGTGCAAGATTTTGTGCCTCCAATGACTGAAGCCGTAAGTTATGACCCTCCAAAAGATTGGTGCTATGACATGGATGCAGATACTGATGAAGAGCCTGAGGTGCACTTGGAACTGGATGAGCGAAAGGTAATGGATAGCGAGGAGCCAATTGGGGCTGTGGAGTATGAATGTGAACCAACAGTGACAATCCCCCAAGAGCCTCCTACGCCTGAGTGGAACAAGCCAATCAAGTTTGCACACCCTTGCCCCATTGGAAGCTACATTACAGATACGGATCTCGATGACATGAGAGAGTCCGTGAGCTTCAAACCATGGTGGTCAGAAGAGAAGAGAAGAGAAGAAGAGTCCGTTGTGTGGGCTATACCTCCATGCCCCGATCATTTCACCTACACAACAGAACCCGTGCCTAGCTCCCCGACTTTTTTTCCGGGGAATTCATATACATATCCGATGCTAGGTAGTTTAAATCTACATCCGCTCATGCTGGGAAGCCGCCAAAGTCACACAGCTATTCTGATGGATGGATGGGTTCTCCAGTATCATCGGGGAGTCGGATAGCAGTGAGCAGACACTGTCAAGCTAGAGGACTATAAATCAAGTGCTAGATGGGAGGCACCCCATCATTTCTCTCTCTTTGTTTAATTCTCCATTACCTACTTCCCATCATCCCTCTCTCTATGTCTTTATTTAATTCTCCATTTACATGCTTTCTATCACATTTCCCTCCCCCTCGTTTAATTCTTATTAGTTAATATTTAGTTTAAATTTTTGCATACTATAGGAATTAGGAGTTCATTGCCTATATTTTTGAACTTAGGCATTAGTGCATATCTTTTTGGGACCATGAAGCTTATAGCATACTTTTGATACACTTGCACATTGCGTATACGCACTTAGAGAATTTTTTGGGAATTTGAATGCATATATCTTTCCATGTTTAATTCTCTTGATGTAAATAGTTAATATACTTTTGTTAGTATAAGAGGGCTTATTAAAGATGTTATGCTTTCTCTCAGGTCAAAGTTGCTAGATAGAATGCAAGCTCAAAGCCAACCTCATTGCCTAGAAAAAATCTGCAGCAGAAAAATTTGATGGCCCGCGCGACCTCCCCCAATCCCAGGCATTACTACGCGCGGCCGTGCCACACATAAATTGGGCCTGTCTTGGGAATAATCCTGCAGATTTTAGGGGGTACCACTTCATGTCAATTATTAGCAGCCCCCAAGCCTCGGTCCTTTTAATCCCAAACCCTCAGTTTCTTAATGCAATCCCCCCCCCCTACAAGCCTTAGTTTTGAAAACCTCCTACCTCTTCAATCCAAAGTACCAATTCCCATCCACCTCATCCTCTCAACATGATCAATTGAGACATTGAGTGTGGAATCTCTAGCAGAGCAAGATTGATATGGAGCTGGGTTGGTTCGTTAACTATAGTGTTGAGCGGAGTTTATTTTACCAAGAGCAGAGATAAAACGGGGAAACTTCTGAGAGGGCGCCACTTCATTTCATGCAGCATAAGAAGCCAAATACGAGAGTTTCTTTCTTTTTACCTTTACCTTCAATGAGGACATTGAACAGTTTAAGTTTGGGGGTATTGGTGTTTATTTTGCATATAAATAATTCATTTCATGTTTTGCATGTAAATAGTTCATTGCATGTAGGTTGTAAATAGTTAAAATTTGTGAAAATTTTAAAAATTTTCTTTTATTTTTGCATTCTGTTTTGCATTCTATATTAGAGCATACTACATGAATCCAGTTTTCAATTGGTTAGTTATGTATGTTGCATGTGAAGAAACTGAAATCACTTGATTGTTAAACTGATTTGAGACTTAAGCCTGATTTCATGGTCATATATGTAAATCCTTACCTGTCAGATACTGTGTAACCAGTAAGCACGATAGAGTAAACACCATGTTATGCGAAGTTTAAATGTTTACATACTTGTCTTCTGGTGGAAAAACTATGTTTTAATAAAAGAGTTTCAGTTTGCATATAATAATAACTAGACTGTTAAAAGCTTAAGTTTGGGGGAAAACAGGGGACATGCATGATATATGCAGAGAGATGGAGCGTAAGACGCACTCCCTTGCAGGAAAAGAAAAAGAAAAATAAAATAAAAGAAAATGCATTGGAAAAGAAAAAAATAAAATAAACACTTCGGCTACGTCGAGTTTTGTGGCCTTTGATATTCGAACAAGTAAGCCCTAGGGGTGTCTCTACACCCAGCGCCCTAAGGCCGTCTGGTTTGGGAGTCGTTGGTCAAAAGCTCGCTACATGGATATCATTGAAAAGCCTAAGAGAACTAGGCATTGCACAGTCGAATGTGTACACGGGAAAGTGCGAATACGCCCTCGTGAGTAATAAAAGCTTAATGAAATCCCCCTGTTGACTTGTAACTCTTGTAATGCACGGTCTTAGTTAGAACTTATATGATTTACTATTTTTCTTAAGTTAAAGCTTCTTTTTCCCCTAAGAAGCATAGTATATGAGTTATTTATTTGAATGCTTATCTAATGGTTTCTAGGCACACAACGCACAATACATCAATGCTAAAAGTTTTGGATTTGCAAGAATATGCCTTATGGTCTTGTCTTGGGTTGATTATCTATTGGATTATCTAGCGGTTTTCTGAGGCATTGCTATGATAGTTCAATACTGACTGGGATCTGGATTTGCATTCATAGTAGAGTAGCTTGCATACATTGTATATAGTGCATTGTATATGTCGTTTAGCTTTGTTTTGATTGCTTGAGGGAAAGCAACGTTTAAGTTTGGGGACATTTGATAAGTGGTTTTAGGACCACTTATTCAGATACCGGTTGCTTAAACTCAAGTAATCTTATGAGTTTAATGTGTTTTTCCCTTGTTTTATGTTTTTCAGGTTGAGGAACTCTCTTAGCAGTACTTGCGCGTTAAAGGATTAAAGATCGCCTAAATGGGGCAAAGCACTGGAAGTGGTTTAAAGCTTAAGGAAGGTATGATGGCATGGCAAAGGAACAAGGAACTGTGATGCCACAGTGTTGCAAGAAAGCAAGAAGGAAAGCACAAAGTTGGCAGCCAAGTGCAGCAGCTGAAGCAAACCAGTAACAAAAGCTGTAGGGCCGCGCGGTCGCGCCTGGATTAGGCTTCGGGCGCCCACGGCCGCACCAGTCTAATTTTCTGCCAGACTTTGACTTTCACTTGGCCAGATGGGAGAAGGCAGGATATAAGGTTTTTTAGAACCATTTGGTTGGGGATCCTACCATTAGGAGTTCAAGCCCTAGCTAGTTTTCCTTTTCCTTCTCTTTCAATTCTTGTTTAGCTAGCTTAGGAGTAGATTAGTATAGATTAGTGTTAGATTAGTGTAGTTATTAGATTCTAGGGTTTCTTTTGGACTTGCAGATTGAAGCAAGGAATAAACAACAAAGATCCACACTTGGAGAAAGACTCAAAATTTGAAATTTCTATCTCTTAATTCTCATTGTATTCATTGTATATTTGGATGATGTTTATGAACCTTGTGGTTAATATATTCAAGTTATTTATGACTTAGTTTATATTTTGGGGTTTCAATGGAACCCAACATATAGTTTGTATTGATTGCTCTCTCTTTACTATTATTATGAATTAGTTATCATAACTTGTGCTTTTAGATTGATTTCTTGTGAACCTGTATGAACTTGACAAATGGATTATAGGTTTAGACCTAGTTATGATATCATGCGAAAGTTAGAGATTCTTGTGGGTAATCTATGAGATTATGTGACGTGTGTCTCATTCATTGTCCTAAAGAGTTGATAATTTGTTAGTGTTTAGGATAGAAATATACCTAAATGCCGTATGCAACCATTTGAGAATCTAATCGTAATGACTTCCTATATGAAAGTTGGTAATTGAGGAGTAGTTAACGAGATTTTTCCGTGACATGTGTCTTGTTAATTGCTCTGGATATTAGTTGCTTGTTAGTGTGTAGGATAGACATATACCTACATACCGCATTAGGAAGATTCATAGTTGTCCATCGAAAGAGGCTATTATGTAATCGTGATTTCTCGGTTGTCAATTCTAGGTGCTTATTATTCTAAGTGAGAGAGTTAAGAGATTCGAATGAAGTGTTGGGGGAAATTGTAATCCCATGTCTTCATTATCTGAATTTACCCTAGGATTAGCTATTGTATGTTTTAATTCTTGCCTAGTTAGCGTAGTTTAATTCATTCTCCTTACCATCCGTTTAAATAAGACTGAGATGATTATGTACTAGTGTTTTGGCGACTGTTTATCTGTTAATTCCTCGTGGGAACGATATCTTTACTCACCCTTTATTAATTGTTGGCCGCGTATACTTGCGCGTTAATTGTGTCATATAAATTGACCAACAATACACATATATCAAAGTTCATATCGAAACTATAAGTTTCATTTTTAAAACATACATTTTCCTTCAATAACATATACTAACATGGTTATACATGCTTATGTCATATCAAAGTATACATATATGCATGTTATTTATGTTCACATGCTTGCCTAATGAGATAACATATACTAGCACATGTCAGCAACTTAATCAGAAAACAAAATTAAGAACAGGGTCTGGCGCAGATGCGCAACTGGCCAGTATAAAACTGGCGCAGCTGCACAGGGCTCCGGCCAGAGGCATAGACAGCCTGCTTCGGCAGAACTGCAACCCAACTCACAAATTTCACAGCAAATTTTGATTTTAAACTACTATAATACATTTCTAACATGCTTGTAACTCATTTAACAATCTAACAAACATATTCATAATCCATTAATCAATCAATACATGCTTAGTTCAAGATTCAAGAAATTAGAAATTTTCAAAGAATTGAATGTCAGTTAGTTATACCTTTTAACTGAAATTGCTGCTACAATGGTTCTCACAATGCTGCTACACTACTCCTTCTTAACTCAAAGATGCTTATCACAGATATATATGCTCTCAATTCTCACTATAATAACTTATTCTCAGAAAATGAAAACAAGTAGGGGAAGAAGCTTTATATAGACAAAGTTTTACCCAGACAATGCTCTTCTCCCTTAAATCAAACCAAAGGAAAATTGGATTAATTGATGGTTTAGGAGGAGTTGGTGAACTCCATTATGATTCCCACACCCCTTGTAATCATATGCTAGGATTGTTGATTTTGAGAAGAGTAAATAGAGTAGATAGCCATGTGGGTATACACGTGAAGAGAAATGAGATGGGCACATAATGTGGGACAAGAAATAACTCAGCATCTTGCAAATACAATGCGTATGTTATATATATATATAGTATATACTTGAGTCACAATGCCACTTCTAAATACAATGTAGCAAATAGGTACATATATACCAACATATAATTTAATGTACATTTTCCTTAATACTACTATAATTTAATTGGGTATTATCATAACGGTTATTAATTATCATAACGGTGATTACTACAGTTATAATAACTTATTGCATACACTATCAATTTATTTATATTACTATACATCAATGTTCACCCATACACTTATTGTCACATAAACACTTACTATTATGTAACTCACATAATACAATTAATCTTCCTATATAATCTATATATACCATATATAGCCACATCGCACTTTACACTTCTATACGATATACTTTTAATATCGCATGTTTGCACGTAGGAATTAATAAATTACATATCTTATCAATTAGTTAATAACAAAATTAATTAATTCCTTCCTCGTAAATCAATTATTAATCTCTATAACAGTTGATTAGCATTTATATAATTAATTTTCTCATTAAATAAATTTAAATCTTATTACATTTATAAACAAGTTGCTTATTATTATTCTATTATTTGCAATAATAATAATCGACACATCATCAATTAATCCTCATTAATATACTATTCCTCATAATAGCAATAACAATTAATATTTGATTAATCGTTCACGTAGAAATTCCATCATTAATACAATTTTCGATTATATTCATAATCAATTTACTTATTATCATGCTATCACTCGCAATAATAATAATTCATCATATCATTAATAATAACAATTAATATATATTAATTGTTTAATTAATAATTTCTCCATCCTTGAATTAATTAATCGTCGGATCTATTATCGTGCCATACAAGGCATTTCACACAAGCTTACATCGAGCTTATTATCATTCTCAACCCTTATTTATTTCCACCACACTTATTATTCTTTTAATATAATATTTGTGTGACTCAAGCACTTAAATGCTAAATTATCTCAATTAATTATACTTATAATAAGTATAACATTTACGCTTATAATAATTAATATATACTCTATTAATTATTCAAATAATAATATTCACGATCAAATAATAACTTAAGTTACTTAATATATTAAAATAACTTAGTTTCCTTTCATTAATTAACTCTCTTGTAAATACATTAAAATTTATGTATTTTACCATAACATAAAATATTATGTTTTCTTCAAATAAAGACATTCATTATCAAAAAATAATCTACTTATTGTCTCAAGATATTATTATTAATATAATATCTATTAGAAATAATTACTTGTACGGCACATGTACATTATATATAGAAAATAGATAATAAGTTTATTTTATATCAATTTATTTACATATAGCAAATACGTTTTAATATATTTATTATATTAACTAATCACACCTCATACAAAAACATATAAGGTAATATTATTATTCAAAAATAATATTTCCTCCTTTTATTAAAATAATTCAATATTAGAAATTATTTTAATACCCTTTATTAGAAATATATAATAATTAGTTCTCTTTCTTTTCTATAAATTGTTCCCAAAACAATTTCTTCAAATATTAATTATTCATTTAAAGATATAATAATTTCCATCTCCCTTTAATAACGTATATATATTTATTAACGCTATTCGCACGTCAAACTTTCTCACATATTACCACTCTAAGTAATATATATAAAAAGTATCAACTATAATTACATATTCAACACGCATATTAATTCACTCCTTTACTTAAGTAAATTAAACACTATACTATATCATCATAGTTAATTAAGGTTCAATACTCACATTATATTATTCCCTAATATAACTCCCAACTTAAATTAACTAATATTTATTCTTATTAGTTAATTCCCTTAACTAACTCATGCTTCACTATCCAAACCTATTCACGGATAGCTTAAGCACTAATAATAACCTATATTATAAACATACAGTTATTAATACACATACACAAGAACATGGTGATTATACATTAAGGATATTTAATGTCACCAACTTACTAGGATAAAATAATTCTATAAATTACTTAATATCGATAGAAATTTATCCACCTCCTTTACCTCAATTGAATCGTCTCTAAAAAATATATAATAACAATATATTTATTAATCACAAAATCACATATTACATAGTCCATATTACCCTATGTAATATAATACCACATACCTCATATCACATATATATTCTTATTCGAACACATCTCATACTTTAAGAATTTTATTTATTAAATCCTTACTTAATAATTTCTGAAAATTCGGGTTCTCACACATATACCATTTCATTTCATTACATGATTATCCTAGTATACTGCTATAAATGTCATCACATATATCCCCTAATATTACAAAAGACGGGGAATATACCAACCTACTACCACACTACCCCTCTAAAAAAAGCTAACTTGGGATTTACATCACTATTCCACATCTTACACAAAAGATTGGAATTACAACATAGTATATACAATACATAAAGAGAATACTACTAGACTACTACTAATCCGTCTAAGGAAATCTCGTCACATCATCCCGCGCTCCACATCGCTCTTGTACTCTAAATGTGCTATATAAGCTACCAACTCTCGACTCATAGTGTGTAGTGTAACGATTGAGATTTTATTTTTAATTTTAAATATTTATTGAATTAAATAAATATTTTATGTGATTTATTTATTGAGTTAAATAAATAAATTATGTGATTTATGGAGTTATTTAATTATGGATATATATTAATTAAATGAATGTGCAATATTTAATTTAATTAATGTATATTAATTTTATTTTTTAGTTCTAATTTAATTGAGAGAATTAAATTAGATGTGATGAAGTGTTACATGAATTATAATTAGCGAGTAATTATAATTATGTGGCAAATTTTATGTGATTAATTGATGTTAGATTTTAATTGATTAAATTAGTTGATTAATATTTAATTGATTAAAATATGACATTAAAGTATGTGTTAAATGATTTGTTAAAATAAAAAGGAAAAGAATTTTAAATGATTTTTACCAAACAAGGCCCTTGCTTTTGTTTTAAAAATTGTTGCCAAACAGGGCCCTTGCACTAGCTTAAACCTAATTTACCTAAACCATGCCTAAGCAAGTAAAACTAGTTTCTAATTTTCTTGTAGCCAAACAAGCCAAATTGGCTTTTGAATTTTGTAACTTACATAATAAATGTATTTATTATATATATTAAGTAATTAGCAGTTACATATATATCATTAGTATACGTATATTATATCAGTTATAATATATCTAAACTACGTTAGTTTTTCCTAAGTCTAAACTAAGAACTAAGAAGAAAAGAAAGCAGAGAAAAGGAAGAGCAGAGAAGAGAAAAGAGGAAGAAGAATTGTTAGAATTGAACTCACATCGCTTTCTCTTTCAATCTATTAACAAAAGGTATTATCTATAATCTCTAATTATTATAGAACTCAATTCATATGTTTCATGTATTTTATTCTCTGTCAAAAGTTGAGTTTTCATGAAGTTGTATAATTGTGACTATGTATATATGATGTTCATAGGTTTTCATATGTAATTGTGTTCATATCATGTCTATATGTGATGATATGCTTAATTAGTTGTTTAATTCATGAATATATATATATATATATATATATATATATATATATATATATATATGATAGAATGGAGAATTTATGTTTTTCAAAAGTCACAGTGAAGTGTCTGGGAAAAATAAAGTTTCTCATAGAAATCAAAATATATGTTGATTGTTGATTTTGTATAAATTAATTGTGGAATATGTTATTATGTTTAGAAATTAGTTGATTGGGATTGTCAGGCTAGAGAGGATGTACCTCAGGTGCCTAGAGAGGAAGAGCCCCGTGACATACATGTTGTCTGGGAGCAGCTGGTTAGGAGAGAGTCATCTCCAGTGATCACCGTAGCTGGTCGGAAGCGTGAGCTGACACCTATTCCAGAGGATGAGAACGAGGACGAGTCTGAAGAGGAGGAAGAGGAGGAAGAGGATCCCGAAGAGGAATTCCCACCTCACTCTACTAGTGCTGAGATGTACGAGGCAGTCTACGATAGCAATGTGGAACTTCATGGACGAATAGGAGATCTCGAGGAGACTATTCAGCAGCATGATAAGACTATCGAAGAGATGGATAGTGCACTAGGAGATGCACAGTGGAACCTGATATATATGGAGGTCGAAAGAGATGCTGCTCGTTTTGAATTGGCAAAGCTGAAGCAAGACATCCAGGAGGAGTCGAGGAAGCGTGCCAGAGTTGAGGAGTCAAGCTTGAGGGCAAATCAACGAGCCGATCGAGCTGAAGGTGAAGCTGAAGCCAAGAGAGCCAAGCTGAGGGAAACAAGATATGCTTTTCATACAGCGATAGAGAGAGCTCAGAACCGTATTTTCTACTACCCAGCTCAGTTCCAAGGTTTATCGTGGTATGTGGTGGACCGAAGAACGGCATTTCGAGTAATGGAAGAGGAAAGTAGAGAAGCTGTGCGATGTATTAATATGCCTAGGCAGTAGCAGCAGTAGCAGTAATAGTAGTAGTAGCAGTAGCAGTAGTAGTAAAGCTTTTATTTATGTATTGCTTTTTGTATTAAATAATGTAAATTCCATAATTTGAGATAAGAATGGGATGAGTTAATAATATAATCCTGCAACTTTTCCAGTTCAGGAAGGATGATGTAAATGGCAGAAATACTATCTGATTGATGTTTTTAAACTACGACTAATGAATAAAAGAAGTCTATTGACGTGCTTGGTGTTCTATGTGAATTGAATTGTCTAGAACGTTCAAGTATGAACTGGAGTACTTAATAATTGAATAAAGGGTCTAATAATAATATTTTCTTAACAGAAAATGACTCCTAGAAGAAGAGTAACACGTCAAAATCCTGAGGGTTTGACGAATAACAACAATAACGAGGGAACGAATCCCAATTCGGTTCAGTAGTTGGTGAATATGTTAACAGGAGCTCTTGTGAATCAGCCACAGGTGCAAGGTACTACTTTCAAGGAATTCAAGGCAGTAGGACCACCTGAGTTCAAACGATCGACTAACCCTATCGAAGCACAGACATGGGTTATGGAAATGGAGAAGGTATTTGACGTGGCTAGGGTAGGAGAAGACCAAAAGATAATGTTCGCGGCTTTCATGTTGAAGTCGGATGCTAACTTTTGGTGGCAGGCTAACAAGACTCGAGAGGGAGAGGGAGTCATCACGTGGGAACGTTTCAAGGAAATGTTCTACGAGATGTATTTTCCAGTGAGTTCGCAGGACCAGATGGAGGTCCAATTCCTAGAACTTAAGCAAGGAGGGATGACGGTGTCTGAGTATGCCGCTAAGTTTAACGAGTTGGCCAGGTTCGCTACATACCAGGTCAGCACTGACGCTAGGAAAGCGAGAAAGTTTGAGCGGGGACTAAAGCCCTGGCTCTACAGCAAGGTTTCCATGTTCCAGCTGAATACCTTTGCAGCGGTGCTGGAGAAGGCTATACTTGCTGAGGGAGGAAGCGAAGCGGTGACGAAGTTTAACCAAGATAAGAAGAAGAAGAATGAGGTAGAAACCAAGTCAGGGGGTAGCAGCACTGTGAACCAGAAGAGGAAGTGGTTTGATAATACCTCTGCTGGGAGTCAGCAAGGAAGCCAGCAGAAGAGGAAGTTCGAAGCATGTGCTAGATGCGGTAAGAATCACACTGGCGTGTGCATGAAGGGGAAGCGGGTGTGCTTCAACTGTGGTCAGGAAGGCCACATCGCGCCTAATTGCCCAAAACCGAAGAAGGGAGCTTGCTTTACATGTGGATCCAAAGATCACATGGCTCGTAACTACCCGAAGAAGCTGAACGCAGGGTCAACAGGGAGCGGAGGGAATGGAAGCGACAGTACCGTTACTATCGCTGCACCATTGCAAGCTGTTCGACCCACTGTACGGACATTCAATATGACGGTGTAGGATGCTGTGCAATCAAAAGATGTGGTGCCAGGTATTATTCCGGTCAATAGTATAAATACATATGCATTATTTGATTCGGGTGCTACTTGCTCATTCATATCTGATGATTTTGCTAAAACCCTAGACTTACCTGTAGAGGAGTTAATTTACCCTTTGAACATAGAGATTGCGAATAGGGAGGTTATTCCTGTTAGGAGCGTTTTTAAGAACTGTAGATTGGACATTAAGGGTCAGGAGCTTAGAGTAGATTTGATTCCGATAAAACTTGGGGAATTCGACGTCATACTAGGTATGGAATGGTTGTTTAACCATGGGGCGATAATCGACTGTCAGAAGAAGTCGGTAAACCTTACGACTCCGTCGAAGTTGGTGTTCTATGGTAGCAAATCGCCTAGGCAAGCGAGTTGTCTGACGGTTATGCAAGCCAAAAAACTTCTGACGCAAGGCTGCGTAGGATATCTAGCCTACATAGTAGATTCGCGTAAGGAAAGCCCGAAGGTGGAGGAGATATCGGTAGTTAAGGAGTTTGTGGACGTTTTTCCAAGCGAATTTCCAGGACTTCCGCCAGATAGGGAGACAGAGTTCGTGATCGATCTAGCGCCGGGAACTGCTCCGATTTCGAAGGCTCCGTACCGAATGGCTCCAGTCGAGATGAAGGAACTGATGGTTCAACTGCAAGAACTACTAGACAAGAAGTATATTCAACCGAGCGTTTCGCCGTGGGGAGCGACTGTTTTATTCGTGAAGAAAAAGGATGGGTCGATGCGTCTTTGCATTGATTATAGAGAGTTGAATAAAGTTACGATCAAGAATAGGTATCCTTTACCTAGGATCGATGACTTGTTTGATCAATTGAAGGGTGCGAAATACTTCTCAAAAATTAATTTGAGAAGCGGGTATCATCAATTGAAGGTGAGGAAGGAAGATATACCGAAAATAGCTTTTAGAACTCGGTATGGTCATTACGAGTTCTTAGTGATGTCATTTGGTCTCACGAATGCCCCAGCTGCATTTATGGACCTAATGAACAGGGTGTTCAAGCCATTTCTGGACAAGTTCGTGGTAGTGTTCATAGATGACATCCTGGTTTATTCCAAGACCAAGGAGGAGCATGCTGAACACTTACGACTAACCTTAGAAGCACTGAGACGAGAGAAGCTTTACGCTAAATTCTTGAAATACGAATTTTGGTTGGAACATGTGCAATTCCTTGGCCACGTGATCGATAAGGATGGTATTTCGGTAGATCCGTCAAAAAGTTGAGGCCATAATTAGTTGGGAACAGCCAAAGACGCCGTCTGAAGTGAGAAGTTTCTTAGGATTGGCTGGTTATTATCGAAGATTTATTCAAGACTTTTCTAGAATCGCAACTCCGTTGACGAATTTGACTCGTAAAATAGTTAAGTTTGTTTGGACGGAGAAGTGTGAGGAGAGTTTTCAAGAGCTGAAGAAGAGGTTGAGTACTGCGCCTGTATTGTCTTTACCGGATAGTTCGGGGAATTTCGTAGTATATAGCGATGCCTCACATAAAGGATTAGGCTGCGTATTGATGCAGAGCAGCAAAGCCATTGCCTATGCGTCACGTCAGCTGAAGGATTACGAGAAGGGGTATCCGACCCATGACCTAGAATTGGCGGCAGTAGTGTTTGCCCTAAAGATTTGGAGGCACTACTTATATGGAGAAAAGTGTGAAATATACACAGATCACAAGAGTCTGAAGTATATATTTAACCAGAAGGATTTGAACATGCGCCAAAGAAGATGGTTGGAACTGATTAAAGACTATGATTGCGAGATACTTTACCATCCGGGTAAAGCTAACGTTGTTGCCGACGCTTTGAGCATTAAAGGTCGGGAGAAGCTGAACGTGTTAACTGATCAGGATCGGTTAATAGAACAAATGGCTAGATTGGAGTTGGAAGTGAAGTTTCCGAAAGAATCGGATGAGATGTTGTTTCAAGTAACCACTGGTTCTACTTTAATAGACAAAGTGAAAGAAGCACAACTTCATGATGAAGAATGTGAAAAGATTCAGACGAGGTTAACAGATGGCGAAGAGTTCAAGTTCAAGGTCGATAATGAAGGACTGTTACGATTTGAAGGTAGAATCTGGGTACCGCCAGTACCAGAGGTCAAAGAGGAGATTTTGAGCGAAGCTCATAGTTCTAGATATTTTATTCACCCTGGGGGTACGAAGATGTACCAGGATCTCAGGCATCATTTCTGGTGGCCGAATATGAAGAGGGGCGTGGCTGAATGCGTTGCGAAATGCTTAACGTGTCAGAAAGTCAAAGCAGAACACCAGAGACCAAGTGGTTTGCTGCAACCGTTAGAAATTCTAGAGTGGAAGTAGGAGCACATCACGATGGATTTTGTGGTAGGACTTCCAACGACTCAGAAGGGATATGGTGCGATATTATAGTGGATCGACTGACAAAGTCAGCCCACTTTCTGTCGATTAGGGTCAAGTACAACCTGGATAAACTAGCGAAGCTCTACATGAAGGAAATTATTTCTCAACATGGTGTTCCGGTGTCGATTGTGTCCGACAAAGATCCACGTTTCACGTCTAATTTCTGGAAACGATTGCAAGAATGTATGGGAACGCAATTGCGAATGAGTACAGCGTATCATCCTCAGACTGATGGACAGAGCGAGAGAACGATTCAGATGCTTGAGGATATGCTGAGAGCTTGTGTGATGGACTTCAAAGGAAGCTGGGAGGATCATCTACCGTTGGTGAAGTTCGGCTACAATAATAGTCATCATGCGAGTATTGGCATGCCGCCTTACGAAGCATTATACGACAGAAAATGCAGAACTCCTTTGTGCTGGGATGAAGTCGGTGAACGTCAATTATTGGGACCAGAATTGGTACAACAAACTGCTAAAATTGTGAAGCTGATCAAAACGAGATTAGTTGCTGCTCAAGACAGACATAAGAAGTATGCCGATTTATATCGACAGAACCGAGAATTCTTACCAGGAAGTTTTGTTTTTCTGAAGGTATCTCCTTGGAAAGGGAAAATTCGATTCGGTATGAAGGGGAAGCTGAGTCCCAGATTTATTGGACCTTTTGAGGTATTACGAAAGGTGGGCGAGGTAGCTTACGAGATTGCATTACCTCCGGAGCTCGAGAATATACATAATGTCTTTCATATTTCTGTATTAAGACCTTACAAGCACGATTATAAACATGTAATAGAATATGAACCTTTGCTATTTGATAAAGACTTATCATATGAAGAAGTGCCTGTTCAAATAGTTGATAGAAAGGAACAAGTACTTAGGAATAAAGTGATACCTTCTGTTAAGGTAATCTGGAGGAACCACAGTGCTGAAGAAGCTACGTGGGAACTCGAAGATGTTATGATAAAATCTTATCCGCATTTATTTGTTTAGCTATGTGTAACCCTTATATACTGATTCTGGGGACAGAATCCTTTTAAGGGGGGAAGAATGTAATAGACGAGATTTTTTTTTATGTGTAATTCTGGGGACAGAATCCTTTTAAGGAGGGAAGATTGTAACGATTGAGATTTTATTTTTAATTTTAAATATTTATTGAATTAAATAAATATTTTATGTGATTTATTTATTGAGTTAAATAAATAAATTATGTGATTTATGGAGTTATTTAATTAAGGGTATATATTAATTAAATGAATGTGCAATATTTAATTTAATTAATGTATATTAATTTTATTTTTTAGTTCTAATTTAATTGAGAGAATTAAATTAGATGTGATGAAGTGTTACATGAATTATAATTAGCTAGTAATTATAATTATGTGGCAAATTTTATGTGATTAATTGATGTTAGATTTTAATTGATTAAATTAGTTGATTAATATTTAATTGATTAAAATATGACATTAAAGTATGTGTTAAATGATTTGTTAAAATAAAAAGGAAAAGAATTTTAAATGATTTTTACCAAACAAGGCCCTTGCTTTTGTTTTAAAAATTGTTGCCAAACAGGGCCCTTGCACTAGCTTAAACCTAATTTACCTAAACCATGCCTAAGTAAGTAAAACTAGTTTCTAATTTTCTTGTAGCCAAACAAGCCAAATTGGCTTTTGAATTTTGTAACTTACATAATAAATGTATTTATTATATATATTAAGTAATTAGCAGTTACATATATATCATTAGTATACGTATATTATATCAGTTATAATATATCTAAACTATGTTAGTTTTTCCTAAGTCTAAACTAAGAACTAAGAAGAAAAGAAAGCAGAGAAAAGGAAGAGCAGAGAAGAGAAAAGAGGAAGAAGAATTGTTAGAATTGAACTCACATCGCTTTCTCTTTCAATCTATTAACAAAAGGTATTATCTATAATCTCTAATTATTATAGAACTCAATTCATATGTTTCATGTATTTTATTCTCTGCCAAAAGTTGAGTTTTCATGAAGTTGTATAATTATGACTATGTATATATGATGTTCATAGGTTTTCATATTTAATTGTGTTCATATCATGTCTATATGTGATGATATGCTTAATTAGTTGTTTAATTCATGAATATATATATATATATATATATGATAGAATGGAGAATTTATGTTTTTCAAAAGTCACAGTGAAGTGTCTGGGAAAAATAAAGTTTCTCATAGAAATCAAAATATATGTTCATTGTTGATTTTGTATAAATTAATTGTGGAATATGTTATTATGTTTAGAAATTAGTTGATTGGGATTGGAATTGTGAGAATTGGTTTTAAAACAAATTCGCAGTGTTCAATTTCATCTAGAACACTGACATTGGTATTTTTTTTAAATTTTTGTAAAAATTAAGCGTTGTAATTTTACTAATTGATGTATTATTGTGTTCAAAACATGTTAGAAGCTTTGCACTTTATTTCTATAAAGTTTTATATGAAAATTGTTGGCTGAATTGAGAATTCATTGTGGAGAATTAAGCCAAATTGGCTTTTCTCTGCACTATTCACGAAGCTGCTCTGTTTCTGTCCGCTGCCGGCGCAGCTGCGCAGGCAGTAAGGGTAGAAGCGGCGCAGCTGCGCCGCTGGGTTTTTGCAGGTTTGGCCCCTGCGCAGCTGCGCCGGTGTCAAGGCTAAAGGTGGCGTAGCTGCGCCGTGTCCCGGGCAGTGGCAGTGACTTTAGTTTTTGTGCAGTGTTAATTCTAAGTTTAGTTTAATTATTCTATGACAAGGAGTATATATCTAGCTGCTATAACATGTGTTATAATTTTAGAAAAAGAAAGTTTTGAAAAACTAATTTGGTATTTAAATTATAAACTATAATTGTTTAATTGTAAAATAAGTTACTTAATTATAATTTTATTAATTATAATTAAGAGTAAATGTTTAATTTAAATTATAATTTTTGTGATATTATAATATATAGAAATTGATTTATTTTAATCAATTAGATGTTAAATTAAATTATAATTTATGCATGTTTAATTATGGATTATAAATTGATAATTTCATGATTAATTATAATTTGTGTAATTAAATGCATGATGTGGTTTAATTGATTATAATTATTTATAATTTAAATGGTAATTATAATTTAAGTAATTATAATTTGATTAAGTGTTTGAATTATAATTGTTTAATTATTATTTAGTTAAATACATAATTGATTTAATTAACTATGTGATAGTTGATTATTATTATTAGATTGAGTTAACCATGAGGGTTAACCACTTATGTGAATTAGTTACGTGTTAACTAATTTAGGTTATTGTGATTGAATATATATGTGTAGGAAGTATTAAAGTACGTGAATTGTGTTCAGTAGCTTGCGCTTGAGGCAAGTGTTCTAAACCCTAAACTCGTTAATTTTATGCAAGTCTTCTAAACCCTAAACTCGTTAATTTTATGCAAGTTTTCTAAACCCTAACCTTGTATAATTTCTTGAGTTCATATTTTCTTGTTAAGAATGTCCTTTTCATTTCTGTATTGGACAATTGTTTATTTAATTGAAATGATCTTAGCTTATTGTTCAAGTAAGATCCAGTTATTAATTTAATTGCTTTAAATTTACTTCTAAAGCATATGTTAATTCATAATTCTTTTATTCATGAATTATTGAAAATCGATTCAACTAATCCTTAGTTGATGAACGTGAATTCTAAATTACCCTTGTAAGCTTATCCAAACCAAACTTTCTTTGGTGCGAACTCGAATTCAAATTACTGAGTTGAACAACCTTATTTACTAGGGGAGGCTACTACGCATAGCGTTAAGATGTTTGTGCACAATACATGGTACAAAGGGCTGATCCCCCTAAGTACGAGTTAAGGTCCATAGTCTTATTGACTATTAAAGGTTTAAATAGAAATATTTATAACCTAGGATAAGAGTTCAAAGGTCTTATGACCCTCAGATAAATTCTATATTCGAATTTTAATGTTGATAGAGAATTATTATTCAATTCTTTATTATTGAAGAAAGCTAAGTTGTTCAGATTCTTTTAAAGATATCATTTCATGTCTATGTTATTGTTAAACTCCAGTGAGCTGTGGTTTGCTCACTCTTGCATTAAATAACAATTTCAGTTAAGGTTGATAACGCTGATGCTCCGTCTACGAGTAAGGGCAAGGGAAATCAAAGCAAGTAAAGACTTGTTTTTTTTATTATATTGAGAATGATTGTAATAAGACTTGAATGTTATGTTTTTGTTTTCGCACTTTATTATATTCATGTCAGAGTTAGAGTAAACCGGGATTATCTTGAAAAGGTTGTATCCTTTGTTTTAAGGGAGATTTATCTATTCTAATTTAAGTTGTAGTTTATTTTACATTATTCATTGGGTAGATGTATGTTATATTAGAAAGTGAACACCAAATCATGTGAAAACGAAGTACCCGGATTTGGGGGTGCCACATCAAGCACCCTCTCGAATGCCAAACAGAACACGTACCCCATCTTGTTTATTTTCCTCTTTTTACATTGGACATCATCCTCCAGGTCGTCAGCTCTCTCATGGGCAGCCTCCCACTTCTCCTCGAAGTGTATCCTATCCATCACTTCTAATTCCAACTGAGTGCGGAGTGATTCCTTCTCAGTCTTCTCGCTTAGTTCCCTTTGTTCAACCTCTTCTAGCTTCCTTGCTATATCCACGTTCCTAGCCACTGCCTTGTGAAATAGGGTTCCCATCTGAATCCCCGCCTCTTTGCGATAAGCAATTTCTACTTCCAATTCTTGCATAGCCAGCTTCCTCTGGTGGTCTTCGTCCGCAGTTTCTGGAACTCTGACTCCCACTCTTTTGCCTCTTCCTCTAACTCCTGGACTCTGCAGTCCAACTCTAGGATCCGCTCCTCATACTCGCCCTAGTATATGCTCCTCTAGGTTAGGCTCATAGGAGTCCTCCATGGGCTCCTCCTCTGAAGGTTCGTCCTCAATCGACTCGTCCTCCATCGGCTCCTCCTCTAGATCGGACTCTATCTCAATCTCAATCTCATCCTCGTCATCTGAATCAGATGGTGCCACAGCCAGTACTAGCGCAGCCTCTAAGGGTGCCTCGTACACTACATGAATATCCCTGGGCTCATCCTCAACCACTCTAGCAGGTACTCCCATATCTGCCATCTACAATCACAAACACAGACAAGAAACAGCAACTTCATTAGATTATTAAATAAAACATAAGTTCATTGTATAAAATGAAGTTACATTTCATAACAAACTAAGTCTCTCAAGGAAAACTCTACATGTGTTTTATATCCTTTCTAACTTCTAAGTTCTCCTAAATTATAGTCTAAGGACACTCGTTCCTAAGGTTTATAACTACAACTTTGATACCAACCTGTGACGCCCCCAAATTCGGGACCGCCACTTGGTCACTCTAATTAGGTTCGTCACGTGTTCATGGTAATACAATAATAACTAAAATCACACATTTACAACGGAAGATCTAATTTAGAATAATATACAATGATTTATTATAATTATTCTCCCAAGTCTCCAACCTATAGTACTTAATAGATTACATAATGATATCGAATAAAGACTTATTACATAATCCTACTTAAGCTTAAATATAGTCTGAAGACAGTCTTAATACAACATAACAATTTGAAACATAAAGGAACAAGCTAGTCGATAGCCTTGCCCTTGCCCTTATCTTTCCCAGAGACACTTCCCTGTTCCACCTTAACTGAAAGGTTTTAAAATAAGCAAGAATGAGCACAAATTGCCCAGCAAGTAATATACAACAAGGGTGATGAGTATTATATCACGAGTTTTAAATATCGAAGTATAAACTCTAAGATAGTTCAGAGTTTCAGAATAATATCAGGAACAACAAATATCAACAATTCTCAAATCACATCTTTGGAATATGAAATGATAATTCAATATAGATCAACAGATATATATGAATTCAAAGGCTATCAACGTATCCAACTGGATAAAACAATTTATACTGAGCAGTCACTAAGGACTATTGAACATCTACTAGAATTACCAATATTAAACTGATAACCCAAAAGAAACAAGTATAATAGATGATCAGTCTACAATACTCTATGTTATGCATAACCACAGTAATATTCACGCGTGTGTTGGGGCTTCCAACAATAAACACTCCCCTTACCATAAGGGTTGTTCAACTCAATTTTCTAGATTTTCGCACCGATAAAAAGGTTTGGACAGTTTTATAAACATGCATATAGTCTAGCCGAATCAAGTGGCATAGACACTTTCACAATATTCAAGAACAATACCAAGTTCAACATGAATAATAGCTTTCACAAGAGTTTAAACATACTAGCTCAAATGAACGAGTAAGACAACTTGCATTCAAAGAGATATAGTTTAGATTCTCGCTTATAATATTCGTTGAATAAAGTAATACAAGGGTTAGGATACTTGCACTATAAATGAGTGTAAGTCAGGAAACTTGCACAATCATAGATTTCCTTGCATAAAGTAAATGCGTCTGTTAGGATACTTGCATTATAAATGCGTGTAAGTCAGGAAACTTGCACAATCACAGATTTCATTGCATAAAGTAAATGCGTCGGTTAGGGTACTTGCCTTAAGCGTAGTTTATCCACGTAAAGCCTAATATTGCTTCAAAGAATTATGCTATCCTATTAGCGTATATATATATATACACACACACACATTAGTTATACAAATCGGATTCACATACTTGACATGTAAATTGAGCACATACATCAAGTTCTATCTTAGCTACACAATCAAATCGTATAACTATATATTAACAAACCACATAGTTTAATAATCAACTATAGTCCTTACTTGTAATTATCTTAGAAAATCATACTTAAATAGTTTACGTCTTGTCCAACTATATGAGTGTTCATATAGATCATGCGTAGCGACATAAAGAATACTAGCATGTAACCCTATAAGTTTAGAATACAACCATGCAACGTGTATGAAACTTAGTTTGCAAACATATCTGAGTTAGTCTTTAACAGCCATTTTAGACCAAGCCAAAGCAATCTAGTTCATATAGGCAATTTCAAATCATATCTCACACCTAGTTAAGTTACGGGCATATGCTAGCAAGTTCGGACTTAAATAACACATGCTTCGTCAAGGGTTGTTTTCAAAATCATGAGTTTCTTTTTATGTTAAGTAAACTATGGAAACATGTATTGCACAAGTGGGACTCCATAAATCATGTTACATTTACTTAGTATGAATTATAAGTTCACTGCTCTCGGACTAGACAAACAGATAGTCATTTCTGGGCCTGTTTGCACTGCGGCGCGGCAACAACAGCAGCAAGCTGACGCTATGGCGCTGGAGGCGCTGCGGTGCTGACACCATACCTGGAATCGACGCTGCGGGGGACGCTGGGACTGAGGCACTGTGGCGCTGTAGCGCGCAGATAATGCTGCGCATCGGTGTTGCAGCGCCGCGATGCAGACTCAGTTCCTGCAGTTCACGCTGCAGCCAAAACCGACCCAAAACTTTCCATTTTATCGATTTCAACACACCCATAAGCTATTAGACCTCTTTAACTTACTAACACACACACACATATATATATATATATATATGCTTATATAACAGTCAATCGCCATTTATCAGATCCCAAATTCATGAACTCCAACTAAATTTGAGAATTGAAGAATTTTACAGAAATTTCAGAAACCGAAAATGAAAATGAAGAAAAGGAATGTAGTTATACCTTTGTAATGCAATTGTTGTTAACTGAGTTCTCAACTCTTGGAATACTTAACACTGATATATATGCTCTCACCCAACTCTTAAACAAAATTCTCAGCAAATGAATTTGTGAAGGGAGGTCTCAATTTATGGAATTTCCTATACACAGACAATGTTAATGTTCTCCAAATTAAACAAACGTATGCAAGGATTGTATGAAGGTTATGGAGTGGTAGGTAATTAGTTGTTGAAGGAAATCATGAAGCCGACATCCTTGTTCATCATTGCTGTGATTTTACTGAGTTTGAGGAGTAGAGAGTAGGCTTAGGCTTATGGCGATGCACGTGAAGGAGAAATGGGTCTCTTATAAGCAATATACATCTCAGCATTCTAGCAAACACAATGTTATATTATACACTTAGGTTAACACATATATAGCTACTATATATTTAGATTATAATTAAAATTATAATGTAATCCCAATAATACTACCATGTAATTCCTGATAGTAGTGTGCATACAAGCCAATCATGTATGATGATAAAGCACATACTTTGTAAACAATCTTATTTATTTATTAATAAAATATTTATTTATTAAAGGCATTTAATTATCTACATGGTGCTGTTTTTATAATATGTAAATAACCCATAGTTTTAAGCAATGCTTTTAGAATCATGATGTTGATCATGCTAATGAGATCTAAATTCTTAGAAAGCTTTAAAACTAAAATAGTTCCCAATCGTGGGATTACTAAAAAGGGGATTAGTAAATCCGGATAGATTGGTACATATGTTACTTGCTCATTGGATGAGGATGACTGATCTCATGGTCATTTGTGTGGAGACACTAAAGCAAGTATGTAGGTGCTTATTGGAGAATAAGTTCACTGAACGTGACTCGCTATGGAATACCTAATGGAGTTTTACTCGCCTGTCAATAGGAATTCCTAATGTGATAGTAGTACATGTGATCCTTGGACTTGAGATCATCATAGTATCTTGTATGTAACAAATTATACTTTGACTAATTCCTTAAGGCCTTTTAAGGCATATATAGGGTATGCTTGGGTGTAATGAGTTACATATGGAGATAATGAATGATCAATAAAGAATCTACCACCTCTAGTAAAAGAGGAGATATGTCCTATGTGATTCGTTAAATGACAACCCAGGAATCCTTGGCCAAGGTAGAATGAAATTAGAAAGAGGTTTCTAATTTGCATTATTTGGAGTTGTGCATTTTCTAATCGAAATACATATGATTAAATAAATTAAGACTTGACAGTAAATCCATGTCTTATATTTAATTGGGACATTGTATGGTGGAAGGATTGAATTGTACGGTAACTATTAACTCACAGGTTCTTTTATGATTAATGTTGAAATCTATATTATCTGGAAAGTCGTTGATCGCTAGGGAGGCTTATCCCTATTGTAGAATAAATGTTATTTATTTAAATAGATTATTAGTTTAATTTGTTTATTTAAATAAGATTAAAATTGTTCTAATTGATTTATTCACAACCGGTTTAATATAGAGAACCTAAAGGGTCACACCATAAAAGGAAGAAGAATTATTTAAGAAGAAAATGGCATGATAGTAATAATGCATTAAGTATAATTAATTTAATATATGATGATAGAATAAATTAAATAGCTTAATGTTTATTATTTAATATTTTAGAAATATTAAATATAAATTAATAAGAGGAGTCTTATTAATATTATTATTATTATTATTATTTTAATTCTAAAGAAGTTTAGGAATTAATATAATATCAGTACTCTCTCTCAATCCTAATAAAGATTAGGATATAAATTAATTAAAAGTATTTAATTAATTAATTAAATAAAACCCTATTCTAATTGGATTAGGAGGGTTAACCTAATATCTATATAAGAGAGTCTTATATCAGAAATAAGGAATACATGTGAAATTTTCCAAGAGTTGGGAGTACACATATTCTATAGAGATAGAAACAAGGGTTAAGCCAATAACCCATCTTCTTGAGTTCTTCAACTTCATTGGTGGATCACCGTTAGAGGCCAAACATTTGGGTGGCTGACATTATTCAAGGGAAGGAGCCACTATCAGAGGAATCAAAGAAATCAAAGGAGTAGAACTTGTACCTAAGGAAGCTTAGATCTTCAAAGGTATAATTCCATATTCTCTCTTTTCTGTTATTGATAACAAGCACAAAGCATGATCATGGTTATGGGTTTGTATAAATTTTGAAAACCTAATTTTTACGCTTCCGCCCTATTTATGTGATTTGATTGCATGATTGCGTTACATACAAACCCAACAGTGGTATCAGAGCCTAACTTTGTGCTAATTATCAATTTTATAATTCCATGTATGAATTGATGTGAGAATTTGATCGTTTTTCTGGACAAAAATCATTTTCTGCAAGTTTCTGCGGCGAACGGCGCAGCTGCGCAGCTGCCCAGTTCATTACTGGCGCAGCTGCGCCGGTCTGCAAAAACTGCTGCTTCCGTCTACCTGCGCAGCTGCGCAGCTACCCAGTTCATTACTGGCGCAGCTGCGCCGGTACCTGGACAGACCCTGAAAATTGATTTTAATTAATTAAGTAAACTGTTTATTTAATTGATAAAGTTTTAAAATAAAGAAGTTTATTTTATCTGAAATATGATTTCAGAATGCTAAAATTAAAGGAGTTTAATTTGGATTTATTTTTGATTAAAATAAAAGAGTTTATTTTGTTTCAAAAATAAAAATTTAGCAAAACCTTTGTCCATTAAATAACATGGATCCATATATGGAATAGCATTGTTATTCATAAGATGAATGGATATTTATTGATGCATATGTTGATGTGTATGATAATAAATGGGGTTGATTATGGACTATGACCAATGTGATTGGATTTTATTTTGGATGAATGCTTGAATGTATGGGTTTTATAAAATGGGGTCTGCGTACCTCGTCTTCTCTAGTTTTATTCTCGATGTAAATTTTATCTCCTTTCTATGTACTTCTCCTTGACTGCTGATCAAGGTTTCTATTTAATTTTAAATAGTTAATGTAATAGAGATAGTTAGAATTATTTTGAAGAAATTGGAGACCAAGGAGCGAGGAGCGCGTGAAGACCCGTTTGTATGGAGCCCGGGTTTAAATGTAATAGTTATATTTAAATTTAAATTCTTGCACTCCTAGGTTTGACCTTTTGGTTCACTTGGTGGCTCTAGTGAACCAAACTAGAATAAAAGTCCATAATCAATCCGGGTAGAATATAGTATTCTATATTGCATGCTAAATATTATATATATTATATTTTATACAAACATGCTTCGCATGTTTAATAAAATGACGCGTATTTTATATATATATATGTGCATGCGCGCTTAAAAAGATGAGACAAATAATAACAAACCCCTCAAAGAAATAATATTAAGTCTGAAGCGTTCAAATGATATTTGGAATATCGAACGTCGCCTTCTAGCATGATTAGTTAATAGAGTATTAAATATTTAATATGAGTTTGTTGTGCTATCCACAAGGCGAGTATTGAATATTTAAGATGTTAATTAATCACATTTGATGCTTATCAAGAAAATTGAACGATCTAGTCTTGTTGTGCTATCCACAAGGACGAAAATTTTTCTTTTTTGAATTTATGGAAGTGCTAGGCTGGACTTAACTTAAATCATTTTAGTTCGGATGTGCACACGCATGACCATTATGATTTAAGAGGCAAAATAAAAGGAGTTACGTGGTGATGTAATTGACAAAAGTTGTCTACCTATTTATTTGTATATCGCTTGTTGTGCTATCCACAAGGTTATATACATTTGAAATAGGATCCTTAATCTCACTAGCAAATCTTTAATTAGATGTTGCCGAACTATATGAGTGAGGGTAATATAGTTTGATGAAAATAGTGGGAGATACCAATTTAAAATAAAGACCTAAATTTATTTTGGTATGCAAAGTTAATAAAATGAATGTTTGCTAAAATGTTGTCTTTTCACATGCAGAATTTTAAAAATGTCAAAATTACTAATCTCACTACGAAGCATACTTGATGCAAATAAGCTTACCAGCCCGAATTATGAGGACTGGCTAAGAAATCTGAGAATTGTTCTCACTGCTGAAAAGATTTCTTATGTCCTAAATTCCACTATCCCTGAATCTGTTTCAGAAACAGCCTCTGAGGAAGAGATTGCCACTTTCAATAAGTGGCAAGATGATGCATCTGTGGCTCAATGCATCATGCTCGCATCCATGAATAACGAGCTTTAGCGTCAGCACGAAAAAATGGATGCTCCTGCTATACTGCTTCACCTCAAGGAGTTGTATGGTGAACAGAGTAGGACTGCTAGATATGAGATATCTAAGGAGCTCTTCCGATCTCGGATGACCGAGGGCACTACCGTCGAGACTCATGTTCTGAAGGTAATCAATTTGATTGAACGCCTTGGACAGCTTGGGTTCGTCATGGATGGGGAGTTGAGTCAAGACTTGGTCTTGCAGTCACTCCCTGAGACTTTCTCGCAATTTGTGGTTAATTTTCACATGAATAAGCTAGATGTCAGCTTACCTGAGCTGCTTAACATGCTGAAAACTGCAGAAGGTCACTTCTCATCCAAGAAGAACCATGTCTTGATGGTGGATTCTTCCAATAAAAGGAAGAGGCCCAAGGTGTCTTCTGAAAAGAAGAAATCTAAGAAGGCTAAGGGAAAAGGGAAAGAAAAGGAGCAAAAGAAACCTGAACCAGCTAAAGGAATGTGCTTTCATTGCAATGAGCCGGGACATTGGAAGAGGAACTGCAAGAAGTTTCTAGCAAAGAAGAAGCTTGGAGAAGCTTCGACTTCCAATCAAGGTTTGTTTATAATTGAAATTAATTTTTCTGAAAGTCATAATTCTACTTGGGTATTGGATACCGGCTGTGGTTCTCACATATGTAATACTGTGCAGGGACTGGTCAGAAGTAGAAAGCTGAACAAAGATGAGGTGATCCTACGAGTGGGAAATGGAGCAAAAGTTGCTGCATTAGCTGTAGGAACTTATTGTTTAGCAATGCCTTCGGGCAAATCCATTTATCTTAATAATTGTTATTATGTTCCGAATATTATTAAAAACATTATTTCAATTTCTGTATTGGATATGGAAGGTTTTGACGTTATTATAAAGAACAATGGTTGTTCTATTTATAAAGACGATGTTTTATATGGTATTGGAAATTTGCGAAATGGACTTTATACACTTGACTTGCAAGAAAATTTATTTCAAATTGAACAAATTAAGAAAAGAAAAGAGATGATATTAATTATACCTATATGTGGCACTGTAGACTCGGTCATATCAATGAAACAAGATTATCCAAGTTGCATAAAGATGGGCTCCTCGAGCTATCTGATTATGAATCATATCCAACTTGTGAATCTTGTCTCATGGGTAAAATGACTAAATCTCCTTTTAGTGGAAAAGGGGAGAGAGTTACAGAGTTGTTGGCATTGATTCACACAGACGTTTGTGGACCTATGACAACAAGTGCACGGGGTAGGTATTCTTATTTTATTACTTTCACTGATGATCACTCAAGATTTGGATATGTGTATTTAATGAAATACAAATCAGAATCATTTGAAAAGTTCAAAGAGTTCAGAAGTGAAGTAGAGAAACAAACGGACAAGAGTATTAAGATACTTCGATCAGATCGAGGTGGAGAATACTTAAGCAGTGAGTTTCTCAATTGTCTCAGAGAAAATGGTATAATCTCACAATGGAGTCCTCCAGGTACACCACAGTTAAATGGAGTACCTGAAAGGAGAAATCGAACACTGTTGGACATGGTTCGATCCATGATGAGTTTTACCGACCATCCAATTTCCTTCTGGGGATATGCCCTAGAAACGGCTTGCATACCTACTTAACAAGGTACCTACCAAATCCGCCCCAAAAACTCCATATGAGATGTGGAAAGGGAGGAAAACAAATCTTAAGCATGATAAGACTTGGGGTTGTCCAGCTTATGTCAAAAAGTTTGAAAATGATAAGCTACAGACTAAATCCGATAAGTGTAGATTTGTGGGATACCCTAAAGAAACCATAGGGTATTATTTCTATCATCCAACTGATCAAAAGGTGTTTGTTGCGAAACATGCTACCTTCTTGGAGAAAGAGTTTATCCATGAAGGGGTCAGTGGGAGTAAGATATATCTTGAAGAAGTTCAAGAACCACAAGTTACCACGAACCAAAGTCAGGTACCTAACCAAGTAGAAGAACCTACTGTACCACACCATGTTCGTAAATCTGGAAGAGTACCGAAGATACCTGAGAGGTATGGATTCGTTATAGAGGATGACGATGAGGTACACATCATGAATGATGATGATCCATTGAATTACGAACAGGCTATGGGTAATAAAGACTCATGGAAATGGCTTGAAGCCATGAAATCTGAAATGGACTCCATGTATGAAAACAAAGTATGGTCTTTGGTTTCACCACCTGAAGGTATTAAACCTATTGGGTGTAAATGGGTTTTTAAGAAAAAGATTGGAGCAGACGGAAAGGTAGAGACCTATAAGGCCCGACTGGTTGCAAAAGGTTTCAAACAAAGACAAGGAGTTGACTATGATGAAACCTTCTCACCAGTAGCCATGCTCAAGTCCATTCGGATTTTGCTTGCGATTGCAGCTTACAACGACTATGAGATCTGGCAGATGGACGTGAAAACGGCCTTCCTCAATGGGAAACTTGAGGAGGATGTGTATATGACACAGCCAGAGGGATTTATTTCAAAAGTTGGAACAAATCAAGTCTGTAAGCTACAACGATCCATTTATGGGTTGAAGCAAGCTTCTCGTAGATGGAACATTCGTTTTGATGAGACAATCAAAGAGTTTGATTTTATCAAAAACGAAGATGAGCCATGTGTATACAAGAAGGTTAGTGGGAGCGCAGTATCATTCCTTGTATTATATGTTGATGATATATTACTGATAGGGAATGACATTCCTATGTTACAATCCATTAAAATCTGGTTATCTAAAAACTTCTCCATGAAGGACTTGGGTGAAGCATCCTATATTTTGGGGATAAAGATCTATAGAGATAGATCTAAAAGGATGCTCGGCTTATCCCAAGGAACGTACATTGATACGATGCTAAAGAGGTTTAGCATGGAAGATTCCAAAAGAGGTCTCATGCCGATGAGCCATGGAATAAATCTCTCCAAGAAACAGGCCCCAAAGACACCTGAGGAGAGAGACCGTATGAGTAAGATCCCTTATGCTTCTGCAATAGGATCTATCATGTACGGTATGATATGTACTAGACCGGATGTTGCTCACGCACTTAGTGTAACAAGCAGATACCAGTCGAATCCAGGAGAAGAGCATTGGAAGGTAGTGAAAAATATCCTAAAGTACTTGAGAAGGACTAAAGATATTTTTCTTGTCTACGGTGGGTCTGAATTAAAACTCGAGGGATTCATGGACTCAAGTTTTCTAACAGACCAAGATGACAGTAAATCTATTTCAGGGTATGTGTTTACCTTGAACGGAGGTGCAGTGAGTTGGAAGAGTTCCAAGCAGCAAACGGTTGCTAATTCAGTGACAGAGGCAGAGTATATAGCTGCAAGTGAAGCTGCAAGTTGATGTTTTAGATGAAAAGTTCATTACAGAACTAGGAATAGGTCCTAAGTCTCATCTTGAATCTAAACATGTGTTGCGGCACTTTGATTAAAGAAATCATTGAAAGAGGAGAGTGTAGACTCTCAAGACAACATTGCAGATCCATTTACTAAAGCTTTAACACAACAGCAGTTTGATCGTCACTTAGAGAAGATGGGTATGAGATACCATGGCGATTGGCTTTAGTGCAAGTGGGAGATTGATAGTAGTGTGCATACAAGCCAATCATGTATGATGATAAAGCACATACTTTGTAAACAATCTTATTTATTTATTAATAAAATATTTATTTATTAAAGGCATTTAATTATCTACATGGTGCTGTTTTTATAATATGTAAATAACCCATAGTTTTAAGCAATGCTTTTAGAATCATGATGTTTATCATGCTAATGAGATCTAAATTCTTAGAAAGCTTTAAAACTAAAATAGTTCTCAATCGTGGGATTACTAAAAAGGGGATTAGTAAATCCGGATAGATTGGTACATATGTTGCTTGCTCATTGGATGAGGATGACTGATCTCATGGTCATTTGTGTGGAGACACTAAAGCAAGTATGTAGGTGCTTATTGGAGAATAAGTTCACTGAACGTGACTCGCTATGGAATACCTAATGGAGTTTTACTCGCCTGTCAATAGGAATTCCTAATGTGATAGTAGTACATGTGATCCTTGGACTTGAGATCATCATAGTATCTTGTATGTAACAAATTATACTTTGACTAATTCCTTAAGGCCTTTTAAGGCATATATAGGGTATGCTTGGGTATAATGAGTTACATATGGAGATAATGAATGATCAATAAAGAATCTACCACCTATAGTAAAAGAGGAGATATGTCCTATGTGATTCGTTAAATGACAACCCAGGAATCCTTGGCCAAGGTAGAATGAAATTAGAAAGAGGTTTCTAATTTGCATTATTTGGAGTTGTGCATTTTCTAATCGAAATACATATGATTAAATAAATTAAGACTTGACAGTAAATCCATGTCTTATATTTAATTGGGGCATTGTATGGTGGAAGGATTAAATTGTACAGTAACTATTAACTCACAGGTTCTTTTATGATAATGTTGAAATCTATATTATCTGGAAAGTCGTTGATCGCTAGGGAGGCTTATCCCTATTGTAGAATAAATGTTATTTATTTAAATAGATTATTAGTTTAATTTGTTTATTTAAATAAGATTAGAATTGTTCTAATTGATTTATTCACAACCGGTTTAATATGGAGAACCTAAAGGGTCACACCATAAAAGGAAGAAGAATTATTTAAGAAGAAAATGGCATGATAGTAATAATGCATTAAGTATAATTAATTTAATCTATGATGATAGAATAAATTAAATAGCTTAATGTTTATTATTTAATATTTTAGAAATATTAAATATAAATTAATAAGAGGAGTCTTATTAATATTATTATTATTATTATTATTTTAATTCTAAAGGAGTTTAGGAATTAATATAATATCAGTACTCTCTCTCAATCCTAATAAAGATTAGGATATAAATTAATTAAAAGTATTTAATTAATTAATTAAATAAAATCCTATTCTAATTGGATTAGGAGGGTTAACCTAATATCTATATAAGAGAGTCTTATATCAGAAATAAGGAATACATGTGAAATTTTCCAAGAGTTGGGAGTACACATATTCTATAGAGATAGAAACAAGGGTTAAGCCAATAACCCATCTTCTTGAGTTCTTCAACTTCCTTGGTGGATCACCGTTAGAGGCCAAACATTTGGGTGGCTGACATTATTCAAGGGAAGGAGCCACTATCAGAGGAATCAAAGGAGTAGAACTTGTACCTGAGGAAGCTTAGATCTTCAAAGGTATAATTCCATGTTCTCTCTTTTCTGTTATTGATAACAAGCACAAAGCATGATCATGGTTATGGGTTTGTATAAATTTTGAAAACCTAGTTTTTACGCTTCCGCCCTATTTATGTGATTTGATTGCATGATTGCGTTACATACAAACCCAACAATTCCTACAATGTAGTAAATGTAATTTACACACATATAATCCATGTACATTTGTTTTACCGGATATAATTCAAATCAAATATTACCTCATTACCTTATCTCATTCATTATTAAATTCTATTAATTCAATAATTATTTACAATACTCCCAAAGTGTATTAATTAAATGTATACTTGCATACATATTGTCACATACACATTTCATGTAATTCATAATATATAGTTTCAACATGTCAATCACAATGCTTCATATAATATCTTAATATATGGTTTTTATATAATATAGACACACCATCCTTACACTTTGTACAATATATAGCTAACTACTATACGATGTACAGTTAATTATCACAGTAGATAATTGTAAATCTTTATTATATATATAAACACGTTGCTCATTATTAATATACCTCTTGAAATAATAATCATCACTTATTATTAATTAATCATCATCAATTAATTAATATTCTATAATAACAATTAACTACTAATATAGGTTAATTGTTTACATAATAATTCCTTCGTTAATTAATATCATCATTAATATTCCTCATCACTGTGCCACATAAGGCTTTTCGACGAGTTTGTCACAAACTCCAAAATTTCTCTATTATTATAATTATTCAATTTAACATAATTGAGTTAACTCATCTCTTAACACAAAAATCATTTATATACGAATAAATATTCATTTCCATTAATATATTTATTTAATAATATTAGAAAAATCTGGGGTATTACACGCGCCCCGGCGCTCTTTGTAGCCTTTAGTTGCACGCCCCGGTCAGCTGCGCCCCGGCGAGATGTTATGCCTATAAATTCACCCCAACGCTCCTTGTATAGATCCAGCCCATTTCAGCTTTTAAACCACCAATTTAACCCATTCCTTCGCCCACTCAGCTCCTGCACGTAAAACCCACACACATGCATGAAACGATCCTAAAACATACTTAAAGTAGCGATATCATAGGTCTAAATGATATTGATTCGTAGGTATGAAACCTACTTATCACTTCCTCATTGGGAAACTTGAGGAGGATGTTTATATGACACAGCCAGAGGGATTTGTTTCAACGGTTGGAACAAATCAAGTCTGCAAGCTGCAACGATCCATTTATTGATTGAAGCAAGCTTCTCGAAAGTGGAACATCCTTTTTGATGAGACAATCAAAGAGTTTGACTTTATCAAAAATAAGGATGAACTATTTGTGTACAAGAAGGTTAGTGGGAGTGTTGTTTCATTCCTAGTATTATATGTTGACGATATATTACTGATAGAGAATGATATTCCTACGCTACAGTCGATCAAAATCTGGTTATCTAAACACTTCTCCATGAAGTACTTGGGAGAGACAACCCATATTTTGGGGATAAAGATCTATAGAGATAGATCTAAAAAGATGCTTGGTTTGGCCCAAGGAACGTACATTGACTCAATGCTAAAGTAGTTTAGCATGGAAGATTCCAAGAGAGGTCTTATGCCGATGAGCCTTGGAATAAATCTCTATAAGAAACAGGCCCCAAAGACAGCTGAGGAGAGAGATCGTATGAGTAAGTTTCATTATGCTTTAGCAATAGGATCTATCATGTACGGTATGATATGTACTTGACCAGGTGTCGCTCATGCACTTAGTGTAACGAGGAGATATCAGTTGAATCTAAGAGAAAAGCACTAGAAGGCAGTGAAAAATATCCTAAAGTGCTTAAGAAAAACTAAGGATGTATTTCTTGTCTACGGTGTGTCTGAATTGAAACTAGAGGGCTACACAAACTAAAGTTTTCAAACGGATCAAGATGACAGTAAATTCGTTTCGGGGTATGTATTTACCTTGAACGGTGGCGCAGTGAGTTAGAAGAGTTCCAAGCAGTAAACAGTTGTTGATTCAGTGACAGAGGCAAATTATATAGCTGCAAGTGAAGCTGCAAAGGAGACTGTTTGGATGAAGAATTTCATAACAAAACTTGTTGTGATTCCTAGCATTAGAGGAGCAGTACCTTTATTCTATAACAACATCGCAGTTGTTGCACAGGCCAAGGAACCCAGGTCTCATCAAAAATCCAAACACGTGTTGCAGCAATTTCATTTGATTAGAGAGACCATTGAAAGAGGCGACGTCACCCTGGAGCGAGTGGACTCTTAAGACAATATTGCATATCCATTTACTAAAGCTTTAACACAACAGCAGTTTGATCGTCAGTTAGAGAAGATGGGTATGAGATACTATGGCGATTGGCTTTAGTGCAAGTGAGAGATTGAAAGTAGTATGCACACAAGCCAGTCATATTTGATATGATGAAACATATACTTTGTAATAATCTTATTCATTTATTAATAATAGAATTGTTTATTTAAAGGTTTTTAATTATCTACATGGTGCTATTTTTATAATATGTGATAAACCCATAATTTTAAGTAATGCTTTTAAAATCATGAAGATGATTATGCTAATGAGATCTAAATTCGTAGATAGCTTAATAACTAAAATTGTTCCCAATCGTTGGATTACTATAAAGGGGATTAATGAATTCGGATAGATTGGTACATATGTTACTTGCTCATTGGATGAGGATGATCGATCTCATAATCATTTGTGTGGAGATTGTTAAGTTGTAATATCCATGAACATGCAACAATTACATACATAGAGCGGAAGAGAGATAAATCAAAGTTTTAAAATTTTTAACAAACCATATACCCGAATCATCCTTTATACATAATTATTAATTAAACGAAAAGATAAAGAATAATATTCATACCTTTGAACATATGAGCTTCCTTAGGTACGAGTTCAACTCCAAATTCTTTCCATGTTCAAATTCAATCTACCGGGTGTGATTTTTTTCTTTGATCAACGTCAGTCACCCAAGTGTTTGGTCCCTAGAGGTGATCTACCAAGGATGAACAAATATTAAGAAGATGGGTGTTTTGGCTAAACCCTAATTTTCTTCTCTTTAAAAAAAGTGTGCTCTCCCAACTCTTGAAAATTGTATTAACCCTAAATCAAAATAAAACTCCTCTTATTTATAGATGTAGGCAACCCTCTAAGCATTTTAGGATTAGAATTTTATTTTAATTAATTAAACTCTTTTAATTAATTTACCTCCTAATCTTATTAGGAATAAAGGAGAGTACTTTTATTAATTAATTTCCAAACTCCTTTAGGAATTAAACTAATAATAATAGTAATGATAATAATAAGACTCCTCTTATTAATTTATATTTAATATTTCTAAAATATTAAATAATAAATGTTAAGCTATTTAATTTATTCTATCACCATAGATTAAATTAAATACACTTAGCTTATTATTACAATTATGTCATTTGCTTCTTAAATAAATATTCATCCTTTAATGGTGTGACCATTTAGGCTCTCCATATTAAACTGGTTGTGAATAAATTAATTACAACAATTCTAATTTTATTTAAATAAATAAATTAAATATTAATTCATTTAAATAAATAATATTTATTCTACAATAAGGGTAAGCCCCCTTAGTGTTCAACGACTTTCTAGATAATAAAGATTTTAACATTAATCATAACAGAACATTTGAGTAAATAGTTAGCGTACAATTCAATCCTTCCACCATACAATGTCCCAATTAAATATAAGACATGGAATTACTATCAAGTCTTATTTTATTTAATTATATGTGTTAGTTCGCAGAGGGCACACAATAGATCTAGAAGGGGGGTGGGTTGAATAGATCCTTTTTGATTTCAAATCTTTTTCATTTTATTTTGTATTGCTAAGTAATTAGCATATGACAAATATAAGAATCATTTCAAGCACAGCGGGATAAGTTAAAGATCCCCTTCATAGATATCTTAATAAGCATTGTTCTAGAGTTAGTTTATTTGTAAGTGGTTATTACAGTTATGGCAGTTATAGCAGTTTTATGTACATAAGGTAAATGACTGAAAGTAAATAACACAAGGAATTTTAAGTGGTTCAGAGGCTCAAACTCCTAATCCACTCTTCTGCTTCAACAAGTAGGGATTCCACTAAGGAAATGGGTAACTCTTGAATCACATAGATTCCTTCAAAGTCAGCAGCCTTGGAACTTCAGTTCACTAAGAACTCTTCAAGCCCAGCAGACTTGGAAATGTAGACTTAGCCCAGCAGACTTAGAATCTCTTGTACCCTCCGTTACTTAGCAAGCCCATCAGGTTTGTCTTTGATTTAGTCCCTCGGACAAGGACCCCTCAGGCCCTAACTTATTGTTATTGTTGTTGGTGGTGCTGAGCTGCTAAGATGACTTGAAGCTTGATCATCCATTGATACTTAGCATCTTGGTGTGATCCTCTTGCATTCTGCATCGAGACTGGATCACCTTTGAAGGACTGCTAAGATGTTCACTAAGCTTGACGACCTTGAGTACTTAGCAGTCTCTCATTCTTCCTTTGTGCAGCTGATCTTCATTGTTGATGCTTGACTTCATCTGACTTCAGCAATGCACAAGTTCACCAGTTAGGATCTGCTAAATCTTTTCACTTCTGGTAGACTCTATCTGGTACTTAGCATCCTTTGAACACTGATTGACTTGTGTGCAGATCTGGTTTTGCATCTACTTTTCTTCAGCTTCAGTTGCTCATGGTGAATCGTTGAGTGCCCCTTTGGATCTGATTCATGGTATGCTACTCTTCTCCTTGTATTCTTGACCTTTTCAACTCTTAGCTCAGATGGCAATCTGTTTGGAATTCTCATCGTTTGTTTAGTGAAGCTTTCATCAGTTAAAGCCCTTCTTCAAATCTGCTTCACTTCTACTTTCGTAGTCTTACTGCCATAGAGACATGTTCTGTTAAGCTCTGTTTAACCTGTAGAGTCAACAACTCTTCATCTTTGAAGCTTCAGCTGTTACATACTCCTCCATAAGCTTCTCGTTGGAATATAGTCGTTGGAAGCTATTTGAATTGCCTCAAAGGTCCTGAGTTATTTGGTGCAGACTGCTGACTTAACGTGACATCCCTTTTTTGACTTTTTTAACACAGCAGTCTAATATTCCACATATCACTTCAGAGATATTACTTTTATGTGTCAAGCACTAGTCACCTTTATTTCTCTTTTCTGATTCCTCGATTAGAACCACATGAGTTGTCCTTCTACATCGATGCTCTCAATCAGCAATGTTCGAATGTCAGTCTTTATATTGAAACTTTTCTAAGGCTTCAATAATCAGATGACTAAACTCCACGATTCTGATGTAGATGACAATGAGCTTTGATCGTATTTTATCTGTTGAATGTTACTCGTTGACTGGTTGAGACAGCACTACGATTCTGAGAGTGTTCTTTGGATTGACAATGTAGAACCTCTCTTCCTTCACTCATGTAGTACTTCAATACTTCTGCTTGCCTTGACTTGCATTAGGAACTAACAACTTGTCTGAACACGTTGGCCCTTCTAGATTGCAAGACTCTTCTGATTAGTCATGCTCAGCTCTCTCTCTTCATTCTGCCCTGTGATCTCTCGTTCACTTTACATGATAAGGCTGAGCAATTGACAATCCTTTTCGTCTGTTCTATAGGTTGGCCAATTCCACTATATGTGCTTCATCAGTTCTTGTTGCTCATCTGGCAAGCACCATGATTATGGTTACACCCAAGATCGTTGTCTTCTGTTTGTTTGACAGATACTGCATTGCTGACTTCCTTTAGTTAGTCACTTCATTTATTGTCTTCTAATATTTGCTTGTGGAAGACTTCTCCTGAATGGCTTCACTTCTCAATCAGGATACTGATTGAGTTGGTGCTTTGAACTTCTATTTGCTTGCAAGCTATTCGATGAGTGCCCTCTGGCTTTCTTCAGGTAGATTGCATCTTTACTACTCTGATCAGAGGCTACATTCTTTGGATACTTTGGGAGTGCTCATTTGTTGAGAATCGTATTGTCTCTACAATTCTTCATTGGCATTGTGAGAACTTGATACACTTTATCAAAGCCTTTATTCTGTAGACTACGATCTTGCTTTGGTTCTGCAGACACTACGACTCCGAGAGAAGATCATATGACAGACTACGATTTCTGCCTTAACACTTGCTGCCCCTTGACTAATCTGCTCAACTACGATTTTTGCCTCTGTTATGATATGCAGTCTCCACAAATCAAGTGGAGCCTACAATCCTTGTCTTGGCTCGACAGGCGTTAGGACGATGCTTAGACAGGCTATCTCCACGATTCTGAACATGACTTCCTCGACAGACTACGGCTTTGAGAAAGTCCTACTTGACACACCACAATTATGGCTTATCTATCCTGGCAGACTACGAACTTTGAGAGCTACTATCCTTACAGACTATGATTCTACCTTGATAGTCTCCGAGTCTTCCTTGTCTCTCCTGGCAGACTACAAGGGCTGGTGCAGTGCTCGACGATCTGACAGGCCTATCTATTACATTACATAAGATCAACCTAACAAGCTTGATCTTCCTATATTTAGTCCTTGTACATCATAACCTTTTGAAGGACTTTACAAAGCTGTTTTGTTCATGTAGGATTAACCTAACACATTTGATCATTTCATTCTAAGTCCTTTTACATATATGTCTATTATCTATTTAAGGACTTTATAGCTTTCATCACTGCAGACATATTTGCACATTCATTCATTAAGATCATAATCAAATCTTATATAAATAGGAATAGCATTCTCATGTATATTCCTAACAATATGTAGTTCAATCCTAAATGCACAACCTCTAATAATGCAAATTAGAAACTACTTTCTAATTTCATTTTGCTTTGGCTAATGACTACTGAGTTGTCATTTATTGAATCACATAAGACATTTTATTCTTTTACTAGAAGTGGTAGATTCTTTATTGATCATTCATTACCTTCATGTATAATTAATTATACCCAAGCATACCCTTTGATATACTCTTAGGGTCTTAAGGGACATGTCAAAGTATAACTCATCATACATAAGATACTATGATGATCTCAAGTCTAAGGATTACTTGTACTACTATCACTAAAGCAATTTCTATTGATAGGCGAGTAAAACTCCATTAGGTATTCCTTAGCGAGCTACGTTCAGTGTACTTATTCTCCAATAAGCAGCTACAAACTTGCTTTAGTGTCTCCACACAAATGATCATGAGATCAATCATCCTCATCCAATGAGCAAGCAACATATGTACCAATCTATCTTGAGTCACTAATCTCCTATTTAGTAATGCAATGATTGAGAACTATTTCAGTTTTAAGCTTTCTAAGAATTTAGATCTCATTAACATGATCATCATCATCATTCTAAAAGCATTGCTTAAAACTCTAGGTTTATCACATTTATATATAACATCATTATCTAGATAAATTAAAAGCCTTTAATAAACAATTCTTTTATTAATCAATGAATAAGATTGTTACAAAGTAAATACTTCATTATATCAAATATGATTGACTTATGTGCATACTACTTTCAGAGACACTAATGCAAGTATGTAGGTGCTTATTGGAGAATAAGTACACTGAACGTGGCTCGCTGAGGAATACCTAATGGAGTTTTACTTGCCTACCAATAGGAACTCCTCTAATGATAGTAGTACAAGTAATCCTTAGACTTGATATCATCATAGTATCTTGTATATAATGAATTATACTTTGACATGTCTCTTAAGGCCCTAAGAGTATATTAAAGGGTATGCTTGGATATAATAATTTATACATGGAGATAATGAATGATCAACAAAGAATCTACCGCTTCTAGAAAAAGAAGAGAATATCCTATATGATTCGATAAATGAGAACCCAGTAGTCCTTGGCCAAAGCAGAATGAAATTAGAAAGGGGTTTCTAATTTGCATTATTTGGAGTTGTGCATTTAAGGATCGAAATACATATAATTAAATAAAATAAGAATTTATATTAATTTCGTGTCTTATATTTAATTGAGACATTGTATGGTAGAAAGAATGAATTGTACGGTAACTATTAATTCAAATGTTCTTTTACGATTAAGGCTGAAATCTATATTATTTGGAAAGTCGTTGATCGATGAAGGAGCTTACCCTTATTGTAGAATAAATATTATTTATTCAAAAAAATTAAATAGTTTAATTTATTTATTTAAATAAGATTAGAATTGTTCTAATTGATTTATTCACAACCAATTTAATATGGAGAACCTAAATGGTCACACAATAAAAGGAAGAATATTTATTTAAAAATAAATGACATAATCGTAATAATAAGTTAAGTGTATTTAATTTAATCTATGATGATAAAATAAATTAAATACCTTAATATTTATTATTTAATATTTTAGAAATATTATATATAAATTAATAAAAGAATTCTTATTATTATTATTATTATTATTATTATTATTATTATTATTATTATTATTATTATTATTATTATTATTATTATTATTACTATTATTATTATTAGTTTAATTGCTAAAGGAGTTTGAGAATTAATTAATAAGAGTACTCTCACTAATTCCTAATTAGATTAGGAACATAATTAATTAAAAGAGTTTAATTAGTTATTACAAAACCCTATTCCTAAATCGATTAGGAGGGTTGCCTACATCTATAAATAAGAAAGTTTTATTATGGATTAGTGTTACACAATTGATTCCAAGATTTGAGAGAGTATACATATTCTATAGAGATAAAATTAGGGTTTAGCCACACACCCATCTTCTTGAATAATTGTTCTTCCTTAGTGGATCACCTCAAGAGGCCAAAGGAAGGAATCAAACTTGGAGAATTCAAGGAGAGCACGAAGAATTTGGAGTTGAACTCATACTGAGGAAGCTTAGTTCTACAAGGGTATGATTATTTAATTTCGTCTATTTCGTTTAATTAATAATTGCGCATAAAGGATGATCAGGGTATATGATTTGCAAAATTTTAAACTTTGATTTTACCATGCTTCCTGTACTTTGATGCAATTTAATTTTGTCCATGGATTTAACAAACCTAACACTATTACCTCTTCCTCTTTATTAAACAAAGCTTATTTTGGACGCGTGTATATACTACTAGTACTACTTCTCTCTTTCATGAATTAGACTTGACTTTAGACTTTTAAAACTAGTTTATTAAAAATTTAAATTTATGAAAATTTATTTGATTTTAGTACATTAAATATAGTTATCAGAAATTAACTTAGTAATACAACTAGATATTATATTTTTAGCTTTAAAAATATAAACAATTAAATTAAATATTTAATACATGAATTCCATATAAAACATATCACCAAATTCGCACATAGCATCGAATTCCATTATCTAGTACATATCGTCAATTTCTGTGATAACACGAATACTTACAAGATAATGAATTATGAAGTATATGAATTCTACGAGTAGAGTATATGGTAATGTTCCTTAGAAAGGAAATGAACGGGTTAAAGAATATATAATATTTGATATAATTATGTTTAATTGAAGGTTATGTAATAAAACCTAAAACTTATTGAAGGAATGAATGGAGTAGTATATATATAATGCTTTTGTTCATATAATGTGTTAAAGTTATTCAGCAATAAAATTTTGAAAGAGATTTCGTGAAAATCGAGTAAGAGAGATTTCATTGATTCCGAGGACGGAATCCTTATAAGGAGGGAAGGATATGACAACCCGAATTTTTAAGAATTAATAAATGAGAATTTAATAAATAAAATTCTTATTATAAGATGTTTGAGTACGAGTATTTGTATATGTGTTATATATTGTGAAATATGCGATTTGGTGTGAAGAGAATTTTAGATATTAATATTTATTGAATTAAAATAAATATTTTAATTGATTTATTTATTGAGTTAAATAAATAAATTATGTGGGTTATGGAGTAATTTAATTAAGTGTAATATATTAATTAAATAAATATTTAATAATTAATTTAATTAATATGTAATGATTTTATGTTATAGTTCTAATTTAATTAGGATAATTAAATTAGATGAAGTTATGTGGTAATTGTTACATGAAATTATAATTAGCGAGTAATTATACTTGTTATGTGCTAATTTTTATGTGATTAAATGATGTTAACTTTTAATTAATTAAATTAAAATGTTAAGATTTAATTAATTAAAGTATAACATTAAAAATATGTGTTAAAGGATTTATTAAAAGAATTAAAAGAGTTTTTAAAATTGTTTCTCCAAATAAGGCCCTTGCACCGTTTTAAATCTGTTTTGCCAAACGGGGCCTTAACTACTAAAAACATGTTTTTAAAAATAATCTATTTTTTCCAAACAAGCCTTTGGGCTTTTAAACTTCAAATGTGTAACCTATATTTTAATTGTAATTAATATAGGGTCATTATGTTTTGTAGGTTATATGTTTTATACTTATGTCTTATACATATAATATTTGTAAGTATATACGTCAGTTAGAAATACTAAGGGTTAGTCTGTATTAGAGGAAAACACACAGAACCTAAAGTTAGAGAGAAAAGAGAAGAAGAAGGGAGAAAGAAAAAATAGGAAGAGGAAGTTTGAGAGAATCAAACACATCACCATCTTCATCTTTTTCTCCTAAGCAAAGCAAAGGGTATAACCTCTAACTTTAAGAGTTTTAATATTTGCTTTAAGTTATTCAAGTTTTAGTTTTCTGTAAATAGGAATCTTCATAAAAACTTGTGATGTTGGTATATATATGTTATATAGTGTTCATAACATGATTAGACATATATGTTGTGTTCATAAATTGTTTAAATATAAATTGTATAATGGTTTAGTTGGTTAATTCATGGATATATGATGAACATGAGAATTCATGTTCATCAAAAGTCATAGTGAAAAAGTTTTATTATTGACTTGTTTGAAATCAAAATTTATGTTTGATTGATTATCATAGTGTAGATTGGTTTTTAGATAATGATAATATGTTTTTAAAAGAAGCCAATATACTTGGAATTGTGTGTTTTGAATTAGAAACAAAATTTTAGTGTTCAATTTCATCAAGAACACTAATCAATGGTTTTTCTTCAAAAATCATGGAATTAGAGTTTTTGATTATGTATTATGATAATTGTATATATTAAAAATATGTTAGAAGCTTTAGATATGTTTTCTATAAAATTTTATGTGCAATATGTTAGTTAAAATCGAAATTTGGTGCGAAGAAATAAGCCAAATTGACTTTTTATCTGCACAATTCGCGAACCAAAAGTGAGCCGCTGTAGGGGGCCCGCCTCGACGGGCCTTGCAAGGCATACTACCCTCGCCCCGGAGGGGGGTGTGCAAAAAATGATAATGTGTTAATTTTTTTGTGCATTTTGGTTGGAGAATGAAAGTTAACCTAATGTGATTATGTGATAACATGTTAGACTTACATTGAAATGCTAAATGAATATTAATAGATTTTATTAATAAAATATAATGTGTAATTATAATTTGAATAAATTATAATTATAGTAAAGGTTTAATTTAAATTATGATTTGTTAAATGAATATATTTTAAATAATTTTTATCAGAGTAAATGTTTAAATTAAATTATAATTTGTATAATTATAATTTAATATGTAATTATAATTCGATTAATTATAATTGAGGATTTGTAATTTAAATTATAATTTGTTTAATTATAATTTAATTATTAGTTGATTGATTATGTGAAGATGTAATATGACCATGTGATGTGATTAACTATGCAATAACTAATTGTTAAACCTATTAGTTAAAGAGGAATAGGATAACCTAAATGGGTTAACTAATTATGAGAATTAGTTATGTGATAATTAATTTATATTATTAATTATACATATAAGTTTGACAGTGTGTGTTAAACAAATAAATGGGAGAGAATTATGAAATGTAAAGTAGAAATTACTTAGACGTTTGATAAGCGTTGCTAGGCGACTAATAATTGATGCGTATGGTAATACGTTGTGTAGGATTCATGAAGTACAGATTATTATAAGCTGTTTTTCATTAATTGGTAATCTAAGAGCCAGGCAAGTCTTTCAGTTCTTATTTTCTATGTGAACTTGATGATGAATTGTTTTAACTTGTATTGCAAAGAGCATGATATGTTATATATGTTGTAAGCATGAAACGTTAAAGTCAATTTATGACTTCGCTGATTGAGTAAAAAATATTGATTGAGTAAAGAACTCAATCTTTTTACTTGGTATATGAATTAAAGCATGCATGATATGTTAGTCTAATGATTTATGAGATGTATGTTGAGCATGTTATTATGTGCTACGCGTTGCATGAAAACTGTTAGATCTTGCTGAGCTGTCGAGCTCACTCTTGCAAATAACAATTTTTACAGGTCAAGGATTCAAGGTAAGGATACGTGCTAAGTGAATTATAGAGATTCATATTCACGAAGATTACTTATTTTAGAAGAGAATGTATTTAATGTTTTGATTGTAACGTAATTGTTGAATTGCAGGTTGAGCAATCCTATGTATAGTGGATATTGCTTTGTGATGTAAGACTTTGTATAGTAATTCGATGAAGCGATTCATGTAATAGAATTGAATCAAAGATATGTTATGTAAAGGTTGTGATTCAGGACAACAAAGAAAGAAATATAATAAAAGTTTCAATATTCCGCATTTTTGTAGTGATTGTAATATCGAATAATGATGTAAAGTTAGAATAAAGTTGTATTGTTAAAGATCGAGAATTAGAATTATATTGTATGAATTTTGGGGTCGTTACAGTTGGTATCAAAGTTGATAGGTTATACACCTTAGGTAAGAGTACCTTAGGCTATGACCTTAAGTTATAAGAAGTTAAGTCTAAGTTACGTATGATAAAAAGGTGATTCTTTTCACATACGTAGAAGTATAGGATGAGTTGAATCCTAGAAATGTTATAAGAAGAATATGTTAATGACGAGGAGTAAACTCGAATAAAATATTGAGTACATTAATGAAATTTGAAATTCTTAAAGGAAGAGTTGTTTAATAAACAAGAAGATTCAAAGAAGAATCTTGAATAGATATAAAGATAAGAATCGGGAGTTGCCTAACTCCAATAATCAGGATGACGAATAATAATGAATAAACAGAGTCTATAAGATTAAAAGCATAATGGAATCATGATATGATATGATGAATAGGTAAAGATAAGAAGATTATAAAACAAAACGATCATGAGATATGAAAAGAATCATAAGGGAGATGATTATAAAATAAGATCACAGCGTGATCTTTTAAAGTTGAAAAAGATAGATGGTCGATAATGATTGAATAGTTATAGTTTAATGCTATAACGAGTATGTACTATAATATAGTACGAGAAAAACTCATGAGGAGTTATAAATGATGAGATACAGGAAATCTGTATCGAGCATAGAGCGAGAAATTATGAGCAAGATAGAGTTAAGTGGGATTTCAACTGAGAGCGCATGTGGTGGCTAAGTTGTACAAACCTTTGTATGGGCAGGAGTTTTGTGCTTACACTTGGTTTATCACAAGGGTAATCATTGAAATGTGGTGTCGCGCTATCGATATATATATGGTGAGAAGGTGATTCTTGTCCCATATTTATAGTTGATAGATAGAGGTGATATTAAGATTAGATTAGATGATATTAAGGTTAGGTACGAGTTCTTAAAACTCATACTTATGGTAAGTTCGTGACTCACAATCATATGTATGTTTTTGAACCCCTAAACATATGGATAGTCTCTGATCAGTTCTTTGACTACGTATTGTTAGGACAAGTTCTTAAACTCATATTATTGTGGCAAGTTCCTGAACTTCCAAAGTGTGGTAAGTTTGATGAACTATACTGGGTATAGAAAGGTTATGGTATAGAAAACATTGATGTGTTGAAGATTTATAGAATGATTAAGTAATGAAACGGTGAAGTAAAGATTTAAATTGATGGAGAAAATTTTTATATTCTAAATATCCTAGCTTTGCTAGATTTTCAAATTTTATTGACTTCGTGCTGATGTTGCACTTCTATTTTTTTGAAAAATATTGGATCAAATGATGGAACCAATGGATTTTTAAAATAGTGTTATCATTCACATGTCTATGCTAATTGCTTTAGCTAGACAAAAATGATTTGAAATTTTCAAAATGTATTTTATATATTCTATGCATCATTTGATATGATGTAGGAATAATAATCGAGGAAGTCATCAATGTAGTTAAACCTAGTGTTGGATGTGACCGTAGGATCGTAAGCCCACTATGGAATGATGTAGTATGACGACGTCATGTAATGACGAAATTCTCAATGTACCATTACTATGGTACGATATCAGGATATTATAAAAACATTTATTTATTTTACTTTCCTTAAACTATATTAAAAAAAATTATTAAGTTGGTTAAAAATATATATATATATATATATAGATATATATTTCGATTGATGTCTGAATTGTTGCTAGAAGTCTATGCTACTTGATTCAGCTAGACAAGTATTGAAAGATGTTTATGAAATTCGAGCGTTCTTGGTCAAACTATGCCAAACCAAATTATTTTGGTACGGATTCAGATGTTAAGAAGCTGAGGTGAACAACCCTATAAAAGGGGACATGTTATCGGAGATAATAGTTTTGAGTGTAACGCATAAAGTCGTTACGATGTACTACGTTTGTGCACGCCGTAGTGGTACGATAGTCTGATCACCTAAAGCACCGATGCAGGATGTTTACAATCTGTGTGATTGTTAAACATTTTGTTAGAACGGTTTATAGTGTGAAGTACTTGGGGTGAAGCACTGTTAAACTTTGAGATGAGTTCAAGGTGTTATGACCTCTCAGCATGATTTGAGAATCTTTTAAATTCCCAAATTATTTATATCGCTTTACAATTATTGAGCAATTGTGGAAGATTCTTATTATTCTGAAGAAGAATGTGACAAGAAGGATATTCCTTAGAAAGAAGTAGTTGTGGAACGCAACAATTCAGTGAATAAGGATAAACGTAAAATCTATTTTGATAGATTGATATACGAAGATTAATGATTAAAAATTTCGAGGACAAAATTCTTAGAAGAAGGGGTGAATGTGATAACCCGAATACTTACAAGATAGTGAATTATGAAGTATATGAATTCTACGAGTAGAGTATATAGTAATGATCCTTAGAAAGGAAATGAACGGGTTAAAGAATATAAAATATTTGATATAATTGTGTTTAGTTGAAGGTTATGTAATAAAACCTAAAACTTGTTGAAGGAATGAATGGAGTAGTATATATATATATAATACTTTTGTTGAGATAATGTGTTGAAGTTATTCAACAATAAAATTTTGAAAGAGATTTCGTGAAAATCGAGTAAGAGAGGTTTCATTGATTCCGATGACGGAATCTTTATAAGGAGGGAAGGATGTGACAACCCGGATTTTTAAGAATTAATAAATGAGAATTTAATAAATAAAATTCTTATTATAAGATGTTCGAGTACGAGTATGTGTATATGTGTTATATATTGTGAAATATGTGATTTGGTGTGAAGAGAATTTTAGATATTAATATTTATTGAATTAAAATAAATATTTTAATTGATTTATTTATTGAGTTAAATAAATAAATTATGTGGGTTATGTAGTAATTTAATTAAGTGGAATATATTAATTAAATAAATATTTAATAATTAATTTATTTAATATATAATAATTTTATGTTATAGTTCTAATTTAATTGGAATAATTAAATTAGATAAGGTTATGTGGTGATTGTTACATGAAATTATAATTAGCGAGTAATTATAATTGTTATGTGACAATTTTTATGTGATTAAATGATGCTAACTTTTAATTAATTAAATTAGAATGTTAAGATTTAATTAATTAAAGTATAACATTAAAAATATATGTTAAAGGATTTATTAAAAGAATTAAAAGAGTTTTTAAAACCGTTTTTCCAAACAAGGCCCTTGCACCGTTTTAAATCCGTTTTGCCAAATGGGGCCTTAACTACTAAAAACCTATTTTTAAAAATAATCTATTTTTGCCGAACAAGCCTTTGGGCTTTTAAACTTCAAATGTGTAACCTATATTTTAATTGTAATTAGTATAGGGTCATTATGTTTTGTAGGTTTTATGTTTTATACTTATGTCTAATACATATAATATTTGTAAGTATATACGTTAGTTAGAAATACTAAGGGTTAGTCTGTGTTAGAAGAAAACACAGAGAACCTAGAGTTAGAGAGAAAAGAGAAGAAGGGAGAAAGAAGAAAGAGGAAGAGGAAGTTTGAGAGAATCAACACATCACCATCTTCATCTTTTTCTCCTAAGCAAGCAAAGGGTATAACCTCTAACTTTAAGAGTTTTAAGATTTGCTTAAGTTATTCAAGTTTTAGTTTTCTGTAAATAGGAATCTTCATAAAAACTTGTGATGTTGGTATATATTTATATATATATATATATATATATATATATATATGTTATATGGTGTTGATAAATGGATTTTATGACCACTTATTCGGATAGTAACTGTGACACCCCCAAATCCGGGTACTTCGTTTCCGCATAATTTGGTGTTCACTTTCTAATTAAAACATATACCTACCCAGTAATAAAGAATTTCAAACTAATTACAACCTTCATAAAACCTTAATAAAAATCTCCCTCTAGAAAGAATGACAACTTGTTCAATAAAATCCCAGGGTTATCTAAACCTTAACATCATCCAGATAACGTAAATGCGGAAACATAAACATAACCAACTAAGTCTTATTACAAAAGAAACTTGACATAACAAGCCTTCATTTATTCATCTTTCCTTTTCCTTTACTTGTTGATGGTATGTCAACATTCTTGGTCTCAACTGCAAGTGGTGGTAAAGCAGGCAAGAGTGAGCAAACAAAAGCTCACTTGAAAATACAGCAGTGATATGACATAAGTGAATCTTTTCAAAAGAGTTTGAATAACTTTACTTTCATCAATATAAAGAATTCGAATATGGAATCATCTGAGGGTCATAAGACCTTGAACCATTGTCCTAGGTTACAAATATTTCTATTTAAACCTTTAACAGTCAATAAGACTATAGACATTAACTCGTACTCAGGGGGATCAACCCTTTGTACCATGAATTGTGCACAACCATCTTAACGCTTTCGCATAAAATATACCCTAATTAATAGGGCTGTTCCTTCTCAGAAATTGAATACAAGTCCGCACCAAAGAAAGTTTGGTTTGGATAGATAAGGGAACATTAGAGTTCAACTATCATCAACTAGGAGTAGTTGAATCGACTTTCAGTTCTTTACAGTTCAATAATATAAGAATCATGAACCAATTGCAAAATATGACAATAAACTTCATAATAGATAGGCATGCTTTTAGAAACAACTTAAAGCATTCGATAGACTAAGTAGATCTTACTTGAACAACTAAGTCAAGATCATATTACTAAAATAACGCTAAAATACTTACGCTTTATGAGTGTGGTATAACTTGTACCACATATAACAAGTTAAGGAACGTGAATGAACTTTCATGATTTCTTGAGCAAGGGTTAGGAAACTTGCACAATGAAAATATACAATGAATAGCCTTGTATAGCATTCAAGAGTAGCTTAACGAACTTGCACAATATAAATAACAAGTTTAGAAACTTGCTTAACTTAAGAGAATAAGGGTAAGAGAACTTGCCTTAAGCGCAAGCTACACTTTAACAATTATAACCACTTCACAAACACCCTACACATTTATATTATATTCAAACCATCTATTAGTATCCAACTACAATATTTAAACCATCGAACTTCATATCTAAGTCCAACTCATAATATAATTTACCACATTGGTTGCTAATTAGTCAAGTACATGAGTCTATACTCACGGCATACATTCATAAGCTTATAACTCAATGAATCGTGTTGTGTGCCTCGTGAAAGCAACACACACACACACATGTAACACATTCATAATATATATTCAATCTAACTTAAACACATCAAAAACATGTTATCTTATTACACCTTTCACTTTCCAAGTCTTAAAAACAAGTTAGCTTAACAAACGGGGCATAAAAACTCAAAAACAAAATTCAAAATTTTCTGGGCAGTAACATCACCCGCTGGGGCGGGTCCCCAAAGGCCAATACACCCGTTGGGGCGGGTGCTCCCCCTGCTGCACCACTTGGTTCGCGAACTGGTGGAGAATTAAGCCAATTTGGCTCATTCCTTCACACCGAATTCGATTTTTTTCCAACATGATAAACATAAAACTTGATACTAATAATATTTTAAACTTATTAACATGCTCATAACATATATAATCCATAAAACACATAATCCAAAACAAGATTTCATGATTTTCAAAGAAAACACAATTTTAAGCGTTCTTGACGAAAATTGCTACCACGAATTCGTTTTTCATCCAATTCAAGTGATTCCAATTGTAATCACTCATATTCTTAACATATTAACTTAATACATGATCAATTTTAACAATGACTCAAAATCAACATCAATTTGATATTTTTAAAAGCCATTTTTTAGAAATAACTTCACCGAAAATCACTATGAACACACTTCCTATTGTTTATCAAAAATTCATTGATTGAATTGGTAGAACAACCATATAACTCATATATAATCATGTTATATCACATATTACACATAATTTATGCTCACATCAAGGATTTAAAGAAATTTTCAACATAAATTCATAATATAACACTATGAAAATGAATTTCATAGTATTCATCATATACTTATGAATTGAAATTCTTAAACAACTATGAAACCCTCATGTAAACATATATATATATATATATATATATATATGTATATATATACATACATATCCCATTCACATATCAAAATAAATAGCTTTCACAAAGAGACTTTCACATAGAGTTCTAAAACCACGAAAACATAAAAGAATATGCTTTGAAAACTTGTTTTTACAACAATTGTATTTTGAAAACCCTTTCATGGCATACAATTACATATGAAAACATATGAACACCATATATACATATCATTTCATGATTGTAAAAACCTAATTTGATAAAAAAGAATTACAACACATAAGAATTGAGTACAAGGGTTAGGGTATAACCTTACTAGTTTTACTTAAAGAGAAGAGGTGATGAAGATGATGATCCTCTTATGCCTTCTCAAGCCTTTCTTCCTCTTCTCTCTTCTTCTTCTCTGACAATTCTCTCTAACCCTCTTCTTCTTTCTTTCTTTGTTTTGCAAAACTAACGTAACTTTTAACTTAACATATATTATACAATATACAATATACATATATAATAGATATGTAACTTATATATAATAAATATAATACTTATAACCATATTAATTCTTATTAATAACATAGGTTACAAAATTTGAAAAGTCCAAGGCCATGTTTGGCAACCTCTTAGAAAAATAGGTTTTTAGTGCTAAGGCCTTGTTTGGGTAAAATAAGATTAAACAAGTACAAGGGCCTTGTTTGGTAAAACACTTTAAAATCCTTTTCTAGTCTTTTAATAACTCTTTAAATCCATAGATTAAATATTAAACTTATTTAATTAAATTACAACACTCTAATTCAATTAAATAGACTAAATAAACTAACATTCACATAATACCAAATTGTCACACAATTGAATTTCCTTTATTAAACATAATTCGTCTAACAAATTATTATCACTTAGCACATAACATTAACTCTAATTAAATTATTCCTAATTAAATTAAAATGATGCTACACCATTGCTAACATATCAATTTAATTAATCATATAGCACTTAATTAAATTGTCCACAACAATCGCATAATTTATTTATTTATCTTCACAAATAAATTCCATAAAATATTTATTTATTTACAATTAACATATAAAATTCTAAATCGTTACAGTCTTCCCTCCTTAAAAGGATTCTGTCCCCAGAATCACAACATAAAAAAATCTCATAAAAATTCTCATCAGTTACATTCTTCGCCCCTTAAAAGGATTCTTTCCCCAGAATCGATATCTAAGGGGTTACACACTTCAATTAAGCAAATAATTGAGGATAAGATTTCATCATAACATCTTCGAGTTCCCACGTAGCTTCTTCAGCACTGTGGTTCCTCCAAATTACCTTAACAGAAGGTATCACTTTATTCCTAAGTACTTGTTCCTTTCTGTCAATAATTTGAACAGGAACCTCTTCATAAGTTAAGTCTTTATCAAATTGTAAAGGCTCGTATTCTATTACATGTTTATAGTCGCGTTTGTAAGGCCGTAACACGAAAATATGAAATACGTTATGTATATTCTCGAGTTCCGGAGGTAATGCCACTGCGTAAGCTACCTCGCCAACTTTTCGTAATACCTCAAAAGGTCTAATAAATCGGGGACTTAGTTTCCCTTTCTTGCCAAATCTAATCTTCCCCTTCCAGGGAGATACCTTTAGGAAAACGAAGCTTCCTGGTAATAATTCTCAGTTCTGTCGATGTTGATCGGCATATTTCTTCTGTCTGTCCTGAGCAGCAACCAATCTTCTTCTGATCAGCTTCATAATTTCAGCAGTTTGTTGTACCAATTCTGGTCCCAACAAATGACGTTCACCGACTTCATTCCAGCATAGAGGAGTTCTACACTTTCTGCCATATAACGCTTCGTAAGGCGGCATGCCGATACTCGTGTGGTAACTATTGTTGTAGGCGAACTCCACCAACGGTAGATGATCGTCCCAACTTCCTTTGAAGTCCATCACACATGCTCTCTGCATATCCTCAAGTGTCTGAATTGTTCTCTAGCTCTGGCCATCGGTTTGAGGATGGTACGCTGTACTCATTTGTAACTGTGTTCCCAAACATTCTTGTAAACGCTTCCAAAAATTTGATGTAAAACGCGGATCTCTGTCTGACACAATCGACACTAGAATACCATGTCGAGAAATAATCTCCTTAACGTATAATTTAGCTAATTGTTCCAAGTTATATTTAATCCTGATTGGTAAAAACTGGGCTGACTTCGTCAATCGATCCACAATAACCCATATTGCATCGAAACCTTTCTGAGTCGCTGGAAGACCAACCACGAAATCCATCGTGATATGCTCCCACTTCCACTCTGGAATTTCTAACGGTTGCAGCAATCCGCTAGGTCTCTGGTGTTCTGTCTTGACTTTTTGACAAGTTAGACATTTCGCAACGCATTCAGCTACATTCCTTCTTCATATTCGGCCACCAGAAATAATGCCTGAGATCCTGGTACATCTTCGTACTCCCAGGGTGAATTGAATATCTCGAGTTGTGAGCTTCGCTCAAGATTTCCTCCTTAAATTCCAATACTGGCGATACCCAGATTCTACCTTCAAATCGTAGCAGATCCTCACTGTCGATCTTGAATTTAACCTCTTCGCCATCAGCTATTCTCTTTCGAATCTTCTCGCATTCTTCATCGTGAAGATGAGCTTCTTTTACCTTGTCCACAATTGTAGAACCAGTGGTTACTTGGAACAACTTTTCATCCAATTTCTTTGGAAACTTTACTTCCAGCTCTAATCTAGCCATCTGCTCTATTAACTGATCCTGATCAGTTAACATATTCAGCTTCTCCCGACCTTTCCTGCTCAAAGCATCGGCGACAACGTTAGCTTTACCCGGATGGTAAAGTATCTCGCAATCGTAGTCTTTAATCAGTTCCAACCATCTTCTTTGGCTCATGTTCAAATCCTTCTGGGTAAATATATACTTCAGACTCTTGTGATCTGTGTATATTTCACACTTCTCTCTATATAAGTAGTGTCTCCAAATCTTTAAAGCAAACACTACTGCTGCCAACTCCAAGTCATGGGTCGGATACCCCTTCTCGTAGTCCTTCAGCTGACGTGACGCATAGGCAATGACTTTGCCGCTCTGCATCAACACACAGCCTAATCCTTTATGTGAGGCATCACTATATACCACGAAATTGCTCGAACTATCCGGTAAAGATAATACAGGCGCAGTACTCAACCTCTTCTTCAACTCTTGAAAACTCTCCTCACACTTCTCCGTCCAAACAAACTTAACTGTTTTACGAGTCAGATTCGTCAACAGAGTTGCGATTTTAGAAAAGACTTGGATAAATCTCCGGTAATAACCTGCCAATCCCAAGAAACTCCTCACTTCAGATGGCGTCTTTGGCTGATCCCAATTCATTACTGCTTCAACCTTCGATGGATCTACCGAAATACCATTCTTGTCGATCAAGTGGCCAAGAAATTGCACACGTTCCAACTAAAATTCGCATTTTGAGAATTTAGCGTAAAGCTTTTCTCATCTCAGTGCTTCTAAGGTTAGTCTTAAGTGTTCAGCATGCTCCTCCTCGGTCTTGGAATAAACCAGGATGTCATCTATAAACACTACCACAAACTTGTTCAGAAATGGCTTGAACACCTTGTTCATTAGGTCCATAAATGCAGCTGGGGCATTCGTAAGACCAAATGACATCACCAAGAACTCGTAATGACCATACCGAGTTCTAAAAGCAGTTTTTGGTATATCTTCCTTCCTCACCTTCAACTGATGATACCAGCTTCTCAAATCGATTTTTGAGAAGTACTTCGCACCCTTCAGTTGATTAAACAAGTCGTCGATCCTAGGTAAAGGGTACCTATTCTTGATCGTAACTTTATTCAACTCCCTATAATCAATGCAGAGACGCATCGATCCATCCTTCTTCTTCACGAATAAAATAGGCGCTCCCCACGGCGAAACGCTCGATTGGATATACTTCTTGTCTAACAGTTCTTGCAGTTGAACCATCAGTTCCTTCATCTCGACTGGAGCCATTCGATATGGAGCCTTCGAAATTGGAGCAGTTCCCAGCGCTAAATCGATCACAAACTCTGTCTCCCTATCTGGCGGAAGTCCTGGCAAATCGCTTAGAAAAACGTCCATAAACTCCTTAACTACCGATATCTCCTCTACCTTAGGGCTCTCCTTACGCGTATCTACTATGTAGGCTAAATATCATACACAGCCTTGCATCAAAAGTTTCTTGGCTTGCATCACCGTCAGACAATTCGCTTATCTAGGCGATTTACTACCATAGAACACCAACTTTGAAGGAGTCGGAACGTTTACTAACTTCTTCTTACAGTCGATTATCGCCCCATGGTTGAACAACCAGTCCATACCTAGTATGACGTCGAATTCCCCAAGTTTAATCAGAATCAAATCTACTCTAAGTTCCTGACCTTTAATATCCAGTCTACAATTCCTATAAACACTCCTAACAGGAATAATCTCCATATTCGCAATTTCTATGCTCAAAGGGTAAACTAACTCCTCTACAGGTAAGTCTAGGGTTTTAGCAAAATCATCAGATATGAATGAACAAGTAGCACCCGAATCAAATAATACATATGCATTTATACTATTGATCGGAATAATACCTGCCTCCACATATTTTGATTGCACCGCGTCTTGCACCGTCATGTTGAATGTGCGGGCAGTGGGTCGAACGGCCTGTAGTGGCGATGGTCCGGCAAGAGTCAGAGTGCTGCCGTTGTCCTTCCCTCCATTCCCTATTGACCCTGTCACTGGCTTCTTAGGGCAATTACGAGCCATGTGATCCTTGGATCCACATATATAACAAGCTCCTTTCTTGGGGTTTGGGCAATATGGCCTTCCTGATAACATTTGTAGCATACGCGTTTCCCTTTCATGCACACTCCAGTGTGAGTCTTCCCGCATGTAGCACATGCTTCGAGCTTCTTCTTCTGATGGCCTCCCTGCTGACTCCCAGTAGAGTTATTGTCATTCCACTTCCTCTTCTGATGGATAGCCCCACTACCACTAGCCTTAGTTTCCGTTTCATTCTTCTTCTTCTTATCTTGGTTGAATTTATTCACCGCTTCGCTTCCCCCTTCAGTTAGAATAGCCTTTTCCAGCACGGCTGTAAACGTGTTTAGCTGGAACGTAGAGACCTTGCTGTAGAGCTAGGGTTTCAGTCCCCTCTCAAACCTCCTCGCCTTCCTAGCATCCGTGCTGACCTGGTAAGTCGCGAACCTGGCCAGTTCATTAAACTTCGCCGCGTATTCTGACACAGACATCGTTCCCTGCTTCAGCTCTAAGAATTGGACCTCCATCTGATCTTGCGAACTCACTGGGAAGTACATCTCGTAGAACATCTCTTTGAAACGTTCCCATGTTATGACTCCTTCTCCCTCTCTAGTCTTATTCGCCTGCCACCAGAAGCTAGCATCTGACTTCAACATAAAAGTCGCAAATGCCGTTTTCTGGTCTTCACTGACCCTAGCCATGTCAAATACGTTTTCTATTTCCATAATCCACGTCTGAGCATCTATAGGGTTTGTCAATCCCTTAAATTTCGGCGGTCCTACTGCCTTAAACTCTTTAAACGTCGTGGCTTGCACTTGCGGCTGATTCGCCAATGCTCCTGCCAGCAGGTTTACTAATTGCTGAATCGCGTTAGGGTTTGTTGCATCGTTATTGTTGTTATTTGTTGAACTCTCGGGGTTTTGACGTGTTACTCTTCTTCTAGGAGGTATTTTCTAATAAGAAAATATTATTATTAGATCCTTTATTCAAATCTTAAGTATTCAAGTTCACACTTAAAGGTTTGAATATCTCAGTTCACATAGAACACAAAGCACGTCAATAAACTTCTTTTATTCATTAGTCATAGTTTAAAAACATCAATCAGATAGCATTTCTGCCATTTACATCATCCTTCCTGAACTGAAAAAGTTGCAGGATTACATTATTAACGTATCCCATTCTTATCTCAATTATGGAATTTACTTTATTTACTACAAAAGCAACACATAAACAAAAGCTCTGCTCCTACTGCTACTACTACTATTACAGCTATTGCTGCTACTGCCTAGGCATATTAATACATCGCACAGCCTCTCTGCGTTCCTCTTCCATTACCCGAATTGCCGTTCTTTCGGTCCACCACATACCACGGTAAACCTTGGAACTGAGCTGGGTAGCAGAAAATACGGTCCTGAGCTCTTTCTATCGCTGTATGAAAAGTATATTCCGTTTCCCTCAGCTTGGCCCTCTTGGCTTCAGCTTCATCTTCAGCTCGATCAGCTCGTTGATTAGCCCTCAAGCTTGACTCTTCAGCCCTGGCACGCTTCCTCGACTCCTCCTGGATGTCTTGCTTCAGCTTTGCCAGTTCAAATCGAGCAGCATCTCTATCAACCTCCATATGTATCAGGTTCCACTGTGCATCTCCCAGGTCATTTGCCATTTCCTCGATCGTATTGTCTCGTTGCTGGATAGTTTCCTCGAGATCTCCTACTCGTCCATGAAGCTCCACGTTGCTATCGTAGACTGCCTCGTACATCTCAGCACTAGTAGAGTGAGGTGGGAATTCCTCTTCGGGATCCTCTTCCTCCTCTTCCTCCTCTTCATACTTGTCCTCGTCCTCATCCTCTGGAATAGGTGTCAGCTCACGCTCCCGACCAGCTATGGTGATCACTGGAGATGGCTCTCTCCTAACCGGCTGCTCCCAGACAACATGTATGTCACGGGGCTCCTCCTCTCTAGGCACCTGAGGTACAACCTCTCTAGCCTGACTAGGTTCTCCAACGTTCGTCATCCTGACAAAAGAATTTTAAAGCTTATTATTACGTGATATCGAGTCGTCACCCTTCGAATACCTGAACGTAAACACATAGCACATAAGGTAGTTTATTATCTTTACCTATCACATCTATCTTTTCGATCTTACCATAAGGCTACTACCTAAGGTTTTTCCCCACCTAAGGTTTCATAACCTATGGCTTTGATACCAACCTATAACACCCCCAAATCCGGGTACTTCATTTCCACATGATTTGGTGTTCACTTTCTAATTAAAACATACATATACCCAATAATAAATAATTTCAAAATAATTACAACCTTCATAAAACCTTAATAAAAATCTCCCTCTAGAAAGAATGACAACTTGTTCAATATAATCCCAGGGTTATCTAAACCTTAACATCATCCAGATAACATAAATGCGGAAACATAAACATAACCAACTAAGTCTTATTACAAAAGCAACTTGACATAACAAGCCTTCATTTATTCATCCTTCCTTTTCCTTTACTTGTTGATAGTATGTCAACATTCTTGGTCTCAACTGCAAGTGGTGGTAAAGCAGGCAAGAGTGAGCAAACAAAAGCTCACTTGAAAATACAACAGTGATATGACATAAGTGAATCTTTTCAAAAGAGTTTGAATAACTTTACTTTCATCAATATAAAGAATTCGAATATGGAATCATCTGAGGGTCATAAGACCTTGAACCATTGTCCTAGGTTATAAATATTTCTATTTAAACCTTTAACAGTCAATAAGACTATAGACATTAACTCGTACTCAGGGGGATCAACCCTTTGTACCATGAATTGTGCACAACCATCTTAACGCTTTCGCATAAAATATACCCTAATTAATAAGGTTGTTCCTTCTCAGAAATTGAATACAAGTCCGCACCAAAGAAAGTTTGGTTTGGATAGATAAGGGAACTTTAGAGTTTAACTATCATCAACTAGGAGTAGTTGAATCGACTTTCAGTTCTTTACAGTTCAATAATATAAGAATCATGAACCAATTGCAAAATATGACAATAAACTTCATAATAGATAGGCATGCTTTTAGAAACAACTTAAAGCATTCGATAGACTAAGTAGATCTTACTTGAACAACTAAGTCAAGATCATATTACTAAAATAACGCTAAAATACTTACGCTTTATGAGTGTGGTATAACTTGTACCACAGATAACAAGTTAAGGAACGTGAATGAACTTTCATGATTTCTTGAGCAAGGGTTAGGAAACTTGCACAATGAAAATATACAATGAATAGGCTTGTATAGCATTCAAGAGTAGCTTAAAGAACTTGCACAATATAAATAATAAGTTTAGAAACTTGCTTAACATAAGAGAATAAGGGTAAGAGAACTTGCCTTAAGCGCAAGCTACACTTTAACAATTATAACCACTTCACAAACACCCTACACATTTATATTACATTCAAACCATCTATTAGTATCCAACTACAATATTTAAACCATCGAACTTCATATCTAAGTCCAACTCACAATATAATTTACCACATTGGTTGCTAATTAGTAAAGTACGTGAGTCTATACTCACGACATACATTCATAAGCCTATAACTCAATGAATCGTGTTGTGTGCCTCGTGAAAGCAACACACACACACACACATGTAACACATTCAAAATATATTTCAATCTAACTTAAACACATCAAAAACAGGTTATCTTATTACACCTTTCACTTTCCAAGTCTTAGAAACAAGTTAGCTTAACAAACGGGGTATAAAAACTCAAAAAAAAACTCAAAATTTTCTGGGCAGCAACATCACCTGCTGGGGCGGGTCCCAATAGGGCAATACACCCACTGGGGCGGGTGCTCCCCCTCCTGCACCACTTGGTTCGCGAACTGGTGGAGAATTAAGCCAATTTGGCTCATTCTTTCACACCGAATTCGATTTTTTCCAACATGATAAACATAAAACTTGATACTAACAATATTTTAAACTTATTAACATGCTCATAACATATATAATCCATAAAACACATAATCCAAAACAAGATTTCATGATTTTCAAAGAAAACACAATTTTAAGCGTTCTTGACGAAAATTGCTACCACGAATTCGTTTTTCATCCAATTCAAGTGATTCTAATTGTAATCACTCATATTCTTAACATATTAACTTAATACATGATCAATTTTAACAATGACTCAAAATCAACATCAATTTGATAGTTTTAAAAGCCGTTTTTCAGAAATAACTTCACCGAAAATCACTATAAACACACTTCCTATTATTTATCAAAAATTCATTGATTGAATTGCTAGAACAACCATATAACTCATATATAACCATGTTATATCACATATTACACATAATTCATGCTCACATCAAGGATTTAAAGAAATTTTCAACATAAATTCATAATATAACACTATGAACATGAATTTCATAGTATTCATCATATACTTATGAATTGAAATTCTTAAACAACTATGAAACCCTCATGTAAACATATATATATATATGTATATATATACATACATATCCCAATCATATATCAAAATAAATAGCTTTCACAAAAAGACTTTCACATAGAGTTCTAAATCCATGAAAACATAAAAGAATATGCTTTGAAAACTTGTTTTTACAACAATTGTATTTTGAAAACCCTTTCATGGCATACAATTACATATGAAAACATATGAACACCATATATACATATAATTTCATGATTGTAAAAACCTAATTTGATAAAAAAAAATTACAACACATAAGAATTGAGTACAAGGGTTAGGGTATAACCTTACTAGTTTTACTTAAAGAGAAGAGATGATGAAGATGATGATCCTCTTATGCCTTCTCAAGCCTTTCTTCCTCTTCTCTCTTCTTCTTCTCTGACAATTCTCTCTAACCCTCTTCTTCTTTCTTTCTTTGTTTTGTAAAACTAACGTAACTTTTAACTTAACATATATTATACAATATACAATATACATATATAATAGATATGTAACTTATATATAATAAATATAATACTTATAACCATATTAATTCTTATTAATAACATAGGTTACAAAATTTGAAAAGTCCAAGGCCATGTTTGGCAACCTCTTAGAAAAATAGGTTTTTAGTGCTAAGGCCTTGTTTGGGTAAAATAAGATTAAACAAGTACAAGGGCCTTGTTTGGTAAAACACTTTAAAATCATTTTCTAGTCTTTTAATAACTCTTTAAATCCATAGATTAAATATTACACTTATTTAATTAAATTACAACACTCTAATTCAATTAAATAGACTAAATAAACTAACATTCGCATAATACCAAATTGTCACACAATTGAATTTCCTTTATTAAACATAATTCGTCTAACAAATTATTATCACTTAGCACATAACATTAGCTCTAATTAAATTATTCTCAATTAAATTAAAATGATGCGACACCATTGCTAACATATCAATTTAATTAATCATATAGCACTTAATTAAATTGCCCACAACAATCGCACAATTTATTTATTTATCTTCACAAATAAATTCCATAAAATATTTATTTATTTACAATTAACATATAAAATTCTCAATCATTACAATAACCAACTCATTCTGTTGCTTAAACTCAAGTATCATTGTGCCTTTTTTGTGTTTTTACTTTGTTTTGTGATTTTCAGGTTTAGAAACTCTCCGGGTGCAAATTGAGCTTAAAAGGTCAAAAGAACGCTTAAATGGGACAAAGCACTGAAATGGGCTTAAAGCATGAAGATAGCATGGGTGAGGAAGCAATGAAGGTGATGCCACGAGTCTAGAGGCCAAAAGGAGCAAGAATGGCCTTTAAAACAAAAATGGGAAGGAAGTGCAATCCGGACATCGTTTGGGTGGTTCACGTTCATTTCATGTTCTTGGATTGGAACTAGATTCATATTGTAGATCATCTTATAAGCTTTCTGGAACATCTTGAATCATTCAAATCGGAGCTCGGAGGCGAGAGTTATGCCGCGTATACCAACGGACGCCAAACCTCACGGTTTTGAGTTTTCATGCACAGCTGTCACTTGGAGCTCCATTTTAGCCTTCATCCATCCATTATTTCTCAATGGTCAAAGAATGAAAGTTGTATAGCTCTTCGATAGCTTCGATTTGACAGGTGGAAGGCCTCGTAACTCCTCCTTGATCAAAAGTTATGGCCGTTTTACCAGAGGACTCTGCAGTAGAAAATCCTTCGCGCGGGCGCGCGGATTTTTAGGGTATTTTGGGCGCTGCCGCGCCAGTCCCCAGCTATGCTAGATTTGAATTTTCAATTGAATGGGACTTGGCTTTTGATTGGGATATATAGGGGCTCGTTTGGGGCAAGAAAGGGCATCATATATTGGCCTTAAGCCCTAGCCCTAGCTTGTTCTTCCATTTCCTTTACATTTCTTGTTTAGTCTAGATTAGGAGTAGATTAGAGAGTAGATTAGTGCTAGTTTAATGTTAGTTAGTTAGATTCTAGGGTTTTGTTAGTGTGTGAAGATTGAAGCAAGAGGATTGACATCAAGGGTCCAAGCTTGGAGAAAGATTTGAAATCTCTATCCTTAATATCTCTTTGCTATTACATTGTATATTTAGATGATATTATTGAATCTTGTGGATAATATACTTGAGTTATTTATGGCTTAAGCTTATTTTTGAGGTTCCAATGGAACCTAATGAGTAGTTAATGTTGATTTCTCTTCCATATTGGTTCTTATTGATTGTTATGTGATTGTCTACTACGATATATGCTTTCATTGCTTAATTGAGTGGTGACCAATAAGTGTGATAACCTATGTGGACTTGAAAGACGAAGTGTAGGTTTAGATCGAATCGCGGTGGCGGGCGATTGTATGTTCACATGGCATTGGATGTATGATTTGTGCTTAGGATAGACATATACCGAAGCGCCGCTCGTAGTCAATAGAGAACTTGACCTTAAACCCTATTTATTTGTAAACACCATAGACATATGGGGGTTTAGATAATGTGGGTGTTCACGTGCGTTCTATCATCTGTGGATTGCACGTGAGATAGATTAGGTGCATCGAAAGATGGCCTTCTCTCACTTTTGTGTTCTCGGCTAGCAACTGTAACTATTAATTTGACCTAATTGGAAGTATGTCGACTTAGACGAATCATTAGGGGAAATTGGAATCTCTTATCTTCATTATCTGATTCTACCTTAGGATTACTTAGTTTAAGTTTAATTCCTTCCCTAGTTAACTTAGTTTTAATTCCAACTCTTTATCGTTCATTTAAATAAGACTGAGGCGATTATGGACTATTGATTTGGCTACCTTTTATCTGTTAATTCCTCGTGGGAACGATATCTGTACTTTCACTTTATTACTTGTTGACCGCGTATACTTGCGCGTTAATTGTCGTTATATAAAACGGACAACAAGTTTTTGGAGCCGTTGCCGGGGAATTAATTGGATAACTGTTTGCCAACATTAGTTTAAATCAAATTAGTCTTAATTTAAACTTTTTATTTTTGTTTAATTCTCTTCTCATATTTTCTTTTCAGGTACTATGGACTTAAATTTCTATCCATAGAATGGTACAAGACAAGAGCAACCAAGGGAAGCATACACTGATGGCGTCAACCCAATTGCAACACTTTCAGCACTGCTAGAGGTTCTCTCGAGGAAGTTGGATACTGTCTCAGCTCAGCAGAATTGAGAGACGGCAGTGACCTATGACTATGGTGCTGGAAGCTACACGAGCCATCAGGAGCCTATCAGTTATGGGCAAGAGCAGTATGGGGGTAGTTATTCCTACACCGAACCTTATCCCACTTATCAACAAGATTGGGGGTATCACCCAAACCCTTCATCAGACTACTATCAAGACCAACACTGGGATCCAAATCCCGCATACGCCCCAGAATGCACCTTCCAGACTCCAGTTTACGAACCTCAACACAATTTTGAGGGTGACAAAGAAAACGCAATCTTGGAGGAAGGAAGTGGCATAGAATCACTAAAGGACATCTTGAATGAGAAACAGAAGTCATTCCAGAGTATTCAGAACTGGGCAGAGCAGATTAGCAAGGCCTTGATGATAGAGGATGAACAAGGGTGGCAAAACCATGCTGTGAGCTATCAAGAACAATATGAGCCAAGTCCAACTTATGCACCAGAACCCCCATATCAATCCCCATGTTTACAAGGAGAACAGTCTCCAATGGAATTCATGTATAGGAGCTTAGAAAGTCAAAAGGAGAGGCTTAAGAGCCAAGAGCAATCAAGCCAGAACTTCCAAAATCAGATGGCTCTAATCCACAACACTCCTACCAATGAGCATCAGTACATGGAGCCCGAGGCTGAAACAGAAAAGGAAGGATTGAAAATTATGTGGGGGAATTCCATAGCATCGACAGAGGAGACCTTGATTAAGAAAGAGCAATCGATTGAGGATCTTCAGATTTGGGTGGAGCAGATTAGCACGGTATTAAGGAAGCAGGAGGTATGTGAACAAGAGACAACAGTGCAAGATTTTGTGCCTCCAATGACTGAAGCCGTGAGTTATGACCCTCAGAAAGATTGGTGCTATGAGATGGATGTAGAGACTGATGAAGAGCCCGAAGTGCACTTGGAACTGGATGAGTGAAAGGTAATGGATATCGAGGAGCCAATTGGAGCTGTGGAGTATGAATGTGAGCCAACAGTGATAATCCCCCAAGAGCCTCCTCCGCCTGAGTGGAACAAGCCAGTCAAGTTTGCACACCCTTGCCCCCTTGGTAGCCACATTATAGATACGGATCTCTATGACATGAGAGAGTCTGTGAGCTTCAAACCATGGTGGTCAGAAGAGAAGAGAATAGAAGAAGAGTCCGTTGTGTGGTCTATACCTCCACGCCCCGATCATTTCACCTACACAACAAAACCCTTGCCTAGCTCCCCAACCTTCAGGACGGGGAATTCTTTTACTTATCCAATGATAAGTAGTTTATATCTGCATCCGCTCCTACTGGGAAGCCGCCAAAGTCACACAGCTATTCTGATGGATGGAGGGGTACTCCAGTATCGTCGGGGAGTTGGGTAGTAGTGGGCAGACACAGTCGAGCTAGAGGACTATAAATCAAGCGCTAGATGGGAGGCACCCCATCATTTCTCTCTCTCTTTGTTTAATTCTCCATTACCTACTCCCCATCATTTCTCTTTCTCCCTCCTTGTTTAATTCTCCATTTCCTGCTTTCTATCATACTTCCCTCCCCCTTGTTTAATTCTTATTAGTTTAGTATTTAGTTTAAAATTTTTGAATGCTCGTAGATTAGGAGTTCAATGCCTACATTTTTGAACTTAGGCATGAATGCGTATATTTTTGAGATTACAAAGCTCATAGCATATTTTTGATGCACTTACATTGCTTATACGCACTTAGAGAATTTTTGGGAATTTAAATACATATATCTTTCCATGTTCATTCTCTTGATGTAAATAGATAATATACTTTTGATAGTGTATGAGGGCTTAATAAAGGTTATATGTCTTTCTCAGGATCAATGCATGCTGCAAGAAGCCAAACTAAAGGGTCAACCAAGTGCATAGGAAAAATTCTGCAGAAACAAAAATCTGGCAGCCAGCGCGGCCGCGCCAAATCCAAGGCATTACCACGCGCAGTCGCGCCACATGCAAACTGGACCTATCTTAGGAAAAATCCTGCAGATTTTGGGGGGTAACACTTCATGTTAATTATTAGCAGCCCCCAAGCCTCAGTCCCTATAATCCCAAACCCTCAGTTCCTTAATGCAATCCCCCTATCTCTTCCTTAATGCAATTCCCCCCCCCCCCCCACTAAAAGCCTTAGTTTTGTAAACCTCCTACTTCCTCAATCCAAAGTACCAATTCTCATTCACCTCATCCTCTCAACCTGATAAATTGAGATATTGAGTGTGGAATCTCTAGCAGAGCAAGATTGATATTGAGTTAGGTTGGTTCATTGAGTACAGTGCTGAGCGGGGTTTATTTTGTCAGAGCAGAAATAGAGACGGGGGAAGCTTCTGAGAGGGCGCCAATTCATTTCATACAACATCAGAAGCCGAATAGGGGAGTTCCTTTCTTTTTACCTTTACCTTCAATGAGGACATTGAACATTTTAAGTTTGGGGGTATTTGTTTTATTTTTGCATGTAGTTAGTTCATTTCATGTTGTGTCAGTTCATTTAGTGCATGTAGTGTTAAAAGTTGTCAAAATTTTAAAATTTTTGCATTCTGTTTTGCATTCTGTGTTAGGACATTTTGCATGAATCCAGTTTCAGTTGCTGAGTTATGTATGTGGCCTATGAAGAAACTAAAATCACTTGATTGTTGAACTGATTGGAGACTTAAGCTTGATTTCATTGTCATATATGTAAATCCTTACCTGTCAGATACTGTGTAGCCAGTGAGCATGATAGAGTAACCACCATGACATGCTAAGTCTAAATATTCACATACTAGTCTTCTGGTGGAAAAACTATATTTTAATAAAAGAGTTTCAGTTCGCATATAATAATAACTAGACTGTTAAAAGCTTAAGTTTGGGGGAAACAGGGGTTTTGCATGCTATGTGGGGAGATGGAGCGTAAGACGCACTCCCTTGCAGGAAAAGAAAAAGAAAAAGAAAACAAAAGAAAATGCATTAAAAAAGGAAAAAATAGAATAAACACTTCGGCTATGTCGAGTTCTGTGGCTTTTGATATTCGAGCAAGTAAGCCCTCGGGGTGTCTCTGCACCCAGCGCCCTAAGGTCGTCTGGTCTGGGAGTCGTTGGTCGAAAGCTCGCTACATGGGTATCATTGAAAAGCCTAAGAGGACTAGGCATTACATAGTCAATTGTGTACACGGGAAAGTGCGAATACGCCCTCGTGAGTAATAAAAGCTTAATGAACACCCCCATGTTGACTCTTAACTTTAGTAATACATGGTCTTGGTTAGAACTTATATGATTTACTGCTTTTCTTAAGTTGAAGCTTGTTTTTCCTCTAAAAAGCATAGTATGTGATATATTTGTTCAAAGCATGTTTAATGGTTGTCAGGCACACAACGCACAATACATCAGTGCTGACAGTTTTGGATTTGTAGAATATGCCATATGGTCTTGTTTTGGGTAGCTTATCTATTTCGACTATCTCGTGGTTTTCTGAGGCATTGCTTTGAAAGTTCAATGCTGGCTGGGAACTTGGATTCGCATTCATAATAGCCTAGGTTGCATACATTGTAGATACTGCATTGCATCTTTTGTTTAGTTTTGTTTTGGTTACTTGAGGGCAGACAACGTTTAAGTTTGGGGGTATTTGATAAGTGAATTTTATGACCACTTATTCGGATAGTAACCAACTCATTCTGTTGCTTAAACTCAAGTATCATTGTGCCTTTTATGTGTTTTTGCTTTGTTTTGTGATTTTCAGGTTTAGAAACTCTCCGGGTGCAAATTTTGCTTAAAAGGGCAAAAAAATGCTTAAATGGGACAAAGCATTGAAATGGGCTTAAAGCATGAAGATATCATGGGTGAAGAAGCAATGAAGGTGATGCCACGAGTCCAGAGGCCAAAAGGAGCAAGAATGGCCTTTGAAGCAAAAATGTGAAGGAAGTGCAATCCAGACATCGTTTGGGTGGTTCACGTTCATTTCATGTTCTTGGATTGGAACTTGGTGCATATTGTAGATCATCTTATAAGCTTTTTGGAACATCTTGAATCATCCAAATCGGAGTTCGGAGGCGAGAGTTATGCCCCGTATACCAACGGACGTCAAACCTCACGGTTTTGAGTTTTCATGCACAGCTGTCACTTGGAGCTCAATTTCAGCCTTCGTCCATCCATTATTTCTCAATGCTCAAAGAATGAAAGTTGTAGAGCTCTTCGATAGCTTTGATTTGACAAGTGGAAGGACTCGCAACTCCTCCCTGATCAAAAGTTATGGCCGTTTTACCAGAGGACTCTGCAGCAGAAAATCCTTAGCGCGGGCGTGCGGATTTCTAGGGTATTTTGGGCGAGGCCGCGCCAGTCCCCAGTTGTGCCAAACTTGACTTTTCAATTGAACGGAACTTGACTTTTTATTGGGATATAAGGGGGCTCGTTTGGGGCAAGAAAGGGCATCATATATTGGCCTTAAGCCCTAGCCCTAGCTTGTTCTTCCATTTCCTTTACATTTCTTGTTTAGTCTAGATTAAGAGTAGATTAGAGAGTAGATTAGTGCTAGTTTAATGTTAGTTAGTTAGATTCTAGGGTTTTGTTAGTGTGTGAAGATTGAAGCAAGAGGATTGACATCAAGGGTTCAAGCTTGGAGAAAGATTTGAAATCACTATCCTTAATCTCTCTTTGCTATTACATTGTATATTTAGATGATATTATTGAATCTTGTGGATAATATACTTGAGTTATTTATGGCTTAAGCTTATTTTTGAGGTTTCAATGGAACCTAATGAGTAGTTAATGTTGATTTCTCTTCCATATTGGTTCTTATTGATTGTTATGTGATTGTCTACTGCGATATATGCTTTCATTGCTTAATTGAGTCATGACCAATTAGTGTGATAACCTATGTGGACTTAAAAGAATAAGTGTAGGTTTAGATCGAATCGCGGTGGCGGGCGATTGTATGTTCAAATGGCGTTGGACGTATGATTTGTGCTTAGGATAGACATATACCGAAGCACCGCTCGTAGTCAATAGAGAACTTGACCTTAAACCCTATTTATTTGTAAACACCATAGACATATAGTGGTTTAGATAATGTGGGTGTTCACGTGCGTTCTATCATCTGTGGATTGCGCGTGAGATAGATTAGGTGCATCGAAAGATGGCCTTCTCTCACTTTTGTGTTCTCGGCTAGCAACTGTAACTATTAATTTGACCTAATTGGAAGTATGTCGACTTAGACGAATTATTAGGGGAAATTGGAATCTCTTATCTTCTTTATCTGATTCTACCTTAGTATTACTTAGTTTAAGTTTAATTCCTTGCCTAGTTAACTTAGTTTTAATTCCAACTCTTTATCGCTCATTTAAATAAGACTGAGGCAATTATGGACTATTGATTTGGCTACCTTTTATCTGTTAATTTCTCGTGGGAACGATATCTATACTTTCACTTTATTACTTGTTGACCGCGTATGATAGTAGTGTGCATACAAGCCAATCATGTATGATGATAAAGCACGTACTTTGTAAACAATCTTATTTATTTATTAATAAAATATTCATTTATTAAAGGTATTTAATTAACTACATGGTGCTATTTTTATAATATGTAAATAACCCATAGTTTTAAGCAATGCTTTTAGAATCATGATGATGATCATGCTAATGAGATCTAAATTCTTAGAAAGCTCTAAAACTAAAATAGTTCCCAATCGTGGGATTACTAAAAAGGGGATTAGTAAATCCGGATAGATTGGTACATATGTTGCTTGCTCATTGGATGAGGATGATTGATCTCATGATCATTTATGTGGAGACACTAAAGCAAGTATGTAGGTGCTTATTGGAGAATAAGTTCACTGAACGTGACTCGCTATGGAATACCTAATGGAGTTTTACTCGCCTGTCAATAGGAATTCCTAATGTGATAGTAGTACAAGTGATCCTTGGACTTGAGATCATCATAGTATCTTGTATGTAATGAATTATACTTTGACTTATTCCTTAAAGTTCTTTAGGGTATATAAAAGGGTATGCTTGGGTATAATGAGTTACATATGGAGATAATGAATGATTAATAAAGAATCTACCACCTCTAGTAAAAGAGGAGATATGTCCTATGTGATTCGTTAAATGACAACCCAGGAATCCTTGGCCAAGGTAAAATGAAATTAGAAAGGAGTTTCTAATTTGCATTATTTGGAGTTGTGTATTTTCTAATCGAAATACATATAATTAAATAAAATAAGACTTGACAGTAAATTCATGTCTAATATTTAATTGGGACATTGTATGGTGGAAGGATTGAATTGTATGGTAACTATTTACTCACAGGTTCTTTTATGATTAATGTTGAAATCTATATTATCTGGAAAGTCGTTGATCGCTAGGGAGGCTTATCCCTATTGTAGAATAAATATTATTTATTTAAATAGATTATTAGTTTAATTTGTTTTTTTAAATAAGATTAGAATTGTTCTAATTGATTTATTCACAACCGATTTAATATAGAGAACCTAAAGGGTCACACCATAAAAGGAAGAATAATTATTTAAGAAGGTAATGGCATAATCGTAATAATGCATTAAGTGTAATTAATTTAATCTATAGTGATAGAATAAATTAAATAGCTTAATGTTTATTATTTAATATTTTGGAAATATTAAATATAAATTAATAAGAGGAGTCTTATTAATATTATTACAATTATTATTATTTTAATTTCTAAAGGAGTTTAGTAATTAATTTAATATTAGTACTCTCATTTATTCCTAATAGGATTAGGAGACAAATTAATTAAATGAATTTAATTAATTATTCCCCATGTGGTGGGAAGCCTAAATTAATTAAAGGAGTTTAATTAATTAAATAAAATCCCATGTCTAATAGGATTAGAAGGGTTGACCAATATCTATATAAGAGGAGTCTTATAATAGATATTAGTTGATGAAATTCCAATTGTTGGAGAGTACTCCTTTTCTATAGAGGATAGAAAACTAAGCCAACAACCCTCCTTCTTGATAATTCCTCTTCCTTGGCGGATCACCTCTAGAGGCCAAATACTTGGGTGGCTAACGTTGATCAAAGGAAGGAATCTAACCCGAAAATTCAAGGAGATCACGAAGAACAAGGAGTTGAACTCGTACCTGTGAAAGCTTCGTTTTACAAGGGTATGATTCCATAACTTCTTATTTATCGTTTTAAATTAATAATTTGCATAAAGGATGATCCGGGTAATGGTTTTGTACAAATTTTTTTAAACTCTGATATACCATGCTTCCGCTAATTTTTGCAATTTGATTGCGTCACGATTTCGTACAAACCCAACAGCATATACTTGTGCGTTAATTGTCGTTATATAAAACGAAGAACAGGTGTTCATAACATAATTACATATATATGTTGTGTTCATAAATTGTTTAAATATAAATTGTATGATGGTTTAGTTGGTTAATTAATGGATATATGATGAACATAAGGAATTCATGTTCATCAAAAGTCATAATGAAAAAGTTTTATGATTGGCTTATTTGAAATCAAAATTTATGTTTAATTGATAATCATGGTGTAGATTGATTTTTAGATAATGATAATATGTTTTTAAAAGAAGTCAATATACTTGGAATTGTGTGTTTTGAATTGGAAACAAAATTTCAGTGTTCAATTTCATCAAGAACACTAATCAATGGTTTTTCTTCAAAAATCATGAAATTGGAGTTTTTGATTATGTATTATGATAATTGTATATATTAAAAACATGTTAGAAGCTCTAAATATATTTTTTATAATTTTTTATGTGCAATATGTTAGTTAAAATCAAAATTTGGTGCGAAAAAATAAGTCAAATTGGCTTTTTCTCTGCACAGTTCGCGAACCAAAAGTGAGCCGCTGCAGGGGGCCTGCCCCGACGGGCCTTGCAAGGCATAATACCCCCGCCCCGGCAGGGGGTGTGCAGAAATTGATAATGTGTTATTTTTTGTGCATTTTGGTTGGAGCATTAAAGTTAACCTAATGTGATTATGTGATAACATATTAGACTTACATTGAAATACTAAATGAATATTAATAGATTTTATTAATAAAATATAATGTGTAATTATAATTTGAATAAATTATAATTATATTAAAGGTTTAATTTAAATTATAATTTCTTAAATGAATATAGTTTGAATAATTTTTATCAGAGTAAATGTTATATTTTTGGGATTACAGAGCTTATAGCATACTTTTGATGCACTTGCATTGCATATACGCCTTTAGAGAATTTTTGGGAATATAAATGCATATATCTTTCCATGTTCATTCTCTTGATGTAAATAGATTTTATATACTTTTGTTAGTCTAGGAGGGCTTAATAAGTATTGTCTGCGTATTTCAGGTCAAAGGCTGCTCGGAATGAATGAAAAGCAAAAGCCAACCTCAGGTCATGCCAAAAATCTGCAGCAACAAAATCTGATGGTCCGCGCGGCCGCGCCCAATCCAAGGCATTACCACACGCGGCCGCGCCACACATAAACTGGGCCTGTCTTAAGGAAAATCTTGCAAATTTTGGGGGGGCATCGCTTAATGTAAATCAGTAGCACCCAAGCCTTAGTCCCTCTTATCCCAAACCCTCAAGTTCCTTAATGCAATCCCCCATCTCTTCCCTCTCATTCAATCCCCCCACTACAAGCCTTAGTTTTGAAAACCTCCTACCTCCTCAATCCAAAGTACCAATTCTCATCCACCTTATCCTCTCAACCTGATCAATTGGGATAGTGAGTGTGGAATCTCTAGCAGAGCAAGATTGATATGGAGTTGGGTTGGTTCATTGAGTATAGTGTTGAGCGGGGTTTATTTTACCAAGAGCAGAGAGAGACGGGAAAACTTTTGAGAGGATGCCACTTCATTTCATGCAGCATCAGAAGCCAAATAGGGGAGTTTCTTTTTACCTTTACCTTTAATGAGGACATTGAATAGTTTAAGTTTGGGGGTATTGGCTTTATTTTGCATATAGGGTAGTTGCATTCATATTGCATATTGTGTTTGTTTATTTAGTGCATGTAGGTTGTAAATAGTTAAATTTTGTGAAAATTTTAAAAATTTTCTTTTGTTTTTGCATTCTGTGTTAGAGCATACTGAAGAAGATAAGAGCATGACAGGAGGAGAAATTAGTGAGTTCCACAGAAAACTTCAAGAAACTATCTCAGATATATCTCTCAAGCTTCAACAGAGAGATCAAATCTACCTGAAATCAATAAGGGATCAAAGGAGAGAAGCTATGCAACTTCAGAAGAAAAATGAAGAATCTATTATATCTCTCTCCGAGAAAATAGACACTCTCAACTAGTCTCTTTCCCAGAAGATAGAGCTCAGCCAGCAGGAACTAAAGATTGAAGTTGGAAACACATCTCACCTGATTGAGCAGCTTATGTCCAATGTTCAACATCTCTCTCAAATGATTGATGACAAAAAGGGGGAGAAAAAGAGGCACTACTCAAAGAGACGAATGGAGATAGAGGAAAAGAGCCAAAGCAGAAAAGCAAAGGAGCTGAAATAAAAGCCAATGAAGAAAGTAATGAAGTCATCATCTAAGGGGGAGTCAAAAGAAGATGAATCCATGAAGACAAGATCTGAGGGGGAGCCAAAAAAAGATGAAGCAATCATCTAAGGGGGAGCAGGAACTAGGAGAAGAAACAGATGAGTAGCAGCAACAGAAAGAGCATCCAGAAGACATACAAAGTGCAAACAATGAAAAAGAGAATGTACATCTCTAATTGTAATAGTATGTTCTGGATCCAAGACTTAGATTGCCATATCATTTGAAATTAAATACTCATCAATGACATTCATATTACCTGTTCTAGTAATACAGCAGCTCACTGTATATTAAGATTCATTCATCTCATACATATACATTTAATGTTTTTGTCATAATCAAATAGGGGGAGATTGTTAGGAATATGCATGAGAATGTTATTCCTATATATATAAGATTTGATGATGAACTTAATGAATGAATATGCAAATATATCTGCATTGATAAAAGCTGTAAAGTCCTTAATAAATGATAGACAATATGTACAAGGACTTGGATTGAAAATATCAAATATGTTAGGTTAATCCTACATGAATGAATATCTTTGTGAAGTTCTTTAAAAGATCATAATGTATAAGGACTATATATAGAAAGATCAAGCTTGTTAGGTTGATCTTATAAAGTGTAATAGATAGTCCTGTCTGATCGAAGAGCACTGCACCAGCCATCAGTCTTCCAAGTCAAGATTCGTAGGCTTCACCCGAAATCATAGAGTCTACAGGTCGTAACCTAAACAAAAATCATAGACTGATAAGCCAGTCAATAGATTGCAAATGTCAAGGCAAAAATCGTAGTCTGTCAAATAAACTACTCTAAGAATCGCATACTACACTCGGAGCCATAGAGTTTACAGATCGCTAATGGGCAGAATCGTAGTCTGCAGAACCATAGCCAAATCGTAGTCAGTCAAGTTCTCTCTACGATTCTCAACAGATGAGCAATCCTGAAGTGTACATAGATCTCTCCTCTAGAAAAGAGTAGTCAAGTTTTAGAATGCATTCTACTTGAAGAGTATCAGAAAGCATTCTATGAATGGCTTGCAAGAAAATATAAGATCAAAGCACCAACTCTATCAGCAAGGCTGATTGAGAAGTGAAGATCCATTCATAAGGAGTCTTCTACAAGCGCTCATCAGAGGACAACGATTGTAGTGTTAACTACAACTATCGTGGTGTTTGTCAACTAGCAGTAGAGACTGGTAGGGCACCTACATAGATAATGGCAAACCTATAGAGGACAGACGAAAAGGATTGTCTATGCTCAGCCTCACCATGAAGAATGATCAAGAGATCACATAGCAGAATATTGAGGAAGCTGAGCATGACTAATCAAAAGAGTTATATAAACCAAAGGGCCAAAGTAGTAAGCCAGATTATCAGTTCCTGAAGCAAGGCAAGTCGAGCAGGATCATAGAACAGACTACAAGAGCTAAGTGCAAGATGGTTCAACATTGTCAAGTCACAGAGCACTCTCATAATCGTAGTGTTATCAAAGTCAAGTCACCTTGTAATTCCCACTGACAAACTACGACCAAGTACATGAACGTCAGCATCAGAATTGTAGAGTTCGTTTGTCTGATTATTAAGACTCAGCAATGTCTAAATATGAAGACTAACAAACGAACGTTGCTGATTGAGAGTCCCGATGCATTCACCAACATCCTTGGTCCAAATCGAGGAAACAAAAGTAGAAATAAAGGTGACTACCAACTAGTCAGCTGAAAGTGACGTTTCAGAGGTGTTAGGTGAAACAGTAGACTATTGTGACAGGAAAGTTAAAAAGGAGTTGTGACATCAACTCAATATGTCTACATCAAAGAACTCAAAATATTTGAAGCTTTTCAAATAGCTCCCAACGGCTATATTCCAACAGGAAGATGATGGATGAACATATAAAAGCAGAAGCTTCAAATAAGAATGAGTTGTTGACTCAAGACGAAGTGAGTCATAGAGCTTAACAGAGAAAAAGTCTCAGTGAGAGTGAGACTACCACAGAAGGAGTGAAGCACATCTAATGAGAGTCTTACACTACTAAAAGCTTCACTCAACACAAAGGAGTATGCCAACAGAGTGGCATCTGTGCTGAGAGCCGGAAGGCCAAGAAGACAAGAACTAAAGTGGCAGATCAGAAAGCAGACCTCAAAAGCCACTCTATGTTTCACCATGAACACTCTGAGCTGAAGAGAAGAAGATGCAGAGCCGAATCTGCACCCAAGACAACTAGTGTTTAAAGGCTGCAAAGTACCTAAAGAATTCTAACTGATTTACAAGACTTAGCAGTCCCTCAGTGGTGATAGTGTGGTATGCTGAATATTAGATGAAGTCAAGCATCATCAATTAAGATCAGCAACACCAAGGAGATGAATCAGACTGCTAAGTACACAAGGATATCAAGCTAAATGTACATCTTAGCAGTCCATCAGTTGTGATCAAGTATCAATGTTAAATGTCATACGATCACAAGAAGCTTCTAAGTACCAGAAGATGAACAAGTTGAATGTCATCTTAGCAGCTCAACAACAACAACAAACAACCATCCAAACATCCAGGGCCTGAGGGTTCCTTATCTTTGTGACTAAACCAAAGTCAAGTCTGCTGGGCTTGCTGAGTACCGAAGGGTACAAGAGATTCTAAGTCTGATAGGCTTAGTCTACAGCTTCCAAGGCTACTGGTCTTGAAGAGTTCTTAGTGAACTAGAGTTCCAAGGCTGCTGGTTTTGAAGGAATCTTAGTGATTCGGAGTTGATGTAATCCTTAGTGGATCCCTGCTTATTGAAGCCGAAGAGTGGAGTAGGAGCATTTAGTCTCTGTACCACTTAAAACCCCTGGTGTCATTTACCTTATGTCATTTACATTCTATACTATAACTGCTATATTTGCTTACAAGTAATCTAACATTAGAACTATGTTTAATGAGATATTCTTGAAGGTGATCTTAAGATTTTCGCTGTGCATAAATTGATTCTTCTATTTGTCATCTGCTAATTACTTGGCAAGACAAAAGAAAAGGAAAAAGCTTTTAAAATAAAGAGGATCTAACACATGTACTTGGTCGTAGTTTGTCTGTGGAAATTGCAAGGTGACTTGACTTTGACAATTCTACGATTCTTAGAGTGCTCTATGATTTGACAATGTTGTACCATCTTGCACTTAGCTCTTGCAGTCTGTTCTATGATCCTGCTTGTCTTGCCATGCTTCATCTGACACCCCCAAATTCGGTATCTTAATTTCCACATAATTTGTTGTTCACTGTTCAAATATCATATGACTATCTACCCATAATAATAGAAATTCATTAAATAGATAAATAATCCATCATCTCCCTGTAATAGGGTTACAATATCTGAAATAGTAAATACATAATCAATCTCAGGTTATACTTAACCTTAAATCTCTATTGCGAAAACGTAAACAAATAAGTCTTTAATCATTACACAAAAGTCTTGAACTTTAACATTTTTAATAACACCACAAGTCTTCAACACTTGTTAGCTTTTCCTTTGCCCTTGCTACTAGAAGGTTCATCACACCGTTCATTTTTAGCTGCAATGTTATTATGCAAGAGTGGGCACGAATGCCCGCAAGTATAAAAATATGACAATAATAACATGCGAGTGAATCAAAGAAATCTGAATAACAGAAAACTCAACTTTTGAATCAAGAATAATAATCGAGAATCAAAATTACTTCTGAGGCTCATTAAGACCTTGAACTATGTCCTAGGTTATCAAGTATATTAACCTTTAAACCTTTAACAGTCATAAGACTATGGACTTCACTTCTCGTACTTAGGGGGATCAGCCCTTCGTACCAATACTGTGCACAATACCTCAACGCTTAAAGCATCATCAATTCCCCTTTAATAGGGTTGTTCATCTCAGTTTGATATCAGAGTCCGCACCAAATAAAGTTTAATTTGGATAACTCAATAGTAGTTCTGGAATTTAGAACGCTCATCAACAATGGACTAGTCGAATCAATAAGAGTTCGCTAGTCTTAAAGGATTCAACAATAAATGATATTCAATTTGAATAATAACTTCTCAAGGGTATACAATCGAATAAGTATCGTATAACTGAAATGATACTTTTAAAAGCATCATGATATCTCATATGAAATTCTGAACTTGAATAATCAAGAATAAGAACTTTGCTCAATATAGAATTTAGGTCTATAACTTGCTCAATGTAAAGGTAAGGTTTAGAAACTTGCCTCATGCGCAAGCTACAATTATAACTCATGTTCTTTAATTACTATTACCTATCAATACATTCACAATATCAATTTAATTATTAGTTTAACATACTTTATCGAATCTCAACATCAATCTTTGAACATGTTATTTAGACTTTACAAATAACAGTTTAAGTCATGTAATTAACTTGTTAATTAATCACATAATATAATCATTAAATCATTTTTAATATTTTCTTACACATTAATAATCTACTTTAATCTCTTAAAATATTCTTATCACATTATCATGTTAATTAATTTAAGTTAAAAATTAATATATCATGATGTAAAACTTCAAATTAACAAAGTTGTTTATTCTCTACCATACGCGTCGGGGCGCGTTTCCCATATAGAAAATCCGCGGGGGCAAAGTTCGCCGGGGCGCTCTTTGCATGAAGAAATAATTCTTAGGGCCGAAAACCCCCTGGTTCGAATTCTGTAGTTAGCGAAGAACACAGAATCAAGCCCAATTTTCTCCAATTTACACCAATACACTGATTTATAATGTTACCCATGAAATATAAACTTCACAGGAACATCATAAATCACTTCAAGCATGTTTCTAACATTTAAATCATGTGATTACACAAATTAAGACATTTAATTTCATTGTTCTTCATAATTTTGTAAAGTTTGATGAAAAATATGAAATTTCTCATTACGGATTCGTTATAACACCGAATCCGTTCATTCCAATTCTATTTTCTTTTTTTAACATGTATAATCATAATCATGTGTCAATTTTAATACAAACATATGATTAAAGTATTTATTTTACCCATATGGGTTATTCATACAACATTTATACTCTGTCATTCTTGAAAGCCAATTTAATAAAAAAAAAATCATGGTGTGATCACTGTAAATCACGTATACATGATACAACACTTGATATTAACATATACGGATAAATATATGATTATACCTTGATTTAATTACCAAAATAATTATTAACAGAGAATTTAAAATAAACGTAAAAGAAAACTCTATACTTTTCAAAAACCCAATTAAGGCCTAATTGTATGAATTTGATCATTTTAAATCATTCATACCAAATATAAAACACGATATAATCACACACACACATATATATATATATATAGCCATATCATGCCTTAATTATAAAACTAGTTTTTCACAGAAAACTTTAAAGTATGTATTGAAGAACTTTAAGAAATCTTAATTTTGAAATCTTAAAAGAAGGAATTACCCTTTAGTAGATGATGAATATGAATACAATCACAGACAATACAATGATTTTTCTCTGATAACTCTCTCTCTCTCAATTTCTTCTTCTCAACTCTTTTCTCTCTAAGTTTAAAAAATGAACGTAAATGTCTGACAATCAATATACATATACGTATATATAATATGTCGTTGTATTAATAACGGACTAACCTCTACAAGGGCTTTGTTTGGCTAGCACCACTAACTCCTTCTCATTTATTTTAATACTTCCTTATTATATAGTTAATTGTCACATTACTAATTAACCAATTAATTTTATCAAATTAATTTAAATAAAATATAATAACTTTACATTAAATCGCATTGTCACATAATTAATATTCTCCTTTATTAATTATGTCAATTCCTCCATTCTCTAATTAATTATTAAATTAATTAGAATAACATTATGCTTATTTAATTAATTTATTTAATCAAATAAATTCAATTAAATATATACTCTGAACTATAAAATTACTACACATTAATTTAATTAATGTAACACATATAATTAAATTAATCTACCACAATCTCATGAATTAATTATTTAACTCAATAATTAAATCATCAAAAATATTTATTTATTTCAATAAATATTCAAATAACTTTATAAAATTCTCGTTCGTCACACTTCAGGAACTGATAAATTGGCTGACTGTTTCGGCCATTTGGTTTACATGACTCTTTTGATTAGTCATGTTCATCTTCCTTAATTTTTTGCCCTGTGATCTCTTGGTCATTCTTCATGGTGAGGCAGAGCATAGACAATCCTTTTTATCTTTCCTCTGTAGGCTTGCCATTATCTCTGTAGGTGCTTTATCAGACTCTGTAGCTAGTTGGCAAACACTACGATCGTTGTAGACAACACTACAATCGTTGAGAAGTCTTATGTTTATTTGACAGACACTACAATCGTTGTCCTCTGATGAGCGCTTGTAAAAGACTCCTTATGAATGTCTCTTAACTTCTCAATCAGCCTTGCTGATAGAGTTGGTGCTTTGATCTTCTGTTTACTTGCAGGCCATTTAGAGAATGCTTTCTGATACTCTTCAAGTAAGCTGCATTCTAAAACTTAATTACTCTTATCAGAGGATGAGATCTATGTATACACTTCAGGATTGCTCATCTATTGAGAATCGTAGAGTGATCTACGATTCTACCTTAGCATTGTGAGCACTTGACTGACTATGATTTGGCTCTGGTTCTGTAGACTACGATTCTGTAGTCTACGATTCTGAGAGTGGCTCTCCTTAACAGACTACATTTTCAGCCTTGACCTCTGCAATCTCTTGACTGGCTTGTCGGACTATGATTCCAATTGGTGGCAACTTGTAGACTCCACGATTTCGAGGGAGGCCTACGATTCTTGTTTTAGTTCGGTAGACGCTCGACAGACAGCTTCTACGATTCCAAGTGTAGTCTACGATTTTGCTTCAATAGACTACGATTCTGCCTTAAATCGCTTCGCATTCTATAATGGTTGGTGCAGTGCTTTTCTATCAGACAAGCCTATCTATTACATCTTATAAGATCAACCTAACAAGTTTGATGGTGTGCTATCCCAGACAACCAAAAATAAACCTTACTGCGAACGATAATTATGTAGTAGTGCAAGTAAGAGTCGATCCCACAGAGACTAAGTAATCTATTTTCATATACTTTGTATTCCAAAATAGGGGAGTTTTTGATTGTTATTAATTAAGATAACTAATGTGTAAAATAATGTAACGAACTAAATCAGGAGAACAAACATTGGGTTAAGTCAACTTCCACCTTAGAAACATACACTGATCATTGACTCAAGCATACACAATTAATACTTTGAATATTCATCGTTAGAATCACTTCCATGTCTTTCCTTAATTTTAGTTAGATAAAAATAAGCGATTTAAATAAACCTAACTACTAAACAACTTCAGACAAGTGCTAAAAGTTTAATCTAGTAGAAGCTTTAAAAATCAGAAAAACCAATGAAGCTAAACAACACAAGCACAAGCGGTTGCATTTAATTTAGTTGAATATTCTTCCTAAGATATAATAATCTCGTGATCTGCAGTCAATTATTAATCTTAGTTGCTTTGCAAATTAGAGTGACCAAACAATTAAGGATTTGATATCTAATTTAGCAATAGATTTTAATTAATAATAAACTAGTATGCATCCTAGCAATTAAAAAAATCAATCATGTGATTCGAGCACAGAAGAATAATCAATACTCATAATAATAATTGAACAATTAAAATCAATTAGATCTCACAGTGTATTTAATCCAAGGCTTCCGTCTCCTTAATCCAAGAACAAGAATTTAGCTACACATAGCTATGAATCACCAACGAAATATAGAGAAGAAAAGTATTTTTATTGAATAACAAGATGTAAGATATCAAGGTATGAGACGTCCTCTATAATCTACTTCAAGTCTATTTTATAGCCTTAAAAACGCAGCCCTAATAACCTTCTCTTGCTCCAAGTCCACATCGTGAAAGGAGATTCAGCAGCTTGCCGTTCCGCCTCCCCGCTGGGGCGGGAGATCCTTCACAAACTCCCCGCTGGGGTGGGAGATGCTACTGTCCAGCCTTGCTTTCTCCTCTTGCTTCTCCTTTTTACAAACTGCTCAATGAAACCGTGGGCCCCTATGTGAAATCCTTTATTTACCAAGCTTGCTATAATCCGTGTGGCTGCTCTCTCCAAGCTGCCAACGTCGCTGCTCCAATTTCCTATCCAAGCTGCTAGCAACCTTGGCCCCCACATGTAATCCCAATCCATGAGCTGCTTGGTTTTGGCTACTTGCAATTCGTGAGCTGCTCCATTTTAATATGCAAGCTGCTCCTCACTCTCTCCTTTTGTGAAACCCGGAGCTGGTCCTTTGGTCTTTGAATTGAGTTTGTCCCATATTTGCATGCAATTTCCCAATTAGGTTTAAGTGCCCACAAACTTATTCTTTTTTCATCCATTTGCTTCTTTAGCTCAATTGTACCTAAACTATAAATATAAGATAAATGAATGTACTTAGGCACAAAAGAGATATAAAAGATTAAGTATTAAAGGAATAAAATATAACATATTTCATTCTCATCAAATTCCCGCACACTTATCTTCTGCTCGTCCTCGGGCAAAACAAAAATAAACTATAACACAAAAATTCTACTAAGCAAATTTTTACAAACTCAAGCCACGAGTCTAAACAAACTTCAACCTTGACCTCACAGATTCAAAATAATAACTCTTGGGAAACTTCAAAATAATGTATCATCTGAAACCCAAATTTCTCTATCAATCTTACTTTATCCTCAACCCCTTGTGCGTGTATGAATCCACCTATATCAAACCAATCAGACTACAGAAAAATTTATAAAATCGAAGCCTTAAAGGAGAAAGATAAACTCAACCACTTGTTTTCCCATAAATTTTAGTTAACATCAGCAAATAACATTAAAGGATAAAAAGGCTTTTCTTTCTTTCTTATTTTTTTCTTCGATAAGTGCATTTTATGCTCCATCTTACCAGCGAGTGCGTTTTACGCTCCATCTCGCATGTCATGTGTTTATGAGTGAGTGCGTTTTACGCTCCATCTCATCCCACCACATAAATCATTTCTTTTCTCTTTTAATTTTTTTTCTTTCAATCTTGCAAACTTCGCCTAAATCATTTCCCCTTTCTTAAACAATACCTCATATCAACTTCAAGTAATGATCAAACAAATGATAAAGTTCAAAGTTTCTTCCCTAGACATTTAATCAGATAAATTTTTTCCAAGTCAAAACTAGTTCGAATGGATATGTGCATATAAGTGAAGGGCCTCAAATAAAGTAGTGATCAACACAGAAAATAAAATTTAGATTGCCCAATGCCTATCAGTCTTCCCAGAAGTTATTGGAAAGAAATTAAAGTTCTATCATTGGTCAAAGATCAAATTCAAAATTAACTTATTGTTCAAGTGAGGCATCCTAAAACTAACCCATTTTCGTAGGAAACACGATTGCACTTAGCATGTGCAACAAGCCTTTAAACCCCAAGGTTACCCTAGTGGACGAATTTTGTCTCGTGAGGGTTTGTAGTGAATATACCCACAAAATTCAAAAACAAAATTATAAAAAAAAATTAGAAAATATCTAAGTTCTTCCCCCCACACTTAAAACTTACATTGTCCCCAATGTAAACTAAAATGCAAAGAAAAGTAGAGAGATACTCCCCTATGGGTTGCCTCCCATGCAGCGCCCTTGTTTATGGTCGTTGGCTCGACCCAACATTTCCTTTGAGTGAATTCGTGTAGACTGGATCCTTCAAGGTCCACATTCTCCATTTTTTTCTGCGAAAACCCTCATAGAGATATGCAGTCGACTAGGAAGAGGCTTCAAATCGAGAATTGGTGCCTACAAAACAGAGGGTAAAGACTTCTTGTTAGAAATCGGCACTTCAATATGAAAGATGTTACCTGATTTTGGATCGTCATTCAAAGCTGTTTCAGTTGCTTGCAACTCGGTGATCAAGGTCAAATTAGCACTTTCTTCATCCATGTTCTTACTAAGTTCCGTTTCCAAATTATCCTTACCATCAAGTTCACCGATTTCCTGTGCTAAAGAGTCAATCACATCAACCGAATAAACAGAGTTATCATCAGTGGGATATCGTATGGCATCATAAATATTAAACTTAACAATCTCGCCATCAAATTTCATTGAAAGTGTACCACTATGAACATCTATTTTAGTCTTTGATAATGGTCTTCCTAACAAAATAGGAGCATTTTGGTTACCATTTTCCATATCAAGCACATAAAAATCAGTAGAAAAGATCAAATCATTGACTTTCACAAGGACATCCTCAACTATACCTTTGGGATAAACATTAGATCTGTCAGCCAGTTGTATTACAATACCAGTTTTATTTAAAGGTTCCAGTAATAGATTAGCATATATAGAATATGGCATGACATTTATCAAGGCTCCTAAGTTTAACATGGCTTTTTCAATTCTCGTGCTACCTATTGTGCACAAAATAGTGAACATACCCGGATCTTGGCACTTAGTAGGTAGCTTTCTTTGAATGACTGCTGAAACATTTTCCCCTACCCTTACCTTTTCATATTTTTTCATTTCCTGTTTCCTCTTGTGTGTACACAGTTCTTTTAAAAATTTAGCATAATGAGGTACTTATTTAATAGCGTCTAGCAATGGAATATTCACCTCGCATTTACGAAAAGTTTCATACAAATCTGAATTTTTCTCGTATTTCCTATTTTCTGTTAAAGCAAGAGGGAAAGGAGGTACCGGTTTATATTCTGAGAGAGGAAAATTTACTCTTAGGTTCATCCTTGTCATTCAGAACACTACTGTCTGCTTCTTTAATTTTCTTATCTGCCTTGTCTTGCTCTTGTGGTGTAGACATTATCTTTTCTGGAATTACTATCTCTTTACCATTCCTCAAAGTGATTACACTTACATTTTCTTTTGGATTCACCACTGTTTGAGAAGGTAATTTTCCAGAGCTTTGCGCTTCCAATCGACTGATTGCAGTTGCCATTTGTCCCACTTGCGTACCCAAATTTTGAATACTTGCCCTCATTTCCTGTTAAAAATTTAAAGTGTTAGTGGAAAGTGTTTTAACAATATCTTCTAAAGACATACTAGGATTAGAAGATTGGCCATGTTGTTGTCTATTGGGGTACGATGGTGTGTACTGCTGTTGATTTAGAAAAGTTTGAGCTGCGGGTTGACTTGCTTGTGGATTCCCATAGCTAAAGTTGGGATGATCCCTCCATCCAGGATTATACGTATTCGAGTAGGGATCATATTTCCATTGTGGTTGCCCAAGAAATCCTCCGGCTGTATTTGCATGTTCAACAGATTCCTCTTGAAGAGTTGGGCATGAATCTGTCGGATGTCCTAGTACCGCACAAATCCCGTAAGCTTTTACCTGTTGTGTGTTACCTGCACCCATTTGTCAAACAAGAGAAGTTAAATTCTCAAGTTGTTGTTTAATAGAAGAAATTTGTACCTCACTAGTGTTCCTAGGTGCAGAATCGAGTCTAGTACCAAATTATTGAGAATTGGCTGCCATATTTGCAATTAGGTTTCTTGCAGCCTCGGGAGTCTTATCTACCAACGCTCCGCCACTAGCAGCGTCAATCATGCTCTATCGGTACAACTAAGGCCTTCATAGAAATATTGGATGAGAAGCTGATCACTGATTTGATGATGAGGGCAACTAGCACATAATCTCTTGAAACGTTCCCAATACTCATGTAGGGATTCTCCGTTGTTCTGCCTCACACCACAAATTGACTTCCTAATGTTGGCCGCCCTTGAAACTGGAAAATATTTCTCTAAGAAGAGTCTTTTGATCTCCTCCCATGTGGTGATACTTCCAGAGGGTAGATAGTAAAGCCAATCCTTAGCTGAATCTTTCAGAGAAAATGGGAAGGCTCTTAACTTGATCTGTTCTTTGGTTACTCCGGTAGGTTTCATACTCGTATATACCACATGGAATTCCTTCAAGTGTTTGTGGGGATCTTCACCTGCCAAACCATGAAAAGAAGGTAGAAGATGTATTAATCCAGATTTCAATTCAAAATTAGTATTAGTATCAAGATTAGGGAAAGTTATGCATAAGGGTTGTTGGTTCAAATCAGGAGCCGAAATCTAATTCAGGGTTTGATTTGCTGCCATGGCTGTTTTTTCTTCACAAATTTCCTGAGCTTCCTTCCTTAATCTACGACTAATTCTCTCTATCTCTGGATCACACTTTAATCCACCTTGATTAGTAGATCGAGTTTCAGGCATAAACAATCAAGGAAATTCAAGTAAAAAAAAATAAAAACAAAAAATGAAATACGAATTACAAAAATAAAAAAATAAACTAAAATCAGTCCCCGGCAGCGGCGCCAAAATTTGGTGTGCTATCGCAGACAACCAAAAATAAACCTTACTGCGAACGATAATTATGTAGTAGTGCAAGTAAGAGTCGATCCCACAGAGACTGAGTAATCTATTTTCATATACTTTGTATTCCAAAAGAGGGGAGTTTTTGATTGTTATTAATTAAGATAACTAATGTGTAAAATAATGTAACGAACTAAATCAGGAGAACAAACCTTGGGTTAAGTCAACTTTCACCTTAGAAACATACAATGGTCATTGACTCAAGCATGCCCAATTAATACTTTGAATATTCATCGTTAGAATCACTTCCATGTCTTTCCTTAATTTTAGTTAGATAGAAACAAGAGATCTAAATAACCCTAACTACTAAACAACTTTAGACAAGCCCTAAAAGTTTAATCTAGTAGAAGCTTTAAGAATCAAAAAAACCAATGAAGCTAAACAACACAAGCACAAACGGTTGCATTTAATTTAGTTGAATATTCTTCCTAAGATATAATAATCTCGTGATCTGCAGTCATTTATTAATCTTAGTTGCTTCGCAAATTAGAGTGACCAAACAATTACGGATTCGATATCTAATTTAGTAATAGATTTTAATGAATAATAAACTAGTATGCATCCTAGCAATTAAACAAATCAATCATGTGATTCGAGCACAGAAGAATAATCAATACTCACAATAATAATTGAACAATTAAAATCAATTAGATCACACAGTGTATTTAATCCAAGGCTTCCGTCTCCTTAATCCAAGAACGAGAATTTAGCTACACATAGCTATGAATCACTAACAAAATATAGAGAAGAAAAGTATTTTTATTGAATAACAAGATGTAAGATATCAAGGTATGAGACTTCCTCTATAATCTACTTCAAGTCTATTTTATAGCCTTAAAAACGCAGCCCTAATAACCTTCTCTTGCTCCAAGTCCACATCGCGAAAGGAGATTCAGCAGCTTGCCGTTCCGCCTCCCCGCTGGGGTGGGAAATCCTTCACAAACTCCCCGCTGGAGCAGGAGATGCTACTGTCTAGCCTTGCTTTCACCTCTTGCTTCTCCTTTTTGAAAACTGCTCAATGAAATCGTGGGCCCCCATGTGAAATCCTTTATTTGCCAAGCTTGCTATAATTCGTGTGGCTGCTCTCTCCAAGCTGCCAACGTGGCTACTCCAATTTCCTATCCAAGCTGCTAGCAACCTTGGCCCCCACATGTAATCCCAATCCGTGAGCTACTTGGATTCGGCTACTTGCAATTCGTGAGTTGCTCCATTTTAATATGCATGCTGCTCCTTACTCTCTCCTTTTGTCAAACCCGGAGCTGGTCCTTTGGTCTTTGAATTGAGTTTGTCCCATATTTGTATGCAATTTCCCAATTGGGTTTAAGAGCCCTCAAACTTATTCCTTTTTCATCCATTTTGCTTCCTTAGCTCAATTGTACCTAAAATATAAATATAAGATAAATGAATGAATGTACTTAGGCACAAAAAAGTTATAAAAGATCAAGTATTAAGAGAATAAAATATAACATATTTCATTCTCATCATTTGATCTTTCTGTTCATAGTCCTTGTACATTATGGTCTTTTGAAGGACTTTACATAGCTATTCATTCATATCAAATCAACCTAACACATTTGATCTTTTCAATCTAAGCCCTTGTCCATATTATCTATCATCTATTAAGGACTTTACAGCTTTTATCAATGCAGACATATTTGCATATTCATTCATTAACTTCATCATCAAATCTTATATAAAAAGGAATAACATTCTCATGTATATTCCTGACATGGTCTACTTAGCCCCTAATAGAAGTGTCAGAATACAAATCATCTATTGCCCTTTCCTGGCTCTTGGAGGCAAGGTTATGCTAACTAACTGACTCTTCTAATTGAACTAATTTACTTGAGCAACTATAATAGAACTCAGCCTTTTACTCCCTAATTTGGGTTGCCGAATAGGCTGGTAGACAAGGTTGTGCATAGCTTATGATTGGGCCTTGGTAATAGTCTGGGATTGCAAACATATCTGAACAGTTGAATTAATTACGTGGACTATTATATAAATAAACAAGTTCCTACAATTTCACATGTGGTCAATAAGTTACAATGTAACATAACAACTTAGTTCCAAAATAATTATGGAACCTAACTTTATGTTTTAAAGAATTTGATAATCATTTAATGAATTATTGTCATCACACATCTCTCCATTAAAAGAAATGGAATTAACCAACTATAACATAACACCTTTAGTGTACCAAATCATAAATTAAAATAATTAATATTTACTTCATTAATTATTTTAAATTAGCTCATTTAATCCATACAATTAATATTGTATAATTTAATTTGTTCTTTCCTTCCATAAATTATTTTCAAACAATTTATTTATACATTAAATATATTTGTTTGAAATATACTTAACTATTATTCGATATTAATTTACTTCATTGGCTTGGTACCAATATACGTGTGTATATATATATATGTCATATATTGAGCCTTCGTTCCATATCGAATATACTTCTACTTGATATAAGATCATACATAATGTCATTATACATGTTATATTTAATACATATAACACATCACCATTAAACTTAATTAACTTCTTAGACCATGATATATATATATTTATATCACTTAATACAATACAGTGTACTCTCATTGACTTAATTTATTAAATCATCAAATCTCTATTACATATAATATATGTCGACGTCGGAAAAAATCTTTGGGCATATCTTCTTTTTCCTAATTTGTGTTTTCTACCCTTAATGTCTTATCTGTTTGATGAAGGGTGAATTTTTAGGAAAAGGCCAACATGTATCATGTCGACGATTTGAAAGGTTTACAGAGTCGCCAGTTAGTATATTTGAAATGGTTGTACCAACTCAACCGAGTTTTGTTTGTTTTTACAAGTAGGCCCAATTACTGGACTTTGTCAAAACTTGGCCTTGGAAACCGAGATTCATAAAGTTCGGGGGCTTGATTAAGCGGGGGGAAGGTATTAGGCACCCCCCGACTTCCATGAAACACGGTTACCTCATCCTTTCAATTTTCCTTTTTTATTTGCAATGTGTGTGTGTATTTGCAGTAATTGAGCCTACGTGCTTGATTTGAAAGTACTGATGTGCTTCGTTGGACCAATATATGAAGGGTTTCATATGTTTGAAAAAGTTCATTTTTAGACAAGATATGAAAATGATGTTTTGAAAGATGATTTTCAAACCCTTTCGCTAACATAGGAATTGAAGCCTTTTGATACTTCCGTTTTATTCTGCCTTCGGCTGATTTTGATTTTATTGTCCGATTGCGAAGCAACCTCGACCAAAGAATGTATGTACAACTGTCGGGCTCCTTATGGGCATGAAAGCCTATCGAAATGACTCGAGCACTACAAACCACAATTTTACTATGCTGAGACCTTAAATTCGGATAACAGTTTTAAGGTCTCTCTGGTTTACATTTACAAAGGGACAGGCAGGCTATATTTACAGTGCACAGTTGTCCATCAGTGGGAATCGGATCTAGATCCATGTGGTTGATATTAGATCCCATGATTCCTAGGCTCACAGAATAATATCAAAAGGCCTGCACAGCAAAGATATTGACATAAAATGCAAATTTACATCTAGACGTCGTAAGACAAAGAATTCATCAGTTAAATCCTTGCATGCACATAGCCAAAGCTTCCCGTTCCCTCAAGATATGGATCTAGGGTCTCCTAGTCGCGTTAATATTTGCAAAACTAGAAAGAAAGCTAGATTTAAAAAAATCTTAGTCATTCTAGCTCCCCGGTTCTGATTTAACAACTTTTGAACCGGTTGAAAGTTAGAAATGGCTAGATTTAGATGAATCTAGTTCACAAAATTTACATTAGAACAGATTCATATCAAATGAACAATTAAAACAGATATTTAATCACATTGAATAAAGAATATATATATATATATATATATATATATATATATATGAAAGCTGTAAAGAGCCACGGATTTCCAATCCAGGCTCGACTGATAAATATAAATATATATATATATATATATATATATTAAAGCTGAAAAGGTCACGGATTAGCAATCTAGGCCAAACGAGTTAGTATATATATATAATTATATATATAAGTGATAAAAAGCGACGAATTAGCAATCCAGGCTAACGAAGTTAGAATAAATATATATATATATATATATATATAGTTATATATATACGAAAGCAGTAAATGCCATGAATTTACAATTCAGGCTTGACGAAATTGAATGTTAGTATATATATAGTCAGTTATATATATAATAAAGCTGAAAAGGCCACGGATTAGCAATCCAGGCCGAACAAATTAGAATAAGTATATATATATAGTTATATATATAGTAAAGCAATAAAAAGCCACGGATTAGCAATCCAGGTTGTGCAAACAATTAAAAACTTATATATATACTTATATATAGATAAAAGTAAGCTAAAAAGGCCACGAATTTGAAATCTATGCAAAACCAGAAGCTATAAATTTATATATACGCTCATATATATATGATAAAGCAGTAAAAAGCTTCTGATAGTAAAAAAAACTTACAATGTGCAGCGCTACGGGCTTTATGCCACTTGGAGGGCTTCAAAACTCCATTTCCATAGGTTAAAACTTGATATGTTGTAATATATACGTATACAAATGTATTGGAAGAATAAAATTGAGGTTTGGAGTGCTAGAGGTAAGGCTAAGAGTCGAAATGGGTGGAGTTTCTCTACTTTTTTTCTTTTCTTTCTTCTCTTTTTTGTTAAGGTGGGGGGTCTTATTTATAGACCAGATGGTCGCGGGTCTACTCACTGCAGTCGTGGGTCTACTCACGGTAGCCGTGGGTAGAGGTGCGGCTCCTCGAGTGGGTCCCGCTCCGGCGGATCCCGGTGTCTCTAAGTACATGCACTCCGACCAACGCGCTATCTACTTCAAACCTTCATAACTTTCAATCCGGGAGTCCGATTGAGGCGTGCTATACCTTTCCGAAAAGATCTTTCTGAGAGCTACACAATGACATGGGATTTGACCTTTTCCAAATCCTAGAAGATGGGTCCATGACCAGATCTTTGAATCTTCGCAGTCCGTCTGTTGAGCTGTCTTGTGATATTTTCACTCGGGATTGATGTTATGGTTCTTTCTGACCCTCATTGCATTGATTTGGCTTGATTTTGACTTGATTTTATTTCAAGTTGGTAAAATGACCATTTTTCCCTTCCTGGAGTTGTCTCTAGGATTGCCATGGTTTTCTACTGTTTCTCGGAGTTGTCTCTGAGGTTTTGATCCCAGCTAACTCTGTTCTTCCTCAGGGTGGTCTCCAAAGGTCAACTTGGTCTCCCAGAATTATCTCTGGGGATGATTTGATGCTTCGAGGCTGTCTCCGAAGGTTAACTTGATCTCCCGTTGTTGTTGTCGGGGTTAATGTATCTCCTGGGGTTATCGCCGGGGCTTAACTTGATCTCCCGGTGTTGTCGTCGGGGTTAACTTTACCTCCTGGGGTTGTCGCTGGGGCTTAACTTAATCTCTTGGTGTTGTCGCCAGGGTTACTGTACCTCATGGGGTTGTCGCCGGAGCTGAACTTGATCTGCCGGTGTCGTTATCAAGGTTACCATACCTCCCGAGGTTGTCGTCGGGCCTGGACTTGGTCTCCTGGTGTTGTCGGCGGGGTTACTTTGATATCCTGGTGTTGTCGTCGGGGTTACTGTACCTCCCGAGGTTATCATCGGGGGTTGACTTGATATCGCGGTGTCGTCGTCAGGGTGACTGTACCTCTCGGGGTTGTCGTCGGGGCTTGACTTGGTCCCCCGTTGTTGTTATCAGGGTTACTGTGCCTCCCGGGGTTGTCGTCGGGGATGCGTTTGATGATTTGGACTTCCAGGGTTGTCTCTAGAAGGTAAAAGACAGTTTTTCCCTCTTACAGGGTTAGTATAAGGAATGCAAAATTTTGAGTGTCTACAGATGCCCCTCTTTATCATGTTTATGCAATGAAATAGAATGAACAGGATAAAGACTGCTAGACACTGGAAATATGACACATGCAAATGTAATGCAATGCACGATATGCCATGTTATAAATGCTATATGCTCTTATGGTGTTAGCTGCCACGATATTCTATCACTGACTGTTCCCAGCCACTCCTGTTGGGGATGACGTTGTCAATGATGGCTTTCACTAAACTCTTTTGATGCCTACTCGAACGGTAGTTTGCTGAGTTTTACCGTCACCAAACCTCCTCGGTGCCTACTCGAACGGTAGTTTATAACGGTCGGTTGAATTAATTTGATTCCTACTCGAACGATAGTTTACAGAGTTTGACCATCACCGAACCTCCTTGGTGCCTACTCGAATGGTAGTTTACAACGGTCGATTGAACTGATTTGATTCCTACTCGAACGGTAGTTTACAGAGTTTGACCATCACTGAACCTTCTCGGTGCCTCAGCTGGGGATTTATATAACAAATTCCATCATTTGTCCTCTCTGGGGAAAAATTTCTCCATGGTTCTCATCATCAGATCTTTCCCGATGCTACGCTGGAGTTGTCGCTAACGGTTTACAATGTCAGATCTACCTGATCTCGATGTTACCGTTCTCAATGGCTTTCATCACCGGCTCGTTCCCAATGTTACGTTGGAGTTGTCACCAACGGTTTTCAATGTCAGACCTATCTGATCTCGATGTGGGGGTATCTTTCTAATAGGTCATACCCTCGGACCAATCTGGATACTTTGACGTATTCAAAGCCCACTATTCACAACGCCGGACCTTCTCGATGCGCTGACAGAGGTAGTTTTCAGCAATTTTCATCATCGACATTCTGAATACCACATCAGGATTTCTACCAATGGCTTCCATGAAGTTTTTCCCTTCGTCAGGAGTTTGACACTCGGAATCAGGGTTTCATGCCATTTTGCTCAATCGCGTAGCAATTTTTTCCCTAATTTGACTTTTTAGCTTTTGTAAACTCCGCTTTAACTTCAATTGGACCAAACTGAAGGGGGTGGGACCCACCCTAGGGCGCCTTAGGTCCACCTACGGCAACCGCAGGAAGGGTTGCTACTCCCTACGAGTATAACTTGGCCCCCCATGGCTTTCATAAGTCATTTTCAAGTTTGAACTATAAAGAAAATCCGAGATTTCTTCTTCAAATCTACTAAGTTCGGGCTACTTTTTTCAAATTTTATCACTGTACAATCGTTCTGCACATCTCTGGTAACGTTTACATCCTTTCTTTTCAAGTTTTGACCATTAGATTGTTAGATTTCATATAAAATGCTTCTAAACACAATATAGCGAATATGCATGATTATATGACTTGATAAAAAATTTCAGACTTAATAAATATGTATGTTTTACTACGCTGAACGTTTTGATGTGAAAAATTTTAATTTCTGAGATAACCATTTGGCGCCATTTTTGGCCAGTTTACTCATCCTATTTGAGGACAAATAAGTCTGGATTTTTAATTAAAAATACACATAATAATTTAGCTATCATGGGGAGTTTGATTTTGATTTTTTTTCATATATATGAACTATTTATGATTTTGGGTAGGTGTGCTACTGAATGGCCACCTAGTCGTGCCTATGTGCATGCGGATAGTCCGTTTTACAAAGGAGACTGCTGAAATTTTTTCAAAAGCATGAGCATTTAATGAAGAAGCAATTTTAACTCGGCTGGGGATGTATGTTAACTAATCCATGCTTTAGGACTTAGAATATGCATGAAGCAATGATTTAATTTTAATAAGTTATAAGTTCAAGGCTTACCTCACCCTTTTTGAGGTGATTTGGAGATTATGCAGGTTATGGATCCAGATAGACTAGGCAGTGCTATCAAGGTCTCTGTAGGTGTGAGGCGGAGAAGTGCTTCTGATGTTCCCCAGCCTCGTCAAGCCCAGTCGCCTCGCTGGTTGGCTGAGTTTGTGATTCGTTTGATCTAGGCAGAGAGGCCGGATGATGTGGATGACAAGGATGTCCCATTTGTGGATCCTGTTCCAGCTTATGCTCTGCGTAAGGAGCTTCTAGCCATCGTGGTGACTATTTTTAAGCTTTTGGGCGATTTGAGACGTCATCCCTCGATTTACCTTCACGCCAATGAGGTGACTGAATTTTTATATCCTGGACTTTTCTTTCTTTTGCCTTCTCAGGACAAAGGTTTAATCTAGATTTGTTATTTGATGCAGGTTCCCGGCTTTATGCAGCCCAGGGGGAACTGGTCCAGCATTCAATCCTTATATCATACTATGCATCCGGAGTATCAGGCCATCGTAAACACTTGGGGTTTCGAGGCCTTCTTTTCTATTCCTCCCCATCGTTGCCCTTGGGGTTATCTGCGGGCATTATCTGAGCGATGGTTCCACCAGACCCAGTCTCTCCATCTGCTGGACTGTGAGGTAATGATGAAACCGATGGACTGGCGGTTCATCATAGGTTTAGAGTTTACAGGTGATCCAGTGCCGTTGGTGGCTGAAATTTCACCTGCTGTCGTTCGATCCCTTCTAAGAGTTCCTGCGACGACCATCAAGGGTCGGACTGTCCATTCAGACCCCTTGAGTGTTGATGCCCAGAGCTGGGCTTTGACTGAGCCTCTGCCTGATAATCAGAGGGTTAGAGATCGCATTCTTCGGAGATTGTTCTTCGTGATCATCAAGGGTTGTTTCATTTCAGACAACTCCTCGACAGTCTTTTTCGCTCTGGTTAGCGCTACTCGATACGTGAAGCGCATCAGGGATTTTAACTGGGGCACCTTCACCTTCGCCTATTTTCTTCGTGGATTGTGCCTACACTCTGAGGGCTTGACGAAGGCTTGGCTGGGTTTTTATCCCTTCCTGCTGATGAGTAATTTCTCTTTCACCTTTTAACCTTCCTTATTTTGTGTTTATCAATCTTTATCACCAAGGACATTTGATCTTTTGCACTGCCGATTTTGGGCATATGAGAGGATCCCTTACCTACGCTCGACCACTACTTTGGGCTTGGAGACATATCCGCGGGGACAGTGTTGGCATCATTCCACTTTGACGGAGGTCCCTGTAGCAGAAGGGTTTACCCATTTTGGTTTGCAGCTAGAGTTGTTGATTGCCGACTCCATCACTTGGGTTCCCTACACCCCAGACATTCTGACAGTCGGTTTCGAGGATGGCTTTTCGACCGGACTGGAGTTTACATTGGCCACTCATCGGAATCCACTTTTAATCGATGGAGGTTAGGAGCTCTATTTGGGAGAGAGCACTATCAGGAGCGTATGGGAGAGATCCGCATTCCATTCATTCCTCCTGCTTGGCATCATTGGCCCTTAGCTCAGCCAGTCACAGATATTCCCTTGGTGGGCATAGATGGCATTACCCTGTCAGAGGGTCCTCACAGTCAGGAGGCTTTTCATCGTTGGTGGAGTCCTCGCACTATTGGGGCTCAAACTCGTGCCACCCAATTTATGGCAGACATGGTGCTTGGGTCTGTTATGATGACAGACTGGATAGCTTGCCTCAGAGAGCCTACTTATTTGGAGTAGATTTCAAGTTTGACCCAGCAATTGGAGCAGGAATAGTTTTTTATCAGGCACCTTGGCAGGGATCCTTCAGAGGCAGATTCGTTTGATCCTTCCAGCTCCGGAGCTGGCCCCTCAGCAGGTCCATATTCTGGCAGTTATGCAGGTGTTGATCCTCCTCTTTATCGACCAGACATTCCTACTGACCGAGATTCAGTGACTCAGGAGGAGTTGCAACATGTTGATAGTCCAGATGTAGATATCATAGACTTCTTTTGATAGCTTTCTCACTATATCTTTTTGGTAGGCCTCTGTTAGATATGAAAGTAGTATGCATACAAGTCAATCATGTATGATGATAAAGCATATACTTTGTAAACGATCTTATTTATTTATTAATAAAAGTATTCATTTATTAAAGGCATTTAATTATCTACATGATGTTATTTTTATAATATGTAAATAACCCATAGTTGTAAGCAACACTTTTAGAATCATGATGTTAATCATGCTAATGAGATCTAAATTCTTAGAAAGCTTAAAACTAAAATAGTTCTCAATCGATGGATTACTATAAAAGGGATTAGTAAATCCGGATAGATTGGTACATATGTTGCTTGCTCATTGGATGAGGATGACTGTTCTCATAATCATTTGTATGGAGACACTAAAGCAAGTATGTAGGTGCTTATTGGAGAATAAGTTCACTGAACGTGACTCACTATGAAATACCTAATGGACTTTTACTTGCCTGTCAATAGAAATTCTTAATGTGATAGTAGTACAAGTGATCCTTGGACTTGAGATCATATAGTATCTTGTATGTAATGAATTATACTTTGACTTATTCCTTAAGACCCTTAGGGTATATCAAAGTGTATGCTTGGGCATAATAAGTTACATATAGAGATAATGAATTGTCAATAAAGAATCTACCACTTCTAGTAAAAGAAGAGATATATCCTATGTGATTCGTTAAATGACAACCCAGTAGTCCTTGGCCAAGGCAGAATGAAATTAGAAAGGAGTTTCTAATTTGCATTATTTAGAGTTGTGCATTTTCTAATCGAAATACATATAATTAAATAAAATAAGACTTGACAGTAATTCCATATCTTATATTTAATTGGGACATTGTATGGTGGAAGGATTGTATTGTACGGTAACTATTTACTCACAGGTTCTTTTACGATTAATGTTAAAATCTATATTATCTGAAAAGTCGTTGATCGCTAGGAAGGCTTATCCCTATTGTAGAATAAATATTATTTATTTAAATAGATTATTAGTTTATTTTATTTATTTAAATAAGATTAGAATTGTTCTAATTGATTTATTCGCAACCGGTTTAATATGGAGAATCTAAAGGGTCACACCATAAAAGAAAGAATAATTATTTAAGAAGGTAATGGCATAATCGTAATACTGCATTAAGTGTAATTAATTTAATCTATGGTGATAGAATAAATTAAATAGCTTAATGTTTATTATTTAATATTTTATAAATATTAAATATAAATTAATAAAAGGAGTCTTGTTAATATTATTACAATTATTATTATTTTCTAAAGGAGTTTAGGAATTAATTTAATATTAGTACTCTCATTTATTCCTAATAAGATTAGGAGGCAAATTAATTAAAGGAGTTTAATTAATTAATCCCAATATGTTTAGAAGCCTAATTAATTAAAGGAGTTTAATTAATTAAATGAAATCCTATGTCTAATAGGATTAGAAGGGTTGACCAATATCTATATAAGAGGAGTCTTATGATAGATATCAGTTGATGAAATTCTAATTGTTGGAGAGTACTCCTTTTCTATAGTGGATAGAAACCTAGGGTTTAGCCAACCACCCTCCTTCTTGAATAATTCATCATCCTTGGTGAATCACCTCTAGAAGCTGAACACTTGGGTAGCTAACGTTGATCAAAGTAAGGAATCTAACCCGAAAATTCAAAGAGATCACGAAGAACAAGGAGTTGAACTCGTACCTATGGAAGCTTCGTTTTACAAGGATATGATTTCATAATTTCTTATTTATCGTTTTAAATTAATAATTTTCATAAAGGATAATCCGGGTAATAGTTTTGTAGAACTTTTTTAAACTCTGATATACCATGCTTCAGCTATTTTGTGCAATTTGTTTGCGTCACGATTTCGTACAAATCCAACAGTGGGATCAGAGCCAAACCTTTATGTAATTATTAATGGTTTTGATTTCATATATGTTTGGGTATGTATTTAGAATAATTTATTGGGAATAATTTAGTTGTATAAAATTATTTTTTATGAAAAAATATATATATATTCGCGAAACAATTTTTTTTTATGCTGCTGGCATCCGTGCTAATAAACAAAAAGGGACTAATCACGTTACTTAAAAAAGGGGCTGGATTACGTTATAATATATGTAAAAGTGACCTGCTGATTTTGAATCACCTTATAATATATATATATATATATATATATATAATATTATTAATAATTTTATAATTAAAATAAAGAGTTTATTTTAATCTTGAAATTGGATTTCATGCAATTTAAAATTACCCATTAAATGATACTCATATATTTATGGAATGTTTTAATTCATGAGATGAATGTTTATTTATTGATGCATATGGTGATATGTATGATAATAAATGGGATTGATTATGGGACTATTGACCAATGTGATTGGATTTATTTTAGTTGAATGCTTGAATGAATGGGTTTTATTAAATGGGGTCTGCGTACCTCGTCTTCTTTAATTTTTCTTGATGTAAAATTCTATCTCCCTCCTATGTACTTCCCCTTGACTGCTGATCAAGGTTTCTATTTAAATTAAATAGTTTATGTAATAGAAATAGTTAAAATTATCTTGAAGAAATTAGAGACCAAAGAGCAAGGAGCGCGTGAAGACCTGTTTGTATGGAGCCCGGGTTTAAATGTAATAGTTACATTTAAATTTAAATTCTTGCACTCCTAGGTTTGACATTTTGGTTCACTTGGTGGCTCTAGTAAACTAAACTAGAATAAAAGTCCATAATCAATCCAGGTATAATATAGTATTCTATATGTGCATGCTAAGTATTATATATATATATATATATATATATATTATATTTTATGCAAACATGTTTTGCATGTTTTAATAAAATGACACGTATTTTATATATATATGTGCATGTGCGCTAAACAAGATGAGACAAATACTAACAAACCCCTCAAAGAAATCATATTAAGTCTAAAGCGTTCAATGATATTTGAAATATCGAACGTCGCCTTCTAGCATTATAAATTAATAGAGTATTAAATATTTAATATGAGTTTATTGTGCACACACAAGGCAAGTATTAAGTATTTAAGATATTAATTTAATCACATTTGATGCTTATAAAGTTAATTGAACAATATTATTTTGTTGTGCACACACAAGGACAATATGTTTCTTTTTTGAATATATGGAGTGCTAGGTTGGACTTAACTTAAATCATTTTAGTTCGGATGTGCACATACTTGACCATTATGATATAAGAGGCAGAATACAAGGAGTTACATGTCGATGTAATTGACAAGAGTTGTCTACCTATTTATTTATATATCGTTTGTTGTGCAAACACAAGGCTATATACATTTGAAATGGGATCCTTATTCTCATTAGCAACTCTTTAATTAGATGTTACCGAACTATATAAGTGAGGGTAATATAGTTTAAAGAAAATAGTAGGAAATACCAATCTAAAATAAGACCTAATTTATTTTGGTATATAAAATTAATTAAATAAATGTTTGCAAAAATGTTGTCTTTTCACATGCAGAAATTTAAAAATGTCAAAATCACTAATTTCACTACGTAGCATACTTGATGCTAACAAACTGATCGGACCGAATTACACGGACTGGTTAAGAAATCTGAGAATAGTTCTCACTATTGAAAAGATTTCTTATGTCCTAAATTCATTTGTTCCTGGAATTGTTCTAGAATCAGACTCTGAGGAAGAGATTGCCACCATTATAAAGTGGCAAAATAATGTATATGTGGCTCAATACATCATGCTCGCATCCATGAATAACGAGTGTAGACACTCGAAATTTTCCTTGCCCCCAATACTAACACTGTAGAAGGGCCAAACCGTCCTTCACCTCAAATCTGGCCACCAATGTCGGTCCTTCAATTCAAATTCGGCCACCTATGCCGGTCCTTCAACTCAAATTCGGCCACCAATGCCGGTCCTTCAACTCAAATCCGGCCACCAATGCCGGTCCTTCAACTTAAATTCGGCCATTAATGTCGGTCCTTCAATTCAAATTCGGCCAACAATGTCGGTCCTTCAATTCAAATTCGGCCACCAATATCGGTCCTTCAACTCAAATTCGGCCACCAATGTCGGTCCTTCAATTCAAATCGGCCACCAATGTCGATCCTTCAACCTAAATTCGATCCCTAATATCGGTAAACCTAAATTCGATCCCCAACATCGGTACTCCAGCCAAATCCGATCACGAATGTCGGTAGTCAATCCAACTCCGATCTCCAATCGGAGCTTCAATCTAGCTCCAATCTCCAATAGGACCTTCAATCCAGCTCCAATCTCTAATCGGGCTGTCAATCTAGCTCCGATCTCCAATCGGACCGTCTATCCAGTTCTGATCTCCAATTGGATCGTCAATCCAGTTCCGATCTCTAATCGAACCGTCTATCCAGTTCCGATCTCTAATCGGACCGTCAATCCAGTTCTAATCTCCAATCGGACCGTTAATCCAGCTCCGATCTCCAATCGGACCATCAATCCAGCTCTGATCTCCAATCGGACCGTTAGATCAACTCCGATCTCAATATCGGGTCACCAGATCAATCCCGATCTCCAATCGAGCCGTCAGTTCAAATCCCGGTCTCAACCCGGGAAGTCAAGTCAACCCCGGTCTCAACCCGGGAAGTCAAGTCAACCCCGGTCTCAACCCAGGAAGTCAAAGCCAACCTCGGTCTCAACCCAAGAAGTCAAGTCAACCTCAACATCAACTTAAGATATGCAAATCATCCCCGGTCTCAGCCTGGGAAGTGCAGTTCATCCTCAGAGATAACCTTGGGAAGCAAGATCCATCAAAGGCCGTGTCGACACCATAGGCAATCATGGGAGGGGCAAAATGGTCATTTTATCAACTCTCAACTGATACGATCAAACTCAAGCCAAATTGGTACCATCGAAGTCAGAACAAACCACAACAACGATCCCGAGTGCCAACAGCGCAAGACAGCTCAACGAACAAACTACGGGGAATCGAAGACCTGGTTATGAACCCATCTTCTCGAACCCGAAAAATGTTTTATCCCATGTCATTGCGACACTCTCGACGAGGGCTTTCCAAAAAGGTATCGCACGCCTCAAACGGACGCTCCGATCAAAAGTTAGAAAGTTTCGACTTCGACTGTGTGTTGTCCGGAGTGCACTTACTTTGAGATGACGGAAGCCGGCACCGCAGGCCCCACCAGGGGAGCGACACCTCTACCCGCGGCAGCCGTATATAGAGCTAAGGCTCCCTGGTCTATAAATATAAGGCCACCCCCCTCATTTTCAAAAAATCCTGAAATGCAGCGAAGCTCTGTCAGTTCAATTTCTCGACTTTCACACCTCGTCCAAACCCAAATATTTTCACTCTAACACGTAGGTATACCCATATATTACCACATATCAGAAAATAACCGGTACATTTGCACGTATAGAGCCTACGATTCGGCAAAAAGCCTGTATTGCTGTCTATTATAAGTATTTTTACGATCAGCAAGTAAATAATACTACTTTGCACTATTTTCCACTTGCACACGAAGTTTCATCTTCTAAATATGCCCGAAACTTAGTTCCGTGGCCGTTTTCATCAAAATTTGGTACATTTTGTACATAAACTCAATTTCTAGCATTTTTAAAACTCGGATTGAGGATCCGTCAGCGCCAGCAGCTTCAATGCACTAGCACGCACGTTCTGGAAACTTCGTCGGACTGGGTTATCTTCCCAGTCCGGGTTTGGCCCATTTTTATATATTTGACTATATATATACTAACATTTCAATTCCATTAAGCCCGAATTTCAAATCCAAGGTAGTTTATCGCTTTAACATATATTTACGCATATATGAGCGACTTTCACCATAACTGGTCTTCGTATTAGTAGTGGTTGACTACATTTCTGTCAAATATATATATATATACATATATATTTAAATTCAGTCCGGGCACCGGTGTGAAAACTCATCGCCCTTTTTACTATTTTTCTATATATATATATTTTAATTGTGTCACAGCCTGGATTATTTCATGGCTATTTACAATTTTTATAAATATATATATATATATATATATATATATATATTTCAATTCCAATCCGGGCTTGCGAGTGAAAATCCATCGCCCTTTTACAACTTTTATATATATATATATATATATATATATATATATATATATTTGCTTTATTCAATTTATTTCCAATCCGGGCTTGCGAATGAAAACCCATCGCCCTTTTACAGCTTTTGTATATATATAATTATATATATATATATATATATATTGTTTTACTCAATCTATTCAACTGCTGCATTTAAAATTCATTTGTATATGCATCTGCACTAACATATCTGCAGGCGGACTAGATTTATCCAAATCTCGCCAATTCTAGCTTTCAACGGTTCAAACAGGTCCCGATAGAACCTAGAAGCTATAATGGCTGAGATTTTTTTAAATCTAGTTATTTTTATAGTTTCATTTTCAAAAGCACACTCGCGTCTCTTAGATCACTATCTAGTAGGAACGAAACGCTTTATCCACTCGCAGCCAGGATTTATTGATGAATCCTTAGTTCCATTGCGACGTGACGATTTATATATATTTATTTCTGTGCAAATTTGAACTGTGCAGGTTTATTGGCTACTCACATGTGAGCCTAGGAATCGTGGGATTCACGATCAAATCGATCGAAATCTGATTCCCATGATGGACAAACTCCGATTTACAGATGTACCCTGCCAATTTTTCTGTAAAATATACATGCACGACCTTAAAACTGTTATCCAGATTTAAGGTCTCATCATAGTGAAAATATGGATTATCGTGTCAGCGTCCCTCCGATGGTTTTCATACCCATGAGGAGACCGACACTTGTATATTCTTGTGGTCGAGGATGCTTCGCAGCCCAGCAAATCACCATGCACATGCAGCCTTAAGGCTATAAAGATAAAATTGAAAGTATCAAAAGGCTTTAATTCCTATGCTAGTGTAGGGGTTTGATAAACAGCTTTCAAAACATCATTTTCAATCAAAAGAAAAGCTTTTGAAAAATCAAATTAAATGCTTTTGCAAATCAAATCAAAGACTGATTTCCAAATCAAATCAAACCCTTCGTATATAGGTTCAACAAAGCAAAGCACTACTTTCAATCAATCAAATCAATAGGCCCAATTTTCAAACAGCATTCACTCACGCATTCGCAGTTTTAAGGGAAATATTGAAAAGATGTGGTATCATGTTTACACGGGAGTTGTGGGGTGCCTAACACCTTCCCCACACTTAACCAAGCCCCCGAACTCAAAACTCCAATTTCAAAGATCAAGTTTCGACAGTGTCCAGCAATTGGGCCTCTTTTCAAATCAAAATCGGTTGAGTTGGTACAACCATTTCAAAACTACTAACTGGAGACTCTGTTAATCAAATCAAATCGTCGACATATACACATGTTGGCCTCTTTCCTAAAAAATCCTTCAAAACCTTTTTCCTAAATAAAAAGAATGAGGGTAGAGAGAACGTAGGAAGATCGATTTGAGGAAACCCGGGTTACAAACTGACCCGCGGGATTCTTAAATTTTCCAATGTCGACAGGTGGCGACTCTGCTGGGGACAGTAGAGGGCTTAGGCCGCTTTCTAATCTTTTCAAACATTTCTCTTTCAAAACTATTGAGTGCGTGAAATCCTGCGTCTCCACAGTCAATGGATGAGTGAATGTTTCGTCCTTACATTAAATGAATGTGAATGAATGCTTTCCTGCTTTAGTGCTTCGCACCATTATTTAGTGCTTCGCACGAACTGTCATTACATGCATAAACGGTAAGGCACGATGTACGTGAATTTATGTTGTGTGTCCCTCTCACAAGGAGGATAACCCGGTCAGTGTTAAGTAATGACTCTGGGGACGATTAAGTCTCTGGGGCTGCCTCATGAAAATACACCACTCAGATTCGCTCCAGTTAAACGATCGGATTAATCTCCCTTCTAGTAGATTGCGATGATCTGGGAGCCTTCATGCCGAAACAAAATCCGCGAGAGTAAACCTAAGATAGGTCAGCCTCTGATTAACCCAATCCGAAGAGAACCTTCTTCATGTCTTCCTTTTTCAATTCCATGTCAAGCCTCCAATTACTGAGGAGCACAATGTAAATATCAATAATGAAAGATTTTCTTTCCCTGTCAAATACATGTCATCCTGCCATCAAAACAACTGACCTTGGTTTTGCAGGATAAACACTAAAAAACACATCCTGCATTCAAACCTTACTTACCTCAGGAAATTGACACGCCTACATTTTGTTGTAGGTGTAAAAAATTGGTCCTATCACCAGATCTAAATTCAAGAAAGCACTTAGTCCATCCGCGGACATGGCTTCAAGTGCTCAACCAGAATCCACCCCAATATCCAAGGAAGAGTTCGAAGGACTGAAAAATTAGATAGTCGAGCTAGTCGGTTTTCTGCGAGAACAAAGTAAGGCCTTCAAAGAGAAATAATCTCAAGCTTATCCCGAACTAGGGGCATCTGGTAGTGGTGCTGGCAGTCAAGATGCAGAAAAAGCTGAAACTCAGATTCCTAGGCCACAAAACCAGGACACCACCAACAAGACTCATGAGATCACCCCTTTCAACAAAGAGCTGGAAGCTGGTGACATTCTCAAGAAAATGCAACAGTTAGAAGAAGCCCTTCGATCTATCAAAGGAATTGGAGCATTCGGCAGTGTCAATTACTCTGACCTTTGCATTTTCCCCAGGGCTCGTTATCCCGAAAAATTTCAAGTCCCTAATTTCGAGAAATATAACGGAACTGGGGATCCTTACACACACCTGAAAGTTTTCATCAGAGAACTCGGATCCTATGGTGAGGACGAGAAACTTCGAATGCAATTATTCCAGAAGAGTCTAACCGAGAAGCCAAAGCTTGGTATGTCCATTTGGACAACTCCAAAATCCACAGCTGGGAAGAGCTGGCCCATGCCTTCCTCAGTCAATACAGTTTCCAATCACAGCTGGCTCCAGGCAGATATCAAATAACCAAAATCAAGAAGAAGAACACTGAATAATTCAGAGAATATGCCCAGTGATGGAGACGGGTCACAACACAAGTCACCCCTGCCATGACTGAGTCTGAAATAGTCATGACCTTCATCGATATCCAAGAAGCGCCTTATTATGAGAGGGTCCTAGCGGGAATAGGAAAACCATTCTCTAAAATGATCAAGCATGGCGAGATGACAGAAATGAGGCTCAAATTCAGGAAGATAAGAGATCTAACCACCCTCGAAGCTGTCGTCGAACATATCCAATCCGGAAATTACGGGAGTAATCCCCGGAAGGTCCATAAAAAGAAAGACGAAGAAGTCTCCTTGGTTTTACAAGGACAAAATTCAAGGGGCGAGTCAAACCACATGCCCATTCAAAGGAGGAACTATACCCCTTTCCAAGCTTCAGCACAGCCTGTAAACCCTCAATTCTAGAAAAATATGGAAGTCAGGCATCGAAGAAATTTCACCCCACTAGGGGATTCCCTCGAGAATGTATTCAAACTTCTGACAGCACAGAAGAAGATTGTTCAACTCCTTCCACCAACCAACACTAACGGACGGAATTTCGATCCTAACAAGAAATATGCTTATCATTCTGGATCTCCTAGGCCATGACACCCAAGACTGTTGGTCTCTCAAGCACAAAATTCAAGACTTGATTGACAGCGGGGAAATTGTGGTAACACAGCCTAACCAACCCCATGTTCAAGACAATCCTCTCCCATAGCACAAAGAGGAAAATGTCAACATGATTAGCGCCTCAAAAGGAGAAGGATATCAGTACCTCCGCTACGTTGGGGGATCGAGTCAATCCAATCTCAGCAGCCCAGAAAGTTGGGAAACTTTTGATAAGCGATTCCTGATGGAGCAAGAAGTTAAGTCTCTCAAGGAGCAAATCGAGCAGTTGGCTGAACTGGTCGTCTACCAGCATCAACTCACCAGGAAGATGCTGAAGCAAATCTATCAATCTCTTGGTAGTCATTCTCCTCCGATGGAAGTCAATTCCATCCCCAGTAGGGATCATTACCAGTTGCACGAACAACCAATGGTAAAAAATGAGTATCCCCAATAAGGTAGAAAGTTCCTATTTCAAAAAGGAATTTTACCAATCTGAATCAGTCAATGGAAGAAATCCTCTAAATGATGATCAACGAAGGGATGGTTGCAGATCTATTACCCCCATTAAACTCTCAATCCAGAAAATTCAAACCTGACCAAATATGTCAGTACCATTCCAACTCTCCCGGCCATAATACAGAAGAATGTTGGGCACTTCGAAACCTAATTCAAGACCTGATTTAGAAAGGTGACCTAATCAGAGGAGATCAAATCCTCGACCTTTCAGATAAAGATAGTCTCTAGATCCCCAATGCATGGTACCAGGACACAGTGGCTGTCGTATCCTGTGACAAGGAATTAATCCTCACACCCCTGGTACTGAAAGGGAAAGGGGTCCAAGAAGTTCAAAATCCTATAAAGGTGGCTGCACCCCAGCCTCTAATCTTGACCTTCAGACCTCAGTATCCAATCATCAGTCTGAAGAAGGTCCCATGGAACTACGGGGACATTGAAAGCTCTACTTCAAACAACATTTCCATCCTGTCAAAGGATAATCCATTATACTGGCCTCAGCGGGTGATTAAACCAGTTACCAAAGCAAAAGAAAAGGTGGTTGAAGAAAGGATCAAAGAGTTCCTCAACAAGATGGGACACAATGAAATCAAGATAGTGCAAAGCTTGAATGACGCACCCAAGCAAGTGTCTATCCTCGACCTGGTCTTATCATCAGAAGACCATCGCAACATTCTAGTGAAGGTACTAGAAGAAGCCCATCTGACACACACGGCAGACACAGAGAAATTCCGTCATGTGATAGAACACATCTTCAACAGCTATGTGATTTCCTTCATAGACGATGATATCCCGGCAGAGGGAAGGGGCCACCACAAGTCCCTGCATATAGCTGTAATGTCCTTCGGATATGTGATCGGAGGTGTGCTCATTGATGGAGGATCTTCCCTCAACATTTGTCCCTACGACACGTTGGAAAGAATGAAGATCACATGGTTATCCGGGCTTTCGATGGATCTCGCTGCCAGGCTATGAAGGAAATCGAGCTTCCCCTAGAAATTAGTCCACACACCTTCTACGTGTCCTTCTAGGTACTCAATATTGCCACTGGATACAATTTGCTGTTGGGCAGACCATGGATCCACATGGCAGGAGCAGTGCCATCCACCCTCCATCAGCAACTTAAGTACATCATCAACGGCAGCCTAATCACGGTTAATTCTGAGCCAGAATACCCTACCTATATACATGGGGACATGTCAATGATTAGCCTGGACGCGGGGATTGAACCTGCAAGTTTTTAAGCTTTCAAGGTAAGCGATATTCAATATCTCCCAATCGGGGCACCAGACCTACAACCTAAAGTCTCCACTGAAGTAATGACCGTAGGCCAAGAGATGGTATCTTCGGGTTTCCAACCTGGAGAAAGGTTGGGAAAGGATAAGCAAGGCATCAAGATACCAATCCAAATCCCCAGTCAGATGGGAAGAGCAGGACTGGGATATTCATCCGGGTCAAACCACCAGAATCCACACAATCATCCCAAAGCTCATACCTCTACGATTCTGCTCCTAAACCTTACAAATGCCGGATGGGTGAAACCTACGAGGAAGATCCCTACGGTGGTATCATTCATGCTATTTCCTCCAATCATACCTGTCCATGAAAGAAAAGCCCTCAAGCCTGAGGCAAATAGTGAAAAGGGAAAATAAAAGATCATGTGTGAAGGACGAGACCCATTCGCTAACATGAGAGTCATTCTCAACTACAAGGGTATGAATGATGAACTCCCCGACAGTGATGATGACCATGTCCAAATTCCTCACATCAAGAAGAGGAATGATCTACAGAAAAGCCTTGACCCTATTCTCAAGGATGTCTCAGTTATCATCCAGGACGAGGCGGACGAGCACAATTCCTTGATTCTCCTAATTCATGAGAATCTGACACTGGATAACTAGAGCAGTGTCTCTTGCCTAAGTCGAAAAGGGTAAAGGGGCAAAGAGTACATCTGCCCTTAATCATGCTTTTATTTACTACTTACTTTTGATTGCACAGCTAGAGCAGTAACTTTGCCATGCTTTACAAAATTCCATGTATATTTAAGCAGTTGTATATATTAATGAAAGCATTTTTGTTTTCAGGACCCAAGCATTGGATGTGTGTGTCTCTGCTGATGAGATGCCAACCTGTCAAGATGACTCTGACTTGGATGTAGAATTGAACTTCGACTTGATGGATATTGATCAAGAGGAGGAAGATGACTATGAGGTTCCAGAAGAGATCAAGGAATGGGTCAAAGACAAACCCAAACCAAACTTCGACCAAACCTCCACCATCAACATAGGAGCCTTCGAAACCATCAAAGAAATCCAAATAAGTTTAGACCTCACACCAAATCAAAAAGTCGACCTGATCAAAATCCTAACACAGTTCCAGGATGTGTTTGCATGGTCGCATGAAGACATGATCGGTCTATCCATAGACATTGTCATCCATCGAATGCCCATCAAAGAAAGGTTCAAACTAGTCAAACAAAAGCTCAAAGTCAAAGAAGAAATCATTAAGCAATTCAAAGCCAAGATTATTATGGTATCAACATAGCCCGAATGGCTATCAAACATAGTCCCCGTACCTAAATCGGGAGGGAAGGTACGAGTGTGTGTGGATTACCGGGATTTGAACAAAGCCTGCCTTAAGGACAATTTCCCGGTACCTTTCATCCACATCCTGATTGACAACACTGCGCAGTATGGCATGTATTTCTTTATGGATTGCTTTGCTGTTTATCGTCAAATCATGGTTGCTGAGGAAGACCAGGAGAAAACAACCTTTATCACTCCCTGGGGAACTTTTTGCTACCGACGATTATCCTTCGGCCTCACCAATGCTGGAGCAACATATCAGGGAGCCATGATGGCTCTCTTTCATGATATGATGAACAAAGAAATAGAAGTCTATGTTGATGACATCATCTTTAAATCACGAAGGGAGGATGATCACATCAACCATCTTAAGAAGATGTTCAATAGGTTACGTAAGTACAACATCAAGCTAAATCCCGCCAAATGCGCTTTTGGCGTCAAAGCAGGCAAACTGTTAGGATTCCTGGTGAGCAATCGAGGTATTGAGTTAGACCCCGCCAAAATCAAAGCCATCACAGAAATGCCCATACCTCATACAGAGAAGGAGGTATGGGGATTCCTAGGAAGGATTAACTTCATAAGCAGATTCATTTCACAGCTCACAGCAACTTGTGAGCCCATCTTCAAGCTGTTAAGGAAGAATTCCTCCACCACGTGGAATGAGGATTGTCAACAAGCCTTCCTTGCCATTAAGAAACAACTGACTGAAGCTCCTGTTCTGATACCCCCAAGGGAGGGAGTCCCTTTGTTCATGGACCTGTCCGTTAATGCCAATGCAATGGGCTTCATGTTAGGACAGAAGGATGATAGTAGCAAGGAAAGAGCCATCTACTACATCAGTAAAAGATTCAGCAGTGGGGAACAGAAATACCCTGATCGAAAAGACATGCTGTGTATTAGCATGGGCCTCCATGAGGTTGCAACACTATTTGCATGGGCACACGACCTACCTCATATCCCGCATGGATCCTCTCAAATATGTATTCAACAAACCAATGCTGAATTGCCGACTGTCCAAATGGCAATTAATCCTACAGCAATTCGACATTGTCTACGTGACTTAGAAGTCAATCAAGGGTCAAGGCATTGCAGATCAAATAGCAAAAGCACCTTCAGGAGGGTTCGAGCCCCTGGAGACCTATTTCCCAGTTGATGGGATCATGATAATTCAACAACTCCAGTCTGAGAATACAGTCCAACCATGGAAAATGTATTTTGACGGAGCGGTAAACATGGAAGGTGCTGGAGCTGGGGCAGTCCTCATCTCTGGTGCAAGTGATCAATATCCTTTGGCTACCAAACTGCAATTTGGCAACACCAACAACACGGCCGAGTATGAAGGCTGTATCATAGGGTTGAAGCTAGCCCAATCCATGTCTATCAAACACCTACTCATCTTCGGAGATTCTGAGCTGGTCATCAAATAAACTACCGGCACGTATCTCACCAAAGAACTGCATTTGCTTCCCTACCATTGGCAAGTCCTCAAAATATCTCAAGAATTCAAAGCAATAACCTTCGTTCACATTTCTCGGGGTCGGAATGACTTCGCTGATGCATTAGCAACGTTAGCTTCATTAATCTGCATGTCCAACAAGAGTGGATTTCCCAACATTTAGTTCATAATTCAGAAAGCCCCGATATATGGGAATTATGTGGGAGAAGTATCAGATGAAATACCTCCTGTCAAGCAGCCTTGGTTTCAAGATATCAAAGAATATCTCCGTGATGGATCCACACTCACTGGTGCAAGCCAATCAGAGCGAAAATGAATTCTCAGAATGGCCATGAAGTTCTATCTGAGCGGAGACGCACTTTATAAAAGGGATGCTGGAATAGGCCTGTTAAGATGCCTCGACAAGGAGCAAGCCCAAAGACTAATGGACGAAGTCCATGGCGGGGTCTGTGGTCCACATATGAGTGGTCATCTGCTGGCCAAGAAGATAATCAGAATAGGACATTGCTGGATCTCGCTCAAAGTTGATTGCGATGATCACGTCAAGAGATGCTTTCAATGCCAAATATATGGAAATGTCATTCACGCTCCTCCAAATGAGCTGCATAACATGAGTTCACCATGGCCTTTTGTCTATGTGGGGGATGGAAGTAATAGGTGTGACACCCCCAAATCCGGTATCTTACATCCTGACAAAATAAGTTTTAAGTCTTAGTTTTTACGTGATGTTAATCAATACTCTAACAAGTATGAACACATAAGCACATAGCACATAAGGTAATTTTATTATCTTTCTTAGAACTCAAATCAGAGTTGTCATTCCTATCTTCATGAAGGCTACTATCCTAAGGTTTTCCCCCCACCTAAGGTTCATAACCTATGGCTTTGATACCAACTTGTGACACCCCCAAATCCGGTATCTTAATTTCTACAGGATTTGGTGTTCACTGTTCCAATATCATACAACTATCTACCCATAAATAACGAAATTCATTTATTAGATAAATAAATCATCATCTTACATCATCTGAAATAAAAATACATCATAAATCCCAGGTTATACTTAACCTTAAATCTCTTTTGCGGAAACGTAAATAAATAAGTCTTAAATCATCACACATAAATCTTAAACTTTAACATTATTCATGACAACACAAATCTTCATCACTTGTTAGCTTTTCCTTTGCCCTTGCTACTAGAAGGTACATCACTTCGTTCATTATTAGCTGCAATGTTATTATGCAAGAGTGAGCACGGATGCCCGCAAGTATAAAAATATGACAGAATAATAACATGCGAGTGAAAGAATTCTGAATAACAGAAAGCTCAACATTTGAATCAAGAATATTAACCAAGAGTCAAATTACTTCTCAACTTTTGAATCAAGAATATTAGTCAAGAGTCAAATTACTTCTGAGGGTCATTAAGACCTTGAACCGAGTCTTAGGTTGTCAAGTATATTAACCTTTCCAACCTTTAACAGTCATAAGACTATAGACTTTAGTTCTCGTACTTAGGGAGATCAGCCCTTCGTACTGATACTGTGCACATTATCTTAACGCTTAAAGCATCTTCATTAATCCCCTACATTAGGGTTGTTCATCTCAATTTGACATCAGAATCCGTACCAAATAAAGTTGGTTTGGATAATTCAATAAATGATATTCATATTGAATATTAACTTCTCAAGGTATACAATCGAATAAGTATTGTACACTTAAATGATACTTTTAAAAGAATCATGGCATCTCATGTGAAATTCTAAACTTGGATATTCAAGAGTAAGAATTTTCTCAACAATAGTAATTAAGCATAGCAATTGCTTAATTAAAAGAGTTTAGTTTAGGAAACTTGCCAAACAATAATAATAAGTTAGGGATAGAAAACTTGCTCAAATATAAAGATTTGAGTTTAGGAAACTTGCCTCGTGCGCAAGCTACAAGTATTACTCACTTCTTTAATTACTCTTACCTATCAATACATTCACATTATCAATTAATCACAAGTTCGATATGATTATTGATTTACAATAGTATTCTTCAAACTCATTATTAGGTTTTCAAATATGGTTTACGTTGATTAATTAACTTGTTAATTAATCACGTAACTTAAGTTATTAACTTGTATTAATAACTCATTACATACATAACATGTCTTCATGTTAATTAGATTTAAAATAATGTCTTAATGTTTATAACACATTATTTAACCTTTATAAATAATAGTTTAAGTCACGTAATTAATTTATTAATTAATCACATAACATAAATTATTAAACTCATTTCAACATTTTATCATATTTATACAACATGTGTTCATGTTCATTAGACTCAAACACATTTCACAAATTTTCAACACTTAGCAAAAAAAAATTCAAAAATTCAGGCCTGGCGCGGCCGCGCGCCGTTTAGCCTTGCACCCGGCGCGGCCGCACGGCTACGTTTTTCCAAAATTTCCAGTTCGCGAAGAACACTGAAATTCGGCCATTTTCTACAATTTTACCCTAATACACTGATTTATAGTGTTACCCATGAAGTATAAACTTCACAAGAACATTATATATCACTTATAACATGTTCTTAATCATTTCAAGTCATATAATTACATAATTTAAAACCATCAATTTCACTGTTCTTCATAAATTTTATAAAATTTAATGAAAAATATAAAATCTAACATTACGGATTCGTTACTACATCGAATCCGTTCATTTTAATTCCATTCTCTTTGTTTAAACATATACACTTATAATCAAACGTCAATTTTAATCAAAACATATGATTACAACATGTATTTCACCCATATGGGTTATTAACCCATATTCAACACTCCGTATTTTTGAAAAATCCAACTCTTAACAAAATTTCTTGGTGTGATCAGTGTAAATCATACCTACATGATTCTACACATAATATCAACATATATGATTACATATATAAACATATCTTGGTTTAATTTTTCAAAATAATTATTAACAGAGAAAATTTGAACATATATTTAAATAAACTCTGTGATTTCCAAAAACCCAATTAAGGTCATCTTAAATAAAATTGATCCTTTTAAATCATGATTATATATTATAAAACACGTTATCATCACATACTCATATAGATAAAATTATATCGTAACCCAATTGGGAAACCCAATTTCACAGAAAACTTAAAAGTACGTATTTAAGAAATCTTAATTTTGAAAACTTAAAAGAAGAATTACCCTTTAGTAGTGAAGATAAATCAAAGTTAATAACACAATGATCTCTCAATTCTTCCTTTTTCAATTTCTCCCAATCTCTTCCTCTTTTTCTCTCTGAATTTTTTCTGATATTTCTAAGTGTTTCTCTGATAATGGATTAGAAAAACAACGTATACGTATTATAAATATTACCGTTGTAGACTAACTCCTCCTAAGGCCTTGTTTGGCTTGTTCCCTTATTCTTTTTCCATTTATTTTAATTAACTAGTTTACTATATAGTTAATTGTCACCTTACTTATTGATTAATTAATTTTATTTAAATCAATTAAATAAAATAAGATAATTCACATTAAATCACATTGTCACATAATTAATATTTTTATTTATTAATTATATCAATTCATTAATTAATTATTAAATTAACTAAAGTAACATATGCTTATTTAATTAATTCAATTAATCAAATAAACTCAATTAAATATATTCTTTGAACAATTAAATTACTCCATATTAATTTAATTAATGTCACACATATAATTAAATTAATCTACCACAAATTCATGAATTAATTATTTAATTCAATAATTAAATCATTAAAAATATTTATTTATCTCCATAAATATTCAAATAACTTTACAAAATTCTCGTTCGTCACAATAGGTCCACTGGAACCCAAAGCCAGCAATGGTCATTGATTCATCTTCACTATGATCAATTACTTCACCAAATGGGTTGAAGCAGCCTCTTTTCCCAAGGTCACAAGAGTGGTCATCATCAGTTTCATCAGAAACAATGTCGTCTGTCGATATGGACAACCGGAGGTGATCGTATCAGACAATGCCAAAAACCTGAACAATCAAATGATGGTAGAACTATGTGGTAAGTTCCACATCAAGCATCTTAATTTTTTCATCTATCGGCCCAAGATGAACGGCGCTATTGAAGCGGCCAACAAAAACATCAAAAAGATCATGCAAAAAATGTCCGCCAATCACAACGACTGGCCTGACCTGCTTCCTCTTACCCTGTTAGCATACAGGACGTCAATGCGCACCTCTATTGGGGTTACCCCCTATTCGTTGGTCTATGGCATGGAGGCAGTCCTTCCCATAGAAGTAGAGATGGAATCTTTGCGAGTGTTGATCGACGCTCAAATAGATGAAGATCAATAGTTGCAAAGCCGGTATTATCAGCTGTCTCTGATAGATGAAAAGAGAGCTACGGCCATTTTTCACGGACAGTTATACCAGCAAAGGATCGCCAGATCCTACAACAAAAAGGTTCGAATACGGTAATTCAAGAAAAATGACTTGGTGCTAAAGAAAGTCCTAGCCAATTAGGATGAAGCCAAAGGAAAATTTGCCCCAAACTGGGAAGGCCCTTTCATTGTCAAAGAAGTGTTGACTGGGGGCGCTATCAAACTATAAGAGATGGATGGGACCGAGTTTCCCCAACTCATCAATTCAGACACCGTGAAAAGGTACTACGTCTGAAGCACATGCATACCCGCATTCGGGTCCTACAAATCAAATCAGGTTCGGTTTCACTAGAAAGCCGGAACTACAAATGACCTGATCTCCCTCAACCCGGGAGTACGTAGGTAGCCATCTATGGCGCAGTTTGACCTTCAAGAAAAATAAAAAAATAAAAGACCAGTTCCAAGACACCAAAGACAAATAGAAACTAAATTCTATCATTCCTATCCTGGTCAACAGGCCCATCTGAGATACTCCCTGACATCTTAACTGTCAGTCCATCAAGGAGGAGCTCAAGATACATCAACAACTGCGAGTCATAAAAGAAGTGGTAATCACTCAGCAATGATAATACATCTTCGATCAGGGAAGTGCATCAAAAATATATTTCTCTGATATATAAAATTGCTTTATATACATAATGCCCTTTACATGACAAAATGGCTGATCTAGTCTGCGCAAGAGAAATAAAGCTAGTCTATGGACCCAAGGACAAGCGGGTCAGCAATGCCAGCATGGCATCTCTCTCTGAAGATGGTGGAGCAGCCGTAAGTGCAGTCCACTCAGCCTCCATACGACTCAGAACAACCACAGTCATCTGCAAGGTGGCACTGTGGTCATCAATATAAGCACTCATCTCGGTGATCAAACCATGAATGTAAGATCGAAGAGCAGTACTATCAGCAATGTGGAAATCACGGTAAGCTATAGCCTCATTCCTCTCAGCAAAAGCTGCGTCTCGAGCAATAAAAGTCTCCTCGATCTCAACATATGCTGCATCTCTGGTCGAGCGAATCTCGTCTCGCTCTACAACTACAATATCCAGAGCAGAGCTCGTCCCGCTCAATCAATCCAGCATCCAAAGCGGCCTTGAGACCATCCCTCTCAGCAAAAGCTAAATCTCTGCCAGACAAGGCAGCCAACATCTGTGCTCTAGATGAATCTCGCTCAAAGGTCATCCTGAATAGTGAGTATGATAATGTCGAATCTGTCCCCACAGGAATGGTTGGGGAATCACTAACCAGAGCAGCGGTCAAACCCGTGAACAGCTCATCCTTGGTAGGAGAATCTGGATCCTCCATGGGATCCTCCTCATCTGAGTCCACACTAGGAGATGAAGAAGCCTCTGCTACCACTCCTATCTCTGCCTCTAACCACGCAGAATACTCCAGAGAACAGCCCGGATGGCTAATGGAGAAATTAGCCCTCTCCCGATGAGTCCAACACTCATATACTCTGACCAAGTCGACGGATGACATGGAAGAAGCCGACATCCTCTGATCAGCAGACCCCTCGAAATGGTGCAAACTCTGCAGCTGATCAAACTGACACATGACTGCCAAAGGATGATAGGTGGTCACTCCTCTCAAACCCGCTAGGGGCAAATAATCCTAGGCCAGATGCATAAGTGATAAAGCTATATGGGGATGATAGCCCTAAGCATGGCAAGATCACAAACGGATGCTCAATATCCAACAGAAATGTCGACCAAGACTCTGCATTAATGCACTTCGCAGGCTAAAAAGAGAAAGTTCTGGATGTCTCGTGAGTAAAGCAAAAACCCCTAGGCCTGAAGGATCCAATCGATCGTATATGGGATATCAGCCATATATACAGCAAGACCGAGCTGCCCCTAAAAACCCCCTCTGGATGGGTACTACAATACGTGGTGGATCTAAATGTCTCAGCCAATATCATCAGGATAATAGTGCTACCTATCTAACGGCTCTAACCACTACTACCAATCCCACATCTAGATGATCCAATCGCAACGGCATGTAGACGTATGCCACAACACACATCAGCAGAATGTCTATCCTGGCCACATGCCATGCCTCTGCTGAACAAACAAAATCTCCGACTTGGAGACCATAGATGTCAAGCTCGCCAAAGCGCTCAATCAAGAAGTCCATAGAGATCACGTGCCCCGAAATGATCTCATCCATGACTACACTCTGACGGAGACCAGACAACCTGATAAACGGCCTCCTCATATCACTAGTCACCATTCGAGCGCACGGCAACTCTAAACCCAAGCCAGTAAATCTCTGGTACTCCTCTAGAGTCGGCGTCAGCTCACGCCGTCCGAAGCGGAATACCTGCCTGTTAGTAATCCAGCAGGGTAGAAGGCCCTCAACAAATCAGACTGAAACCCAAAAATTCGCAAGGGCCAATGAATGCCCTAACATCTGGTCCACAGTCCCCCTAGCAGGAAAGGGCATGCTATTATACCAGGTCCTCAATGATGCTGCCAACGCAGATGGTGGTAAATGCTCAATACGGCTGACTGCAGACGATGTCATCTGTAGCACCGTACCACAAGACTGTCCAGAGGTTAAGTCAAAACACAGCTGTCTGAATGCATACACATGACATAATACATGCATGATGACAGTAATATAAATATAATGCAGAAGATAAGATATGGCAGGAATATCTACAACAAGCTATCTACTGCATACAACATCCATGTATCCTGATATAAAGTGAAAGGAATAATACAGGGAAAATGGGGCACCACCACCCAACTAATACAAGTGGTCTATCAAAATGATGGCATAACCGCCAAATAGCCAAAACAGTGGCTGACCAAAAAGTATAGCTCCAATAGCTATCAAAAAAAGTCGATGACATCAGTGTCAAAACGATCGACCTGCTCCATCTCCTCTGTGGATACAAAACCGCTGCTATTAGGCATGTCTAGGCTGTACAAGTGAGGATCTGCCCCTGCAAAACTGCTGCTAAATGGACCTGAAGAAGGACCTGCTCCAGAGCTTGACGAGTTAAAAGAAGATGCCTCTGATGGATCTCGGCCAAGATGCCTAATAAAGAAATGAGCCTGGTCCAACTCCCTAGTCAGATGGGCTATCTGGTCTGCATGAGTCGGCTCCCTGAGACAAGCTATCCAATCTATCATCATCACGGATCCTGGCACCATGTCTACCATGAAATGGGTAGCACGGATCTGAGCTTCAATAGTACAAGAGCTCCACCATCAGCCGAATACCTCCTAGCTATACGGACCCTCTGATAGGGTGAAGCCATCAATGCCCTCCAAAGGGATGTCTGTCAAAGGCACAGACAATGGCCAATGATGCTAAGCAGGAGGAGCAATGGGAATGCGAATCTCCCCTGTAACGCTCCAAATGGCACGCTCTCCAAGATAAAGCTCCCAGCCTCCCTCCGTCAGCAATGGTACCCTACGGGTTGACAACTCAAACTCCCGGCCAGTAGGGACTCCTCCCTCGAATCCGATAGTTAAGTGCTCAGATGTGTACGGCGCCCAGGTGATCGAACCCACCGTCAAAAGCTCCAACTGCAAACGGGCATGAGTGAATCCCTCCGTAACAAGGACCTCCGTCAAAGTGGAGTGATGCCATCTCCGTCCTCTAGGATAGGTCTCCAGACCTAAGGCAGTAGTGGGTCGTAGGCAAGGAAGCCTCTCAAATGTCCAAAACTGACCATGCAAATATCAAAAGTCCTCAGTGATCAAAACTGACAAAAATGCTGAAATCAAAAAGGTACAGAAAGATGTACTCACCAGCAAAAACGGATAAAATCCTAACCAAGCCTCCGTCGTACCCTCCGAAAGCATGCGTATGCCCCTAAGAAAATAGGCAAAAGTATAGGAGCCCCAATCATAGTCACTGAGGCGCTCTACCTGTCGAGTGGCGCTGATCAAAGCGAATGACACAGTAGAGGAGTTGTCCGCCAAGAAACAACCCCTGATGATCGACAAAAGCAATCGCCTCAGAATGCGATCTTTAGCCCTCTGGTCATCAGGCGGAGGCAACTGCAAAGTCCCATCCTGGGCATCTATACTCAAGGAACCAGATCGGACTGCCCGACACTTGAATGCCGTCGTCAGGACTCCAAGCAGGGACCGAACGATAGCGGGTAAAATGTCAGTCATGACAGGCACTGACTCACCTTCAAACTCAATGTCGGTGATAAATCTACAGTCCATAGGAGTCATCATCACCTTGTAATCCAGCAAATGAAGGGACTGAGTCTGGTGGAACCAATACTCAGACAAAACCCTCATATACCCCTAGGGGCAACGGCGGGGAAGGATAGAGAAAAAGGCCTGAAATCCCCAGCCATCTACAATCTCCCTATAATCCTCATGCAAAGTGTGATACAGGGAGTGCACGCTAAACCAATTCCCTCGAGGCTGCATAAAGCCGGGAACCTGCATCAAAAAACCAACCCCAAGTCAAAAACCTGTGCCCCAAGAATGGCAAAAAGGGAAGAAAAGAATCCAGAGAGAAGAAAAACTTCAAGTCACCTCGTTGGCATGAAGATATCTCGAAGGATGGTGACTCAAGTCGCCCAGCAGCTCCTAAGTAGGCACAGCAATGCCTGGGACCTCCGCACGTGGAGCATGAGTGGGAGGAGGAGGAGCGGCAAACGGAGCCTCTTCATCATTAATATCCAGTGGTTGCTCATCCTGTGCTGGACAAATACTGCCCTCTACCAGTCTACGAGTCGTCCGAGCCGGACGTGGCTGTGGCACATCAGAAGCCCTCCTACGTCTAACACCCGAGGAGACCCTACGGGAACTGCCGGGTCTATCACGATCCATTGATGACAACAAGTCCCTAAATCATCTCAGACAGGGTGCGGTAAGCCTAAAACCTGTGGCTTATCATTTTCAATCAGTCCAGCATATATCTTTAGGTCCTAAGACATGCATAGGTCAGTCAAAAATACTCAATGAAGTCAAAATTGCATGTATTCAAAACCTAGAAACTCAAAACCTGCATGGGTCAGTAAAAATTTCCCCACAGAGTTAAAAATGCATGTTTTTCAAAACCTAAGATTTTGGAAAAATTTTGCCAGAGTTCCTTTGTAAAATGGACTGTCCACGTGCACACAGACATGTCTAGGTGGCCATTCTGTAGCACACCTACCCAAAAATAGGAACAGTTCATATTTACTGAAAAAAAATAATCAAGAATCAAGCTCACATGGTAACCAAATTACCATGGACATTTTTAGTTGAAAATCCAGGCTCATTAGGCCTCAAAAAGGAATGAGTAAACTGTCCAAAAAGTGAAAAATTGACTGTCTCAAAACCTGAATTTTTTTACATCCAAACGTGCATTACAGTAAGATATGCATACATATGTAGTCAGAAAATTTTGTACAGGTTATATAGGCATACATTTTTCATATATTGTGTTTGAAAGCGCCATAGGCAGTTCGCATGCTTTTAACGGTCAAAAACTGCAAAAAAAAAAAAGCATGTAAAACGTTACCTGCGCTGCACTAAACGCGTAGGAACTGACGGAATCAAAATCCGACTGCCAGAACTCTGTAGATCTGAAAAAGAAGATCGAAAATCCTTTTGCTGCTCAAACGGGAAGCTTGCAAAAATGAAAACTCCCGAGCTCCATTTAAAGCCCAGGTAGCCGCACCTCCACCTGCGACAGCCCAGGTGGGTGCCATTCCCCTTGGGCCTGGTTCGATTTGAGTCAAAATGGAGTTTAAACGGACTGCCGAGTCAAATCTGCAGAGAAATCGCTATGCGATTGAGCGGTTTGGCCAGAAATCCTGCGTTTAAGCAGCATAATCCTGACGGAAAGGGAAACTCCATGAAGACCCTTAGTATTCATCTTGGAGCCATGTTCAGAGATTAATAAATTAAACTGCAGAAAAATTGCTCAAAAACTGCGTAAAACTGCCAAAAACTGCCACTTTCGAAGCATCAGGTACTGACCGGTGACAACTCAGTCGTTGGTTCCAGTCCAGCGAAGCATCGGGTACTGACCGGTGATAACTCAGCTGTTGGTTCCAGTCAAGCGAAGCATCGGGTACTAACCGATGACAACTCAGCAGTTGGTTCCAGTCCAGCGAAGCATCGGGTACTGACCGGTGACAACTCAGTCGTTGGTTCTAATCCAGCGAAGCATCGGATACTGACCGGTGATAACTCAGCCGTTGGTTCCAGTCCAGCGAAGCATCGGGTATTGACCGATGACAACTCAACCGTTGGTTCCAGTCCAGCGAAGCATCAGTTACTGACCGATGACAACTCAGCCGTTGGTTCCAGTCCAGCTAAGCATCAGGTACTAACCGGTGACAACTCAGCCGTTGGTTCTAGTCCAGCGAAGCATCGGGTACTGACCGGTGACAACTCAGCCGTTAGTTCCAGTCCAGCGAAGCATCGGACAATGGCCGATGATAAGTCAACCATTAGTTTTATTCCAACGAAGTTCGATTATAGATCGAAATCCAGGCTAACCATTGGCTCAACCCCAATGACGCTTCAACCGTCGGCTTAACCCCAGTCAAGCAACAAAAGGGATCCAGTGACGGAAGCAATTATCATAATCCATCACAAATGATGGAATCTATTATACACATCCTCAAAAAGGATCATTGAGGTAGTATCAGTCATATCAACCTCAATCAAAATTTACAAAGCTATCGCGGAGAACGTCATCCACAGTAGATCCAGACGAGGATAATCTGTGATAGCTCACCTTCGACAACCTCATCCTCATCAGAGGCAAATAAGTTATTGTGAATAGTGTCATCCCCAGCAGGAAATGACCAAATTAGTTCGCAGTAACTTCCCAACAACATCAAGCTAACAGAAGCCCCATTCCACTCAAAGACGCTCAGCCTTCGAAGCAGCTCTGGCACTTTTTATTTCCAGTGTCTACTAATCTTTATCCTGTCCATTCCATTACATTGCATAGACATGATAAAGAGGGGCATCTGTAGACACTCAAAATTTTCCTTGCCCCAATACTAACACTGTAGAAGGGCCAAACCATCCTTCAACTCAAATTCGGCCACCAATGTCGGTCCTACAATTCAAATCCAGCCACGAATGCCGGTCCTTCAACTCAAATCCAGCCACCAATGCCGGTCCTTCAACTCAAATACGGCCACCAATGCCGGTCCTTCAACTCAAATTCGGCCACCAATACCGGTCCTTCAACTCAAATCCGGCCACCAATGCCAGTCCTTCAATTCAAATTCGGCCACCAATGCCGGTCCTTCAATTCAAATTCGGCCACCAATGCCGGTCCTTCAATTCAAATCCAGCCACCAATGCCGGTCCTTCAACTCAAATCCGGCCACCAATGTAGGTCCTTCAATTCAAATTCGACCACCAATGCCGATCCTTTAACCTAAATCTGATCCCCAATATCGGTAAACCTAAATTTGATCCCCAATATCGGTACTCCAGCTAAATTCGATCACCAATGTCGGTAGTTAATCCAGCTCCGATCTCCAATCGGACCGTCAATCCAGCTCCGATCTCCAATCGGACAGTCAATCCAGCTCCGTCTCTAATCAGATCGTCAATCCAGTTCTGATCTCCAATCGGACCGTCTATCCAGTTCTGATCTCCAATCGGACCGTCAATCCAATTTTAATCTCCAATCAAACCGTCTATCCCGTTTCGATCTCCAATCGGACCGTCAATCCAGTTTCGATCTCCAATCGGACCGTCAATCCAACTCCGATCTGCAATCGGACCGCCAATCCAGCTCTGATCTCCAATCGGACCATCAAATCAACCCTAATCTCAATATCGGGTCACCAGATCAATCCTGATCTCCAATCGGGTCCTCAGTTCAAATCTCGGTCTCAACCTAGGGAAGTCAAGTCAACCCCAGACTCAACCCGGGAAGTCAAGCCAACCCCGGTCTCAACCCGGGAAGTCAAAACAACCCCGGTCTCAACTCGAGAAGTCAAGTCAACCTCGACATCAACTTAAGATATGTCAAATCATCCCCGGTCTCAGCCCGGGAAGTGCAGTTCAGCCTCAGAGACAACCCTGAGAAGCAAGATCCATCAAAGGTCGTGCCGACACCACAAGCAACCCCGGGAGGGGCAAACGGTCATTTTATCAACTCTCAACCAATTCAGTCAAACTCAAGCCAAATTGGTACCATCGAAGTCAGAACAAACCACAACAACGATCCCGAGTGCCAACAGCGCAAGACAGCTCAACGGATAAACTGCAAGGAATCGAAGACCTGGTTATGAACCCGTCTTCTCGAACCCTAGAAAATGTTTTATCCCATGTCATTGCGACACTCTCGGCAAGGGTTTTCTGAAAAGGTGTCGTACGCCTCAAACGGACGCTCCGATCAAAAGTTAAAAAGTTTCGACTTCGACTTCGCGTTGTCCGGAGTGCACGTACTTTGAGATGACAGAACCCGGCACCGCAGGCCCCACCAGGGGAGTAGCACCTCTACCTGCGGCAGCTGCAAGTAGAGCTAAGGCTCCCTAGTCTATAAATATGAGGCCACCCCCCGCCCCCCTCATTTTCAAAAAATCCCGAAACGCAGCGAAGCTCTATTAGTTCAATTTCTCGACTTTCACACCTCTTTCAAACCCAAATATTTTCACTCTAACACGTAGGTATACCCATATACTACCACATATTAGAAAATAACCAGTAGATTTGGACGTATAGAGCCTACGATTCGGCAAAAAGCCCGTATTGCTGTCCATTGTAAGTATTTTTACGATCAGCAAGTCAATACTACTACTTTGCACTATTTTCCACTTGCACACGAAGTTTCATCTTCTAAATATGCCCGAAACTTAGTTCCGTGGCCGTTTTCGTCAAAATTTGGTACATTTTTGTATACAAACTCAATTTCTGGCATTTCTAAAACTCGGATTGACGATCCGTCAGCGCCAGCAGCTTCAATGCACTAGCATGCACGTTCTGGCAACTTCGCCGAACTGGGTTATCTTCCCAGTCCAGATTTGGCCCTTTTTTGTATATATTTGACTGTATATATACTAACATTTCAATTCCGTCAAGCCCGGATTTCAAATCCGAGGTAGTTTATCGCTTTTACATAGATTTACGCATATATGAGTGACTTTCACCATAATTGGTCTTCGTATCAGTATTGGTTGACTACATTTCTGTCAAATATATATATATATATACATATATATTTAAATTCAGTCCGGGCAACGGTGTGAAAACCCATCGCCCTTTTTACTATTTTTCTATATATATATTTCATTTCTGTCACAGCCTGGATTATTTCATGGCTATTTACAATTTTTATAAATATATATATATATATATATATATATATATTAATTCCAATTCGGGCTTGCGAGTGAAAATCCATCGCCCTTTTACAGTTTATATATATATATATTGCTTTATTCAATTTATTTCCAATTCGGGCTTGCGAGTGAAAACTCATCGCCCTTTTACAGCTTTTGTATATATATAATTATATATATATATTGCTTTACTCAATTTATTCAACTGCTGCATTTAACATTCATTTGTATATGCATCTGCACTAACATATCTGCAGGCGGACAAGATTTATCCAAATCTCGCCAATTCTAGCTTTCAACGGTTCAAACAGGTCCCAGTAGAACCTGGAAGCTATAATGGTTGAGATTTCTTTAAATCTAGTTATTTTTATAGTTTTTATTTCAAAGCACACTCGCGTCCCTTAGATCGCTATCTAGTGGGAATGAAACGCTTTATCCACTCGCAGCCAAGATTTATAGATGAATCCTTGGTTCCATTGCGACGTGACGATGTATATATACTTATTTCTGTGCAAATTTGAACTGTGCAGGTTTATTATCTACTCACATGTGAGCCTAGAAATCGTGGGATTCACGATCAAATCGATCGGGATCTAATTCCCATGATGGACAAACTTCAATTTACAGATGTACCCTGCCAGTTTTTCTGTAAAATGTACATGCACAGACCTTAAAACGGTTATCCGGATTTAAGGTCTCATCATAGTGAAAATATGGATTGTCGTGCCAGCGTCCCTCCGATGGTTTTCATACCCATGAGGAGACAGACACTTGTATATTCTTATGGTCGAGGATGCTTCGCAGCCCGGCAAATCACCATGCACTTGCAGCCTTAAAGCTATAAAGATAAAATTAGAAGTATCAAAAAGCTTCAATTCCTATGCTAGCGTAGGGGTTTGATAAATAGCTTTCAAAACATCATTTTCAATCAAAAGAAAAGCTTTTGAAAAATTAAATTAAATGCTTTTGCAAATCAAATCAAAGATTGATTTTCAAATCAAATCAAACCCTTCGTATATAGGTTCAACAAAGCAAAGCACTACTTTCAATCAATCAAATCAATAGGCCCAATTTTCAAACAGCATTCACTCACGCATTCGCAATTTTAAGGGAAATATTAAAAAGATGCGGTACCGTGTTTACACGGGAGTCGTGGGGTGCCTAACATCTTCCCCACACTTAACCATGCCCCTGAACTCAAAACTCCGATTTTAAAGATCAAGTTTCGACAGTGTCCAGCAATTGGGCCTCTTTTCAAATCAAAATCGGTTGAGTTGGTGCAACCATTTCAAAACTACCAACTAGCGACTCTGTTAATCAAATCAAATCGTCGACATATACACATGTTGGCCTCTTTCCTAAAAAACCCTTCAAAACCTTTTTCCTAAATAAAAAGAATGAGGGTAGAGAGAACTTAGGAAGATCGATTTGAGAAAACCCGGGTTATAAACCGACCCGCGGGATTCTTAAATTTTCCAACGTCGACAACGAGCTTCAGCATCAGCATGAAAACATGGATGCTCCTACTATGTTGCTTCACCTCAAGGAGTAATATGGTGAACAAAGTAAAACTACTAGATATAAGATATCTAAGGATCTCTTCCGATCTCGGATGACCGAGGGAACAGCCGTTGAGACTCATATCCTAAGGGTGATCAATCTGATTGAACGCCTCGGACAACTTGGGTTCGTCATGGATGGAGAGTTGAGTCAAGACTTGGTCTTGCAGTCACTCCCTAAGACCTTCTCGCAGTTCGTTATTAATTTTCACATGAATAAGTTAGATGTCAGCTTGCCTAAATTACTTAACATGTTGAAAACTGCAGAAGGTCACTTCCCATCCAAGAAGAAACATGTCTTAATGGTGGATTCTTCCAAGAAAAGGAAGAGGCCCAAGGTATCTTCTGAAAAGAAGAAATCTAAGAAGGCTAAGGGCAAGGTGAACACAAAGGAACAAAAGAAACCTGATCCAGCTAGCAAAGGAATGTGCTTCCATTGCAACGAGTCAGGTTACTGGAAGAGGAACTGCAATAAGTTTCTGGTAGAGAAGAAGCTTGGAGAAGCTTCGACTTCCAATCAAGGTTTGTTCATGATTGAAATTAATTTTTCAGAAAGTCAAAATTCTACTTGGGTATTGGATACCGACTGTGGTTCTCACATATGTAATACTGTGCAGGGATTGGTCAGAAGTAGAAAGCTGAACAAAGATGAGGTCATCCTATGAGTGAGAAATGGAGCAAAGGTTGTTGCATTAGCTGTAGGCACTTATTGTTTAGCACTGCCTACAGGCAAGTCCATTTATTTAAATAACTGTTATTTTGTTCCGAATATCATTAGAAATATTATTTCTATTTCCGTATTAGATATGGATGGATTTGACATTATAATAAAGAACAACAATTGTTCTATTTATAAAGACAATGTTTTATATGGTGTTGGTAATCAGCGAAATGGACTTTATATACTTAACTTGCCTGAAAATATACTTCAAATAGAACAAACTAAGAAAAGGAAAAGAGATGATGTTAATTATACCTATATGTGGCATTGTAGACTCGGCCATATCAATGAAACAAGATTATCCAAGTTGTATAAGGATGGGCTCTTAGAGCTATCCGATTATGAATCATATCCAACTTGTGAATCTTGTCTCATGGGTAAAATGACTAAATCTCCTTTTAGTGGAAAAGGAGAAAGAGTTACAGAGTTGTTAGCATTGGTTCACACAGATGTTTGTGGACCTATGACAACGAATGCACGAGGAGGGTATTCTTATTTTATTACTTTCACTGATGATCACTCAAGATATGGATATGTGTATTTAATGAAGTACAAATCTGAATCATTTGAGAAGTTCAAAGAGTTCAGAAGTGAAGTAGAGAAACAAACTGGCAAAAGTATTAAGATTCTTCTATCAGATTGAGATGGTAAATACTTAAGCGGTGAGTTTCTCGATTATCTCAAAGAAAATGGTATAATCTCTCAATGGACTCCACCAGGTACGCCATAGTTAAATGGAGTATCTGAAAGGTGAAATTGAACATTGTTGAACATGGTTCGTTCCATGATGAGTTTTACCGATCTTCCAGTATCGTTCTGGGGTTATGCCCTAGAAGCGGCTACATATCTACTAAAGAAGGTTCCCTCGAAATCAGTCCCTAAGACTCCATATGAGATGTAGACAGGGAGGAAACCTGGTCTTAAGCATATTAAGATTTAGGGATGTCCAGCTTATGTGAAAAGGTATAAAAATGATAAGCTTGGGATAAGATCTGATAAGTGCTCGTTTGTGGGATATCCTAAAGAGAGTTTGGGATACTATTTCTACAATCCTACTGAGAAAAAGGTGTTTGTTGTGCAACACGCCACCTTTTTAGAAAATGAGTTTATTCTTGAAGGGGCTAGTGGGAGGAAAATAGATCTTGAAGAAATTCAAGAACCACAAACCACTACAGATCAAGTGGATGAACCTGTCCAAGTAGAGACACCTTCTGTACAACACCCTGTTTGTAAATCTAGAAGAGTACCGAAGATACCTGATAGGTATGGATTCGTCATAGAGGATGACGATGAGGTACACGTCATGAATGATGATGATCCATTGAATTATGAATAGGCTATGAGTAATAAATACTCAGGAAAATGGCTTGAAGCCATGAAATCTGAGATGGAGTTCATGGATGAGAACCAAGTATGGACTTTGGTTTCACCACCTGAAGGCATTAAGCCTATTGGGTGTAAATGGGTCTTTAAAAAAAAATTGGAGTGGAGGGCAAGGTAGAGACCTAAAAGGCCCGATTAGTTGCAAAAGGTTTCAAACAAAGACAAGGAGTTGACTATGATGAAACCTTCTCGCCGGTAGCAATGCTCAAGTCCATTAGGATTTTACTTGCGATTACACCTTATTACGACTATGAGATCTGGCAGATGGACGTGAAAACGGCCTTCCTCAATATAAAACTTGAGGAGGATGTGTATATGACACAACCAGAGGGATTTGTTTCAAAGGTTGGAAAAAATCAAGTCTGTAAGCTACGACAATCCATTTATGGATTGAAGCAAGCTTCACATAGATGGAACATCCGTTTTGATGAGACACTCAAAGAGTTTGATTTTATCAAAAATGAGGATGAACCATGTGTGCACAAAAAGGTTAGTGGGAGCGCTATTTTATTCCTTGTATTATATGTTGATGATATATTACTGATAGGGAATGACATTCCTATGCTACAATCAATTAAAATCTGGTTATCTAAACACTTCTCCATGAAGGACTTGGGAGAAGCATCCTATATTTTGGGGATAAAGATCTATAAGATAGATCTAAGAGGATGATTGGCTTATCCCAAGGAACGTACATTGATACCATGCTAAAGAGGTTTAGCATGGAAGATTCCAAAAGAGGTCTCATGTCGATGAGCCATGGAATAAATCTCTCCAAAAAAACAGGCCCCAAAGACACCTGAGGAGAGAGACCGTATGAGTAAGATCCCTTATGCTTTAGCAATAGGATCTATCATATACGGTATGATATGTACTAGACCAGATGTCGCTCATGAACTTAGTGTAACGAGCAGATATCAGTCGAATCCAAGAGAAGAGCACTGGAAGGCAGTGAAAAAATATCCTAAAGTACTTACGAAGGACTAAGGATGTATTTCTTGTCTATGGTGGGTCTGAATTAAAACTCGAGGGCTTCATAGACTCAAGTTTTCAAACAAACCAAGATGACAATAAATGTCTTTCGGGGTATGTATTTACCTTGAACGGAGGCACAGTGAGTTGGAAGAGTTCCAAGCAGCAAATAGTTGCTGATTCAGTAACAGAGGCAGAGTACATAGCTGCAAATGAAGCTGCAAAGGAAGCTGTTTGGATGACGAAGTTCATAACAGAACTTGGTGTGGTTCCTAGCATTGGAGGAGCAGTCCCCTTATACTATGACAACACCAGAGCGGTTGCACAGGCTAAGGAACTCAGGTCTCATCAGAAATTTAAACACGTGTTACGGCAATTTCACTTGATCAGGGAGATCATTGAAAGAGGAGACGTCACCTTGTAGCGTGTAGACTCTCAAGACAACATTGCAGATCCATTTACTAAAGCTTTAACACAACAGCAGTTTGATCGTCACTTAGAGAAGATGGGTATGAGATACCATGGTGATTGGCTTTAGTGCAAGTGGGAGATTGATAGTAGTGTGCATACAAGCCAATCATGTATGATGACAAAGCACATACTTTGTAAACAATCTTATTTATTTATTAATAAAATATTCATTTAAGGCATATAATTATCTACATGGTGCTATTTTTATAATATGTAAATAACCCATAGTTTTAAGCAATGCTTTTAGAATCATGATGAGATCATGATAATGAGATCTAAATTCTTAGAAAGCTTAAAAACTAAAATAGTTCCCAATTGTGGGATTACTAAAATGGGGATTAGTAAATCCGGATAGATTGGTACATATGTTGCTTGCTCATTGGATGAGGATGACTGATCTCATGGTCATTTGTGTGGAGACACTAAAGCAAGTATGTAGGTGCTTATTGGAGAATAAGTTCACTGAACGTGACTCGCTATGGAATACCTAATGGAGTTTTACTCGCCTGTCAATAGGAATTCCTAATGTGATAGTAGTACAAGCTTTAGTGTCTCCACACAAATGATTGGCTTGTATGCATACATGATTGGTACTCTCAAATAATAATATTAAATTATTATTAATATCATCATACATGATTATACATGATTGGTACTCCACACAAATGACCATGAGATCAGTCATCCTATGATAATATTATTATACCAATCATGTATAATCATATTATTATAATAATTATAATAATCATATTGGCATGTATAATTATTTGGATGAGGATGACTGATCTCATGTATAATTATTATTAATATCATCATACATGATTGGTACATAGTAGTACAAGTCTTATTAATATTATTATAATAATTATTATTTTCTAAAGGAGTTTAGGAATTAATTTAATATTGGTACTCTCATTTATTCCTAATAAGATTAGGAGGCAAATTAATTAAAGGAGTTTAATTAATTAATCCCAATATGTTGGGAAGTCTAATTAATTAAAGGAGTTTAATTAATTAAATGAAACCCTATGTCTAATAGGATTAGAAGGGTTGACCAATATCTATATAAGAGGAGTCTTATGATAGATATCAGTTGAAGAAATTCCAATTATTGGAGAGTACTCCTTTTCTATAGTGGATAGAAACCTAGGGTTTAGCCAACCACCCTCCTTCTTGAATAATTCCTCGTCCTTGGTGGATCACCTCTAGAGGCCAAATACTTGGGTGGCTAACGTTGATCAAAGAAATGAATCTAACCTGGAAATTCAAGGAGATCACGAAGAACAAGGAGTTAAACTTGTACATGTGGAAGCTTCGTTCTACAAGGGTATGATTCTATAACTTCTTATTTATCGTTTTAAATTAATAATTTGCATAAAGGATGATTCGAGTAATGGTTTTGTAGAACTTTTTTAAACTCTAATATACCATGCTTTCGCTATTTTATGCAATTTGATTGCGTCACGATTTCATACAAACCCAACAAGATATTGGGCGGTTGTGCCCCATTTCTCGTTACTTTTTATTTTGCATTTTATTAGCAGACAGAGATGATGCTTTCATTAGACAGTGTAGGTAGAAATGCAAGATATTTCCTATCTATTCCATCCTATTGTCATTTATCATTATCATCTATCATGATGCATGGATATGCATGTAGATAGGTGAGTTTAGCTTTGACCCCTGGATGGTCTCCTGATACGGTTCTACAAATGTCTTCATCTATCGTTAGCCGTATTGAGCACCAGCCACATTCTTTGATAGCATCTTCTTTGAGATCCTAGTATGACAGTTTACCTCCCATAGAAAGGGCGACTAATTGATCAGATGCTGGGGCATTATTTGGCCATCTTGGCTTTTTAGGTCCCACTAGGCTTTGTGGACAATATGTTATCCTGTTGGATACCCGAGCGCCAGGTTTTCAGATTTGGCATCCATGAGCTGACTCCTATGTTAGAGGAGTATGAGCGCATCACCGATTTGCCTTTGGATCGGCCTTGTGCTAGGATGGCCTTTAGTGACATGAGACGACCGTGCATGACCATGACTGGTCTGAGGCGCAGAGTCGTTATAGATGAGATTACTGCGGGACATGTGGTGTCCCTAGACTTTCTGATCGATCACTTTGGCCAGCTGGATAGCTACGCTTGATATTCAAAAGACTTTATCATCCCTGCAGATGAGTGGCAGTTTTCACGCGTGGACGTTTTGTTGATGTGCGTCACAGCTTATCTGTACATACCACTGTATATGGACCACTTGGCCATTGGCTTGATTGTAGTGGTTCATGCTCTCAGACAGGGTTGTACCATCCTGCCCATGATATTAGCCGAGACCTTGAGGTCGGCTACATTCTGCCATACCCATCCTATGGGGTTTTTCAAGGGTAGTGTCGTTTTACTGTACGTGTTGTTTATGACACACTTAAGACCCATCGGCAGTTTCAAACATCATGGGTACTACTGTACTCATGAGATAGCCATGTCTTACTCCTTTTAGCCGACGGAGTGTACAGATGCGGCATCATAGTTGGCCTTTTTGACGATGATCGAGCATCCCTTTTCGATCTTGCCCTGCTCAAGGCTTAGCTCCCCTTAAGCTTCATTACTCATGCAATTGACATGGATTATCTGCCCCTGGCGTGTTTGAGAGGGGTGACCACATATCATCCACTGACTGTCATGGGACAGTTTGATCAGTGTCAGGACATCCACCACTTTGAGGGGGCTTTAGATCAGCGAATATCAGTTTTGTCTTTTTCATCAGCTGACTTGACCAGGATTTATGATTGTTGGACTCGTCGTGAGAGGGTTGATTTTTTGACTAGCCATCCGGATCGTTCTCCAGAGTATTCTGCATGGTTGGAGGCAGACATTGTACTGGTCGCGGTTGTTCACTCAGCTCCGAGTTTTGATTCTGATGAGGAGGAGCCTATAGAGGACCCTGGTTCTCCCGCTGAGAATGAGTTATTTGCTGGCTTGACAGCAGCTTTGGTCATTGTCCCCCCTAGCATTCCTACTGGGACAGATCCAGCTCTTATCGATTCATTAGCTCAGATGACCTTTGAGAGGGATCAGGCGAGAGCACTGATGTTGACAGCCCTTTCTGGTAGGGATGCAACTTTTGTTGATAGAGACGATGCTCTAGCTACTTGGGACACCGCTTTTGTTGAGATTGAGAAGGCTTTAGTTGCCCAGGATGCTACTTTCATTGAGCGGGATGAGGCCCTAGCCACCCGGGATGTTTATATTATTGATAGAACTGAACTCAGGTCAAATACACACAGTATCATTGCATATATGAGTGCCTTTATAGATGGTCATAGCAGTACTATGTAGATGGCTGTGGATCTTCTAGCTCGTATGGAGACCGTAGGACATGAGCTTACAGATGCTCCTCCAACTTCAGAGAGGGATGCTATGTTGGACTTGCTATCCCGTTTATCCATGGGTTTATAGACTAGCTTTCATTTTCTTGCACAGACTAGGTTAGCCATTTTTATCATTTACAGGATACATTGTATATATCAAACCATATTATATAGCAAAGAAATATATTTTGATACACTTCCCTATTGGATACGTATTGTCATTGCTGAGTGCTTACCACTTTTTTCATGACTTGTTGTCTTGATGTGTCATGAGCTTTTCCTTGATGGATTGACATTGAGATGTCGGAGAGTACCTCAGAAGGGCTTATTGATCAGGGAGGCTTAATAGTATTTAGGTTTTATAGGAATTTCGGTGTCTTGGGACTGGTTTTTATTGGTTTTTGCTTTTTCTTGAAGGTCAAACCGCACCATAAATGGCTGCCTGCGTACTCCCGGTTTGAGGGAGATCATATCATTCGTAGTTCAGGCTTTTCCTGAAAGGTTTGAGCTTGGTTTATTGGGGTTTTGAATTTTTTGTTTGGTTTGACCGCACCGTAAAGGGGTTGCCTATGTACTCCTGGTTGAGGGAGATCAGGTCATTCATAGTTCAGGCTTTTAGTGAAAACCTGAATTGATTTGATTGATTTTTCACAGGACCAAGATGATTGCTTGCAGGGGTTTTAGATATAGTACCTCTTCACGGTGTCTGAATTGATGAGATGGGGAAATTCTTTCCCATCCATTTCTTGTAATCTGATGGCTCCTCCTGTCAACACTTCTTTAATAATGAAAGGGCCTTCCCAATTTGGGGCAAACTTTCCTTTGGCTTCATCTTGATTGGCAAGGACTTTAAGTCATTTTCTTTGAATTGTTAGAATTGAACTTTCTTGTTGTATGATCGAGCAATCCTTTGCTGATATAACTGCCCGTGAAAGATGGTTGTCGCCCTTTTTCATCTATCAGGGACAACTGGTGGTACAGCTCTTGCAATAACTGGTCTTCTTCCATCTGAGCATCTACTAATACCCTCAAGGATTTCATTTCTACTTCTATGGGAGTACTGCTTCCATGCCATAGACTAATGAGTAGGGGGTAGCCCCAATAGAATACGCATTGACGCTCTGTAGGCCAATAGAGTCAGAGGCAATAGGTCAGGCCATCCTTTGTGATTGACGAACATTTTCTATATGATCTTCTTGATATTTTTATTTGCTGCTTCGACAGCACCATTCATCTTGGGATGATAGATGACGGAACTGAAATGCTTAATCTAAAACTTGCTGCACAATTCTTTCATCATCTGGTTGTTTAGATTCTTGGCATTGTCTGATACGATCAACTCCGGTTGTCCATATCGACAGATTATATTATTTCGGATGAAACCAATGATTACCTCTTTGGTGACTTTGGGAAAGGATGCAGCCTCAACCCATTTGGTGAAGTAATCGATCATGGTGAAGATGAATCGATGACTATTGCTGGCTTTGGGTTCTATTGGCCCAATCACATCTATTCCCCACATGGAAAAGGGCCATGGCGAACTCATATTGTGTAGTTCGTTCGGAGGAGCGTGGATGACATTTCCATGGACTTGGCATTGGTAGCATCTCCTGACGTGATCATCACAGTCAGTTTTGAGAGAGATCCAGTAATGCCTTGTTCTCAATATCTTGTTGGCCAATAGATGACCGCTCATGTGTGGACCATAGACTCCACCGTGGACTTCATCCATCAGTCTTTGGGCTTGATCCTTATCCAGGCATCTTAAAAGACCTATTCCAGCATCCCTTTTATAGAGTGCGTCTCCGTTCAGATAGAATTTCATAGCCATCTTATGAATCCGCTTCCTTTCAACTTGACTTGCACCAGCGGGCGTAGATCCATCTCGAAGATATTCTTTTATATCTTGGTACCAAGGCTGTTTAATAGGAGGTAGTTCATCTGATGTTTCTCTAATGTAATTCCTATATGCCGAGGCCTTTTGGCTTGCAAATTTGATGTCAGGAATTCCCATCCTATCAGATATATAGATCAAGGAAGCCAATGTTACCAATGCATCAGCAAAGTCATTCCTACCTCGAGGGATGTGGATGAAGGTTATTTCTTCAAACTCCATGGATATCTTGATAACTTGCCGATGATACGGCAGCAAATGCAATTCTTTGGTATGATATGCCCTAGTGGTTTGTTTGATAACCAACTCAGAATCCCTAAAGACTAGTAAACATTTAATACCCATGGATTGGGCTAGTTTTAACCCCATTATACAGCCTTCATACTCAGCCGTGTTGTTGGTGTTAACAAACTGCAATTTAATGGCCATAGGATACTTGTCACCTGTAAAAGAGACAAGAACTGCCCCAGCTCCTGCACCTTCCATGTTCACGGCTCCATCAAAATATATTTTCCAATATTGGACTGTATTTTCTTAAGGGATTTGTTGAATTGTCATGATCCCAACATCCGGGAAATATATTTCCAAGGGTTCAAAATCCCCTGACAGTGCTTCGGCCAATTGATCTGCAATTCCCTGACCTTTGACAGACTTCTGAGTCACGTAGACAATGTCGAATTGTTGGAGGATCAACTTCCATTTGGACAATCGATAATTTAACATGGGTTTGCTGAATATGTACTTCAATGGTTTCATGCGGGATATGAGATAGGTCGTGTGCCCATGCAGATAATGTTGTAATCTCATGGCGGCCCATGATAACACACAACAAGTCTTTTCAATTAGTGTGTACTTCTGCTCGTCGCTGCTGAATCTTTTGCTGAGGTAATAGATATCTCTCTCTTTGCTTCTATCATCCTTTTGCCCCAGCATAAAGCCCATTGCATTGGCATTGACTGACAGATACATAAACAGGGGAACCTCATCCCTTGGGGGTACCACGATCAACTGCTTCTTAATGGAAAGGAAGGCTTTTTGACAATCTTCATTCCACTTCATGGAGGAGTTCTTCCTTAGCAGCTTAAAGATGGGTTCACAAGTTGTCGTGAGTTGAGAGATGAATCTGCTTATGAAATTGATTCTCCCCAGAAATCCCCGTATTTCCTTTTCTGTTCGAGGCACCGGCATCTCGGTGATGGCTTTAATCTTAGCGGGGTCCAGTTCAATGCCTCTGTTGCTTATTAGGAATCCCAACAACTTGCCTGATTTGACACCAAAAGCACATTTGGCCGGATTCAGCTTTAGGTTGTACTTGTGTAACCTGTTGAAAAGCTTTTTGAGATGGATGATGTGGTTGTCCTCCTTCCGGGATTTGACGATGATGTCATCCACATATACATCTATTTCTTTATGCATCATGTCATGAAAAAAGGCCATCATGGCTCGCTGATATATGGCACCGGCATTGATAAGGCCGAAAGACAAACGTCTATAACAAAAGGTTCCTCAGGGAGTGATGAATGCTATTTTCTCCCTGTCCTCTTCAGCAACCATGATTTGATGTACCCAAAAAAATAGTCCACAAAAGAATACATGCCATAATGAGTCGTGTTGTCTATCAATATATGGATAAAAGGCACTGGGAAGTTGTCCTTGAGATAAGTCTTGTTCAAATCCCGATAATCCACATATACTCGTACTTTCCCACCGGGCTTAGGCACGGGAACTATGTTAGATAGCCACTCAGGGTAAGTTGATACCATGATGATACCGGCTTTGAATTGCTTGACAATTTCTTCTTTGACTTTCAGACTCCACTCGGGTTTCAATCGCCTGAGCTTCTGCTTGCCTGGCTTGAATCCATCTTTAATGGGCAGTCGATGGATGACAATGTTAGTAGACAAACCAATCATGTCCTCATGTGACCATGCAAACACATCCTGGAACTGAGTTAAGAGTTCAATCAGGTCTGTTCTTTAGATTTGGGTAAGGTTAATGCCTATCTGGATTTCTTTATGGTTTTCTGAGGTTCCGATATTGACAGTGGTGGTTTGATCAAGGTTTGGTTTGGGTTTGTCTTCGACCCATTCTTTGATTTCCTCGAGCACCTCATAGTCATCCATCTCCTCTTGACCAATCTCCATCAAGTCGAAGTCCAATTCTACATCAAAGTTGTAGTCACTATGAAAATTTGGCATCTCATCAGCAGGGACAAACAAATCCAACTCTGGATTCCTGAAAACAAAATGCTTTCACTTTAATATATGAAACTGTTTGATCATACAAAGCATTTAGCAAGAAACATGACAAAAGTGGCTGCTATTGCTGTGCAACAAAAATAAACAGTAAATAAAACTATGCTTCAGGGCAGATGGACTTTCTGCCCTTTTACCCTTTTCGAATGAGGCATGGAGTGCTGCTCCATTGTCGAGAGTCAGGTCCTCATGAACAGGGAGGATAAAAGAGTTGTTGTCTGTCTCCTCTTTGATGATGACTAAGATAACATTCATATCAGGGTCAGTGTTTTTCTTTGACCTGCTCTTCTTACCCCTGTTGATGCGAGGGATTAGGATTTGATCTTCTGAATAGTCATTGTCTAGGATTTCGTTGTTCATACCCTCAGTGTGCACCAGAAAATACATGTTTGCAAACGGGTCTCGTCCCCCCGGTAGGAACTTTTCTTTGCCTTTTTTTGCTTTCCCCATTAGGCTTTGGGACTTTTCTTTCATTATCCAGCTTGACCTGAGGAAACAGCATAACTGACACAGCAACTAAGAATCTTCCTCATTGGTTTCACAAACCCTGCATCAATGAGGTTTGGTAGTAGGATGGTGGAGGCAGGAACCGTTGGGTGCTTATGCGGGTTACGGTGGTTTGATCCGGATGAATAACCTAATCCGGCTTTCCCTGTCTGGCTAGGGATCTGCACCGGACTTCTGATTCCTTGCTGACTTTTCCCTAACCCTTCTCCAGGGCAGAAACCCAAGGATACCATTTCTTGACCGACAATCATCATTTCGATGGAAAGTTTTGGCTTTAAAGCTGGTACCCCAATAGGTAAATATTGAGTGTTGCTCACTTTCATGGCTTGAAAGTTGGCGGGCTCAACCCCTTCATCGAGATTAATTACCGGCATATCACTTTGTATAACGACATGATATTCTGGCTCGGCATTTATGGTTATCAGATTGCCATTGATGATGTATTTAAGTTGTTGATGAAGGGTGGATGGAACTGCTCCTGCCATATGTATCCACAGTCTTCCCAACAGTATGTATCCTATGGTAATATTCTATACCTGGAAGGATATGTAGAAAGTATGGGAGCCAATCTCCAGTGGAAGCTCGATTTCTACCACAGCCTCTCGGCGAGATCCATCAAAAGCCTTTATGACCACATGACTAGTCCGTATTCGGTTTAGATTAATCTTCATTCTCTCTAATGTGTCGTAGGGGCAGATGTTCAAGAAAGATCCTCCATCTATCAACACACCTCCTACCACATACCCTAAAGACATCACTGCTATGTGCATTGACTTACAATGACCCGTCCCTTCTGCAGGTATATCATCGTCAGTGAAAGATATCACATTACTATTGAAAATGTGCTCTATCACGTGATAAAACTTCTCGGTATTTATCGTCTTCGGCAGATGTGCTTCTTCTAGTACTTTCACTAGAATCTTACGATGATCTTCTGAAGATAAGACCAGATCCAAAATGGATATCTGTCAGGGTGCCTCTTTTAAGATTTACACCACTTTGACCTCATTATGCCCCCATCTTGCTGAGGAATTCTTTAATTTTCTCCTCAGACACTCTTCCCTTAGCTTTAATGACTGAGTTGATTACCCGCTGAGGCAGCTACAACTAGTTTTCCTTTGATATAATAGCAATGTGGTTTGATGTTGATCCTTCATCTTTCCCATAGTTCATGGGACTTTCTTCAAGCTGACTACAGGATATTGCGGTCTGAATGGCAATATTAGAGGTTCGAGCGCAACCACTTTCACATGATCCTTTCCTTCTTAGGCCCCTTTTCCCTGAAGTATCAGGGGCGTTATGGCTAGATCCTTTTTCACAAGAAATGATAGGCACTACTTCTTTCAGATTCCATGCCCTGGGCAGAAAGATTTCTTCCTCATCAGGATAGCCATAATCTTGGTTAGCCTTCATCAGCTCACCGCTTTCAATCAGATTTTGAATCAGGTGACGAAGTTCCCAACAATCCTTTGTGTCATGACCAGTTGTGTTGCAATGATATTGACAGATCCTATCAGATTTGAATTTCCTGGATCGAGGGTCCGCCGGGGGTAACAATTCTGTGACTATCCCCTCGTTGATCAACATCTGGAGGATTTATCTCATAGGCTGATTCAAATTAGTGAAATTCCTTTTGAAGGCGAATCCCCTGTTAGCTTGGAATTTCTCTTCCTTAGCAACCTTGTCGCCCCATAGTTCACGCTCATGAAATCGGTAATGATCCCTCATGGCAATGGGACTAATTTCAGGCATCAGAAGATTTACTTCCTGTTGGTTGGTCTGATTTATCAACTGTCTCGTTATCTGATGTTGATACACCACCAATTCTGCTAATTGCCCAACCTATTCCTTGATAGACTTGATCTCCTGTTCTATCAGGAACTGCCTTTTCTGAGAATTCCCAATTGTCCGGGCTATTGGTGCTTGCTTGGGTTGACTCTCCAACATATTGGAGGTATTTGGATCCTTCTTCGCTTCCCATGCTGATCATATTGACGCTCTCTTCATTGTGTTGAGGCAGAGGATTGTCTTGGACATGTGGTTGTTCTTGTGTTGTCACCACAATCTCCCCATTATCTATCAAATCTTGGATTTTATGCTTGAGGGACCAACAATCTTGGGTGTCGTGGCCCGGTTCTCCAAAATGATAAGCACACTTCTTACTCGGGTCAAAATTCCATCCGCTTGAACTGGCCGGAGGAAGGAGCTAGACAATCTTCTTTTGTGCTGTCAGAAGCTTCAGTACAATTTTCAGTGAGTTCCCCATGGGTGTGAACGTTCTTCAACGTCTAACTTCCCCAGCTTTTTGAAAGGGAGGATTAGAAGGTTGTGCAAGAGCTTGGAAAGAGGAATAATTTCTCCTTTGAATAGGCAAGCTGATTGAATTGCCTCTCTGATTCTGTCCCTGAAGTATCAAGGACACCTCCTCTTCCTTCTTCTTGTGTACTCTCTGAGGATTACTCCCATAGCTTCCAGATTGAATATGCTCGGCCACTGCCTCCAAAGCGATAAGGTCCTTGATCTTTCCAGACTTCAGTCCCATTTCTGCCATTTCTCTATGTTTAATCATCTCCGAGAATGGTTTTCTTATACCTGCTAGGACCCTCTCATAATAAGGAGCTTCCTGGAAGTCTATGAAAGTTATGACTATCTCAGTCTCTGTCATAGGTGGGGTGACTTGTGCAACCATCCGTCTCCATCGTTGGGCATACTCACGGAAAGACTCATTGCTTTACTTTTTGACCTTGGTCACCTGATATCGATCCAGAGCCATCTGAGACTGGAAGCTATACTGATTTAGGAAGGCATGTGCTAGCTCTTCCCAACTGTGGATTTTGGAATTGTCGAGTCGGGCATACCAAGCTCGAGCTTCCCCAGTCAGACTCTTTTGGAATAACTCCATTCTGAGTTTCTCATCCTCAATATAGGATCCGAGTTCTCCAATGAACACTTTTAATTGAGTGTAAGGATCTCCTAATTAGTCATACTTTTCAAAATCCGGGACTTAAAATTTTTCTGGATATCGAGCCCCTGGAAATATACATAGATCTGAGTAGTTTACGCTTCCAAATGCCCCAGTTCCTTTAATGGATCGGATTGTTTCTTCAATTTGTTGGACCTTTTTCCTAATATCACCAGTTTCCTGATCATTTTTGAGATTGGTGATTTCAGGGGTTTTGTTGGTCATATTCTTGTTTTGTGGCTCAGGTATTTGAGTATCCTTCTTGTCGGTATCCTGACTGCCACTTGGTGTGGATGATTTTGTTTGACCGGGTATTTGTTTACCCTGAAGACTTTTGCTTTGCTCTTTAAGAAAAATAGCCAATTCAGCTATCTGGCTCTTTAGTCCTTCGAACTCTTCCCTAGAAACAGGGGTGGATTTATTTTGGGCACTTGAAGCCATGACTGAAGATGGGCTTAGTGCCTTTTTAGATTTTGATCTGGTAACGGGACCAATTTTTTCCTACAATAAAAGTAGATATGTTAATTTTGATGTATATATTAATAGGATGCATACTATGCAACGTGTTATGATTTTTTTGGAGTTTTTTTAATCTTTTCCTGTAAAACAAAGGTTAGTTATGTTGATAACTGGATAACATAGCAGAATTTACAAGACATGGAATGTATATTCACATGGAATTTGAAATTTACATTGAATTGGAAATTTACATTGAATTGAAAGGGAAAGGCATGAAGAGACTTCCCTTCGATTTGGTTTATCAGAGGCTAACCTGTCTTAGGCTCCTCTCGTGGCTTTTCGGCATGAAGGTCCTCAGATCATTACAATCTACTAGAGGGAAAATTAATCCATTCTTTCAATTTGAGCGGATCTGAATGGTGTCTTTCCTGAGCCTCGCAGGATTAATCTCTTTGAGTCTAGTAATCAATCACCGATGGGTTCTCCTCCTTATGGAGGAATCACACAGCATACATTCACATACATCGCGTCTCACCGTATGAAATGATGACATTGTGCGAAGCACTAATATAAAGTGTAGTAAGACATTTATTTACATTTATCCAATGTAAACACAACATTCACACACATGCAGATAAAAAGGGAAATTTTGAAAATATTGAAATGCGACTTAAACCCTCTACTGTCCCCAGTAGAGTAGCCACCTGTCAACGTCAGGAAAAATCTTTAGACAGATCTTCCTTTCCCTAATTTGTGTTTTCTACCCTTATTGTCTTATCTGTTTGATGAATGGTGAATTTTTAGGAAAAGGCCAACATGTATCATGTCGACGATTTGAAAGGTTTATAGAGTCGCCAGTTGGTATATTTGAAATGGTTGTACCAACTCAACCTAGTTTTGTTTGTTTTTGCAAGTAGGCCTAATTACTGGAATTTGTCAAAACTTGGCCTTGGAAACTGAGATTCATAAAGTTCAAGGGCTTGATTAAGTAGGGGAAAGGTGTTAGGCACCCCCTGACTTCAGTGAAACACGGTTACCGCATCTTTTCAATTTTTCCTTTTTTATTTACAGTGTGTGTGTGTGTGTGTGTGTGCTTGCAGTAATTGAGCCTACGTGCTTGATTTGAAAGTAGTGGTGTGCTTCGTTGGACCTATATACGAAGGGTTTGATTTGTTTGAAAAAGTTCATTTTTAGATAAGATATGAAAATGATGTTTTGAAAGATGATTTTCAAACCCTTTCGCTAACATAGGAATTGAAGCCTTTTGATACTTTCGTTTTATTCTGCCTTCGATGATTTTGATTTTATTGTCGGAATGCGAAGCATCCTCGACCAAAGAATGTATGTACAAGTGTCAGGCTCCTTATGGGCATGAAAGCCATCGAAGTGACCCGAGCACTACAAACCACAATTTTACTATGCTGAGACCTTAAATCCGGATAATCGTTTTAAGGTCCCTCTGGTTTACATTTACAAAGGGACATGCAGGCTGTATTTACAGTGCACAGTTGTCCATCGTGGGAATCAGATCTAGATCCATGTGGTTGATCGTAGATCCCATGATTCCTAGGCTCACAAAATAATATCAAAAAGCCTGCATAACAAAGATATTGACATAAAATGCAAATTTACATCTAGACGTCGCAAGACAAAGGATTCATCAGTTAAAACATTGCATGCGCGTAGCCGAAGCTTCTCGTTCCCTCTAGATATAGATCTAGGGTTGCGTAGTCGCTTTAATATTTACAAAACTAGAAAGAAAGTTAGATTTAAATAAATCTTAGCCAATCTAGCTCCCCGGTTCCGGTTTGAAAGCTTTTGAACCGGTTGAAAGTTAGAAATGGCTAGATTTAGATGAATCTAGTTCACAAAATTTACATTAGAACAAATTCATATCAAATGAACAATTAAAAAAATATTTAATCACATTGAATAAATAATATATATATATATATATATATATATGAAAGCTGTAAAGAGCCACAGATTTTCAATCCAGGTTCGACTGAGAAATATAAATATATATATATACAGTTAGTTATATATATATATATTAAAGCTGAAAAGGCCACGGATTAGCAATCCAGGCCAAACGAGTTAATATATATATAATTATATATATAAAAGCGATAAAAATCCACGAATTAACAATTCAGGCTAACGAAGTTAGAATAAATATATATATATATATAGTTATATATTATGCGAAAGCAGTAAATGCCACGGATTTACAATCCAGGCTTGACGGAATTGAATGTTATTATATATATAGTCAGTTAAATATATAATAAAGCTGAAAAGGCCACAGATTAGCAATCCAGGCCGAACAAATTAGTATAAATTATATATATATATATAGTTATATATATAGAAAAGCGATAAAAAGCCACGGATTAGCAATCCAGGCTGTGCAAGCAATTAAAAACTTATATATATACTTATATATACATAAAAGTAAGCTAGAAAGGCCACAGATTTGAAATCCAAGCAAAACCAGAAGTTATAAATTTATATATACGCTCATATATATATGATAAAGTAGTAAAAAGCTTCTGATTATAAAAAAAACTTACAATGTGCAGCGCTACGGGCTTTATGCCACTTGGAGGGCTTCAAAACTCCGTTTTCACGGGTTAAAACTTGATATGTGATAATATATACGTATGCAAACGTATTGGAAGAATAAAATTGAGGTTTGGAGTGCTAGAGGTAGGGCTAAGAGTCGAAATGGACGGAGTTTCTCTACTATTTTCTTTTCTTTCTTCTTTATTTTGCTAAAGTGGGGGGTCTTATTTATAGACCAGATGGCTGCGGGTCTACTCGCGGCAGCCGCGGGTAAAGGTGAGACTCTCTGAGAGGGCCCTGCTCCTATGGGTCCTGTTGTCTCAAAGTAAGTGCACTCCGACCAACGTGTTGTCTGCTTCGAACTTTTATAACTTTCAATCCGGGAGTCCGATTGAGGCGTGCTATACCTTTTCAGAAAGCCCTTTTCGAGAGTTACACAATGACATGGGATTTGACCTTTTCCGAAACCTAGAAGATAGGTCTATGACCAAATCTTTGAATCTTCGCAGTCCGTCCATTGAGCTGTCTTGTGCTGTTTTCACTCGGGGTTGATGTTATGGTCTTTCTGACCCTCATTACATTAATTTGGCTTGATTTTGACTTGACTTTATGTCAAGTTGGTAAAATGACCATTTTACCATTCCAGGGGTTGTCTCCAAGATTAACATGGTTTTCGACTGTTTCTCGGGGTTATCTCCAAGGTTTTGATCCCATCTAACTTTGTTCTTCCTCAGGGTGGTCTCCAAGGTCGACTTGGTCTCCCAGGGTTGTCTTTGGGGATGATTTGATACTTCGAGGCTGTCTCCGAAGGTTGACTTGATCCCCAGTGTTGTTGTTGGGTTCTCCCAGGGTTATCGTCGGGGCTTGACTTGATCTCCTGGTGTTATCGCTGGGGTTAACTTTACCTCCCAGGGTTGTCGTCGGGGCTTGGCTTGATCTCCTGGTGTCGTCGCCGGGGTTACTGTACCTCCCGGGGTTATCGTCGGGGCTGGACTTGATCTCCCGGTGTCGTCGCCGGGGTTACTGTACCTCCCGGGGTTGTCGTCGGGGCAGGACTTGATCTCCCGATGTCGTCGTCGGGGTTACTGTACCTCCCGGGGTTGTCGTCGGGGCTGGACTTGATCTCCCTGTGTCGTCGTCGAGGTTACTGTACCTCCCGGGGTTGTCGCCGGGGCTGGACTTGATCTCCCAGTGTCGTCGCCGGGGTTACTGTACCTCCTGGGGTTGTCGTCAGGGCTGGACTTGGTCTCCCGGTGTTGTCGCCGGGGTTACTTTGATATCCCGATGTTGTCGTCGGGGTTACTGTACCTCTTGGGGTTATCGCCGGGGTTTGACTTGATCTCCGGTGTCGTCGTCGGGGTGATTGTACCTCCCGGGGTTGTCGTCGGGGCTTGACTTGGTCCCCCAGTGTTGTCGTCGGGATTACTGTGCCTCCCGGGGTCGTCATTGGGGCAGAGTTTGATGATTTGGACTTTCAAGGTTGTCTTTGGAAGGTAAAAGACTGTTTTGCCATCTTGCAGGGTTAGTAATAGGAATGCAAAAATTCGAGTGTCTACAATATATGCAATATATGAAAATCATGAGTTTAATTAACTCACTCACTACCATTTACATCAAATACATTCATCACTTCGCTATTTTACTTAAGCAAATTAATTACCTCATTTATGAGATTAAATTCTTCATTTATTCTTTCATTGTCACACAAGGCTTAAAAATTCTAATTGTATCAATAAAATACGTTTAACTTAACCTTAATTAATTAATAAAATTTAATTACTTTCCTTGACTTCCATATTCCATTTTGTAGTTAATTCAAACTAACTAATTTAATAGTTTAATTAACTATTAAATCTTACATTCAAATATATGTATATATTTCACACTTATATATACATATTAAATTCACCACATAAAAATTAGTTAATTTCACATATTAATTTCTTTTCATCATGAATGAATAATTACTTTATTCATATGTCCCACAACATTCTTCGTTAGTCTTTTATCTTAAAAGTCTCTCTTCACAATTATCATATACCTTATAGTTTCTTTATAGCACATAGATTAAAAAAAAATTCCTCTTTTTACACATTTCTCTTAACAAACTAAGTTTTAATATTTAACCCTTATTTAATCATTTAATATTTTCTTTAAAATAAATATTGCTAATATTCGGGATATCATAGTTATAATGTATGTGTGACAACTAGTTAATCCAACTTGATCCAAAATTGACCTTGAGCTTACTTTAAATATTTGGACTTATAGTTTCTAAATATTTGGGCAAATAAAAGTGATAAATACCCCCTTCACCCGAAAATTCATAAACGTGAATTAATCTATTCAACTCTCCTTTTTAAATTAATTCGTACCTAACACATTTTAACAATAAAATTATATTGTCCATTACTCCCGCCTCCCGGCATTGCAAGTAAGTTTTAAAAGTAAAAAACTTGTAACAAGCTAATAGCTATAGTTTTGTTCTAGTAGTATATAATTTTCTTGTTAAATGATACATGTTAGATATTTTAACTTTATAATAATAAAAATTCATTAACTATACTTAAATCAATTTATTTCAATTTATTAATATTATAATAAAAGTGTTATTTTCTATTTTTTAGAAGTGAAATGACATGTTTTAAAAATATTTTTCGTATGATAGTGAAAACTAATTATTATATAAGGAAGACTACTTTAAAAAAATTATTTTGCTTATTATAATATATATATATATATATATATATATATATATATATGTAAGTTATTTGAATACGAATTTTGGATACGGATTCGAATCCGATTATCAGATTCCAGATATCCACTATCTGTCTGATATATTTACGGTCGGATATTAAACGAATACGAATACGAATACGTCTACATCCGTATTCGTATTTGTTAATTTGCGGATACCTTTAAATCGAATTCAAATATATTCATTTTTTTCGAATATAATAATAACTATTTTTTTTCCGAATACAGACGTGAACGAATATGACCTTTTCAGTTACCATTTACAACCCTATTTGAAGGCAGTGGTGTTTGTAATTTGCCATTAATAACTAGAGGAAGAAAGGATGAAAAAAAGGAAGAAAAACCCTAGTCTTTCTTTCCGCTGATACTGCAGTAGTAATTTGTTGGAGGAGGAAAGAACCAACAATTGAATGATTGATGATGCATTTTTTTTGGGTTTTATTTTCTTTTACTAGAACAAATTTGTGAATTGGTTTTCATATATTATTATAATTAATGCTACGTATACAAATTATTTTATAAATATTTTACAAACCGTTAATGTGGCATACTCAACCTTAACCCCAGTATATTGATCAACAAAATTGCTTCAATGTAGTCTCAGGCGGATGACACATCAGCAGTTTGTAAAATATTTATAAAATAGTCTGTGTATGTAACATTATTCTATTATTATTTATGTCATGTAATTTTTTTTTTAATTTCCACAACACGTCCATGTCATTTATTTTTTTATTTGAAATGCCACGTCATATATTATTAACAGTCAACTAACGGATGTTACAATTTTGTGTAAAAATGGTTTCTCTCTTGACTTTAATATTTTATTGAAAAAAATTATAGTTATTTAACATTTACCCATAGTTTATTCTGCAATGTGCTACCCATAAATTTACCTTCTCCTCATACTTTGGTTAGTCCGACCGTACAAAACTACACACCACTTCAGTTCTCAACAATGGGAACCCCCAAATCCTTCTTCTTGTTGACCCTATTATTATTTTATCTGATTACAAAATCGCCGGCTTTCCAATCGGACGAGCTTCTTGTAGACGATGAAGAATTTGGTTTGGAAGGTGGAAAATCCCCTGATCTCGACCTTACCCGATCTTCAATTCCTCCTCCTCCTGCGCACGCAGCTCCGGAAACCCGGAAGAGGTCGGTGGATCCGGATTGGGACTCCAAGGTCCAGTTCTCCCTTGAACACGCTTTTGGAGACTCTGATTTCTCCCCCGCCGGCACTTTCTCTGCTCGCCTGAAAACTTGGTCTCACGGCGGACAGGTTTGCTCTTTCTCTCTTTTTCTTGTATGTAGAAAATTCAGGGATTTTGATAGTTAAAGTTTAAAATCTTTGCAATTCGAGATTATGATGTTATTGTTAAAAATTGGTGAGTATAGAAAGAGATTTTACTTTCCATTTGTATTCTTACGCTTCAATGAATTATAGATTTGTGAATAGCTTAAAAAACAACGGTGTACTGCATATTTACTCTAAAAAATTATTGGACAGAAATTAGGGATTGATAAGGAGTGGGGCGCAAAGAGGAAACTTAGAAAGAAAATGGAGAGAAGGAAATTTTAATCAGTTTGTAATAAGTTAAATAGTGACACATCTTTAAGAGAAGCTGTCAAAACTTTTTCCCTCTATAATATAAATATAAATATATAGTATATGTGCATTTGGTATCTAAATTGAGAATATATGGAGTTTGGGGAAAAGGAAAAAGGGAAAGGGAAGAACGTTAAAATATTATCCTTGAGGCTTGAACAGTTGAACTACATAAAAGATTGTAGCTCTTATTCCAGTTAGTGGTTAAAGAACAATACCCCCTCGATCCCACATTTGGTATCAGCATTTCCTATTCTGCATGTTCCAAAACCTGTTACCTTAGTTTTAACTTATCTACCATTGCCAATATACTGTTATATTGATTTTTTTTTGGAACTCTATGTAGTATCTTACTCCCATCAAAGTACTTTCTCGAATGTTATAAAGTTGTATGCGGACATCTACATTGGGGCGGAGTGATTAATATTATTATTGATTGTAGTTCAATATTCTCAAACCGTGGATGTTGCAATATATTAGTAAGGAGGTACTACTTTTGCTTAAAGTTATGTTTTCTCAAGCACTGCAGCATTTTGCAATATTAGGATATATTGATGATAAAGGTTTTCCATAAATTTCTTGTATCTACATGCTCTATGACTTGTTAATTGTTTGTGATTTTTTTGCAACTGTTAACAAAATGGTTTTGTTTTCTTGCTGGGTTGACATAATATATTGCTCGATACAGACTCTCACGAAACTTCGGTTCTCTAGAAACGATTTAACTGGAGCAGACAAAGAAAACTTCAAAGTAATTTGTTATCACTGCACTGTTATTCTTCTAGTCCCTCCAACCCCTCTTGTATTTCACCTTTGCTTTTGGATTTCGTTTCCCGCTAAACAATAAATACTATGCATTATTATAAATTATTGAGATAATCTTGCAGAAACTACTAGAAGATGATGACTTCTATCGGATAAGAGTGCCGTCAAATGTGATAAACCCTCCTGGGAGGGACTACATTATCTCTTCAGTTAAAGCAGTAAGTTTGCAATCAATGCTCATGTAATCAAATGTTTTCTTCAAAACTTTGATCATATTCGTTTCACCACTATTTTGGGTGCATGTTGAGAACATGTTTTAGAAACCTACTGGATGTGTTCTGTGCCATAGTAGTTGCAGGTCATATTGATCATATGTATTCTTTATCTTTATATACTTCTACGTATTCGGTGATTATAAATGTATATTTATAATGAAAACAAGTTAAATTATGGAACTTTTTTTTTCCTATTAATAATTGATGATAAATCATACTGTTAATTACTTTAAGTTTTAGTATAGCATATGAACTAAATCATACCTATTTTTTTTTTATTTTTTAATGATTTAATTAACTAGTTAAGGTAAACTTTTACAAGGTTTTATTAGATTATGATTTTAAAAGATAGTACTCTCTGTCTCTCTGAAGTGTATCACCCTGATTTAAATTTTAAGCGCGTTTTGGAATAGTCCAATGTAATTTGAAAGTGCTTTAGGTGTATATAAAATAATTTTCAATGTCTACCTGTATTTTGAACTTTTTGCCTTTAATTGTCAGGACTTCTTGGAAACTTAATTTGATATTCTTTTTTTGGAGTAGTAAAGGTTTATTAATAAATGCATCAAGGGAGTGCCACCCACGTACAGGTAAAAGATACAAAAATGAGAGACAAAATCCGAAACACTGAATCAAAGTCATATGCCAAGGCTAAACTCTGACCAAAAATCAGAAAAAGCAACAACCTAATCAGGATAAGTTGCATTGTGCCCAAGTTTGATTATAATTATTGGACAGAATTATTATTTTGATAATAATTCTATTTATAACGCTTTCTTACTTTTAAGAAAAACCTCAACTGAGATGGGTTAAATTAATCAACTTTGCCCATTTTCAAAATTTAAGTAATCTTGTATTTCCCTTTTTATGCGAACGAGTTAGGCTTAGAATTAGGGCTTAAAGGTGGAAATGAAATTGAGAAGAATTGGAGGAAAAGAAGAAAGTAACACAATAAAGATTTAAAATTATAATAATCAAAGGATTAGGTCTAAGAAGTGCTCGTTCATGTCATCACCTATTAGAAAAATTACGATGGTACGTGTACGCGAGGAGCTAATCATGAGAGGCAAAAAAAGGACAATAGTTAATATCAATTTAATTTATAATGAAGTATTAAATGAGTTTATATAGGAAAAATAGTAAAACCTAATTCTTGGAGACTAAGGAAACCAAACAAAATCTTAACAATAATCTGGGCGGACTTTTGAAAGAATGAAAGTCCGGGGGATAAACTGAAGAGTTTCAAACTGAAAGTGCTGTTTGTAAATACTAACAAGGTTTGGTAGTAGGGGCAACCCTACACTGGATGTAATGGGGGCCGCCACGCAAAAAATTCGCTATATATTAGGTAACTATTTGCATATTTTAAAAAATATAAGTTCATAATAATTAATAATTGAGGGCAAAGAAGTGAGAAACACCTCACGTTTTGCGTGAGTTGTACTTGTCTCCCAAAATAATACTATTTTGAAAAATTACAGCACGCCTTTTTATACACAACATGGGAGGGAGTGTATTTTTTAGGGATAAATCACTTTTCCCCTATTAAACTGAACCTCAATTTACATTTGCATCACTAAACTTACTTTTTTTCAAGTCAACTCATTGAATTGCAATCTTTTTATAAAAATTCAAAAAATATTCTATTAAAATTTTAATGACAAATCTATCTGGCAACTAAGTGGTATGCTGACAAGGAGAGAGAAGATGAGTTGAATAATAAATTAAATTAACACAATTCCATAACAAAAAAATAAACAAAATATAAATAATACTAATTAACATATCAAACAATTTCAATAAATTGATTAAACAAACTAAACAAATAATACAATAAAACAACTTAAAAATAAGCTTATTAAACAATTATAAATTATCGTCTCTACCAATTCTCAACAAGTCTGGTCGAGAACAATTTCATGAACCATGAAGAACATGATGAATCATGCTCTATATCCTTCGAATCTAAGCCTCGCAAGAGTGATTACTGTTCAGATCGAACCCCCAAATGCAACGGATCTGAAAGTCATGGTGTGTTGGTGTTGGCCGACGGATCTGGCCTCTTCTTTTCTCTCCCTAATTGCAACTGTAACACCCCTGAATTCGAGCCCTGGCCGCCCGTTCGTAACTTAACCAATGATCCCATAATCATATTGGTTAAATTAGTCTATTACAGACTATAAAATTATAAATTTCCTTAACTTCATCCCTGGATCTTAACGAATAACACCATATATATATATATATTGGTCAATTTTTTTATCTTATGATTTAAACATTCTATATTTCAATATATCAAGTTTCATAGCATTAATGATAAGATCGTTCTTGGCAACAAAGGGGCGCATTCCGGTAATTTTGGCATCTTACCGGCGCTCATTAGTGTAACCTCAGTACTTACAGAACTCCCAGTATCATTCAATACCCTCACTTAGACATATATCTTTATAGATATATTAATAACACACTTGTACTTGGAACAGAGGAACTTTGCGATGAATTTGGTTTCTTCATCGGTGCTAAATCTCTATTCTTATAGCACTCACAATGTTATTCAATATCTTCATTTAGATATATAGTTCGTTATCAACATTGTATTAATGTTTTACTATCTATCTGAAGTTCAGAGTATCGACATAAAATGATCAGTCCATTTTACCAATACCCTTACTCGGATTAATAGATCTTTAATAATTCAAAGTTATATCAAATTAAAGACATAATTCCATTCTGATGATAATAATGATATTATTAATATAATCTTCGATTACATGGTTTACTTGTTCGTATTACAAAAGTCATTATGACTTAATACAAATACAAGTAAATAAAATATGAAATCTAATCTACGTTTCTTCTTTACGTTCATGATCTTATCATTCTTCTTTAACTGCAAATAAAGTTTTATTCACAAGAATGAGCACTACGGCTCAACAAGTCTATCAAATAATACATAGACAGTTTATGTTTTCACATAAACTTTAACATGCTTGACTTGACACAACTTTCAGTTAACAATCTCGTTAACTCATGCTTAATGATAGACATAATTATATATGACATAACATATTATTAAACACTAAACATTTAATCATCATATCCTACTTAACATTACATAAGGCTTTCATACATATACTATCACATATCAACTATAACATATGAACAAGCTTAGTAATAGTTGCACATAGTTTTAGGATAGAAAACTTGCCTTTTCGCCTTTACCGTTTACGCTAATTTTGCGTCTCTTGATCAACCTATATTATTATGAGACCGACATACAAATTACTCACCACATGACTTTTACTCTAGTTCACCTTGACTAGCCTTTAAACATAAACCTAACTTCGTATTTTTAACTTTTACGATAATTGATTTCAAAACTTGTTTAATTCATAACTAATTCATATCATCTCGGAATTGTCTCATCTTTGGACAGTGACCTATGTATAACATGGTCTAACTACCCTCATAAGTGGCACGAACCCCAAAATTCTTGTGCTAAAAAAGTTTCGGACATTTCTCTTTTTACTGTTAACTAGCAGAATATTTTCAGCAATACTTTGGCCCACTATTTAATTCATAACTAATTCATATTAATGAATTTTTGAGTGATTCTTTCGCCCATGTCTATGTAACTTCTCCCTCTACAACTTTGCTTTGTATTTTATAACCAAATTCCAAACATATGATTTTATACAACTTTTACAATAACAGTTCAGATTAGGGGTTTCTCATTTCATACTTTCAATCTCTCTAACTAGTTACCACTTGGTTTAATTTGCTAGTTTTCATCTTTTATGACTTAATAACATTGTATTACATAATCATAAACCTAAACATGTATTATTTCATGAATTCTACTCAAGAACATAAGCTGAATTTATAACAACATACCTCTTGAAGTGCTAGCTTTTCAATACTTGAAAACGCAAGACTTTAATTTTCTTTCCTTCTCTCAATTACCAATATAACTCTCTCTTATGATTACTCTAGCCTCTTTTGCTCTTGAATTACTTGTGAATATGTGAGGATTTATTAAGAATGAGGGTTCTATTTATAGGAAACCAAGACTTAGGGTATTTAGGGCCTTAAGCTACCCCACCATGGCTAGTCACCATAGTGAATCACATACTTCATCATCACACTTGGTGAGTCACCAACCCTAGTCACCCATGTGCCACAACACACCACACAATTTTGGACAACACATTTTAGGAAGCAAAGTCTCATTTGCCAACTAATTAATCAAGGAAAAACCTATACATACATAAGCTATATGCATATAAGCTTTCCTAAATGGCCATAATGCCCTCACTTTCTCTACAACCTAACCAAATTCCACCTAGTTTGGTTAATCCAACTTAGTTTACTTTCTAGTTAGTCTTATAGTTAGGTTTCCTAACTAATCCGGTTAGTCAAAAATGTTGACTTTTCTAAAGTTGACTTTACGTTTTATTAATAGTGTTTTCGTGTCTTTTTTGGAAAAATTTTATTTTCTTATTCTAGCCTCGTAAATATTCGGATATTACAGCAACTCTCTCACTACTTCTACAACTACCACCAAATTTGGTCCAAAGTTTATAAGAAAAATACCAAAAAGCTACTATGTAGTGTGTATTTCTGCCATTTCTTAATTGGATCTGTGAAGTTGAAGTATTTCTACCATTTGTTTCTTCGGGGTTGTTTATTTATATAACTGATTTTGGGCTATTCTAATATAGGTATATGTGTGGTTTATGTGAATAATAAGGTTCATGAATATGAAATATGAAGAAATACATGTGGTATATGTGTAGCAGTGCTGGAGGAAGTCAAGAAAAATTGAAGATGGGTTCTCAGTTCTTGAGCCTGTTGAGGGATTAGGCTTCCAATAAAGAATATTGTTTATGTCGAGTGTTTTTTATTAGCAATTTACTATTAAAGTATATAATATAAAATTAAAATAATTTTAATTAACCAAAATATTTTCTTTCAATATAACTGGTTTTTTTTTAATATACACGTGTGTGTGTATATATAATAAGAAAAGTTAAAGAAAGAATAAATACAATTAAAAAAATATATTTTAAAAATATTTTATTTTATAACATATGTCATATTTAATGTTTGTAAATTATTTTAAATATATTTTTACGTTTTTATCAAAAATTTTATGTTTAAATAATTTTAACATTAAAATATCACAACTTTTCCACCTTAGTAGGTCACATGGAGAAATATGTGACATGTAAACTTAGTGAGTTGAATGGAAAAAAAATGCAAATGTAAAAATGAGTTCAGTTTGATAGGCAAATATATATTTAACCCATATTTTTTACATACACAAGTACACAAAACGATGTTGTTTTTGTGTGATAGCTCTCCCAATGCAGTGTGCTCACCTCTCTTTTGCCTTAATATTTTATCCATTTTGCGAATTGTATTTCATTTTGACTTCTTAAAGTTGATTTCTAAAATATTAAAATTTAAAATTAAATGAATTTAATTTAGACAATACACTCAGAAATATAACTCCCTCCATTTCATACTGAATTTTAATGTTTCATGTTGGAGTTTATTTTTGAATTTATTAACTGTTTAATTTAACTAGTTTCCTGGGCACACACTCATGTGTGTGTTTATTATTTTTAATATTAATAATTATTAAAAATAATAAATTAAAAATAAGTAATAAGAGAAACTTGAGATACTGAGGAGAGAAAAAGAAAAAGAAAAAGAGAGAAAAGTGGGTAAACGGGTAAGTGGGTAACTGAGAGTAGAATGTGAAAGTAGTGGAGAGAGTAATATATAGATAAAAATTAATCTAACCTTTTTTTACTATATAATTTAACTATAAGCTATGATAAACCTACACCAAGAAAACTGTCCCATTCCTCCCACTTTATAATATAAATAAATAGTGATCATATGGTAATATAATTGTAATGATAAACTTAAGAATATTGTGTAGTGTTATACTATAATACTACCAATTGGCAATAAAACTGTGCACTCCTTATTCTAATATTGCAAATTAGTAATATTTTCGAATTTCAATTATAACATGTCGAAATTAACAGTTTGTTGCATATATTGTTTTCTTTTTCAAATAAAAAATATTAAAGATCAACACTTTATGTATTAAAAACATTGATAGGAATTTTTTAATCTATTTATTTAGAATTTCTGTATACATAAAGGTAGCCAAGTTCTTTTGTCTTTTTTATTTTAATTTCTAAATACAACCCATTCCAAAGAAAATTCGCCCCAGGGATAGGAATTTCTTGGGTCTGCCACTGTTTGGTAGCTAAAATGAAAATTTGGGAAGAACTTCGAGAATCCTATCATTATAATTAATATACTGTATTGAATTTTAAGTCTTGTGCTTGTGCTTTTTTAGCTTAATTATCTTCTTTTAATCCCCTTTATTCTTTCTTCCATCATTGTCTTACATCACCTTATATCAGCTCTAGGCATTCTATTTCTCCTACTTGTATTTCATTGCAGGACACCTTGTTCTTCTTCCTTTTATTAAAAAAAATAAAACTTCCTTTTATTAAAAAAAATAAAACTTACTGTGAAGCAATGTCTTCGAAATCATAGTGTGTCAGAATTCCGCTCTTTGTGTTTATTGACAAATAATAAGTTGATCACTAAGCACTTATTATTGATTAAATGAAAGTTTCTGTTTTTAACGCACTGATTGCTTCTTTTGTCTACCTCCAGAGATGTCTTCCACGGAATGGCTTGGACGAGCTTTTTGTCATACACATGGTATAGTCGATGCTCTAGTTTATACTTATGTAAATTTATATATTTCAGTTAATAATTTTTTGAGGAACAATCCTTGTTCCCTTGGGGATATTGTGCCTAATGCTAGCGTACTGCAAAATGGGTATTAATAGTACCTTTACTAATCTTGTGAGATAACTACACTAAATTACACATTTTATCCCAAACTAGTTGGGTTAAAGTAAAGGTTAGTTCATGGACCTTTTGTACCTTCTCGAGTTATGTTGAAGCTGTAAAAATGATGTACTACCTGTTTTACGTAGTCCTTCATTGGTTTAAATGGTCCTGAAATTAAAAAATAGAATAAATGGGTTATAAGTAAGAAACTACTTCTATGCATTTAAATATTTCCCTATTGAATAAAATAAGGAATTTGGTCAACCTCATACAACTCTTTGGCAGAATACCTCACTAGTTATCCCACCTCCTCCGCCACATAGCTGATACCCCCATTATGGTTACTAATATCCTTCCACATTAATAGTAACCTTTTACCCGAACAAGTTACCAATTATAGTTCTATACTAATAGTTCAATTCTCCCTCCTTGTACTGAATTCAAACTAGCCCTAAATATATTGAAGAATCTGTCACTACCCATGTATTTTTATATATTCCACGAAGATTTTGAAGCATTTTACAGTTTTACCACTAATAATGAAAAGCTTTAGAACCTTTATTGAAAATCAGTAGATATGACAATGACATGTAGCTTTTGAAAAGAATTTATTATGCCTGGTAGTTAGTTCCATGTCCTATTTTCAGGTAAAGTTATATAATTGCAAGCCAGTCCTTCATGGACTTTGTATTATATGGTTTTACTTGCTGAATCTATGCATGATTGAATGCACCAAGATTGTCATTATTATTAGTTTTTTGGCATCTCATTTTGATCCAATTCTAGTTTTGGATTGTGGTGAGCCAATGAGATAGAGTCCTATGAGATATATGCTGTCGTCCTCTAGAACCATTAGATGGTTGCTATTGAATAATTTTCAATAGCTTGAGCTGTATTAAAATTATTGAGTGGTCCCTAGAGCTAATAAAACTGTAGGCTGAGCAATTGCAGTAATCAGGGTATATTCACAGGTTTTCCATTTTTGTCACTTGGCTTATCTTTTGTTCTATAATGTAAATTCTAGTTCATTTCGATCCTTCTTTCAGTGTGTTTTTTATCCTAATATTTTCTGGAGGGGCTAAATATTTGGGACCATTTGATCTTTTGATAAATTTACAAAGTTCCAAGGGCTATAGTCATAGTAATCCTTTTTTTTTGGATTACCTTGACCATTTTTGAAAACCTCATAACTTGTTCGCGGCATATAGGCATGACCTGTCTTTCTGTATCCTCCCCCTTTCAATGATTTCGCAAGGGAAAAAACTAACTCTAGCTATCAGAAATAAAAAGAAAAATAAAGAAAATAGAACGATGGAAAAAACAAAAGAGAAAATTATACATGTTTATCATAGAATACTATAGTTAGGGTTAAATTATACTGGGAAAGAGTTGTAGGATTTGGGGATTAATATAGGGTTGAATATGGTTAGGATTACAATATCCTACATGCACAGGAATTTCCGGACAGCAAGCAAACTTAGGGTTTGTGTGTTACTCGCAAGGTCTAAAGATAAAGAGTATAGGGTTGGGGGTTGATTAAAAAATAATATGTTAGGATGCACAGAAATTTCTGGACAGCAAGCAAAATTAGGGTTTGTGTGTTACTTGCAAGGGCTAAAGGTAGAGAGTATAGGATTGAGAATTGATTAGGAATTAAGATGTTAAGGTTTTAGGTCTCAAAGAGGGCTGTTGTGCTTTTGGAGGGAGGAAGGATAAATGCTGTGGAAGTGTCCAAAATTTTCTATTACCAGGAACGTGGATCGATTCGGTAGCAGAGCGAAATCGGGTACGGCCGTACGGGATGCTACTAATGGTGAAATACAAAAGGTATTTATGTTCCCGTACCATGGTTTGGAACGCGGAACGATAGTTCTTGGTTCACAATCGCTGGGCGGATAGGGTTCCCTGGTAACCTTGGAATCTGGAACAAGCGTAATGCTTGTGATTTCTTTCCCTTGTTCTGATTGTATTCTCTCTATCCTTCTAACAAAATTTCTTCTTTTATCTTTAAAATAGAGGGCAGTTCTGGGACGGCGAGCAGCATCCAAGAACAGTGTGTAGGGTTTGGTCTTGGTTTCGGGTTCCTCAGATAGAATACTAGTAAAGCAAGTTTTGGGCCTCGATGAAGTACTGTTTTAGGGCTGAATAGGTCTGTAACTAGGCTCAGTAGTACAGTATCGAAGATGTTGCAGGACAAGGAGTAGTCGCATAAGTCGAAACCACTAGTAGGGTTAGGCAAACACAAACAGAAATGTAGGAGATTACATGTGCTTATATGCTATTATACTTATTCTAATTCCCCCTTTGTCCCAGTTTAAGTGAATGGATTTCTATTTTGGATTTCTATAATATGTGATATGATTCTATCCAAATTATTCTCTTGCTATCCAAGGTTTATTGTTGACTTGAGAGTAATCTTTACTTTCCTACTTAAACTATGTGCCAGTCAAACCCAGGTTTCAAAGTAAGAAACCCGGACTCTTGAATATGCTTATTCTAGACTGAGTATGGACGACTCCATATAAGACCGGAATATCATAATTATACCCAATTGACCATAATTTATCCCAATTTCAAAATATGCACGAATGCCAAGTACCATTGACACCTACACTGAATAAAATATAAACAAGTCTGTCCAGCAACTCATTAGTCATTACCCTAGAGTAACGTATTATAAAAACTATGAATTACCGTAAGTACTTTCCTTTAGACCTAAAAGTTATATTTCGTTGTGCTTTTTTCCCTGGGGTATGAGGATCATAGTCCTTGTTTAAGCTTCAAAAGTGAACTTGTCTTTATAAGCATGCTAGTGCCACCATATCTAACATGAAAGCAGATGCTGAAAATATCTATCTGAGAAGATTTTATTTGCTCGCCACAGCAGGAAGGTGGGTAGCTTTAAATTTTTTGGGGCAACTCCTGTAATTTAGGCAACCTCGGGGAGGATTTCTATAAAACACACTGTCTATTAATTGATGATTTTAGCATTAAATTTTTGTAATGCTGATGCTATATCTTTATATTCCATTTTTCCCTCCCTAATATTAGGTTGAGTTAGATTTAGTAAAGCATGGCCAAAAAATGCAGATGGTGAAGTTGTCCTGAGAGGCTATTGCTTTGATTTTTCTTCAGATGGCCACTATAGCTAAGGCAGCCTAAAAGGGAACCTTAGGCGTGGTTTTTGTGACTACACTTTTGTCTGTTGATTATACTAGTACTAAGTTGTTACTATGCTGATCTGCTATCTTTACATTTCTATCATCTTTATTTTCTTTTCCTTTTCCTCATTTATTTCTGTGAATTGATGATTCCATAGTTTGTCATGTGTATTGTATATTTCTTTCACAAGTATACATGACAAGATTTTTTTTAATGAGCAACAAGTATACATCATGAGATAATTTCATCTTCTGCTCATGACAGGAAGGTGTTAATATTTTGGCTGGTAATTATGATTAACTTGATCTTATTCTTATGACAGGATGGTGTTAATATTTTGGCTGTTAATTATGGTTCTCCTGGGGCATGTCAGTATCCTCGGCCATTGAAAGCTGTAAGTATGGATAAGAAATCCTTTTACAACATTTATTATGTGATGAATTTGTAGAAGCATGAGAAATTATGGTCTGATGTCTCCTGCTACGGTGCTGAAATTCAACATTTTGGTAGAGTTGATCTCTTGTTCACCCTATTCTATTGTAACATATTAGAAATTGATATTCTAATACAGTTAATACCTGGTCTATCGCAGAAGAAAGATCAAAGAATGCCCTAAAATGGGTCACAGTTCTGTAAATTATCCTTTTCAGTCCTGGAATATATCACAAAAAAAGAAGAAAAATTGCCCTGAAGTTCAGTGTAGGCTTGTAGGTAGTGGAATGGCACATGCTTTGCATGTGTGAACCAACCTTATCATATGGCTGTTAGTCGGTCCCGGGAGGAAGAGAGAGAGAGGGAGGTAGGGAGAGAGGAGAGAGAGAAAAGGGGAGGGAGTGGATTTAGGGAATCGACATGGACTAGCTGCTATAAATGGATGCGCGTTTATGCAGTTGGGTATTTACTCTTCCAGCCAGTTTGATAGCAAAGCCTAAATAGTACTTGAATCAAATTCAGAGAACTATTTAGTGGGCTAGTAAATCTTGGACATCAAGCTCACTTGGCCTGTAGAGTGGTTGTATGCGTTGATTTATTCAGTTTTTGTTTGAAGAACTGTGTTTTGAGAGTTTAGATTGTGTTAGTATGACTTCGGCTCAAGGCTTGACAAGTGCATGGCTGAGGCTTAGTGGTTGTTTGATAACAATTAATGAGCACTTAATTGGGATATACTTAATCGGTCAGACTCATGTATCTTAAAAACTTGTTATTAAATAAATTGAAATGGAGCAATATTCCTTTTTCAAAAAGTTACTCCCGCTAGCTTCTTCGCTCAGATGTTTACTTGATGACAATTTTAACCAAAATATCCTCAAGTGCAAACTTAGAATGGTATGCTAACACAATATACTATATACATTCAACTATTCAAGGTATCTATTATTTCTAAAATACCCACATATTTTAAGTTCTAGTATTTGGATAATTATATTATTATACATTTGTTATGAATGTAGTTTCAATAATTATTTATACATTTGAAATTAATTTAATTTAAATATTTTTATTATAATGTTTGAAATGTTTTACATTTTATGATTGTTTATTTTATTGAAATTAATGTACTTAACATAATTAAAAGTATCATTTTAATTAATGTTCAGAAGTTCATTTAATAATTTCTTGGTAAGGCTATATATTTTATTAAAAACATTTTGAAAAAGTTCAAAGGGTTAATGTGGAAAATCTCCCATTAGATGAATTATCAAATAGGTTTGTTCATTCATTATTTTGTTTTTGTTTTGGGACATAGCCTCTACTTTATTCAACTCATTCAGACAAGTTTAATTATTCAAACATTTTCAATCAGTTTTATCAATCATTCCCTTAATCAAACTTTTTTTTTTATATTTTCCTCATATTTCTTCTAGGCCTTCTAAATTTCATAGCTAGTTTTGGTTATCCTTTCTTCCAGCTCTTAGAAAACTCTACAAAAAAGCATAGACCAATTTTTCTTCTAATCATTTGGACATAGTATACAGGAAGGACCATACATAAGCCTAATTACCTTCTGTGATGCCTAGGAAATCAGCATAATCTCTTCTTTCCTTGCCATATTCCCATGAAAATCAAACACTCTTGCTTTTGATTAACCTACCATTGCAAAATTCAAAAAACCACCTTTGGTTTACCCAAATTCTTGAGTCACCACCTATTGTGCGGAAACTATCGATTCACCACTTGTGGTTTGCCCTCAAGTATTAAGTTACCTCATTTCCATCCAAGTTAGCACCAAGTGGTTCACTTGCCCAAAAGCGAGGGAAGTGTTGTCATTGTTATCAAGTCGTCGCCTAGGCGACGCTTAGTTGTCAAGTCGGTGAAAAGTATGAAGGCGTCTGGGCGACTTGATGGGAGGTGAGAAAGTCGAGCACTCAGCTAAAAAAGGCGACGACTTGGACGATTTTGTAGCGCCTTGGACGACTGGATTTCAAATCGGGCGACTTGGAGGGCTAAAAAAATGAGCACCTAAAACCTAATCGATCGATAGCCAACCAGCAGATTACAGAGAGGGAGAAAGGGGAGAGCAACAGAGAGAGAGAGCAAGGGACTTACCGGTGTCGACTCCGGCATCTCGCGAACTCAGGTATGTTTTTTTTATTCTTCTCTTCTTCTACTCTTCTTCTCTAATTCTCTTCTTCTCTTGTTCTACTTCTACTCTTCTTCTACCGGTATATCCTTCTACCTCAGCTTGCGACGACTTCTTTTTTTTCTTTTCTTTTTGGGGCATTTTGCTTATTCTTTCATTTATGTAAGGTGAGTCACGTGACTGCTCTGCTGCAGTGCTGCTGCTCAATTTTTTTTATATGATATGTTGCTCTGATTTGTTGACAACTTGACTGTAATTCTGCTCCTTTTTTGTGGTATGTTTTGTTACCGAAGAATAAATTTTTGTTAAAATTAGATTTCTAGAACCAATTTTTTACTGACCAACTTTTTTGATAAATGATTAGATTTAAGGAACCAATACTATAAATGTATTCTGCTTTGTTGAAACTTGAGTGCTGCTGCTCAATTTTTTTTATATGACATGTGATGCATTGTTGTCTTATGCTTATAATATAGTTATAAATTGTATTTTGACTTTATCTTGTTCACTTCTTGTTGTGACTTGTGATTTGATATGCTACAACCTGCATTATGAATATGGTAAATCATTAAAAAAATAAATATATCAATATTCATATAAATATTAAATATATATAATTTTATTTGTATAAAATTTACATTGTTAACGTCTTGTCGACGACTAGTCGGGCGCCTTGTCGCCTAAGCGTCTAAGCTCCTGTCGCCTCACCTAGAGTGTTCTTCGACTATAATAATGTGTTAAAATGACAATAATAACCTCAAATCTTCTTCAAATTTTACCAACTATGCCTCTCAAAAACTAAATCCAAACCCTTACCCATAAATTTAACACTAGAAACAACTTATCCTTGAAAATGGTGATGATAATTAAAGAGCATAGAGATAAATAGGGGGGAGAGATAAATTGGGTTTACAATAGTCTAGCAACGGAACAGTCTGGCGGCGACAGAGGAGCAGGTTGGGTGCGGCGGTACGACAACTTTTAAAGTTTCTTTGTCTCCCTCTAGTTCTCTATTTCTTTGCATTAATTCCTGCCTTTGTTTTTCTATTCTTTTACTCCCTTCTTTGTTAGATCTGCCGACCACGAAAGAGACAGTAGCTATGGTGTGATCTATCCTTTTTGGGCATGTCTGGTCGATAGACATGAACGCCTCGAGCTTGTTTTATCTGAGTTTGTTCTGGCCAGTAGACATTAACGCCTTTATACTGCTGTTGTTGCTATTGAACCCCCATTTAATCTTCCTCGTTGGAGCAAATTGGTAGGCAAGAATTATATCTCAGCTAATATTGTATTGCCTTATTACTCATTTTTTATTTATTCATTTTGTTTGGTTAGTCTTATTAGGTTAGTCTTAATAGAATAAATTTCTATTTAGTAATGCTGCAATGTATTTAAGATTTTTGTACTTTTTTAAAATATGAGATGTTGAGGGGAAAAAATTGAAAAAGGTTATCAGGAAAAATAAAATATATAAACGATGTTAAGAATGTATAAATTTATAATAAAATATATATTACATTATTTTATTTAGTTTATTTAAAAATATATGAAGGGCTATTAGATTACGTTAAATTTTAATTTAGTTTATTTGATAATAAATTTGGTCATTATTTTTTTATTATTTATTTGTTTATTATGCATAAATGAAATATAGTTATTGTTGCTAGAATTTCATTTTAATTTAAGTTCTATAATGCATTTAATAATTCTATATTATTTTGGAATTGAGATTCTGAAGAAAACAAAATAAAGAAAAAACTATTTAGGAGAAATAAAATATGAAGGGCGAAATAGTCTTTAACCACAAAAACTAATGGTGTTAGTCAAAAATCGTTAATAGGTGCCGTTGTGAAGATAGATGTGAAACCACAGGTGGCGAAAGGATAGTTTCCGAACCATGAGTGGTGACTCAAGAATTTGGGTAAACCACATGTGGTTTTTTGAAAATTTATCATTTCTAAATGCAATAAACTATTTTTTTTTGTGGAAGATTTGTAGTTGAATAAATAAGTAAATTATTGAGTACAAATGTAATGTTTGAGCATCTAATAATAAGTTCTAGAATATTAATATTTGTGCATTTATGGGTATATTAAATTTAGAGTGTCGGTAAGAGTACAATGTTTGGGAACATGAGCACCAATACGCGGTTTGCTTGGTCAGTAATAGTATCTGGTACTCTCATAATATCATGGAAATTGAAATTGACCAAATCTTTTGTTAAGGATTCTCAATTTGTACTGATGAGAAAAAAGGATCTGCAATTTTTGCCATGACAATATCATGTTCAATAGATTGACATATTTAGTTCCTAAAGTTCTATAAGTCTCTCTACACCTTGCAAAGGAGCTCTTGCTGATGCTGAAAAAAACTAGTGTCCAGTCTTAAATTCGGCCCCTCTAGCTGGGCCCTTTTCTTGCTGTGGATGCAGAAAGAGAAAAAAAATGGCAAAACTAATGAAATACCCACTGTAGTTGACACGTTTTACTGATTACGTCATTGAACTTTTAATTTTTCAAATTACCCCACTAAACTAATTATTATTTTGAAATTGGGTCATTCCGTTAAAAAAATAAATGGACATTATTTTATCGACAAAACTAATGAATTACCCACTGTAGTTAGCACGTTTTACTGATTACACCATTAAACTTTTAATTTTTTAAATCAACCCACTAAACTAATTATTATTTTGAAATTGGGTCATTCTGTTAAAAAAACTAAGCAGACATTAATTTTTTAACTATGTGGCTCTGGAAAAGAAATTCAAAAATAAAAATATTTTGGGTACTCTAATCTCAAATGTTTATCGATAGAACAAATTTCCTTGCGAATGAAACGCAATGCATCAGCAGTAGAAATGAAAACGCGATAATTGGCAACAACATTTTACATCTGCCTCTGAATTATCTCCGCATCTATTCGTAAAAACTCAGACTCTTGTCAAATCATAAATACAATCCCAACAAAATCAATTTAACCAAATATTACTACCACATGCATATATATATATATATATATATATATATATATACACACACACACATGGATATATAGAGAGATTGGGGAAGGAGTGGACCTTATGGAGGCAATCGAGAGTGAATGAGAGGAGTTCGGAGATAGAAGGCTACTGATAGTCGGAGGTGGGAGGGAGGAAACCTACGGTAACACCATTTACTTCATCTGTTGTTGTTGTTGGGATTCAGACTCTATTTTTATATCTAATACTGAACTTTGTAGCTCAATTCAATGTTTTGGGTATTCGGATCTAGGAATTTTCATAGATTTTAGAGAGAGAAAATACACAAATCTATTTGATCTTGAAGAAGGGGGAGAAGAGAATGAGAGGAAGGAAGAGAGAGAATAAATCATATTTGTTTTTTTTTTCACGTCCACGTAGGATAAAAACTGAAACGATTTAACACTCGTGAGGCAAAGATAACAGAATGACCCAATTTTAAAATATTAATTAGTTTAATGGGGTAATTTAAAAAATTAAAAGTTCAATGGTGTAATCAGTAAAACGTGTCAACTACAGTGGACAATTCATTAGTTTTGTCGATAAAAAATTAACGTCCGTTTATTTTTTTAACGGAATGACCCAATTTCAAAATAATAATTAGTTTAGTGGGGTAATTTGAAAAATTAAAAATTCAATGGTGTAATCAGTAAAACGTGCCAACTACAATGGGTATTTCATTAGTTTTACCGGAAAAAAATAGAAAGTTAAATGTAGGTATGAAGATAATGTACACAATTTACATAATTTGGCTTTCAATGATAAAGTTCATCATTTAATGTGTTTTCTTGTTCCTATTGCAGCCTGCAAAGTGGGCCTTTACCTCACACACAATTATAAAGAACAGTGAGCAGGCACCAAGGTGAAGTACTCTTTTTTTTTTTTTTTTTAATAAAAATGATTTAAACTCATACATCAATGACTTTGGTACTTCTTTAGCTTATAGGCTGTGTTATTGCTGAAGAAATTGAGAAGCTTATTGCATTGATTCATTATTTTCCTATGATATATACTAAAACAACCTAATTACATTTATGGTAATTCCTAAATTATAGTAATGTGTACACACTGATTAAGGAAGCTACAATTATGGTATATCCTGTCATATCTTCTAACACTCCCCCTCAAGTTGGTGTATAGATGTCTCGCATATTCAACTTGAAACATAGTGGATGAAACATCTTATTACTAAGACCCTTAGGTTGTGTTTGGTAAATCTGGCGATTAAGATCTGAATGAGTATGATGTCTTAATAAATTAGATCATCTGAATGATTATGAGGTCTGAATCTAAAAAACTGTTTGATAACTAAAAAGTAAGTTGTCTCTTAATGACACTATTTTACTATTTTAAAGGGTAAATTTTTATTTAATAATTTTAAATATTCAATTTAATAAAAATGAGTGAATAATATTGTTGAATATATTTATATAAAAAAAATTATCAAAAAAATTTCATTAAGAGGTACCTCTTAATTATTAAGATTTCATTTTCTGTCTTACTGATTAAGAGGCATTCAGAGGTAAAAAAAAACAAACAGCATCATGTCTCTTAGCGAATAAGAGGCAGTCCATTAAGAGGCAATCAGATGTAAACAAACAGTACCTTAGTCAAAATATCATCAAGCTAATTTTCTGTTTTGACAAAAGGTAAGCAAATAAGACCACTAGTTAATTTTTCTTTGATGAAGTGTCTGTCAATCTCAATGTGCTTTGTTCTATCGTGTTGTACTGAGTCGTTTGCAATACTAATGGCTGTCTTATTATCACTAATTAACGGCATAGGCCTATTAGTTGTAACACCCAAATCTTCTAACAAAGTTCGAAGCCACATTAGTTCACATATACCCAAGGCGATAGTTCGATATTCTGCTTCAGCACTAGATTTTTCTACCACGGATTGTTTTTTACTACGCCAAGTAACAAGATTACCTCCAACAAATGAACAATAACCTGATGTAGAACGACAATCCTCTATAGAGCCAACCCAATCTGAGTCTGTAAAAGCTTCAACTCTCATATAACCATGTGATGCGAACAATAACCCTTTTTCGGGAGCAGACTTGAGATACCTCAGAATTTTGTGAGCAGTTTTCATTTGACAATGTCGAGGATCATGCATATACTGACTCACCATTTTCACAGCATAAGATAATTAGGTATAGTATGAGAAATATATATCAATCGTCCCACCAAACGTTGGTATCTTTCTCTATCAACCGTAGGTCCCATGCCACCTACTAGATGCTGATTAACTTCAATAGGAGAATCAGTCGGCTTACATCCCAATATGCCAGTTTCTGTTAAAAGATCAAGGACATACTTCCTTTGAGATAGAAAAATTCCACGGGTAGATCTTGCAACTTCAATACTAAGGAAATATTTCAAAGGACCAAGATTTTTAATCTCAAATTCTTTGACCAAACTTGCTTTGAGATTAACTATTTCTTCTGTATTATCCCCTATCACCACAATGTCATCAACATAAACAATAAGTATGGTAGTCTTACCGTTTATCTGTTTGACAAATAGAGTATGATCAGCTCTACTCTGCTTGTACCCAAATCTTATCATTGCTTTGTAGAATCTACCAAACCAAGTTCTGGGAGATTGCTTCAACCCATATAAAGCCTTTCGCAGTTTACAAACCTTACCCTTGGTGGCAGATGAAGCAAAACCAGAGGGTATTTTCATATATACTTCCTCCTCCAAGTCACCATGAAGGAATGCATTTTTCACATCCAACTGTTGAATATCCCAGCCGAGGTTTGCTGCACATGAGATTATGGTACGAACAGAGTTCATCTTCGTCACAGGAGCAAATGTCTCTTGGTAATCAATCTCATGGGTTTGAGTATACCCTTTTGCAACTAGTCTGGCTTTGAGTCTCTCAACTGTCCCATCTGACTTCTGTTTGACTGTATATACCCATTTACAACCAACTGGTTTTTTCCCATAAGGAAGAGTAACTAGTTCTCATGTATCGTTCTTTTTCAGGGCATTCATCTCCTCAATCATAGTTTGTTTTTAATTCTCATCACTAATGGCTTCTCTCCACCCTTGAGGAACAGTTATTGAAGCCAAGGAAGAAACAAATGAATGGTAGGATGCAGATAATTTATTATAAGCTACGGAATTAGATATAAGATGTTGAGTGCAAGATTTAACCCCTTTTCTAATAGCGATAGGAATGTTAATATCATCAGAAGAACAAGTAGGAGAAGGATTCTCACCATTAGCATCAAGACTAGGTTCGGAGCAAGGTTGGTGTAGTAGTGCAGAAATGGTGATTTTATTCTTGCCCCTTCGAGAATAGGTCCTCAACTCAGGCTCAGGCTCAGGCTCAGGCTCAGGCTCATTCTGTCTAGCACATGACCCTTGTAACTGTAACTCCCCCTGTGTAAAATTATCAGGAACAACAGGAAGAACAGGAAAAGTAGAACTTGTAATACTAGCCTCAGGAGGAAGTTTCTCCTCATCAATAAAATTCTCCCCCTGAGGAGAAGGTGAAGAAGAATAAAAAGGTTTCAACTCCCAAAAAGTTACATCCCGAGTGACATACTTTGTGAGAAGGAAGATAACATTTATAACTTTTTTGGGTTGGAGAATAACCAATGAAAACACACTTTAAGAGCCTTGCGATCTAATTTTCCCCGAGTGAGAGATTTATCATGAACATAACACACACAACCAAAAACTCGAGGCGAGGGAGAGGGACTGGTCGTGTGTTGGAGAAAAGAGATGAGACTTTTGTTCCCAAGAATGCGAGAGGGAAGGCAATTTATAAAAAATGCAGCAGTCAGAACTGCATCTCCCTATAGAAATTTAGGAATGTTCATGGTGAACATAAGAGTGCGGGCTACCTCGAGTAAGTGTCGGTTTTTCCTTTCCGCCACTCCATTTTGTTCTGGAGTTTTGACACAAGAAGTTTGAAGAATGATGCCATGCTGAGAAAGATAAGATGCAAAAGCATTGTTGTTACTGTATTCACGACCATTATGACTATGGAGAATTTTGACTTTAGCTTCAAATTGAGTTTGAATCATTTTATGGAATTCCTGAAAACAACCAAACACCTTATTTTTGGAACGAAGAAGATAAATTCAAGTGACACGAGAATGACAATCAATAAAGCTAATAAACCATCTATAACCAGAACGGAAAACAACCCGAGAGGGTTCCCACACATTAGTATGTATAATAGCAATAGATTCAGAATGTCGACTGTTAATAGCAGAATAAATAGAACGTTTCACATGGTTCACACAAAAACTGAATTTTATTACATTATTTAACTAAATATGGAAATAAAGACTGTAATACTGAAAAAGAAGGATGTCCCAAACGTCGATGCCATTGATGGAGAGAGGTCAGGCTAGAGTCAGAATTAGAGTGAAGAGCCTGAGTAGGGAACATATTAGACGAGGGAACATTTAAATAATAGATACCACCAACTGCACTACCACTGTCAATCTTCTGCCCCGTCACCAAGTCCTGAAAAACACAATGAGATGGGAAAAATGTTACTGAACAGTGTAAAGATTTAGAAAGACGTTGAATAGATAACAAATTTGCAGTAAATGATGGAATATAGAGAACAGATGAGAGTGTCAAAGAAGGAGTACAAACTACAGAGCCTCTCCCAGAGATAGAAGAGGGGGAACCATCGGCTACGCGGACCTTGTCTTTTCCAGAACAAGGCGTGTATGAAGTAAAGACGGTGGAGGACCCGGTCATATGCTCAGAGGCACCTGTGTCAATGATCCAACTAAAGCAAGTTGATGAAACATTAAGAGCACAAGACTGTATACCTGACTGGGCATAATGAGAGGAAGTAGATTTTGAATAGAGTTTCCGGGAAGCTGAGATTTCCTCAGGAGTGAGTGCAGAAATAGTGTCTGAAGCACTGGATGTCTCAACAGGAGGTGTTGTAGTAGTCATATATGCCTGAGATTCACGTCCACGACCACTACCAAACCTACCCCCTCGTCCTTTAGGACGTCCATGAAGTTTGAAGCAGCGATCCCTGGTATGGTTCTTTCCTCCACAGTAATCACATTCACGGGGTTCCCTCTCAACAGAAGACTGAATAGTGGAGCCAAACTTAGGAGACGAAGCAACCATGACCGGTCCATAGGATTTAGAACCATCACACGGCGCCGACTTTCCTCTTGTTGGACTCTAGCATGAGCCTCTCTCAGTGATGGAAAAGGTGTCTGACCAATCAACTGAGCTCGAACTTGATCAAATTCTATATTTAGACCGGCCAAAAAATCCACAACTCTATCTTCACTCACAAACTTTTGATAAGTTCTTTACATTTAGCTGAAAAAACCCGATAATGATCAAGCTCCTGCCAAAGTGTATTAATTTCTGCAAAATACTGTGCCACAGACTTCTCCCCTTGACCCAATTTACGGATTCGTTTACGAATATCATAGGTCTTAGACATATCACCAGAAACAGAGAATGTTTGAGAAATAGCCTCCTAAAGCTCATATGCAGTGTCTAAGAACATGTAACTACTCCGCATACTGGGTTCCATTGAGTTAAAAATTCAAGTTTTCACCATGGAGTTATCCGATTTCCATTCTTCCTGGGCCACACCTGCTTGTGTAGGCATGATTGTTGTACCATTGATGAAATGCTGCATCCGGTTAGCTTCGATTGATATGCGACATGCTTGAGACCAAGCTAGATAATTGGTTCCATCCATCTTAAACAGACTAAGACTTAAGGCAGAGTTGAGATGATGATTTCTACTCAACTGTCATGTAGTTGTTTCAGTAGTACCAGCACTAAACATGGAATTAGAGTCTGCCATAATGATGTAATAGGAGCAACAAGAATACCCAAGGAAATATCAACAAGGGTAAAGGCTCAAAAATATAGCAGAGTAGAAACCCAACGTAGTGCAGTAACCAATAAAACCACAGCTACACAAGACAACCAAAACACACTACAGTAAACCAACGTAATGCAGCAGCAACACAAGGCCAAGGCTGAAGCAGAAATGAAGCAGAAATCAACCTGCAGGAATCACACACAAGGCCAACACGAATAAACCTGAATTTCTCTTGACAAGACCACTGTATATCGAAAGAGGAGAGAGAGTCGACTACACTGGAACAAACCCCGCCGAAAAAAACTTGTCAGAAACTATCTCACGTGTCGACAGAGGATGGCGCATAGCATCGGCGACCGGCGTGTAGGGTGGCGCGTGCGGCGGCGGATGGTGAGTCTGACACTTCTGTGGTGATCGATTGACAATGGATAAACCAACTATGTTCTTAATTTCTCCAACTGAATTGATTTGGCTGACTTTCTAAGAAGAATTAAGAGTAGCAACGAACTGGAGAATTTTTTTTTGAAGAACAGTGGGTTTTACGAATCAGGCTTTGATACCATAAAGAAATTGAGAAGCTTATTGCATTGATTCATTATTTTCCTATTGCATAGATTGATATATATACTAAAACAACCTAATTACATTTATGGTAATTCCTAAATTACAGTAATGTGTACACACTGATTAAGGAAGCTACAATTATGGTATATCCTGTCATATCTTCTAACAATTGCCAATTATAATATCTAATAATTGCCTGTTGCTAATCCTCTGCTGATTGGTATCATTTAGTGGTTTTATAATTTATTTTCAGGTCGAGGAATTGCAGAAGATAAATATAAGTCAGTTGTGTACACTTTCTCTTGATATCAATTTATTTTTTTTTTTTTTTTGGGTTTGTGTGCAATTGATTTTAAGACGTGCTGGAAAAGCATTTGTATAATATATTCTTATATCCTCACGATAAATTAGATGATTGTCTGTTTAGTATGCAATTTATTTTTGTAGTTCAAAATGTAATGGCCTTATACATGCAATTTATAGAATGACTATACTGTACTCTGAATTACCATTTGTATATTAATCTTTTATGTTGCATTTTTAGTAACTTTATGTCATTTATGAAACAGAACCCCTGCATTCTCAGAAGATATTGGCGGTATAGAGATTGGTGGAGAGGATGAAGGGGTGAAGCCACTAGAAAGGTCTTTCTGGGCTAAATACGTGAGTTGTCAAAGACTTTCCCCTTCCAATACTATGTTCCCTTTCTCTTTTACGTTAGTTTTTATTGAAACATGAACTAAATGAAACTTCACTGTTCTGCTCCTTTTGTCTTTGTTTCAGTGGATGTATTTGATCCCTCTTGGACTTATTGTCATGAATGCTGTCACACAAGCCATGAACATGCCTGAGGAACAGGCTGCCCAACCTGCCTCCCAAACTCGGCAACCAATTGGTGTGGTCCCACGCGGGCCAAGTACGACTGTGCGAAGACGATGATGGTTAGTTTTCTATTTCTTGAAATTTGTGAAAAATTCATATTTCATGCCTTGATCCTGTGTAACATTGATAATTGTGTAGTATATCTGTATATATTGTATAAAATGTGTGTGTAGATAACATATATTGAATGCGTTGCTATTGCCGGATACAATGATAATTACATGGAAGCATTGTATTATTTAATTGAGATGTAATCCCAATGATGCATGTGTAAAATATTTAGCTCAAGATGTACTTGATCTCGTACAAGGTTTATTTTGTGTTTTGTGCTGAAACATACATGAGTACTTTGAGTACTTATGAAGTGAATGAGTAACCAAAGTACTCATTCACGTCATATATGGAAATTTGGTATTTTATATTTGTGTTTTAAGGTATTGATATTGTACACTAGTACTTTGACTACTCATAAAGTGAACTAATTCCCTAATAGTGACATAAGTCTCTACCTTTTCCTTTTTTACTTGAGAAGAAGTAAATAACTAATCATCACCTAAACCTCTTTCCACAAAACGTTACTGTAAACAATCTATATTCCAAATGATGTTTCGAGTTAAAATTTCTTAACTAAATAAATAAGTTAATAATCCTTTTTTGTAGCAATCAATAAGTTAATGATCCTTGTTTATACTATTGTTTCTTTTAAAAAAGCTGTCATAAATCTATCAATGCTCCACGTGGGGTGAGTGACTTAAGGCTGACTTTTGCTTTTTTATTTTTTTTCCCACTTTCCTTCACTTTGGAAATTATAATTAACCAAAAACTTTTTGTTTGGCCATTTTTTAGCATTTTGGATTTTATTACTCAATACTTGTAATTAAAAATTATCCTCATTACTGTAGCAAAATCAAAGGTTTTTCTGGGGACTAGTGTAGCAAAAGATTTTAATTACTCCGCTTATCAAAAGAACGACAACCATTAGGAAAGGGTTTTTTACACTTACTCGGTGTAACCCTAGAGATCTTTTTTGAGAACCACCCTAGAGATATCTGATCAAACTTCAAGTGGGTTCTGGGAAGAAGTAAACTTCTTCAGAAGAGATCGACTCCTGAATCATCCTCCTGAGAATCATCTTCTGCGCTCCTCACAACAGTTTCTCTCAGTCTCTTTCTTCCTCCTCTTTACCGTCTTCTCCACGAAATTAATCAGAGGTTGGCTCTCTTTCTCCTCCCTCTCTTATTTTCTCTAAACCATTACATATTTACATTGTGCACTCTTTGGTTTCAGCCATAACCTTAATTAATTGGGTTTCTCATCACATTTTTATGAGGTGGTTACACTTCAAAATTTGAAATTTGTGAATCAATTCACTGTAAATTAATTTAACTTGCTAACTTGTTTGAATGTTAAAGCAACCATGGCCGCACTTCATGACACATTCACACTTGCTTAGGATAGGCTAATAGAACAGATGTTTATGAAGAAGTAGAAGAGCTCTCTTGAGAAACAGAGGAAGAAGGTATAGAGCTTTCTGGTGGACGAAATCCAGTTTCCTCAATGGTTTGGATTTCTAATCCAGTTTCCCTCCCTTTTTGTGGACATTGGAACAGAAAATTGCATTGAATTGCAGAGTGCTTTTTAAGTTCCGCTACAGAAACCAAATTTATCTACCGAAATATTATATTAGAATGACTTTCTAAACAGTCCTAATTTTTGGTATATTTTATGAGTAAGTATTTCGATTTGGAGATTGGACATATTTATTGCTACTTTTAATTGTCTATTTTATTAATTTCCTCTAGAGGGTGCTTTTTAAATGACCTATTTCTTTTTCTATTTGGATATTATTTGAATCTCTAACAAAAAATTTATAAGCATTTGTACTGATTTAGACTAGCCGCCTTATCCTAAATATCACTCCACTTGTGAAGATAATAATCTAATTTAGATGTTTTGAAATTAATGATGTCATATTCCTTACTAGTCAATACCCTAAACGGGATAAGAGTGGAGTCTTGAAAATTCATGTAATATATATATATATATATATATATATATATATATGTTTTAAAGATTCTTTTAAAGAACAATAGATAGTAATGATATTTTTTCATGATGGTAGGAACTAAACCGGTCAGGTTCCAAGACTACTGTTGGTGGTGGTCAAATAGGTACGAAGAACCATCTGACCTTTTCCCGGGAGGGAAGATGTGGTTCTACGATTAATGAGGCTTTCTGGAGTGCTAGGAGCTTTTTTTTTTTTTAAACTTCCATTCGATTCAGAATGCTATTCTATATGTAATGGTGTCACATAGCTTTTGGAGAAAATTTAGCAACAATTTTAATTTATTTTGTTAGAATGTCAAATTGTTATGGAATTAGAAAATGATCAAACATGTGCGACTGGATTATCATTTTTCGGGCATCCTACTTGGAAAGTTTAATTTACCACAATTCCTGGCCATCTTTTCTCTATTTTTTTGGGTGTAGAGTTTTCAATGGCATAAACTCACCAAAGATCACATGGAGTATGGAGATCGAGTCAAATGGTATTATACGAGTAATGCTACTATCACATAAAATTGCTCATATACTGTTTACATATACTCACAGGCATATTTAGATGGCTCACATGACTTGCTCTGCACGTGGGCCACAAAAATATGCATGAGTGTATGTGAGCGGTTTGTATGAAATTAATGTAACTTACAGTTTTTGAGGGAGAAGTAAGAAATTAACACAAAATTTGTACTCATGGTACTCTTTTTCCCAGGCCAGATTGAGGGGGGGGGGGGGGGGGGGGGGGTGTATTGTTGAACCAATTCATATTGAAAATATTTCATTTTGACTTTAAATATATTTTAAAACGGAGGGTGGATATAAATTTATGCTCACTTTGAATTAGCATAGGCAACCATCAATACTATTGGCAAAATGGTGTCTACCGTTGAAATTTTATGGGAGGCATTCTGAGCTTGATTAGTATACTTCCAAATACAGGAGTAGTAGCTTTATTTTACATCCTCCCAAAAGTGACAGTCTGGCTTAGGTCCCAAATCCAAACCATTTCATATTTGATTTTATACCTAATTAATTGTCAAAATGTAGATATACTTGACTATAGCTATAGGGATATTTGACTTTTATTTTGAAAGTTGTCAACAATTTTGGAAAGAAAAAGTTGGATTCTCAATTTACCCTAGAAGAAGTATGACTTAGAATGTTGACCACTAAAGCTATTTCTACTCTCTTTTTTTTGGCTTCGATTATAGTAGTAGAACAAATTATATAAAGATAACGTGTAAAATTAATATTTTATACTATCTAATAACAATGTGTCAAGTCCAACTTAGGAGGAAATTAAGGAATTTGAAATTGGATAAGATTACTTAACTAGTTTTAAAATAATAAATATTAATTACACAATCTCTTATTTCATTTCTAATCCCTTGATTTCCTACTAAATTCTTATGTCACATGTTATTATTGGATGATGTAAAATATTAATTCTACAAGTCATCTTTATCTAACTTTTTCTCCTATACTAGGTAAGATAATCCACATAAGGAGATTATTTTCTTTTAAAATTATGTAACCTATTGAGCAAAATCCTGTGACCAAAACCGAGCTGATTCAGTCTCGATTGAAAATAGTAAGTATAATATTATTAATATTTTGAATTTTATTTTTGAAAATTTTTATTGGAGAGTAATTATTTTTTATTTAATAATTGAAGCATATGATTGATTAGTATATTATATTTTTATTTTAATAATAATAACCATTATATCATCTAAATAATGATTAAGTCTTTCTTATACTTGAAACTCAAATTATATTTATATTTTAATAATAGTAACAAATTTAAGTTAGGTAAATGATTTTTACGATAATTTTCTTTTCTTCTCAAACTATATTATCTAAGTGGTAATATAATTTTACTTAAACTTGTATTATTGTATATATATTTGAATAAGAGAAAATCAATTAATATTAGGTAAGATGATTTTATTTTGATTATTTTATTATAAAATTATATTATGAATTCATGTTTTCTTACAAAACTAAGATATTAAATCCAATTTTTGAATAAAATTAATAAATTAATATTAGGTAATATGACCTTATTTTGATTATTTTCTTATAATATTATATTGTTAATTCCTTGTTTCCTTATAAAATTACAATAGTAATTTCAATTTCTGATTTGAATTGATAAATAATAAAAGTTGACTTAATGTAAGAAAGTCAAACGTCGTACAAAAAAAAACAAAAGAGGATAAATCAAATTGTCTATTTAATTATGAATAATACTAGAGACACAATTTATTCTACAACTATTTTATAATTTGTTGATGTGACATACTTCACTTCAACTTTACTCATTATGCCACATCAACAAATTATAAAATAGTTATAGAATAAATTGTGTCTCTAGCAATACTTTTTAATCATAGTTATATGATAGACCGGCATATACACATTGTGAAGAGTACGGGTCTTATATTAAAGTTATGATATTGTTCAATTATATATATATATATATATATATATATATATATATACTGCTGGAAAGAGTAATCAGTTTTTATATTTTGTTAAATAATGGAATCATATGGTTTGTCAATATATTATATTTATACTTATATTTTAGTAGTAATAATTTAATATTAGATAATATGGTCTTTATAAAAAATAGTTTCCTTATAAAATAATAGTATTATCTAAGTAATAATAAAATCCTACTTGTACTTGAGATATAATTATATTTATATTTTAATAATAATAACAAATTCAAATTAGGTAAGATGATTTTTGTGAAAAATTTATACATTATGGAAAGTAATAAATTAATATTTTGTAAAATGATCTTATTCTGATTGTTTTCTAATTATAAAACTATATTTATAATTAATGTTTTGTTGTAAAATAATGTTACTAATTCTAATTTCCAGTTTAGTTAACAAATTAGTATTAGATAAGATAGTTTTACTTTGATTGTTACTAATTTTTGTTTTCTTATAAAATTGGAATACTAATTCTTGTTTTCTAGATTAAAGTCGAACAAAAAAGAAAGAGGTAGAAAAAAGAGAGGACTAAACCATATTATTTATTTAATTATAGTAAAGTGTAGATAGACAGATTTAGAAGTTCTTTTACTCCACCGCTGCTCTGTTAAACGGATTCTGGATCACATTGACCACCTTTTTATTAATGTCATAGGAAAAAAAACGTTTTTCATGAAATATATTTTTTAATCGAACATAATATAGAAATTATGGAGTGTATTTATTATGAAAGAAAATGCTATTACTACACATCAAGAAAGGAAAATAAATAAACTTCTAAAATTGATTTTTTTTTGTATCTCAATTTGAATGGAAATTATATATTCACATCAACAATTAATTAGTTACCATATAATTCAAGCGTGGGATTGAAAGAATCTTATTGGAAAATAATGTTTAGTAATTGACAAATAAAATTAATAAATCACCATCACTTGCTTTAAATTTCAGAAAAATCTCAAAAACTGTTCATCTGCCTTTTCTTTTGAAAAAAAAAAATCATGGGTTCCCCACAAAAATATGAATTAGAGAGAAAAAAAGGTGCAAGTGATGATGAAAATAGGCCGCCGCCGCCGGAGAATCGACAACCTTCTGTTTTTTCCAGTACTATTTCAGACTGGACTTCTGTTGGTGTGTTGCCTGATGAGCTGATTAAGTATTTGAAAAGTTACAAAAATTGGTGTTATACTGAAGAGTCACATATTAGTCCATGGACTTTGAATGAGGAGCAGATTAGATGCCTCTATATGCAATATTCATGGCTAAATGTTGATGAAATCCATTTGGTTTTGGCTAATAATGAAGAGATTGTTTGGGAAGATGATATATGGAGATTGAAAGAGATTAAGGAAATCTTAGATTCATGAAAGTGTTATGCTTTTGTATAATTCTGAATGTGGCACAAGAATTAATTTTGCACGACGGTTGTAAACTCGTGATTTTATGGCATTCAATAGAATTTCAACAACTCTGTTTTTTTAGAAAATCATGGAGTTTTGATTGGGTTAACATGTTTGCAATATTATTTATCATAGTAAAATTGATTTAATTATTGTTAACACAATCAAAATTGCTTTATTTTATTTCAAGATACATGGTTGACACCTATCGGTTGATTACTGTATTTAAATTTGTGATTTTACACCATTCAATAGAAATTTGAAGACTTCGTCTTTTAAGGGAGAATTAGGGAGTTATACTTGTGTTAACATCTGATATTTCCACAACTCTTTTTAATATTTTCGCATGTAAGGCATATATTTTAACTAAAGTAGAATAGTTGTAGTAACTTAAACACCGTGACTCTACGATCGTAGAGCCGAGCTATGGAAATATCAGTTCCCTATCATTTACTTTGGTAAAATCGATTTAATTTTTGTTAACACAATCAATTTTTTTTTGATTTTCTCTCAAAATACAGAGTTGACATGTTTCAATTGAATAGTATAAAATTACTAGTTTACAGACTTTTTTTGAAGGCCCCACTTTTTGGGAGTACACTATAATATCATAATCAAGTACATTTCATTATTATAATATATCAAGAACTAAAAACACACAAACAAATCTTATATAAAGGAGAAAATACACTTCATATAAAGTAAGAAATAAACTCATATAATCTCTGATATTTCTTACACACACAAAAAAGATGGAACAAAATAGATTGACACGGGTAGTCTATGTCTTTAAGATATTTATTGCCCTTTACCACTAAGGTTTACTAAAGACTGCTGACAATATACCTCTAAGATATATGTCAAGCTTATATTTATTTTCATAGTAATTAAGCAATTCACTAATGAACAATCTATATATACTTTTTCTGTAAAGGTTGAAGAGAGAGAGAAGAAGATGAAGAAAGTATTTTCAGTTACAAAACTCAACTCTATCACAGTTACAAAAAATAAATGTAATCATTACAGAACAATTCAGATAACTCTTTGTATCCAAAGCAGTTAAGATAACTCTTTGTATCCAAAGTAATTAAACACATATCAGTTTAATCATGAAACAGGTCTATAATCTGGTTCGAGCACAATCGTAGAACAACCTCTATACTCATATGCCCACATTATGAACGTAGACTGCTAGACCAAACGAACGTAGAGTGACTACACTATCGTCGAGTCTCAGACTACAAAGACACTATGAACGTAGAGTAGTAACTCAGCGACCGTAGAGTAACCTTCAACTCTACGAACGTAGAGTAGCTTCCAATTCTACGAACGTAGAGTGACCTACACACATCGTATAATGCCAAAATGCAAAGACATTAAACTCTACGAACGTAGAGTAATTACTCAGCGACCGATCCAATCTTTTCTTTTAGTACCACAAGTAAGTTAAACTATTTCACTTATGCTTATAAAGCACCTTCTTTTCCTTCCATCCCAAAATAAAAGGTGTTAAAAAGTTGCCACAACCTAGGAGGAGGGGTTTATAGGAAGCCAAAAAATGTGGCGAGGAACATATTTTTGTTATGCTGCTAATACTTGTACTTGCTCAGCTATTTTGCTTTCTTAACCAGTCGTGAGATAGAGATCGACACTGAGTTAGTAAAGAACTTGGAATCACTACGCTACGTGAGCTATTATAGTATGACTCTGCCACCTGCCCTTTAAATAGTTTTTCTCCTTATCAATGTGGGACTTAGAGAAAATAATTTTTTTTTAAATAACAATGAACCTTTTCATATACCCCACTTTGGATATAATTAAAATGCAATATATAATTCATTCTTGAACCATATATTGTTGGAATTGATATTTTCACATGGAAAATTGATATTTTCACAAGACTCCCCTCACATGAATAGTAAACGGGACCCACATTCACGTAAGTGAAGCCTTGTGGAAATATCAATTTTTCTTGTGGAAATATCAATTCCCATTATTGTTATCTCTTAATCTCCTTGTAATATATTATCAAATGCACTTTTAATTTATTTTAAATTCAATCAATTAATGAGATTAAATTAATCCCAAAAATGATCAAAACTCATAAAAGAAAAGGTGCAATTTAACAATCTCATAAAAAAGTACATCATCACATCACAATATATGAAGAACTAGAAATGCATTAACAAGACTCACATAAAAGACAAAACACACTTCATATAAAGCAAGAAATAAACTCATATAATCTCATAATTACACACATAACCAAAAACACACAAACAAGTCTCACGTAAAAGAAAAAATAAATTCACCAAAATGAGAATTCAACATGAGACCTAAAGTAAGTGCCTCAATCTTAACCACTAGGCTAAAGGGTGTTTGATAAAAATTAAATGAATCTGAATCTGAATCTGAATGAGCTGAATCTGAATCTGAATCTGAATCTAAATCTAAATCTGAATGAAAAAAGTTGTTTAATAATTAATATGTCTGAAACATCTGAATGACATAATTTTATTATTTTATCCTTCTGAAAAAAATTCAAAGTTGTTGTAAATTTATTTAATATTACTTAATATAATAGTTAATATTTTTTTTAATTTTTTAATTTTTTAATTTTTTTTACTCAATTCGGCCGCTCATTTAGCCATTTAGCCAAAAAAATCTGACTTAGCCATTCAGCTCAATCATCTGACCGATTCAGCCATTCAGACGATTTTTTTTCAAAACAAACGCACTTAATGGTTGACCGATTCAGCCATTCTGATGTATTCATTTCTAAACAAACAGCCCGTAAGTACTCCTAAACTTTATAAATAGTTCATATGTAAATCATTTTCTTTTCTTTTGGAAATACTAATCTTATATACAATATTGCAGTAATTCATATAATTTAATCTCATGTAAGTGGTGTATTATTTGAGAAATTTAAATGGTACTGTCTTATTTATTTTATGTATATATTTGGGTGATTTCACATGTAAGTTCACCAGATTAACAAATAAATTTCAATCACTATGAAGTAAAATACAAATCCCCCACGAAAAATACAATAAAAGGGAGAAAGAATTAACCTAATAGGGAGAAAAGGTAGAAGTCATACCATTATTAATATATCTTTGAGAAATAAGTTGATAAATTGAGAAGACATTTTTTTTAGTTCACGCTATGGTGACAAACTATAGATATATAGAATTTTATAACAGATATCAAGTATATCATTTAGAATTACAACAATCACTAATCTCGCATTAGGAGAAAATTAAAATATTTTACGTTATCTAATTTTCATCCATCTTAACCGCAAGGGTACCTCACTTGCCCGACTGATATTCCACCTCCAAAGGTCCAAAATGTCATCCTAATTCAGTAACACTTGATAATTACTGCGCGAAAATAACTTTAATTTTTCTATTTCTTGTAGTTAATTTATGATTACTAAACAAAATAACTTTTTTATTATTGTTAAATTTTACTTGTTCTATTCCACAAAAATAGTCTCACTATTATTTCTATTTTTCCTCATACATTTGCAAAATTTTAAGAATCAAGTATTGTTGCAATAGTTATTACTCTAAAGTCTAAACAACTTTAAAAGTATTATTAAGTATTAAATCTCCAACCTCACTCTGAACATGAGTTGGGTCATACCACTCTGACCAAAGCCTTCGATTTATATATATCTAGTGGTTTCCTTAACTTTAATATATCATTCTCTAGTAAAATATGGCTTGAATATATATAAATATAAAATAAAAATTCAAGGCTTGGCTCCCCTCTATTATACTCAATGTTTTCAGATCTAGACTGGTCATCGAACTAGAAAAGTTATCGAATGGATGAGTCACTGGTTCATGTAAGTACCGAGAATTTTATACGACTATAATTTTATGAATGAATTATATATATATATATATATATATATATATATATTATTCATTTATTAACTATTATAATTATTGTTATCAGTAATAAAAGTCCAATAATAATCTAGAAGGGGGGGTTGAATAGATTATTACCGTTTAAAAATTATCTTTGGCCTTTTTGAATTTTAGTGATTTAATTTTATCAAATTAATAGACAGTTTAAAATTCAATCACATAATGCACAGATATTTATCTGGTTCACAACATACAGCCCGGGTATGTTGCTACGTCCAGTTTCAAGCTCCTCTTCAGGACTTGAGATCCTATTACTTCCCTGTAATAAATACTCCTTTAATAGGCGGAGAATCCTGTACAAAGTTTTAAAGATAAACTTACAACTATCCTCAACTAACTTTCTCGGACAGCGAACTCTCAGCTCCTTCCTCAAGCTTAGTTGAATCTTCTTTTGGGTTTAGTACTATTTTATACTTTGGTCTTGAAACAACAATCTCTGCCTCACCTCACAAGTGCACTAGAGACTCAACTCCCAGCTGACCTCTCTAAGACTCTGGTCTTGGTCAAAGAATTCTTGTCTTTCTCACAAATATAAAATAAACTAACTCACCCTTTTTCTTTTTACAAAAAGTTTGGTGAATATATGCTTCTAACAATAAGCAGATATAATTGTAGCACAAATATACGTCTCAGATAAGCAGATATAGAATTTCAAGTATATGATAAAAGTTCAAAGACTTTTATGTGATGTGCTTCTGTGAAAGAAGATATAATTTTTAAGCACTTGTAATGAAAACTTTCTTTTTCTTTAAAGAATATTTTTCAATGGATTAAGAAAAAGATTTTTCTTTATGAAGAGTGTGTTTCTTTGGTGTTGAATAAATATAACTTTGAATTAAACAACCAAACACACTTATATAATGCAATAATAATTTATAAGCAATTATATGAATAGTATATTTGATGACAGTTTATCAAGTATGAAAATATGATTCACTTTAGATAATACTTGAACAAACTCGTTCTACCCACTTATATATATTATATTATACTTGATCTACGTTGCGAATAATTTGGCCACTTGGGATTTTAATGACCGTCCAGAGTATTTCAAGTGAAATATCCGAATTTGCTTAATGCATTTCGGTGTCTAAGTACTGACTAAAATTTTCGATTCACAACTTGATAATTGGATATAGAATATTAAAGAATATTTATATAGATTATATATATCAGTAAAGGGCCACTTGGGATTTTAAAGACCGTTCAGAGTATTTCAAAGAAATAGCATCTGAATTTGCTTAACGCGTTTCGGTGCCCAAGTACAGGACTCTTTACTAGATATGATAGATCATATATAAGATATATATAAATGTTTATCATAAATTATATCTGATTATCTAAATCTATATATTGATTATACTAGTAAAGGGTCACTTGGGATTTTAAAGACCGTCTAGAGTATTTCAAAGAAATAGCATCTGAATTTGCTTAACGCATTTCGGTGTCCAAGTACTGACTCTTTACTAATATGGATATATAGATATATGAATACGTATGACAGTTTATCACAGATATATATATGAATGAGCAAGTATGAGATGATATGAACATTTATAATTTAACAACTTATCTCAAATACTTGAACCAATTTTTCTCTTCCAAACGAAATTATAACTTTGATTTGAGCGAAGAGAGTAAAAGCTTGTTTGAATAATCTGTAGGCAAGGAGAGTAAGCTTTCTGATTTATAGAATTGCTTAAAAAAAATGAATAGGAAAGCCTCCTATTTATAGAAATTTTTAGGTTCGGGCAAAACCGTAATTTTTGAAAAACATTTTTGAATTGGAAGGTTCGGATTGCATGATGGAAAATGAGGGAATCGGATTGCTTTGAGCTTGGCCGGATATATAGGATTTTGAAATTGCCCAACACATTTGGTTACTAGCATATGAGTCATGGCTTATAATGATTACTTTTTGTGCCCATCAATTTAAACAAAGGCATAAGCCTTTAGAAGTTTGTTATGCCAGCACATAAGCCTTCATGGCTCAAACACATATGCACCATTTAGAAATAAGGCACAAACTTCCATGCAAGCATACACACAAGAGTTCCTTCAATTTTTGACACATGCACCATTTAGAAATGAAGCACATACTTCCATGTAAGCACACACATTTAAATTCGGCACATACACCCAAAACATGCACACACCTTGTATTTTTGACACACTCAACACACACACACACACACACATATATATATATATATATATGGGTTATATATATATTATATACTTTTATAATATACTATATATATAATTAAAAATAATTTTTGCCCATAAAAGAATTTGAAAATTATTTTGAAAAGAAATAGGAATCTCCTTGCCTTAGGAAATGTTACTATATGAACTCATTTTATTAACACTTGATATTAAACTATCAAGGTCATAAAATAAATTCAAAAAAAGTATTTAGAAAATAAATATTTTTGGTCAAAATATTCAAGGTAATTAATAAATCATTTTTAGCACTTAATCATATGGAGAGGATTCTACCCTTTTTGACCGTTAATCCTAATTTGTTATCATCAAAATTAAATACTCATGTTTGGAGACCTATCAAGTAATATTTTGAATATATGCGATATGAATTAAGCAAGTTAGTTAATTTAATGATTATAAGTTAACTAAGAAAGGAAGTCAAGATGAATAGTTGTTCAAAACCCTAATTTAAATTTTAAATACGGATTTGAAAATTAATACATGTATTATTGTATTTAAGATGATATGTAGGTACATTATGTGATTAATGTTAAGTGTATAATTATTGATATGAATTATATATAGTGTTTATGTGAGTGGTCATAACTTATTAAGCCAATTAGAGCTATTAAGTTAATAAACTATTGGAATGTGTGATGACTTATGTAGGTTATATAATTGATTAAATAAAATATACCTTATATAATGGGTATACTTTTATTTTGTATAAAAGGGAATTAAGAATAAAGTTAGGTAACTTAATACATATATTATGTATGATAATTAAATAACCTAAGAAATTTATTTTATACATCTCAAATAATTAATTTTATAACCCAAGTGAAGCAAGTCTAATTGGGTTATGAAATTAAAGATATATGAGTAAGGAATTAACTTACAAATGTGTATAAGGAAACCCTAACTAAATGAATAGGGTAATATAAAATTAAAAGTATGAACTATGTTAAATCGCAAGCCCAAAGAATAAGAATTTGTTAGCCCAAATGAATTAATTAAAAGCCCAACGCTTGGCCCAAGCTTAGCCCACCTGAGGAAGGGTATTATAGTCATTATTAAAGCATAAAATAAACCAAATTTGGGTGGATTAGGCCCATGTGGTTGAAATTTGCAAGGGAGAGAGAGTGAGAGTGTAAGGAAGAAATAAGGGGGAGGAATGTAATGATTAGGTTGCTTTATTAGGTAAACAACTTGTGCTAGGTGTCACTTTAGTTGTGGAGACAACACTTGGAGCTTATCTTGCTTGTAATAATGATGAGAGAGAGGGATAAGATTACCCAAGATATGGATAGATATATATCTTATCTATATACTTTTGACTAACTAAGTAATTAAATATATCTTCATATCTTACAAACAAACAAAAGTCATTTCTTATCTCTTCCATTTCATTTCCTTATCTAGTCAAAGAAAGAAAGAAAGAGAGAGCGAGAGAGAGAGAAAGGAGGAGAGGTTCGACCACTTTTAGGAGGGATAAAGAGAGAGTTTTGTGTAGTTTCATAGTTCCTAATCAAGTCTTGGAAAGAAGGAGAGGAAGGAAAGCAAGCTAAGGTATAAGGAATCTATACTTATATAGTCTAATTTCTTTTTGGTTTGATTTGAGTTTTGATTTTTGTAAAACTATGATCTTGAGGTTTAAAACCTTAGATCTTTGTGTTTATTAGGGTTTCATATTTACATCTAACCCTTTCAAGGATCAAAAGTTGGATCTAAAGCATGAAATAGAAATTATGTTTTCAAAAGTAGAAAACCCTAATTTTCTTAGTCTTGATTGTGTTTAATCTTGTGTTTGATGATTATTTAATGAAATAGATCATGGATCATGGTAGATCCATGAGTATATGAGGTATTAGTAGGTATATGATGAGTTATGTTGGTTAATATGTTAGAACATGAAAGTTTTCTTACAAAACACAAAAGATTGAAAATCATATTTTTGTAAAAACGCAACATAAAATTCAAAAGACCATATCTCCTATTATATTTTGAATTTTTGAGTGTGGTCAATTTTTAGAGTTAGATATATGAGTCTTCTAATAGATCCAAGTGAAATCACTGAAAAATACCTTGTACATTTTTTTATGGACTGATTTTAGCAAAGGGAGCAAAATCTGAAAAATGGCAAAAAGTAGGCTGTTTGGATTTTTCAAGGGCAGTTTTAGCAAATTAATTAATGTTATAAAATCCAATATTTTGGGATATGAAAATATATGAGATTAAGTAGCTTGTTTCCAAAAATGGACTTATTTCGACTTAAATTGACCGAGTTATGGTCATTTCAATATTTAGATTTTTCAGACAAAAATAATTATAATCGGAGTTCTATAATTCCGATGGGCACGAATTTAAACTGAAAGTCCACGTTAGCATGTGTAAGATCCCGCAAAGAGTTGGGAATTTCTGGTGTTAAGCGTAAGGTAGCTAATTTCTTAAGGAATTAACTAGAAATGGATTTTTGAAAAATACTAAAGAAAATTAAAAAATTTTAGAAAAATTATTTTTATGTATGAAATATATGTATATAGGTGTGGACAAAAGATAAAAAAATAATAATATGCTTTGGTATTTTGATGCAAATCCAGTTTGCTGGATTGGAATCCAGTTTACTGGATTGCAATCTGGTTTGCTGGATTGGCCATCAAGTTTGCTGGATTGCAATTTGGTTTGCTGGATTAGCTACGAGGATGTTGGATTGTTACGTTGGATAATCCAGGATACTGGATTGGTATGTTTGGATAATCCAGGATGCTGAATTGGTAGGTTTGGTCAATCCAGGTTACTGGATTAATTATCCAGGTTTCTGAATTGACAATGCAGTTTGCTGGATTAGTTATATGGTTTACTAGTTTATATATAAGAACTTATAAGTGAATAATTAAGGTGTTAAGAGGTTATCTAATGTTTGATTGTGTTATTACATGCTAGATAATTTACTTATAAAGTAGTATTATTATGAAGTATAATGTGATATACTGATTTCAAGAATAATCTTATTAATGATATGTTTTTGTGTTAAAGATAAAATTATATTGCTTAGCAGTAAGCAGCGAACAAGGCAAGTATCTAAACCTTACTCTTTATTGTGCAAGTATTCCAACCTGTGCATTTACTTTATGCAATGGTTTTTTGTGTAAGCAAGTATCTCTAACTTATTTATTATTTATTCGTTTATTGTTTACCAGTATCTTATTACTGTCTTCATATGATTCATATATAATCAAAATTATTCTGTTATTTGTAAGCTAAGTTTGGCCGTGTAAGTGTCCTCACTTGTATGAATGATTGTATCTAAATAAGTATCCTTGAACTCAAAATTCTTTGATAATACAAGTATTGATTCCTACCATTTAATATTGGTATAAATATATGGTTTAAAAGTTGTCTAAGCTATTTGACTCGGCTAGACATAGTTTAAAATATATCGTTGAATATTATTGGTTAGGATAGAGTCGTCCAACTAAATTGCTTTGGTTCGGACTCCAGACTAAGTATGAACATCCCGAAATTGGGAAATTTTTATGCTCTAAAGGCGAATACGTCGTTCCAGCATGTAGTGTTGATCAATACAGGGCATATGGGCTGATCACCCAACGTGTCCGTAAGTCATGACGGTTTGCAGATGAATTTCTGTATAAACCTTTTCAAACTTGAAAACAATGGTTCAAGGTCTATTGACCGCTTAGCATTTATAGTCACTACGTGGTTTCAAAATTTTAAACGGGTTAATATGTTGTCACGAATGGTTGCAAATAGCTTCACAACTATTTATTCGTTGTAGAAGTATACTTCAAAGAAAATATTTACTTCTTTCAGTTGATGTTTATTATCTGATATTTCTTGCTGAGCAATTAAATGCTCATTCTTGCTTTAAATTAAATATTTTTAGCTAAGCGTGAATGACCAGAAGGTTCTGGCAAGGACAAAGGAAAGGGGAAGCTGAAGGAATAGTTTTAAGGTGCTGGTTGTAATATTTAGAACTTTGTATTACTATAATATAATATCTATCATGTAATAATGTACTTAAAGGTCCGTATCTGGGGATTAATCAACTTTGATATATTAAGTTTATAATATGTTAAGCAGTTCGTATGAATGGTATCGTGTAGCACCAAGTACGGGTTTCAAGTACCCGGATTTGGGGGCGTCATAGTTCAGCCAGTAGTTGAAACGTTGATGTCATAAATATATAAAAATATATATTATTAGCAATTAATAAATTTTTTAAAAGTCTCATTTTTATGAACTAAAACATAATAAAATTGAGTTACAATATTACTAAAAGTGGTTAATTTTAATATTAAAAAAAATTTGGTACAAAAAAAAATTAAAAAATAATTAAAAATCGGTTCTCCAGGTCAACTTAACTGGTTTTACCATTTGAACCACCGGTTCGACCGATGGTCAACCAGTTCAATCCGGATTTTGACCAAATTGGTTCAACCGGGCCAAACCGGACAGGACATAGAACTGGTTCGGGCCGGGTTTCAAAATAGTGATTATACTTTCCTTTCTTTTCCATTCAATACACTATATATTTATAATTTTAGACAGTATAATTGAAATCAACAATGATCAATTAATTTATAATATTGAATAGTACAATTATATCAAAAAATAAAGTAATTCGACACTTTATCATCATTTGATAAATATGTGAATTTTTCATCAAAATTTTAATTATTGAAAATTCTTTTAAACTTTTAACAGTAATTTTTTTTTAATTCTAATTTTTGGTAAAATTGATCTTAATAACATTAACTATATATTAACATATTTTGATCATTATTTAAGAAATTTAGATCAAACAATAAGTGATTGGAAGAAAGTGGTGGGAAGGTGTAATGCAGGGGAGTCATGTCCAAAAATTCATAAGATAAAGATTGGCAAAATTCAATGTAATTTAGTATTTCATTGTGTACGAGTTTAGAGCACCATGTTTATAAGTTAATTTATTTCTAAAAAACATTTTTCTTTTATGTATATGCCTCTATGCTAGGTAGTGATGTAGTGTAAAAACTTTCATGTGGTTCTGACCACCATCTGTTCATCCATTACCATTATACCTAGATTTAGAGGGTGTTTGAGATCACTTATAGGTAGTCAAACCTAGAGATGAAAATTTGAATCGTAACCGATTCGAAACTAGTCGAACCGCATCGTACTGGCCGATTTTTATCCGAACTGGTGGCCTAGTCGGTGTGGTTTTGGTACAAAATTTTTTAAATCGGGAGTGGTGTGGTATTGTTTTGGAATTTGCCTCTGAACCGTTGGTGCACCACACCGCTTCTTGAACCAGTAGTGCACCAGTTCTTGAATCGGTGGTGCACTAGTTCTTAAACCACTCTATATATACTTGTTTATTTTAATTATATTTCTATATTTTATATTTTTTATATAGTGTTATTTTTATCAAAAGCTAATGTATGAATATTTTTATATATAGTTGATATGTCGACGTCGGGAAAAATCTGCGTCTCTTTAGACAGATCTTTCTCTCTTCCTAAATTTTGTTGTTTTATACCCTTGTTTGTCTTATCTGTTTTATGAAGGGTGGAGAGTTTTTTAGGAAAAGACCTACATGTGTCATGTCGATGATTTTTGAAAGGTTTACAGAGTCGCCAGTTGGTAGATTTTGAAATGGTTGTACCAACTCAACCGAGTTTTGTTTGATTTTGTAGGTAGGCCCAATTACTAGACACTGTCGAAACTTGGTCCTGAAATTGAGATACTAAAGTTCGGGGGTTTGGTTAAGTGGGGGGAAGGTGTTAGGCACCCCCCAACTCCCGTGAAACACGGTACCGCATCTTTTCAATATTTCCCTTTTTAATTTGAAATGTGTGTGTGTATGGTGGAAGTAATTGAGCCTACATTTGTTTGATTTGAAAGTATTGTCGTGCTTCGTTGAACCTATATACGAAGGGTTTGATTTGATTTGCAAAAGTCCTTTTTTAGACAAGATATGAAAATAATGTTTTGAAAGAAAGTTTTCAAACCCTTACGCTCACGTAGGAATTGAAGCATATCGATATTTTCATTTTATTCTGTTTATCATATGGCTCGATTTGAATGTTAATCGTCGGGATGCGAAGCATCCTCGACCACAGAATATATATACAAGTGTTGGTCTTCTCATGGGCATAACAGCTATCGGAGTGATTCTAGCATAGCAAATAATATTTCACTATGTTTGAGACCTTAAACACGGATAACCGTTTTAAGGTCCCTCGGATGTACATTTTACAGAAAAACTTGGCAGGGTACATTTGTAATGTGGAGTTGTCTATCATGGGAATCAGATTATGATCAGTTTGATCATGAATCCTACAATTCCTAGGCTCACAGAAAATGGCCAGGAAAACCTGCACATCACATATATTTACAGAAAATGCAATTTGTACACTAGGCGTCGCAAAAACAAAGGATTCATCAGTCAAATCCTTGCATGCGCATAGCCAAAGCTTCTTGTTCCCACTAGATATGGATCTAGTGTCGCGAGGTCGCTTTAAGTATTTAACAAAACTAGAAAGAAAACTAGATTTAAATAAATTTTAGCCATTCTAGCTTCCCGGTTCCGGTTGTACCTATTTTGAACCATTTGAAAGGTAGAAAGGGCTAGATTTAAATAAATCTAATTTGCCAAATTTATATTAAAATAAATTCATATCAAATGAATAATTGAAACAGATATTTAATCACAATGGATAAAGAATATATACATATATATATATATATATATATAAAAGTTGGAAAGGGCCACAAATTAGCAATCCAAGCTCAATTGGAATTTATATATATATATATATATATATATATATATATATTTATAAAAGCTGTAAAAGAGCCACGAAGTAATCTAGGCTGGACAGAAAAGTATATATATATATATATATATAAAAGCAATAAAGAGCCACGAATTTCTCTAGGCTCAACTGAATGTAAATATATATATATATATATATATATATATATATATATATATATATATATATATATATATATATATATATACAAAACTGTAAAAGAGCCACGAATTAATCTAGGCTCAATAGAATGTAAATATATATATATATAAAAGCTATAAAAAAGTCACAAATTACTCAAGGCTCGATAAAAAAGTATATATATATATATATATATATATATATATATATATATATATATATATATATATATATATATATTTATAAGCCGTAAAAGGCCACAGATTTCCAATCCAAGCCAAACTGAAATGTAAATGTTAATATACACAGTTAGTATATATATGTTAAAGCGAAAAAGGCCACGAATTAGTAATCCAGGCCAAACGAAGTCAGAAAAATTATATATATATAAATATATATATATACAAAAGCAGTAAATGCCACGGATTTGCAAACCAGGCTTTGACAGAATTTAAAATTAGTATATATATAGTCAGTTACATATATAATAAAGCTGAAAAGGCTACAAATCAGCGATCCAGGTCGAACAAGTTAGTACGTATATATATATATATATATATATATACACACACATAAAAGCGAGTAAAAGCCACGGATCGACGATCCAGGCTGTGCAAACGAAGAAAAACATATATATATATATATATATATATATATTTATATATACTAAAAAGTTAGCTAAAACGACCACGAAACTGAGTTCCGGGCAAAACCAGAAGACGAAACTTTATATGCACATTCACATATACGTAATGAAGTAGGAAATGAGTTCTGATCGTAAAAAAACTTACAATGGACTGCTACACGGGCTTTGTGCCACTCGTTAGGCTTCAAATGGACGTTTCCACCGGTTTATTTTTGATATGTCGTAGAATATACGTATACAAACATATTGGAAGAATAAAATCTAAGTTTGGAGTACTAGAAGTAGGGCTAAGGGACGAAATGGGAGGAGTTTCAAATCGTTTTTTATTTTATTTTTTTTGCCATGGGTGGGGGGTTATATTTAAAGACCCGATGGTAGCGGGTCTACTCGCGGCTGTCGCGAGTAGAGCTGCGGCTCCTTATGGTGGGCCCCACCTAGTGGGTCCCATCGTCTCGAAGTATGTGCACTCCGAGCAACGCGATGTCAGGTTTGAAATTTTCTAACTTTTGATCAGAGCGTCCGTTTGAGGCGTGCTATACTTTTTGGGAAAGCCCTTTTCGAGAGAGACACAATGACATGGGACTTAATCTTTTCTGAATCCAAGAAGATGGTTTTATAACAAGATCTTCGTTTTGTCGCAGTTTGTCCGTTGAGCTGTATTGTGTTGTTTTCACTCGGGATCGATGTTATGGCTCTTTCTAAACTTTATTGCATCAATTCAGCTTGATTTTGACTGAATTGGCTTTAAGCTAGTAAAATGACTTTTTTCCCCCTTCCGGGGTTGTCTCCTGTGTTGGCGAGGTTTTCGACTGTTTTCTCGGGGTTGTCTCTAAGATTTGATCCCAGCCGAATCTGTTCGTCCTCAGGGTTGTCTCTGAAGTTGATTTGGTTCCCCAGGGTTGTCTCTGGGGATGATTTGATGCTTTAGGGTTGTCTCCGAAGTTGATTTGGCTTCCCAGGGTTGTCTCTAGGGCTGCAGTACCTCCCGGGTTGTTGCCGGGGCTTGTCTGACATCCTGGTTTTATCGTCGGGGTTGAGTTGACATCCCAGTATTATGACTGGGGTTGAGTTGACATTCCGGTATTGTGACCGGGGTTATTGTACCTCCCGGGTTATTGCCGGGGTTTGACTTGACATCCCGTGTTATCGCCGAGGCTGAGTTTGATCTCCCGGTGTTGTCGCCGGGGCTGCTATTCTTCCCGGGTTGTTGCCAGGGCTTGACTTGACATTCTGGTGTTGTCGTCGGGGCTGAGTTTGATCTCCTGGTGTTGTCGCCGGGGCTGCTGTACCTCCCGGGTTATTGTCGGGGCTTGACTTGACATCCCGGTGTTGTCGTCGGGGCTGAGTTTGATCTCCAAGTGTTGTCACCGGGGCTGCTGTACCTCCTGAGTTGTTGTCGAGGCTTGACTTAACATCCCGGTGTTGTCGCCGGGGCTGAGTTTGATCCACCGGTGTTGTCGCCGGAGCTGCTATACCTCCTGGGTTGTTGTCGGGGCTTGACTTGAGTCGAGGTTGAGTTTGATCTCCTGGGGTTGTCACCGGTGCTGCTGTACCTCCCGAGGTTGTTGTCGGGGTTTGACTTGACATACCGGTATTGTGACCGGAGTTGAGTTTGATTTCCTGGGGTTGTCGTCGGGGGTTACTGACTTGGGTTTGAACTTCCAAGGTTGTTTCTGGAAGGTAAAAGACGGTTTTGCCCTCCTGCAGGGTTAGTAACAGGAATGCAAATTTTTGAGTGTCTACATGATATATATTAAAACTATATTAATCCTAAAATTATAACAATATTAACTTAATTTTAATTGAACATGTAAGACTCCTAATTTTTATAAAATAAAAGTTTAATTTTATTTATGATTATTATTCTAAAACTGTCAAATATTAAATTGATAAAATTTCAAATGAACAATTAAATGGTTAAGTGAGTAAATAAAAAAGAAGAAAAGAAATTATTGGAATGGTGGGCCATGGGGGGAGACGACTAAGGCTGAGAATTCGAAAAAAATAATGTTACTATCATATAATTTTGGGTCACATAATGCTCACATACACACACATGCATACTGTGGGCCCTGCATGACATACATGACCCGTAAATATGCATGTGTGTGTATGTAAGGTTTATGTGACTCAAATTATGTGATAGTAACATTGCTCATTGGAAAATAATTGCTGAGAATTATTTCTCCCAAATGCCTCCAAACTCTTCCTCAATTCCCTTACCAACTTTCCTCTTATTGGTCAATTGCATTGGGTGGGACAAGAATGTTGACTAAATAATTTTTGGCCTAATAAGGCATTATCATCAGCCCTCTTACCCCATTCCAACCTCCCGTGATTTTCTAATTTTTTAAAGAAAGAGAGAGAGTTATTGGGAGACAAAGGAGGGTGTATACTTCCAAAAAATTTTCTCCCCAACCTTTTGTTTCATTGGTCCATTTGTTTTTATGGGACATGATGGAGGAATATTGGCCAAATAATTAAGCTTAATAAGGAAAATGGGCAGCACTTCACCTAGGATTCTTACAAAATCCCTTCCGTAGAAAATTCAGAGAAAGAAAAGAGAAAAGGAGAGAGAGAAAGAGAGATTTAGCAGAGAAGGAAAAGAAGGAAGAAACTAGTTAAAGGTTACTCTAAGTATTGATAAAGAGTGCAAGCATTGTTCAGGTTGATCAATTTCATAGAAAACAACATCTAGTCAAGTGCTAAGGAAAGGGGTATCACTTTTTCATAATATGGTAAAGGATATCATTTTCTTTCATACTCCATATTATGGTAAAAAATTATTATTCGTTTCTTCAGCTTATCATTAAATGGTGCAAAAATCTTAAATGATTAAAATATTTTTAATAGTTTGTGCTTCATCTAAATATCTTGACCTGGATTTTTCTATTCAATTTTAAGTTATTATATTTGAACCGAGAAATTTATAATTACTTGAACTTTATATTCTATCAAGAAGTCTAATCGATTTTTTGGATATCGTGTTGGCAATTTGAACTCTAGAGAAATTAAGTTAAAAATCACTAAGATCTTATTTATCTTATTATTCTGATTATTTTTGTCTATTACACATATAATCATTGTGGTGAATTTTCTCTTTGGTCTGAGTGCAAAGATGAATTGTTATTTAGCATGATCATGACCATTGGATCTCTTCGACTAAGGGTGCAAAGATGAAATGTTGATTGGTATGATCATGACTATTGGTATTATTATTGAATATCTTTGGCTTATATGCAAAGATGGATTGATCATCATGATTATGACCAGGAACTGTTGATATGTATGAGCACTGTTGATTGGCACGATTATGAACATAAATTGTTGATTTGTATATTGGCATGGTTATGACCAGAAACTGTGAATTTGTATAATCTTGATATTTTGTGTTACAGGCAAAGACATGTGGTGAAAGTTCTCTTTGGCCTAGATGCAAAAAGTAACTGTTGGATTACATCATTATGATGAGGAAATATTGATTGGTGTCACAGTGATATAATATTGATGGTGAAGTTTTCAATCAGAGAATATTGTGGACATTATGATCCACTTGACTCTTCTAATGGATTACTCATTCCGTTGTTGTTATTTGTAGAAAATTCATATCTTCTACCATATGTTTTAATTATCTAATTTATTGCCGTGGAAGGCTATTGATAATTTACTTATCTTAGTCATGATATTCTTTACTTGGCTATTTGTGCTCACTCTTTTGCTTCACAATTCCTTTTAGGAAATAAGAGTGTAGCTGAGGCTAGCAGGGAGAACAGGGGTATAGAGTGATGTTCCGAATTAGTGGTTGTCCTCATCAAGTTAGAATAGTGTGGTATAATAATTGTATTGAGGACTTAAAATGTGTGTATACCGTATTTTATACGACATTGTAATAATTTGGGTGTGAATACTATCATACTATATATGGTACGATATTTATATTTAAAACTCACAGTATGTGTGTTGTCGTATTTTGCACGACAGTATAATAGTTGTAAATAGGAAAGTTCGTGTTTGTAGTGTTGTTTTTGGGGAACCAAGTTTTGGGGTTTAGGACCCAGAATTTGGGGGCGTCACAGAACATGTATTCTTATATTACTTGTTAATATTTCTTGAACTAGTTTACTGAATGTTATTATAATGTATGTTGTAAAATATCAAATCAATTTAATAAAATTAAGTCAAAAATATAATCAATTTTTTGACCGGTGCAAGTTGGCGCGGTTCGATTCAAAATATAAACAGGTCGGTGCAGTTTTGGTATAGAAAAATCTTTAGCCGGTGCGGTGCGGTTCCAGTTCAAGCTTCTTCAAGACCGGCGCTGTTGCAAATCACTGAAAAACCAAAACTACACTGCATCATTCAATCCCTAGTCAAACCTATTTATAATCAATTTTAAGAAGCAAAAAATATTTGATAATTTGATTTTAAAATGACTCATAATAACTTTTATATGGAAATAATCAAATGCTCAATTTGGGAACTTCTGATTATTTACCATGTCTAATAATTAGACTTGAACAAATATGTTACTAATTTATCCCTATTTATTTTAGTAATTTCATTCATTACTAATATTTTCATCTTAAACATTCTTTTTTAGTAATTTATACTTGAAATAACTTATTAGCAAATTTTTTATACTAAACAGTTTTCACTTTTTACTACATTAAGTGCTTTCTAGTCACCTAATACAAATTACTTTTTTAAACTGATTATAAGCACAATAATTAATCAAAATCAGTGTATTTTTGGTATAAATTAGGAGGTTAATTATCTTAACTAAATCATAATTAGTGATGATTAATCCTCAATTTTGTCCTTATCAAGAAAAAGTATCAGAAAATGGCTCCCGACGAGCCTCACTGAGGAGGCCACCAAGGCACCCATATTGCCACGTCAAGTTCGGGGAACTAACATGCTCATTGACATCCCTCAACATCCATCATGGTTTCCCAAGAAGAAACCAAAGCAAAGCATTGGTTATTTCCACCCAAACGAGCAAAAATTAGCTAAATATGGAAAACCGATAAGAAAATGGCTAAGTATGGAGAACCTCACTAGGTGAGCCACTTATGAGGAGGTATCTTATGCCACCATATGATGCACACCTCACACTCCTACAAGTAAGAGAACAGAAGAAAAAGAAGGTCAAACAAGTAAGGTATGAAGGTATACAACCAAGCAACCAAGGAAATAAAACAAGGCAAGAAAACACCGACCTGAGGAGGGAGGCCACCCTAGGGTTGACCCCAAAGGGGCTCCCCCACATGGAAGGGTCTCCTAAATGATCTCTTATGATGTCTTTCTTCCATCACTTAGTCAAATTTAAGAAAACATGCAAGAAGGGATCAAATTGAGAAGAAACTAAGGAAGAGGACATCATGAGGTGGGAGGCCACCCTAGGGTCAGCCCCAAGGGTGGAGGTCGATCCGAAAGGGGCTCCCCCTTATGGTGGGGATGCCCGAATTTTCTTTCGTCATGTATCACTTCCAAGAATTAGTCAAATTCAAGAAAGTTATACAAAGAAACATCAAAATAGGAAGGAACCAAGGAAAAAACCACTATGAGGTGGGAGGCCACCTTTGGGTCAACTCCAAGGGGGCTCCCCCTCATGGTGGAGTTGCCCAAGTACTATCACATCATGTCCCACTCTCAACACTTAGCCAAATTTATAGAAGCTATGCAAAAGAATACCAAATCATGAGAAGCAAGATAAAGGCCACTATGAGGTGGGAGGCCACCTTAGCGAGGGTCAGCCCCATGGGTGGAGGTCACCCCTAGGGGGCTCCCCCTCATGGGAGGCTCCTTCACTCACCTTACCAATAGTTTTAACACTTATCCAAAAATCCAAAGTGTTCCGACTAAGGTGATTTTAAAGAAAGGGCAAGGTGAGGCTCTCCATGAAGGTAAAGAAGAAGAAAAAGAAGGAGGATTCACTTCCTAAAAGTAGGCCCAAAGGGAGCAAGTCGTGTGACGCCCTCAGAATAGGTCCAATCCAACCAACCCATTCTGGATCACCAAATACATGGTACAGAATCCAAATACAACTTTTATATCACACGGTCGTGCAAAATACGACCACACAACTGAAGTGTCAATACAAATATATAAAAAATATAAACATTCAAACTAAGTCCTCATTACAATTATTATCACACTATTTTATAAAAATAGTGAGGACTACTACTGCTCTAACTCGGACCATCACTCTGTCCCCCGACTAGTTCCTGCGACATTCTCATTTCCTGATGAGGACAATAGATGAAAAGGGTGAGCTCAACTAGCCCAGTAAAGAATATTATGACTAAGATAATAAAGAATAATTTATCGTTAGTCTTCAACAAATCAGATAAAATATTATGGACCACAAGTTTTGGATCAACAACTGCAGCGAAAATAACAATGCATCAGAAGAATTAAGTAGAAAATAATGTCTACTATCTTCTATGATTTGAAAGTCCATAATCAATATTTTATCCCTGTAACATCAATCAATATATATCTTGAATCAAATATTCATCTTTGCACTACGGGTTAAAGATATTCATCAGGTAATCATTCATCTTTGCACTACAGGCCAAAGATATTCATCAAATAATCATCCATCTTTGCACTACAGGCCAAAGATATTCTTTTGTATCACCATTTAAGACTGGAAGATGATGAAAAATATTTTAAAGAACGAATCCAGTGAAATAAAGGACAAAATTTAGGGATTCGTAATTTAGTTTATCCAAGTTCAAGAATACTCCATAATAATTAATTGTGGAGCAAAATTTAAGAATGAAGATCAAAACTTGGATCCAATCAAAGATAGAAACCATAATAGCCAACTTGGACAAAGAAAAGAATTTTTTTTTTTTGTGAATAGTACCGTATTCGTGAATAGTGCCAGTATACGTGAATAGTGCCGTATACGTGAATAGTAACTCAAATATGAAAAGGTAAAAAATTTACAATAAAATTCATACCAATATTTCGGTGTCATGATATTGAAAGAAATAACATCATTTTTGAAAAAAATAACATCCCTTACCTCAAAAGAACAGTACTTCTGACTGAAATATCGGATACAATACTGAAGAAAACATTGCACTGAATAGCAACACTCAAAGTATCGAAATACTCACAAAAATACGCTCGATATTATAGAGAAAGAAACTTATGATTCTGGTGTGATTTTCAAATTCTAATTCAGCACTCTATTTATAGGAAAATGCTTAGAACGCCAAAGCAAAAAATTTAATAAAATATTATATATATTAAAAATCTTTCGCACACCTCCTTGACCAATTCATCAGCCCACACAAGTGGGGCCCACTATAAAAAAAACATTTTTATTAAAAAAATATTTATAACCCCAAAAATCAAATATTCCGGAACTTCAATAATTCATAATAAATAGCTCTTTTATCAGAAAAATTCAAATCTAATGTCCATTCCATAGAAAATTTAATTCTCTATAACTTTGTAGAAGAAAGTTTTTCCAAATTCTAAACATAAATTGTCCGAAATCCACATACGGATGATTTTCCACACCTCCATTCTAACAAAATACTGATAAAATATATCAGCACTAATTTTTTCTTTTATATCCACAAAAATAAATATTTCCTTATCATATAAATCAATAATTAATTATTCACAAATAATATTACAGAACTACAATATTGACAATCAGGTCGTTCCCAGGAAAGAGGGGGCCTTCCAATAAGGATTTTTCCTTACTGGCGCGCAATTAAATAACTTCTCCTAGACAGAACTTTTTTAGACATTGTCAATAATGTTATCTAATAATATTATTCAAATAATATGAATTATTGATCTGATAATGGGAAATACTGTGCAGTGACAATTATTAAATTAACAATAATATAAAAATACTGTGCAATACCGTGTGCTACTGTGCAACAACGCGTATTACTTTACTTTACCCATCGGGTATTCCAACAGTGTTACGGTAACAACTACGCCGTTATTTATAAAAAACTTATTCTTGTTATTTTTTTATCTGACAGTTTTTCGTTATGGGGCCCACAATTGGCTGCGTTGTCGTATGAATATTCCCCGACAGCAAGAATATTCCACGACCAAACGAATATTCCCCGACAATAATGAATATTTTATAACCACTTGCTTATTTAAAATATTTGCGCATTTTACCCATAACATTCCACATTATCAAATTAACCTCTGACTATTTCAAATTAATATATAGAGGAAATTCAATTTTTTATTCATAAAAGTTGAGGTCTTACAAGTAGGCTCGAAGGGAACAAGTTGAGCGACAACATAATCTTTTAAGAAATCAATTGGAACCATGAGCACAAGGTGTATGCCATGGCTTAAAGGTTGATGCTCCTTGTAAGAATGATCATGTCATGGGTAGCGTCACCAAAACAACGATGATGTCATACCAAGAAGACTGATCCTTTTTGACTGTTTTTCGATTGAGCCAATATGAAGAATTACTGTCAAAGATAACTACTTCAGATAAAAGGATTACCACTCTAGCTTCCGACAGAGGGTTAGAGAGGTCGTCTGAAAGTGTGATTCACTGAGGTTTTTGGACTAACGGATGGAGGTGTAGGGAAAAATGGATTCTGAAAAGACAGTATTCACATTTAGAATGGATATTATTGGCACAAATAATAAGTGACAATTAAGTCATGTGCATGACACATGCGGGCACCCCTCCCCCCCATGAAGCTATAAATACCCCATTCTCCTAATTTGAGAGGGGGTTGAAAACTTGAGAAATTTAGAGAACTTGAGAGTTTCTCTCCCTAGAACCCACTTTCTCTCTCTAGAAATCACAAGCACCAAGTTGCTTTCACTAAGAGCTCTTGATTGTTGATTGTGGTGGTCATGTTCAGGGCTAACCCATTTGTTAAGCCATTTAAGCAATGGCTCGAGGCCCCCAAATATTAAAAATCCATATATGTTAGAGCTGTTAGGTTTGTAAGATTCATGGACACAATCAAATTGCATAAAATAAGTAAAAGCGTAAAAATCAGAGTTTTAAAATTTTACAAACAATATACCCGGATCATCCTTTATGCACAGTTATTAATTAAACGAAATAGATGGAGATTAAGATTCATACCCTTGAAGATTCCAGCTTCCTCAGGTACGAGTTCAACTCCAAATCCTTTTCGCATTCTACTTGAATCCACCTGGTTGATTCCTTCCTTTGATCAACGTTAGCCACCCAAGTGTTTGGCCTCTAGAGGTGATCCACCAAGAAAGAATAGAAATTCAAGAAGAAGGGTGTTTGGCTAAACCCTAGTTTCCTTCTCTCTAGAAAATGAGTGCTCTCCCAACTCTTGGAATTAATTGTCTAACCTTGTTCCATAAAAAAGACTTTCTTATTTATAGATGTAGGTAACCCTCCTAAACAATTTAGGATTATGGTTTCATATTAATTAATTAAACCCTTTTAATTAATTAGGCTTCCCAATCTCATTAGGAATAATTAATCAAACTCTTTTAATTAATTAGCCTCTTAATCTTATTAGGAATATATATGAGAGAGCATCTTATTAATTAATTCTCAAACTCCTTTAAGAATTAAATAATAATAATAATAGTAGTAATAATAATAAGACTCCTCTTATTAATTTATATTTAATATTTCTAAAATATTAAATAATAACTATTAAGCTATTTAATTTATTCTATCACCATAGATTAAATTAAATATACTTAACTTATTATTACGATTATGCCATTTGCTTCTTTAATAAATATTCTTCCTTTTATGGCGTGACCCTTTAAGTTCTCTATATTAAACCAGTTGTGAATAAATCAATTAGAACAATTCTAATCTTATTTAAATAAATAAATAAAACTAATAATTCATTTAAATAAATAACATTTATACTACAATAAGGATAAGTCTCCTTAGCGATCAACGACTTTTCAGATAATATAGATTTCAACATTAATCATAAAATAACCTTTGAGTAAATAGTTACTGTACAATTCAATCCTTCCACCATACAATGTTCTAATTAAATATAAGACATGAAATTACTGTCAAGTCTTATTTTATTTAATTATATGTATTTCGATTCAAAAATGCACAACTCCAAATAATACAAATTAGAAACTCCATTCTAATTGTAGACACTCGAAATTTTCTTCAGTCATGTTGAAGACACTAGAAATTTTGCATTCCTGTTACTAACTCGGCAGGAGGGCAAAACTATCTTTTTAACTCAACTCAACCCCGGTCTCAATACCGGGATGTCAATTTAACCCCGGTCTTAAAATCGGGATGTCAACTCAGCCTTGGTCTCAACTCGGGAGGTACATTTCATCCCCGGTCTCAACCCGAGAGGTACAGGTCATCCCTGGTCTCAACCCGGCAGGTACATGTCATCCCCGGTCTCAACCCGGGAGGTACAGGTCAGCCCTGGTCTCAACCCGGGAGGTAAAGGTTAGCCCCGGTCTTAACCCAGGAGGTACAGGTCATCCCTGGTCTCAACTCGGGAGGTAGAGGTCATCCTCGGTCTCAACCAAAAATGTCCAGGTCATCTCCGGTCTCAACCCGGGAGGTATAGGTTATCCCCGATCTCAACACGGGAGGTACAGGTCATCCCTGGTCTCAACCTGGGAGGCACATGTCATCCCCGATCTCAACCAAGGAGGTACAGGTAAACCTCGGTCTCAATCCAAGAGGTACAAGTCATCCCCGGTCTCAACCCGGGAGGTCAGGTCAAGCTCCGATCACAACCCAGGAGGCCAACTCAACTTTGGAGATAACCCCGAAGCCTCACATCATCTCTAGAGATAAACCTGGAAGAACTAAGTCAGCCTCAGAGATAACCCTGAGGACAAACAGAATCTGCTGGGATCCAAACCTTGGAGACAACCCCGGGAAGTCAGCCGAAGGCCATGCCAACACTAAAGGTAACCCTGGGAGGGGCAAAATGGTCATTTTACCAATTTAAAGCCTATTCAGTCAAACTCAAGCTGAATTGATGCTACCAAGGTCAGAACGAACCATAACATTGATCCCGAGTGGAAACAGCGTAAGACAGCTCAATAGACAAATTACGGGGAAACGAAGACCTGGTTATGATCCCATCTTCTTAAAATAAAAAAAGGTTTAATCCCATGTCATTACAACACTCTCGACGAGGGCTTTCTGAAAAGGTATATCATGCCTCCAACGGACGCTCCGATCAAAAGTTAGAAAGTTTCGAATCTGACCTCGCATTGCTTGAAGTCCACGTACTTCGATGCAACGGGACTCGCCACGTGGGCCCTGCCACGTGGAGCCACAAGTAGACCCGCGGCAGCCGCGGGTTGACCCTATGACGCCCAAAAATTCCAGGACTGTCACGGGGTCTCTCGAATTCAGTTCGTCACGTGCTCATGGTAATACATCACAATAATAATACGACTAAATGCCGCATCGCACAGCGGAATAATACACAACTAATACCGAATAAATTACATTTAAATAATATAATTATTCACGTCCCAAGGTCTCGTAACTTAAACAGTGATTACATAGCTTAGACATAACTTAAGCATAAATAACCTTAACTAGTACATAATATCATAAGTTCTTTATTACAATCATAAGTCCTACATAATTTAAGCTAGTCAGTAGCCTTTCCCTTACCCTTATCTGTGCCCGAAGGTCCGCACTGCTCGGCCTTAATTGAAATATTTTTAGGGAAAGCAAGAATGAGCACAAATTGCCCAGCAAGTAATATACAATAAGGGTGAGTAATATAATTCTCAATTCTCGAAAGGGTATAGCAAGGTTTGATAGTTCAAGGATAACAAGAATATCAACAGTTCTCAATAATAGTCGCTAAGGACCGAATAATATCAATGTGATTCAATAATAAATCAATTCAAGATTTCAAGATAACTGAATACTGACCAGTCACTAAGGACTATGAACTTCTACTAGAATTAACAGTATTAAACTGAAAATCCAACAAAAACAGGTAAAACAGGTGATCAGCCTAAAGTACCATCGTTATGCATAACAATCAATCATACTAATGTACGCGCGTCGATTCTCTGACAGTTATATTTTATTCTTCTCAGTCAAATACAAGATCCCGCACTAATTAATTGGTTTTGGGTCGCTTTTCAATAATATAAGTCTAGCCGAATCAAATGGCATAGACACTTTCACAATATTCAAGAACAATACCAAGTTCAACATGAATAATTGCTTTAATGAAATAAGAGTTCAAGTAGCTAATTCAATTCAAACGATTAAGTAAAGAAACTAGTTCGCAATATACAAGGATAGAATACTTGCATAAAGTAAATGCGTCGGTTAGGATACTTGCCTTAAGCGTAGTTTATCCCCGTAATTTAATCAACACTTTTCGAATCCTATCGTAATATAGTTACGTATATATGATATTCATTAGTCATATAATTTAACTTCACATTTTATCTTCGAATATACACTCAACACATAAGCTAAGTTTTAACCTAGCTACACAGTTATATAGAATATAATTTCTATCCTTAACGTTCCCTCTTTTGAGTTTTAACACATTCTCATATCATATAAGATCGCAACAATTAGCAAACATGCTCTCATATTATTAATATCACATAAGACCTCAATCAATACTAAATATATTTCATTTTTAGCAAGTTATGGCATTCTCATAAGTTAACCGTCAAAATCGGGTTCAAGTAACATCATATGATATCACATAGCATGATTCATATTAAAGGATACTTTAATGCTTTGTTCAATCTTCTCATGTTTAATTTTTCATGATATAGGTTCTAAGTTAACACTTTTGACAACTTACGATCATTCAAGGTCATAAAATTACAAAATCTAGCATGCTCACCTTGTAAACATATAAAGTAGTCATATAACTCATATTAGGCATGCTTATGAGTATTCACATTGCATACACGTAGTTATCATATTTATTAGTTTGAAAACATATTTCATTTAGACTTAACTTGATTTCATGATATCTAGAATGGTAGGAATATATGCATGATACATGAGTGAGTCTACGTGTGCTATCTATTATGTCCATAAATTTTAGAATCCAACTTTCAAGGTAGTATGTTAACATTCACGTTCAAGTTCGTATTTTCATTAGCAAAGCTTACTAATAGGTCCAACATGTTCATGCTTCCTTAATAATCATATAAACACAAGTTAACGGGTTATTCGTGCATTGCTAAACCATTCTAACATGCTTGCAAAATCAGTACCTCAATGTGTCACACACATGTCAAAGTTTGTTTTTAAAACTTCCATTTTAGTTCGAAATGTTTACTAATCGAGGTTTAACATGCTCACGTCATACTATAAAACATGTATACGCAAGTCAACATTCATTTCATGTGTTTCTTGCCCATACTAACAAGCATCAAAAGTCAGAACATCAAAACAGATATAATAAGTCAATGTCTATTTTGATACTCTAAGTTCATTGTGAAATCTATAACCTCACCATTCAAGCATGCGATCCTAATATAACATGCTTACATTAGATCAATGTACTCATATATATATATTACACATGCTTGCATGCTCACCTAAGTTACATAAACAAACCAACACTTAACAAATTTTTAAGCAAAATGCAGAAAACCATATCCAGTGCCCGGCGCAGCTGCGCTGTGCTCCAGTTATAAACTGGCGCAGCTGCGCCACTACGGCTCACATCAGAAACTGGCCTGTTACGGCAGAAACTTAGCCCAATCACAAAAATTCATCACGAATTCGATTATAACTACCAACATTGTATTACCAATATGTTTTTAAGCTAATATAGCAACTAAACAAGTATGCTACAATCCAGTTACAATCTAATTTTGCATGATTAAGAAATCTTGAAATTTACAGAGAAGCAAAAATGAAGAACAATAACATGTGATTATACCTCTGTTAGCTAATGAAACTTGCTGCTAAATCACTTCCTTCTCAACTGATATGTATGGTCACTCTCTACTTCTTCTTACTTGGAATTTCTCAGCAAATGGAATGGGAAGATTAGAGCTCAATGTATAGAAAATAGATTAACCCGACAATGTTTTTCCCTCTCAAACTAAACCAACGGAAGTGTGGATTGTATGGAGGTTAAGGAGAGGTTGGTGAGTGGTTGTTGAAGCTCATCATCAGAACCACTCCCTTGTTCATCAGATAGCTAATCTATGTTGCTGAGTTTAAGGAATATAGGAGAGTAGTTACATGATGCATTCACGTGTGCAAAGATTGAGACTATTAATATGGGACAAGCAAAGAAATCTCAGCATTCTAATAGTATACACAATACTTAGTTTATACACTTATGTATTATATACATAGGCTATCACACACACACACACACACACACACACACATATATATATATATATATATATATATATATATATATATATACACTATATATTTAGATTGTAATCAAAGTTACAATGTAATCCCAATAATACTACCATGTAATTCATATAATGTAGTAAATGTAATTTACACACATATAATCTATGTATATTTTATCTTACCGGTATAATTCAATCGGATACTACCACATTACATTATATCCTGTATTATTTAATTTAAATTCTATTAATCAACAATTGTGTACAATATATCCATGATATTTTTATTGTATACTTACTCACATTGTCACATTGGCATTATCATGTAGCTTTCTCAATTCAATATCTTTACTATATAGTTTATGTATAATTGTATAGCCATATTGCACTACTTCATACAACATATAGGTAGTTACCATACCTTATACATTTAATTCGCATGCTTTCACGTAATAATTAATACAACCTCATTTTATTAATAACTTACTTATTTGTTTTATTATTCATAATGTTAAATAAATAAATTATTCATCTTATTGATTAATTAACAATAATATTAATTAATCCATTCCTCATTGATTATTAATAACACTTAATTAATAATCATAGGATTAATTATCACATTAACAAATATAATTCCCAACATATTTATAAACAAGTGGTTTATTATTATTGTAAGAACCCGAATTTTCAATAAAATTATTAAAATGAGAATTTAATAAATAAAATTTCTAAGGCATGTATTGGGTTCGAATATATATGTGTGTTATGAGGTAGGAAGTATTGTGTTACATAGGATAATATGAACTATGTAATATGTGATTTTTGTGATTAATAAATATATTGTTAATATATATTTATTATTTATTATAGAGATGAATTAGCAAGAAGATGGATAAGATTTATTTATTCGGTATTAAATAATTTATATAATTATTTATCATAGTAAGATTGGTGACATTAAATATATTTGATAATCACCATCTTCTGGAGTAAATGTACGTTGTTGAAGAGAGAGAGAATAGAACCAATATATCTTTAGATAAACATTGGTTAGTGAATTACTAGTTGATTTAATATACCGCGAGAAGTGAACATTAACGGAATATACATATGTGTTATATATATATATCTTGAATTATGTGGAAGGAATTAGATATATATATGAGAACCTTATAGGGGAATAGAGTTTGAACTTATAATTTAAACTTTGAATCATTTGAAGGAGGTAATAAATATGTTGGTTAATCGATGTAGCAAGATAGCACATTAAAAAGCATGTTCAAGTATTTAAGAATTGAGATTATGGTTCTGCTATAGCAGAACTTGTTTGCCTATGAACTTGAGGTGGCGCAGCTGCGCCACTTCCAAGCTTATGACCAGCGCAGCTGCGCCGGTCTGTAGAAAATTCTGAGAGTTGTGTAATCTGAACTTGGGAATATGTATATTAGTAATTAAAATGTGGGTCATGTATGGGTTAAGTTAGCAAAGCATGATTTGAATGAGAAATTAATTAACCTAGGATAAATGTGGGTTAATCAAATTATGTTATGGAATAATATATAGTCTTGTGTGGTAATGGAAAGGAATGAGAAAGAGTTGGTTCACTTACATAATACGGTGAATTAATATATGTGTTTAGCCTAATAGAATAAAAAGAATATTTTGATATTGATAATATATTACATAGTATGGTAATATATAAAAGGGCTAGTATTTGATAGATAAGTGGTTAATAAAGGAAGAGAACCAATATAATTGTAAATGAATATCGGTTAGAGATGAAAGTTTTATTTTAGCATAGCTAAAACGTAAAGATGGTTGTCTTAGGACGATCGGATAGTTATACGTAGATTGTATAATCTAAATAATTAATGGGATAGATATTAATTATTATAAGTGTAAAGGTTATACATATTATAAGTGTATAATTATTTGAGGTAGCTTAGCATTAATTTGTATGTATCATACAAACCTTATATTAAAAGGACATTAAGGCATGGTGAAAGTGATAACGAGCTTAAGGTAAGCTGGTGAGATAGGCGTAGTGTAGCCAAGAGGGGGGATAAGCAATTCCTTAAATAAATTAATGAAGGAATGGTTAAACGGACTAATTAATATTATTATGAGAATTATTTCTTTGTGCAAGTATACATGTTATGTGAGTTAGTGCCTATGCGAATAATTGCTAGGATTATATTTATAGGGAATCACTAACGGTTTAATTAAATTAGTGAACTAGCCCTAAGGTTTTTATATCAAAAGAATTGATAGGGTGGCTAATAATTAAATATTCAATTTACTTGAATATAGTGAAAGGATTTCTTGTGTAGATTATATTAACTCGATTACTTGTTTTGTGCAAACATGCGATAATTAAACCTATAGTATATAGTATTACCTTTATATATATTATAAAGTGCAATGAGACGTATTAATTTGTCTATATATGATATATAGACTATATAGTAAGATTAGATATTGAATGTGTACATGAGGTAACGTGACTATATGTGTGGGTGAACCTATTTAAGTACCACATGAATATTATAAGGAATAAGCAATTCTTAATTGAGGATTTCTTCAATAATTTACTATAATTAAAATAATAGAGTTTGGATAATACAATGAGATAATACCCAATCGAAATATACTCAGTATTAACGAAATGTACATAGATTATATATGTGCAATTAAATTTACTACATAGTAGTATTAATTATTTATTGGGATTACATTGTGACTCTATTAAAACCTAAGTGTATATAAGGTATACTTGTAATATAACCTTAGTATGTTGTATACAAGTTGCTGAGTTCTATTGGCTTGTCCCTAAATGAGTGGCCATTTCTTCCTCACGTGGCTAGCCTACTCTATTCTTTCTCTCAAAATCAGTAATTCTAGCATATAATGACAAAGGGAGTGGGTTTCATGATGAATTCACCAACTCCTCAACTACTCCTTGTTAACCATCAAATTCTTGCTCTTACCGTTGGTTTGAATTGGTGGAGAAAACCATTGTCTGTGTCAAGCTTGGTCTATAAATAAAGCTCTCCTCCTTCTCAATTCCCGTTGGTTGAATTGTCTGAGAAAATGGGTTATGGAAGGATAGTAGAATTGAGAGAAATTGGAGGATTGGAGAGCTATAGTTAGCAAATTGAAGCCATCAAGAGGTAATAATTCTAATGTATATGGTCTTGAATTCCCATGTTTTGAATTTCTTAAAAATATCAAGAAAATGGTTGCTTTTGAGTCAAACATTGGAGGCTAAGGATTGTTGTAATCCATAAATTATTGTTAGATATTGATAATACATTTAAATACGAAAACAACGGAAGTTAAACGGACCAATTTCGTTTAGAAACGAATCCGTAGTAATGAAAATTAGTTAAACTTGTCAAAGCATGAAAACTTAGTATGGATATGAGTTTTGGATTAATATTTGGGTTAGTTAATGTTTATGTTAATTGTTGGGTATTTGGTATGTTGTAGTTTTATGAATTACGAATCCATAGAATCGAAAACGGACTAATTTGGGTAAGTATAACTCGCGTTATGACGATCCGAAAGTGAATTGGTCTGCTAAATCGCGAAAGAACCAAGTCTGAAACACCTTCTACCTCTTGTGGCGCAGCTGCGCTTCCCCCAAGGCCATTTGGGGCGCAGCTGCGCCGGGCTTGGTCAGACAGAAGAAAAAAAAAACACTGTTTTGACCTGCTGTAGTAAATTAGGCATAACGTTTTCATACGAACTCCGATTGAGGTGATTCAGGATGATTCGGAAAGACAACGAGCAGCCCTACAACCTTTGTTCTTTAAGTTTTTCGATTTGAAGTTGTTAAGAGGGGTAAAAATGTCCATCTTTGTGACTGCTCCGTATTCGGAAGCAATCGGAGGGCGTCAGACATGCACATACGCAATTGTAGTGCCCCCGACAATGAAATATGTTATTCTAAGTGATAAAACATAAAAATGCATGTTAATAGATATGACATATGGTCTTGAGTACCTTTTTATATCGTGAGTTTCTTAAATGGTTATTTTCCAAAGATTATATAAAGGTTTTGAAAGCAAACTTTGACAAAACTTGTGTCCTTTAAATTCTGACCATTTGAGTATGTTTATATGGCATAGATATGTGTTCAAATGCATGTGAGTTATGATTTCAAGATACATTACATGTGCTAAGTTACTTTGACATTGAAGAATAAAATTAAAGAAATTTTGAAATTAAGATGAATAAGTATTGAGTTACTTGCATTCTAAACTCATGTTCAAGCATGATGGTACTTTTTTTTATGTCTTTAAGCATGAATGATATGTGCACCCAATTAGTTAAGCATAACATAAGCTATTCAAGCATGTTTTAAAGTAGGTTGATAAAAGAGGGACTATACTAAATATGTGTAACCGAGTTTAATACACATAATCATGCGTATTAAGGATTGTTTAATATCGTTATGTAACTTAATGGTTAACATAGCGAGTCTCTTGTGGAATGAACCTATTTTAGTCTCGATTAAAGAGTTTTGAAAAGGATGACATATGCTAGTTAAAAGTGAATAATTTGGATGTATTGAAGGATGTTTAACATGCTATATGTTAGTACCTATGCATGCTAGAAAGCTAAAACAAAACCAGAAATCAAAAGGCCAAATCTTGTCTGGACAGGGAGCTGCGCAGCTGCACCCCTCCCAGGTCTAAATGTGGCGCAGCTGCGCCACAGGGCAATTTTGCCTTATTATTTTAATGGCAGTCTGAACCTTGTGGTAGGCTTGCATTGTTATCCTAAGTTATAAAACAGAGTCTAACTAATGACATGAGTATTTATTGATGTAATAGTGATATTAAACCCGGAATTGATAAATTTTCCTAAGGTTTGCAAAACACAAGGATAGTGTGATTATATATTTTTGAGTCGAATACTTAGATAGTTAAGTGTGTTAATATTGATATTGAGTATGGTTAAGATATAACTATACGTACCTAACGATACTAAGCGTATGATAGGAAAGTGAAACAAGGTTCTACGAGCCAAGATAGAAAATAATGTAATACTTATTATTATATTGAGAAAGTATGAATGTATGACTAATGGAAATAAATCCATGATTATATAACTGTGTAGGATTACACGAAGTGCAGAATACTTTAAGCAGTTAAGTCGTAGTTGTTAAACTACGAATCAGGCAAGTCTTTCAGTTCCTATTTGATATATGAATTCAATAACTGTTAATTAAATTATATTATGCTGTGATGATGTGAACTTATATATGAACTGTATATGAGATATATATGAGATTGAAAGTTGATCTTTGATGATATGCTTGTTATGTGAAAAGTAACATGCGTAGTAAATATAAATTGTGTATAAATGTATGAACTGAGTATAATGTTATATGCTATGTGATGCATGAAAACTGTTAGAATTGCTGAGCTGTCGAGCTCACTCTTGCAAATAACCATTTTTACAGGTTAAGGACTTACGATAAAGACTTCGTGCTTCTTGATTGATAAAGATAGATAGTATCGCAATGAAGAACACTGTTTAGATTATTACTCGAACCATGTTTAGGTTCTAGTAGTTGTATTCGATATTTGTTTACGAGGTTTAATGCTTGTCGTACTGTAAAGATGTATTAGATAATACATAGAGGATATTAAGTTAAGATGTATGCGATTATACAGAAATTTGAATAGAGTGAATCATGATATAGTTTGATTCAGGAAAATGTAATGGATTTAAGTTATGGAATCAATAAAAGATTTTGTTCAAGGAAGACTGAAAAAGTTTAAATTATTTTGCATTTTAGTAACATCGAATATGATGTAAAGACGAGATCTTAGATATAAATAGAATTTATATTCTAAATTGTAATAAACAAAGTTGTATTCTTTTACAAATGATTAAAAGATGTAATAGTTTGACGATAGTAGTATCGTGACTGCACCGAATTCGAAGTTTCGAAGGAACGTGGATTTGGGGGCGTCACAATTATTATATTTATAAACACGTTGCGTATTATTATTATATTATTTGTAATAATAATAATCATGTATTATTAATCAATCACAGTTAATATTCCACAATAATTAATTAATATCCTACGATAACAATTAATTAATATTCTACAATTAACAATTAATATAGATTAATTATTCGCTTAAATCAATATAGTCATTCTTATATTATGTCACTGTGCCACATAAGGCTATCAACGAGTTTATCGCAAACTCCATAAGTTTCTCAATTATTATTATAATTATTCAATTTAATATAATTGAGTTAACTCATCTCATAACACAAAATTATTTATATTAAATAAATTCTCATTCCCATTAATATATTCATTTGATAATATATGAAAATTCTCGGGTATTACATCCTCCCCCCTTATAAAAATTTCATCCCGGAATTGCTACAAGGTTACACAAATAGATGGGGATAGTCCCTCATCACCCTATCTTCTAACTCCCACGTTGCCTCCTCGACATCGTGGTTACGCCAAAATACTTTTACAGACGAAATAATTTTATTTCTTAAGGTTTGCTCTTTCCTATCTAATATCTGGACAGGAATTTCTTCATACGCCAAGTTCTTCTCCACTTAAATGGGCTCGTAAGAAATCACGTGCTTGTAGTCGGCCTTGTACAGTCGCAACACAGAAATATGGAACACGTTGTGGATGTGCTCCAACTCGGGTGGTAACGCAACTTTATATGCCACTTCGCCCACTCGCTTCAGTATCTCAAACGGTCCTATGAATCTTGGACTCAATTTTCCTTTCTTGCCGAAACGAATTTTTCCTTTCCATGGAGATACCTTCAACAATACGAAACTGTCGACTTTGAAGTCTCGGTCCTGCCAATGCAAATCTGCATACTTTTTCTGGCGGTCTTGAGTTGCTACTAATCTGGCTCTTATCACTGTCACCACGTCTGCGGTTTGTTGTATTAGCTCTGGTCCGAGTATTCGTCGCTCTCCGATTTCATCCCAACATAATGGCGTTCTGCACTTTCTCCCATAGAGAGCTTCGTACGGTGGCATGCCGATACTCGCATGGTAACTATTGTTATAGGTAAATTCGACTAAGGGTAGGTAGTCGTCCTAATTTCCCTTAAAATCCATCACACAAGTCCTAAGCATGTCCTCCAGCATTTGTATTGTTCGCTCACTCTGTCCGTCTGTCTGAGGATGATAAGCCGTACTCAACCTCAACTGTGTTCCCATTCTCTCTTGCAAACTATTCCAAAAATTGGACGTGAAGCGCGGATCTCGATCAGAGACAATTGATACTGGCACTCCATGCCGTGAGACAATCTCCTTTTTGTATAGACTCGCTAACTGATTCAAACCATAGCGGATCTTGATTGGTATAAAATGTGCGGTCTTGGTAAGTCGATCTACGATAACCCAAATAGCATCATAACCTTTCTGTGTAACTGGAAGTCCTACCAGGAAGTCCATCGTAATATGCTCCCATTTCCACCATGGTATTTCCAACGGTTGTAGTAAACCACTCGGCCATTGATGCTCTGCTTTAACGCGTTGGCAAGTCAAACATCTACTGACGCACTCTGCAACCTCCCGTTTCAAATTGGGCCACCAAAAATGTTACCTCAAATCTCGGTACATCTTCGTGCCTCCCGGATGAACGGAATATGTTGTATTGTGTGCCTCGTGCAAAATCTCTTCCCTTAACTCGGTTACCGCTGGTACCCACACTCTTCCTTCGAATCTTAAGATACCATCTTTATTCATTTGAAATTTCTCTTCCTCATTTTCTGTGATCCTTTTCCTGATCTTCTCACATTCTTCATCTTTCTCCTGTGCTTCCTTTACTCTATCCAACAACGTCGGATGAGCTTCCACTACAAATAACTTCTCTCCAGGCTTCTCTGGTTCTTCCACTTCTATCTCCAATTTCTCCATCTCTCTTATCAACTCTTCCTGAGTCGTCAAATTAAACAACTTTTCCATTCTTTTTCTGCTCAGAGCGTCGGCAACCACGTTTGCCTTTCCCGGGTGATAAAGAATATCGCAGGTCATAGTCTTTGATTAATTCTAACCACCTTCTCTGCCGCATGTTCAACTCCTTCTATGTGAAGATATATTTCAGACTTTTATGATCCGTGTATATCTCACATTTCTCTCCATACAAATAATGCCTCCATATCTTCAACGCAAAAACTACTGCCGCTAACTCTAAGTCGTAAGTACGGTATCGTTTTTCCTAATCCTTCAATTGTCGTGATGCATATACAATGACTTTGCCGTGCTAAATAAGCACACAACCAAGTCCCTTGTGCGATGCATCACTATACACCACAAAATTTCCCGCATCATCAGGTAGAGAAAACATAGGCGCTTCACTCAATCTCCTTTTTAGTTCTTGAAAACTTTCTTCGCATTTGTCGGTCCATACAAATTTCACCGTCTTTCTAGTCACATTGGTCAATGGGGGGTTGCTATCTTGGAAAAATCTTGGATGAATCTTCGATAGTACCCAGCTAACCCTAAAAAGCTTCTCACCTCTGTCGGTGTTCTCGGTTGTTCCCAATTACTTACTGCTTCTACCTTTGCAGGGTCTACAGCGATCCCATTCTTATCCACCACGTGGCCTAAGAATTGAACCTTCTCCATCCAAAATTCGCACTTTGAAAATTTTGCATACATCTTCTCCTTCCTTAGTGCCTCCAAAACAATCTTCAGATGTTCGACGTGTTCTTCCTCTGTCTTTGAGTAGATCAATATGTCGTCGATGAAAACTACCACGAATTTATCCAAGTATGGCTTGAAAACTCGGTTCATCAAGTCCATAAATGCTGCCGGAGCATTAGTCAATCCAAATGACATTACCAAAAACTCGTAGTGCCCATAACGGGTTCGAAGCGCAGTCTTTGGTATGTCCTCATCCCTCACTTTTAGTTGATGATGTCCTGCTCGTAGGTCAATTTTTGAGAAACACTTTGCTCCCTTCAGTTGATCAAACAAGTCGTCTATCCTCGGTAGCGGATATCGGTTCTTGATCGTTACTCTGTTCAATTCTTGATAATCGATACAGAGCCTCATCGATCCGTCCTTTTTCTTAACGAATAACACTGGTGCTCCCCAAAGAGACACACTCGGTCGTATGTAACCCTTATCCAATAATTCTTGCAATTGTATCATCAATTCCTTCATTTCTACAGGCGCCATACGATATGGAGCTTTCAAAATCGGTGCCGTTTCCAGTGCTAAGTCTATTACGAATTTGATTTCTCTGTCTGGTGGAAGACCAGGCAGATAGTCCGGAAACACATCTTGAAATTCATTAACTACGGATATATCCTTAATTTCTACTCCCTTCTTTCGAGTATCAACAATGTAAGCTAGATAACCTACACATCCTTTCCTTAACAATTTCTTAGCCTGCATCATCGTAACGCAACACGATTGCTTAAGCGATGAGCTACCATAAAACACTACCTTAGACTTACTCGGAGTCTGAAGGTTCACACATTTATTCTGACAATCAATTATCGGAGCATGGTTATATAACCAATCCATTCCCAGTATCATATCAAATTCTCCCAATCTAATAGGAATCAAGTCTACGCTCAGTTCATGTTCTCTAATATTTGCGGGACAATTTCGATAAACGTATTCTACAGGGATCACATCCTTATTAGCAACTTCTATGTTCAAAGGATTTTCTAATCGTTCTCGAGGTGTACTAAGTTTACCTAGCAAATTCTTCAGATATAAAAGAACAGGTGGCACCCGAATCAAATAATACATAAGCATTTATATCATTGATTGGGATTATACCTAACACCACGTCCTTCGTAGCCACTGCGTCCTGGAAGGTCATGTTAAGTGTTCTGGCGGTTGGGCGGTTGGATTGTGTCGGTCCGCCGATCATCAGTTTGTTGCCACCTTGCTGATTGCTAACCCCACCACTTCCCTTCTTTGGGCAGTCCTTAATTCGGTGCTCCATCGAGCCACACGCAAAGCATCCTTGTATCTTCTTTGGTTTCGGACAGTTTGACGATATGTGCCCCTCTTGGCCGCAGTTATAACATGTGCCCTTTCCTTTCCAGCACTCCCCTTGGTGACTTTTCCCACACCTATTACAAGCTCCACTCCTTTTCTTAAAATTTCCCTGGTGACTCCCACCTTGATTATTGTTTCTGCTATTGTTATTCTCCCACTTTCTCTTTCCCAAATTACTTCCTCCACTGCTGCTTCCTCCAGTACGATTCTCTCCTCCAGCATTCTTTTCTTTCTTCTCTTTGTTGTACAGACTTAAGGCCTCACTGCCACCTTCCGCAATGATTTCCATTTCCAGCAATGTCGCAAAGTAATCAATTTAAAGAACTGATACCTTATTGAACAGCCACGGCTTTAGCCCTTGTTCGAATCTTCTCGCCTTCCTTTCCTTATCTCCAACTTGGTGTTCCGCAAATCGCGCTAGTTTATTAAACTTAGCTGCGTACTGCGCCACCGTCATGTCACCATATTTTAGTTCTAAGAACTTTACCACCATTCGGTTTTTCATGCTTTCGGGAAGTAATTCTCGAAAAACAGTGTCTTAAACTTATCCCAAGCTATTATCCCTTCTCCAACTCTTTGTTGATTAGCCTCCTACCAGTAGTTCGCTTCTCCCCTCATCATGTACGTGGCAAACACCGTCTTCTGATCTTCGCCTACGCGAGCTAATGTGAAAACTTTTTTGATCTCCTTGATCCACGTTTGTGCCACGATTGGGTCGGTAGTTCCCTCGAACTCCGGGGGTCCTACACTATTAAAGTCTTTATAGGTTGTTACTGGCACAGCCTGAGGGTTCGGGCGAACGGGTTCATTGTTCCTTCCCCTTAAGGCTTCTCCTAACAAGTCTACCAGTTTCTGGATCGGGTCAACTTGTTACCTCTCGTTATTAACATATTCTTCGGGTGCAGTCAATCTACGTCTGGGCGGCATTATCTGCATCACAAATTTTTATTTTATTATTATTCAAGTATATTACTTAAGTATTTCTCTTACTACTAAAAGAATAAATTTATAACACATTTCTGAAATAAACTTCATTTATATTCATATGCCAAATCGTTTCATTACATGATTTTCCTAGCATACTGCTATAAATGTTATCACATATATCCCCTAATATCACAAAAGACGGGGAATATACCAACCTACTACCATACTACCCCTCTAACAAAAGCTAACTCGGGGTTTACATCACTATCCCATACTTTACACAAAAAGTTGGGATTACAACATAGTATATACAATACATAAAGATAAATTCTACTAAACTACCACTAGACCATTTAAGGAAATCTCATCACATCATGCCACGCTCCACGGCGCTCTTGTACTCTAACTATGCTATATAAGCTACCAGCTCTCAACTCATGGTATATAGAGTCTGTCCCTATTCTGCCGGGTAGTGGTACACACCATCAATCACCCTCTCAAAAGCTGAATGGAACACATACCCCATCTTGTTCATCCTCCTCTTCTTGCACCTGACCTCGTCCTCTAGGTCGTCAGCTCTCTCATTAGCCGCTTCCCACTTCTCCTCGAAGTGTATCCTATCCATCACCTCCAACTCTAGCTGAGTATGGAGTGCCTCTTTCTCAGTCTTCTCACTCAATTCTCTCTGTTCTACTTCTTCCAGCTTCCCTGCTATATCTACATTTCTCGCCACTAATCTGTGGAATAAAGTTCCCATCTGGATCCCTGCCTCTTTACGATAAGCAATCTCTACCTCTAACTCCTGCATGGCCAGCTTCCTCAGGTGGTCCTCGTCCCTCAGTTTCTGGAACTCGGACTCTCTCTCTTGGGCCTCTGTCTCTAACTCTTGGACTCTGCAATCCAACTTCAGGATCTGTTCTTCATACTCTCCTAGTATATGCTCCTCTAGGTTAGGCTCGTAGGAGTCCTCCATGGGCTCCTCCTCTGGATCGGACTCTATCGCAATCAGAATCTCATCCTCGTCATCAGACTCGGATGGTGCTACAGCCTGTACCGGCACAGCCTCTAAGGGTGCCTCGTACACTACAAGAATATCCCTGGGCTCATCCTCAGCCACTCTAGCGGGTACTCCCATATCTGCTATCTACAATCACAAACACAAGACAAGAAACAGCAACTCCATTAGAATGTTAAATAAAATATAAGTTCATTGTATAAAATGAAGTTACATTTCATAACAGACTAAGTCTCTCAAAGAAAAATCTACATAAGTTTTATCTCCTTCCTAACTTCTAAGTTCGCCTAAGTTATAGCCAAAGGACACTCGTTCCTAAGGTTTATAACTACAGCTTTGATACCAACCTGTGACGCCCCCAAATCCGGGACAACCACTTGGTCTCTCGAATTTGGTTCGTCACGTGCTCATGGTAATACATCACAATAATAATACGACTAAATGTCGCATCGCACAGCGGAATAATACACAACTAATACCGAATAAATTACATTTAAATAATATAATTATTCACGTCCCAAGGTCTCGTAACTTAAACAGTGATTACATAGCTTAGACATATCTTAAGCATAAATAACCTTAACTAGTACATAATATCATAAGTTCTTTATTACAATCATAAGTCCTACATAATTTAAGCTACTCAGTAGCCTTTCCCTTACCCTTATCTGTGCCCGAAGGTCCGCACTGCTCGGCCTTAATTGAAATATTTTTAGGGAAAGCAAGAATGAGCACAAATTGCCCAGCAAGTAATATACAATAAGGGTGAGTAATATAATTCTCAATTCTCGAAAGGGTATAGCAAGGTTTGATAGTTCAAGGATAACAAGAATATCAACAGTTCTCAATAATAGTCGCTAAGGACCGAATAATATCAATGTGATTCAATAATAAATCAATTCAAGATTTCAAGATAACTGAATACTGAGCAGTCACTAAGGACTATGAACTTCTACTAGAATTAACAGTATTAAACTGAAAATCCAACAAAAACAGGTAAAACAGGTGATCAGCCTAAAGTACCATCGTTATGCATAACAATCAATCATACTAATGTACGCGCGTCGATTCTCTGACAGTTATATTTTATTCTTCTCAGTCAAATACAAGATCCCGCACCAATTAATTGGTTTTGGGTCGCTTTTCAATAATATAAGTCTAGCCGAATCAAATGGCATAGACACTTTCACAATATTCAAGAACAATACCAAGTTCAACATGAATAATTGCTTTAATGAAATAAGAGTTCAAGTAGCTAATTCAATTCAAACGATTAAGTAAAGAAACTAGTTCGCAATATACAAGGATAGAATACTTGCATAAAGTAAATGCGTCGGTTAGGAAACTTGCCTTAAGCGTAGTTTATCCCCGTAATTTAATCAGCACTTTTCGAATCCTATCGTAATATAGTTACGTATATATGATATTCATTAGTCATATAATTTAACTTCACATTTTATCTTCGAATATACACTCAACACATAAGCTAAGTTTTAACCTAGCTACACAGTTATATAGAATATAATTTCTATCCTTAACGTTCCCTCTTTTGAGTTTTAACACATTCTCATATCATATAAGATCGCAACAATTAGCAAACATGCTCTCATATTATTAATATCACATAAGACCTCAATCAATACTAAATATATTTCATTTTTAGCAAGTTATGGCATTCTCATAAGTTAACCGTCAAAATCGGGTTCAAGTAACATCATATGATATCACATAGCATGATTCATATTAAAGGATACTTTAATGCTTTGTTCAATCTTCTCATGTTTAATTTTTCATGATATAGGTTCTTAGTTAACACTTTTGACAACTTACGATCATTCAAGGTCATAAAATTACAAAATCTAGCATGCTCACCTTGTAAACATATAAAGTAGTCATATAACTCATATTAGGCATGCTTATGAGTATTCACATTGCATACACGTAGTTATCATATTTATTAGTTTGAAAACATATTTCATTTAGACTTAACTTGATTTCATGATATCTAGAATGGTAGGAATATATGCATGATACATGAGTGAGTCTACGTGTGCTATCTATTATGTCCATAAATTTTAGAATCCAACTTTCAAGGTAGTATGTTAACATTCACGTTCAAGTTTGTATTTTCATTAGCAAAGCTTACTAATAGGTCCAACATGTTCATGCTTCCTTACGAATCATATAAACACAAGTTAACGGGTTATTCGTGCATTGCTAAACCATTCTAACATGCTTGCAAAATCAGTACCTCAATGTGTCACACACATGTCAAAGTTTGTTTTTAAAACTTCCATTTTAGTTCGAAATGTTTACTAATCGAGGTTTAACATGCTCACGTCATACTATAAAACATGTATACGCAAGTCAACATTCATTTCATGTGTTTCTTGCCGATACTAACAAGCATCAAAAGTCAGAACATCAAAACAGATATAATAAGTCAGTGTTTATTTTGAAACTCTAAGTTCATTGTGAAATCTATAACCTCACCATTCAAGCATGCGATCCTAATATAACATGCTTACATTAGATAATTGAACTCATATATATATATATATTACACATGCTTGCATGCTCACCTAAGTTATATAAACAAACCAACACTTAACAAATTTTTAAGCAGAATGCAGAAAACCATATCCAGTGCCCGGTGCAGCTGCGCCACTACTGCTCACATCAGAAACCGGCCTGTTACGGCAGAAACTTAGCCCAATCACAAAAATTCATCACGAATTCGATTATAACTACCAACATTGTATTACCAATATGTTTTTAAGCTAATATAGCAACCAAACAAGTATGCTATAATCTAGTTACAATCTAATTTGGCATGATTAAGAAATCTTGAAATTTACAGAGAAGCAAAAATGAAGAACAATAACATGTGATTATACCTCTGTTAGCTAATGAAACTTGCTGCTAATTCACTTCCTTCTCAACTGATATGTATGGTCACTCTCTACTTCTTCTTACTTGGAATTTCTCAGCAAATGGAATGGGAAGATTAGAGCTCAATGTATAGAAAATAGATTAACCCGACAATGTTTTTCCCTCTCAAACTAAACCAACGGAAGTGTGGATTGTATGGAGGTTAAGGAGAGGTTGGTGAGTGGTTGTTGAAGCTCATCATCAGAACCACTCCCTTGTTCATCAGATAGCTAATCTATGTTGCTGAGTTTAAGGAATATAGGAGAGTAGTTTCATGATGCATTCACGTGTGCAAAGATTGAGACTATTAATATGGGACAAGCAAAGAAATCTCAGCATTCTAATAGTATACACAATACTTAGTTTATACACTTATGTATTATATACATAGGCTATCACACATATATATATATATATATATATATATATATACACTATATATTTAGATTATAATCAAAGTTACAATGTAATCCCAATAATACTACCATGTAATTCATATAATGTAGTAAATGTAATTTACACACATATAATCCATGTATATTTTATCTTACCGGTATAATTCAATCGGATACTACCATATTACATTATATCCTGTATTATTTAATTTAAATTCTATTAATTAACAATTGTTTACAATATATCCATGATATTTTTATTGTATACTTACTCACATTGTCACATTGGCATTATCATGTAGCTTTCTCAATTCAATATCTTTACTATATAGTTTATGTATAATTGTATAGCCATATTGCACTACTTCATACAACATATAGGTAGCTACCATACCTTATACATTTAATTCGCATGCTTGCACGTAATAATTAATACAACCTCATTTTATTAATAACTTACTTATTTGTTTTATTATTCAGAATGTCAAATAAATAAATTATTCATCTTATTGATTAATTAACAATAATATTAAATAATCCATTCCTCATTGATTATTAATAACACTTAATTAATAATCATAGGATTAATTATCACATTAACAAATATAATTCCCAGCATATTTATAAACAAGTGGTTTATTATTATTATATTTATAAACACGTTGCGTATTATTATTATATTATTTGCAATAATAATAATCATGTATTATTAATCAATCACAGTTAATATTTCACAATAATTAATTAATATTCTACGATAACAATTAATTAATATTCTACAATTAACAATTAATATAGATTAATTGTTCGCTTAAATTAATATAATCATTCTTATATTATGTCACTGTACCACACAAGGCTATCAACGAGTTTATCGCAAACTCTATAAGTTTCTCAATTATTATTATAATTATTCAATTTAATATAATTGAGTTAACTCATCTCATAACACAAAATCATTTATATTAAATAAATTCTCATTCCCATTAATATATTTATTTGATAATATATGAAAATTCTCGGGTATTACATCCTCCCCCCTTATAAAAATTTCGTCCCGGAATTGCTACAAGGTTACACAAATAGATGGGGATAGTCCCTCATCACCCTATCTTCTAACTCCCACGTTGCCTCCTCGACATCGTGGTTACGCCAAAGTACTTTTACAGACGAAATAATTTTATTTCTTAAGGTTTGCTCTTTCCTATCTAATATCTGGACAGGAATTTCTTCATACGCCAAGTTCTTCTCCACTTGAATGGGCTCGTAAGAAATCACGTGCTTGTAGTCGGCCTTCTATGGTCGCAACACAGAAATGTGGAACACGTTGTGGATGTGCTCCAACTCGGGTGGTAACGCAACTTTGTATGCCATTTCGTCCACTCGCTTCAGTATCTCGAACGGTCCTATGAATCTTGGACTCAATTTTCCTTTCTTGCCGAAATCAATTTTTCCCTTCCATGGAGATACCTTCAACAATACGAAACTGCCGACTTTGAAGTCTCGGTCCTACCGATGCAAATCTGCATACTTTTTCTGGCTGTCTTGAGTTGCTACTAATCTGGCTCTTATCACTGTCACCACATCTGCGGTTTATTGTACTAGCTCTGGTCCGAGTATTCGTCGCTCTCCGGCTTCGTCCCAACATAATGGCGTTCTGCACTTTCTCCCATAGAGAGATTCGTACGGTGGCATGCCGATACTCGCATGGTAATTATTGTTATAGGTAAATTCGACTAAGGGTAGGTGGTCATCCCAATTTCCCTTAAAATCCATCACGCAAGTCCTAAGCATGTCCTCCAGCATTTGTATTGTTCGCTCACTCTGTCCGTCTGTCTGAGGATGATAAGCCGTACTCAACCTCAACTGTGTTCCCATTCTCTCATGCAAACTCTTCCAAAAATTGGACGTGAAGCGCGGATCTCGATCAAAGACAATTGATACCGGCACTCCATGCTGTGAGACAATCTCCTTTTTGTATAGACTCGCTAACTGATTCAAACTGTAGCGGATCTTGATTGGTAGAAAATGTGCGATCTTGGTAAATCAATCCACGATAACCCAAATAGCATCATAACCTTTCTGTGTAACTGGAAGTCCTACCACGAAGTCCATCGTAATATGCTCCCATTTCCACTCTGGTATTTCCAACGGTTGTAGAAAACCAGTCGGCCAGTTGATGCTCTGCTTTAACGCGTTGGCAAGTCAAACATCTACTGACGCACTCTGCAACCTCCCGTTTCAAATTGGGCCACCAAAAATGTTACCTCAAATCTCGGTACATCTTCGTGCCTCCCGGATGAACGGAATATGTCGTATTATGTGCCTCGTGCAAAATCTCTTCCCTTAACTCGGTTACCGCTGGTACCCATACTCTTCCTTCGAATCTTAAGATACCGTCTTTATTCATTTGAAATTTCTCTTCCTCATTTTCTGTGATCCTTTTCCTGATCTTCTCACATTCTTCATCTTTCTCCTGTGCTTCCTTTACTCTATCCAACAACGTCGGATGAGCTTCCACTACAAACAACTTCTCTCCGGGCTTCTCTGGTTCTTCCACTTCTATCTCCAATTTCTCCATCTCTCTTATCAACTCTTCCTGAGTCGTCAAATTAAACAACTTTTCCCTTCCTTTTCTGCTCAGAGCGTCGGCAACCACGTTTGCCTTTCCCGGTGATAAAGAATATCGTAGTCAGTCTTTGATTAATTCTAACCACCTTCCCTGCCGCATGTTCAACTCCTTCTGTGTGAATATATATTTCAGACTTTTGTGGTCCGTGTATATCTCACATTTCTCTCCATACAAATAATGCCTCCATATCTTCAACGCAAAAACTACTGCCGCTAACTCTAAGACGTAAGTAGGGTATCGTTTTTCGTAATCCTTTAATTGTCGTGATGCATATGCAATGACTTTGTCGTGCTACATAAGCACACAACCAAGTCCCTTGTGCGATGCATCACTATACATCACAAAATTTCCCGCATCATCAGGCTAGTGAAAACATAGGCTCTTCACTCAATCTCCTTTTTAGTTCTTGAAAAATTTCTTCGCATTTGTCGGTCCATACAAATTTCACCGTCTTTCTAGTCAAATTGGTCAATGGGGGGTTGCTATCTTGGAAAAATCTTGGATGAATCTTCGATAGTACCCAGCTAACCCTAAAAAGCTTCTCACCTCCGTCGGTGTTCTCGGTTGTTCCCAATTACTTACCGCTTCTACCTTTGCAGGGTCTACAGCGATCCCATTCTTATCCACCACGTGGCCTAAGAATTGAACCTTCTCCATCCAAAATTCGCCCTTTGAAAATTTCGCATACATCTTCTCCTTCATTAGTGCCTCCAAAATAATCTTCAGATGTTTGGCGTGTTCTTCCTCTGTCTTCAAGTAGATCAATATGTCGTCGATGAAAAATACCATGAATTTATCCAAGTATGGCTTGAAAACTCAGTTCATCAAGTCCATAAATGCTGCCGGAGCATTAGTCAATCCAAATGACATTACCAAAAACTCTTAGTGTCCATAACGGGTTCGAAACGCATTCTTTGGTATGTCCTCATCCCTCACTTTTAGTTGATGATATCCTGCTAGTAGGTCGATTTTTGAGAAACACTTTGCCCCCTTCAGTTGATCAAACGAGTCGTCAATCCTCGGTAGCGGATTTCGGTTCTTGATCGCTACTCTGTTCAATTCTTGATAATCGATACAGAGCCTCATCGATCCGTCCTTTTTCTTAACGAATAACACTGGTGCTCCCCAAGGAGACACACTCGGTCGTATGTAACCCTTATCCAATAATTCTTGCAATTGTATAATCAATTCCTTCATTTCTACAAGCGCCATACGATATGGAGCTTTCAAAATCGGTGCCGTTCCCGGTGCTAAGTCTATTACGAATTCGATTTCTGTCTGGCGGAAGACCAAGCAGATAGTCCGGAAACACATCTTGAAATTCATTAACTACGGATATATCCTTAATTTCTACTCTCTTCTTTCGAGTATCAACGATGTAAGCTAGATAACCTACACATCCTTTCGTTAACAATTTCTTAGCCTGCATCATCGTAACGCAACACGATTGCTTAAGCGATGAGCTACCATAAAACACTACCTTAGACTTACTCGGAGTCTGAAGGTTCACACATTTATTCTGACAATCAATTATTGCAGCATGGTTATACAACCAATCCATTCCCAGTATCATATCAAATTCTCCCAATCTAATAGGAATCAAGTCTACGCTCAGTTCATGTTCTCTAATATTTGCGAGATAATTTTGATAAACGTATTCTACATGGATCACTTCCTTATTAGCAACTTCTATGTTCAAAGGATTTTCTAATCGTTCTCGGGGTGTACTAAGTTTATTAGCAAATTCTTCAGATATAAAAGAACAGGTGGCACCCGAATCAAATAATACATAAGCATTTATATCATTGATTGAGATTATACCTGACACCACGTCCTTCGCAGCCACTGCGTCCTGGAAGGTCATGTTTAAGGTTCTAGCAGTTGGGCGGTTGGATTGTGTCGGTCCGTCGATCATCAGTTTGTTGCCTCCTTGCTGATTGCTACCCCCGCCACTTCCCTTCTTTGGGCAGTCCTTAATTCGGTGCTCCTTCGAGCCACATGCAAAGCATCCTTGTATCTTCTTTGGTTTCAGGACATTTTGGCGGTATGTGCCCCTCTTGGCCGCAGTTATAACACGTGCCCTTTCCTTTCCAACACTCCCCTTGGTGACTTTTCCCACACCTGTTACAAGCTCCACTCCTTTTCTTAAAATTTCCCTGGTGACTCCCACCTTGATTATTGTTTCTGCTGTTGTTATTCTCCCACTTTATCTTTCCCAAATTACTTCCTCCACTGCTGCTTCCTCCAGTACGATTCTCTCCTCCAGCATTCTTTTCTTTCTTCTCTTTGTTGTACAGACTTAAGGCCTCACTGCCACCTTCCGCAATGATTGCCATTTCCAGCAATGTCGCAAAGTAATCAATTTGAAGAACTGATACCTTATTGAACAGCCACGGCTTTAGCCCTTGTTCGAATCTTCTCGCCTTCCTTTCCTTATCTCCAACTTGGTGTTCCGCAAATCGCGCTAGTTTATTAAACTTAGCTGCGTACTGCGCCACCGTCATGTCACCATATTTTAGTTCTAAGAACTTTACCACCATTCGGTTTTTCATGCTTTTCGGGAAGTAATTCTCGAAAAACAGTGTCTTAAACTTATCCCAAGCTATTATCCCTTCTCCAACTCTTTGTTGATTAGCCTCCTACCAGTAGTTCGCTTCTCCCCTCATCATGTACGTGGCAAACACCGTCTTCTGATCTTCGCCTACGCGAGCTAATGTGAAAACTTTTTTGATCTCCTTGATCCACGTTTGTGCCACTATTGGGTCGGTAGTTCCCTCGAACTCCGGGGGTCCTACACTATTAAAGTCTTTATAGGTTGTTACTGGCACAGCCTGAGGGTTCGGGCGAACGGGTTCATTGTTCCTTCCCCTTAAGGCTTCTCCTAACAAGTCTACCAGTTTCTGGATCGGGTCAACTTGTTCCCTCTCGTTACTAACAGATTCTTCGGGTGCAGTCAATCTACGTCCGGGCGGCATTATCTGCATCACAAAATTTTATTTTATTATTATTCAAGTATATTACTTAAGTATTTCTCTTAATACTAAAAGAATGAATTTATAACACGTTTCTGAAATAAACTTCATTTATATTTATATGCCAAATCGTTTCATTACATGATTTCCCTAGCATATTGCTATAAATGTTATCACATATATCCCCTAATATCACAAAAGACGGGGAATATACCAACCTACTACCATACTACCCCTCTAACAAAAGCTAACTCGGGGTTTACCTCACTATCCCATACTTTACACAAAAAGTTGGGATTACAACATAGTATATACAATACATAAAGATAAATTTTACTAAACTACCACTAGACCATTTAAGAAAATCTCATCACATCATGCCACGCACCACGGCGCTCTTGTACTCTAACTGTGCTATATAAGCTACCAGCTCTCGACTCATGGTATATAGAGTCTGTCCCTGTTCTGTCGGGTAGTGGTACACACCATCAATCACCCTCTCAAAAGCTGAACAGAACATATACCCCATCTTGTTCATCTTCCTCTTCTTGCACCTGACCTCGTCCTCTAGGTCGTCAGCTCTCTCATTGGCCGCTTCCCACTTCTCCTCGAAGTGTATCTTATCCATCACCTCCAACTCTAGCTGAGTACGGAGTGCCTCTTTCTCAGTCTTCTCACTCAATTCTCTCTGTTCTACTTCTTCCAGCTTCCCTGCTATACCTACATTTCTTGCCACTGACCTGTGGAATAAAGTTCCCATCTGGATCCCTGCCTCTCTATGATAAGCAATCTCTACCTCTAACTCCTGCATGGTCAGCTTTCTCTGGTGGTCCTCGTCCCTCAGTTTTTGGAACTCGGACTCTCTCTCTTGGGCCTCTGTCTCTAACTCTTGGACTCTGTAGTCCAACTTTAGGATCTGTTCTTCATACTCTCCTAGCATATGCTCCTCTAGGTTAGGCTCGTAGGAGTCCTCCATGGGCTCCTCCTCTGGATCGGACTCTATCTCAATCACAATCTCATCCTCGTCATCAGACTCGGATGGTGCTACAGCCTGTACCGGCACAGCCTCTAAGGGTGCCTCGTACACTATAAGAATATCCATGGGCTCATCCTCAGCCACTCTAGCGGGTACTCCCACAACTGCTATCTACAATCACAAACACAAGATAAGAAACAACAACTCCATTAGAATGTTAAATAAAACATAAGTTCATTGTATAAAATGAAGTTACATTTCATAACAGACTAAGTCTCTCAAAGAAAACTCTACATGAGGTTTATCTCCTTCCTAACTTCTAAGTTCGCCTAAGTTATAGTCTAATGACACTTGTTCCTAAGGTTTATAACTACAGCTCTGATACCAACCTGTGACGCCCCCAAATCCGGGACCGCCACTTGGTCTCCCGAATTCGGTTTGTCACGTGCTCATGGTCATACATCACAATAATAATACGACTTAAATGTCGCATCGCACAGCGGAATAATACACAACTAATACCGAATAAATTATATTTAAATAATATAATTATTCACGTCCCAAGGTCTCGTAACTTAAACAGTGATTACATAGCTTAGACATATCTTAAGCATAAATAACCTTAACTAGTACATAATATCATAAGTTCTTTATTACAATCATAAGTCCTACATAATTTAAACTACTCAGTAGCCTTTCCCTTACCCCTATCTATGCCCGAAGGTCCGCACTGTTCGGCCTTAACTGAAATGTTTTTAGGGAAAACAAGAATGAGCACAAATTGCCCAGCAAGTAATATACAATAAGGGTGAGTAATATAATTCTCAATTCTCGAAAGGGTATAGCAAGGTTTGATAGTTCAAGGATAACAAGAATATCAACAGTTCTCAATAACAGTCGCTAAGGACCTAATAATATCAATGTGATTCAATAATAAATCAATTCAAGATTTCAAGATAACTGAATACTGAGCAGTCACTAAGGACTATGAACTTCTACTAGAATTAACAGTATTAAACTGAAAATCTAACAAAAACATGTACAACAGGTGATCAGCCTAAAGTACCATCATTATGCATAACAATCAATCATACTAATGTGCGCGCGTCGGTTCTTCGACAGTTATATTTTGTTCTTCTCAGTCTAATATAAGATCCCGCACCAATCAATTGGTTTTGGGTCGCTTTTCAATAATATAAGTCTAGCCGAATCAAATGGCATAGACACTTTCACAATATTCAAGAACAATACCAAGTTCAACATGAATAATAGCTTTAATGAAATAAGAGTTCAAGTATGCTAATTCAATTCAAACGATTAAGTAAAGAAACTAGTTCGCAATATACAAGGATAGAATACTTGCATAAAGTAAATGCGTTGGTTAGGATACTTGCCTTAAGCGTAGTTTATCCCCGTAATTTAATCAACACTTTTCGAATCCTATCGTAATATAGTTACGTATATATGATATTCATTAGTCATATAATTTAACTTCACATTTTATCTTCGAATATACACTCAACACATAAGCTAAGTTTTAACCTAGCTACACAGTTATATAGAATATAATTTCTATCCTTAACGTTCCCTCTTTTGAGTTTTAACACATTCTCATATCATATAAGATCGCAACAATTAGCAAACATGCTCTCATATTATTAATATCACATAAGACCTCAATCAATACTAAATATATTTCATTTTTAGCAAGTTATGGCATTCTCATAAGTTAACTGTCAAAATCGGGTTCAAGTAACATCATATGATATCACATAGCATGATTCATATTAAAGGATACTTTAATGCTTTGTTCAATCTTCTCATGTTTAATCTTTCATGATATAGGTTCTAAGTTAACACTTTTGACAACTTACGATCATTCAAGGTCATGAAATTACAAAATCTAGCATGCTCACCTTGTAAACATATAAAGTAGTCATATAACGCATATTAGGCATGCTTATGAGTATTCAAATTGCATACACGTAGCTATCATATTTATTAGTTTGAAAACATATTTCATTTAGACTTAACTTGATTTTATGATATCTAGCATGGTAGGCATATATGCATGATACATGAGTGAGTCTACGTGTGCTATCTATCATGTCCATAAATTTCAGAATCCAACTTTCAAGGTAGTATGTTAACATTCACGTTCAAGTTTGTATTTTCATTAGCAAAGCTTACTAATAGGTCCAACATGTTCATGCTTCCTTACGAATCATATAAACACAAGTTAACGGGTTATTCGTGCATTGCTAAACCATTCTAACATGCTTGCAAAATCAGTACCTCAATGTGTCACACACATGTCAAAGTTTATTTTTAAAACTTACATTTTAGTTCGAAATGTTTCCTAATCGAGGTTTAACATGCTCACGTCATACTATAAAACATGTATACGCAAGTCAACATTCATTTCATGTGTTTCTTGCCCATACTAACAAGCATCAAAAGTCAGAACATCAAAATAGATATAATAAGTCAATGTCTATTTTGATACTCTAAGTTCATTGTGAAATCTATAACCTCACCATTCAAGCATGCGATCCTAATATAACATGCTTACATTAGATCAATGTACTCATATATATATATATATATTACACATGCTTGCATGCTCACCTAAGTTACATAAACAAACCAACACTTAACAAATTTTTAAGCAGAATGCAGAAAACCATGTCCAGTGCCCGGCGCAGCTGCGCTGCGCTCCAGTTATAAACTGGCGCAGCTGCGCCACTACTGCTCACATCAGAAACCGGCCTGTTACGGCAGAAACTTAGCCCAATCACAAAAATTCATCACGAATTCGATTATAACTACCAACATTGTATTACCAATATGTTTTTAAGCTAATATAGCAACTAAACAAGTATGCTACAATCCAGTTACAATCTAATTTGGCATGATTAAGAAATCTTGAAATTTACAGAGAAGCAAAAATGAAGAACAATAACATGTGATTATACCTCTGTTAGCTAATGAAACTTGCTGCTAATTCACTTCCTTCTCAACTGATATGTATGGTCACTCTCTACTTCTTCTTACTTGGAATTTCTCAGCAAATGGAATGGGAAGATTAGAGCTTAATTTATAGAAAATAGATTAACCAGACAATGTTTTTCCCTCTCAAACTAAACCAACGAAAATGTGGATTGTATTGAGGTTAAGGAGAGGTTGGTGAGTGGTTGTTGAAGCTCATCATCAGAACCACTCCTTTGTTCATCAGATAGCTAATCTATGTTGCTGAGTTTAAGGAATATAGGAGAGTAGTTTCATGATGCATTCACGTGTGCAAAGATTGAGACTATTAATATGGGACAAGCAAAGAAATCTCAGCATTCTAATAGTATACACAATACTTAGTTTATACACTTATGTATTATATACATAGGCTATCACACACGCACACATATATATATATATATATGTATATATATATACACTATATATTTAGATTATAATCAAAGTTATAATGTAATCCCAATAATACTACCATGCAATTCATATAATGTAGTAAATATAATTTACACACATATAATCCATGTACATTTTATCTTACCGGTATAATTCAATCGGATACTACCACATTACATTATATCCTGTATTATTTAATTTAAATTCTATTAATCAACAATTGTTTACAATATATCCATGATATTTTTATTGTATACTTACTCACATTGTCACATTGGCATTATCATATAGCTTTCTCAATTCAATATCTTTACTATATAGTTTATGTATAATTGTATCGTCATATTGCACTACTTCATACAACATATAGGTAGCTACCATACCTTATACATTTAATTCACATGCTTGCACGTAATAATTAATACAACCTCATTTTATTAATAACTTACTTATTTATTTTATTATTCATAATGTCAAATAAATAAATTATTCATCTTATTGATTAATTAACAATAATATTAATTAATCCATTCCTCATTGATTATTAATAACACTTAATTAATAGTCATAGGATTAATTATCACATTAACAAATATAATTCCCAACATATTTATAAACAAGTGGTTTATTATTATTATATTTATAAACACGTTGCGTATTATTATTATATTATTTGCAATAATAATAATCATGTATTATTAATCAATCACAGTTAATATTCCACAACAATTAATTAATATTCTACGATAACAATTAATTATTATTCTACAATTAACAATTAATATAGATTAATTGTTCGCTTAAATTAATATAATCATTATTATATTATGTCACTGTACCACACAAGGCTATCAACGAGTTTATCGCAAACTCCATAAGTTTCTCAATTATTATTATTATTATTCAATTTAATATAATTGAGTTAACTCATCTCATAACACAAAATCATTTATATTAAATAAATTCTCATTCCCATTAATATATTTATTTGATAATATATGAAAATTCTCGGGTATTACAGACCCGCTTCCACCGGGTCTATAAATAAAGGTGCACCCCCAGCTCATTTCATAATTCAGAAACGCTCTGAACCTCTGCCTGTTTCGTTTCTCAGCCCCACTCTTGTACTCCAAACCCAAAGTTTATCACTCTAACACGTAGATATACTCATATACTACCACATATCAAAAATTGAGCGGTAGAATCAGACGTTTAAGGCCTATGATTTGGCAAAAAGCCCGTGTAGCATTCCATTGTGAGTATTTTTATGATCAGAAAGTTCCTACTACTTCATTGCGCATTTATACACTTGCACGTTAAGTTTCGTTTTCTGATTATGCCCGGAACTCAGTTCCGTGGCCGTTTTGCTTATGTTGTCGTACATTTTAGTACATAAACACGTTTTCTGGCATTTTCATAACTCGGATCATCGATCCGTCGCTTTTAACAGCTTTCATATATATATATATATACATATATATATATATATCTACGTTTATAACAACTTTGTCGGACTGTGTTATCTTTCAAGTCCGGGTTTGGCTTTTTTATGTATATATTTAACTGTATATATACTAACTTTTCAATTCTGTCAAGCCAGGATGTTAAATCCGTAGTAGCTACTATTTTTATATATATAACTATATATGTATAAATTTTTCTAACTTATTTGACCTGGATTTCTACTTCGTAGCCTTTTTATTGCTTTAATATATATATATACTAACTGTATATATTGACTTTTTACATTTCAGTTTGGCCTGGATCATTCTGTGGCCTTTTTACTGCTTTTATAAATATATAAATACTTACATTTCTGTCCGGGCAAAGGATAAAATGCCCGTTGCCCTTTACAGTTTTTCTATATATATGTATTTACATTCTGTCCAGCCTGGATTATTCAATGGTGTTTTACAGCTTTTATAAATATGTATATTTACATTCCAGTTCGGGCATTGGAGTGAAAACCTACCGCCCTTTATAGCTTTTATATATATACATATATATTTTAATTCTGTCTAGCCTGGATTACTTTGTGGCTTTTTTCTAGCTTTGATAAATATATATATATATATTTACATTCCAGTCCGGGCATCGGAGTGAAAACTCATCGCCCTTTTACAGCTTTTGTATATATATATATATATATATATATATATATTTCCATCCTGTCAAGCCTGTATTACTCTGTGGCTCTTTACAGCATTTATAAATATATATATATATATATTATTAATCAATCATTATCTCCATATATAACTTATTACACCCAATCATACCCTTTGATATACCCTAAGGGTCTTAAGGGACATGTCAAAGTATAACTTATTATACACAAGATACTATGATGATCTCAAGTCTAAGGATCACTTGTACTACTATCACTACATGAATTTCTATTGATAGGCAAGTAAAACTCCATTAGGTATTCCTTAGCGTGCCACGTTCAGTGAACTTATTGTCTAATAAGCACCTATATACTTTCTTTAGTGTCTCCACACAAATGATCATGAGATCAATCATCCTCATCCATTGAGTAAGCAACATATGTACCAATCTATCCGGATTCACTAATCCTCTTTTTACTAATCCAACGATTGGGAACAATTTTAGTTTTAAGCTATCTAAGAATTTAGATCTCATTAGCATGATCATCATCATGATTTTAAAAGCATTGCTTAAAATTATGGGTTTATCACATATTATAATAACAACATCATGTAGATAATTAAATGCCTATAAATAGATAATTATTTTATTAATAAATGAATAAGATTATTACAAAGTATATGCTTTATCATCAAATATGATTGGCTTGTGTGCATACTACTTTCAATCTCCCACTTGCACTAAAGCCAATCGCCATGGTATCTAATACCCTTCTTCTCTAAGTGACGATTATCGTGCTGTTGGATAAGCTTCAGTAAATGGTTATGTAATGATGTTCTTGAGAGGTCACTATCTCTGTAGTGACTTCTCCTCTTTCAATGATTCTGTTAATCAAATGAAAGTGCCACAACACATGTTTGGATCCAAGATGAGACTTAGGAACTATTCCTTATTCTGTTATGAACTTTTCATCCGAAATATGAACTTGCAGCTTCATTTAAAGCTATATACTTTGTCTTTATCACTAAACCATCAACTCTTTGCTGTTTGGAACCTTTTCAATTTATTGCACCACCTTTTAAGGTAACGAGTTACCCTAAAATGGATTTGTTGTCGTCTTGGTCAGTCTGAAAACTTGAGTCTGTTTAGTCCTCTAGTTTAATTCAGACCCAATATGAATCATGATTACATCCTTAGTGTCGGTTAAGTACTTTAAGATGTTTATCACTGTCTTACAATGATCTTCTCCAGAATATGACTGATCAACATCAAGTCTCGTACATTTCATTGCATACATGATATTAACTCATGCGATCTCTCTTTTATTGAGGATAATTTTAGAGAGATACACTCCATGGCTCATCATTATGAGACATCTTTTGGAGTTTGCCATGATAAACGCCTTTAGAATCAAATGAATATACGTTCCTTAGGTTAAGCCGAACATCCTTTTAAATCTATTTATATAGATTTATATCCCCAATTTAGGATGTTCTACCTAAATCATTCACGGAGGAATGTTTAGACAACTTTATCTTTACTGATTATAGAATTGGTATGTCATTTCTTATCAGTAGTATATCAATATATAATACTAGTAATGTCACAGCGCTCCCACTGACCCTTTTGTACACATTAGGTTCATTCTCGTTTTTGATAAAATCAAACTCTTTTGATTGTCTCATCAAAATGAATGTTCCATCTTTGAGAAACTAGCTTCAATCCATAAATGAATTGTTGTAGCTCATATACATGATTTGGTTCAACCATTGAAACAAATCCATCTAGCTATATCATACATACATTCTCCTCTAATAATATATATTTGAGGAACGGTGTCTCCACGTCTATTTGCCAAATTAAATAATAATAAGCTACAATCGCAAGTAAAATTTGAATGGCCTTGAGCAATGCTTCAAACATCCATTTTTTGGATTTTATGGTTATCTACCATTTCTCTGAGTGTCTACAACTCTTAGCCTTATTGTATATAACTGGATCATCATCCTCTATGATGCGTACCTCATCATTATCATCTATGATGAATCCATACCTCCCAGGTATCTTCGGTACTATTCCAGATTTACGATTCGGTTATGGTACAATAGGTCTATCTACAGGTTCCTCTTTTTACTAATAGTGATTTGCGATTCTTGAACTCCTTCAAGATCTATTATCCTCCCACTAGACTTTCAATGATAAACACTTTTATCTTAGAAGACAGCGTGTTTTGCAACAAACACCTTTTACTAAGTAAGATTATAGAACATATACACTAAATTTACTTTAGGATGTCCCACAAATATGTACTTGTCAAATGTTGTCCCAAGCTTATCCTTTTTAAACCTTTTTCACATAAGCTGGACAACCCTTTATCTTAACATACTTAAGACTAGGAATCCTCCTTGTTCATAACTCTTATGAAGTCTTGGTGACGGATTTTGAGGTTACCTTATTTTGTAGATATGCAGCCGTTTCTAGGGTATTACCCTAGAAGGATACTAGAATGTCGGTAAAATCATTATGGACCGCACAATGTCCAACAAGGTATAATTTTTCCTTTTATATACACCAATCAATTATTATGTATCAGGAAGCGTCCATTTTAAGAAAATCATTTAAGATGATCTTAAAACTTATTGCACAAGTATTTATTCCTCGATCTAATCGAAGAATCAATATACCTTGCCAATTAGTTTTACTTCTAAATTCTTTGAACCTTTCAAATGTTTTAGACTTGTATTTCACCAAATACAAATATTCAACTTTTTGAATGATCATCTCCTTTTCTTTTACTAGTTTGTTCAATTTAAAATTATTTTTTATGTAAATCAAGTATGTAAAATCCACTTAGTAAATTGTTAATTATTTAAACTAATGGACTTGCCCGTAGGTGGCGCTAAACAATAAGTTTTTATAGTTAATGGACCAACTTTTGCTCCATTCCCACACGCAGGAAGACTTCCCTTTGTTTAACTTTCTACTTCTGCTTGGTCCCTTCATAATTCTGTATTTATGAGAGCCATAGCCGGTATCCAATACCCATGTAGAAACTTTACTTACTGAAAGATTTATTTCAATCATTGACAAAACTGTATATGTTATCGAAGCTTCACTAAGCTTCTTCTAGTTAGCCTCTGCAAGATGCTTCTACCAGTTTGTATTCCAGTGTCCAAGCTTATTGTAGTGGAAGCAAACTCCTTTGCTATCCGTTATCAGTTTTGTTCTTATTATCCTTTGTTTTTGCCTTTCTATTTACCTTCTTTGAATTGTTCTTCTTTTCAGAAGATCCTTTAGCCCTACCAGTAAGACTTGGTCTTTCTTGGTTGAAAAGTGACTTTCAACAGTTTGCAACATGTTTAAGCAAATCAGCGAGGCTGACATTTAGCTTGTACATCTGAAAATTCATAACAATTGTGAGAAGGAGTCCAGGAGTGAGTGCAAGATCAAATCTTGGCTTAACTCTCCATCCATGACAAAACCCTATTGTCCTAATTATTCAATTAACTTGATCATTTTTAGGACACTTGTCTTTATTGTAGTACCATCGATCATTCTAGATTGGAAGAACTCCTTAGATATTTGATATTTATTAGTCCTACTTTCCTCACCATTCAACTCTTTGAAGTGTAGGAATATAGTAGAAGCATCCATAGTTTCATGCTGACGTTGAAGCTCGTTACTCATGGATGCGAGCATGATGCATTGAGCCAACTATGCATCATCTTGCTACTTTCTAAAAGTAGCAATCTCTTCCTCAGAGGCATTACTTGCAACCATTACTGGGATAGGCGTATTAAAAAAATAAGATAGCTTTTCAACCTTGAGAACTATTCTCAAATTCCTTAGCCAATCCGTTTAATTCGGTTCGGTTAAATAGCATCTAATATGCTACGCAGTGATAGTAATTTAGACATTGTAAAATTCTGTAAATAAATTTGTAATTACCAACATTATATCATACATTCTTTTATTAATTACCAAAATAAATTAGGTCTTTTTTTAAATTGATATCTCCCACTATTTTCTTCAAATTATATTACCCTCATAATATATAGTTCGACAAATATAATTAAAGATTCGCTAGTGATAATAAGGATCCTATTTCAAATGTATGTAGCCTTGTGTGTGCACAACAAACTATATATAAATAAATAGGTAGGCAACCTTTGTTAATTACATCATCATGTAACTCTTTGTCTTTTTCTTCTTAGATCATTATGGTCAAGTGTGTGCACATCCGAACCAAAACGATCTTAGTTAAGTCCGACCCAGCATTTCCATATAAATATAGAGAAAACTACAACCCTTGTGTGTGCACAACAAAGTCGTAATGTTCAATTTCTTATAAATATAATATGTAATAAAACAACATCTTAAATATTTAATACTCACCTTGTGTGTGTACAAAAAACTCATATTAAATATTCAATACTCTATTATTTTACCATACTAGAAGGCGACGTTCGATATTCCAAATATCTTTGAACGCTTAGGACTTAATATAAATTCTTTGAGGGGTTTGTTATTATTGTCTCATCTTGTTTAGCACGCATGCACATATATATATAAAATACGCGTCACATTAAAATATGCGTCATATATAGTATAAGCATGCATATAAAATACTATATTCTACCCGGATTAATTATAGATTTTATTCTAGTTTTGTTCACTAAAGCCACCAAGTGAACCAAAAGGTCAAACCTAGATGTGCAAGAATTAAATTTAAATATAACTCTTACATTTAAATCCCGGGCTCCGTTACAAACGGGTCTTCATGTGCTTCTTGCTCCCTGGTCTCCAATTCTTCAAGTAATTCTGACTAATCCTATTACATAAATTATTTACAATAAATAGAAACCTTGATCAACAGTCAAGGAGAAGTACATAGGAGGGAGATAGAAATTACATCAAGAAAAACTAGGGAATACAATGCATGCATACCCCATTTATAAAACCCATACATTCAAGTATCCAACAAAAATAAAATCCAATCACATTGGTCAATAGTCTATAATCAACCTCATTTATTATCATACACATCAACATATGCATCAATAAATAAAACATTCATCTCATGAATAATAAACATTCAATATATACATTTATATCAATTTAATGGGCAATTTTAGTTAGCATAAAATTTAATTCTGAATTAAAATAAACTCTTTTATTTTAATCCAAATTTAAATCAAAATAAACCTTTTATTTTAATTTATCTATTTTTTAAATAAAAATAAACTCCTTTATTTTTAATCACATTATTTAAACAAAATAAATTCCTTTATTTTAATTAATATGGAATCTAATTCCAAGTCAAAATAAACTACTTTATTTTAACATTTAAAACTGTTATGAAAAAAATAAAATATATGGAATCCAATTCCTGATCAAAATAAACTCCTTTATTTTAATTAATATGAAATCCTATTTCATATCTAAATAAAATCTTTTATTTAAGAAAACATGGAATCTCTTTTCCTAATCACAAATAAACTCCTTTATTTTTAGGAAACAAGGATTTCAATTTCATCTCCAATTAGTTATCATGGAATCCAATTCTAACTCTAATTATTTAACATGAAATTAAATTCTAATTAAAATAAACATCTTTATTTTAATTCAATTTCAAATAAAAATAAACTACTTTATTTAAATTTAGAATTACTAAAAAAACATGGAATCTAATTTCAATTAAAATAAACCTTTTATCTTAATTAGAAATCAAAAGAAATTTAAAATTTAAAATTTTTGGACAGAGGCGCTGCGGCGCCACGTTTGACCTTCAAACAGGCGCTGCGACTCTTGTTGGCGCTGCGGCGCTGTCGGTTGAACCTTGTTCGTGCGCTACGGCGCCTGGTTTGTTTCTTTGACAGGCGCTGCAGCGCCACTGGGTAGAAACAGTTTTTTCATTTCGCGAATTATGTAGTTATTCTCCAAAAAACAAATTTTTTACCAATAATTATACCCAAAATATTTTTGCTCATAGCACATATCAACATACATATCAAATTTGAATAATTAATAACTTGCATAAAAGTTTGGCTCTGATACCACTGTTAGGTTTGTAAGATTCATGGACATAATCAAATTGCATAAAATAAGCGGAAGCGTAAAAATCAGAGTTTTAAAATTTTACAAATCATATACCCGGATCATCCTTTATGCATAGTTTTTAATTAAATGAAATAGATGGAGATTAAGATTCATACCCTTGAAGATTGCAGCTTCCTCAAGTACGAGTTCAACTCCAAATCCTTTTCGCCTTCCACTTGAATCCACCGGGTTGATTCCTTCCTTTGATCAACGTTAGCCACCCAACTGTTTGGCCTCTAGAGGTGATCCACCAAAAAGGAATAAGAATTCAAGAAGAAGGGTGTTTGGCTAAATCCTAGTTTCCTTTCCTCTAGAAAAGGATTGCTCTCCCAACTCTTGGAATTAATTACCTAACATTGTTCCATAACAAGACTTTCTTATTTATAGATGTAGGCAACCCTCCTAAACAATTTAGGATTAGGGTTTCATATTAATTAATTAAACCTTTTTAATTAATTAGGCTTCCCAATCTCATTAGAAATAATTAATTAAACTCTTTTAATTAATTAGCCTCTCCCAAACTCCTTTAAGAATTAAATAATAATAATAATAATAATAATAATAAGACTCCTCTTATTAATTTATATTTAATATTTTTAAAATAATAAATAATAAATATTAAGCTATTTAATTTATTCTATCACCATAGATTAAGTTAAATATACTTAACTTATTATTACGATTATGCCATTTGCTTCTTTAATAAATATTCTTCCTTTTATGGTGTGACCCTTTAGGTTCTCCATATTAAACCGGTTGTGAATAAATCAATTAGAACAATTCTAATCTTATTTAAATAAATAAATTAAACTAATAATTAATTTAAATAAATAACATTTATTCTACAATAAGAATATGCCTCCTTAGCGATCAACGACTTTTCAGATAATATAGATTTTAACATTAATCATAAAAGAACTTTTGAGTAAATAGTTATCGTACAATTCAATCCTTCTACCATACAATGTCCCAATTAAATATAAGACTTGAAATTACTGTCAAGTCTTATTTTATTTAATTATATGTATTTCGATTCCAAAATGTACAACTCCAAATAATGCAAATTAGAAACTCTTCTCTAATTTCATTCCACCTTGGCCAAGGATTCTTGGGTTGTCATTTATCAAATCACATATGACATATCTCTTCTTTTACTAGAAGTGGTAGATTCTTTATTGATCATTCATTATCTTTATATATAACTTATTACACCCAATTATACTCTTTGATATACCCTAAGGGTCTTAAGGGACATGTCAAAGTATAACTTATCATACACAAGATACTATAATGATCTCAAGTCTAAGGATCACTTGTACTACTATCACTACAGAAATTCCTATTGATAGGCAAGAAAAACTCAATTAGGTATTCCTTAGCGAGCCACGTTCAGTGAACTTATTCTCCAATAAGCACCTACATACTTGTTTTAGTGTCTCCACACAAATGATCATGAGATCAATCATCCTCATCCAATGAGCAAGTAACATATGTACCAATTTATCCGGATTCACTAATTCTCTTTTTAGTAATCCAACGATTGGGAACTATTTTAGTTTTAAGCTATCTAAGAATTTAGATCTCATTAGCATGATCATCATCATGATTCTAAAAGCATTGCTTAAAACTATGAGTTTATCACATATTATAATAACAACATCATGTAGATAATTAAATGTCTATAAATAAATAATTATTTTATTAATAAATGAATAATATTGTTTCAAAGTATATGCTTTATCATCAAACATGATTGGCTTGTGTGCATACTACTTTCAAGAGCCTATTAAAAAAGCCCCAAATTCCCCCCTTATAAAAGTAGTGGCTACAAGTACAATCATACAAGATATTTTTTAAAAAAATTTCTTCTTTTTTTCCCAAGGCTAAAATTTATTCCTGTTTTTTCCTATGGCCCGCTGACTACTGTTTTCAGGCCCCAATTTAGGATTTGGCTTGAGGCCCCCAAAAAGTTTGAAACGCCCCTCGTTATGTTCTATACTTAGTCTCCACAAGCCCAAGGAACCTCTCTAAGGACTTAGCCCCCATAGAGCTAAGTCTCCCAACATACCTAACCCCCCCCCCCCATACACACGATCCTAACACAAAGGTTCTGCCTATATTCTCGAAGATTCAGCCTACGATCTTTCCTCTCATCCAACACTTCAACAATCTCACATGTCTTCATGAAATTCTCGCCTCACCCTAATCAATCAACGAACTCGACTGCAATGAGAAGTGTAATAATATAAGGAATTATTATATTCGTAAAGTTCATCAAAGAGATTAATGATTAATGAAATGTCATTTGTAGCTAATTTTTTTTATCTAATTGTGTTTTACATTTTTAGATCCTACACTAAGTAATCACACTTTTTAAATATTCCCAAACACACTTAATTAACAAATACCCACACGCCATAGAACCTTCACAAAAATATACTATTTCAATCAATTTCAATTATTAATTTGCAATACATTTTAGTGAGAAAAATCAAATTATTTGAAATAGGTGTATCAATGTACAAACCATAATTTAAAAAGATAATCATATTAGAAAATTGAAAGATTTTCATCCTCATCTATAGAATCACAACCATTCACCATATGAGAATAACCTTACCAAAGTATAACCACGATACATTAAATTGGAAAAGATAATTGATAAATGAATATAAAGATAATTGAGCCAAATGAATTACTTTCTTAATCTTCACATAAAGGATAATAAACCACACCTTTTATACTTAAATTATGTTCACAAATGAGTTTTTATCAAAATTAAATATGACAAATAATAAGTAACGAAAGTATAAAAAAAGATGCAATATATAATAATCCCCCACTTGTTTGGAAAACTTAATTTTCTTTTAAACATTTTTCTATCAAACAACTCCAAGGCTTGTATAAATAAAAGAAGGTGTGATGAACATTGAACATTCTCTTAGTACAAACAATTCAAAGTCATGTTCGAGTTGATGGTGTCCGAAAATTGAACCTCTACTCCTAATTGACATGACTGGAATTGTCACACACACAGACACACACATACACAAAAATCTCCTACAACGGTGAGTATTCTCAAAGCATTGCGCTATTATGGCTATGCACAATATCCTGTTTTATGAAACTCTAAGAGAGTATATCACCACCCTAAATAAGAAGCGCCTCCCACTTCTAATATGTATAGGCAAAATGTTTCACATGTATTTTTATTTCTACGTGTTAGGTCCGAAAGAATAAAAGAGATATTGAAGGGGGTTGGATAAATCCTTTAAATTTTCTTTTTATATATTGTTACCAATTAATTAAACAAACTACTTAAGTAATTATGCACAATGGAATATAATTGTAAAATCACTTCACAGATTAAAGGAAAAGCATTTATTCTGAATTTAGTGAAAAGTATAGAGTAAACCACATAAATATAGAATGCTGGAAAGTAAAGTGTAGAATTTAAGGCAAAAAGTAAAGAATACAAAAATTTTAAGAGGTTAGGAGCATAAAAATCTCCTAATCCTCTCTTCTACTCCGAGAGTAGGGACGATCCACTAAGAATGGGGTGATTACATAAATCATAGTTCACAATGATTTTTAAAAGGATGATTCACAAAGAATCCTTCAAGTCACAAATATTTAGTATACAAAGATCATAAATATTTACACAAAGTTATTAAAGGGTTATTTGTTTGAGTCTCTGCTAAGTTGTAATGAAATCTTCTATCGAACGACTTAGTAACAGAAAGTTATTTTTAGGATCATAGAGTGGAGCTTTGACACTTTTTCTTGAGAACTTGGAAATTCAAATCTTTTAATAGTCTTCAAGTGTTGTTGTAGTAATCCTTTTATACTTGCGCGTGGGAAGTCACCCATTAGATTGTTACCGTTACTATAGAACACCACATATGCTTGTCAAGTTCTTATTTTTTTGATTTCAAACTGTAGACACTCGAAATTTTGTATTCCTATTACTATCTCTACAGGAGGATAAAATCATCTTTTATATTCCGGAGACAACCCTAGAAGTCTACAATCACAATCAAACCTCGAAGATAGCCCAGTGGAATATCAAATCAACTTTATAGACCACCCTGAGGACAGACAGAATCAACAACAGTCAAACCCCGGAGACAACCCTGAGGGAAGACAGCTGCAACTATAGCAAGTCCGAAAATAACTTGAGAAGGGCAAAAGGATAATTTTACCAACTCAACATTAATAATGATCAAACCACTGTGAATAAGGTCGTACAGAGCCATCACAGCAATCCCAAGTGCAAACTACTCCAGACAGCTCAACGGACTGACTACGAAGACTTGAAGATCTGGTCATGGATCCATCTTCCCAGATTCAAAAAAGGTAAAGCCCCATGTCATTGCGTAGCTCTCGGAAAGATCTTTCCGGATAGGTATGACACTCCTCCATAGGATTCCCGGATTGTATGTTATGAAGGTTTCAAGAACCTGTGCAACGATTGAGGTTCACGTACTTCAAGACTACGAGGCCCACCAGGCCCAGCCACAGGTCTACCTGCGACTGGCCAGGCCTGTATATATCCTCTCCCCCTTTATCTTATAAGAGAAGAATAGACAAAGAAGAGAGAGAGAAAGGGTTCAGGAGAGAGAAAATCAGTCAGTTTGAGAGAGAAGGAGCCCGAATCTTACTCCGATCTTTGTAAAACTTCTTTGTAAACACTCTTATACATATATACTACAACATATAAAATTTTAACCGGTGGAAACTGGGTTTTGAGGCCCCAAAAGCTGTTCGATAGCCATTCTCGTGCCATATTGTAAGATTTCGTCAGATCTGCTTTCTTCGCTTGCTCGAACATATATATAAGTGTTATATATATATAGTTAGTAGTTAAAATTGGTTAGATTTGACTTTTTAACTGTTCATTTCATGTAAATAGTCAATATTTATGCTTTATTGACTAGATCTGTATTAGATCTAGCCAGATCTAGCTTTAACCTGTTCAAAAGTTGTGAAACTTGAACCTAGAAGCTAGAATGGTTAAGATCTGTACATATATAGTTTTCTTTCTAGTTTTTATAAATATTTAGCAACCACGTGACCTTAGATCTGTATCTAGAGGGAACTGGAAGCTTTGGGCTACTCGCTTACGAGGATTTAATTGATGAATCATTCGTCCAGTGATATCTAGAATAGATATGTGTTTTATTGCAATATATTTGTTGTGCAGGCTGTTTATGTGATATCATGTGAGCCTAGGAACTACAGGATTTACGATCCAATCAATGGATCTAAATCTGGTTTCCATGATGGACTTTTTAAGTAGTACAGTTAGCTTGCAAATCTTTGTACTTGTAAATTCAGGGCCTTAAAATGGTTATACTGGTTTAAGGCCCCAAAATAGTAAAAATTATGTATGTGGTGTTCGGGCATACTTTGATGGCTTTCATGCCTATAAGGAGCCCGACACTTGTAGATAGTTTTATTTATTGTCAAAGATTCTTCGCAACTCAATAAAATCAAATAAAGCCGAATACAGAATAAAATGGAAGTATCAAAGGTTTTCAATTCTTATGCGAACGAAAGGGTTTGAAAACCTTTTTTCAAAACATCACTTTCATATGATTGTTTAAAATGAACATTTCAATAAATCAAATCCTTCGTATATAGGTCCAAAGAAGCACAACACTACTTTCAAAACATAGCATTTCGAGCACATTTATCTTGCATCACACACACACACATCACATGCTTAGGGAATGAAAAGATGCGGTAACCGTGTTTCACGAAAGTTGGGGGGTGCCTAACACCTTCCATTTCTTAAGCAAGCCCCCGAACTCTATGAATCTCGATTTCCAATACCAATTAAACGGAGTCACATATTGGGCCATATTGCAAAATCTTTCAAATCTGGTTGAGTTGGTACAACCTTTTAAACTCATACCAACTGGTGGCTCTGTCTAATTCGGCCCAATCACATAAAATCAATCTTTTTAAATCAGTGACATTGTATGTCGGTCTTTCCCAAAAATCTCACCTTTAAGAAAGATAAAATCAACATAGAACATATAAAGGGTAGAGAACAGCTCAATGGAAAATTTCCCGGCGTCGACACAAACCTTGTTGGCTATACTGCAAAATGTTACTTTCAGTCGTACAACATTTGGTGCAGTAACAAATGCATGTCCTGTTCCTTGTTTAGATAGTTGTTGGAAACATTGAGCAGTCTCCTTTGTTTCTATCGCTGACTCATAACGGATAAGATCATCTTTAGGAATGAGAGTCAAGGCCGCACGAGCTTAGTCATTGACCAGCCACTATATGTTAGACTATTGTTGTAAGACCCCAACTTTTATGAATAAAGACTTAATTTTCTTTATATATTATTTCGAAATAGTAAGGTGTTGATTTGATAAATATGAAAAATTATGGGTGAAATGTACAAATATTTCAAAATAACCAAGTGGTTATAAAATATTCATTGTTGTCGGAGAATATTCGTTTGGTCGTGGAATATTCTTGTTGTCGGGGAATATTCGTACGACGGCGCAGCTATTTGTGGGCCCCACAACGGAATAACTGTCGGATATAGAAAGCACCAGAAATAACTTTTTTTTATAAATAACGGTAAAACTGTTACGGTTAAACTGTTGAAATACCCGGTGATAAAAATACAGTAATATGCGTTGTGCACAGTAGCACACGGTATTGCACAGTATTTTGAATTATTGATTCTTACGTAAGAAGTCACTACTCAATAATTGTTACAGTAATTACTGTTTAATATTTTATATTATGGATTCAATAATTGCATGATATTTTATTGGTTCAATAATTGCTACATTGATATTTTATATCAATAATTGTTACGTTGCTATTTTATATGATTGATTCAATAATTGCTACCGTTGATATTTTGTATTATTGATTCAATAATTGTCACTGCACAGTATTTCACATTATCAACTCAATAATTCATATTATTTGAATAATATTATTAGATAGCATTATTGACAATGTCTAAGGAAGTTCTGTCTAGGAGGGGTTATTTAATTGCGCGCCAGTAAGGAGAAATCCTTATCGGAAGGCCCCCTCTTTCCTAGGAACGACCTGGTTGTCAATATTGTAGTTCTGTAATATTATTTGTGAATAATTAATTATTGATTTATATGATAAAGAAATATTTATTTTGTGGATATAAAAGAAGGAATTAGTGTTGAGGTGTTTTTTATCAGTATTTTGGTGTGGAAAAATCATCCGTTTAAGGATTTTAGCTTTTACGGTTGGAATTTTGGAAAAACTTCCTTCTACAAAGTTGTAGAGAATTAAATTTCCCATGAAAAGGACAAATAATCTATATTTTTTTGATAAAATGGCTATTTATTATGAATTATTGAAGTTTCGAAAATAAATATTTTTTTATAAAATGGTGGGCCCCACTTTTGGTTGGTGTGGAAAATGCTGATTTTGGTGGGCCCCACTTGTGGTGGCTGATATTTTGGTCAAGGAAGTGTGCCTAGAAAATTTATAAAGAATATTAATATTTTATTAATTTAGTCTACTTTGGCATCCTAAGCTTTTCCTATAAATAGGGTGCTTAGTTTAGAATTGAAAATCACACAAGAATCAGAAGTTTTCTCTCTCTATAATATCGAGCGTATTTTTGTGAGTATTTAGATACTTTGAGTGTTACTATTCAGTGCAAGTTTCCTTCGGTATTATATCCGATATTCCAGCCAGAAATACTATTCTTTTGAGGTAATGGATGTTATTTTCTTTCATAAATGATGTTATTCTTTTCAATATCATTATACCAAAATATTGTCATGAATTTTATTATGAAATTCTTACTTTTTCCGTCGGGGTTACTATTCACGTATACGACACTATTCACGGAAAAATTAAAATTTCTTCTGTTGTCCTTTATCTCACTGGATTCGTTCTTTAAAATGTTTTTCATCATCCTCAGTCCTAAAAGGTGATATAACTGAATATCTTTGGCCTGTAGAGCAAAGATGAATGATTACCTGATGAATATCTTTGGTCGTTGTGCAAAGATGGACAGGTGTTGAGATGAACATGACCACTGGTGATACAAATGAATATATTTGGCCCGTAGTGCAAAGATGAATATTTGATTTGAGATGTATATTGATTGATGTTACAGGGATTAAATATTGATGATGGACTTTTAAATCATAGAAGATAGTAGACTTTATTCTCTACTTAACTCTTCTAATGAATTGTTATTTCCGCTGCGAATATTGATCTAAAACTTGTTGTCAATAATATTTTATCTGAATTGTTGAAGACTAACGATAATTTATTTTCCATTATCTTAGTCATAATATTCTTTACTCTGGGCTAGTTGAGCTCACCCTTTTCATCTATTGTCCTCTTCAGGAAATGAGAATGTCGCGGGAACTAGTCGGGGGACAGAGTGATGGTCCGAGTTAGAGCAGTAGTAGTCCTCACTATTTCTAATAAATAGTGTGATAATAATTGTAATGAGGACTTAGTTTGAATGTTAATATTTTCTACATATTTGTATCACAGTTGTGTGGTCGTATTTTACACGACCGTGTGATATAAAAGATTGTATTTGAATTCTGTACCATATATTTGGCGACTCAGAATGGGTTGGGATGACTGAACCTATTCTGGGGGCGTCACAATTGTGCTCTACGATTTTAATTCTTTTAATGTTCAGCGCCCAATTGCAGAGTTAGTCCTTAGGTCGTTTAGTGAATTTACTAAACAATACCAGCTTTATGTTCTTTCAGTGGCCTCTGCGATATTGCTCTATGTTTAGTCTTCAACTAAATGATCTTAGGGTTCTCTTCAAATAGTCTTGACTATACGATCTTCATATTAACTCTGCAAACTTAGAGCTTGTCAGCTATCACTAAGAGATTTCCTTGAGGTCCTTAAGCCATTCTTTAACACTACAAAACTCTACGATCTTGGATCTACATAACAAGTTAGATCCCTAACTAAGTCTTTTTACAATAATTACTTTAAGGGCTTTACAAAATTCACATCTTACAAATATACATTAATATTAGTCACCATCAAATCAGAATAAGGCAATTATAAATGTATGTACTAACAATCTCTCCCTATTTGATGATGAAAAAATAATTAATTTATATCAACCATCAATCTCTGAATGCAAGATAACACATAAATTAAACATGCCTTATATACAGTGAGAAACTATATTGTCTAAGAAAAAATTATGAATTGTATTAATGGATAACAAAGAATACAAGGACTAATTAAATTATACAAAGAGATTACAATGTACAAAGATAACCTATTCTATCTCTTAGATGAGTAGTCCCCGCTCTACCTTTGCCTCTTTGGTGGTCTGCTCCTTGGAGGGTTAACCCTTTCATACTCAATTCTACGATTATAGAGTTCCCTTCCTTTGGTCGCTCTAAGTTCTAATTCTTCATTTGTTTCCCTTGGGCCAAAGGAATTCTGAACTGAGGTTTACCCTAAATAGACACTCGTTGAAGATTACGATTGTCAAATCTTCGATTGTTTGGACCTGTGAATCTATTTTCAGTAGGTGTAACTCCACTAATGGATGGATGAGCCCTGTGTTACTGATTGAGTGGGATTTCTGTACTTTTTGGGGTAAAGGTTGAAGGTTGATGTGACATCCCCAAATTCGGGTATCTCAACCCCCAGATCTGGTGCCCACGATATAACACATACAACAACTATCTACCCATTAACTGGAATAATAAACATCATCCATGATAATCCTTATTAAAAGGTTACATAGTTAAACGTATCCTAGGTCAACTAACCTTAATTATTACATCATAACATCGAAATAATATAAATATAAATAAGTCTATTAAATAAGCATCTCAAATAAAAGATAATCTAAACATCTTCTACTTATGCATCTTGCCCTTACCCTTGCTTGTAGACGGCTCCTCAAGCTTCTCGACCTTAGCTAAAATGTTTTATGCAAGAGTGAGCAATCAAATTGCCCACAAGTAGAACAATATACAATAAGCAATATTTGAATGAGCAAATGTATAAGCTTTAACTGAATAATATATTCTTTACGAGAAACAACCAACTTTAAATCAAGAACTAGGAATTCAATGGATTAATCGACTTTAGAATCAAATCTTTGATATCAAGATCAAATGTATATATTGAGGGTCACAAGACCACAAACTATATCCCAGGTCATCAAGTATTTCTACTGTAACGTTTAACATTTAAGAGACTATGGACCATCCATCTCGTACTCCAGGAGATCAGCCCTTCGTATTATGTATTGTGCATAAACATTTTATTGTTATTGCGTAGCTCAGAATTTATAGTTTTTGATAACATATACCCCTAATATAGGGTAGTTCATCTCAGGTTTAACATGAGAATCCGCACCAAAGACAATTTGGTTTGGAATAACTTCAAAAGAATTCTATATTTTTAAAACGTTCATCAACTATGGACTAGTTTTTTCAAAAGGGTTCGATATCCATTCAAAGGTTTGATTACAATATCATCTCGATTAATCATATATGAATAAGTCATGATTCAACAAGAAATAGAGCCACAATGATCCATAAATGAACAAGTGCTATTTATCGAAGTAATACTTTTGGAAAGAATTGGAAACATTGCTCAAAATATAGGCATTGTACGAATTAAGAAACCTTACTGAATATTAAAGTATAAGCAAAGGTTAGGAAACTTGCCTTGTGCTTTTACTACAAAATTACAGTACACTTCCTTTAAATATCATACACATTTTAGTCATAATAACATATTGATTAACTATGGAATAATACTCACTAATCGCTTAAACTAATCCCATCCTATGACCCATCACTCTTTGATTATCACATTACATCATTATAGGTGACTACAACTTGATATCATACCTTATTAGATGATTAATGCTTTATTATGTTCATTAGAATAGGTTAAGTTAACATCTCTCAAACTGTACATTTAAAATCCCATTACTGGGTTTGTTCTGCTACTGGCACCGCGATGCGCGGCATCGCTCGACTGCAGAACCAGTTTTCCAGAACACGAATTCAGACTCTGCTTTCGTACAAAATTCCCAATTTCTTCATCCAAACTATAAATTAGCCAATTTCAGATTCTATAAACTTAATAAACATGAAACTAAATATCTACAAAAAAATTCACTCTCTTAGAAACTCTAACAAACATTCTAGGAATTCAATTTCAATATTCATGCTAGTTATTCATATTCTTGACATACTTCACGAAATCTTTCGTGACGGATTCGTTTTACATCCGTTTTAATTCATTCAAATTGGGTTGTTTTCGTTTCTCAGAGGATTACAACATACATACTTCAATTTAAATTCTTAAACACAACAACATAACCATAATAACCTTCAAAATAGACCATAATATACCAAAATAAACCAAAAGTCCATTTATTTCCTCTTTACTCACAAATTCAAATTGATTTTCTCTAATTTCCATGGTTAAATATTTGACGGAAAATAATTTTCGAAAAATATCTTTTTGATTCTATCCCACAGATAGACTCCTTGACCCTTTTGGCACTTATTTGCTTGCCACCAGTAGCTTGCCTCTGCTTTCAGCATAAAGGTAGCGAAAGCAGTCTTTTGATCCTCTGCTACTTTATTAACCTCAAACACCTTCTCCAATTCCATAACCCACATCTGGGCTTCAATCGTATTGGTAGTCCCTCGAAACTCCGGAGGTCCTACAGCTTTAAGGTCTTTGAAAGTCGTGGCATGAGTTGGAGTTTGATTCATAAGCGCGCCCATTAACAGGTTTACAAACTGCTGCATTGGGTTAATGTCGGCTTCCCCGTTACCATCAGAAGATCCCTCGGGGGTTGGTGAACGTGGTTGTCTCCTTCTAGGCGACATCGTACTGATAAGATTTTAGATTATTAGCTCACTGTTCATTTATTAAAATATTAAAGACTTATCTTAAACACTTTTAAATAACACATGAAATATCTAATAATCATAAACATATATTCATTTGCCGCTTTAAAACATTTCAAAGATAACATAACTGCTAATTACATCATCTATCCTACTATAGCAAGATTCCCAATATTACATCATCATTATGTCCCATTATTTATATCAACAATTGGGATTTACATCTTATTAACAAACTAATAATTATTTATCATATTATTCCTATTCTCGCGATATATAGAAGCATTCCACGTCGCATAACATCATCACGCTCTTGGTCCATGATACGAATCATCGTTTTACGATCCATAATGTAATAAGGACTGTCTTCAAACTGCACATGATATTGATAGACTTGATCCTGAGCTCTTCCAATCGCAGTGAAAAATGCATATTCCATCTCATCCATTATTGCTTTCTTTGACCGAACTTCGCCTTCAATACGATCTACGCGTCTAGCAGCCTTCAACCGTACGTCTTTCTCTCTCGCTTGCTTTGCTGACTCCTCCCTCAAATCATCCTGCAAGTTCTTGTTTTCAGCCAGTAAATGTCCTCTCTGGTATTTGGACTGTGTCAGCTTCTGCTCAAGCTCTGTAACTCGTGTAGTGAGATCCTGAACCACCGTCTCTTTTTGCTCAAGGGCGGCTTGATGCTCTACTACTTGCTCTTCTAACTCTTCAACTTTATCTTGTAACTCAATGTTACGGTCATATACTTCGTCAAACATCTCAGCTCTGATTGAGTTAAGTGGTATGTCATCCGGATCTCCCTCTACTTCATCTTCTGCTTCTATTTTTTTGGATTCTTCCTCAGGATTTGATTCAGGCTCATACTTAAGGCCTACAACAGTAATCAATGGAGACTGCTCCCAAACTGTGTGAATGTCTCACAGCTCCTCCTCCCTAGCCTGACTGGGTTCTCCTATCTCAGTCATCATGGCACCAAAATTTTAAATTTTAATTATTTCTCGCAAAACATAAGTCTATTAACAACAAATAAGCACGTAAATCATTTTATTATTTATCTTCAATGAATTTCCTTAATTCATTTCTTAGAACTCGATAAGAGTTTTATCAACTGCTATATTTTTGATTTCCTGAAAGGCTATTTCCTAAAGTTTCCCCACCTAAGGTTTATTACCTAAAGCTTTGATACAAACCTATGACACCCCTAAATCCGGGTACCTCAACTCTCAGATCTGGTGCTCAGGATATAACATATACAATAACTATCTACCCATTAACTGGAATAATAAACAACATCCATGATAATCCTTATTAAAAGGTCACATAATTAAACGTATCCCAAGTCAACTAACCTTAATTATTACATCATAATAGTGGAATAATATAAACATAAATAAGTCCATTACATAAGCATCTCAAATAAAAGATAATCTAAACATCTTCTACTTATGCATCTTGCCCTTGCCCTTGCTTGTAGACGGCTCCTCAAGTTTCTCGACCTTAGCTGAAATATTTTATGCAAGAGTGAGCAAACAAATTTCCCACAAGTAGAACAATATACAATAATCAGTATATGAATGAGCAAATGTATAAGCTTCAGCTGAATAACATATTCTTTACGAGAAACAACCAACTTTAAATCAAGAACTGAAAATTCAATGAATTAATCGACTTTAGAATCAAATCTTAGATATCAAGATCAAAGTTATATATACTGAGGGTCACAAGACCACGAACTATGTCCAAGGTCATCGAGTATTTGCACTGTAACCTTTAATAGTCAATTGACTATGGACCATCCATCTCGTACTCCAGGTGATCAACCATTCGTACTATGTATTTGCACAAACATATTATCGCTATTGCATAGCTCAAAATTTATAGTTTCTGATAACATATACCTCTAATATAGGGTTGTTCATCTAAGCTTTAACATGAGAATCCGCACCAAAGATAATTTGGTTTGGAATAACTTCAAAAGAATTCTAGATTTTTAGAACGTTCATTAACTATGGACTAGTCTATTCAAAAGGGTTCGATAGCCATTCAAGGGTTTGATTACGATATCATCTCGATTAATAGTATATGAATAAGTAATGATTCAATAAGAAATAGAGCCACAATGATCCATAAATGAACAAGTGCTATTTATCGAAGTAATGCTTTGGGAAAGAATTGGAAAGCTTGCTCAAAACATAGGAATTGTACGAATTAAGAAACCTTACTGAATGTTAAAGTATAAGCAAAGGTTAGAAAACTTGCCTTGCGCGTTCGCTACAAAATTACAATACACTTCCTTTAAATATTATACACATTTCAGTCATAATAACACATTGATTAGCTATGGAATAATACTTCTAGAACATGAATTCAGACTCTACTTTCTTACAAAATTCCCAAATTCTTAATCTAGACTCCAAATTAGCTAATTTCAGATGCTATAAACTTAATAAACACAAAACTAAACATCTTTAGAACAATTTTACTATCTTAGAAACTCTAACAAACATTCTAGGAATTCAATTTCAATAGTCATGCTAGTTTATTCATGTTCTTGACATACTTTACGAAATCTTTCACTACATATTCGTTTTATATCCGTTTCAACAAACGTCCTTCAAAGAATAAAAGGCCTCAGCAGTTTGGAAATGAAAAGTCTGAGCCATGTTTGGGAGAGTTCAGATATCTTCATGGTTTATCATTTTTATTTTTCCGTTCCTACCAACTGCTTATAAAAACTCCCTTCTTTGTTTTTTAATTGGTTACAATTTATTTAACCAAATACACTTCCCAAACTATAAATACAGATAACTATATTATCCTCTATTTATCTAATTTTCCTCCAATTGCTAATAATTGTTTCAACCCATTTATCTATTCATTAAGCCAATTTTATTATTTTAAATTGGATTTAAATTAGGTTTATTAAAAAATTAAATTGAACATTTTAATTCCCTCATATTCTGAATATTTAATTCCTTACATTCGGACTTTATCAATATAATTATAATTTTTATTTAGCCATTTACTGGCCCACTAATTTAATTATTTAATGAAATTAGTATATTTCTAACACATTAGCATACTAAAATACGAACCAAAATATAAAATCAACCCACATATACTTAGTCAACATAATTACACTAAATAAATTATTCCAAAAATAATTCCCATCAAAATATTTTTTTATTCAATAAATATTTTAAATTCTTTTACAATTTACAATCGTTACATTATTCCATCCTTAAAAGGATTTTGTCCCAGGAATCACTACATCGATTTACAATTGTTACATTCTTCCCTTCTTAAAAGGATTATGTCCCCAGAATCGCAATACAAGTATTAAATAAAAAATTGAGGATAATTATTCATCATTTTATCTTCGAATTCCCACGTAACTTTTTCGGCATTGTGGTTCCTCCATATTACCTTTACAGACGGTATGACTTTATTTCTGAGAACTTGCTCTTTCTTGTCAAATATCTGATCATGAATTTCTTCATATGTTAAATATTTCTCAACTTATAAGGATTCATATTCTATAACATGCTTGTAATTCGGTTTGTACGGTCCGAGTATCGAAATATGAAACACATTACGAATGTGCTTCAACTCTGGATGTAAAGCTACCTCATAAGCTACTTCTCCTACCCTTCTCAGCACTTCAAAAGGTCTAATGAACCTCGGACTCAACTTTCCATTTTTTCCAAATCTTATCTTCCCCTTTTAAGGAGATACTTTTAAAAATACATTGCTTCCTACATCAAATTCGCGCTTCTACCGATGTTGATTAGCATATTTCTTATGTCTGTCTTGAGAAACTATTTATCTCGCTCTTATTACCTTGATGATCTCCGCATTCTGTTGCACCAATTCTAGTCCCAACAGTTGACGTTCCCCTACCTTATCCCAGCACAGTGGAGTCCTGCACTTTCTACTATACAAGGCGACATGCCAATACTTGCGTGATAGCTGTTATTATAAGCAAACTCTATTAGAGGTAGATGGTCATCCCAATTCCCTTTAAAATCTATGACACAAGCTGTTAGAATGTCCTCTAATGTCTGAATTGTCCTTTCGCTCTGTCCATCAGTTTGGGGATGGTACGCTGTGCTCATTCTCAACTGCGATCCCATACGTTCTTGCAAACTCTTCAAAAAATTTGATGTGAAACACGGATCTCAGTCTGACATGATCGATATCAGAACATCGTGCCTTGAAATAATTTCTTTGATATATAACTTCGCCAATGATCTAAATTAAACCTAATCTTGATTGACAAGAAATGTGCTAATTTTATCAGTCGATCCACGATGACCCATATCGCGTCATAGCCTTTCTGAGTAGTTGGAAGACCTACCACAAAATCCATTGTAATATGCTCCCATTTTCATTCTGGTATCTCCAAAGGTTGTAACAAATCACTTGGCCTTTGATGTTCTGCTTTCACCTTTTGACAAGTTAGGCACTTTGAATCGCATTCCGCAACCTCTCGCTTCATATTTGGCCACCAAAAATGTTGTCAAAGGACTTGATATATTTTTGTACTTCCAGGGTGAATCGAATATCTCGAACTATGAGCCTCAGGCAAAATTTCATCTCTAACTTTCGGTACTGGCGGAACCCAAATTCTTCCTTCAAACTGCAATAATCCTTCGGTATCGATTTTGAATTTAATATCTTCCCCTTCAGACACTCATTTCCTTATCTTCTCACACTCTTCATCCTGAAGTTGTGCTTCCTTTACTCTGTCCAATAAGGTTGGACGAGTCTCCATTTGAAATAACTTTGCCTCCGACTCCTTTGGATAGTTCACCTCTAACTCCAATTTTTCCATCTCTACTATTAGCTCTTTTTGAGCTGTTAACAATGACAACTTCTCCCAACCCTTTCTGCTTATGGAGTCGACAACCACATTCGCCTTCCCTGGATAGTATAGAATTTTGCAATCATAATCTTTGATCAACTCCAACCATATCCTTTGACACATATTCAAATCCTTCTGGGTAAAGATATACTTCAGACTTTTATGGTCCGTATATATCTCACATTTCTCCCCATAGAGATAATGCCTCCAAATCTTCATGGAAAACACTACTGCGACCAACTATAGATCATGGGTTGGATATCCCTTTTCATAATCCTTCAACTGTCGCGAAGTATACGCAATGACCTTGTCGTTTTGCATAAGCACACATATAGCGCCCCCAAATCCGGATCCTTTGAACCTAAGACCTGGTGCGTCATGATACATCATATTATTACACATTTTATAATTAACGCAGAATATATAAACATACATTATTTATTACACAATGGTTCTACATCATTTCCCACAAGGGTCTATCAACCTTAACTTAATACATACCTTTAATAACTCAAAAGTTTTACATAATCAAACCATACTAGAAAACTAAAAGTAGTATGCACATAAGCCAATCATATTTGATGATAAAGCATTTAGTTTGTAACAATCTTATTCATTTGTAGACACTCGAAGTTTTCCTTGCCCAATACTAACACTGTATGAGGGCAAAACCGTCAATCAAGCTAACCCCGGTCCCGACACCAGACATCAAATCTAAATCCGGCCACCAATTCTGGTCCTTCAGCCTAAATTTGATCACCAATATCTGTACTCCAGCCAACTCCGATCGTCAATCTGACCTTCAATCCAACTCTGATTGTCAATCGGACCGTCAGATCATCCCTAATCTCAATATCGGGGCATCAGCTCAAACCCAATCATCGATATTAGAACAACCACATCACCGATCAACCATATTGGGATGTCAAAGCAGCCTCGGCAGCAACCCGGGATGTACAAATTAGCCCCGATAGCAACTTAGGAGGTACAAATCAGCCCCGACAGTAACCCGAGAAGTACAGCTCAGCTCGGCATCAGTCCGGGAAGTCAGGTCTGTAATACCCGAGAATTTCCTAATATTATTAAATAAAAATGAGAATTTATTTAATATAAATAATTTTGTGTTAGGAGAAGGATTAATTCAATTATATTAAATTGAATAATTATAATAATTGAGGAAAATGTGGAGTTTATAATAAACTCGGGAAGCCTTGTGTGGCACCGTGATGAGATACATTAATGATGATATTAATTGACGAAGAATTTATAAGTGAACAATTAATCTATATTGTTATCATATAATATTAATTAATTGTTATAAGAGTATTAATGGCAATTAATTAATGATGTGTGGATTATTATTATTGCAAATAATATAATAATATTAAGCAATGTGTTTATAAGAATAATAAGATTTATATTCATTTAATGTGATATTTAATCGTGTAAGTAATAATCAATTATTGTGAAAATTAATAATTTCGTTGATTGATGAGAAATAGATTAATTGATATTATTATTAATTAATTGCTAAGATAAGAAATCTATTAACTTCTATGTACGAGCATGTGACGATTAAGTGTATAATTTATAGTAGCTAACTTTATATCATACAAAGTGTAAAGTGCAATGTGACTATGTACATATATATAAACTATATAGTAAAGTTTATTGAATTATGAGAGTTACATGAAATGCCTATGTAATAATGTGAATATACATTACAGTGAGACATCATGAGTATGTGGTAGATAATTAATACTTAACTATCTTATGTTATCTTTATTAATTACTAAACAATTATTTTTAATAAAGAAGATGATGTAATGGGAGAATGCCTGATAAAATTATACCAGTATGATAAATTGTATATGGATTATATGATATGAGTACATATATAATCCCTAAACCTTCCATTTATAGTAATAATGTACATTAAAATTACATTTTTGTTAATCAAAGAAACCAAACTAAGCAATGTTTAACCAAGTTGCTGAGCTTTTAAATCAATGTCCCAAAATCAGTTACCAAATAGTAACCTATATCTCCTTTACGTGATCTGCTAAGCTTGGTGCAATAGCTATGAACTAGGAGATGATTGCTAAGCCAATGGCTATGGGGATGGCTGGTGGTGGGTTGTTGAACCACTCTCAATTAACCAATGTTTTCTTCCATTACACCATGAACTCCAACCTCAGTGCAATACAAATGCCCAGTCCAAGTTTTCTCTATAAATAGCAGACCAATTTTTCAGTTTACGTTACTTTGTTTTGGTTCTTGAAACACTGATAACTTGAGAGTATACTGTGAGTTGATAGCAAGAGAATTCACAGAGAGTTGGGAATTCAAATTTAGCAAGATTAATTCATAGCAAAGGTATAATCTATGTTTCATGTTTTTCAGTTTGTATTCTCTGCAAATTCTTGAGTTCTTGATTCCATTTGGAAATTATGATTTTATGATTTGAGGATGATAATTAGTTGTTATATGGGCATACATACATGATGGGAATTACAATATAGCTTCCATGTTTTACATTCTTGTTCTCCATTCTCATTTTCTGTTTGCATTCTAAATTTCTGTAAATCTTCAATTCTTGGTTTGAGTTGGAAATTCATGAATTGATGATTTGATAATGTTAATTGAATTGATATATAGTCTTAGTAGTATGTTTAAACCATAATGTAACTGCTTGGGACTGATTTCATGAAGTAATTTGGCATTTGGCCTGGAAGTTTGCCGATGCAGACTGCATCTTGAATCAAACCAAGCACGGCGTAGCTGCGCAGGACCCTGATCCCAGTTTTTGATTCTTGCTCGATTATGTTAAATGTTAATTGTTAAGATCAATAAGGACAAGCATGCTAGCATGAGTAATACCTATATACGAGTATATTAATGTGATGTGCACATGTGTTACTACGATTTCGTACAAGATTAATGAGATGACGTATAACGTTGAAATAAACTTAAAGTTTTATAAACGAACGTTAGCATAAATGAAGCATGTTAGTATTCTGATTTTCGAGGCATATTAATATGATGTAGAGATGCATGAAAGATGTATTAACTTATGTATATATGTTTCATAGTATCACATGAGCATGACGAACCTAGTTAGTGAATATTCTAACAAAAATAAGTTTTGAAGGTTGATATTGACATATAAAGACCATATATACATTTTGATTTTTCGGGCATGTTTATATAACCTTGAAATGTATGTTGGACACATTAACTTATGTATATAGATTTCGTAATATAGCATGAACGTGTTAGACCGTATTAGCAAACTTTATTAATGAAAGTATAAGTGTTGAACTTGAACGTCGGCATGTTACATTGAGATTTGAATTTCGATACTTATGAACATGTTTGATAGTACTTTTAGACTTGCTAATGTATCATTCATGTTTGCCTACTATGTTACATGTCGTGAAGCCAAGTTTAGTGTAAACAAAGCATGTTTTCAACTAATAACTGTGATAGTACTTGTATGAAATGCGAACATTCGTAAGCATGCCTAATATATGACTACCTTATATGTTTACAAGGTGAGCATGCTAGATTTTGTAACGTCATGACCTTGAATGACCGTAAGTCGTCAAAAGTATTAACATAGAACCTATATCCTATAAATTGCTCGTGAAAGGGTTGAACAAACATTGAAAGACTCTTTAATATATATATATGCTTTGTGATATCATCTGTTAATACGTGGATTAGATTTCGACGGTTAACTTATAGTAATGCTATAATTTGCTAAAATAGAGTATGTTTGCTATTTGTTGTAGTCTCACATGATAGTAATGATGTATGAAGACGATTAACTTGAGAAGAGGAATGTTAATGATAAAAGATATTAAAAGTCGAGACTTGTGAAATTATATGATACTATACATAGTATAACTGTATCGCTAGGTCAAGACTTAGCTAATGTGTTAATCGTATATATGAGATGAGATATAATGTTAAACTATATGACTAATGGATATCATATATACGTAACTATACTACGATAGGATTCGAAAAGTGTTGATTAAATTACGGGGATAGACTACGCTTAAGGCAAGTATCCTAACCGACGTAATTACTTTATGCAAGTATTCTATCCTTGTATATTGTGAGCTAGTTTCTTTACTTAATCGTTTGAATTGAATTAGAATACTTGAACTCTTATTTCATTAAAGCTATTATTCATGTTAAACTTGGTATTGTTCTTGAATATTGTGAAGGTGTTTATACCATTTGATTCGGCTAGACTTATATTATTGAAAAGCGACCCAAACTAATTGATTGGTGCGGGATCTTGTATTTGACTGAGAAGAACAACCTTCTTTGAAGGGAATGTGACACCCCCAAATTCGGTATCTTAATTTCTACAGGATTTGGTGTTCACTGTTCCAATATCATACAACTATCTACCCATAAATAATGAAATTCATTTATTAGATAAATAAATCATCATCTTACATCATCTGAAATAAAAATACATCATAAATCCCAGGTTATACTTAACCTTAAATCTCTTTTGCGGAAACGTAAATAAATAAGTCTTAAATCATCACACATAAATCTTAAACTTTAACATTATTCATGATAACACAAATCTTCATCACTTGTTAGCTTTTCCTTTGCCCTTGCTACTAGAAGGTACATCACTTCGTTCATTATTAGCTGCAATGTTATTATGCAAGAGTGAGCACGGATGCCCGCAAGTATAAAAATATGACAGAATAATAACATGCGAGTGAAAGAATTCTGAATAACAGAAAGCTCGACATTTGAATCAAGAATATTAATCAAGAGTCAAATTACTTCTCAACTTTTGAATCAAGAATATTAGTCAAGAGTCAAATTACTTCTGAGGGTCATTAAGACCTTGAACCGAGTCTTAGGTTGTCAAGTATATTAACCTTTCCAACCTTTAACAGTCATAAGACTATAGACTTTACTTCTCGTACTTAGGGAGATCAGCCCTTCGTACTGATACTGTGCACATTATCTTAACGCTTAAGCATCTTCATTAATCCCCTACATTAGGGTTGTTCATCTCAATTTGACATCAGAATCCGTACCAAATAAAGTTGGTTTGGATAATTCAATAAATGATATTCATATTGAATATTAACTTCTCAAGGTATACAATCGAATAAGTATTGTACACTTAAATGATACTTTTAAAAGAATCATGGCATCTCATGTGAAATTCTAAACTTGGATATTCAAGAGTAAGAATTTCTCAACAATAGTAATTAAGCATAGCAATTGCTTAATTAAAAGAGTTTGGTTTAGGAAACTTGCCAAACAATAATAATAAGTTAGGGATAGAAAACTTGCTCAAATATAAAGATTTGAGTTTAGGAAACTTGCCTCGTGCGCAAGCTACAATTATTACTCACTTCTTTAATTACTCTTACCTATCAATACATTCACAATATCAATTAATCACAAGTTCGATATGATTATTGATTTACAATAGTATTCTTCAAACTCATTATTAGGTTTTCAAATAATGGTTTACGTTGATTAATTAACTTGTTAATTAATCACGTAACTTAAGTTATTAACTTGTATTAATAACTCATTACATACATAATATGTCATCATGTTAATTAGATTTAAAATAATGTCTTAATGTTTATAACACATTATTTAACCTTTACAAATGATAATTTAAATCACGTAATTAATTTATTAATTAATCACATAACATAAATTATTAAACTCATATCAATATTTTATTATATTTATATAACATGTGTTCATGTTCATTAGACTCAAAACACATTTCAAAATTTTCCAACACTTAGCAATTTTTTTCAAAATTTTCGGACAGGCGCGGCCGCGCGCCATTTTGCCTTGCAGCCGGCGCGGCCGCGCGGCTGCGGAATTTCAGAATCTGAAGTTCGCGAACAAACACAGATTTTCTCCCATTTTCTCCCAATTCACATTATTACACTGATTTATAATGTTACCCATGAAGTATAAACTTCACAGGAACATTATATATCACTTATAACACGTTCTTAACATTCCAAGTTATGTAATTATACAAATCAAAATATTAATTTTCACTGTTCTTCAAAACTTTCAAGAGTTTAATGAAAAACATAAAAATCTCCTTACGGATTCGTTACTACACCGAATCCATTCATTTCAATTCCATTTTCTTTGTTTTAACATATACAATCATATTCATGTATCAATTTAAATATAAACATATGATTCAATCATTAATTTAACCCATATGGGTTATTCACCCATATTCAATACTCTGTAATTTCATCAAACCCATTTATTAACAAAGTTATTTGGTGTGATCAGTGTAAATCATGGATACATGATCCAACACATAATACTAACATATACGGTCACATATATAATAACCTCACACTTTAATTTCCCAAAAATAAGTACTGACAGAGAAATTTTACAACATCGTAGAAAACTCTGTAACTTTTTGAAAAAACCAATTAAGGCCAAATTATATAAAATTGATTACTTTAAAACATGTATATACGTTAGAAAACATGTTATAATTACATACCCATATAGATAAAGCCATATCATAACTCAATTGGGAAACTCAATTTTCACAGAAAACTTAAAAATACGTATTTAAGAAATCTTAATTTTGAAAACTTAAAAGAAGAATTACCCTTTTGTATGTAGATAACACAATCACAGACAATACTTAGGATTTCTCAAATTTCTTTCTCTCAATCTCTTCTCAATTCCTTCTTCTTTTTCTCTTTGAAGATTTCTAAGTTTTTTTTTATTTCTTTCTCTGACTTTGAACAAAATAAAAACGATTCCGTTTAACAGGATAATATACGTATATATAATATATCCGTTGTATAACAAACGGACTAACTCCCCTTAAGGCCTTGTTTGGCTACACCCTTAATTCCTTTTTCATTTATTTTAATTAACTAGTTTAGTATATAGTTAATTGTAACACTTTAATTAATCAATCAATTTTATTTAAATCAATTAAATAAAATATAATAAATTTTACATTAAATTATATTGTCACATAATTAATATTTTTATTTATTAATTATGTTAATTCACTAATTCTTTAATTAATTATTAAATTAATTAAAGTAACATATGCTTATTTAATTAATTCAATTAATCAAATAAACTTAATTAATTAAATACTTTGAACTATTAAATCACTACACATTAATTTAATTAATGTAACACATATAATTAAATTAATCTACCACAAATTCATGAATTAATTATTTAACTCAATAATTAAATCATTAAAAATATTTATTTATTTCAATAAATATTCAAATATCTTTACAAAATTCTCGTTCGTCACAAGGAATATATAATTGTCGGAGAACTGATGTGCGCACTTGAGTATGATTGATTATTATACATAACGTAGAGTACTTTAGGCTGATCACCTGTTGTACTTGTTTTTGATTTGGGTTATCAGTTTAATACTGCTAATTCTAGTAGAAGTTCATAGTCCTTAGTGACTGCTCAGTATTCAGTTATCTTGAAATCTTGAATTGATTTATTATTGAATCACGTTGTTATTATTCTGTCCTTAGCGACTATTATTGAGAACTGTTGATATTCTTGTTATCCTTGAACTATCAAACTTTGCTATACCCTTTCGAGAATTGAGAATTTTATTACTCACCCTTATTGTATATTACTTGCTGGGCAATTTGTGCTCATTCTTGCTTTCCTAAAATATTTCAGTTAAGGCAGAGCTGGGCGAACCTTCGGGCGTCAATTAGGGCAAGGGCAAGGCTACCGACTAGCTTGTCTCTTTTTATGTTTAAATGTTTAATGTTGTATTAAGATGATGTAGTAAGATTGGATTTGACTATGTTTAAGCTTAAGTTAGATTATATAATAAGTCTTTATTCGATATTATTATATAATCTATTAAGTACTGTAGGTTGCGAAACTTGGGGAAATAATTATAATAAATCATTGTAAATTATTCTAAATTAGATCTTCCATTGTGAATGTGTGATTTTAGTTATTATTGTATTACCATGAGAACGTGACGAACTGAATTCGAGTGACCAAGTGGCGGTCCCGAATTTGGGGGCATCACAAGGTCTGCTTTAGACATAAACCTGAAGCACCACAACACTTCCAGAAGAAAACTGAGAATGACCACGTCAGCTACAGAGGCAACACTGGGGACAAACAGACTCGAATGGGATCCAAGTCTTGGAAACAGCTCCCGAAAGTCAATCAGAGGCCATGCTGACACCCAAGGCAACCTCGAAAGGGGAAAAATGGTCATTTCACCAAATCTCATCCGATTCAGTCAAACTCAAGCCGAATTGATGCCACCAAGGTCAGAAAAAACCACAACAGTGATCCCGGGTGAAAACAGCACCAGACGGCTCGACGGATAAACTGCGGGGAAACAAAGACCCAGTCATGAACCCTTCTTTGGAGACTTAAAAAGGGTTAAAACCAATGTCATTGTGACACTCTCAGCGAGGGCTTTCCAAAAAGCTATAGCACGCCCCAAACGGACGCTCCGATCAAAAGTTATGAAGTTCCGAACCTGACATCGCGTCGCCCAGCATGCACGCACCTCGCATGTAGTATTCATGCATATTTGCTTTGATATATCAAGCTTTTCAATAAAAATATTCTCTAACACAAAGTCTAACAAGTTGGTCATGAATACAATAACTATAATTCATAACTCATGCTCATTTACGTTTGAAATCAGTCATGTGTATAGACTACTAAGCTCAGAACTCATAGAACATAAGTTCCATCAAAGTTCGTTTTGAAAACTTTAAGTTTATTTTCAACTATAAGCTTCTTCATCAAGTTTGTATCTATCATGGTTATACATGCTCGTACTACGTCTACGTACATATATAGGTATGTTACTCATGCTCTTATGATTGCCTAATGTGGTACTACATGATGACATTCAACAGGCTGCTTAACAGAAAAACAAAACTAGTTCTAGGACCCTGCGCAACTGCGCTGCCCCCAGGAATTATTCCGGCGCAGCTGCGCCGGTGTCCAGCTAGTCCAGGAATTGTTCTGCTTCGGCAGAAACCAGCCCAAACTCATAAATTTCCCAGTTAAATTGAATCTAAGCAGCTACTATATAATTCTAACATGTTTATAACTTATAAAACACTTAACAAACTTATTCTAACTCAACAATTAATCCATCTATGTTAAATTCAAGAATCCAAAACTTAGAACTTTTAAAGAATGAAAAACAAGGATGGTAATATACCTCTGTAATTTGGCTTATACGAAATTGTTGTCAAGTACCAATCTCACAATGCTTCTATCTCACTAGAGCACTCTCACTTTCTATATGCTCTCAATTCACACTTAGAAAAATTCCCAACAAATCAATTTAAAAGGAGATGGCTTATATTTATAGAGAAATCATTTACACAGGAAATACTCTTATCCCCCAAATTAAACCAAAGGAAGAAACAAAGATTTGCTGGTTCATGGGAATTAGGTAGATGGTTGGTAAATCCCATCATCATCTCTACTCCTCTTGCACTCATTAGCTAGGATTGATGAAAATGAGAGAAGAGATAGAGTAGCTTGTTCCATAGAGTTCACGTGAGAGGGAGATGGGTCTATCAGTATGGGACAAGGAACATATTCTCAGCATTACCAACATATAAACACCTAATATTAATACTTAGGCTATATACATGTATATGGCTTATACACTTAGGTTAAAAATGGGGTTACCATGTAATCCTAATAAATAAATACTACTATCATGTAGTAAATTTTAACTCACACATATAAAATCCATGTACATTTCATCCCACCGGATATAATTCTTTCGGGTACCATCACAGTGTATTGTCTCCTTTATTATTAAATTTCATTAAATCAATAATTGTTTACTATATATTCATGATATATTATTTTATTGTATACTTAATATATACATTGTCACACCCACATTTCATGTAACTCACATAGTTTAATTAATCTTGATACATGGTTCCTATATATAGTATAGTCACATAATTGTTGCACCACACTATATAATATAGTTGCACTACACTTCACACTTCATATAATATATAGTTAGTTACTATATGCTATACATTTTATTCGCATACTTGCACATAGAAGTAAATAATTTACTTATCTCATCAATTAATTAATAATAATATTAATTAATCTATTTCTCATTAATCAATGGAATTATAATTTCCACACTGATTGATTAACACTTTATATGATTTATTATCACGTTAAATAAATATAAATCTTATTATATTTATAAATCATTTACTCATTAATCAACATATTATCAAATAATTACTTGATAATAGTATATTGCTCATAATAATAATTAATATAATAAGGCAATATATCTCATTCCCTATTAATACAATTCCGATTATATTTATAATCAATTTTCTTATTATTATACTATCATTAGCCATAATAATAAAGTAACATACTATTATAATAACAATTAATATAGACTAATTGTTCAATCAATAATCCTTCTGTCCTTAAATTAATTAATTCATCGATGAATCTATTATTTTGTCACACAAGGCATCTCCCACAAGCTTAATCTTAAGCTTATTATCGCTTCCACACACTTAAACATTCTTTTAGTATAATGCTTGCGTGACTCAAGTATTTAAATGCTAAACTACCTCAAATATTCATACTTATAATAAGTATAACTCTTATGCTTATAATAATTAATATATACTTTATTAATTATTCAACATAATAATATCCATGATAAAATAATAAAATAATAACTTAAGTTATTTAATATATACCTTAGTTTTATTTCATAAATTAAATTCCCTATAAAATACATTAGAAATTATGCATTTTTCCATAACATAGATATTATGTTTTATCCGAATAAAGACATTTATTATTAGAAAATAATTTACTTATTGTCTCAAGATATTATAATTAATATAATATCTATTAGAAATAATCACATGTACGGCATATGTACATTATATATAGAAAATAAGTAATAAGTTTATTTTATAATAAATTATTTTCATCAATTTATTTACATATAGTAAATATGTTGTAATATATTTACTATATTAATTAATCACACCTCATACAAAATATATAAGGTAATATTATTATTCAAAAAATAACATTTCCTCCTTTTATTAAAAGAATTCAATATTAGAAGTTATTTTAATATCCTTTGTTAGAAATATATAATTATTATTTCTCTCTCTCTATAAATTGTTCCCAAAATAATTTCTTCAAATATTAAATATTCATTTAAAATATAATGATTTTCATCTCCCTTTAATAATGTATGTTATTCGTACATTAGACTTTCTCACATATTACTATTCTAAGTAATATATATAAATGTACCAACTATAATTACATATTCAACACACATATTAATTCACCATTTACTTAAGTAAATTAAACCCTATACTATATCACTATAGTTAATTACAGTTCAATATTCATATTATATTATTCCATAATATAACTCTCAACTTAAATTAACTAATATTTATTCATAAAGATATTTAATGCCACCAACTTCTATGATAAAATAATTCTATAAATTATTTTAATATCGATAGGAAATTCTATCTACTTCTTTTATCTTAATTAAATCGTCTCTACGATAAACAATAATATATATTAATAATATATTTATTAATCACATATTATATAGCTTATATAACCCTATGTAATATAATACTTCCCTCCTCATAACACCCATATATATATTCGAACCCAACTCACACTTTAAGAATTTTATTTATTTAATCCTTATTTAATAATTTCTGAAAATTCGGTTCTTACAGTATCAGCCATGTTATTTCCTACAATCATACCGGTATGTGAGAAAAAGACCCCAAAGCCTGAGTGGGACAGCAAAAAAGGAAAAGAAAAGTTCTTGTACAAAGGACAAGACCCATTTGCTAACATGCGTGTTCTCATACACTACGAGGGTATGAATGATGATATCCCGACAGTGATGAAGAGGATCAGATCCAAATTCCTCGCATCAAGAGAGAGAAGGGGGGCTGTTTAAAGAAGAATCCTGGCTCTGATCGAAAGGATGTTTTAGTCATCATCAGAGATGAGGCAGACAACCGCGAATCTTATATCCTTCCTATTCATAAGGATCAGACCCTGGACAACTGGAGCAGCGTCCCTTGCCTCATTCAAAAAGGGTAAAACGGCAGAAAGTCCATCTGCCCTGTAACATGCTTTCATTTACTACTTATTTTTGTTGCACAGCTATAGCAGTAACTTTTGTCATGCTTTGCCAAATGCTTTGTATGTTTAAACAATCGCATATATTAAAGTGAAAGCATATTGTTTTCAGGACTCCAGAATTGGATGTGTTTGTCTCTGCTGATGAGATGCCAACCTGTCACAGTGACTACAACTTTGATGTAGAACCGAACTTCGACTTGATGGAGATTGATCAAGAGGATCAAGATGACTATGAGGTGTCCGAGGAAATCAAAGAATGGGTCGAAGACAAACCCAAACCAAACCTCCACTGTCAATACCGAAACCTCAGAAAACCTCAAAGAAATCCAGATATGCATAGACCTCACGCAAGACCAAAAAGCTGATTTGATTGAACTCCTAACACAGTTCTAGGATGTGTTTGCATGGTCGCATGGAGACATGATTGGCATGTCTACCGACATTGTCATCCATCGAATGCCCATCAAAGATGGATTCAAACCAGTTAAACAAAATCTCAAGCGATTGAAACCTGAATGGAGTCTAACAGTCATAGAATAAGTTGTTAAACAATTCAAAGCCGACATCATCATGGTATCAACATACCCGGAGTGGCTGTCAAATATAGTTCCCGTGCCTATGCCCGGAATGAAGGTCCGAGTATGCGTGTATTATAGGGATTTGAACAAAGCTTGTCTCAAGGAAAATTTCCCGGTACTTTTCATCCAAAATCCTGATAGATAACACGGCCTAGTACGGCATATATTCCTTCGTGGATTGCTTTGCTAGTTACCATCAAATCATGGTCGCTGAGGAAGACACGGAGAAGACAGCTTTCATCACTCCCTGGGGAACCTTCTGCTACAGACATTTGTCCTTCGACCTTATCAATGCTGGTGCCACATACCAGGGAGCCATGATGGTCCTGGTTCATGACATGATGCACAAAAAGATAGAGGTTTATGTGGATGGCATCATCGTCTAATCCTGGAAGGAGAACGATCACAACTGCCATCTCAAGAAGCTGTTCAACAGGTTGCGTAAGTACAACCTCAAGCTGAATCTAGCCAAATGTGCTTTTGGAGTTAAGTCAGGTAAGTTGTTGGGATTTCTAGTAAGCAATAGAGGCATTGAGCTGGATCCTGCCAAGACAAAAGCCATCACTGAGATGCCGGTACCTCGAACAGAGAAGGAGATACGTGGATTCCTGGGAAGGATTAATTTCATAAGCCGATTCATTTTCCAGCTCACGGTAACTTATGAACCCATCTTCAAGCAACTAAGAAAGAATTCTTCCACGAAATGGAATGAGGATTGTCAGAAAGCCTTCCTTGCCATCAAGAAGCAGCTGATCGAAGCTCCTGTCTTAGTACCCCCGAGGGATGGAGTTCCCCTATTCATGTACCTGTCTGTCAATGCCAATGCAATGGGCTGCATGCTAGGAAAAAAGAATGATAGTAGCAAGGAGAGAGCTATCTACTACATCAGCAAATGATTCAGCAGTGGTGAACAGAAGTACACCCTGATAGAGAAGACATGTTGTGCGTTAGCATGGGCCGCTATGAGGTTACAACACTATCTATATGGGAACATGACATACCTCATATCCCGCCTGGATCCGCTAAAATATGTATTCAACAAGCCAATGTTAAATTATCGATTGTCCAAATGGCAATTGATCCTCCAACAGTTCGACATTATCTACGTGACTCAAAAGTCCATCAAAGTTCAGGGCATTGCAGATCAACTAGCCGAAGCACCATCAGGAGGGTTTGAACCTCTGGAAACTTACTTCCCGGATGATGGGATCATGACAGTTCAGCAAGATCTTCAAGAAAATGCAGTCCAACCATGGAAAATATATTTTAATGGAGCAGTAAACATGGAAGGTGCCAGAGCTGGGGTAGTCCTTATCTCTGGTACAGGAGAGCAATATCCTGTGGCTACCAAATTGCAGTTTGTCAATACCAACAACACGACTGAGTATGAAGGCTGCATAATGGGGTTGAAACTAGCCCAATCCATGGGTGTCAAGCATCTATTAGTCTATAGAGATTCTGAGTTGGTCATCAGACAAACCACCGGGGCATATCACACGAAAGAACTACATTTGCTGCCCAATCATTAGCAGGTCATCAAAATATCCATAAAGTTTGAAGACATAACCTTCATCCATATTCCTCGGGGTAGGAATAACTTCACTGATGCATTGGCAACGTTGGCTTCCTTGATTCGCATATTCGATAGGAGGAGGATCCCCGACAGGAGGAGGATCCCAGACATCAAATTCACAAACCAAAAAGCCCCAACATATGGGAATTACATTGGGGAAGTATCAGATTAAATACCTTCTATCAATCAACCTTGGTATCAAGACATCAAGAAATATATCCGAGATGGATCTACACCCGTTGGGGCAAGTCAAGCTGAACGAAAGTGGATTCACAAGATGGCTATAAAGTTCTATCTGAGCAGAGACATACTCTATAAAAGGGATGCTGGAATAGGCCGGTTACGATGCCTTGACAAAGAGCAAGCCCAGAGATTAATGGATGAAGTCCACGATGAAGTATGTGGTCCACACATGAGCGATCATTTCCTGGCCAAGAAAATATTGAGAACAGGGCATTACTGGATCTATCTCAAAGCTGACTGCAATGATCACGTCAGGAGATGCTATTAATTCCAAGTCCATGGAAATGCTATCCATACTCCTCCAAATGAGCTGCACAATATGAGTTTGCCATGTCCTTTCCCCATGTAGGGAATGGATGTGATCGGGCCAGTAGAACCCAAAGCTAGTAACGGACATCGATTCATCTTCACTATGATCGATTACTTCACCAAGTGAGTTTAAGATGCCTTTTTTCCAAAAGTTTCCAAGGAGGTAATAATTGGTTTCATCTGAAATAATGTCGTCTGTCGATATGGATAGCCAGAGGTGATCGTGTCAGACAACGCCAAGAACCTAAACAATCAAATAATGAGAGATTTATGCAGCAAGTTTCATATCAAACATCTAAATTTTGTCATCTACCGGCCAAAGATGAACGGTGCTATTGAAGCGGCCAATAAGAACATCAAGAAGATCATGCAGAAAATGCCCGCCAATCATAAAGGATGGCCTGACTTGTTGCCACTGACTCTGTTAGCATATAAGACGTCAATGCGTACCTCTACTTGGGCTACCCCCTATTCATTAGTCTATGGCATGGAAGCAGTCCTTCCCATAGAGGTAGAGATGGAGTCCTTACGACTATTAATAGACGCTCAAATGGAAGAAGATCAGTGGTTGCGAGAATGATACCACCAACTGTCCCTGATAGATGAAAATAGTGCTACAGCCATTTTCCACAGGCAGTTATATCAGCAAAGGATTTCTCGATCATACAACAAGAAAGTATGAATTCGGTAATTCGAAGAGAATGACGTAGTGCTGAAGAAAGTTTTGGCCAATCAAGACGAAGCTAAAGGAAAGTTCACCCCAAATTGGGAAGGCCCTTTCATTGTCAAAGAGGTGTTAACAAGAGGAGCTGTCAGATTGCAAGAGATGGACGGGAACAAATTTCCCCAACATATAAACTCAGACACCATAAACAGGTACTATGTCTAAAATATATGCATACCAGCATCCTGGTCCTACGAATCAAATTAGTTGGGTTTTCACTAGAAAACTAAACTACGAATGACCTGATCTCCCTCAACCTGGGAGTACGTAGTCAGCCATTCCTGGTGCGGTCAAACCAAATAAAAAACTCAAAAACTCATCAAACCAAGTTCAAAAGAGAAACTTCTCAAAACTCTCTCACACAAAAACTGAACTACGAATGACCTGATCTCCCTCAGTCCGGGAGTATGTAGGCAGCCATTCACGGTGCGGTATGACCTTCAAAGAAAAATAAAAAACCAATAAAAAAACAAGTCCTAAGACACCGAAACCCCGAAACCCTATATAACCCAAATTCTATCAAGCTTCCCTGGTCAACAGGCCCATCTGAGATATTCTCCGACATCTCAATGTCAATCCCTCAAGGAGAAGCTCATGATACATCAATAACAGCAAGTCATGAAAGAAGTGGTAATCACTCTGCAATGACAATACATATCCAAACAGGGATGTGAATCAAAATATATTTCTCTGATATATAATATTATTTGATATATACACTGTGTCCTGCACATGACAAAAATGGCTGATCTAGTATGTACAGGAAAAATAAAGCTAGTCTATGGACCCAATAACAGACAGGACAATAATGCCAACATGGCGTCCCTCTCTAAAGATGGAGCAGCCGCTGCAAGCGCAATACCCTCAGCCTCTATATGGGCCAGAACATCCACAGCTATCTACATAGTGGCACTGTGGTCATCAATATAACCACTCATATCGGCAACCAGGCAATGGGTATATGATCGGAGAGTAGTATTGTCAGTAATGTGGAGATCCCGGGAAGCTATGGCCTCATCCCTCTCTACAAGAGCAGCATTCCTGGAAATCAAAGTCTCCTCAATCTCGACAAAAGCAGCATCTCGAGAAGATCGAGCCTCATCTCTCTCGACCAATTTTGTATCACGAGTGGCTCGAGCCTCATCCCTATCAACAAAAGCTATATCTTTGCAGGACAAGGCAGTCAGCATTAGCGCCCTAGCATGATCTCTCTCGAAAGTTATCCTAGCTAATGAATCTGTAATAGCTGGATCTGTCCCGGTAGGAATGATCGGCGGGTCACTAACTAACGCTGCTGTCAGACCCATGAACAAATCGCCCTTTGTAGTAGAATATGGATCCTCCGTAGGCTCTTTCTCATTTGAATCCACAATCGGAGCTGATTGGATGAGTACAGCTGCTGCTATATCAGCCTCTAACCATACCGCGTACTCTAGAGAGTAATCCGGATGGCTAGTAGAGAAATTAGCCCTCTCCCTATGAGTCCAACACTCATAAATCTTGATCATGTCGGCTGATGATAACAATGAAGCTGATATTCGCTTATCAATAGCCCCCTCAAACTGGTGTAGGCTCTGAAACTGATCGAACTGACCCATGACTGCCAACGGATGATATGTGGTCACCCCTCTCAATCCTGCCAGGGGCAAGTAGTCCATGTCGGATGCATAGGTAATGAAGCTATAAAGGGAGACTAGCCCTGAGCATGGCAGAATCGAAAAAGGATGCTCAATATCTGACAAAAAAGCTGACCATGTCTCTGCATCCGAACACTCCACTAGCTCAAAGGAGTAGGACATGACTATCTCGTGGGTGAAGCAGTACCCCTGATGTCTGAAGAAGCCAATCGGGCACAAATGGGTCATGAGCCATACATACAACAAGACAGAGCTACCTCTAAAAAACCCCTCTGGATGAAAACTGCAATAGGTAGCTGATCTCAATGTCTTGGCCAGTATCATCGGCAAGATGGTGCTACCTTCTCTAAGGGCACAAACCATGACCATCAACCCAACATCTAAATGGTCCAATTATAGTGGCATGTATAAGTAAGTCGTAACACACATCAGCAAGACGTCTATCCGGGCCGAATGTCACTCCTCTACCGAGATAATAAAATCACCAGCGTGTCGATCATAGCTATCCAGTCTGCCAAAATGATCGATCAAAAAGTCAATAGAGATCACATATCCTAAAATGATCTAATCCATGACTACTCTATGGCGCAGACCCGACATACGCATAAATGGTCTCCTCATGTCGCTAAGGTGCGAGCCCAAGGTAAGTCCAAAGCCAAACCTGTAAGCCGCTCGTACTCCTCTAAAGTCGGAGTCAACTCATGCCACCCAAAGAAAAAAATCTGCCACTCAGGTATCCAACAAGATATAATGCCGTCTATAAATCCATATGCAACCTGGAAGTCCACAAGGGCCAATGAATGCCCCAACATCCGATCCATTGTCCCTTTGGCTGGGAAGGGTAGACTATGGTACAACGACCTCAACGACGATGCTGCCACGGATGGTGGAAAATGCTCGATGCGGCTGACTGTCGAGGAAGACATCTGTATCACCGTATTACACGACCATCCACGGGTCAAATCTGAACTCATTTATCTAAGTGCATATCCATAACATAATACATGCATAATGACAATGATAAATACGATGCAATAAGATAGGAAATATCATGCATATCTACAATAAACTATCTACCGCAAGCATCATCTCTATTTGCTAATAAAATACAAAATAAAAAGTACAGGGAGATGGGGCACAACCGCCCCACTATTAACAAAGGCCTATCAAAATGGGGCACAACCGCCAATAGCCAAAACAGTGGCCTATCAAAAGTGTTAGAGTTTATGCCCTAGAGGCTAATTCTTTGATGTAATTATTTAAATATTTTTTGATATTATATTTGATTGAATAAATGAATTATTTTATTATGGTTTTATTTACTGCGTTATATAAATGTTAACATAATAAAAGTCCTTAGAATAGTGATACAAATTATATGGCTTCAAGTATATGACTTGAACATGAGATCATATAGTTACAATTAGTATCATTACTCTTAAATGTCCCTAGTCGAGTGTCATTGTTAATGGGACAACAATGATACATTGAGACTAGTATGTGGATTGACTGATGGCCAAATCTCATTGGTCATAAATATATGAGATATTGAGTCAATGCATAGGTACATGTTAGAGAACAATGTACTGGGTAGACCCACCATGAGAATTCTACGTGGAGCATTATGCAAAGTGTCATAAGCAATTCTCATAGTGACAATGATGTAATGATCCTCCGACCTGAAATCACTATATTACTACACGAGAATTTATGTACTTTGATATCATCAAAGGCTACCTTTAATAGGTGGACGATAAAGGTGATTATTGGGTATATCATGAATCGTGTGAGGAATATGAGTGATCTAGATGGAATTTAACCCTCCTATATATTAGGGGTGATATCCATAGGCCTCTTGATTGAGTAGGACTATGAAATGCATGGCCATGCTCAAATAGTGATTTGTTTCATATAGTCTACTCATCGATCAAGAAAACTCAGATTAAATTATGAAGAGGATGACACATTCCATGCCTCGAGTTTAATCTAGGATGTCAAGGTTAAAAGGATTAAATTACATTGAAACATTGGTCACGAAAAGGTTGTATCGAATCACCGATCTTATTATTATTTGGGTAGCAGTGATGCATTACTAGATGCCGCTCACTGTTTATAATTTTATAATATGATTTTAAAATTATTGCCAACATAATAATAACCTATAGGGTCACACACTTAGAACGTAATTAAAAGGGAATTAATTTAAATTGTATAGATTTAAATATATCAATATGATTGATAGTATTTAAATTATGAATTTAAATTAATAGGATAATTTGTATATATATATATATGTATATTAATTAAGTAAGACTTAATTAAGATATAATATATATATATATATATATATATATATATTCGGATTTTATATTTCTAATTGGATTAGGTTTTGGTTAATTCCTTTAACTGCTATATATATGATATATCAGCCGTTTAGGGAATCATCGATATCAAAACCCTAGCTGCTCTTAGAGAGAGACTAGAGAGAAAAATTTTGAAAAGTCCAGATCCTTGGCGGCTAGTACCGCAGCTTTCCTTGCTGCAGATCGTGTGACGATTCGCGGGACGTTCGTGTGGATACCGTAGAGGCGCAGTTCCATTGGATTGCGTTGAGGATTCGAAGCAGTTCCAGAATCTCCATCGTCTCCTTTCAGGCTTGAATAATCGGTAAAACATATCTTAACCTCTGAATTAATATGTTTTCGCATGGATCCTGTTTTAGGATTTCGAAAATTTTTAATTTTCGCTGCGTTTATGTGCCGAAAACCCTATAGTGGTATCAGAGCTACTTGCGAAACGATTAATTCAGATTACGTGTTTTAATTGTATTCGTTATATATGATATATGATGATGCATGTTTACCGATCTGAAATTGAATATATGATATTCTGCATGTATGCGTATTCTGGAAATCTGTAATATATATGCATGTATATGATGTTCTGATATTTGTATCCTAGAAGGTGGAATAACAATTCAACTTCTGTTCTAATTGGATTAGAAACATGAAGATTCGATTTAATATGATTAATCGAAACTGGACATATATGATATGTTCTGGGTGTATTGTTAGTATGAGTGTGTTAGCGGATTGTATATGATTCTGGAATTGTTTCAGAGATTTGTATGAAAAATTCTACAATATAGATTGTAGTTCAAAAAAAAAAATTCCCAGGGCGCTGCCCCCGACCCCGCTCGCTGACCGGGCAGCGAGACCACCCGCCAGGGGGGGAGCCCCCCCTTGGACCCCCCCGTCGTAGCGCACGATGGTCGTGACCCCAATATTTTGTATATAGTTTTCTTTAATTATATAAATTGTGTCATATGCTTATTGTGATATGCATGGTGCATAGTTATGGCCCTTTTGACCCATAGGTTAGTGGTTTTGGTTTTGAAATACGGCTTACATGTCGTGCCTTTCTATAAATTCTGATGTAATATTCTCTTCTCATCTAAATCCCCTCGAATGTAACTCGAGGTTTCTTTATGTCATGTAATGTACAATTGTAACCTATCAAGATGACAAGATGATGATGGAGAGGAGACACATGCATGAGGAAGGTCCAAGGAAGCTACTATTTTGAAGACCTTTTACCACCTTAGACTGACCTTCAATCTTTTCATTAGCTTGAAAAGATTGGCATAGGGTTGGGGCCATAACTGTGACACATTTAATTTTGCACTTTATTTATGCTTGTATACGATATGATATGATAAATAATGTGCATGTTTAATAAGATTAAAATTGGTGAGATCTTAATTAATTATTAAAATCCCTCATAAAATTATTAAGTCTAAATCAGATGCCTTCCAATGAATAACACTCATCAAGACCTTGACCGATGGATGTAGGTTTGCCAAAGTAGAGTACCCCATTTATCTTGGTAAGATGCGATAGGATAATTGTGATATCCAAACTGTTAAAATCATTGGGCCAGACTTAACTAAGTTATCACAATAGGATTGTGGACTTAGAGGCATAGAGTTTGGTAGGTACCATTAGATGGACTAGAAACAAATGTTGTTCACCAAACTATCTAAGAGTTATATATGATATAATTGACAAAGGGTTGTCTACCTAAATAATTATGTTTTGAGAGAATAGCCAAAGCTAACTTATGGCATAATAAAATATGGATCTTAGCTCACTAGAAAGATTTAATTGAAAAATGCTTTCCGAATTAATGGTGAGAGCTATTAATTTGAATAAAATAGTGGGAGGTATATTTTGAATGTACTATTATCAATTACATAATATCAAAATTCTGCAATTTGACTTATTATTTTTGCACTTATAAATTGTAGATATCAATGGCAAACAACAACACAAATAGTCTTTCACTACGATCAGTCCTTGAGAAGGAAAAGCTGAGTGGAGTTAATTTCCTAGACTGGCATAGGAACTTGAGGATTGTCCTCAAACAGGAGCGCAAGCTATATATCCTTGATGGGCCCATTCCTGCAGCACCAGCTAACACTGCACCACGTGTAGAGCATAATGCTTACAAGAAGCATCAAGATGATGCTCTGGACGTGAGTTGTCTCATGCTAGCAACTATGAACTCTGAGCTTCAGAAGCAACATGAGTTAGTGGATGCTTATGAGATGATCGAGCATCTCAAGAAATTATTTGAAGGGCATGCTCGACAGGAGAGGTATGATACAAGCAAGGCGTTGTATCACTGCAAGATGGGTGAACGTGATCCAGTTGGTCCACATGTGCTGAAAATGATTGGGTATATTGAGTACCTTGGTAGGTTGGGTTTTGCAATCTTTGAACAGCAGCTACTCTCAATTTGTTATGAATTACCTCATGAATGAAATTGAGAAATCACTTACTGAGTTGTTGAGCATGTTAAGAACTGCCGAGAACAACATGAAAAAGACAGGACCCGCTCCCATAATGATGGTGCAAAAGGGGAATGCTATGGGAATGGGGAAAGGCAAGAAGAAGATAGGATCTAAATCTACCAAACCCAATCCCAAAACCAAACAGGCTTTAAAACCTAAAGGTGGGGTGGCTAAAGAAGGTGATTATCACTTCTGTGGAAAATCTGGACACTGGAAGAGGAATTGTCATGCTTATTTGGAAGAACTGAAGAAAAAGAAAGGAAGTATGACTTCTGATTCAGGTATATATGTTATAGAAGTCAATTTGTCCACTTCTACATCATGGGTATTAGATACTGGATGTGGTTCTCACATTTGTGTTAATGTGCAGGAACTCCGAAGGAGTAGGACTTTGGCGAAAGGCGAGGTTGACCTACGAGTTGGGAATGGAGCAAAAGTTGATGCACTAGCCGTAGGAACTTATCATTTATTTTTGCCCACTGGGCTAGTATTAGAATTAGAGGATTGTTATTATGTGCCTGCTATGAGCAAAAACATTATTTCTGTTTCTTGTTTGGACAAGAAAGGTTTTTCATTTTTAATAAAGAACAATAGTTGTTCATTTTACTTAAATGAAATATGTTATGGTGTTGCACAATTGTTTAATGGTCTTTATATTCTTAATTTAGAAATGCCTATCTATAACATAAATACAAAACGATTTAAATCAAATGATTCAAATCCGACATATCTTTGGCACTGTCGTTTAGGCCATATAAATGAGAAACGCATATCCAAACTCCATAAAGATGGGTTTTTGGATTCATTTGATTTTGAATCATATGAGACATGCGAGTCTTGTTTATTAGGCAAGATGACTAAAGCCCCTTTCACTGGACACAGTGAACGGGCTAGCGATGTATTGGGACTTATACATAGTGATGTATGCGGACCCATGAGTTCGTTAGCAAGAGGTGGGTTTTATTACTTCATTACATTTACTGACGACTTCAGTAGATATGGATATGTGTATCTTATGAGACACAAATCCGAATCCTTTGAAAAGTTCAAGGAATTCAAGAATGAAGTTCAAAACCAATTTGGCAAAAGCATAAAAGCCCTTCGATCCGATCGAGGAGGTGAATACTTAAGCCAAGACTTTGATGACCTTCTAAAGGAGTGTGGTATTATATCACAGCTCACTCCACCTGGAACACCACAATGGATTGGTGTGTCTGAGAGGAGGAATCGCACCTTATTGGACATGGTACGATCGATGATGAGTCATACAGATCTTCCAATAAGCTTCTGGGGTCATGCCCTAGAGACAGCTGCATTCACACTTAACCGTGTTCCTACAAAGATGGTTCATAAGACACTATATGAGATGTGGACTGGGAAACGTCCTAGTATGTCGTTCATGAAGATTTGGGGTTGCGAGGCATTTGTAAAACGTCTGGCTTCTGACAAGCTCGGACCCAAATCTGACAAATGTAATTTTGTGGGATACCCAAAGGAAACAAAAGGGTATTATTTCTACAAACCTTCTGAGAACAAAGTATTTGTTGCTCGAACTGGTATTTTTCTAGAAAGAGAATTTGTCTCTAAAGAAAACAGTGGGAGGAAAGTAGAACTCGAAGAAGTTCGAGAACCACAAAATATCATTGAACCTGAGTTGGAACATGAGCAGGAACCACAAGATATTGTGGAAAGTGAACCTGCTCAAATTACACGAGGCATTCGTAGATCTGGTAAGACACGCCAAGAGCCCGAGAGATATTATGGATTTCTTGTGACTCAAAATGGCGATGTGATGCTCATAGATCATGATGAACCTTCTTCCTACCAAGAAGCTATGAATGGACCAGATTCTGAGAGATGGCTTGAAGCCATGAAATCTGAGATGGACTCCATGTATACTAACCAAGTATGGACTTTGGTTGATCCACCCGAAGGGGTAAAACCAATCGGGTGCAAGTGGGTTTTCAAGAAGAAAACTGATATGGATGGTAATGTACAAACCTATAAAGGTCGACTGGTAGCAAAAGGTTTCAAACAAGTTCAAGGTGTTGACTATGATGAAACCTTCTCTCCAGTGGCAATGGTTAAATCCATCAGGATCTTACTTGCTATTGCAGCCTTTTATGATTACGAAATCTGGCAGATGGATGTCAAAACTGCTTTCCTTAACGGAAATCTCCTTGAGGATGTGTATATGACACAACCTGAGGGTTTGCCAATCCAAAGGATGCTGGAAAGGTATGTAAGCTGCAGCGATCCATTTATGGATTGAAGCAAGCCTCTCGGAGTTGGAATCTTCGATTTGATGAAGCAGTCAAAGAGTTTAGCTTCATAAAAAATGAAGATGAACCTTGTGTATATAAGAAGGTTAGTGGGAGTCACATTGTATTCCTGGTATTATATGTTGACGACATATTAATTATTGGGAATGACATTCCTTCCTTACAGGCTGTAAAAATATGGTTAGGAAAATATTTCTCCATGAAAGATTTGGGCGATGCAACCTACATTTTAGGTATCAAGATCTATCGAGATAGATCGAGAAAAATGCTCGGCCTAAGTCAAAGTACATATATTGATAAAGTGCTGAAACGGTTCAGCATACAAGAGGCAAAAAGAGGACACTTACCCATGTCTCATGGTGTTAAGATCTCTAAGGCCCAATGTCCTAAATCACATGATGATGAGGAGCGTATGAGAAAGATCCCTTATGCTTCGGCAATTGGATCTATCATGTATGCAATGATATGTACTCGTCCGGATGACTCGTATGCTTTGAGCATGACGAGCAGATACCAGTCGAATCCAGGTGAAGGTCACTGGACAGCAGTCAAGAATATCCTCAAGTACCTGAAAAGGACTAAGGATTCATGCTTGGTATATGGAGGTGAAGACGAACTGACAGTAAAGGGTTACACAGATGCTAGTTTCCAGACTGACACAGATGACTATAAGTCTCAGTCAGGTTTTGTGTTTTGCCTTAATGGTGGTGCTGTTAGCTGGAAAAGTTTGAAGCAACAGACAGTAGCCGATTCTACAACAGAGGCTGAGTATATTGCTGCTTCTAGTGCTGCCAAGGAGGCTGTATGGATTAAAAAGTTCGTCACTGAACTTGGTGTTGTTCCAACCATTGTTGATCCAGTTGAGCTATACTGTGATAATAATGGAGCCATTGCACAGGCTAAGGAACCCAGATCTCACCAACGATCCAAGCATATACTTAGGCGGTACCATCTCATCCGTGAAATCATTGATAGAGGAGATGTACATATAATCAGAGTGCCAACATATGATAATGTTGCAGATCCACTGACCAAAGCTTTGTCGCAGCATAAGTATGAAGGTCACACTAGTTCCATGGGTATTAGATACATGAATGATTGGCTCTAGTGCAAGTGGGAGACTGTTAGAGTTTATGCCTTAGAGGCTAATTCTTTGATGTAATTGTTTAAACATTTTTTGATATTATATTTGATTGAATAAATGAATTATTTTATTATGGTTTTATTTACTGCGTTATATAAATGTTAACATAATAAAAGTCCTTAGAATAGTGATACAAATTACATGGCTTCAAGTATGTGACTTGAACATGAGATCATATAGTTACAATTAGTATCATTACTCTTAAATGTCCCTAGTCGAGTGTCATTGTTAATGGGACAACAATGATACATTGAGACTAGTATGTGGATTGACTGATGGCCAAATCTCATTGGTCATAAATATATGACATATTGATTCAATGCATAGGTACATGTTAGAGAACAATGTACTGGGCAGACCCACCATGAGAATTCTACGTGGAGCATTATGCAAAGTGTCATAAGCAATTCTCATAGTGACAATGATGTAATGATCCTCTGACCTGAAATCACTATATTACTACACGAGAATTTATGTACTTTGATATCATCAAAGGCCACCTTTAATAGGTGGACGATAAAGGTGATTATTGGGTATATCATGAATCGTGTGAGGAATATGAGTGATCTAGATGGAATTTAACCCTCCTATATATTAGGGGTGATATCCATAGGCCTCTTGATTGAGTAGGACTATGAAATGCATGGCCATGCTTAAATAGTGATTTGTTTCATATAGTCTACTCATCGATCAAGAAAACTCAGATTAAATTATGAAGAGGATGACACATTCCATGCCTCGAGTTTAATCTAGGATGTCAAGGTTAAAAGGATTAAATTACATTGAAACATTGGTCACGAAAAGGTTGTATCGAATCACCGATCTTATTATTATTTGGGTAGCAGTGATGCATTACTAGATGCCACTCACTGTTTATAATTTTATAATATGATTTTAAAACTATTGCCAACATAATAATAACCTATAGGGTCACACACTTAGAACGTAATTAAAAGTGAATTAATTTAAATTGTATGGATTTAAATATATCAATATGATTGATAGTATTTAAATTATGAATTTAAATTAATAGGATAATTTGTATATATATATATATATGTATATTAATTAAGTAAGACTTAATTAAGATATAATATATATATATATATATATATATAAATTTGGATTTTATATTTCTAATTGGATTAGGTTTTGGTTATTTCCTTTAACTGCTATATATATGATATATCAGCCGTTTAGGGAATCATCGATATCAAAACCCTAGCCGCTCTTAGAGAGAGACTAGAGAGAAAAATTTTGAAAAGTCCAGATCCTTGGCGGCTAGTACCGCAGCTTTCCTTGCTGCAGATCGTGTGACGATTCGCGGGACGTTCGTGTGGATACCGTAGAGGCGCAGTTCCGTTGGATTGCGTTGAGGATTCGAAGCAGTTCCAGAATCTCCATCGTCTCCTTTCAGGCTTGAATAATCGGTAAAACATATCTTAACCTCTGAATTAATATGTTTTTGCATGGATCCTGTTTTAGGGTTTGAAAATTTTTTAATTTCCGCTGCGTTTATGTGCCGAAAACCCTACAAAAAGATACAGCGAGAAAAGCTATCCAAAAAGATCAAGAATATCTACACTCAAGCTGTTAACCTGCTCCATCTCATTCGTAGACACAAAGTCTAGACCATCAGGAATGTCAGGGAGGTACAAGGGAGGATCAGCCCCTATAAAACTACTGGAAAACGGACCTGTGGAAGGGCCCGCTCCGAAGTCAGAAGGATCAAAAGAAGATGCCTCTGATGGATCTCGGCCAAGATGCCTGATAAATAAATGAGCTCTCTCCAACTCCTGGGTCAGTCTTGAAATCTGGTCCAAGTGGGTAGGGTCTCGAAGGCACGCTATCCAGTCTGTCATCATCACAGACCCCAGCACCATATATGTCAGAAACTTGGTAGCACGACTCTGAGCCCCAATAGTGCGATGACTCCACCAGCTGCTAAATGCCTCTTGGCTGTAAGGATCCTCTGATAGGGTAAAGCCATTTACGCCCTCCATAGGGATGTCTGTGAGCGGCTGAACTAGTGGCCAATGATGCCAAGCAGGAGGAACAAAGGGAATGTGGATCTGCCCCGTGATGCTCCTGATAGAATGCTCTCCAAAATAGAGCTCCTAACCTCCCTCTGTCAAAAATGGGACTCTGCGGGAGGAAAATGCAAACTCCCAACCAGTGGGGAAACCACCCTCAAACTCGACTGTCAAAAAGTCTGAGGTATACGGTACCCATGAGATCTATCCAGTCGTCAAAAGCTAAAGTTGCAGACGGAATGGGTGAATCCCTCAGCTATAGGAACCTCCGATAAAGTGGAGTGGTACTAACGTCGTCCACGAGGATAAGTCTCCAGGACCAAAGTAGTGGCGGAATGTAGGCAAGGAAACCTCTTATATACCCAGAACTGGCCATGTAAATATCAAAAGTCCTAAGTGACCAAGACTGACAAATGTAAATGCAGAAATCAAAAAGGTACAAGAAAGATGTACTCATCAGCAAGAATGGGTAGAACCCTAGCCAAGCCTCCGTCACACCCTCCGAGCGCATGCGCATACCTCAGAGAAAATAGGCAAAGGTGTAGGTACCCCAATTAAAGACACTGAGGTGCTCCACATGTTGAGTGGCACTGACCAGGGCAAAGGACACCGTCACGGAGTTGTCCACCAGGAAACAACCCTTGATGATCACTAAGAACAGTCACCGCATGATGCGATCTATAACCCTCTAATCATCAGGCAGAGGCTCAAGCAAAGCCTCACTCTGGGCATCTACGCTCAAGGGACCAGAACGGACTGTTCGACCAGTGATGGCCATCGCAGGAACTCCCAAAAAGGACTGAACGGCAGTGGGTGTAATATCAGCCACAACAGGCACTGGTTCACCCTTAAACTCTATCCCGGTAATGAACCTCCAATCCATAAGCGTCATCATCACCTCACAATCCAGCAAGTGGAGAGACTCAGTCTAGTGGAACCAGCGCTCAGACAAAGCCCTCATATAACCCCTGGGGCAACGACGGGGAAGGATAGAAAAGAACGCCTGAAACCCCCAGGTGTCAACAATGTCCCTGTAATCCCGGTGCAGAGTGTGGTAAAGAGAATGTACATTAAACCAGTTCCCTCTGGGCTGCTTAAAGCCAGGAACCTGCATCAAAAGCCAACCTATATCAAACCTGTGCCCCGAGAAGGGAAAAAGAAAGAAAGAAAATCTAAAAATAAGGAAACTTCAGTCACCTCGTTGGCGTGAAGGAATCTCGATGGATGATGACTCAAATCTCCCAGCAAATCTTGGAGTGGCACAACAATGCCTGGAAGCTCCTCACAGGGAGCTTGAGCTGGGGTAGGATCAACAAATGGAGCCTCCTCATCACTATGTCAACAAGCGGTTCAGCCCGGATCAGACGGATCACTGACACAGCCAATCTACGAGGCGGTCGGGCTGGCCATGGGTGAGGGACATTGGAGACTCCTTCGTCTAACTCCTGAAATGACCTTGCTAGCATTCTCGAGTCTATCTCGGTCCATAACCTAGACAAAGTCTCCAAATCACCTCAAAAAAGGTGAGGTAAGCCTAAAACTTGTGGCTTATTAATTTAAATCAGTATTTTAGGCATTTTTAAATCCTAAAACATGCATGGGTAAGTTAAAATCCCCAGTAGAGTCAAAACTACATATTTATTAAATGCTCAGGTTTTTGAAAATAAAATTTGCCAGTCTCCTTTGTAAAATAGACTGTCTGCATGCACGCATGCATGTCTAGGTGGCCAGTCAGTAGCACACCTTCCCAAAAATAGAAACAATTCATATTTATGAAAAAAAATCAAAAATAAACTTCACATGGTAGCCAAATTACCATAGTCATTTTTTAGTTGAAAATCCAGGCTCACTAGGCCTCAAAAAGGATGAGTAAACTGATCAAAAAGAGCAAAAATTAACTATCTCAGAATTTAAATTTTCTTACATCAAAACGTGCATCGCAGTAAAATATGCATACTTATGAAATCAGAAAATTTTTATCCAGTCATATAAGCATACATTTTTGATACATTACGTTCAAAAGCACCCTACATGGTTTGCATAGTTCTAACAGTCAAAACTTGAAAAGAAAGGATGTAAACGTTACTTGAGATGTGCAGAGCGTGTTGGCGCTGACAGAATCTGAAAAAAGCTGCCCAAACTCTGTAGATCTGAAAAAGAAAATTGAATTTGTATAGAAACTCAAAACTAAAAATGACTTATGACAGCTGCTGTTGCCCTATATAAATCCGCAAAAGGGAGCGGCCCCACCCGCAATAGCAGTAACTCTACCTACGGCTCCCTAGGGTGGGACCCACCTCCTTCGGCTCGGTCCAATTTGAGTTGAAACGGAGTTTACAAGAGCTAAAAAGTCAAATCTGAGAAAAAACTACTACGCGATTGAGCGGATTGTCCTGAAATCCTGCGTACGAGCGACAAATTCCTGACAGAGGGAAAAACTTCATGAAAAGCATTGGTTATCATCCCTAAGTGGTATACAGGGACCAATGTGGAAAACTACTGAAAAACTGCATAACACTACAGAAAACTGTCACTGTCAAAGTATCGGGTACAGACCGGTGACATCTTAGCCGTTGGTACAACCCCAACGAAGCATCGAGTATAGACCGGTGACATCTCAGCCGTTGGCACAATCCCAGTGAAGTATCGGGTACAGACCGGTGATATATCAGTCGTTATCACAACCCCAACAAAGCATCGGGTATGGACCAATGACATCTCAGCTGTTGGCACAACCCCAACGAAGCATCGAGTACAGACCGGTGACATCTCAGTCATTGGCAGTTGACACAACCCCAGCAAAGCATCGGGTATAGATCGGTGACATATCAACCATTGGCTCAACCCCAACGAAGTATCGGGTGCAGACCGGTGACACTATCAGCCGTTGGCTCAACCCCAGCGAAGCATCGGGTACAGACCGGTGACACTATCAGCCGTTGGCTCAACCCCAGCGAAGCATCAGGTACATATCGGTGACACTATCTGCTGTTGGCACAACCCCAACGATGCATCAGGTAAAGACCGGTGATAGTTCAGCCGTTGGCACAACCCCAGCAAAGCATCGGGTACAGACCGGTGACACCTCAGCCGTTGGCTCAACCCCAGCGAAGCATCAGAAACGGTCCGGTAACATTTAGCCGTTGAAGGCCACTTCAGCGAAGGTCAGACTGACTGACACTATTGGCCATTGGCACAACCCCAGCAAAACATCAAAAACGGTCCAGTGGCATTCAGCCATTGAAAGCCACTTTAGAGAGGTTCAGATTGCTTGACAGCTTAGTCATTGGCGAATACTCTAGCAAAGCATCTGGAATGATCCGGTGGTGGAAACAATATATCAATCTATCCTCATATAGGACAGATGATGGAATCTGTTATACAAATCCTTAGAATGAACACCGAGAAGGATTGGTGATTCAACCTCTTGTTGTGAACTATCGGTGTAAATTATCGTCAGGATAGGCATCGGAAGCACCCATTGAGGTAACTCGACAGCAGAGATATACCCCCAGCAGAGAAGCCTGCATAAATGTACAACGGCATCAGCCAAAGGAAAATATACCCTACGGAGAATATTGACAGACGTGGGAAACCATTGGTATCAAACCAAGGTAGCATCAAGTGATATCATGGATAACGTCATCCCCAGCAGAAAGTGATGAGAACAATCTGTGATAGCCTGACTCTGATAACCTACCAGAGGTACCCTACCAACACCAAGGGCTATCCAGGATAACGTTATCCCTAGCAGGTAATGACGTGAGCAGTTAGTGATAGCCCCATTCCCCTCGAAGGTATCTAACATTCATCACATATCATATCGTGCATTGCATTACATTTGCATTCGTCATATTCCCAGCGTCTAGGAATCTTTATCCTGTTCATTTCATTACATTATATAAATATGATAAAGAGGGCATCTGTAGACACTCAAAATTTTCTTCAGTTCTGTTGTAGACAATCGAGGTTATGTGTTCCCGTTACTAACCCTGCAGGAGGGCAAAACAGTTAACTCAACCCCGATCTCATTACTGGGATGCCAGTTCAACCCCGGTCTCAATACCGGGATTCCAGTTCAACCCCGGTCTCAATACAGGGATGCCAGTTCAACCCCGGTCTCAATACCGGGATGCCAGTTCAACCCCGGTCTCAATCCCGGGATGCTAGTTCAACCCCGGTCTCAATACCGGGATGCCAGTTCAACCCCGGTCTCAATACCGGGATGCCAATTCAACCCCGGTCTCAATACTGGGATGCCAACTCAACCCCGATCTCAATATTGGGATGCCAGTTCAACCCCGGTCTCAATATTGGGATGCCAGTTCAACCCCGGTCTCAATACAAGGATGCCAGGTCAGCCCTGGTCAAAACCCGGAAGGCACAATTCTGCCCTGGTCATATTCCGGGAGGTACAGGGCGGCCTCGGTCACATCCCGGGAGGTACAGGTCAACCTCAGTCACAACCTGGGAGGTACCAGTTAACCCCGGTCACAACCCGGAAGGTACAAGTCAACCCTGGTCACAACCCAGGAGGTACAGGTCAGCCCCGGTCACATCCCGAGAGGTACAGGTCAACCCCGATCATAACCTAGGAGGTACACGTCAGCCCCGGTCACAACCTAGGAGGTACAGGTCAGCTCCGGTCACAACCCGGGAGGTACAGGTCAACCCCGATCATAACCTGGGCGGTACAGGTCAGCTCCGGTAATAACCCGGGTGCTACATGTCAGCCCCAGTCATAAACTAAGAGGTACAGGTCATCCCCGGTCACAACCCGGGAGGTACAGGTCAACCCCGATCATAAACCAGGAGGTACAGATCAGTCCTGGTCTCAACCCGGGACGTACAGGTCAACCGCAGTCTCAACCCGGGAGGTCAAATCAACTTCAGAGACAACCCCAAAACCTCACATCATCTCTAGAGGCAAACCTGGAAGGACCAAGTCAGCCTCAAAGACAGCCCTGAGGACAAACAGAATTGGCTGGGATCCAAACCACGGAGATAACCCCGGGAAATCAGTCGAAGACCATGCCAGCACTAAAGGCAACCCCGAGAGGGGAAAAATGGTTATTTTTCCAACTTGAAGCTGATTAGGTCAAACACAAGCCGAATTGATGCCACGAAGGTCAGAAAGAACCATAACGGTGATCCCGGGTGGAAACAGCGCAATACAACTTAACGAATAAACTGCGAGGAATCGAAGACCTGGTTATGAACCCGTCTTTTTAGACTCAAAAATGGTTTACTCCCATGTAATTGCGACACTCTCGACGAGGGCTTTCTGGAAAGGTACAGCATGCCTCAAATAGACGCTCTGATCAAAAGTTAGAAAGTTTCAAATCTAACCTCGCTTTGCTTAGAGTGCATGTACTTCGAGACGACAAGACCCGCCATGTGGGCCCTGCCATGTGGAGCCGCAGGTAGAGTGGAGGCAGCCATAGGTGGGCCCGCTTCCATCAGGTCTATATATATGAGTGCACCCCAGCTCATTTTATATACAAAAATACTCTGGAACTCTGCCCAATTTGTTTCTCAGCCCCACTCTTATACTCCAAACCCAAATTTTATCACTCTAACACGTAGATATACTCATATACTACCACATAGCAGAAATTAACCGGTACAAACGAACGTTTAAAGTCCGACCAAGTGGTAAAAAGCCCGTGTAGCAGTCCATTATGAGTATTTTTAAGATCAGAAAGTTCCTACAACTTTATTGCACATTTATACACTTGCACGTTAAGTTTCATTTTTTGATTATGCCTGGAACTCAGTTCTGTGGCTGTTTTTGCTTACGTTTTTGTACATTTTAGTACATTTATGCGTTTTCTGGCTTTTCTACAACCCGCATTGACGATCCGCGGCTTTTATTAGCTTATATATACGCATACATGCTCTTCACCGAACTGGGATATCTTCCTAGTCCCGGTTTGACTTTTTTTGTATATATACTACCTTTTCAATTCTGTCAAGCCCGGATGTCAAATCCGTGGTAGCTACTACTTTATATATATAACTATATATATATAAATTTTTCTGACTTCGTTTGGCCAGGATTTATACTTTGTGGCCTTTTTACTTCATTAATATATATATATATATATATATATACTAACTATATATTTTAACATTTGCATTCCAGTTTGGCCTGGATCATTCTGTGTCTTTTTTACTGCTTTACAAATGTGATTCAATGATGGACAAACTCCACTTTACAAATGTACCCTGCCAGTTTTTCTGTAAAAATGTACATCCAAAAGACCTTAAAACGGTTATCCGAGTTTAAGGTCTCAACATAGTGAAATAATAGTTTGTCGTGTCAGAGTCACTCCGATGGCTGTCATATCCCATGAGAAGACCGATACTTTTTTATATTTTGTGTTGTCGAGGATGCTTTGCAGCCCAACAATCACCATTCAAATTGAGCCAAAAGGCTGAAAAGATAAAAGATGGAAGTATCAACATGCTTCAATTCCTATGCTAGCGTAAGGGTTTGAAAACCTGCTTTCAAAACATCATTTTTGTGACGCCCTCAGAATAGGTCCAATCCAACTAACCCATTCTGGATCGCCAAATACATGATACAGAATCCAAATACAACTTTTATATCACACGGTCGTGCAAAATACGACCACACAACTATGAGTGTCAATACAAATATGTAACAAATACAAACATTCAAACTAAGTCCTCATTATAATTATTATCACACTATTTTATAAAAATAGTGAGGACTACTACTTCTCTAACTCGGACCATTACTCTGTCCCCCGACTAGTCCCTGCGATATTCTCATTTCCTTAAAAGGACAATAGATGAAAAGGGTGAGCTCAACTAGCCCAGTAAAGAATATTATGACTAAGATAATAAAGAATAATTTATCGTTAGTCTTCAACAAATCAGATAAAATATTATGGACCACAAGTTTTGGATCAACAACTGCAGCGGAAATAACAATGCATCAGAATAATGAAGTAGGAAATAATGTCTACTATCTTCTATGATTTGAAAGTCCATAATCAATATTTTATCCCTGTAACATCAATCAATATATATCTTGAATCAAATATTCATCTTTGCACTACGGGCCAAAGATATTCATCAGGTAATCACTCATCTTTGCACTACAGGCCAAAGATATTCATCAAATAATCATCCATCTTTGCACTACTGGCCAAAGATATTCTTTTATATCACCATTAAAGACTGAAGATAATGAAAAATATTTTAAAGAACGAATCTAGTGAAATAAAGGATAAAATTTAGGGATTTGTAATTTAGTTTATCCAAGATCAAAAATACTCTATAATAATTAACTGTGGATCAAAATTCAAGAATAAAGATCAAAACTTGAATCCAATCAAAGATAGAAACCATAATAGCCAACTTGGACAAAGAAAAGAAAATTTAATTTTTTTGTGAATAGTATCGTATTCGTGAATAGTACCGTATACGTGAATAGTGCCGTATACGTGAATAGTAACTATAATATGAAAAGGTAAAAAATTTGCAATAAAATTCATACCAATATTTCGGTGTCATGATATTGAAAGAAATAACATCATTTTTTTAAAAAATAACATCCCTTACCTCAAAAGAACAATACTTCTGACCGGAATATCGGATATAATACTGAAGGAAACTTGCACTAAATAGCAACACTTAAAGTATCAAAATACTCACAAAAATACGCTCGATATTATAGAGAAAGAAACTTATGATTCTGGTGTGATTTTAAATTCTAATTCAGCACCCTATTTATAGAAAAATGCTTAGAACGCCAAAGCAGAAAATTTAATATATATTTATTAAAAATCTTCCGCACACCTCCTTGACCAATTCATCAGCACCATCAAAAAAACATTTTTATTAAAAAAAATATTTATAACCCCAAAAATCAATTATTCCGGAACTTCAATAATTCATAATAAATAGTCCTTTATCAGAAAAATTCAAATCTTATGTCCATTTCATAGAAAATTTAATTCTCTACAACTTTGTAGAAGAAAGTTTTTCCAAATTCCAAACATAAATTGTCTGAAATCCACATACAAATGATTTTTCACACCTCCATTCTAACAAAATACTGATAAAATACATCAGCACTAATTCCTTCTTTTATATCCACAAAAATAAATATTTTCTTATCATATAAATTAATAATTAATTATTCACATATAATATTACAGAACTGCAATATTGACAACTAGGTCGTTCCCAGGAAAGAGGGGGCCTTCCGATAAGGATTTCTCTTTACTGGCGCGCAATTAAATAACCTCTTCTAGACAGAACTTCCTTAGACATTGCCAATAATATTATCTAATAATATTATTCAAATAATATGAATTATTGATCTGATAATGGAAAATACTGTGTAGTGACAATTATTGAATTAACAATAATATAAAAATACTGTGCAATACCGTGTGCTACTGTGCAACAACGCGTATTACTTTACTTTACCCATCGGGTATTCCAACAGTGTTAACGGTAACAACTACGCCGTTATTTATAAAAAACTTATTCTTATCGTTTTCTTCATCCAACAGTTTTTCGTTATGAGGGCCCACAATTGGCTGCGCCGTCGTACGAATATTCCCCGACAGCAAGAATATTTTACGACCAAACGAATATTCTCCGACAATAATGAATATTTTATAACCACTTGCTTATTTAAAATATTTGCGCATTTTACCCATAACATTCCACATTATCAAATTAACCTCTGACTATTTCAAAATAATATATAGATGAAATTTAATTTTTTATTCATAAAAGTTGGGGTCTTACAATTTTAATAATCTTGTCTAAAAAGAGACTTTTGCAAATCAAATCAAACCTTTCGTATATAGGTTCAACGAAGCACGTCCATACCTTCAAATCAATCGAACATAGGCCCAATTTCTTCCAACAGTCACACACACATTGCATATTTAAAGGAGAATATTTAAAAGATGCGGTATCGTGTTTTCACGGGAGTTGTGGGGTGCCTAACACCTTCCCCACACTTAACCAAGCCCTCGAACTTAGAACTTCAGTTTTAAAGATTCAGTTTCGACAGTGTCCAGCAATTGGGCCTCCTTTCAAACAAAACTCGATTGAGTTGGTACAATTATTTCAAATCTACCATCTGGCGACTTTGTAAAACTGTTCAAATCGTCGACATGATACATGTTGGCCTTTTCCTAAAAAACCCCTTCAAAACCTTTTTCACAAAAAAGATAAAATAAGGGTAGAAAAAACTTAGGAAGAGAGAAAGATTTGGGTCCAACTCGAACCGGATTTTTTCCCGACGTCAACATATATAAAAGCTGTAAAGGGACGATGGGTTTTCAGTCCTATGCCCGGACAGAAATGTAAGTATATATATATTTATAAAAGCGGTAAAAAGGCCACGAAATGATCCAGGCCAAATAAAATTAAAAATTTATAATATATATATATAGTTATATATATATATATATATATAAGTAATAACTACCATGGATTTGACAATCGGGCTTGACAGAATTGAAAAGTTAGTATATATATAGTTTAATATATACATAATAAAGCCAAAACAGACACGAGTTAATAACCTAGTCCGAAAAAGTTAGTAAATATATATATATATATACATAAAAGCCATTAGAAGCCACAGATCGACTATCTGGACTGTGCAAATGCAAAAAAAAACGTATAAATGTACTAAAATATATTAAAACGTAAGCAAAAATAGCCACGAAACTGAGTTCTGGACAAAACCAAAAAAAAAACTTAACGTGCACGTGTATAAATGCGCAATAAAGTAATAGGAACTTCTTGATCGTAAAAATACTCACAATAGACTGCTACACTGGCTTTTTTCCAAATCGTAGGCTTCAAACGAGAATTTCCACCTGTTAATTTTTGATATATGGTAGTATATGAGTATACCTACGTGTTAGAGTGATAAAATCTAGGTTTGGAGTACTAGAAGTCGGGCTAGGAAACAAAATGGGTAGAGTTTCAGAGCATTTTCTATTTTTTTCCTTTTTTGGCTTGGGGGTGCACTTGTATTTAAAGACCCGATGGAAGCGACCTTACTTGCAGCAGCAGCGGGTCTACCTACGGCGCCATGTGGCAGGGCCCACCCGATGGGGTCCGTTGTCTCGAAGTACATGCACTCCAAGCAACGCGATGTCTGGTTTAAACTTTCTAACTTTTGATCAGAGCATCTGTTTGAGGTGTGCTATACCTTTCTGGAAAGCCCTCACCGAGAGTGTCACAATGACATGGGACTAAACATTTTCCTATTCCAAGAAGACGGGTTCATAACCGGGTCTTCGATTCTTCGCAGTTTGTCCATTGAGCTATTTTGCACTGTTTTCACTCGGGATCACTGTTATGGTTCTTTCTGACCTTGATGGCATCAATTCGGCTTATTTTGATCGGATTGACTTCAAGTTGGTAAAATGACCATTTTTCCCCTCCAGGGGTTGGCTCCTGTACTGGCGCAGTCTTCGATAGTTTTTCGGGGCTGTCTCCAAGGTTTTGAACCCAGTCGATTCTGTTTGTCCTCAGGGTTACCACCGAGGCTGACTTGGTTTCCTAGGGTTATCTCTGGGGATGATGTGATGCTTCTGGGTTGTCTCCAAAGTTGATTTGGCCTCCCAGGCTGTGTCTAGGGCTTAACCTGACCTCCCAGATTGTGACCGGGCCTGAACTGGATCTCCCAGTGTTATTGTCGGTGGTACCCCCCAGGTTGTGACCAAGGTTTGACTTGACATCCTGATATTGAGAGGGGTTGAGGTGGAATCCCTATACTAAGACCGAGGCTGGGATGACATCCTGGCATTGAGACCGGGGTTGAGTTGACATCCCGATATTGAGATCGGGGCTAATTTGACGTCCCGGTATTGAGACCAGGGCTGAGTTGACATCCCGGTATTGAGACCGAGACTGAGTTGACATCCCGGTATTGAGACCGGGGCTGAGTTGCCATCCCGGTATTAAGACCGGGGCGAGTTAACATCCCGGTATTGAGGCCGGGGCTGAGTTGGCATCCAGGTATTATTATTGGGGTTAAGTTGGTATCCCAGTATTGAGACCAGGGTTGAAAAGACATCCTGGTACTGAGATCGGGGCTGAGTTGGCATCCCGATATTGATATCAAGGCTGAAAAGACATCTCGGTATTGAGATCGGGGCTGAGTTAACATCCCGGTATTGAGACCGGGGCTGAGTTTGCATCCCGGTTTTGAGACCGGGGTTGAGTTGGTATCCCGGTATTGAGACCGGGGTTAAAAAGACATCCCGGTATTGAGAGCAGGTCTGAGCTGACATCCTGGTATTGAGATCGGGGCTAAGTTGACATCTTGATATTGAGACCGGGGCTGAGTTGGCATCCCGGTATTGAGACCGAGGTTGAAAAGACGATTTTCCCCCCTGCAGGGTTAGTAATAGGAACGCAAAATTTTGAGTGACTACGACAGGAATGAAATTTTTTGAAATACATCAGGGAATTTATTAGCAACAGAAATATCATTCAAATCTGACGTATTCTTGTTTAAATCGGTGACATGGGCTAAGAAAGCCTAACATCCATTTTTTAATAAACGAATAGCTTTATGACTTGAAATGACAATGATTGATTTTAGTGGTTTGGTTGTTTAAATTCCCATAACATGTTGGTTAGGAATATGAAAGCTAACAACTTTACGAAAATAATCAATTTTAACATGATGAGTGGTTAACCAATCGATTCCTAAAATCACATCAAATGTAATTATTTTTAAAGAGATGAGATCAACAGGTAATGTGAGGGTACCAATTTGAATCAAACAAGAGTTGTAAACTGTAGATGTGACGAAGGTTTCTCCCAACGAAGTTTCAACAGATAAGTCAAAGTCTAATTTCTCAAGAGTCAAGTTCAAACGTTGAGCACAAGTAGGTGAAATAAAAGAATGGGTAGAACTGGTATCTAATAAGGTATAGACTTAAAGTGTAAGACCCCAACTTTTATGAATAAAAAATTGAATTTTCTCTATATATTATTTTGAAATAGTCAGAGGTTAATTTGATAATGTGGAATGTTATAGGTAAAATACGCAAATATTTTAAATAAGCAAGTGGTTATAAAATATTCATTATTGTCGGGGAATATTCATTTGGTGGTGGAATATTCTTGCTGTCGGGGAATATTCGTATGACGGCGCAGCCAATTGTGGGCCCCATAACGAAAAACTGTTGGATGAAGAAAATGACAAGAATAAGTTTTTCATAAATAACGGCGTAGTTGTTACCGTTAACACTGTTGGAATACCCAATGGGTAAAGTAAAGTAATACGCGTTGTTACATAGTAGCACACGGTATTGCACAGTATTTTTATATTATTGTTAATTCAATAATTGTCACTGCACGGTATTTCCCATTATCAGATCAATAATTCATATTATTTGAATAATATTATTAGATAACATTATTGGCAATGTCTAAGGAAGTTCTGTCTAGGAGGGATTATTTAATTGCGCGCCAGTAAGGAGAAATCCTTATCAGAAGGCCCCCTCTTTCCTGGAAACGACCTTGTTGTCAATATTGTAGTTCTGTAATATTATTTGTGAATAATTAATTATTGATTTATATGATAAGGAAATATTTATTTTTGTGGATATAAAAGAAGGAATTAGTGCTGATGTGTTTTATCAGTATTTTGTTAGAATGGAGGTGTGGAAAATCATCCGTATATGGATTTCGAACAATTTATGTTTGGAATTTAGAAAAACTTTCTTCTACAAAGTTGTAGAGAATTAATTTTTCTATGGAATGGATTAAGATTTGAATTTTTCTGATAAAAGAGCTATTTATTATGAATTATTAAAGTTCCGGAATAATTAATTTTTGGGGTTATAAATATTTATTAAAATAAAAACATTTTTTTGATGGTGGGGCCCACTTGTATGGGCTAATGAATTGGTCAAGGAGGTGTGCGGAAGATTTTTAATAAATATAATATTTTATTAAATTTTCTGCTTTGGCGTTCTAAACATTTTCCTATAAATACGGTGCTAAATTAGAATTTGAAAATCACACCAGAATCATAAGTTTCTTTCTCTATAATATCGAGCGTATTTTTGTGAGTATTTCGATACTTTGAGTGTTGCTATTCAGTGCAAGTTTCTTTCGGTATTATATCCGATATTCCAGTCAGAAGTACTATTTTTTTGAGGTAAGGGATGTTATTTTTTTCAAAAGTGATGTTATTTCTTTCAATATCATGACACCAAAATATTCGTATGAATTTTATTGTGAATTTTTTACTTTTTCATATTGGAGTTACTATTCATGTATACGGCACTATTCATGTATACGGCACTATTCACGAATACGGCACTATTCACAGAAAAATTAAATTTTCTTTTCTTTGTCCAAGTTAGCTATTATAGTTCCTATCTTTGATTGGATCCAAGTTTTGATCTTCATTCTTGAATTTTGCTCCACAATTAATTATTATGGAGTATTCTTTAACTTGGATAAACTAAATTACGAATCCCTAAATTTTGTCCTTTATTTCACTGGATTCGTTCTTTAAAATATTTTTCATCATCTTCAGTCTTTAATGGTGATACAAAAGAATATCTTTGGCCTGTAGTGCAAAGATGGATGATTATTTGATCAATATCTTTGGCCTGTAGTGCAAAGATGAATGATTACCTGATGAATATCTTTGGCCCAAAGTGCAAAGATGAATATTTGATTCAAGATATATATTGATTGATGTTATAGGGATAAAATATTGATTATGGACTTTCAAATCATAGAAGATAGTAGACATTATTTCCTACTTAATTATTTTGATGCATTGTTATTTCCGCTGCAGTTGTTGATCCAAAACTTGTGGTCCATAATATTTTATCTGATTTGTTGAAGACTAACGATAAATTGTTCTTTATTATCTTAGTCATAATATTCTTACTGGGCTAGTTGAGCTCACCTTTTTCATCTATTGTCCTCTTAAAGAAATGAGAATGTCGCAGGGACTAGTCGGGGGACAGAGTGATGGTCCGAGTTAGAGCAATAGTAGTCCTCACTATTTTTATAAAATAGTGTGATAATAATTGTAATGAGGACTTAGTTTGAATGTTTATACTTTTTACATATTTGTATTGACACTCACAATTGTGTGGTCGTATTTTGCACGACCGTGTGATATAAAAGTTATATTTGGATTCTGTACCATGTATTTAGCGATCCAGAATGGGTTGGTTGGATTGAACCTATTCTGAGGGCGTCACAGAAAGAGTTTATGAGTAGCTTACCCATGATAACTTCATTCGGGTTCCTCGCTTTTAGGGTAGTCACGACAAAAGCTCTCCCCTGGACCATCGACTTTGACTTGTCTGGGACAGCCTTTGGTGTCACCATCCCAGCTAGACTTGACTTCGCTATAGGGAACACCCAAGCTATGTGACCTTCTTTTCCGCAATTGCAGCACACCTTGGATTATATTGTGTGCAGTTTGGACTGATGTGTCCCTCTTGTCCGCATTTGTAACATACGTCCGGTGGTCGTTCCACTCCCCTAGAAACGATTACTGGTGCTGCTGCCACTGTCTTTCCTTCGTCATTGTTGTATCTTCTCTTTTTGAAATTTCCACCTGACTCACTTCTTCTATTATGTTAGCCATGATTACCACCGAATTTGTTACCATTTCTGGCATGATAATTTCCTCCACACTAGTTATCATTGTTCCGGTGACTATTACCACCGGAATGACTATGGTTGTTATCCTTTGGTTGAACAGTCTCATTATCTCGCTCCAATAATTGAGCTCTATTCACAACATCTGAATACAAACAAAGTTTTATGAGAAACAATGTATTGACGAATTTCAGGTTTCAAACCTCTCAAAAACATTCGTGTCATTCGTTCCTCATTATCCACCAAATGGGATGCAAACCGGGATAATTCTGCAAACTTGGCCTCGTATTATGATACAGTCATATTATTCTGTTCTAGTTTGATGAATTCCACCTCTTTCATATGACGAATACTTTTTGGAAAGTACTTGTCGTTGAATAATTTGTGGAACTTCTCCCAAGACATCTTAACTGCAAAAAGCTGAGTACGCTTCACAAATTCCCACCAGTAATCTGCTTCTCCACGCAACATAAAGGTGGCGAAGGGAACCTTTTGCTCCTCTGTGCATCCCAGAACATCAAATATTTTGGTGGTTTGCTTAATCCAGGCTTCTACCTTATGTGGCTCTGGCTTTCCCAAAAACTCCGGCTGTCCCAACTCCTTGAATTGCTTGGCAGTGACAAGCCGCGAGTTACCATTGTTTCCACCTGCATTTTGAACAGGAGTCTCTCTCGTCTGATTTTGCATGAATTATAAAAAATTCCTAAACACCCCATCGTTCATCATTTGGTCGGTGGTGTTGTTTACAAAACTATTATTTCCTTCCTGAGGCACATTATCCTGGTTATTGATTGGCGGTGTCTCAATGGTCTCAAATGCTCCATTACTTAGATTTTCAGATGCCATTCTCAAATACTGCCACAAAACATGGGTTAATTAAAGAAATTGACATGTCACATATTATCCCTATATTCCGACCGACCAATTAAACAAATAAGCTTAGGTAGGACACACTAGCAAAGGTTTTACTCGTCTCTCCCCTCATAGTTCTAATCCCAGATCTCCGCCAGGGATCATATCCCTAAGCTCTGATACCAATTATAAAGCCTCCAAAATAGGTCCACACAACCCATTCTAAGTCGCCAAATACATGGTACAGAATCCACATACAAATCTTATTATATTAAACTGTCATGCAAAATATGACCACACAAACTATGAGCTTTAATACAGATATTAAATCGTATATAATACAAAAATATTAACGCTCAAATAAGTCCTCATTACAATTATTATCACACTATTTTATAAAATAGCGAGGACTACTATAGCACTATCTCGAACCATCACTCCATTCCCAGGCTAGTCCCAGCTATATTCTCATTCGCTGAAGAGAACAATAAAAGAAAAGGGTGAGCTCAACTAGCACAATAAAGAATATTATGACTAAGATGATGAAGAATAAATTATCGTTAGCCTCTAATAAATCAGATAAAATATTATAGACAACAAGTTTTAGATCAACAACTGCAGCGAAAATAGCAATCCATTAAAAGAGTCAAGTAGAGAAGAATGTCTACTATCTTCTATGATTTAAAAGTCCATCACCAATATTTTATCCCTGTAACACCAATCAACAAATATTTCAAATCAATAATTTATCTTTGCACTACGGGCCAAAGATATTCATTTGTATCACCAGTGGTCATGATCATACCAAACATCTGTCCATCTTTGCACTACGGTCCAAAGATATTCATCAATCAACAGTTCAGCTTTACACTACGGGCCAAAGATATTAATCAATCAACATTTCATCTTTGCACTATAGGCCAAAGATAACTTTCACCACAATATAAGACTGAGGATGATGAAAAATGATATAAAGAACGAATCAAGTGAGATAAATGACAAATATTTGATATTTATAATTCAATTTATCCAGGGTTCAAGAATGTCCAAGTTGTCAATATGGAGATCAAAACATGGATCCAATTTCAAGAGTAAGATTCATAAATCAAAGATAATTTGGACAGAAAAATAAACCAATTTTATCGTGAATAGTACTTCGTGAATAGTATTTTGTGAATAGTACCCGAATAAATAGTACCTGAATGAATAGTACTCGAATGAATAGTACCTGAATGAATAGTATCCCGACATGAAAAGACTAAAATTTCAATAAGAAAGTTCAGACCAATATTCCAGTGAAATAATATTAGATGAAGCAAAAATCTTAAGCAATTTCTAATCATTTTAGAAATTATAGAAGTAAACTTACCATAGTAAGTTTAGATTTAGGAATATGAAATGAAATAATATCACTTACATAATATGGAATATGAAAGAAAAATGACATCCCTTACGAGTATGGAAGGAAATAATATTATTTATGAGTATTGAAAGAAAATAACATACTTTACAAGAAAAATAATATCCCTTACCTTTATAGGAGATTATATACTACAATAGTGTAGTAGCAGAGTACTCTTCTTCTTTTTCTCTTATTCTCTCTATAGTTTCTCTCTCTATAGCTTTAGTGAATTGGTGAGAAAGAATGAAGAAATGAGCTTCTATTTATAGGCTTGGCAGAGTCAGGATAAAGTAGTCTTTTCACCATAATTTATGGCATCATCGCTTATCTCATCGTTCCTATGACATCATCGCTTACCTCACTATTGAAAGAAGGAATTCAAAACCAAACCTTCCACCTCCACCATTTCTCACATGTTTATATATATATATATATATATATATATATATATATATATATATATATATATATATATATTAAAAACATTTATAATTATTAAAAAGAATTCAAATTCAATTTGCTCTCTTCCACCTCATTTTATTTTTTATACCATGAATTTATTATAATAATGTTACAATTTAAATTATAAAATTATACTATTATACTATCACATTATACTATTATAATGTAATATTATAATATATTTGAATGAATTATTTTATCGGATAAGATAAAATGCCAACTTTCAACAAATGTCTCATGCTAAAAATTCCTCTATTTATATCAAAATTGAACAAATATTTACTTATCATATTTATCAAAAAAAATTATTTTATTCATTAATTATTATTCACAATTAATATTATAAAATCACAATATTGACAACCAGGTCGTTCCCAGGAAAGAGGGGACTTTCCGATAAGGATTTATCCTTATTGGCGCGCAGTTATATAACCTAACCCCTTTTCTCGACAGAACTTTGTAGACATTGTCAATAATGCTATCTAATAATGTTATTTAAATAATATGAGTTACTGTGACAATTATTGAATCAATAATATAAAATACTATGCAATTATCAATGTAGCAATTATTGAATCATTAATATAAGATACTGAACAGTAATTACTGTGACAATTATTGAATGAGTGACTTCTTACGTAAGAATCAATAATTAGAAATACTGTGCAATACCGTGTGCTACTGTGCAACAACGCGTATTACTGTACTTTTATTATCGGGTATTTCAACAGTTTAATGGCAAAAGTTTTGCGTTATTTTTATAAAAAGGTTACTTCTGTCGCTTTTTATATCCGATATCTATTCTGTTATGGGGCTCACCACTGATTACGCAGTGGTACGAATATTCCCCAACCAAACGAATATTTTATGACAACTTGCTTACTTTGTAAAATTTGCACATATCACCCATAACTTATCACATTTATCAAATCAACACATTACTATTTAAAATAATATGTAGAAGAAATTAAATCTTATTCATACAAACTTGGGGTCTTACATCTTACGAGCATGTCCAGGTAATCAGCCTGTAGTACTCTGTGTTGATCAACACTCCATCCTTAAACGTTATCACGTTTAAGATTTGCGGCACTTTCAGTGCCCGTCGAGTTAACGACATTTAAAACCTTTGTGTATTTATACTCATGTTTTACTTTGAATCCGTACCAAAGCAATTGGCATAAGATAGCACATTAATAATACTTTCAAAGATTTATGAAAAATCAATCAAAATACTTTACATATCCGTCTAGCCGAATTAAATGGCATCGACTATTCAATAACTGTTCATGCATAGGTAACTATTCATCTTGACAACTTGTCCAACATAAAGTACAGACAAGAGTTTAGAAAGCTTGCTTCAAGCAACTTGAACAAGATAATAAAACTTGCATAACATAATGTTAATACAAGAGTTAGAAAACTTGCCTTCACTTCTTTAAACTTTTCAGTTTACTTTACTCGGTCTTTATAACCTTTACAAGATATACACAAATATCATACCAATTAGGTTATCACAAATGATATACATTGTGTAGCTATCTTCTCTTTCTCGTATAACTTAGCCGAATCGTTAAACTAATAACATTCATTTAAGTTATTTAACATTCTTTACGACTTATTAACATTTATTAGTCATAAGCCGACTCTCGTCAATCACCGTTATGCACAACGACCGACGAAACCCTAATTGGTTTGTTACATCAATCACATTCTCATCGAATTCCCGTCATCGAAGTCTGTATAGAATTTATGTAAGTTTTAACTTCACTTGACATCATTCAAGTACCACGCACCCCTATTATATGTCATGTAACCCTAAGGTACGCTTAAACCTCGATTACGATTCACGGTTTACATTATCAGTTTTTGAGTTTTAAATTTAAATACGTTTTGTCAACGTTTAATTCATAAAACCATTCTTAAACATGTTGTTTAAGTGATTTCTCTTCATGATTATTAACCATTTAGTTTTCCCATAATTACAATGTAGAAAACTAAATTTAGAAATATTCACATCAGAAATTTTCCCCCTTAAGGGCGCTGCAACGCCAAACTTAGGCTTAAAGCGGCACTGCAGCGCTGGCTCACAGAAACAAAATCATTGTTCAGGCGCTGCAGCGCCCCCTATGTAGGGTCTCTTCCAGTCTTGGAGCTACGGCACTGGGGACTACTATATGGGAGACGCTGCAGCGCCAGCCCTGTTCCTCAGAAAAATTTTCTAAGTCTTAAAAATTTTTGAGATTCCTGAGCTCATAACGCGATCGTTATAACTCAGAATTTGCTCGTTCCAAAGCCAATAGTTCACATATCTTATGTTCTACGATTCCATCCAGTCGGAATTTAATTTTGAATTCGTCAGCAAGAATTTAGCCGATTAGTCCACTTTTACGCGTTCGTTAAACGTTCGTAAACGTTCAACGCTCCTTCGTTTTAAGTCCGAATTGGTTCGTTCTCGCTCTCACAAGTCTTATTACCTAATTACATGTGATGTAATAGAAAATCATCATTTTTGAATCACACGGCGACTTTTGACCTCTATTCCGGGAAAATTTACGATTTCGACGATTAACGTTTAATCGCGTAACTTTCGCCGAATCTTCGTTCTACAATATTTTTACTTCAAACCAAATGGAATCAATCCATTGGTCATTCATTAGTGATTCTAACCATTATGAACATCAAATTTTTAATACTTTCCCATGCTAATTATTGAATATAACAAGAGTTTGATAAATTCTTTATTAGTTTTTAATGAATTATTATGATTTCATTTCTTCATAGCTTATTAGTGTTTTAAGTCAACTACTAGGCCAACCTTATTACTCCTTCTTATTCGTGCTCCACCAATTTACTTCTCTATCAATTATGTATTGATGGAAGTTAAAGTTTAAGGTTTAAAAATTATACGTCTTATGTTCTTGAGTGCTTGGACTCTTGTTCTTGTCAAAGAATAAGCTAGCTTGCTTTTCTTTTGCTTGGTTCTTACTAAGCTCTTCCTTCTCTCTCTCTCTCAATATATGTTATCAATTGATCGACCAACAAAATGAAGCAACCAAGCCTCTTATTTATCGACCACATGCTCATGGGTTGCCTCATGGGTTGCCCCATGGGTTTAACCTACCCGTTTACCCATTGGTTTGATCAACGGGTTTAATTATTAAATTAAATTTAAATTGAGTGTATTTACTTCGTATAAAATTTATATTATACATCGTATTAATTCTCGTATCCTCTTTGTATAATACTCGTATAATACCTCGTATTATACTCGTATTCATTCCGTATAATAATCATTTATTATTATACTTAACCAATTTCTTTTTATATTTTAATCTTACTAACCCTTAGGGTTTTAAGTCCGCAAGCGAAAACTTCGCGAGCCATAAATGAAATATTATTACATATTCCATCCTGTCTTGAAAATCCTATCATTACGCGTTACTCAAAAATTCAAGAATAATTCCCGAGCAGAAATAGATGAATAGTAATTTTCTCCCGAGAAAACTTTTCTTGGCTAACTCAACTTTTCACAGTATATTACCGTCAAATCTTCTGACAGAATGTCATTCCGACATTTCGATCTCCCATAAAGCCTTAGGGTCTCAAACCCTAACCCTTAGGGTCAAATCCTAATCCTTAGGGTTTCATTTATGAATAGTGTCTATTTCGTCTTTTTCTTGAAAATATTTTTGTTCATAGAAATATTTTATTTTTATTTTTTAAATTTAATTCATTTATTTCTGGCACGTAGGCAGAATCCTAACCACATCTATATTCTTTAGGTCATAGAACGACCTTGAGATAGCTTACTCAGTTTAATAAACAAAAATAAAAATTTTATTCCATAAAATCACATATTATTCATTTACGTTAACGTCCAATTTTTCTCGAGCGTTACATTCTCCCCCTCCCCCCCCCCCCCTCTTATAAGAATTTTGTCCCCAGAATTACAATACTAATTAGTCAACTAAGTGGGGATATGTCTTCCTCATCTGGTCTTCAAGTTTCCACGTTGCTTCTCCCGCATTGTGGTCCCTCCATATCACCTTCTCGAAGGTATTACTTTTCTTCTCAGTGCCCGACCCCTTACTCGGACAACTCCTAGCCATGTGGTCCGGGGACCCACACACATAGCATGTCATTATCTTCTTAGGCACAAAACAGCTAGATGCGATGTGCCCTTCTCGTCCATAACGATAACATACCGACTTACCCATGAGACAGACTCCAGAATGAGCCCTCCCACATGTCTTGCATGCCTCGACCCTTCTCTTAGGATCCCACTGCTCCACCCAGTCCTTTCCTGAGTTGAACTCCTTACGCTTTGGCGCACTACCTCTACCACTTGCTCCCTCAATTTTTTCTCCCCCGTCAAATTTAGTTCTACTCTTCCTTTCCTTCTGATACAGGCTCAGAGCCTTACTACACCCTTTGGCTATAATAGCCTTTTCCAACACCACTCCAAAGATTTTGCTTTGGAAAATAGATACTCGATTATAGAGCCAAGGCTTCAACCCTAGCTCAAATCGCTTTACTTTCCTAGCCTCTGTGTCCACTTGATGTGGCGCAAACCTCGCCAGTTCATTAAACTTGGCGGCATATTGGGGAACCGTCATATCACCCTATTTCAACTCCAGAAACTGGACCTCCATCTTACTTTGCATACTAGTGGGGAAGTAGTTTTCGAAGAACACCTTCTTAAACTATTTTCACGTAGCATTGACTAACTCGGCCCTACTCTGGTTTGCCTCCCACCAGAAATTGGCCTCTCCCTTCATCATATATGTAGCAAAAGGAATCTTCTACTCTTCTCGGACATTTGCTATCATAAATGCCTTCTCAATTTCCTTCACCCAAGCTTGGGCAGCGATAGGATCCGTAGTTCCTATAAACTCCGGTGGACCTACACTTTTAAAGTCCTTAAAGGTAGCACTGACTACTACCCCAAGATTTGTTCTTACACCCCCTCCAGCCTCTTTAAAGGCTGCAGTTATAAGGGTAACAAACTCCTGCATCGGGTTATTCAAAACCCCTTCTTCCTCCACATTACGTGGCTCCGCTTCTTGGTTTCTCGTTCTTCTTTTAAGTGGAATTTTCCTGTTAACGTAAATAAAGCTTAGTTATTATTTACTTCTTTTCGTTGGTTATTATTCATAATTAATAATAACACAACCATATTGCCAAGCATTTTAATAAATTTCTTATATTAAAATACTTCTTCTTATAGTATAAAACTACAACTGTTCTTCATTACATGGCCGTAGCCATTTACAATACTATCCCGCAATTGCCTTTTAACAATTAGGATTTAAGAACCACTACCCTTTACTTATACAAAATAGGGTTTTACGTCATTACTAGCTACATAATTATTTACATAGCTATTCCTTATGTACATACTACTGGACTACATCTGCCTTACGGCATTCTCGTAATCTGCATCGGTCATAATGGCCACAATATCTCGGCTAATGGTATGCCGAGTTTGTCCCTCCTCCACAAGATACTCAGTAATCTGTTGTTAATAATCCTCGCGCGAGCTCTTATATATATAGGTCATTTGGCTAATCTTCTGCTTCTTATTCAGAAGCTCTGCTTTCAGTTCCTAGACCTCTAGTTTCAAATCTTAGACCTCGTTGTTAAGCTGGACGTTCTGGTCTAACACTGCCATGACTAAGGCTTCCATGGACTCAGTCGGTGTCACATCCTCCTCCTCCTCAATAGGCAATACCAGATTAATCGGTGCTGTCTCAACCTCCTCCTCTAGCATACCGTCAAATAATGACGAAAAGTCAAAGTTATTAGAGTATTCGGACGGATCCCCATCTTCCGGATCAGTCTCTTCTATATTCACCATAGATACCTCTGCTACTGGCATCGATACCAACTCTATGAGGTTGGCAGATTCTTCACAGACTTCACTATATATAGCCATATCTCCTGACATCTACAATAAGACACAATAACTTGATTAGTAAACAATCAAATATTATAAACATGTATCACATTTAATATGTTTAAGGTTACTTTTCTCTTTAAAACTCTACCCGAGTTTTATTTACTTCTAACTTCTACTTCTCTTCTCAAGGTTATAGCTTAAGGTTCCCCCCCCCTTAAGTTTTATAACCTAAAACTTTGATACCAACCTGTAACGCTACCAAATTTGGGTATCCTCAAACCCTGAATATGGTGTTACACGGTGCTATTTTCTACTCATACATTCCATTAAATACCTCAATAACCTACACAAGTTCTCTAAATGTTACATTATAATACTCATTTCCCAAGTTCGTTATAACCTTTACATATATTTGTCGTCATAATATCATTCATTACAACAATAATGTTATACTATTATAAGGATAGCTAAGTATCCTTCTGGGTCTTGCTCTTGGCCTTACCGAATCCTTCGGTCCGCTAGTTCATAGCTGAAATCATATGAGTTTAAGCAAAGGTGAGCATAACTAGATCAACAAGTTTAACATTTTATTTTGCAACCACAAAATCAAGAATCATATGACTTCATCTTTCATAACTGTACAATAGTTATGAAGTAGTAGGAATAATCAAAATAGCATTTTGAATTCCTTTAAAATCATTCTTAAGAACACACAGTCACTTAAGAATATGAGCCGGTCCCAGACCATGAACATTCAGTTCAATTCGGTCCCAGACCTTGAACCTTTGGTTCCATTTTTATTCATAAAAGGATCTCCCGATACTAAGACCATAAGCCATATATATCTTATGAGCACGTCCAGGTGATCAGCCTATAGTACTCTGCGTTGATCAACACTCTATCCTTAAACGTTTTCACGTTTAAAATTTGCGGCACTTTCAGTGCCCGTTGAATTAACGACATTTAAAACCTTTGTGTATTTATACTCAGGTTTTACTCAGAATCCGTACCAAAGCAATTGGCATATAATATCACATCAAGAATACTTTGAAAGATTTATGAAAAATCAAGTAAAATACTTTATATATCCTTCTAGCCTAATAAAATGGCATCGACTATTCAATAACTATTCATGCATAGGAAACTATGCATCTTGATAACTTGTCCAACATAAAGTATAGACAAGAGTTTAGAAAGCTTGCTTCAAGCAACTTGAACAAGATAATAAAACTCGCATAACATAATGTTAATACAAGAGTTAGAAAACTTGCCTTCGCTTCTTCAAACTTTTCAGTTTACTTTACTCAGTCTTTACAACCTCTACAAGATATACACACATAGCATACCAATTAGGTTATCACAAATGATATACATTGTGTAGCTATCTTCTCCTTCTCGTATAAGTTAGCGAAATCATTAAACTAATAACATTCATTCAAGTTATTTAACATTCTTCACGGCTTATTAACATTCATTAGTCATAAGCCGACCCTCGTCGATCACCGTTATGCACAACGACTGACGAAACCCTAATTGGTTCGTTACATCAATCACATTCTCATCGAGTTTTTGTCATCGAACTCTGTATAGAATTTAGGTAATTTTTAACTTCACTTGACATCATTCAAGTACCACGCACCCCTATTACATGTCATGTAACCCTAAGGTATGCCTACAACTCAATTACGATTCACGATTTACATTATTGGTTTTCGAGTTTTAAATTTAAATACGTTTTATCAACGTTTAATTCATAAAACCATTCTTAAACATGTTGTTTAAGTGATTTCTCTTCATGAATATTAACCATTTAGTTGCCCTATAATTACTATGTAGAAAACTAAGTTTAGAAATCTTCACGTCGAAAATTTTCCCCCTTAAGGGCGCTGCAGCGCCAAACTTAAGCATAAAGTCGGCGCTGCGGCGTTGGCTCGTAGAAACAAAATCACTGTTCCGGTGCTGCGGCACCCCCTATGCAGGGTCTCTTCCCGTCCTGGCGCTGCTGTGTTGGGGACTACTATATAGGCGGCGCTGCAGCGCCAACCCTGTTCCTCATAAAAATTTTCTAAGTCTTAAAAATTTTTGAGATTTCCAAGCTCATAACGGGATCGTTATAACTCGGAATTGGCTCGTTCCAAAGCCAATAGTTCACATATCTTTTGTTCTATGATTCCATCCTGTCAAAATTCATATCTGAATCCGTCGGCGAGAATTTAGCCTATTAGTCAATTTTTACGCGTTCGTTAAACGTTCGTGAACGTTCGACGCTCAATTCTTCGTTTTAAGTCCAAATTGGTCCGTTCTTGCTCTCGTAAGTCTTATTTACCTAATTACATGTGATGTAACTGAAAACCATCATTTCTGAATCGCTCAATAACTTTTGACCTCTTTTTCGGGAAAATTTACGATTTCAACGATTAACGTCTAATCGCGTAACTTTCGTCGAATCTTCGTTCTACGATATTTTTACTTCAAACCAAATGGAATCAATCCATTGGTCATTCATTAGTGATTCTAACCATTATGAACATCAAATATTTAATGGTTTCCCATGCTTATTATTGAATATACCAAGAGTTTGATGAATTCTTTACTAGTCCTTAATCAATTATTATGATTTCATTTCTTCATAGCTTATTAGTGTTTTAAGTCCACTACTAGGCCAACCTTATTACTTCTCATTAATCATGCTCCACCAATTCACTTCTCTATCAATTATGTATTGAAGGAAGTTAAAGTTTAAGGTTTGAACATTATACCTCTTATGTTCTTGAGTGCTTGAACTCTTGTTCTTGTCAAAGAATAAGCTAGCTTTCTTTGCTCTTTCTTGGTTCTTACTAAGCTCTTCCTTCTCTCTCTGTCAATATATGTTATCAATTGATCAACTAACAAAATGAAGCAACCAAGATTCTTATTTATAGACTTTGCAAGACTTAGGGTAACATGGTCTTTTAGACCCAACCTCCTCACTATTCCCACCTCATCTTTTTTATTTTCCCTCCAAGTCTTAGCCCATGTGCTAGCACATGCCAACCTATGTTTTCTCTTGTGCTTACACATGCATATGGGTTGCCCGATGACCCATCCGTTTATCTATTGGTTCGACCCACGGGTTTAATTATTAAATTAAATTTAAATTGAACGTATTTACTTCGTAAAAAATTTATATTATACGTCGTATTAATTCTCGTATCCTCTATGTATAATACTCGTATAATACCTCGTATTATACTTATATTCATTCCGTATAATAATCATTTATTATTATAATTAACCAATTTCTTATTAGGTTTGAATCTTACTAACCCTTAGGCTTTTAAGTTCGCAAGCGAAAACTTCGCGAGCTATAAATGAAATATTATTACATATTCCATAACGTCTTGAAATCCTATCATTATGCGTTTCTCAAAAATTCAAGAATAATTCCTGAGCAAAAACGGATGAATAGTGATTTTCTCCCGAAAAACTTTTCTCGGCTACCTTAATTTTTCACGGTATGTTACGGTCAAATCTTCTGACAGAATGTCATTCCGACATTCCAATCTCCTAGAAAGGCTTAGGGTCTCAAACCCTAACCCTTAGGATTTCATTTATGAATAGAGCCTATTTCGTCTTTTTCTTGAAAATATTTTTGTTCACGGAAATCTTTTATTTTCATCTTGTAAATTTAATTCATTTATTTCTGGCACGTAGCCAGAATCCTAACCACATCTGCATTCTTTACGCTATAGAATGATCTTGAGATAACTTACTCAGTTTAATAAACAAAAATAAAAATTTTATTCCATAAAACCACATATTATTCATTTACATTAACGTCCGATTTTTCTCGAGCGTTACAGTATGAATACGAGTATAATACTTGATATTATACGAGTATAATACAAAGAGAATACGAGAATCAATACGACGTATAATACGAATTTTATACGAAGTAAATAGATTCAATTTGAATTAAAATTAATTATCAAACCCATGGATCGAACCGATTGGTTAACGGGTGGGTTAAATCTATGGGGCAACCCATAACCCATGAGGGGCCCATAGGGCACATGGGGAGACATGTAGTGGCCATAGGGCACATGGGTCAAGATTTGGTGGGAAAGCAAAAGAAAGGAGGTGGGAATAGTGTGGAGGTTGGGCCTAAATGACTATTCTACCCTCCATCTTACAAGCCTATATAAGAGAGGCTTTGGTCTTCATTATTTTGTTTACCAAATCACCAACATCTTTTGAGAGAGAGAGAAGAGAGAGCTAAAGCAAGAGAAGTTGCAAGAAGCAAAGTTATCTTCATAACTTAAGAACTAACTCAAGAACAACAAAGAACACAAATAGGTATACATATTAAACTCTAATCCCCATCTTACTTTAATATATAATTGATAGAGAAGTGTGATTAGTGGATCATGAGTTGTAAGAAGTGATAAGGTGGTTATTAGTGTACTATAAAACATTAACAACCATAAACAATTAAAACCATAATTAAAATGGTTAACAACTTAAAGAAGAAAACCTTGAAAAGTATTGTTAATGAACAAGGGAAATCATTAAAACTTAGATGGTTAGAATGATTATAATCATCAAGGAATAACCGATGGATTGATTCCATATAGATGGAAGTTAAAATTTCAAGTAACGAAGTTATGAAAAAATTCACGCGATTAGACGTTAAACACCGAAATCGTGAATTTTTCTCGAAAAAAAGTCAAAAGTCGCCTTTTTTTCAAAAAGCTTGGTTTTTGATGGCGTAACGTATAATTAGGTAGATAAGACTTGCGAGAGCAAGAACGAATGAATTAGGACTTAAAACGAGGAATTGAGCGTCGAATGTTCACGAACGTTTAACGAACGCGTAAAAATGGACTAATCGGCGAATTTATCACCAACGAATTGAGAAATGAATTCCGACTTGATGAAACCATAAAACATAGGATATGTGAACTTTTGGCTTTGGAACGAGCAAATTTCGAGTTGTAACGATCACGTTACGGGCTTGGTAATCTCAGACTCTGAAAAAAAAATTATGAGAGACAAGGTCGACACCGCAGCGCCGCCCAAGTAGTAGTCCTCAGCGCCGCAGCGCCTAGTCCGGGAAGGATTCCCTGCATGGTGGGCGCTGCAGCGCGGCTAAGTAAGCTTAACCTGGCGCCGCAGCGCTGGGCCAGTGTAAGACCCCAACTTTTATGAATAAAGATTTAGTTTTCTTTATATATTATTTCGAAATAGTAAGGTGTTGATTTGATAAATATGAAAGTTATGGGTGAAATGTGCAAACATTTTTAAAATGAGCAAGTGGTTATAAAATATTCTTGTTGTCGGGGAATATTCGTTTGGTCGTGGAATATTCTTGTTGTCAGGGAATATTCGTACGACGACGCAGATATTTGTGGGCCCCCACAACGGAATAACTGTCGGATATAGAAAGCGACAGAAATAACTTTTTTACAAAATAACGGCGTGGTTGTTACCGTTAGTACTGTTGAAATACCCGGTGGTTAAAATACAGTGATACACGGTGTTGCTTAGTAGCACACGGTATTGCACAGTATTTCGAATTATTAAGTCTTACATGAGAAGCCATTACTCAATTATTGTTACAATAATTACTGTTCAATATTTTATATTATTGACTCAATAATTGCTACGTTGATATTTTATATTATTGACTCAATAATTGTTGCATTGATATTTTATTGACTCAATAATTGCCACGTTGCTATTTTTTTATGATTGATTCAATAATGGCTACAGTTGATATTTTGTAGTATTGATTCAATAATTGTCGTTGCACAGTATTTCACGTTATCAACTCAATAATTCATATTATTTGAATAATATTATTAGATAGCATTATTGACAATGTCTAAGGAAGTTCTGTCTAGGAGGGGTTATTTAATTGTGCGCCAGTAAGGAGAAGTCCTTATCGGAAGGCCCCCTCTGTCCTGGGAACGACCTGGTTGTTAATATTGTAGTTCTATAATATTATTTGTGAATAATTAATTATTGATTTATATGATAAGGAAATATTTATTTTGTGGATATTAAAGAAGGAATTGGCGCTGGTGAGTTTTTATCAATATTTTGGTGTGGGAAATTATCTGTTTTTGGATTTCGGATAATTTATGTTTGGAATTTGGAAAAACTTCCTTCTGCAAAGTTGTAGAGAATTAAATTTCTTATGGAAGGACATAGAATTTGTATTTTTCTAACGAATGGGCTATTTGTTATGAATTATTGAAGTTTCGGAAAATATATTTTTTTTTTATGGGCGGGCCCCACTTTTGGTAGAAAATGTTTTAGCCGCCAGGCGGCGGAAATTTTGAAAAATAATAATATTTTATTATTTTAGTCTCCTTTGGCATCCTAAGCTTTTCCTATAAATAGGGTGCTTAGGTTAGAATTGAAAATCACACCAGAATCAGAAGTTTTCTCTCTCTATAATATCGAGCGTATTTTTGTGAGTATTTCAATACTTTGAGTATTACTATTCAGTACAAGCTTCCGTCGGTATATATCCGATATTCCAGTCAGAGATACTGTTCTTTTGAGGTAAGGGATGTTATTTCTTTCGTAAATGATGTTATTCTTTTCAATATCATTATACAGAAATATTGTCATGGATTTTATGTTGAAATTCTTACTTTTTTCGTCGGGGTTACTATTCACGTATACGGCACTATTCACGTATACGGCACTATTCACGGAAAAATTAAATTTTCTTCTATTTGTCCAAATTGCTTGTTAAGGTTACTATCTTTGATTGTATCCAAGTTTTGGGCTTTATTCTTGAATTTTGCTCCACAAAGTATTATTATGGATTATTCTTGAATTTGGATAAACTAAATGACGAATTCCTAATCTTTGTCTTTTATCTCACTGGATTCGTTCTTTAAAATATTTTTCATCATCCTCAGTCCTAAAAGGTGATGTAACTGAATATCTTTGGCCTGTAGAGCAAAGATGAATGATTAACTGATGAATATCTTTGGCCTGTAGTGCAAAGATGACAGGTGTTGAGATGAACATGACCACTGATGATACAAATGAATATCTTTGGCCTATAGTGCAAAGATGAATATTTGATGAGATGGATATTGATTGATGTTACAGGGATAAAATATTGATGATGAACGGTTATTCCCGCTGCGAATATTGATCTAAAACATGTTGTCAATAATATTTTATCTGAACTGTTGAAGGCTAACGATAATTTATTTTCCATTATCTTAGTCATAATATTCTTTACTGAGCTAGTTGAGCTCACCCTTTTCATCTGTTGTCCTCTTCAGGAAATGAGAATGTTGCGGGGACTAGTCGGGGGACAGAGTGATGGTCCGAGTTAGAGCAGTAGTAGTCCTCACTATTTCTGATAAATAGTGTGATAATAATTGTAATGAGGACTTAGTTTGAATCTTAATATTTTCTACATATTTGTATTGAGACTCACAGTTGTGTGGTCGTATTTTGCACGACCGTATGATATAAAGTTTGTATTTGAATTCTGTACCATGTATTTGGCGACTCAGAATGGGTTGGGTTGAATGGACCTATTCTGGGGGCGTCACAGTTGGTATCAGAGCTTAGGGATATGATCTCTGGCGGAGATCGGGGAATAGAACTAGGAGGGGAGAGACGAGTAAATCCTTCGCTAGTGTGTCCTACCTAAGCTTATGTGGTATTTAATTGGTCAGTCGGAGCATAGGGTTAATATGTGATATGTTAATTTGTTTAATTATCCCTTGTTTTGTGGCAGTATTTGAGAATGGCAGCTGAGAATGTTAACAACGAAGTGAATGAGACCGTGGAGACACCTTTAATCGTTAACCAGGAGAACGTGCAACAAGAAGGCAATGTTCATCCTGAAAATAACGCTGGTCAGACGATAAACGATGAGATGTTTAGAAGTTTTTTGCAGTTTATGCAAAATCAGACGAGGGAGACTCGTGTGCAACATACAGGTGGAGATAATAACAACACACGAGCTGTCACTGCTAAGCAGTTCAAAGAATTGGGACCACCAGAGTTTCTGGGAAAGCCAGATCCGATCAAGGCGGAGACGTGGATTAAATAAATTACCAAGATATTTGATGTCTTGGGATGTACAGAGGAACAGAAGGTTCCATTCGCCACGTTTATGTTCCGTGGAGAGGCAAATTACTGGTGGGAATCCGTGAAGCGTACCCAGCCTGCCGCACTCCAGATGTCTTGGGAAGCGTTCCAGAAACTGTTCAATGACAAGTACTTTCCTGAAAGTATTCGTCATATGAAGGAAGTAGAGTTTATCAGACTCGAGCAAAACAACATGACGGTATCCCAGTACGAGGCTAAGTTCGTGGAGCTGTCCAGGTTTGCACCTCATTTGGTAGAGAATGAGGAACGTATGACGCGGATGTTTCTAAGAGGTTTGAAACCTGAAATACGTCAATACCTCATTTCTCATAAATTTTCTCTATATTCAGATGTAGTGAACAGGGCCCAGTTATTAGAACGAGATAATGACTATGTTCAACCGAGGGACCACAACCATGGTCGTACCGGTGGCAGCAGTCATCGGAGCAATGACAACCAGCGAGGAGGAAAGTATGACAGAAGCGGTAACCACTCCGGTGGTTATCATGGCCATGATAGTGGAAGAAGCGAATCGGGGGGAGATTTCAAGAAGAGAATGTATAACAATGAGAACACGAAGATGTCAACATCAGCACCAGCATCAACTGTTTCGAGGGGAGGAGAACGACCACCGGTCGTATGCTTTAAATGCGGGAAAGAGGGACATATCAGCCCAAACTGCCCACAACAGTTCAAAGGATGCTATAACTGTAGAAAAGAAGGACATATAGCTCGAGATTGTCCTGTTGCGAAACCAAGTTCAGCGGGGGTGGTGATTCCAAAGGCGGTTGCAGACAAGTCAAAGTCGGTGATTCCTGGAAGAGCGTTTATCGTGACAGCCCAAAACGCGAGGAATCCACACGAGGTGATTACGGGTAAGCTGATCATAAACTCTTGCGAAGTTTACACCTTGTTAGATACCGGTGCTACCCATTCCTTTATTTCACCTGCTTGTGCTCAACATTTGAACTTGACTTCTGATAAATTAGACTTTGACTTATCTGTTGAAACTCTGTTAGGAGAAACCTTTGTTACATCTACAGTTTATAAATCTTGCTTGATTCAGATTGGTACCCTTACCTTATCTGTTGATCTTATATCTTTGAAAATACTTGCATTTGACGTGATTTTAGGAATTGACTGGTTAACCACTTACCATGCCAAAATTGATTGTTTTCGTAAGGTTGTTAGTTTTCATATTCCTAATCAACCTGTTGTACGAATTCAAACCACCAAACTACTAAAATCAGTCAATATCATTTCAAATCCCAAGGCTATTCGTTTATTGAAAAACGGATGTCAAGCTTTCTTAGCTCATGTCACTGATCTAAATCAGAATACATCAGATTTGAATGATATTTCCATTGTTAATGAGTTTCCTGATGTATTTCCCGAAGAACTTCCTGGTCTACCCCCAGAACGTGAAGTTGAATTCTTTATTGACCTTGAGCCCGGTATAAAGCCCATTTCTAAAACCCCATATCGAATGGCTCCTATTGAACTTCAGGAGTTAAAGGTCCAATTACAAGAGTTGTTAGATATCAGTTTTATTCGTCCTAGTACGTCTCCTTGGGGTGCTCCTGTTTTATTCGTAAAGAAGAAAGACGGGAGTATGCGACTTTGCATTGACTATCGGGAGTTGAACCATGACACCATCAAGAATAGGTATCCGTTACCTCGTATTGATGACCTGTTCGACCAGTTGCAAGGAGCGCAATTCTTTTCAAAGATCGATCTTCGTTCTGGATATCATCAGTTGAAGGTTAAAACTGAGGATATTCCAAAGACTGCTTTCAGAACACGATACGGGCATTATGAGTTCTTAGTCATGTCTTTTGGATTGACTAATGCTCCTGCTGCTTTCATGGATATGATGAACCGTGTATTTAAGGAGTATTTAGATCAATTCGTTGTTGTCTTTATTGATGACATTCTCATCTATTCTAAAAGCCGTGAAGATCATGAACACCATTTGAAGTTGGTACTTCAAAAGCTTCGTGAGAACAAGCTATATGCTAAGCTGAAGAAATGCGAGTTTTGGCTTGAGGAAGTAGCATTCCTTGGGCACGTGGTATCGAAACGTGGAGTATCTGTGGACCCGGCGAAGATTGAAGCAATACAAAGCTGGGAGCAACCTAAGTCGGTGACCGAAGTACGAAGCTTTCTAGGCTTAGCTGGTTACTATCGGAGGTTCGTAGAGGGATTTTCTCGAATCGCTACTCCATTAACTCAGTTGACTCGGAAAGATACAAAATTCGTTTGGAACGAGGAATGCGAGAAGAGCTTCCAAGAGCTCAAGAGGAGACTTATCTCGGCACCTGTTCTGACAATACCATCTGGTTCGGATGGATTTATTATTTACAGCGATGCTTCGGGCAAAGGGTTAGGATGTGTTCTCATGCAACATGGGAAAGTCATAGCCTATGCCTCGCGACAACTCAAAGAATATGAGAGGAATTATCCTACTCACGATCTAGAGTTGGCAGCAGTCGTTTTCGCGTTGAAGATCTGGAGACATTACTTGTACGGAGAGAAAGTGGAGATTTATACGGATCATAAGAGCCTTAAATATTTCTTCACTCAGAAGGAACTCAACATGCGGCAACGACGTTGGCTTGAGCTGTTGAAAGATTACGATCATACTATCCAATACCATCCTGGAAAAGCGAACGTGGTAGCTGACGCGTTGAGTAGAAGATCATATGTGGGAACGAGTGCGATGATGTCAAGTATACGCGTAGAACCAGCTTTGATTGATAAAGTTAAAGCTGCTCAAGCTACAGATGCGGAGCTGATGAAGATGAAGAAGAAGGTGCAAGAAGGTGCAATTCCAGAAGCAAGAATCGATGAAGAGGGAATACTTCAAGTCAACTCCAGACTTTGTGTTCCTAACGATTTCGACTTGAAGTATAGAATCATGATGGAGGCACACAACACACCGTTTGCAATCCATCCTGGGAGTACTAAAATGTATCGTGATCTTCGACATACATTTTGGTGGAGCAATATGAAGAGAGAGATCGCGGAGTTCATCTCGAGATGTTTAACTTGTCAACGTGTAAAGGCGGAGCATCAAGTGCCGAAGGGTCCATTGCAACCACTAGGAGATTCCGAAATGGAAGTGGGAACACATTACGATGGATTTCGTTACGGGTCTTCCCAAGGTTTCTCAAGGCTTAGATGCGATTTGGGTTATTATTGATAGATTAACCAAGTCTGCTCATTTCTTGCCGATACGAGAGACTTATTCCCTTGAACGTCTTACTCATTTGTACGTAAATGAGATTGTGAGATTGCATGGCATGCCAGTATCCATAGTTTCGGATCGTGATCCCAGATTTACTTCACGATTTTGGATCAGTTTGCAGAAAGCTATGGGCACGGACTTACGCTTCAGTTCGGCTTATCATCCTCAAACAGACGGACAATCGGAAAGAACTATTCAAACTCTTGAAGATCTATTGAGACTCTGTGTTCTAGACTTCAAAGGGAGTTGGGATAAGTACTTACCATTGGTGGAATTCTCATACAACAACAGTTATCAAGCAAGTATAGGCATAGCTCCATTCGAGGCATTGTATGGGAGAAAGTGTCGCTCTCCAGTATGTTGGAACGAGGTGGGTGAAACAACATTGTTGGGACCGGAGTTAGTACGTATGACTACGAAAAAGATCCAAATGATCCGACAACGTATACAAACGGCACAGGATCGACAAAAAAGTTATGCGGATCTTCATCGAAAGGACGTGGAATTTAATGTTGGAGACCATGTGTTATTACGTATTGCTCCGTGGAAAGGAGTTACAAGGTTTGGGAAGAGAGGAAAGCTTAACCCACGATTCATTGGTCCATTTGAGATTCTTGACCGAATAGGAAATGTGGCTTATAGACTCGCTTTACCTCCAAGCATGTCTCGTGTTCATAACGTGTTTCACATATCCGTGTTACATAAATATGTGAAGGATCCAAACCGTATTATTGAGTTAGAACCAGACGAGATAGCCGAAGATTTAACGTACGAGGAGGTACCTGTCAAAATCTTGGATAGGAAGGAGCATGTCTTACGCTCGAAAATTATACCTCAAGTTAAAGTTTTGTGGAGAAACCAGGCTATTGAGGAAATGACCTGGGAGTTGGAATCGGAAATGAAAGCGAGGTATCCTCACCTTTTCGACATACCAGGTACGTACGTCAATTTCGAGGATGAAATTTCATAAGGAGGGGAGGTTGTAAGACCCCAACTTTTATGAATAAAGATTTAGTTTTCTTTATATATTATTTCGAAATAGTAAGGTGTTGATTTGATAAATATGAAAGTTATGGGTGAAATGTGCAAACATTTTTAAAATGAGCAAGTGGTTATAAAATATTCTTGTTGTCGGGGAATATTCGTTTGGTCGTGGAATATTCGTACGACGGCGCAGCTATTTGTGGGCCCCCACAACGGAATAACTGTCGGATATAGAAAGCGACAGAAATAACTTTTTTACAAAATAACGGCGTGGTTGTTACCGTTAGTACTGTTGAAATACCCGGTGGTTAAAATACAGTGATACACGGTGTTGCTTAGTAGCACACTGTATTGCACAGTATTTCGAATTATTGAGTCTTACGTGAGAAGCCATTACTCAATTATTGTTACAGTAATTACTGTTCAATATTTTATATTATTGACTCAATAATTGCTACGTTGACATTTTATATTATTGGCTCAATAATTGCTGCATTGATATTTTATTGACTCAATAATTGCCACGTTGCTATTTTTTATGATTGATTCAATAATGGCTACAGTTGATATTTTGTAGTATTGATTCAATAATTGTCGTTGCACAGTATTTCACGTTATCAACTCAATAATTCATATTATTTGAATAATATTATTAGATAGCATTATTGACAATGTCTAAGGAAGTTCTGTCTAGGAGGGGTTATTTAATTGCGCGCCAGTAAGGAGAAGTCCTTATCGGAAGGCCCCCTCTGTCCTGGGAACGACCTGGTTGTTAATATTGTAGTTCTATAATATTATTTGTGAATAATTAATTATTGATTTATATGATAAGGAAATATTTATTTTGTGGCTATTAAAGAAGGAATTGGCGCTGGTGAGTTTTTATCAATATTTTGGTGTGAGAAATTATCTGTTTTTGGATTTCGGATAATTTATGTTTGGAATTTGGAAAAACTTCCTTCTGCAAAGTTGTAGAGAATTAAATTTCCTATGGAAGGACATAGAATTTGTATTTTTCTGACGAATGGGCTATTTGTTATGAATTATTGAAGTTTCGGAAAATATATTTTTTTTTTATGGGCGGGCCCCACTTTTGGTAGAAAATGTTTTAGCCGCCAGGCGGCGAAAATTTTGAAAAATAATAATATTTATTATTTTAGTCTCCTTTGGCATCCTAAGCTTTTCCTATAAATAGGGTGCTTAGGTTAGAATTGAAAATCACACCAGAATCAGAAGTTTTCTCTCTCTATAATATCGAGCGTATTTTTGTGAGTATTTCAATATTTTGAGTATTACTATTCAGTACAAGCTTCCGTCGGTAATATATCCGATATTCTAGTCAGAGATACTGTTCTTTTGAGGTAAGGGATGTTATTTCTTTCGTAAATGATGTTATTCTTTTCAATATCATTATACAGAAATATTGTCATGGATTTTATGTTGAAATTCTTACTTTTTTCGTCGGGGTTACTATTCACGTATACGGCACTATTCACGTATACGGCACTATTCACGGAAAAATTAAATTTTCTTCTATTTGTCCAAATTGCTTGTAAGGTTACTATCTTTGATTGTATCCAAGTTTTGGGCTTTATTCTTAAATTTTGCTCCACAAAGTATTATTATGGATTATTCTTGAATTTGGATAAACTAAATGACGAATCCCTAATCTTTGTCTTTTATCTCACTGGATTCGTTCTTTAAAATGTTTTTCATCATCCTCAGTCCTAAAAGGTGATGTAACTGAATATCTTTGGCCTGTAGAGCAAAGATGAATGATTACCTGATGAATATCTTTGGCCTGTAGTGCAAAGATGACAGGTGTTGAGATGAACATGACCACTGATGATACAAATGAATATCTTTGGCCTATAGTGCAAAGATGAATATTTGATGAGATGGATATTGATTGATGTTACAGGGATAAAATATTGATGATGAACGGTTATTCCCGCTGCGAATATTGATCTAAAACATGTTGTCAATAATATTTTATCTGAACTGTTGAAGGCTAACGATAATTTATTTTCCATTATCTTAGTCATAATATTCTTTACTGAGCTAGTTGAGCTCACCCTTTTCATCTGTTGTCCTATTCAGGAAATGAGAATGTTGCGGGGACTAGTCGGGGGACAGAGTGATGGTCCGAGTTAGAGCAGTAGTAGTCCTCACTATTTCTGATAAATAGTGTGATAATAATTGTAATGAGGACTTAGTTTGAATCTTAATATTTTCTACATATTTGTATTGAGACTCACAGTTGTGTGGTCGTATTTTGCACGACCGTATGATATAAAGTTTGTATTTGAATTCTGTACCATGTATTTGGCGACTCAGAATGGATTGGGTTGAATGGACCTATTCTGGGGGCGTCACAGCCAGGGTAAATGTGTTGTGACTGCAGCGCCGCAGCGCCACGCTGAGAGGCAAAGTTGGCGCCACAGCGCGCTTAAGGGTAAATTTTTTGATGTAAACATTTATTAACCCGACCATTTACATGATAATTATGGGGCTAGTAAGTGATGAATGTAAATGAAGAGAAACCATTTAGACAACATGTTTAACATGGGTTTTAAGAATTGAACGTAAACCGTAATCGTGTTAATGAACTGGTTAGGGTCTCGTCTGTCACCATGATTAATGATGATTGACGGGTGACGGTTGTAACACGTGAATGTCACAAAGTTATAATAAATGTTAAGAAACGTTAAATAACTTAAACGAATGTTATTAACTTAGCGATTCGGATAAGTTATACAAAAAGGAGAAGATAGTTATACAAGGTACATCGGTTGTGATAATCTAATTGATATATTATGTGTTTATATCTTGTAGAAGTGGTAAAGATTCAAAGTAAAGTAACTTAAACGGTTGAAAAAGCAAAGGCAAGTTTTCTAACTCTTGTATTAACTTTACGTTATGCAGATTTTCTAAACTCAAGTCTATACTTTATGTTGGACAAGTTGTCAAGATGCATAGTTGCCTATGCATGAACTGTTATTGAATAGTCGATGCCATTTGATTCGGCTAGACGTATATGTAAAGTATTTTTATTGATTCTTCACAAATCTTTCAAAGTATTCTTGATGATGCTATCCTATGCCAATTGCTTTGGTACGATTCAGAGTTAAACCTGAGTATGAATACACAAAGGTTTTAATGTCGTTAATTCTGTTAGTTCCCAGAGGCACAATAGTTATCTAGAAGGAGGGTTGAATAGATATTTAAAAAAAATTCCTTTTCAAAATACTTATCAGATTTGTTAATAAATTAACCACAACGGAATATATGCTTTATTCATTCCCCTTAAGATAAACCAAGTTTATAGGTGATAAGCAGTTATAAAAGTTATGACAGATATAACAGTTATAGCAGATATATCAGACACAATAATTTTAAGTGGTTTAGAGCACTCAAGGCTCCTAGTCCACTCTTCTACTCCACGAGTAGGAAATCTACTAAGGACATCTTTACAATCTTTGAATCACTTAGATTCCTTCAAGACCAGCAGTCTTGGAACTTCTTAGTTCACTTATAACTCTTCAAGTCCAGCAGACTTGGAGTACACTTGATGAGAGTTGAGTTCTTGGGTGTGCTACTCAGTTGCAGTTAAGCATATGTTCAAAAGAACTGAGTAGCTGAGCAACCTTTCTATTAGGATCGTAGTGTTTGGACGTTGAGTGTTCTTGAGCTTTATCATTCTTGCTTTCTTGGACTGAATCATCAATCTATTTTGCTTATAAAGGAGCCTTTGAAATCTTTCTGTTGAAGGCATCCGTTGTAGCATTTAATGCTCCAGACATTTTTGAGCACTGATGTTGACATCGTGGGAATATGGAGTTCTGCTGTCTGCCCCACCTGACACAACAGACTACTTTCTCACCTAACACCTGAAAAGGTGTTTTCAGCAGACAGAAAGCAGTCTCCTTAGCTTCTACCATACGCTTCTTTGATTTGAACTAATGATGAATATTAGAATCATTGGGACTCCCGAAATGTCAACGTTCATAAGCCATTCTTCATTTGTTATACTTCCTCCTTCATCAGATGGGCAAAACTTTATGCTTCTGAAGCTAACTGAAGAGACACCACGATCGTTGTCTTTGTACCACGATCGTTGTGTGTTGTCGTGCTCATGTATAATTCAGTTTGATCATAGAGAACACTACGATTTCTCTTAAGCTTTGATAGACTACGATCTCTACTTGCTTGTCTAGCAGACTCAATGTTTTCGAGAGCTGACTGCGAATCTTGACTAGGCTCAGCAAGCGCTCGGACTGTTTTCACGATTCTGAGTGTGGCTTCCAAGACAGACTACGATTCTGGAGCAACTTCCTCAATACTTTATGATTCTGCCTTAGCTTCTGCAATCTCTCTGCTGGCTCGACAGACTACGATTCTATTGAATCCTATCTATTACATTTCAAGAGATCAACCTAAAAGATTTGCTCTTTCTTCTATACATTCATTTATAGAATGATAAACATTTAGCTCAGATCAACCTAACAATTTTGATCTACCATCTAAGTCCTTGTACATATGTTTTATTGAAGGACTTTACACTTAAGCATATATATTTACTTTCAAGATCAAACTTGAATATACAATTCCCAACAATCTCCCCTTATTTGATGTTGACATAACCAAGGAGATTTGCATAATATCATCAATTTCTAAATGCAAGATGCTAGAAAGTAAATATGACTTAGTGTTTCAGTGAGCAGCTGAAATCTTTAGAGAATAAGCATGAATTTATTGATGTTGTGAAACAGATATTACAATTTAGCACAGTTACATCAATAAGAAACAAATTTAAACTTATCTCTATTTTCTTTGCCTCTTTTTCCTCGGAGGATTGGCATGCTCTTCAGCTCTTCTTCTTCTGCTAACTTCATCTCACCATTCAATATCTTATAGCTCACTTGGACTTAGCATTTTTCCATGATTATGTCTTTTCATGAAGGCATGATCTCCAATAGGCATGCTCAAGCCAGTGTTGGATACCCCTGGTGAGCTAAAGGATGGGCCTTAACTCTTCAGAGGGTGCGCAATGATGATTGGTTGGCTCTGCTGTTCAAAACGTTGAGTCTGATAGCGAAGCTGGCGAGGCTGATTTCTCGGATTGCTCCTTGATGAAATTTGTTTCCCTTTGCCTTTTCCCTTTCCTTTCCTTTCTCCCCTTCCTCTTTATTCTCCCCCTTTATGTTAGCATCCAGGGTTCGAATATCTTCTGACAGACAATTGACTCCTTGCACCAGCTCATGCATTTGAGAACGATTTTGAGCAATGTTACTGCGATTCTCTTCAACCATGGCTTTAGTATTTCTCCTCTGTTGATGCATTATAGCCATGGCATCTTCAATCTATCGTACTTGAGTTATGGAATACTCTTGGAATTCGTGCAGGGAGATACACAGCTGGTGAATCTGATCAACAATAATAGCATTTTAAGATTCTTGAGTTTTCTGAAGAAGTTGAACTGCTTCCTTATGCTTGTTAAAGGCTTGAAAATGGATTGCATCCCTTTTGCTAAGACTGTCACTCATCTCCTGTATAATCTCCTTCAGTCTTTTTGAGAGCTCAGTTGCCAAATTTCCAAGTAGAGTGTTGACAGACTCAATTATATTATTGAAGCGTTGATGAATTTCCAGGGAGTGAGTTGAAAGGTTCTCCTTTGTCTCTAGGACCACTTGGCTTGTGACATCAGCAAGTTCCCCTTTGGTGGCGAGGAGAGAAAGATGATCAAAGATTTTCTTAAAATTAGGAGGGGAGGTCGTAGTGTGCTCTCTTGGCCTTGGCATACTAGTGAGAGCAAGTGCCATATCGAAATATTCATTGTTGGAGGACGAGGGAATATCTGACTGTATGAGAGGTGTTTGGGTTTGGTGTATAGGAGAGGAGGATGGTTCAGTATATGGGATAATTGGCTCGATGGTTTGGTTTGGTGGCTCAATGGTCGTGGTGTCGTGTAGTCGTTCGACGATTATGAATCCTTGTTCGACGACCATGGGTTGTTGTTCAATGAGCGTGAATGTGGCACCCCAAAAATAGGTTCAATACTCAACCCATTCTGAGTCGCCAAATTCATGGTACAGAATCCAAATACACATCTTCAATTTCCAACTATTATACGGTCATGCAAAATACGACCACACAACTGTGAGCGTCAATACAGACATGTAAAAAATATAAACACTCAAACTAAGTCCTCATTACAATTATTATCACACTATTTTACAAAATAATGAGGACTACTACTGCTCTAAGTCGGACCATCACTCTGTTCCCCGACTAGTCCTTGCAACATTCTCATTTTCTGAAGAGAACAATGGAAGAAAAGGGTGAGCTCAACTAGCCCAGTAAAGAATATTATGACTAAGATAATGAAGAATAAATTATCGTTAGCCTTCAATAAATCAGATAAAATATTATGGACAACAAGTTTTAAATCAACAACTGCAGCGAAAATAACAATTCATTAGAAGAGTTAAGTAGAGAATGATGTCTACTATCTTCTATGATTTAAAAGTCCATCATAATATTTTATCACTGTAACATCAATCAATATATATTTCAAATCAAATATTCATATTTGCACTAGGGGCCAAAGATATTCATTTGTATCACCAGTGGTCATGATCATGTCAAACACATGTCCATCTTTGCACTACAGGCCAAAGATATTCATAAATCAACAGCTCATCTTTGCACTACGGGCCAAAGATATTTATCAATTTACAATTCATCTTTGCACTACGGGCCAAAAATATCTTTCACCACAATTTAAGTTTGAGGATTATGACAATGATATTAAGAACAAATCAAGTGAAATAAAGGATAAATATTAGAGATTTATAATTCAATTTATCCAGAGTTCAAAAATATTCAAATTGTTAATATGAAGATCAAAACATGGATCCAATTTCAAGAATAAAATCCAGAAAAGATAACTTGGACAAAGAAAAGAAAATTTAACTTTGTCGTGAATAGTATTTATGAATAGTACCGTACGTATGAATAGTACCGTAGGGATGAATAGTAATTCCAACATGAAAAGGTAAAAATTTCATAAGAAAGTTCAGACCACTATTCTGGTGAAATAATATTAGATGAAGCGCAAAACTCAAGGAATTTCTTATCATTTCAGGAATTATAAAAACAATACTTACCGTAGTAAGTTTAAATTTGGGAATATGGAATGAAATATTATCACTTTCATAATATGGAATATGAAAAAAAATAATATTCTTTACGAATATTAGAAAAAATAACATCATTTTACGAGAAAAAAAAAATATCATTTACCTCAGTAGAATACTAGATCTGTCTGGATTATCGGATATTATGCTGAAGAATTCTTGCACTGTTATCAACACTCAAACTATCCTTATACTCATAAGAAATACGCTCAATATTATAGAGAGAAATTTTTTTGATTCTGATGTGATTTTCATTTCTAACTAAGTAACCTATTTATAGGAAAATGCCAGAACACCAATGTTGACAAAATAAATTTACGGATGAAAAATATGCAGCAACCCATCTTTGAAAACTCTTTCTTCAACACATCAAAAAAAAAAAAGACACCCCAACCCCACCCACATGTTTTTCCGAATGCCCAAAAAAAATTTCCCCATTCCCGTTCTATTTCCTCCTTTTCTTCTTTTTCCTCCTCCTTTCTTTTTCTTTCTCTCTTTTCTTCCTTTTCCACCATTCTCCACTAACTTCCACTAACTCTCTCTCTCTTCTCTCTCTCTTTCTCTCTCTCTCTCTCTCTCTCTCTCTCTCTCTCTCTCTCTCTCTCTCTCTCTCTCTCTCTCCCCCATTAATTTCACATGTTTATATATATATATATTAAAAACATTTATAATTATTAAAAAAATTCAAATTCCATTTTATTTTTATGCCAGAATTTATAATAATAATGTTACCATTTAAATTATAAAATTATACTATTATATTATCACATTATACTATTATAATGTAATATTATAATAATATATTTGAATGAATTATTTTATCGAAAAAGATATAATATCAACTTTCAACAAATGTCTCACTCTAAAAATTCCTCCATTTATATCCACATTGAACAAATATTTAATTATCATATTTTTCAACAATCAATTAATATTCATAAATAATATTACAGAATTACAATATTGACAACCAGGTCGTTTCCAGGAAAAAGAGGGGGCCTTCCGATAAGGATTTCTCCTTACTGGCGCGCAATTAGATGACCAAACCCCTTTCCTAGACAGAACTTTCTAGACATTATCAATAATGCTATCAAATAATATGAATTATTGATTTGATAATATGAAATACTGTGCAGTGACAATTATTGAATCAATAATATAAAATATCAACGTGGCAATTATTGAATCAATAATATAAGATATTGAACAGTAATTTTTGTAACAATTATTGAGTAAGTGACTTCTTACTTAAAAATTAATAATTTAAAATAATGTGCAATACCGTGTGCTATTGTGCAACAACGCCTATTATTGCTCTTTAACCACCGGGTATTTCAACAGTTTTAACGGTAACAGTTTTGCCGTTATTTTTAGAAAACTTATTCTTGTCATTTTCTTCATCAGACAATTTTTCTTTATGGGGCCCACAAATGACTGTGCCGTCGTACGAATATTCTCCGACAACAAGAATATTCCTCGACCAAACGAATATTTTCCGACACAATGAATATTTTATGACCACTTGCTTACTTTGTAAAATTTGCACATATCACCCCAAAACTTCTCACATTCATCAAATCAACACCTTACTATTTAAAATAATATATAGAGGAAATTAAATCTTATTCATAAAAAAAAGTTGGGGTCTTACTACCTCCCCTCCTTATGAAATTTCGTCCTCGAAAGTGACGTACGTACCTGATATTTCGAAAAGGTGAGGATACCTTGCTTTCATTTTCGATTCTAATTCCCAGGTCATTTCTTGGATATCATGGTTTTTCCACAAAACTTTGACTTGAGGTATAACCTTTGAGCGTAAAACATATTCCTTCTTATCCAAGATCTTGACAGGTACCTCCTCGTACGTTAAATCTTCGGCTATCTCGTCTAGTTCTAAATCAATAATGTGGTTTGGGTCTTTCATATATTTACGAAAAAAACGTTATGAACACGAGATATGCTTTGAGGTAAGGCGATTCTATAGATCACAGTTCCTACTCGATCGAGAATTTCAAATGGACCAATAAATCATGGGCTGAGCTTTCCTCTCTTTTCGAATCTTGTAACTCCTTTCCATGGAGCAACACGTAACAATACATGGTCTCCAACATTAAATTTCACGTCTCTTCGATGAAGATCAGCATAACTCTTTTGTCAATCTTGTGCCGTTTGTATACGTTGCCGGATCATTTGAATCTTTTCCATAGTCATTGTTATATTCCAAACTTTAAACAGGAATATTAATATAAAAAGTAAATATTAATATATTTTATAACTTGTGAAATGTGTATTTATCCTTATTATTGATATATATAAATATACATTAACACATAAGAAATAATTATGTTAACATATATGGAAAATTATACAAGTAAACCTAATTTAAGATTATTTTTTTCTTAATAAGAAACACTAACCCTAATTGTTATAATAAATGAAAATTATAACACAATACATTGATAATGTTATATAGGATTATGAATATATACATATATTAATTTAATATGATGTATTAAAGATTTAATTGCAAAAGATTTCTAAAAAATCCTAATTAGGGATTAGAAAATCCTAATCCTAATTATAAAACCCTAATTTCAATTATAAACCCTAATTCTAAATTAACAAAACCTAATTGTTCATTCTTATTTTTAAGTTTCTAGAGAAAATATAAAATGACTAAATTACCCTTGGATTTAAGTAGGAAATTATCAAAATACCCTTAGTACATGTAAAATGACCAAAATACCCTTATTTGTTTTCTTTTAACATGTGATAGGAACAAATCTTTTGCTTAACAAGCAAAAGATTTACCCCATGCTGAGTTTACCACAATAGCTTGACAACACAACCTACAAACATTAATAACCTAGGCTTACTTGTCAAAAGAGTAGAAAAACTTAATTTCTAACCCCACTTGAGCTTTTGATATAAGGCTAAGTGGTAAAGTCTTAAGGCCACGAAAATTCCACTTAATATACATAACCAACTGACTTACAAACCACCCTCAGCAAGCCAGAAGTAGAATCAGAAAAGGGAAGAACCAAAATTGCTCAAAGTGGGTAAAAACCTAACCCTAGCTTAAATCCTAAATTCTGAAAATTTTATTGTTGTTGTTATTGTTTAAGGATGTTAATTAGTAAGTTATTTAGTATTTTGGGTTGTTAAAACATGGATCTATAACATTTAAAAGCATCAAAATAGAGATTTAAGCAAAACTGTCAAAACTAGAAAATATGGCCTGACAGTGAATGTCAGGGCTCACAGATCGTTATCTATTTATTGTTTAGATGTTTTAAAGGGTTGTAGTTATAGTTGAAGTGTTGTTAGTAGCCTGAAAGTGGTAGATTGGACATCAGAACAACAGATTAGTAGTTATAAAACGTCAAAACCTATTGACCGAGCATGACCGAACATTTTTTGGGTAACCCAGAAAACTTATGAACAAGCCTGACAGGCCGTTTGACCAGCCTTGATCTCACTACTGAAAGTCTATTAGGATGTTAGGTTGTGTTTAGGTTATACTCTGACATGAGTACTATATTCCCAGAGCACTCTAGAGCCCTAGAAAGTAACAGATCGAACGCTATTAAAGGTCAAACTGCATTGACCGTTAAGTTGGTGTTTCTAGGTAACCCCAAAAAACCCAAAACAGAGCTCTGACATGTTTTTTTAAGGCTTAGATCTTACAGCTTGATGATACATAGACTATCTAAGTGCTACCTTGGGGTACCCTGTTAGTTTGTCTACAACACCCGAGTACTGACCCCCCTAAGCTGTGAACAGATTGCATGATTTAGAGCCATTTTGAGCGTTGACCGGCATTGACTCATCATTTCTGGGCAACCCATAAATGAAGAACAGTCCTTGGGTGGGTGGTTTGATCGACCATGAAATCTTGTAGCAATGTTTTTAGGCACTGAAATGAACATAAACATGTACTCCTATATTAGAACTACAACCTGATCAAACTCTTGTGCCCAGAAACTAAACAGACTGGTTGTAGGATCGAGTCAAACGTAGCCCCAAGGCGTTGACTGACTTGTTCTTGAGCCAGCCAAGAACAGCTAAGGCGACAGATCCGTCGCTATAGACCTTTAGCAACGGGTTAAAATTGAATAATAATTAAAATAAATAGAAATAAATACTAAATAATTGATAAAAAAATCTAAAAAATCATTTTTAATAATAATAAATAATTTTTAATATTTTGATATAAAATTTTATTAATATTTAATTTATTTAATTATTAATGATAATAAAAGTAAATAATAATAAATTATTTAAAAATAATATTGATGATTTAAAAATTATTATAAATTGTTATTAAATATTTAAAAATAATATTAATAATTTAAAAATCATTTTAAATGATATTAAATCATTTAAAAATTATTTTGAGCATTTAGAAATTTTTATAAATAATAACTAAAATATTAAAACTTTAAAATAAAGTTTATCGAAAAACAAATTCGATAACTATTCAATGAAGCTATAAAATACCGAACGAACACCAAAATCAACCTAGACACTAATAATTTAATTAGAAATTAAATGTTATCATTTCTAATGACTGTTATAACATATATAGGTTGTGTGTATACTTTCAAATAGCTTAAGTAGCCGATCTTGATAAAGGCAAGTTTTCTAACTTCATTTAATTTTTATATTAAATGTAAGTCATGTATATTGATATACGAACTTGTTATAAACATTATCCGTGATATCTGTGATTTGAAGAGGGTTATGACTTATTGTTCAAGCATAACCAAAACTATACGAGTTGTTGTTTGCGTAAAATGTGTTTGACACTACAAAAAAATGGTGATTTTGCAACAAACGATTTTCGTTGCTAAAAGTGCAAAATTTCGTTGCCAAAAGTCATTTGCAACGATTTTTCGGTCGTTGGACCATTCGTTGCGCAATGAGCGTTGCTAATTGTCTAGTAACAAAACAAAAATTTTGTTGCAGAAAATGAGATATCTTGCAACGAAAGTTTGTTTTCGTGTAAAATCATAGATCATTTAGCAACGAAATATTTTGTAGCAAATTTATTAAAAAATTGTTACTGAAAAGCAATTTTTGTTGCAAAATCCGCCTAATTAGCAACGAAAAGAAACTTTTTCTTTGTCATCGAAGATGAAATTCGTTGCATTTGATACACATTTGCCAACGATTTTTGTCGTTGTTGAACAATACGAAAATTGTTGTCTTAACTAGTTTTCGTTGCTGATTGTATACTTTTTGGTAACGATGTTCGTTGCTTAATGTGCAAAATAAATCGGTCATATAGTAATTTACAACGAAATTATTTGTTGACATTAGTTTTGTTATGAATAATTATGATCAATTAGCAATGATATTGTTTAATGCTGATTGTTTTTCAAGAGCAACGAAAGTTGTTGTCAAGTTGCAACGACACTATATCGTTGTCAAATTCATTATTGATTTTATTTTGTAACGAATGTCGAAATTATTTTACAAACAAAATAAATCGTGGCTCAATAACCCCATAACAAATTATGGCATAAATATAAAAAACTCAAATATTGTTAATTAAATCATCCATTACATGATCATTCATCATCTTTACAATCAACTATCTATTATAAAAGAATAATTTGTGCTACTGAAGAAACTGGATGAAGAACTTCAAACTTGTTAAACTGTGCTTTACTAGCTATATATGCATCAGCTTGGCAATGAATTTGGACACTTTTGTTTAAACCTGTCAAGTACATCTCTTAGCCCTACATTGTGGAGAGCAGATTCCGAGTTCTCATTAGCAGTGATTGATGGCCTTTTATTCACTTTCAACCTTCCTTAGTACTCCAGTTGATTCCTCTATAATAATATATGCATACATCATAATTTAGTACATCGCTTCAAACACATGCAGATCATAGAACTAAATAATGCTAGGTGATCATCTACAAGTAGTAGAAGAATAAGCATGCAAGTAAATGATAAACACTGGTCTGTCTACATTGCCTTCTAATTTTAGTAATGCACTTGTTCCCATTGGTAGTCTCTTATCCTGTAGAAGGCCCTAATAAGTGTCTTATTGTCATCAAGACAACATAGCAAAGATAAATGGAGAGAACTTACATAATAACCATGCCAATAATAAAGTTCCCTTTTCAAATATTGGGGTAATGCAGTGAATTTCAAAGAACTGTTGGATCTATCAGTCCTAGAAATTTTCCAAAAGGTAGCAGATGGTCTTAATCTACATTACATTACTGAAATAATAAGAAATTGCAGCAGCAAATCATCCATCACAAACATGATTTTTTTTATAAAAAAGAACACAAACAAACAAGTAGCTGGATATTTCTTTGGGATCTCAACCATTAAACCCATTTTATAAAAGTTGAGATAACTTTAATTGTTGAACTTTTAATAGGTTCCAAATAATTAACTTACTTTTATCTTTATGCACTCTGTTTATAGTTGTACAACATCTATGTACAAATTATAAAAAACGCCTAAGATCCCCATGATTTTAGTCGGTGAAACTATTACTATTATTTTTATATTTTTGGGTTAGTGCATATCAAATACTTATTTCTTAGTCTTCTTTTCTTTTGGCAAAATGAGGTGTATCCACTAACCAGGATCGACTATTGCATTTGTTGATTTCTTGTCAGTTAGCCTAAGATATGATAGTTGATGTGTTCCTTGGTGGCACAGTTTTTTCCTGCTTTTTTTTAGTGTCTCCACTTGAATGAGCACACCACCACCTTGGTGCCTCTTTGAATATATTTTTACTTTAAAAACTGTGCTTTAAAGGCCAAAGCTAGCTTGACTCCAGCATCTGCATGACAATGAATCCTCCTATGGAGATCCTCACTTACTAAATTAAAGTACTACCATGTCATTTCTGGTATTACAGTTGATTTAAATGGAAAATAAAAGGGCTACAGATTCAATAATTTGAACGTCCTTGTCAAAATATTTTTACAATTTTCAGTAGTGAGGTGAATGAAAAAAACAATTCAATGGTCTTTGGAACCATATCTCATAGCATTAACAAATGAGTCCCACTCATTAATAATATTGGACTCTCACAACTTTACAGAAAAAATATCTATGGCTCTATAAGAATGCACCTCATAAAGCAAAAAGAGAGGTCTACTGGAGTGGAAGTAAAGAGTAAAAAAAGAAGTAACTAGTCTTTTGAATCAACAAATGTACTTACTTCATGAGTTACTGGAGCATCAACCTTGATTACTTTGCAGCGGGTTTTCACTGATTCGACTATGTCTACATCATCCTCACAGCAGAGAACAAGTTTACAAATATCAGTATACCATTCCATGATCTATTTTATCAGTGCTGAATGTTCTCCAAAGCTTTGTCAACATCATAAAGAACCATTACTGTTATTAGCAAGACAAAGTAACGTAAGTTTCAACATAAGTTTCAATTGTTAGCTATTAAATTTTTTATAAAAAAAATACCTTCTTAATTAATTTGAACAGGTATATATATATATATATATATATATATATATATATATAACCAAAATTTAATTTCAAAGACATTACAGTATTATAAAAAATAAATACATTACAATATTCCCAAGAAAAAAATTTCAATTCTACTCATGTTCAATAACAAGAACCATATATATAAATTAAGAAAGGAAAAAAAACTATAGATGCACAAAAAAAAAAACTTACTTCTATAGTCTTTCTCACTTGCATCGTCACATTGTCAGAATCCTGCAAAATGAAATTAAACATTCCAGCATCGATCTGAAGTAAAGATCTCAAATTTCTTGAAATTGCTGAATTGAGGCATGTTATTAAATACATAACTCCACAATAAGAGCCAATATTTGAGGAGCTTATCTAGTTACTATTACAAGAAACTGTAAAATGATGGACAAATAGATAAAAAAGAAAGTGGGAAAAAAAACTATTTGGGGGAGGGGAAAAGAATACAAATAAAAACATACAATGCAAGATTAAGCATGTAAACGAAGAGTAATTAGATTACATCATTTCTAAGATAGAAATTAACACAAACCTGAATTAAAGATATATACATGGCCTTGGCCTTCTCCTTCTTTTCTTTGGTTTAGGAGGCTGCACTACAACCTTAATTGCAGCATCAAAGACAGGTTTAACATTCTAGAAAAAGGAAGCAGGAACAAAAAAAATTAATATAACTAAATGCCAAACTTTGGGTAAACATCATATATGAAGAATTCCATGATCAAAGAATTTGGTTATAGGATTTCAGGAAATAAACATAAGCTCTATAGAAAATTATGTTTAATTAGAACCTGATGAGTCTTTGAACTGCATTCTATGTAAACAGTTGCACCAATAATCTTCTTGAGTTCCTCCGATGCCCAATTTGCTCTTAATTTAAGATATGCATATTGATATCAATGATGATAATCACATACACATTTGCATTAATATATAATCCCTCCTCCCCAAAATTAAATATACATTTCCAAAACTACAATTTTTAGGGGGGGGGGGATTATTTTTTAAAATATACTGTCAGCGTTAGTAAGAAATGTAATAGTGATGGCATGTAGTATTCAATCTGCGTAGAATATAAGTAATGATATATAAGTAACTTCATGTCCCTTGTAATACCCGAGAATTTCCATATATTATTAAATAAATATATTAATGGAAATGAGAATTTATTTGAATATAAATGATTTTGTGTTATGAGATGAATTAATTCAATTATATATAATTGAATAATTATAATAATTGAGAAATTGGTGGAGTTTGTGATAAACTCGTTGATTGCCTTGTGTGGCACAGTGACGTAATATAAGAATGATTATATTAATTTAAGCGAACAATTAATCTATATTAATTGTTAATCGAAGAATATTAATTAACTGTTATAAAATACTAATGAGGATTGATTAATAATATGTGATTATTATTGCAAGAAACATAATAATAATGAGCAACGTGTTTATAAATATAATAAGATTTATATCAAAGTGATAGTTAATCATATAAAGGTTAATTAAATTGTTATGGAGGTTAACAATTATATTGATTGATGTAGGATATGTGTATATTATTAATTAATATTCAATTTATAAGATGAGAAATTATATGTGCAAGCATGCGAATTAAATGTATAGTAACTATATGTTATGATATGTGTAGGTGACAAATGATGTGTGGATATACATTAAAATAATGTATCATGGATCTATTATAAATAATTGTTGAGTAATACAATTTAATAATATATGATATAATGTAATGTGGTAGTATCCGATTGTAATATATCGGTAAGATAAAATGTACATAGATTATATGTATTCAAATTGCATTTATTACATTATGGGGAGAACATTGTAATTATAACCTAAGAGTACATATAATATATAACATAAGTGTAGCATATAGTCCATTTGTGAGAATGCTGAGATTTGCTTGGCTTGTCCCAATATAATAGTCACTCTCCTTTCCCTCATTCACGTGCACAGCCATTATGGCCTAAGCCTATTGCTTCTCCTTAAACTCAGTAAATTTCCATAGCCTTGTAGCAATGATGAGCAAGGGAGTGGTGTTAATGATGGATTCTAACAACTAAATACCTACCATTCTATAACCTTCATGCAATTTGACAATCCGTTAGTTTGATTTGGGAGTTAGAAGCTTGGACTGTGTATTCATTCTTCTATATAAAGGAACTCCCTGCACCTTCATTTCATTGCTGAAATATTTCTAAGAGAAGAGAGTATACTGTGATTGTCTATTTAGTTCAGAAGGAATTTCTATAGTAGCATCAGCAAGCTTACTCCATAACAGAGGTATAAATCCTCTTCGTGTCTTCATTTTCATTTTTCTGTCAAAAGAACTCCATTGTTGTTTTCTGAGTTTTGTTGAAATTCTTGATTATGCCAAATTGGTTCATGATTGGTTTGTAGAACCCTTATATTGTTGTTATATGAACATACACACATGATGGAACCACTGAATAGTCTTTCATTTTCATTGTTCCTCTTTAATTTCTGTAAATACATGAAATTCGTAAATTAGTTAGAGTTCGTGAAATTGGGAATTGATAATTGCTATTGACTGTTATATAAGCATATATGTATGTGTTAGTAAGTTAAACAAGGATAATATCTGGGTAAATCGATGAAATGGGAGGTTTTGGGTCGGTTTTCGCTGCAGTCTGAACCGCAAAAAACTGCCTCGACGCCGCAGCGCTGCAGCCCACGCCGCAGCGCCGCACGCGCCGCAGCGCCGCACGCAGCGCCACTCGCGCCGCAGCGCCAGTATTAAGCTACTGTTGCCGCGCCGCAGCGCCAGCCTCTGTGTTCAGTTTTCTGCATTCTGCAACAAAACTGTTATGTACCAATTGTTTGATTTTTGTTTAAACAAGCATGGGAGCATGATTAATACATATATATAAACCTAATGAGGCAATGTAAGCATGTTTTAGTATATTAGCATGCGTGGTTAACCAAACGACACATAGTTTGGAAACGAATTTAAAGTTTCATAAACGACGTTAAAATATATGAAGCATGTATACATTCTGACTTTTCGAGCATGTTTATCGGGCCTTGAAATACATGAAAAGCATGTTAACTTACATATGTAGGTTTCATAAGGAAGCATGAACATGATAGACCTTATTAATGAACTATACTAACAAAGTATAAGCTTTGAACGTGAACATTGGTATGTTATGACGAGAATTAGAATTTGACATTTATGGACACATGTGATAGTATTCTTAGACTCATTCATGTGTCATGCATGTATATATACCATGATTAGTTGCCGTGATTAAAGTTTAGCATGAACAAAGCATGTTTTCAAGATAATAACAATGCTAGCTACATATATGCAATACGAGTACTCATGAGCATGACTAATACAAGTTATATGAATATCTTATGTGTTTAAAAGCAATCATGTTAGACCATATGAGTTCGTGTCCTTGAATGGCTTTAAGTATTAACTTAAGGACCTATACCATGTACGATTGGATTTGGAAAAGTTATACAAGCATGAAAGTATCCTTTAAATATGAATACATGCTACGCGATATTATATGATGTTACTTGAACCCGATTTTTGACGGTTAACTTAAGGAGATGCCGTAACTTGCTAAAATGAAATATATTTAGTATTGATTGTGGTCTTATATGATATTAATAATAGGCAAGCATGTTTGCTAATTGTTGAGATCTTATATAATATGAGAATGCGTTTAAACTCTAAAGAAGGAACGTTAAGGATAGAAATTATATTCTATATAACTGTGTAGCTAGGTAAAACTTAGCTTATGTGTTGATCGTATATTCAAAGAGAAAATATGAAGTTAAAGTATATGACTAATGAATATCATATATATACGTAACTGTATTACGATAGGAATTCGAAAGTGTTGATTGCTTTTCGTGGATAAACTACGCTAAAGGCAAGTTCTCTTACTTACACTCTTTTAAAGTGCAAGTATCCTAACCGACGCATTTACTTTATGCAAGGAAATCTATGATTGTGAAAGTCTCCTAACTTATACTCTTTTACTATGCAAGTATCCTATCTTGTGTATTGCGAACTAGTTTCCTATTTAATCGGTTGAATCGAATTAGCACACTTGAACTCTTATTTCATTAAAGCTATTATTCATGTTGAACTTAGTATTGTTCTTGAATATTGTGAAAGTGTCTATGCCATTTGATTCGGCTGGACTTATGTTATTGAAAAGCAACCCAAACTAATTGATTGGTGCGGGATCTTATATTTGACTGAGAAGAACAACCTTCTTTGAAGGGAATATATAATTGTCGGAGAACCGACGTGCACACTTGAGTATGGTTGATTGTTATGCATAACAAGGGTACTTTAGGCTGATCACCTGTTGTACCTGTTTTTGTTGGATTTTCAGTTTATTACTGTCAATTCTAGTAGAAGTTCATAGTCCGTAGTGACTACTCAGTATTCAATTATTTGAAATCTTGAATTGACTTATTATTGAATCATATTGATATTATCCTGTCCTTAGCGACTGATATTGAGAACTGTTGATATTCTTGTTATTCTTGAACTATCAAATCTTGTTATACCTTTCGAGAATTGAGAATCTTATTACTCACCCTTATTGTATATTACTTGCTGGGCAATTTGTGCTCATTCTTTCTTTCCCTAAAACATTTCAGTTAAGGCAGAGCATGGTGAACCTTCGGGCGTTGATAAGGGCAAGGGCAAAGCTACCAACTAGCTTATGTCTGTTATGTTTTAAATATATTAATATTGTATGACGATGATGTAGTAAGACTGGATTTGATTATGTTTAAGCTTAAGTTAGATTATGTAATAAGTCGTTAACTGATATTATTATGTAATCTATTAAGTACTGTAGGTTGCGAGACTTGGGGGAATAATTATAATAAATCATTGTAAATTATTCTAGAATAGATTTTCCGCTGTGATCGTATGATATTTAATTATTATTATTGTGATGTATTACCATGAGCACGTGATGAACCGAATTCGAGAGACCAAGTGGCGGTCCTGGAATTTGGGGGCGTCACATCCCTAAAGTCCAAAAATAGAAATGTATCTCTAGTTTTGGAATGGACAAAAAAATGTTTCTTTAATTTTGGGATAGAATGTGTAAATTTATGGCATATACAAAACCATTCTCGCGCAGGCACATATACGTATATTAATTTCTATCACCAGTAACTTGCCTGAGCAGTTTGCACCAGGGTGATCACTAAAAAACTGCTTGTCTTCCCGTAAATCTCCAACCAATTATGTTCAAACTAATGTAAACTAACTGTTTCATAATTATAATTACAGACACTGAATCTACTAACATTAATCATGATTCATGATTAGATTGTTCATACCAGTTATCGATCATTTACCTACCTACTTTAGCTTCCACTAAGACAATTGGTACATTAGGAGCAAAGGAGCATAATGTCTTAGCTCAGAGATCCACTGTTGCCAAGAACAACTTGTATCAAGCCCACACATTTATAAACAAGAACAATACAGAAAAAAGAAAATTAAGACAAGGAATTTAGACTCATAATCTGTCTTTAAGTTACTATCCTTCTTTGAGATATTCTCATAGCTGGCTTTGCTAACGAGGGAGAATGCTAATATGAACACATCAGCACCTCTATAACTTGGAGGCCTCAGCCTGTTATAATCCTCCTGCCCTAAAAATGTGAACACCAAAGCCATTAATGCATCTGCAATTAGTTTTGCAAATTTAAAAAGGACTCGAAAATAACTTTGACCAAAAAGATTAAAACAAAAACAAAAACAAGTAGAGTAAGGAAAAATATCATGATGTTAACTCTAACAACTTATTAAAAATGTGATTAGATCAAAATATATAATTTGGCAGGACCACAAATGCGATTAGATCAAATTAATTTCATAAAAAAACAAAACCAACTGCACAACTAGAATTGCAATTTTGTATCCTGAATAGTTATATAGTTGTTCAACAAAACTAAAAAACAAGATGCTAGAAAATGCAATTTTGTATAATGATGATGATCCACAAGATTTACATACAAGATGCTAGAAACTTGGAAGCCTTTTCTCAAATATTTTTCTAAAAAAAAACAGTTTATGTACTCAATATATATTTCTAAAAAAAATAGTTTATGCACGATAATATATCAAATTAGAAATACCAGTTCCAAACTTGAAAATATTCTTTATAATTTACAAGATATCATAAGCATTGACCTCAATTTATTAAATCCTACATTTACCTCAATTTTTTGAATCCTATATAACATAGCTGGAATATCTACAAGAAGGTGGAATATCTACAAGAAGGAGAAACATCCAATTTAATTTACATATATTATCATATCAAACAGATCGATTGAACATACCCAGTTACGGAGTTGGTTGCTACCAAAAAAATTAAGATAGACCCAAGGTACTGATCCGATCCAATAAACCAAAAGACAGAGTACTTTGAGAGACACCCACCAGACAAAAACATGATGAAAGGAAGTACAAAGTGTTTTAGAGAGAGAAACTTATAGATTAGGATATAATAGCCATTAATTGGAGTCCAAATCCAGCTTCGGAAAAAATATCCTAGAAAAACCAGTGTCCTAGAAAGAGCAGAAAAAAGAAAATTCAAATTTCTAAAGAAAATTAAATATGAACACATGCATTAGATTCAAATTTCTGAAGAAAATCAACCAATAAACCATCATATACGGAAAGAAATTAGAAAATGGTCATAGTAAAGAAGAAACAAACCTTCTCTTAGTGTCCCATTTTCTCAAACTTGCATATTGTTCAAATATTTTCAATTACTTTGCACAAAGCTTTTGGGAGACCGAAAATGGTCTACAAACTGTGAGTAATTGATTTTATTTGTGATATTTGGAGAGCAAAAGAAGAGATTGAACGACTATTAGAACTAGGGTTTGTTGATGAATTGGGCCGAGAGAGGAAAGAGAGGGGAAGCGACTGAGGGGATGCGATAGAGGGAGAGGATATGCGCGACAGAGGAGAGGCAATAGAGAAGACGCGATCCCAACTAAAGAAAAAGGTACAGTTGTAGGCGGGAGTGAAAATTTTTAGTAGGGCCAAAATTTTTGTTAGGCAAAATCAAAGTTAGCTGGGTGTGATAAAATTGTGGATGGTTAATATATTTTATTAAATTAATAAATTAGATCATGAGTGAAATAATATTTGAATTTAAAAAATTATTGATAATTAAAAAATATAAAATATTTGAATGACTTTTAAATTTAAAAATATCAATTTAAAATTTAAAAATATTAATTTTAAATTTAAAAATATCTCAAATTAACTTTTTAAAAATCAATAATAATCTTAAAATTTGGAATGAAGGGAGTACAATATTTACACTTATAAAGTCATCATCTGTCAAGCATTTATATATTAAATGAGCAAAATACAAATCAACGTCAGCATCAAAGTTCGTCTATCTGATGAAGGAGGAAGAGCAACAAATGAAGAAAGGCTAAGAGATGTTGACAATTGATAGTCCCAATGATTCTACAATTATCCTTAGTATATATCGAAGAAGCGTATTGAAGAAGTTAAGGAAATGACTAAAAGCCTGCTGAAAATATCTTTTCAGGTGTTAGGTGAGATTGCAGTCTGCTGTGTCAGTGGGCCAGTCGGTTGTGCAGCAAAAAAGCAGGAAGTCAACATCAAGTGTACAGAACTGTCTGAAGCATTTAATGCTACAACAGACGTCTTCAACGGATAGATTTCAAAAGCTCCTTATCACGCAAATTAGACAGGGATTCAGATCAAGTAAGCAAACAAGAAAGAAAAGATAGCTCAGAACACTCAAGAGCACTCAACGATAATACTCTACGATCCTGAAAGAAGAAAGCTTGCTTCGCTACTCAGTTCTTCAGAACTGTTGCTTAATTGCAACTGAGTAGCACACCCCAGAATACAACTCTCAATTCAAAGTGTACCAAGTCAGAAGGACTTGAAGAGTTCTAAGTGAACTAGAGAAGTTCCAAGATTGTTGATCTTGAAGAGTTCTAAGTTAACTAGAAAAGTTCCAAGGCTGCTGGCCTTGAAGGAATCTAAGTGATTCAAAGTGTAAAGATATCCTTAGTGAATTTCCTACTCGTAGAGTAGAAGAGTGGACTAGGAGCCTTGTGTGCTCTGAACCACTTAAAACCTCTGTATCTCATTATCTTTCATTAAATGCTATAACTGCTATATCTGTTATAACTGATATAACTATATATTAAACTATTACAGCATTATCTTAAAGGGGAACAAACATATGTTCCGCTGCTGTCAGTATATTCACTACTGACAAATATTTTAAAACAAAACAAAAAAGTTTAAAATATCTATTCAACCCCCCTTCTAGATAACTTTTGTGCTTTTGAGAACTAACAGTATATTATTTTACCCAAAAAAATATGTAAGACAACAAACAAAATAATACTGGAAAAAAACTCATTTATTTAAATAAACAGGTTAATAAATTGTATGATCTTATATCTAATTATTGATTTTATCTTTGTTTTTACATATATCATATATCATTTATAATTATATAATATAATATGTAACATTTTTGTTAAAATAAATAAAAACATATTTCACACTTAACATTGTATAATTTATTACTAATCTTATTCCAAACAGTAACTAGTAATAACTTTTAAATATTTGCAATCATTACAATTGTATAATAACAAATTAGACAAATCAATACAAGTATATAACAAGTCAAGAGGAGATCTTATTCAAATTAATTTGGTTAGTCATTTTAAAGGTAAATTGGACATCAACTTATATTTCTCAAATACAAATTACATAATTATAATAATACATGTTCAATTTCAATGAATATAATTATAATTTGATATATATAAATACATGAATTTCACAATAAAGTAATAGAAAAGCCAAAAAATATTAATGTCATATATATATATACACACATACACATGATATATAATAATAATAATAATAATAATAATAATAATAATAATAATAATAATAATAATAATAATAATAATAATAATAATAATAATAATAATAATAATAATATAAAGGAGAAACTTACAATTGAATTATTTTAATAAAAAATATATATATAAGAAAGATAATCCATGCCTCGTACGGGTTCTAGGCTTGTAGATACTAATAGAACAAATATTAAGTTTGAGTTTGTTCTTCAATTTATGATATACTACAATTTAAATTGTAATGTAATTATTATTTTATGAAATTTTATTCTTAATAATATTTTTAAGTAATTTACAATATGAATTGTATTAATTAAAATATTAAGTTACAATAATTTACACATACCTGTCCCAAATAGCTTAGTTGTTCACATGCCAACCTCCTTTTAACAGATAAAATGACATTTTTACTTTCAATAACTAAACCAAGCTGCATTTCAGTTCTTTGAAGATGTCATTCAGCAAACAGTCAACATTTGTTAATGTGACAATTCGAATTTTTCGAAAATAAAATTAAAATAAGAATTTAATAAATAAAATTCTTATTATGAGACGTGTTGAGTTTGAATGTATAAATGTATATATGTTATATATATTTTGAAATATGAGATGAGGAAATCAATATATTAATGGAGTAAAGAAATTCATTCGATTCAATGAGAAATTGGAATTTTGTTACAATAATTAAGTGTAACATTTATTGTGGCATAATAAATAATATTAAGCCAAATGGGAATGAATAAAACAAATGTGAGATGAGACCCAATATAGAAGATATGTATATTGGTATCAAATTAATAAATTAAATTCATATTTGAACAAATGATTGAATATATTAAATTATATATTTAATATATAAATATATTAAGTTAAGCCATATGGACATTAGTCCCATATCAGATACATGGAAGAAAGGCTAAGAATCAAAAATAGACCAGCCTCCTTAACCCATTCCATTTCTATCCGTTCCAAAAAAAAATAAAAATTTGTTAACTCCCATCCGTTCACAAATAAGTTCAGCTCCACTACCAAGCCACTCTAATTATGCCGAAAATTACCAAGAATATTAGAAGAAATTGGAAATAACAATTGAATTGGGGGAAATTAGAAATCAATTGCAGCAAGAAGAGTTACAATTGTCCAACACTAAACTAGGATTGCATCGGTTGTTACATATTAAAAGGTATGTCATGCTTCCTTGATTAATTAATGGAAAATTAGGAATTACTTGTTATTGCTGAAATTGGTTGTGGGAGGATGAAATATTGGAACCAAGAAGGATTCAGGTGTTATAAGGAGGTAATTGGATATGGAGTTGTATGTTTATGTTTAAAATTCATATGAAACCAAAGTTTTTTTTAAGCATGCATGTTAGGTATTTGATAAAATGCCTCAATGAGGTTATTTTGTTAAAACATGAAAAATTAGTTAGTTTTCTCTATAAATTGTTGAGAATATATGAGTTATAGAAGTTTACTCAGTTTTGGATCAAATTGTGATAAAATAGAAGTTTATAAGGGGAGTATATTAACAAACAGACGAATATTGCAAATTTATATTTATCTTTCTTTAAAATAAACGCATAAAAAACAAACTTAATTTTACAACATTTAAGTTGAATTTTGAAGAATGGGCTTTAATAGTAGCAAATTTTAATTCATAGATTCTGTTTGAATTTCATTAGGTTCAGTTATTGATTTCCATTGCCATCAGTGTATGTTTTCTAGTTCTTGTTTTGGATTCTGTTTTTTTTCTTTAATGCTAGACTTTCTTTAATTTTACAACATCAGTGTATCATCGACATTGGCATTGCACGTGAAGCGTTATTGTGGATTATCAGTTCATCCACTAGTCTCCAAATTTGATGGCAAACTGTCCTCTTTGTACTACAACATAGTCGAGGCTCAGGATTTCAACTGTCAGGGCACATCACTCTGAATGCTTCAATCGTCATCCATGTATCAACAGGACCATTTTTTTTCTCATTTTTAGGCTTCAGTTAAAACTATGATCATCTTGCAATTTTCTTTTGCAGGAAATTGGGAAGAATTATGTGTTTAAAAATAGTAAATTAGTAAATTCCTCGCTTGTTAAAGTCTTTGGGTTTTATATTAATAAGGTTCTCTGACATTGTATTTGCTGAGAGCAACCTTATGATATAGTGATATTTGAATACCTCCCATTGGATAAAAATTACTAAGTGAATCATGAATATCAATGATAAATTGCTTATCTTAACAAGATTTTCATGACAAAACAATTTGGATATTATACCTTTGCTCAATTAGTTGTGTTTTTCTGCTGGCTTTCTTATTGATTATCAGCAAAGATAGTTTATCATTTTGTATTCCCATTTTCAATGTTTGATTCTCAAATTCTTGTTGGTAAAACTTGTACAGGTGTCTTGCCAAAATATTTTAGCTCTGAATGGTCTGTTGCTCAGTTTCACTTGTTAGAGTACACCCAATTTATTACAGCATTTGGATCTCAGAACACTCTTGTAATTGCAGGTAATGTTATTGCTAAGCATCATAATGAAATCTTAGTGATTAGATCCCTTAGTTGACTTGTACATATGTTTTCTTCCTTGGATATAATATTAAGGATTTTGAAGGAGAGACTAGTAACTATTCTGTAATTTATGTCTTGTGCGAGTGTGTGTTTGTGTGTCCATTATTCTTTTTGATGGGTTTTGCTTGCTTATTCCGAGGAAGCCGGTGTGCTACCAAGACAGTTGGTAGATAAAGCCTTAACTGATAATGTCCCATCTGCATCTCAAACATCGGGGAAAACTGATGTACCTCTAAAGGATGCTGAGCCAGTTAATAACTTGTCTGATCCTGTTAAAACATTGCCATCATCATCCAAACCAAAATACAGGTATTGACGACTTTTTGTGTTTAATTTGTCATCGCAAGTTACAAAGTTCATATTGCAAGTTCCGATCGTTCAGTACATTATGTTTGCAGTTAACTATATTATACTTGTAGTATAGAATAGTTGACCAAAATTTAGAAAAAATCTACCAGGAAAAGGAGTTGTTACATATCTTTTCACATAATATTCAAAATTTTGATAGATGTATTATATATTTCTTCTGTAATTATATCAAAGGCAAACATGAAAATATCACATGTTTCCTTAAAGATTATTGGACAATGTCGGGGTGATGGGTTACTCAACCCCATGCATATGGAATGTGCAATTTGGTTGCATTAACCACGCTGGGTAATAAGTAAGCCTTAGAGAAGACTCAATTAACAGTGTTTTTTTTGGTAAATGAGACTCTTATACTGAAGGAGGGAGTATTGTGTTGTGTTTGTTGCTTTACATAATTTGAGATAGTGTAAAATGTTTATACTGCGTTTTTAGTTCTGTATAATTCAAGTAACATAATTAACTCAAAATCTGATGTATGTGATGCTATGTTATAACTGCAGTGAAACAAAAAAAGGGCGACACATTGTTGTTTTTCAGTATTAATCTTAATGCAACTGCTGACCTCTCTAGCTAGCTACCATGGGAGCTGCCCTGTGATTGAAGGTGAAAAGTGGTCTGCTACAAAGTGGATTCATGTGAGATCTTATGACAAACCAGAGGACCACACAACGAGCAGTGATTACATTGATGAGAATGAGAGATGCAGTCAGTGGACTGCTGCGCCGGTGAATGTGAAAAAAAATCCTCTATTCATGGTCGGCTCTGCGGATTATATTAGAGTTTGTAGGAAGAGTTGTAAGGCTTGCTCATCATAGAAATCCTTTTCCCGGTTATTTTATTTACATAGCAACGAGTTATACTATGATGCTGTATATTACGTTGTGCTATGTTCATTAGCACATATCAACTTAATTTTTTATTAGACAAAAAAAACATTGCTATATATTTACTTTTTTCTACTAGTGTAGCTTTGTTAGTATTTATTTTGTTCTGATTGTTTAATCATACTATCTATAACGTTGCGGAATTATACTATCTATAATGTTTTCACGCAAACAACACCTTATGAAAAACAAATGCACAATATTTTTTTAGGAAAAAAACGTTGTGTGATGTGTCAAACTATAACGTTTTTAACAAAATAAACGTTGTTGCTTGCAAAGGTAGAGATTCAAAAACGTTGTATATATGCATGTATTACAACGTTTTTTTAGTCAGAAACGTTGTGGAATCATACTATCTACAACGTTTTCACGCATCTAACATTTTATGAAAAACAAATAGACAGTTTTTTAGGAAAAAAATGTTGTGTGATGTGTCAAACTACAACGTTTTAAAAACGTTGTGTAAATGTGCCAAATAGATGACATAGCTAACCACGATGTTTCTAGGGCCCCAATTACAACGTTTTTAAGCGTTATCTATTACTTTTTTCTACTAGTGTTTATCTTAATTTTGGCCAACAATTTACTAGTCGTTGCAAAAAAATGTATAAAATAAGCAACGAAAACAAATTGTTGACAATGAATGTGGCCCATATTAGGCAACGAAATATAGCAACAAAAAAGTTTTCGTTGCCGACGATGAGAAGAAATCTCTTTGACAACGAAAAAGTAAATATGCGGGTTTTTTTCTTCCCGCCAACGATTTGGCAACGAAATTTTGCAAGGACCTATGAATTTCATTACAAAAAATGAAAGTCTTTCCCAAACTGCAACGAATGATAAATTTCGTTGCTAAACATGCAATTTTGGCAACGACTTTATAAGTCGTTGCCCGAGAAGTCGTTGCCCGAAAAATCGTTGCCAAATGACCATTTTTTTGTAGTGTGATTTGATATCAAAGCTTAAACTGTGAAAAAACCAATATTGTTTGGTACATATATATACTGATACTGTTTTGTCCAAAAATTATGTTGACAGTCATAGCACTGACCCTGGATTACATTTGTAAGCAGTTATAGTACTAACCTTGTTGGATTGGTAGGATGATATGCATACTCCTAGAATATGATTAGATTAATTACCTATGAGATATCCGAATAAAAGCTCCTATAAGTCTTTGTGACTGTTAGGGCTGTGGTGTGGTTGACCGAATCAACCCAGGGTTGTTAAGTCTATATGACTGACAAAAACTCGTAATATGTGGAATTTGGCAGATCAAACCTCAGTATATATATGGAAAAATACTTTGAACTACATGTTCTTTCAATTCAGATATTGTGTGAGTACAAACTATAAATCTTTAAAACTTGCTGAGCCTTTTAAAGCTCATCCTTGCAATTATTCTTTTCCTTTGCAGCTACATCTCACACACCAAGAAGTTCAGGCAATCATACTTGTGGGTAAATAGTAAATTTATAAGAATGAAAGTTTATTGTATTAGGACTAAAATGTAATTTGGTATTTCCCTGATGTAATTGTTGAACCTTATGTAACCGGATATTATTATGATATTAGTTTATTAGTTGAGTAGATTTACATTCTTAATAGAAAACCATATTAAGTACAGTATCTATATGAACAATACATCTAAATGAGGGTCTTAAATGATCTTGGGAGTTCTGTAAGCACCGAGGTCACTCCTTGGTTCCAAGAACAATCTTATCATTTGTACTGTGAATGTCAGATAGATAAGAATTATTGATATGCAAGAAATATCTGTAAGATCATAAATCTATACATCCGAATGAGGGTATCCAGATATGGTAATTGTTCTGACGAGAACTCCTAACTTATTGGGATATTGTGAATTTTAGATCTATAAAAGTTATTGTCTTATAGAATATTAACGTAAGCACCAAACCTTGTAAGAAACTTTTATGAATAAAGTGTTAATTTTCTTTATACATTATTTTGAAATAGTAAGGTGTTTATTTGATAAATGTGGTAAGTTATGGGTGGAATGTGCAAATTTTACAAAGTAAGCAAGTGGTTATAAAATATTCGTTGTGTCAAAGAATATTCGTTTGGTCGAGGAATATTCTCTTTGTCGGAAAATATTCGTACGACGGCGCAGTCATTGGTGGACCCCACAACAGAATGAATATCGGATATAGAAAGCGACAGAAGTAATTTTCATAAAAATAACGGTAAAATTGTTGCCGTTAAACTGTTGAAATACCCGGTGATAAAATACAGTAATACGCATTGTTGCGCAGTAGCACACGGTATTGCACAGTATTTGAATTATTGATTCTTACGTAAGAAGTCACTTACTCAATAATTGTTATAGTAATTACTGTTTAATATTATATTTTATTGGTTCAATAATTGCTACGTTGATATTTTATAACAATAATTGCTACATTGATATTTTATATTATTGATTCAATAATTGTCATAGTAACCACTGCACAGTATTTCACATTATCAAATCAATAATTCATATTATTTGAATAATATTATTAGATAGCATTATTGACAATGTCTAGAAAGTTATGTCGAGAAAAAAAGGGGTTAGGTTATATAATTACGCGCCAATGAGGAGAAATTCTTATCGAAAAGCCCCATCTTTCTTGGGAACGACCTGGTTGTTATTATTGTGATTCTGTAATATTAGTGGTGAATAATAATTATTGATAAAAATAATAAGTAAATATTTATTCAATGTGGATTTAAACGGAGGAATTTTTAGCAAAAGTAATAATTATTGAGAATGGATATTTTATCTATTCTGATAAAATAATTTATTCAAATATATTATTATAATATTGCATTATAAGTGTATAATGTGATAATATAATAATATAATAGTGATGATATTTTTTTACAACAAATTCACGATATATGAATAAAATAAGGTGGAAGAGAGAAAATAAAATTTGAAATTCTTTTAATAATTATAAATATTTTAATATATATATATATATATATATATATATATAATATGTGGTGGAATTCATTATTTCAAAAGTGGCAGGCTTTGAAATTTTGAGTGTGCTGGAGATTTTCAAGAGTGGTGAGTGGAAAAATCATCCGTATGTATATTTGGGTTATTTTTCGTTCGGAATTTGGAAAAACTTTCTCCTACAAAGTTGTAGAGAATTAAATTTCATATAGAAAGGACTTAGGATTCATATTATTTTTTGATAAAAGGGCTATTTATTATGAATTATTGAAGTTTTAAAAATAAATATTTTAATATATATGGGTATATTTATATATTATATAAAACATGTGGGTGGCTTAGTTTTGTTCAATGTTGGTGTGCTGGAAGAATTGTCAAAAGTAATGGCTAAGGAAAAATCATCCGTGGGTAAAAAAAGTCAGCATTGTTGTTTTGGCATTTTCGTATAAATAGAGTGCTTAGTTAGAAATAAAAATCACACCAGAATCATAAATTTTTCTCTCTATAATATTGAGCATATTTCTTGTTAGTATAAGGATAGTTTGAGTGTGGATTACGGTGCAAGATTTTTCTCAGCATTATATCCGATATTTCAGTCAGATTTAGTATTCTACTAAGGTAAAGGATGTTATTTTTCTCGTAAATGATGTTCTTTTCTTTCAATATTCATAATGAATATTATTTTCTTTCATATTCCATATTATGAAAGTGATAATATTTCATTTCATATTCCTGAATTTAAACTTACTACGGTAAGTATTGCTTCTATAATTCCTGAAATGATCAGAAATTCTTTGAGTTTTGCGTTTCATCTAGTATCATTTTTTCGAAATAATTTTCTGAACTTTCTCGTGAAATTTTTATCTTTTCATGTCAAGTTACTATTCACGAGTAACTATTCACGGTAAAAAAAATATTTTTTTTTTATCTTTGATTGGATCCAAGTTTTGAACTTCATTCTTGAATTTTGCTCCACAATTGATTATTACAGAGTATTCTTGAACTTGGATAAACTAAATTACGAATCCCTAAGCTTTGTCCTTTATCTCACTAGATTCGTTACTTATATTATTTTTCATCATCCTCAGTCCTAAATGGTGATATAACTGAATATCTTTGGCCTGTAGTGCAAAGATGAATGATTATTTGATAATTATCTTTGGCCTGTAGTGCAAAGATGAATGATTACCAGATGAATATCTTTGGCCCGTAGTGCAAAGATGGACAGGTGTTGAGATGAACATGACCAACTGGTGATACAAATGAATATCTTTGGCCTGTAATGCAAAGATGAATATTTGGGTCGAGATGTATATTGATTGATGTTACAGGGATAAAATATTGATGATGGACTTTTAAATCATAGAAGATAGTAGACTTCATTCTTTACTTAACTCTTCTAATGAATTGTTATTTTCGCTGCGAATATTGATCTAAAACTTGTTGTCCATTATATTTTATCTGATTTATTGAAGGCTAATGATAATTTGTTTTTCATTATCTTAGTCATAATAGTTTTTACTGGGCTAGTTGAGCTCACCCTTTTCTTCCATTGTTCTCTTAAGAAAATGAGAATATCGCGGGGACTAGTCGGGGAACAGTGTGATGATCAGAGTTAGATCTGTAGAAGTTCTCATTATTCTATAAAATAGTGGGACAATAATTAAAATGAATAAGGAATGAATTTGAGTGTTTATATTTCGTATTATATACGATTTGTATTGAAGCTCATAGTTTGTGTGGTCGTATTTTTACACGACCGTATGTTATAAAAGATTGTATTTGGATTCTGTACCATGTATTTGGCGACTCAGAATGGGTTAAGTATTGAACCTATTTTGGGGGCGTCACGGTTGGTATCAGAGCTTAGGGATATGATCTCTGGCGGAGATCTGAGAATAGAACTAGGAGGGGAGAGATGAGTAAAACCTTCGCTAGTGTGTCCTACCTAAGCTTATTTGGTATTTAATTGGTCGGTCGAACATAGGGTTATTATGTCATATGTTAATTTGTTTAATTAACCCTTGTTGTATGACAGTATTTGAGAATGGCAGCTGAAAATCTAAACAATGGAACGTATGAGACCATTGAGGCACCGCTAATCACCAACCAGGATAATGTGATGATGGGAGAAGATGTGACACTCCCGAATCCGGGTCCTCTGACCCCGGTCCGGTCGCCACGAAACAATACTAACATCCACCTTTAAGTAATATACGATAACTAAAATGAGGAATATAATAAACGTACATCGTTCATTCAAAAGGTGTTACTAGTCCCAATATTTGATAACCTTAATACATCAATACAAATATACCCTAGAATAACATTAGGGTTCATATTACATTAACAGTAATTAAACAAATCATAAAGACAAAGTCTGCACCTTGCAAACCATCCTATATCTTTCTTTTACCCTTGTCCTTCCCTGAGGGCTCGGGCTTAACTGCAATATAAGTCATGATATAGCAAGAATGAGCAACAAGTTTGCTCAGCAAGTTTAAATACAATAATAAAGGATATATCATGATGAATAGAAAAATATCTGACAATGATTTCAACAAAATGAATATCTTAAATATTCAACAATATGAATATTAGAACGATTCAATAATATGAATATTTGAACGATTCAACAATATGAATAATAGAATGATTCAATAATATAAATATTAGATAGATTCAATGATATGATCATCTGAACAATTCAACAATATGAATATTAAAAGCAAAGATAATAATTGCCTTTAGAATGACTGATAGTCGAGTAGACTCTGAACTATAACTTTCCAATGGGTTCAATAGCTAATTGACCCTTTGGATTACTGGCTACAGAAACTCAGTACCTCGAGGAGATCAGCCTCGGGCACAACGTGAATATGCATAACACTTATATCTGCTTACTCGTATCATATATGTTAGATACCTGGGCACACTCCTACATATGAGGGGTGTTCTGTTCCGTCTAAGAATCCTTACCATTTATTGGTTTAGATAGCTTCAAAGAAAACTTCATACACTAGTCTGACTGAGCAAATGTTCAGACTCTTACTGACATAGTTCAAGAAATTTAGAACCTTGAATAATGTACAAGTCCAAGACTGTACGAGCTCAAATGCACTAAGTGCGGACATCAATAATATCAATGTGGAATAATTGATAAGTAATTAAACCACTAAATAACATGCTTCGAAATAAAGTTCCAGCAATTAAGTAAACAACTTTCGATTCAACAATAACCTACTCAATACAATATGAGAAGGATAGAGAACTTGCACAAAGTGAAGTTTAGAATTTTCACAATATATGAATTTGTGTAAGTTCGGGGAACTTGCACAATACTCAACGTGTGAAGTTCGGGAAATTTGCACAATAATAGATTCCTTGCATAAAATAAATGCATAGGCTTAGACACTTACAACATCAAAGAGTGAAATTTGGGGAATTTCACCATAATAGATCCCTTGCATAAAGTAAATGCATAGGTTAGGACATTTGCTTACAACGTTCTTTGAGTAAAGTAAACACAAAGATAAGATACTTGCACAATATACGAGTTTGTATAAGTTTAGAGAACTTGCATAATAAAGAAATGAAGTTCGGGAATTTGAAAAATATCCAAAGTGTGAAGTTCGGGGAACTTTACTTTCACAATACTCAAAATGTGAAGTTCGGGGAACTTTCACAATACTCAAAATATGAAGTTCGGGGAACTTTCACAATAACCAAAATGTGAAGTTCGGAGAACTTTCACAATACTCAAAATGTGAAGTTCGGGGAACTTTCACAATAACCAAAGTGTGAAGTTCGGGGAACTTTCACAATACAATAATAACCTGCTCAAAATAAATTTGAGTAAAGTTAGGGAGACTTGCAAATAATACAAGAACGAGTTCAAAAGAACTTGCAATACAATAATAACCTGCTCAATACAATATGAGAAGGATAGGAACTTGCACAATAAAGGTGAAGTTTAGAATCTGGCTTACTCGAGTAATTGAATAAAGTAGTGCAAGGATTTAAAATACTTGCACAATAAAAGTAGGGTTCAGATACTTGCTTACAAAATTTGTTGAATAAAGTAATACAAAGGTCTAGGATACTTGCACTATAAATCAGTATAAGTCAGGAAACTTGCCTGTTTGCTCAGCTACAAATAATTCTAGCTTTAATAAAACTGCGTTAGAAAGACCTAATATTGACAATTCGATCTCTCCAACTAGTATAAGTTCACATATACAAGAATCTAATCATTATATAATTCTATCACGTAAGATTACGTTCAATATCAAACATACTATTTATAGCATCATAATATGTTAACTGTTAAAATCCGACTTAAGCAAATTGTTCGGGTCTGAAAGTGTCCCGATGTAACTCTAGCATGCAACTATTGCCATTAAACCAATACACATGCTTATCAAGTTTTATCTAACTCAAGTTCGAAAGCTAACATGTTCATTCTTTGTTCACTTCAAGACCGCATGTTTGTATGTCGGATATTCACATACTTTAAACAATATAAGTTTATGCTTCAAGATTGGTTACTAAAGTCATGTTATCAAATAACAAGGTTAAACAATGTTTAAGTAGTCATGCTTGTGCGTATACTACACGTGTATACTTTAATCATATAGTCCATACTTGAGATTCATTTTCTATGAATACGTGCATATGTGAAATCCATGCTTTAACCAAAGGATGCTCATGTCAATATGTCTATCGGCGTAATGACATGCTTGCATGATCATAATATAATTCACATGGTAATCAATGCTATTTTATATTCTAAGTTTCTATTACAAGGTACACCAAGTCAAAAAGACACTACGGTACATGTAAAGTATCTCGTAACCATTACTCACATGTATTAGAATGCATACAATAAGTTATATGTATTTAAGTGGTCACAATCTAAAAGACACAAGTCTTTGTTAAGTTCACTTTGAAAGTCTTAAGTTTCTCTTTTGAAAACGTCTTAACTTACGATCAAGTATACTAGTATGTTCTATCACATTAGTCTTAGTTCTCATGTTTATATAGAACACATGATCATGATCATGAAATTAGGATTCATTCATGCTACGTATACGTCAAAGTTCACATTCAAAACTATAAGCTTCAGAACATAAGTTTTCCTTTGTAAACCTTTAAGTCTTTCAAACACGTATGCTAGTGCGTTTAATACCCTAATCATGCATTCTAGGTCATACTACATACTCGCCAAATTAGAATGCATATACAATATCTATATGTTAAAGTTCACCTTTGAAACTTATATCTTTCGTTAGAAACGTTCAATACTGGGGTTCACATTCCGTCATGAAACTTATATATGCAAGTTGACATGCTTCTCATGTGTTTCTAGGTAATACAAGAAAGTCTCAAAATTCAGAATATAGCTAGGGTACTTATATGCACATGACAAGTTTACTTTAACAAATCCTAAGTTCATTTATAAAACTATAAAGCTTCCTTCCATAACGTATACTAGCATGGTTAAAATCATGCATATTGTATCAAGAATATATATATATATATATATATATATATATGAGTTAAACTAACTTTCATGCATGTCCAACTTAGTACCATCAAGCTAGCATGAGTAGGAAGCAAAACAGAAAAATTTTCTGCAGACAGGCACTGGCGCAGCTGCGCCGCTGGCCAGTGCAACACTGGCGCAGCTGCGCAGGCTGGCAACCAGGCCTGAGGCAGTGCAGTTTTCGGCAGACTCTTCAGCCCATTTCAGAAAACGAATCAGTCATGCTACAACGTACTCCTAACATGCTTATGATCTTTATACAACACTTAATAATCATATTCCAAATCAAATATCAACTAATACATGCTTAATTCAAATAATCAAGAACTTAGCAATTTATCAGAAAATGAAGAATGGGGATGGGATACCTCTGTGAAACAATTGAGCTGCAATATACTTTCTTAATCTCCTCTATAATAACAGTATACTCACTCTTTATAAGTTCCTTAGCAAATATTTCTCAGCAATGAAATGAAGGAGAAGGAAAGAGTTCTTATATAGACAAACATATAACCAGTCAATGCAATTCTCTCCCAAATAAAACCCATGGATTGTAAGGTTGTTCAATGGACAAGAGAGAGTTGGTGAGAAGTGGGTGGATTCAATCATCAAACCCACTCCCCTCCTAAACATTATGGCTAGCAAGAGTTTGGGAGACTAAGATAGAATAGGCTTCTAGCCTTTTTGTTTAATACGTGAATGAGAATGGAGGAGCAATAAGGCACCCCATATGGGACAAGTAATAAGAACTCAGCCACTTGCAAAGTATATAGTGTATATGTCCAACACTTAATTATATAATGAATACACTAGGTTATATAATACACATAGTATATATTTAGGCTATAAATAATGTAAATTCACAATTCCAATGAGCAAATAATAGCACAATGTAATCAAATATATAATAATATATAATCCATGTACATTTTCTATTAACACCAGATATAATTCAAGTAGGCATTATTATTATTTACCATCATAACTGTTATTATAATTATTATAATAACTTATTAAAAATCATTATCAATTAATAATTATTCATTGATATTACTATATGTTGATGAGGCATACATGAATGTTTACTTACGCACTTCAAGTCACATAAGCAATATTATTGTGTAACTCTACTAATGCAAATAAATCTTACTATATAGTCTATATATAATATACATAGCCACATTAATGTGCACAATGTATTATATACAATATAGATAACTACCATATATTAAAGGTTTACTTATCACATGCTTGTATAAAAATAATAAATCAGTTAATCAAATAAATATAATATTATTATATTTATTAATCTCTTACTCATTAATTATTATTTATTCATAATAATAATTAATCATCACATTATCAATTAATTGCTCCTAATTTATTAATTATTATTTATTCATAATAATTATAAATCAACAACAATAATAATTTCATACGTTATCAATTAATTACTCAAATAAAAATAATTAATCCCGATTAAATCTCCACACTATATTCAAAAAATTTGAATATATAATTTACTAACACTGTTTATCAATATTCTGATATAAAAGTCTCAGGGTTAATCTACTAATTTAAATAACCATTAGTGATTCCCTTTAATAAAAATTCTAACATTTATTCGCATAGGTTAAATCACATAAGCACATAACCACATAAGGTTTAAATAAGTTTGAAAAATTAACTCCTAAAATTTTTAAATCACATATAAAATTAATAAGGAGCTTAAAATTCCTGGTCGTTACATCCCTCCCTCCTTATAAAAATTCCGTCCTCGAAATTATAAAAATAAGGTTACTCCAAAAAAATAGATAATTCGCTCTTATCACTTAGATAATCTCTACTGCCTGCTGCACCACTTCTGCTCCCAATAGTCGACGTTCACCTACTTTATCCCAACACAACGGTGTTTGACACTATCTCCCATAAATGCTTCTAGCAAAAATCTCTGCTCTTAGTTCTAGTACTAACGGTACCCAAATTTATCCTTCAAATCTTAGCAATTCAGTGCTATCAATTTTAAATTTCAACTCATCACCTTTAGCTAATCGCTTCTTGATGTTGTGACAAACTTCATCCTTCTCTTGTGCCTCCTTAACCTTATCTAATAACGTCTGGCTTACTGATGCTGTAAATAATCTCTCTTTGGTCTCCATCGGATACTTATCCTCTAAGTCTAGTATTTCAAAATCTTTCACTAGTTCTCCGAAATGGTCAACCTCGATAACTTCCCTCTGCCTTTCCTATCCAAGGCATAACAGTTCCTATGAATGTATTCTACGGGGATAACTTCCTTGTTTGCTACTCCTACGCCCAAAGGGTGTTCTAATTCCTCACGGCGTAAGTCTAACTGTTTAACAAATTCTTCAGAAATAAAAGAGCAGGTGGCACCCGAATCGAATAACACATATGCATCTATATAATTGATCGGGATGATACCTAACACTACATCCTTGTTGTTGCGGTTGTCGCTAGCTGCAACGCCCTTTCTCTTCGGGCAGTCCTTGATTTGATGGTCTGTGGCTCTACACGCGAAACATCCTCCTTTTAACTTAATCGAACACTGAGGAGCCTGTGCCCCGGTTGTCCATAATGATAACATGCGTTCTTCCCCTTCAAGCATTCCCCCGAGTGATTCCTTCCACAGTTACTGCACTTTAAACTTTTCTTAGCCTTTCCCCCGGATTTGCTACCTCCAGATGATTGGCTCTCCATCCATTAACGCTTATTGGGGTTGCTGCTTCTGCCACTTCCCCCCTTCGGTCCTTCCTAGCCGGTCTTCTTATCTTGTTTAAATCGCGCTATGGCTTCAATGCCTCCTTCGGCAATGATAGCCCTTTCCAAAAGATTAGAAAAAGTCTTAATCTTCAATACATCTACTGCTTTCTACACCCATGGTTTCAATCCTATTTCAAATCTCTTTGCTTTCCTGGCCTCCGTGTCCACCTGGCGTGACGCGAGTCGAGCCAACTCGTTAAATCTTGCCGCGTATTCTGCGACTGACATACCTCCTTGTCTCAGCTCCAGAAACTTAACTTCCATATCTTGCTGCGTATTCTCCGAAAAGAATTTCTTAAATCTGTCCCACATAATAACTCCTTCTCCTGCTAGTCCTTTATTGGGTTCCCACCAATTATTAGCTTCGCCCTTCATTATGAAAGTGGCAAAACTCGTCTTCTGTGCCTCGGCCACCTGTGCGACCTCAAACACCATCTCAATTTCTTCTATCCATGTGTGGGCTTTGATTGGGTCTAAGGTTTCCCGGAATTCTGGTGGTCCTACCAATTTAAAGTCCTTAAAGCTAGCCAAGTAATGTCCTGGCTGCACAGCTACTGGTGGGGTTATGTTTTGCATTGCTTCTGTTAATAGGTTAACGAAGCTCTGCATTGGGTCGACATTTCCCCCTCCACCATTGCTAACAGATCCTTCCACCCTCTTATTCCGCGAAAATCCCCTAGGCGGCATGATCCTGAGGACAGGAAGAAAACATTAAGCTTTATGTGATATGCTATTCATGTTAGCATTAAGAAGTTAGGACGTCTATCAATCATAGCTGATTTAAATAAACAACTTCAGTATTACAATAAGACTCGATGGGTATCCTCAATCCATCACCTACAAACTCTACTTGAGTTTTCTACTAAGGTTATAACTTGGGTTTCGCATTCCTAATGTTTATAACCTAAAGCTTTGATACCAACCTGTAACACCCTCGAATCCGGGTCCTCTGACCCCGGTCCGGTCGCCACGAAACAATACTAACATCCACCTTTAAGTAACATACAATAACTAAAATGAGGAATATAATAAACGTACGTCGTTCATTCAAAAGGTGTTACTAGTCCCAAAATTCGATAACCTTAATACATCAATACAAATATACCCTAGAATAACATTAGGGTTCATATTACATTAAAAGTAATTAAATAAATCATAAAGACAAAGTCTGCTACTTGCAAACCATCCTATATCTTTCCTTTACCCTTGTCCTTCCCTGAGGGCTCGGGCTTAACTGCAATATTAGTCATGATATAGCAAGAATGAGCAATAAGTTTGCTCAGCAAGTTTAAATACAACAATAAAGGATATATCATGATGAATGGAAAAATATCTGACAATGATTTCAACAAAATGAATATCTTAAAGATTCAACAATATGAATATTAGAACGATTTAATAATATGAATATCTGAACGATTCAACAATATGAATAATAGAATGATTCAATAATATGAATATTAGATAGATTCAATGATATGAACATCTGAACAATTCAACAATATGAATATTAAAAGCAAAGATAATAATTGCCTTTAGAATGACTGATAGTCGAGTAGACTCTGAACTATAACTTTCCAATGGGTTCAATAGCTAATTGACCCTTTGGATTACTGGCTACTAGCTACAGAAACTCAGTACCTCGAGGATATCAGCCTCGGGCACAATGTGAATATGCATAACACTTATATCTGCTTACTCGTATCATATATGTTAGATACCTGGGCACACTCCTACATATGAGGGGTGTTCTGTTCCGTCTAAGAATCCTTACCATCTATTGGTTTGGATAGCTTCAAAGAAAACTTCATACACTAGTCTGACCGAGCAAAGGTTTAGAATCTTACTGACATAGTTCAAGAAATTTAGAACCTTGAATAATGTACAAGTCCAAGACTGTACGAGCTCAAATGCACTAGGTACGGACATCAATAATATCAATGTGGAATAATTGATAAGTAATTAAACCACTAAATAACATGCTTCGAAATAAAGTTCAAGCAATTAAGTAAACAACTTTCGATTCAACAATAACCTACTCAATACAATATGAGAAGGATAGAGAACTTACACAAAGTGAAGTTTAGAATTTTCACAATATATGAATTTGTGTAAGTTCGGGGAACTTGCACAATACTCAACGTGTGAAGTTCGGGCAACTTGCACAATAATAGATTCCTTGCATAAAATAAATGCATAGGCTTAGACAATTACAACATCAAAGAGTGAAATTCGGGGAATTTCACCATAATAGATCCCTTGCATAAAGTAAATGCATAGGTTAGGACATTTGCTTACAACGTTCTTTGAGTAAAGTAAACACAAAGATAAGATACTTGCACAATATACGAGTTTGTATAAGTTTATAGAACTTGCATAATAAAGAAATGAAGTTCGGGAATTTAAAAAATAACCAAAGTGTGAAGTTCGGGGAACTTTACTTTCACAATACTCAAAATGTGAAGTTCGGGGGAAACTTTCACAATACTCAAAATATGAAGTTCGGGGAACTTTCACAATAACCAAAGTGTGAAGTTCGGAGAACTTTCACAATACTCAAAATGTGAAGTTCGGGAAACTTTCACAATAACCAAAGTGTGAAGTTCGGGGAACTTTCACAATACAATAATAACCTGCTCAAAAAAAATTTGAGTAAAGTTAGGGAGACTTGCAAATAATACAAGAACGGGTTCAAAAGAACTCGCAATATAATAATAACCTGCTCAATACAATATGAGAAGGATAGGAACTTGCACAATAAAGGTGAAGTTTAGAATCTGGCTTACTCGAGTAATTGAATAAAGTAGTGCAAGGATTTAAAATACTTGCACAATAAAAGTAGGGTTCGGATACTTGCTTACAGTTTCCGTTGAATAAAGTAATACAAGGGTCTAGGATACTTGCACTATAAATGAGTATAAGTCAAGAAACTTGCCTGTTTGCTCAGCTACAAATTATTTTAGCTTTAATAAAACTGCGTTGGAACGACCTAATATAGACAAGTCGATCTCTCCAACTAGTATAAGTTCACACATACAAGAATCTAATCATTATATAATTCTATCACATAAGATTACGTTCAATATCAAACATACCATTTATACCATCATAATATGTTAACTGTTAAAATCCGACTTAAGCAAATTGTTCGGGTCTGAAAGTGTCCCGACGTAACTCTAGCATGCAACTATTGCCATTAGACCAATACACATACTTATCAAGTTTTATCTAACTCAAGTTCGAAAGCTAACATGTTCATTCTTTGTTCACTTCAAGACCACATGTTTGTATGTCGGATATTCACATACTTTAAACAATATAAGTTTATGCTTTAAGATTGGTTACTAAAGTCATGTTATCAAATAACAAGGTTAAACAATGTTTAAGTAGTCATGCTTGTGCGTATACTACACGTGTATACTTTAATCATATAGTCCATACTTGAGATTCATTTTCTATGAATACGTGCATATGTGAAATCCATGCTTTAACCAAAGGATGCTCATGTCAATATGTCTATCGGCGTAATGACATGCTTGCATGATCATAATATAATTCACATGGTAATCAATGCTATTTTATATTCTAAGTTTCTATTACAAGGTACACCAAGTCAAAAAGACAATACGGTACATGTAAAGTATCTCGTAACCATTACTCACATGTATTAGAATGCATACAATAAGTTACATGTATTTAAGTGGTCACAATCTAAAAGACACAAGTCTTTGTTAAGTTCACTTTGAAAGTCTTAAGTTTCTCTTTTGAAAACGTCTTAACTTACGATCAAGTATACTAGTATGTTCTATCACATTAGTCTTAGTTCTCATGTTTATATAGAACACATGATCATGATCATGAAATTAGGATTCATTCATGCTACGTATACGTCAAAGTTCACATTCAAAACTATAAGCTTCAAAACATAAGTTTTCCTTTGTAAACCTTTGAGTCTTTTAAACACGTATGCTAGTGCGTTTAATACCCTAATCATGCATTCTAGGTCATACTACATACTCGCCAAATTAGAATGCATATACAATATCTATATGTTAAAGTTCACCTTTGAAACTTATATCTTTCGTTAGAAACGTTCAATACTGGGGTTCACATTCCGTCATTAAACTTATGTATGCAAGTTGACATTCTTTTCATGTGTTTCTAGGTCATACAAGAAAGTCTCAAAAGTTAGAATATAGCTAAGGTACTTATAGGCTCATGACAAGTTTACTTTAACAAATCCTAAGTTCATTTATAAAACTATAAAGCTTCCTTCCATAACATATACTAGCATGGTTAAAATCATGCATGTTGTATCAAGAACATATATATATATATATATGAGTTAAACTAACTTTCATGCATGTCCAACTTAGTACCATCAAGCTAGCATGAGTAGGAAGCAAAACAGAAAAATTTTCTACAAACAGGCACTGGCGCAGCTGCACCGCTGACCAGTGCAATACTGGCGCAGCTGCGCAGGTTGGCAGTCAGGCCTAAGGCAGTGCAGTTTTTGGTAGACTCTTCAGCCCATTTTAGAAAACGATTCAGTCATGCTACAACGTACTCCTAACATGCTTATGATCTTTATACAACACTTAATAATCATATTCCAAATCAAATATCAACTAATACATGCTTAATTCAAATAATCAAGAACTTAGCAATTTATCAGAAAATGAAGAATGGGGATAGGATACCTCTGAAACAATTGAGCTGCAATATACTTTCTTAATCTCCTCTATAATAACAGTATACTCACTCTTTATAAGTTCCTTAGCAAATATTTCTCAGCAATGAAATGAAGGAGAAGGAAAGAGTTCTTATATAGACAAACATATAACCAGTCAATGCAATTCTCTCCCAAATCAAATCCATGGATTGTAAGGTTGTTCAATGGACAAGAGAGAGTTGGTGAGAAGTGGGTGGATTCAATCATCAAACCCACTACCCTCCTAAACATTATGGCTAGTAAGAGTTTGGGAGACTAAGATGGAATAGGCTTCTAGCCTTTTTGTTTAATACATAAATGAGAAGGAGGAGCAATTGGGCACCCCATATGGGACAAGTAATAAGAACTCAGCCACTTGCAAAGTATATAGTGTATATGTCCAACACTTAATTATATAATGAATACACTAGGTTATATAATACACATAGTATATATTTAGGCTATAAATAATGTAAATTCACAATTCCAATGAGCAAATAATAACACAATGTAATCAAATATATAATAATATATATTCCATGTACATTTTTTATTAACACCAGATATAATTCAAGTAGGCATTATTATTATTTACCATCATAACTGTTATTATAATTATTAAAATAACTTATTAAAAATCATTATCAATTAATAATTATTCATTGATATTACTATCTGTTGATGAGGCATACATGAATGTTTACTTACACACTTCAAGTCACATAAGCAATATTATTGTGTAACTCTACTAATGCAAATAAATCTTACTATATAGTCTATATATAATATACATAGCCACATTAATGTGCACAATGTATTATATATAATATAGATAACTATCATATATTAAAGGTTTACTTATCGCATGCTTGTATAAAAATAATAAATCAGTTAATCAAATAAATATAATATTATTATATTTATTAATCTCTTACTCATTAATTATTATTTATTCATAATAATAATTAATCATCACATTATCTATTAATTGCTCCTAATTCATTAATTACTATTTATTCATAATAATTATAAATCAACAACAATAATAATTTCATACGTTATCAATTAATTACTCAAATAAAAATAATTAATCCCGATTAAATCTCCACACTATATTCAAGAAATTTGAATATATAATTTACTAACACTTTTTATCAATATTCTGATATAAAAGTCTCAGGGTTAATCTACTAATTTAAATAACCATTAGTGATTCCCTTTAATAAAAATCCTAACATTTATTCGCATAGGTTAAATCACATAAGCACATAACCACATAAGGTTTAAATAAGTTTGAAAATATAACTCCTAAAAATTTTAAATCACATATAAAATTAATAAGGAGCTTAAAATTCCTAGTCGTTATAGAAGAAGAACGGCAGGCGGTCGTAGAACAAAAGAATACAACAATTCAAGATTTTGCTACCCGATATGTGAAGCTTGAACAGAAGCTCTCTCTGGCAAAGCATATGATATTAGAGCTGGAATCTGAGAATGCAATTGTTAAAATTCTGATGAAAGAAGAAATAACTTAACGAATGAGAATGGAGGATGCATGGGTAAAAGCCGCACGACGCGTTTATATTTTAGAAAGAGACGTCCAATCCAAGAAGGCCAAAATAGATGATATGAATTTCACTTTTTGGACAGCAATTGGGAGAATCCAACATCGAGTTTGGAATTACCTTGTTTAGAGCTGTCACCCCCAATTTGATATGGATCGAAGAGTAATGATTCAAATCATGGATCAGGAGTGCGACGAAATAGTTAAGGGTGGAATGTGCGTTATAGCAAAGTTAAGTCCAGCTGGGATGGTGACACCAAAGATTGTCCCGGACAAGTCAAAGTCGGTAGATTCTGGAAGAGCGTTTGCCGTGACTACCCAAAATGCGAGGAACCAGAATGAGGTTATCACGGGTTAGTTAATCATAAATTCTTGCGAATTCTATACCTTATTAGATATCGATTCTACCCATTCTTTTATTTCACCTGCTTGTGCTCAACGTTTGAACTTGACTCCTGAGAAATTAGACTTTGACTTATCTGTTGAAACTCTGTTAGGAGAAACCTTCATTACATTCACAGTTTACAAATCTTGTTTGATTGAAATTGGCATCCTTACCCTACTTGTGGATTTTATATCTTTGAAAATACTTGCATTTGATGTGTTTTTTTTGAATCGACTGGTTAACCACTCATCATGCCAAAATTGATTGTTTTGTAAGGTTGTTAGCTTTCATTCAAACAACCAGATCACTAAAATCAATCAATGCCATTTCAAGTCATAAAGGTATTCGTTTATTGAAAAACGGATGTCAAGCTTTCTTAGCCCATGTCACTGATTTAAATTAGAATACATCAGATTTGAATGATATTTTTGTTGTTAATGAGTTTTCTGATGTATTTCCTGAAGAACTTCCCAGTCTACCCCAGAACGTGAAGTTGAATTTTTTATTGACCTTGAACCCGGTACAAAACCCATTTCTAAAATCCCATATCAAATGACTCCTATTGAACTTCAGGAGTTAAAGGTCTAACTACAAGAGTTGTTAGACATCGATTTTATACGTCCTAGTACATCTCCTTGGGGTGCTCCTGTTTTATTCGTAAAGAAGAAAGACGGTAGTATGCGACTTTGTATTGACTATCGAGAGTTGAACCATGTTACCATCAAGAATAAGTATCCGCTATCTCATATTAATGACCTGTTCGACCAGTTGTAAGGTGCACAATTCTTTTCAAAGATCGATCTTCATTCTGGATATCATCAGTTAAAGATTAAAACTGAGGACATTCCAAAGACTGCCTTTAGAACTCAATATGCACATTACGAATTTTTAGTTATATCTTTTGGATTGACTAATATCCATGTTGTGTTCATGGATATGATGAACCGAATATTTAAGAAATATTTGGATCATTTCGTGGTTGTCATTATTGATGACATCCCAATATACTCCAAAAACCTCAAATATTTCTTCACTCAGAACGAACTCAACATGCGACAACGACGTTGGCTCGAGCTGTTGAAAGATTACGACCATACCATCCAATACTATCCTGGAAAAGCGAACGTGGTAGCAGACGCGTTAATTAGAAGATCATATACGGGAATGAGTGCGATGCTGTCAACACAAAGGCCCATTTTGTGTAACTTACAAATGATGGAGATAGAGTTAAAGACTCCGGAGACCCACATGATGATGTCAAGTATACGCATAGAACCACCTTTGATTGATAAAGTTAAAGCTGCTCAACCTACAGACCCGGAGCTGATGAAGATGAAGAAGAAAGTGCAAGAAGGTGCTATTTCAGAAGCAAGAATCGATAAAGAAGGAATACTTCGAGTCAACTCCAGACTTTGTGTTCTTAACGATTCCGATTTGAAGTATAAAATCATGATGGAGGCACATAACACACCGTTTGCAATCCATCCTGGAAGTACCAAAATGTATCGTGATCTTTGACATACATTTTGGTGGAGCAATATGAAGAGAGTGATCGCGGAGTTTATCTCGAGGTGTTTAACGTGTAAACGTGTCAAGGCGGAGCATCAAGTGCCAAAGGGTCAGCTTGCAGAAAGCTATGGGCACCGATTTAGGATTTATTGGTCCATTTAAAATCCTTGACCGAGTAGGAACTGTGGCTTATAGACTCGCTTTACTGCCAAGCATGTCTCGTGTTCATAACGTTTTTCACATATCGGTGCTACGTAAATATGTGAAAGACCCAAACCACATTATTGAGATAGAACCAGACGAGATAGCCAAAGATTTAACGTACAAAGAGGTACCTGTCAAGATCTTAGATAAGAAGAAACATGTCTTACGCTCAAAGATTATACCTAAAGTTAAAGTTTTGTGTAGGAACCATGATATTGAGGAAAGGACCTGGGAGTTAGAATCGAAAATGAAAGCAAGGTATCCTCACCTTTTTTATATACCAGGTACGTACATCAATTTCGAGGACAAAATTTCATAAGAAGGGGAGGTTGTAAGACCCCAACTTTTATGAATAAAGTTTTAATTTTTTTTATACATTATTTTGAAATAGTAAGGTGTTTATTTGATAAATGTGGTAAGTTATGGGTGGAATGTGCAAATTTTACAAAGTAAGCAAGTGGTTATAAAATATTCGTTGTGTCGGAGAATATTCGTTTGGTCGAGAAATATTCTTTTTGTCAAAAAATATTCGTACGACGGCGCAGTCATTGGTGGACCCCATAACGGAATGAATGTCAGATATAAAAAGCAATAAAAGTAATTTTTATAAAAATAATGGTAAAATTATTGCCGTTAAACTGTTGAAATACCTGGTGATAAAATACAGTAATACGCATTGTTGCACAGTAGCACACGGTATTGCACTATATTTCAAATTATTGATTCTTATGTAAGAAGTCACTTACTCAATAATTGTTACAGTAATTACTGTTCAATATTATATTTTATTGGTTCAATAATTGCTACGTTGATATTTTATATCAATAATTGCTACGTTGATATTTTATATTGTTGATTCAATAATTGTCATTTTAACCACTGCACAGTATTTTACATTATCAAATCAATAATTTATATTATTTGAATAATATTATTAGATAGCATTATTGACAATGTCTAGAAAGTTCTTTCGAGAAAAAAAGGGGTTAGGTTATATAATTACGCGCCAATGAGGAAAAATTCTTATCGAAAAGTCCCATCTTTCTTGGGAACAACCTGGTTGTCATTTTTGTGATTCTATAATATTATTGGTGAATAATAATTATTGATAAAAATAATAAGTAAATATTTATTCAATGTGGATTTAAACGGAGGAATTTTTAGCAAAAGTAAAAATTATTGAGACTGGATATTTTATCTGTTCTGATAAAATAATTTATTCAAATATATTATTATAATATTACATTATAAGTGTATAATGTGATAATATAATAATATAATAGTGATGATATTTTTTTACAACAAATTCACGATATATGAATAAAATGAGGTGTAAGAGAGAAAATGAAATTTGGAATTCTTTTAATAATTATAAATATTTTAATATATATATATATATATATATATATATATATATATATATATATATATATATATATATATATAAACATGTGGTGGAATTCATTATTTCAAAAGTGGAGGCTTTGAAATTTTGAGTGTGCCGGAGATTTTCAAGAGTGGTGAGTGTGGAAAAATCATCCGTATGTATATTTGGGTCATTTTTCGTTCGGAATTTGAAAAAACTTTCTTCTACAAAGTTGTAGAGAATTAAATTTCATACGGAAAGGACTTAAGATTCGTATTTTTCTGATAAAAGGCTATTTATTATGAATTATTGAAGTTTCAAAAATAAATATTTTAATATATATATGTGTATATTTATATATTATATAAAACATGTGGGTGGCTTAGTTTTGTTCATTGTTGGTGTGCTGGAAGAATTGTCAAAAGTAATGGCTATGGAAAAATCATCCGTGGGTATAAAAAGTCAGCATTGGTGTTCTGACATTTTTCTATAAATAGGGTGCTTAGTTAGAAATAAAAATCACACCAGAATCAAAAAAATTTCTCTCTATAATATCGAGCGTATTTTTTTATGAGTATAAGGATAGTTTGAGTGTGGATTATGGTGTAAGATTTTTCTCAGCATTATATTCGATATTCCAGTCAGATCTAGTATTCTACTAAGGTAAAAGATGTTATTTTTCTCGTAAATGATGTTATTTTCTTTCAATATTTATAATGAATATTATTGTCTTTCATATTTTATATTATGAATGTGATAATATTTTATTTCATATTCCTGAATTTAAACTTACTACGATAAGTATTGCTTCTATAATTCCTGAAATGATCAGAAATTCTTTGAGTTTTGCGTTTCATCTAGTATCATTTCACCGGAATAATTTTCTGAACTTTCTCGTGAAATTTTTATCTTTTCATGTCGAGTTACTATTCACAAGGTACTATTCACGGCAAAAAAAATATTTTTTTTATCTTTGATTGGATCCAAGTTTTGAACTTCATTCTTGAATTTTGTTCAATAATTGATTATTACGGAGTATTCTTGAACTTGGATAAACTAAATTACGAATCCCTAAGCTTTGTCCTTTATCTCACTAGATTCGTTACTTATATTGTTTTTCATCATCCTTTGTCCTAAATGGTGATATAACTGAATATCTTTGGCCTGTAGTGCAAAGATGAATGATTACTTGATAATTATCTTTGGCTTGTAGTGCAAAGATGAATGATTACCTGATGAATATCTTTGGCCCGTAGTGCAAAGATGGACAGGTGTTGAGATGAACATGACCAACTGGTGATACAAATGAATATCTTTGACCTGTAGTGCAAAGATGAATATTTGGTTCGAGATGTATATTGATTGATGTTACAGGGATAAAATGTTGATGATGGACTTTTAAATCATAGAAGATAGTAGACTTCATCATCTACTTAACTCTTCTAATGAATTGTTATTTTCGCTGCGAATATTGATCTAAAATTTGTTGTCCATTATATTTTATCTAATTTATTGAAGGCTAACGATAATTTGTTTTTCATTATCTTAGACATAATATTCTTTACTGTGCTAGTTGAGCTCACCTTTTTCTTTCATTGTTCTCTTCAGGAAATGAGAATATCGCGGGGACTAGTCGGGGAACAGTGTGATGATCAGAGTTAGATCTGTAGAAGTTCTCACTATTCTATAAAAATAGTGGGACAATAATTGTATTGAATAAGGAATGAATTTGAGTGTTTATATTTCGCATTATATACGATTTGTATTGAAGCTCATAGTTTGTGTGGTCGTATTTTCACACGACCGTATGTTAGAAAAGATTGTATTTGGATTCTGTACTATGTATTTGGCGACTCAGAATGGGTTGAGTATTGAACCTATTTTGGGGGCGTCACAAACCTGCTACAGGAAATGTAGAGAATTTGGGGCATCACTGTTATACGTACTAACTCCGGTCTTAACAATGTTGCTTCACCCACCTCATCCCAGCATACTGAAGAACAACACTTTCGTCTATACAACGCCTCGAATGGAGCCATGAGTCGGTTATACTCGTATATTTGACATCATCACGTGGGTTCTTGGAGTCTTTAACTCTATCTTCATCCTTTGTAAGTCATATAAAATGTGCCTTTGTGTTGACAACATCGCACTCGTTCCCGCATATAATCTTCTACTCAACGCGTCAGCTACCACGTTCGCTTTTTCAGGATGGTATTGGATGGTATGGTCGTAATCTTTCAACAGCTCAAGCCAACGTCATTGTCGTATGTTGAGTTCTTTATGGCTGAAGAAATATTTGAGGCTTTAGGAGTATATTAGGATGTCATCAATAAAGACAACCACGAAATGATCCAAATATTTCTTAAATATTCGGTTCATCATGTCCATGAACGCAGCATGGACATTGGTCAATTCGAAAGACATAACTAGAAATCCGTAATGCCCGTATTGAGTTCTAAAGGCAGTCTTTGGAATGTCTTCAGTTCTAATCTTTAACTGATGATATCCAGAACGGAGATTGATATTTGAGAAGAATTGTGCACCTTGCAACTGATCGAACAGGTCATCAATGCGAGGTAACGGATACCTATTCTTGATGGTGACATGGTTCAACTCCCGATACTCAATACAAAGTCGCATACTCCCGTCTTTCTTCTTTACGAATAAAACAGGAGCACCCCAAGGCGATGTACTAGGACGTATAAAGTTGATGTCAAACAATTCTTGTAGTTAGACCTTTAACTCCTGAAGTTTATTAGGAGCCATTCGATATGGGATTTTAGAAATGGGTTTTGTATCGGGTTCAAGGTTAATAAAGAATTCAACTTCACGTTCTGGGGGTAGACCATGAAGTTCTTCGGGAAATACATTAGGGAATTTATTAACAACAGAAATATCATTCAAATCTGACGTATTCTGGTTTAAATCAATGACATGGGCTAAGAAAGATTGACATCCGTTTTTTAATAAACGAATAGCTTTATGACTTGAAATAACATTGATTGATTTTAGTGGTTTGGTTGTTTGAATTTGCACAACAGGTTAGTTAGGAATATGAAAACTAACAACCTTACGAAAACAATCAATTTTAGCATGATGAGTGGTTAACCAGTTGATTCCTAAAATCACATCAAATGCAAGTATATTCAAAGAGATAAGATCAACAGGTAATGTGAGAGTGCCAACTTGAATCAAACAAGATTTGTAAACTGTGGATGTAACGAAGGTTTCTCCTAACAGAGTTTCAACAGATAAGTCAAAGTCTAATTTGTCAGGGGTCAAGTTCAAACGTTGAGCCCAAGTAGGTGAAATAAAAGAATGGGTAGAATCGGTATCTAATAAGGTATAGACTTCACAAGAGTTTATGATTAACTAACACGTGATAACTTCGTTCGGGTTCCTCGTATTTTGGGAAGTCACAACAAACGCTCTCCCTTGAACCACTGACTTTGACTTGTCCGGGACAACCTTTGGTGTCACCGTCCCAGCTGGATTTGACTTCGCTATAAAGCACATTCCACCCTCAACTGCTTCGTCGCACTCCTGATCCATAATTTGAATCATTACTCTTTGATCCATATCGAATTGGGATGCACATGGTAATTTCAAACTCGATGTTGGATTCTCCTAATTGCTGTCCAAAAAGTGAAATCCATAGCGTCTATTTTGGCCTTCTTGGATTGGACGTCTCTTTCTAAAATATCAACGCGTCGTGCGGCTTTTACCCATGCATCTTCAATTCTCACTCGTTCAGTTGTTTCTTCTTTTAGCTAATCGTTGACATTTGCATTTTTAGATTCCAGCTCTAGTATCATATGCTCTTCCAGAGAGAGCTTCTGTTCAAGCCTCGCATATCGAGTAGTAAAATCTTGAATTGTTGTATCCCTTTGTTCCACGGCTGTCTGTCGTTCTTCACCCTGCTCTTCTAACTCATGAATACGATTATGCAGTTCTACATTTCGATCATAAAATTCTCCTAATAAATCCTCCTCAGGTTCCTCTTCTTCCTCACTCTCAGCTGCTACCTCTGCGATTAGCTTGGATGCAACTATTAATTCTTCACTCATCACATGGATATCTCTAATTTCTTCTTCGCCTGACATCCTACAATCAAGTTCAATAACTTAATTAGCACTCCTCAATAAACACCTTTGTTATAACAAGATATTATACTCCAATATTTATTCTTTAAATAAATCTCCTCGATTCATCACTTAAAACTCTATATGAGTTCATTTCTTAATTTTCAAATGTCATTCTTAAATACTGCCACAAAACAAGGGTTAATTAAATAAAAATTGACATATCACTGTATTATCCCTATGTTCCGACCGACAAGTAAGCTTAGGTAGGACACACTAGCGAAGGATTTACTCGTCTCTCTCCTCCTAGTTCTATTTCCAGATCTCTGCTAAAGATCATATCCCTAAGCTCTGATACCAACTGTGACGCCCCTAAAATAGGTTTAATACTCAACCCATTTTGAGTCGCCAAATACATGGTACAGAATCCAAATACACATCTTCAATTTCCAACTATTATACGATCGTGCAAAATACGACCACACAACTGTGAGCGTCAATACAGACATGTAAAAAATATAAACGCTCAAACTATATCCTCATTACAATTATTATCACACTATTTTACAAAATAGTGAGGACTACTACTGCTCTAACTCGGACCATCACTCTGTTCCCCGACTAGTCTTTGCGATATTCTCATTTCCTGAAAAGAACAATGGAAGAAAAGGGTGAGCTCAACTAGCCCAGTAAAGAATATTATGACTAAGATAATGAAGAATAAATTATCGTTAGCCTTCAATAAATCAGATAAACTATTATAGACAACAAGTTTTAGATCAACAACTCTAGCGAAAATAACAATTCATTAGAAGAGTTAAGTAGAGAATGATGTCTACTATATTCTATGATTTAAAAGTCCATCATCAATATTTTATCACTGTAACATCAATCAACATAAATTTCAAATCAAATATTTATCTTTGCACTACGGGCCAAAGATATTCATTTTGTATCACCAGTGGTCATGATCATGTCAATCACCTGTACATCTTTGCACTACAAGCCAAAGATATTCATAAATCAATAGTTCATCTTTGTACTACGGACCAAAGATATTCATAAATCAACAGCTCATCTTTTCATTACGGGCCAAAGATATTCATCAATCAACAGTACATATTTGCACTACGGGCCAAAGATAACTTTCACCACAATTTAAGTTTGAGGATTATGACAATGATATTAAGAACGAATCAAGTGAAATAAAGGATAAATATTAGAGATTTATAATTCAATTTATCCAGAGTTCAAAAATATTCAAATTATCAATATGAAGATCAAAACATGGATCCAATTTCAAGAATAAGATCTAGAAAAGATAACTTGGACAAAGAAAAGAAAATTTAATTTTGTCGTGAATATACTCATGAATAGTACCGTACGTATGAATAGTACCGTATATATGAATAGTACCATATAGATGAATAGTAACCCCGACATGAAAAGGTAAAAATTTCATAAGAAAGTTCAGACCACTGTTTCGGTGAAATGATATTAGATGAAGCGTAAAACTCAAGGAATTTTTAATCATTTCAGAAAATATAAAAGCAATACTTTCCGTAGTAAGTTTAAATTTAGGAATATAGAATGAAATATTATCACATTCATAATATGAAATATGAAAAAAAATAATATTCTTTACGAATATTGAAAGAAAATAACATCATTTAATAGAAAAAAAATAATATCCTTTACCTCAGTAGAATACTAGATCTGTCTGGATTATCGGATATTATGCTGAAGAATTCTTACACTGTTATCAACACTCAAACTATCATTATACTCACAAGAAATATGCTCAATATTATAGAGAGAATTTTCTGATTCTGGTATGATTTTCATTTCTAACTAAGCAACCTATTTATAGGAAAATGTCAGAACACCAATGTTGACAAAATAAATTTACGGATGAAAAATATACAGCAACCCATATTTGAAAACTCTTTCTTCAGCACATCAACAAAAAAAAAGACACCCAAACCCCACCCACATGTTTTTCCGAATGCCCAAAATTTTTTCCCCCTACCCTTTCTCTTTCCTCCTTTCTTTTTCTTTCTCTCTTTTCTTCCTTTTCCACCATTCTCCACTAACTACCACTAACTCTCTCTCTTCTCTCTCTCTCTCCCCCCATAAATTTCACATGTTTATATATATATATATATATATATATATATATATATTAAAAATATTTATAATTATTAAAAAATTCAAATTCCATTTTATTTTTATACCATAAATTTATTATAATAATGTTACCATTTAAATTATAAAATTATACTATTATATTATCACATTATATTATTATAATATAATATTATATTAATATATTTGAATGAATTATTTTATCAAAAAAGATAAAATATCAACTTTCAACAATTGTCTCACTCTAAAAATTCCTCCATTTATATCCACATTGAACAAATATTTAATTATCATATTTTCAACAATCAATTATTATTCATAAATAATATTATAGAATTACAATATGGACAACCAGGTCGTTCCTAGTAAAGAGGGGATTTTCTGATAAGAATTTTTTCTTACTAGCGCGCAGTTAGATGACCAAACCCCTTTCCTAGACAGAACTTCCTAGACATTGCCAATAATGCTATCTAATAATGTTATTCAAATAATATGAATTATTGATTTGATAATATAAAATACTGTGCAGTGACAATTATTGAATCAATAATATAAAATATCAACGTAGCAATTATTGAATCAATAACATAAGATATTGAACAGTAATTACTGTAACAATTATTGAGTAAGTGACTTCTTACGTAAAAACCAATAATTTAAAATACTGAGCAATACCGTGTGATACTGTGCAACAACGTGTATTACTGCTCTTAACCACCAGGTATTTTAACAGTTTTAACGATAACAGTTTTGCCGTTATTTTTAGAAAACTTATTCTTGTCATTTTTTTCATCCTACAGTTTTTCGTTATGGGGCCCACAAATGACTGCGCCGTCGTACGAATATTCCCCGACCAAACGAATATTCCCCGACACAATGAATTTTTTATGATCACTTGCTTACTTTGTAAAATTTGCACATATCACCCCATAACTTATCACATTCATCAAATCAACACCTTACTATTTAAAATAATATATAGAGGAAATTAAATCTTATTCATAAAAAAAAGCTGGGGTCTTATAGTGAATCGTTGCTCGATGACCATGGAGTCACTAACAGTTGGCTCAACGATAAGGGAAAAGTTGGTTATTTGGTCCATCAGTTGCATAGTTTTGGGACTCTCTAATTGGAAACTGGTTCAGTGGGTTAAGAACCACTTCCAACCATCTTGGTAGTTCATTAAACTGGTGGAAGTTTGATAGAGGGCAGTGGTTAACTATGAAAGAGATGGGAATAGAGTGTACCTCATGCTCAGTCTCTGAAGACGAATGATTAGTGATCAGCTTTTGAGCAAAGTTGAGGTTGCTTGGGAATCCCTGGGCTAGCACCGAAATTACTAGATAAGCTTTGTATGCCCAGAACATGTGATCCTAAGAGCTGAGAATCAGGGCTCTATAATAGGACATCATGGGCAAGTAGGAGAACAATTTATTGTAGTTGGCTCTCCTTTATCCTCCCCAGCCCACTGCAATAATCTCAACTTCTCCTTCCTCTTCTTCTTCCCTGTCTTCATCACCTTCATTTGAAATTTCCACCACATCCATCATCTCAGCATTTCCCCTTGTTCTTCAGCACTCTCTATCTCTACAACTTCAACACCTTCCATTTCTACAGCTTCAGAGACTACGATTTCTTGAGGGGCAAAGAGGACTTCATGAGTAGCTTCTGATTGCTCCCCCTCAGCTGGAGCACTTTCTTGTTCAGGTGCTTCAAGAGACTCCCCTTCAATATTAGTTGTACTCTCCTCAATTTCTTCTGGCACCTCCACCACAGCTTTAACCATAGCCTGATCCGATACAGTAGGGGTTACTGCACGGTTGATGTTGGCTATTACATCAGTAATGATCCTAGTCTCATCAAAGGACTCATTGTGAGAACCAGATGCTTGAGGCTCAGTTCTTTGTTCAGCCTGCTCAGCAGTAATTCTTCTTTCCCCCTTCTTTAAAGCTTCCTCATTTACAAGGACATACTTCTTGACAAGCTTTCTCTTCGTTCTTCTGGGCTCAGCCACAGCCTCAGCAGCTTCTTCAGCTTCAGCTGTGATGGTTTTTTTAGGCTGAGAGGCTGTTGCAGCATCCTTCTTTGAAATGATGGTAAGTCTAGACTCCACGATCGGTAATGTAACGAATGAGAATTTTATATATTAATTTTAATATTTATTAAATTAAATAAATATTTTAATTGATTGATTTATTGAGTTAAATAAATAATTTATGTGATTGTTGTGAAGTAATTTAATTAATGGTAATATATTAATTAAATGAATATTTAATATTTAATTTAATTGATGTGTAACAATTTTATGGTATAGCTCTAATTTAATTAAGATAATTAAATTAGCTAAAGTTTATGTGGTAATTATGACATGAAATTATAATTAGCGAGTAATTGTAATTGTTATGTGACAATATTATTTGGTTAAGTGTTGTAGCTTTAATTTAATTAAATTAGAATGTTAAGAATTTTATTAATTAAAGTGTAACATCGAAAGTATGTGTTAAAGGATTTATTAAAAGAATTAAAAGAGTTTTTAAAACCGTTTTGCCAAACAAGGCCCTTGCACCTATTTTAAATCCGTTTTGCCAAACGGGGTCTTAACTACTAAAAACCTGTTTTTAAATAAGTTGTTTTGCCAAACAAACCTTAGGGCCTTTAAAATTCAAAATAGTGTAACTTATATATTAATGGTAATTATTACAATTAATTAGGGGTTATTATGTTTTATATTTATGATTGTATTATATGTATATAGATATATGTATATTACAATATACGTTAGTTAAAATAAAAGTGTTAGTCAGTTAGAACAAAGAAGAACAAAACAAGAAAAGAGAGAAAAGAGATAAAAAGAAGAAAAGGAAAGGAGGAAGGCTATGAGAGAATCCTTGCTAAACCTCATCATAATCTTCCTCACTAAGCATCAAGGGTATAATTCTAACCCTTGTAATTTAAAAATCATGATTTATGTTCTTCGTGTTTTTATTCTCTGTAAAATAAGTTTTCATGAAATTATAGATAAACTTGAATTTCATGTATAAATTGCGTTCATATATGCTTATAATCGATTTTATGCATAATTGAGTTGTCTAATTCATGAAAACATGATGAACATGAAGAATTCATGTTCATCAAAAGTCATAGTGAAGTAGTTTTGTCAATTGGCTTATTTAAAAATCAAAATTTTAAGTTTAATTGTTAATTGTTGTACAAATTGATTTTAGATTATGTTAACTTGTCAAGAAACGAATTCAATATGATTTGAATTGTGCGTTTTGATTTAGAAATAAACTTACAGTGTTCAATTTTGTCAAGAACACTGAGAAATAGTTTTTATCCAAATTTTTCAAAAATTGAGAGTTTTGATTATGTGTTTTGATGATTATATATGTTAAAACATGTTAGAAACTTAGAATTATGTTTCTATAAAGTTTGTGTGAATTGGGTTGACTAAATTTGGAATTTGATGTAGAGAAATAAGCCAAATTGGCTTTTTCTCTACAAAGTTCGCGAACTGTCAGTACTGTCTGCGCAGTGGCGTGGCCGCGCTGCTCCAAGGCATTAATGGAGCGCGCTCACGCTATGCAGTGCGCCCGCGCCGCTCCCAAGGCTAATTGGAGCGCGACCGCGCTAGTCTTGTAGATTGTACAGAAAGCCAATTTTAAAATGTAAAATTTTATGGGATTAATGATGTCATAAATTACAAAGTATGCTAATAAAATTTTAATACTAAATGGACAGTAATGAATTTTATTAATAAAATATAATATATAATTATAATTTGATTAATTATAATTAAATTAAATGTTTAATTTAAATTATAATTTGTTAAATTATAATAAATGCATAAATGTAGTTTGATTACTTTTAATCAAAATGAATGTTTAATTTAAATTATAATTTGTTTAATTATAATTTAATTTATATAAAATATAATTATAATTTGATTAATTATAATTAAAGTAGATATTTAATTTAAATTATAATTTATTTAATTATAATTTAATTAATAGAAAATATAATTATAATTTGATTAATTTTAATTAAAATGAATGTTTAATTTAAATTATAATTTGTTTAATTATAATTTAATTAATATGAGTACATAATTATTAGTTGATTAATTATGTGAAAATATAATGTGAACATGTGATGTGATTAATTATGTGGTAATTAATTATTGAACTTAATAATTGTAGAGGAATGAGTTAACCTAAATGGGTTAACTAATTATGAGAATTAGTTATGCGATAATTAATTTATATTATTAATTATACATATATAGTCCTAGCAAGACTTAAACATATAATTTGACAGTGTGTGTTAAACAAATAAATGGGAGAGAATTATGAAATGTAAAGTAGAATTTACTTAAACGGTTGCTAAGCATTGCTATGTGACTAATAGTTGATGTGTATGATAATACGTTGTGTATGATTCATGAAGTGCAGATAATTATAAGCTGTTTTTCGTTAATTGGTAATCAACGAGCCAGACAAGTCTTTTAGTTCCTATTTGCTTATTGAATTTGATAACTGATTGTTGTAATTTAGACTGTTGAATGTATGTGAAATTATAAATGATGTTTTATATTGTGAAAGTCAATTTATGACTATACTGATTGGGTTATGGAACTCAATCTTTAATTGAGATGTGAAACACAACATGTATGATATGTTTAGTTAAACGATTATAATGCATGAACTGAGAATGATATTATGTGCTATGTGATGCATGAAAACTGTTAGATCTTGCTGAGCTGTCGAGCTCATTCTTGCAAAATAACCATTTTTGCAGGTCAAGGTTTCAAGGTAATGATACGTGCTAGTTGAATGATAGAGATCAATAACAATTCAAGAAGATTACTTATTTTAGATGAGAAATGCATTTAATATTTTTGATTGTAACATAATTGTCGAGTTGTAAAGTTGAGTTATCCGATGTAATATGGATATTGCTTTGTAATGTAAGATTTTATATATCAACCTTGATGAAGAGATTCATGAAATAATTTTGAATCGAATATATATAATGATAAAGGTTGTGATTCAAGGAAATATAGAAAGAAAAATATAAAAGTTTTAATTATTCCGCATTTTTATTAAAGTTTAATATCGATTAATGATATAAAGTTAGAAGTTCGATGTATTGTTAACGACCGATGTTGAGGGTTGTATTGTATGAATTTTGGGGTCGTTACAGGTAAGGACTCCACGGTCGTGGTGAGTGAAGACTTCTTTGCTCAATGGCTGCGTTTCTTCTTTTGAGGCTCAGAACTTCCTTCAGCCTTATCCTCACTCTTCTTCTTCTTCTCTTTCAGAACTTCTTCTAGTGATTCAGTCACTTGCAGGGTGACTTCCCTTTGTGTGATGAGATCTAGAATTTCTTTTCCAGAACCCTCTTGGGGCGCATCAGTGGTTTAGCCTTGAGGCTCTTCTGTCTTCTGAACATTTTCTTTTAATTTTCTCTTACCCTTACTCTTTCTGACCAGAGCAGAGGGTTCTTCTTAGTTGACTTCTTCTCCTTCTTCAGCTTCCTTTACCACAGACATGTTTCCCTGCAGAACAGATTTCTTCACTTCACCAGTCCTTCTACTGGACTCAGACATCATCTTCACGTTCTCTGCAGGGTTCCCTTTCCAATTCTCAAAGAGCTACTGGGTCATCCTTCTGCTGGAGTTGATGGGTGCACCTTCTTTTTCTCTAATTTTATCTCCTAGAGAAGATTGGAGAATAATACTTATGAATCTCCCATAGAGCATTTTGCTTGAGCTCTTCGCCTTCTTCGAACTGAGAATCCACTTCCCAATCTATCCCATGAGTAAAGCTCCATAGTTGATTTAGGACTTGAAGCAAATGGATGTCATGATCCTCAGTTGATTTTCATTCATAGAGTCATGGCCAGAGCTCTTGCAGCATATGCATTTCCCAACAATATCAGCCAGAAACTCGTACTTCTAGGGAAATTCTTTCTTCTTGTAACCCTTGATGCCTTGGACCTTCTTGTGGTGCATCCTCTTCAGACCTTCATGAAAGTTGATGACGCTCAGAGATGGAAGACCTTTTGATTTAAACCCTTAGGCTAGGTTTATATCTTCAGCTCCAAGCCGAATTTGCACCCTCTTGACCTTTGTAGTGATGACGTTATTCTCGAAGACCCCATTGCAGTAGAACTCTTTCACCAGCTTTAGGGTAAATCTTTGTGCTGGTGCTCAGAGCTTCTTCGAGACCAGCTTTCTTCAGAAGGGATAGACTTTTGTGAAATTATGGGTCAGCTGTCTTGAATTCGTCGAAGCAAAGTTGGTAACCAGATACAACATTGGAAGCAGCCATTGATTTTGTTGATTTTTATGTGATGAGCAAATTTAGCTGAGCGTTCTGAAACTTAGGGTTTTTTTTGAGAGAGAGAAAGAAATGAGTTTTTGAAATTCAAAGGTGAACTGATAAAAGATATTTCAAAATGTATTTGTAACTTCCCTCTTCAAGATCTGCAGAGTGGGGCACGTGTCAAGTTCTGCAGGGCTCCACGATTTTAAGTTGTATAAAAAGTACTTATTTGCCCTTAGCTCCCCTTGAGCTAGTGTATCCTTTAGGATGACTACGATTGCCGAGGCTACTCCACGATTGTTGAATTTATTTTTGAACCTGCTCCACGACTGTTGTCTTTACTGGTCCTTGTGATGCATTCTGAATTAGCATCCCTTCTGGGTTAAGGTTGCTCAGGAAGGACCAACCTTTTAGTCTAAAACTAAGGGTCAGGTTTGCCCCTGAGGCGCTTATCAGAAGAGCTGCTTAAACTTTGTAGTAATGCTGTCATCACAGTGGGCTTCTCTGCCATGTCGAGACTACTCGACGATCGTGGTTTCTCTTAGTCATCTCCACGATTTTGACATAGCCTTTTTATCTACATGGTTATCACCAACTAGAGCATATAATGCATGGTTATAGATTTAACATACCTAACTCACTTATTAATTTATTAAATCTTGATTCATCTAAGGGTTTTGTAAAAATATTAGCAAGTTGATTTTCAGTAGGGATGTATTGTAAAGATATAGTTCCATTTTGAACATGATCACTAATAAAATGATTTCTTATTTCTATATGCTTAGGCCTAAAATGCATGACAGGATTATGTGTTATTGCTATGGCACTTATGTTATCACAGTGAACATGTATAGACTTGAAATCAAACTCATAGTCTGCTAGCTAGTTCTTCATCCATAGAATTTGAGCACAACAACTTGCCTGCAGTAATGTATTCAGTTTCTGCTGTTGAAGTTGATACTGAGTTTTGCTTCTTGCTAAACTAGGACATAAGTCTATTTTCTAGCAGTTGACAAGTGCTACTAGTACTTTTTCTATCAATTTTGCAGCTTACAAAATCAGTATCTGAATATCCTGTCAGTTCAAAGGAGGACTCCTTGGGATACCAAAGTCCCAAGAAAGGTGTGCCTTTGAGATACCTGAAAATTCTTTTTACAGCAGTTAAGTGTGACACCCCCGAATCCGGGTCCTCTGACCCTGGTCCGGTCGTCACGATCTAACATAAACATCCACCTCTAAACAACATACAATAACTAAATGCGGAATATAATAAACGTATGTCGTTCATTCAAAAGGTGTTACTAGTCCCAAGATTCCTATAACCTAAAATACAAACATACAAACATACCCTAGAATAGTCATTAGGGTTCATATTTCATAACAATAATTAATTAAACATAAAAATAAAGTCTGCTCCTTGCAAACTAATCCTACATCTTCCCTTTACCCTTGTCCTTCCCTGAAGTCTCTGGCTTAACTGCAATATAAGTTATGATATAGCAAGAATGAGCAACAAGTTTGCTCAGCAAGTTTAAGTACAACAATAAAGGATATATCATGATGAATTCAACAATATGAATATCGAAAGCAAGAATAATGATTACTTTTAGAATAACTGATAGTCAAGTAGACTTTTGAACTATAAAACTCCAACAGAATCAATAGCTGATTGACCCTTTGGTTACTGGCTACAGAATAAGTACTTGAGGGGATCAGCCTCGCGTACGCCATGTATATGCATAACATTCAACTCTGCTGTTTGTATCTTTATACTAGATACCTGGGGTACTCCCCTATATATACAAGGGGTGTTCTTTCAGTCTAAGAATCCTTACCATCAATTGGTTTGGATAGCTTTTATAAAAATTTTATACAATTGTCTGACCGAACAAGGGTTCAGACTCTATCTGACGCAGTTCAAGAATTATAGAACTTTAAATAATGTACAAGTCCAAGACTGTACGAAATCAAGTGCACCAAGTGCGAATAACAATAATATCGATGTGGAATAATTGTAACGTAATTAAACCACCTATTAGCATGCTTGGAAATAAAGTTCAAGCTTTAAATAATTAACTGTCAATACGATAATAATATGCTCAATACAATATGAGAAGGATAGGAACTTGTACAAATAAGAATTAAAGAACTTGCACAACCAAATAGTGAAGTTCGGAGACTTTCCTGATTGCTCAGCTACAATTAAGTTCTAGCTTTAATTAAATCTCGCTGAAATAACCTAACATTAATAAGTCGGTATTCCAATTAGCATGTGTAAACTAATACGAGTCTACACTTACAAGAATCTGCTTATCATATCAATCTATCCATAATTCACGTAAGTCAATCTAATCATGTCATAGATTTAATAACTTTAGATTATCTAGTTTCTATGCATCAATATAGACTTGAACACATAATACTTCAAGTTACTTATATTTAATCAACATACATGTTTTATGATTATAATTTTTGAAAACCTAGCATGCTCAACCTAATCCTAGTTTAAAGTCATATGCTCTCATGTCGGTAATTTGTATACTTTACATAATACAAGTTCATGCTTCATGTTATCACATAACAAAGTTAAACATAACATGCATGCTCATGCGTATACTATACATGTATACTTTAATCCACCTATTTCATGCCTTAGAAATTCATTTTCTATGAATACGTGCATATGTGAAATCTATACGTTAACTCAACGAGGTCCATGTTAATATGCTTATAGGCATAACGAACTCTAATGTACATGCTTGTATGATCAATACGTAATCCACATGGTGATCGATGATATAATCTTTCACGTTCTAAGCTTTTCGTTGAAAAAAATCACACTAAGCCAATAAGGTATCATAATACATGTTAAGTGCCTTGTGCTCATTACTCGTATGTCTTAGGACTCATATATAAATCATATATATGCTCTCAAATAGTCAGAATCTAAAAGATATTAACCTTAGCCAAGTTCACTTTGAAAGTTCTTAAGTTTCTTATTTCAAAATCGCTAGAATCTTGCTATCACGTATGCTAGTGTGTGAACACACTTTAGACTCGCATTTCATGACAATATAAACCACACTATTGTGCTTACAAAATCAGAATGTTCACGTGATACGTCCATGACAAGGTTTACTTTTGAATTACAAGTTTCCCTTTTTAAAATATATGGTCATGGCATATACGTTTAGCATCAACGAATACATACTTATATCATGTTATTGTACTAATATCTACATTTAAATCATGTTCACAAGCTTGTTTCAATGGTATATCACATGTTAGTATATCACAGCAGCTTAACAGAAGCAGAAAACAAAAACTGGCCACAGGAACCTGCGCAGCTGCGCAGCCAGGTATAAACCCGGCGCAGCTGCGCCGGTGTCCGGCCAATCCAAGAGCAGGTTGTGGCGCAGCTGCGCCGCTGGCCAGTATAATACTGGCGCAGCTGCGCAGGCTGTCGGCCAGACCAGAAGCTAAACTGCTTTGGCAGTTCTGCAAACCCAACTTAGAAAACAATTACGAAATTTGTTTCTATCATGACATATTGCAATTCTAATATATTAAGAAGTTTGTATAACACTTATCAATATATCCCAAATCAATTATCAACAATTACATGCTTAATTCCAATAATCAAAGATTAAGAATTTTACAGAAATTGAAATGGAGTTATACCTCTGTAAATGAAAACTAAACTTGCTGCTATCTCTCACTCTCTCAATAAAATTGTTCTACTTACCAATATCACAGCAATTGTAAATGAGAAGGAGGAAGCTCATTATATAGATAATTCAATAACCAGTTAATGCAATTCTCCTTCAAATCAATTCAAAGGATTGCAAGAATGTATAATGGATAAGAAGAAGTTGGTGAGAGTTGGTGATTCCACTCATGAATCCCACTCCCCATCTCATGATTATGGCTATGTTTGTTGAATTTGAGAGAGAAATGTAGAGTGTAGCTAGCTTTGTTTGTTCACGTGAGAAGAAGTTGGGCTCTTATTATGGGACAATGTAAACTCAGCACTTGCTAATACACTAAGTTGTATACTATATATATACAAATAGTATATATCTAAGTTATACAATTAAATGGGTGCTACAATGTTATTTCTTACTTACAAGGTATCAAGTAGTGTATATACATATAATCCATGTACATTTTCTATTAACACCAAATATAATATAATTGTGTATTGCTCATTATTTATTACCATAACTGTTATTATTATAATCCTAATAACTTAATGAAATCATTATCAATTAATAATGTTTATTGATATTACTATATGTTGATGAGGCATACATGAATGTTTACTTACACCCTTCAAGTCACATCAGAAATGCTATCATGCAATTCACATGAATGTAGTAAAGCTTACTATGTAGTCTATATATATAATATTCACCACATTAATATGTCACATTGCATTATGTATAATATAGATAGCTACCATATAGTAAAGGTTTAGTATCGCATGCTTGTGTATAACAGTAAATCAAGTAAACATATTAATATTATATTATCAGTTCTCTTACTCATTAATTATTATTTATTCATAATAATAATTAAACAACACATTATCGATTAATTAATCATAATTAAAATTAATCAATAGGTTCAAATCTTGCCACTATATTCAAATAAATTGAATATTTAATTGTTAATAATCCTATCAATTTTCTGATATTAAAGTCTCAGGGCTAGTCCACTAATTTAAATAAACCATTAGTGACTTCCTTAATTATTTCACAAATTCACATAACCACATAAGGTTTAAACAAACTCACAAAACTAACTCGTTAAAATTAAATCACATATTTAATAAATAAGGAGTTTAAAATTCATGGTCGTTACATTAAGTGTGATTCATTAGGATTAGCTTGAAATCTTGCACATATGCATGTTGTAAACATTATATCTGGTCTACTGGCAGTTAAGTACAGAAGAGAGACTAGCATACCTCTATATTGAGTAATGTCAATACATTTACCTTTCTCATCTTTGTCAAGCTTAGTTGCTGGAGCAATTGGTGTTTTCATGGGAGAGGCTGATTCCATGCCATACTTCTTAAGTAAGTCTTTGATGTACTTGGCTTGGTTAATGAAGATACGTTCATAAGTCTGCTTCACTTGTAGTCCAAGAAAGAAATTCAGCTCACCCATTATGATCATTTCGAAGTTGCTCTGCATAAGCTTGGCAAATCTCTTGCACAGATTTTCATCAGTAGAGCCAAAGATAATATCATCTACATATATTTGAACTAGTAAAACTTTAACTTTGTGCTTCCTAAGGAATAATGTGGTATCAACTCTTCCTCTAGTGAATCCTTTTTCAATAAGAAAGTTTGTTAGTGTTTCATACCATTCTCCAGGTGCTTGTTTAAGTCCATATAAGGCTTTGTCTAATCTATAGACATAATTAGAGAGAGTTGGATTGATGAAACCTGGAGCTTGCTCCACATATACTTCTTCTTGAAGTTCTCAATTCAGAAATGCACTCTTAAGATCCATCTAAAATACTTTGAACTTCATGTGGACAGCAAAAGGCAAGGAATATCCTGATGGCTTCCATTCTAGCAACAAGTGCAAAGGTCTCGTCGTAGTCGATGCCTTCTTCTTGAGAGTAACCTTTAGCCACTAGTCTTGCCTTGTTTCTTGTGATCACCCTATCTTCATCCATCTTGTTTCTAAAGACCCATTTGGTGCCAATAACTGGGTGATTTTTGGTCTAGGAACTAGTCTCCAAACTTTGCTTCTTTCAAACTGATTCAGCTCCTCTTGCATGTATTCTATCCAACTAGAATCTTCCAGGGCATCTTCTATCTTCTTGGGTTCCATTTGAGATAGAAAGCTCAGATAGAAACACTCTTTCTGGGTGGCAGATCTTGTCTTGATTCTTGCATTTGGATCTCCAATAAACAAGTCTTGAATGTGATTTCTTGCCCATCTGTTCCTTGTTGGAACATCTGTTCTGGTGCCTTCTTGTCTGAATTCTTCAAGATCAACTTATGTCTCTTGTTGCAGAGGTTCGTCGTCTAGGTGTAGCTCTCTCCACGATCTATTCTTCAGGCTCGACGATTCCATCTTCAGGGGCTGCGATTGTGATGTTGGGATCGACTACCTCATTCGTAGTGTCTGGATCGTCGATCGTTGTGACTTGTGGTACATACTTGTCTTAGTCTGTTTAATCAAAGATGATGTGAATAGAGACATCAACACTTAGCGTCTTCTTGTTGAACACTCTATAGGCCTTGTTGTATGTGGCATATCCAAGAAAGATTCCTTCGTCTGCCTTTGGTTAGAACTTAATCAGATATTGTTTTTCATTGTTGAGAATGTAGCATGCACAGCCGAACACATTGAAATAGCTGATGTGACACCCCCAAATCCGGGTACTTCAATTCCACGGGACTTGGTGTTCACTGTACGAATATCATCTATCTATCTACCCATAGTAAATGCAAACCATGCAATAAATAGAATTAAATCCTCCCCTTATGGGTTTACTAACATCTGAGTAATAAATAAAATAAATCCCAGGTCATACTAACCTTAAACATCTGTGCAGAACATAAACAAATAAATAAGTCTTACACAACTCTAATAAAAGTCTGAAACATAACAATTAAAATAAACAACAAGTCTTCATCACTTGTTGACTTTGCCTTTGCCTTTGCTAGTAGAAGGCTCTTCGGACCTTTCGTTCTTAACTGCAATGTTATTATTACGCAAGAGTGAGAACGATTGTCCACAAGTATAATAATATGACAACAATATAATAACATGCGAGTAAATCAAAGACATCTGAACAAAGAAACTCAACTTCTGACTCGAGGATAAATAATAGGAATCAAAAGAACATCTGAGGGTCATAAGACCTTGAACTATGTCCTAGGTTGTAAAGTGTTTATACTTTAAACCTTTAACAGTCATAAGACTATGGACTCTACTTCTCGTACTTAGGGGGATCAGCCCTTAGTACCATACTGTGCACAATACCTCAATGCTAAAGCGTAAATAATCCCCTATTAAAGGGTTGTTAATCTCAGTTTTGACATCAGAGTCCGTACCAAAGGAAGTTTGGTTTGGATAAGCTCAATAAGTATTCTAGAATTTAGAACGTACATCAACTATGGACTAGTCGAATAAATAAGGGTTCACTAGTCCTATAAGTTCAACAATATCATCGATATTCAACTTGAATAGTAAATCTCAAGAGTATACAATCGAATAAGTATTGTATAGCTGAATCATGCTTAAAAAATAGTAATATCTCATATGAAAATCTCAACTTGAATAAACAAGGATAAGAACTTGCTCAATGTAAAAGTAAGATTTGAGTTTAGGAAACTTGCAAAATATTAAACAAGTTTAAGGATAGGAAACTTGCCTCTTGCATAAGCTACAATTTATAATTCACGTTCTTTATTAAATCCTACATATCAATATGTTCACAATACACATTAATCAATAACTCGATATACGTATCGAATCACACACATCGGTCTTGAGCATGTTATTGGACTATACAATTAACGATTCAAGTCATGTAATTAACTTATTAATTACTCACGTAATATAAGTTATTAACCTCTTATTATATGTTTAATCATGTCTTCATGTTTATTACATTAGGTTCCAATTACATTTTCTGAACTTGAATAATTAAAATCTCATTTTTGGGAAAAATTACCAAGTGGCGCTGCAGCTCCACCATTTGAACTAAAAATGGCGCTGCAGCTCCACTGGCGCTGCAGCTCGGACTTTAAGCTTAAGTCTGGCGCTGCAGCCCCACTCTTAGGCTTAAATCTGGCGCTGCAGCTCCACTGGCGCTGCAGCCCCACTCTTAGGCTTAAAGTTGGCGCTGCAGCTCCACACGCCAGTTTCAGAATCTGTAGTTCGCGAATAACATAGAATAGAGCACCCAAAACTTTGCTCAAACAATAAATTAATCATACTCATCAATTCTAGACTTTACAGAAGTATAACCCAACACTTATAGCATGATTTTGACAACTTAAACAACTTAAACAACTAAATTTAAACCCATAAATTCTATGTTTTTGCTATTTTTCAAAGTTTCGTCAATTTTCATGAAATCACACAATACAGATTCGTTATAACACCAAATCAGTCCGTTTAAGTTTCGTTCTTTTTGCTTTTACATGTACAAACATATTAAATTGTTAATTTACAGTTTTACATGCAACTAAGGCTTCAAATTTCATACATACAAGCCATTTTCGAATATTTTCACTGTAACTCAAAACTTTCTTTTTAAACACAATCTAATGGATTAATTCAACCAAAATAGTTTATAAACATCATATAATGATTTATACATACTACCTAACATATATCAATCACTTTCTCATGTATTAGTCACAAAATTCATTTACAGAGAACTGAAACTAATTTTTCTATGAAAACTCAAGAACATGAGAAATAGAGATTATAACTTGGATTCTTACCCTTTGATTCTTGTTTAGATGATAGAAAACTCTTCTTTGATTCTCCAAACCTTCTTCAATCTCACTCTCTCTCAAATTTTTCTCTTTTTCTCTCTGTATTCTCTAACTTTCTTAACTGATGAATGTAATATATGATATATGATATACTACTAATATGATATATGTGTAATTTAGAAGTCGTGGGTTATGGGTCGTCAGTTAATCCCATAATGGGTTAACTGGCTCCAACCCCCACTAAGGCTTTGTTTGCTTGCCCTTTTTATTCCTCCTTTCCCATTAATTTAATTAACTTACTATAATATAGTTTAATAATGTCACACTTTTAATTAATCAATAATCCTATTTAAATCAATTAAATAAAATTGCATAATTCCAAAATAATTCACATAGTCACATAATTAAAATTCTTATTTATTAATTATGTCAAATCATTAAATCTCTAATTAATTATTAAATTAATTAGAATAACATTATGCTTATTAATTAATATATTAATCAAATAAGCTCAATTAAATACGTACTTTGAATATAAAATTCACCACATTAATTTAACTAACGTGACACATATAATTAATTTAATCTACCATAATTTCATCAATTAATTATTTAACTCAATAATTAAATCATTGATATTTATTTAATTCAATAAATATTCATATTAAATTACAAAAATCTTGTTCGTCACATCTTTCCCCCCTTAAAAGGATTTTGTCCTCAGAATCACGGTTCAATTAAAAATTCGTCCCGTTACATTCTCCTCCCTACAAAGATTCTGTCCCCAGAATCGCATACACATAAATTAAGTAAATAAATGTGGGTAATTCTTCATCATATGCTCTTCGAGTTCCCACGTAGCTTCTTCAGCATTGTGGTTCCTCCAAATTACCTTAACAGAAGGTATAACTTTATTTCTGAGGACTTGCTGTTTCCTGTCAACAATTTGAACAGGGATTTCTTCATAGGATAAGTCTTTTTCAAAATGTAGGGGTTCATATTCAATCACATGCTTGTAATCGGGTTTGTAGGGGCGTAAAACTGAAATATGGAAGATGTTGTGGATATTTTCTAGCGCCGGAGGTAAGGCTACCTCATACGCAACTTCTCCAATCCTTCGCAGTACCTCAAAGGGTCCAATGAACCTCGGGCTCAATTTTCCCTTCTTTTCGAATCTAATCTTCCCCTTCCAGGGAGAGACTTTCAAAAATACAAAGCTACCCGATTCAAACTCAATATTCTTACGGTGTGGATCAGCGTATTTCTTCTGCCTATCTTGAGCGGCTACCAGTCTTGTCCGGATCACTTTGACTATCTCTGCTGTCTGTTGTACCAACTCTGGACCTAGCAATTGTCTCTCGCCAACTTCATCCCAGTATAGCGGAGTTCTGCATTTTCTTCCGTACAACGCTTTGTAAGGCGATATGCCAATACTAGAGTGGTAACTATTGTTGTAACCGAATTCCACAAGCGGTAGGTGATCATCCCAATTTCCTTTAAAATCTATGATGCATACTCTCAACATATCTTCCAATGTCTGGATCGTTCTTTCACTCTGCCCGTCTGTCTGAGGGTGATAAGCCGTACTCATTCTTAACTGTGTCCCCATGCATTCCTGTAGTCGTTTCAGAAGTTTGATGTGAAGCGCGGATCTCTGTCGGAAACTATTGACACCGGAAATCCGTGCCTCGAAATAATTTCTTTCACATATAGCCTTGCCAACTGGTCTAAGTTGAACCTGATTTTGATCGGAAGGAAGTGTGCTGATTTCGTCAGTCGGTCAACGATAACCCATACTGCGTCGTAGCCTTTCTGAGTCGTCGGAAGGCCAACCACGAAATCCATCGTAATGTGTTCCCATTTCCATTCTGGGATTTCCAGGGGTTGTAGCAAACCACTCGGCCTCTGATGTTCTGCTTTTACTTTCTGACAGGTCAAACACTTTGCAACACACTCAGCAACATCTCGTTTCAAATTTGGCCACCAGAAGTGCTGTCGAAGATCCTGGTACATCTTGGTACTACCGGGGTGAATCGAATATCGTGAGCTATGAGCCTCGCTCAAAATGTCTTCCTTAATCTCTAGCACTGACGGTACCCACACTCTATTCTTAAATCTCAGTAGTCCCTCACTGTCTATCTTGAATCTCAGTTCGGTTCCTTCAGATATCTTTTTCTTAACCTTCTCACATTCTTCGTCCTGAAGTTGAGCTTCCTTAACTTTATCCAATAGGGTTGTACCAGCTTGCATCTGAAACAATTTCTCGTCGATCTCCATCGGATACTTCACTTCCAATTCCAGCTTTTCCATTGCTGAAATTAACTCCTCTTGAGCAGTCAGCATCATCAATTTCTCCCGACCCTTTCTGCTTAAGGCATCAGCAACCACATTAGCCTTACCCGGATGGTATAAGATTTCACAGTCATAGTCCTTAATTAACTCCAGCCACCTTCTCTGGCGTATATTCAAGTCCTTCTGTGTAAAAATATATTTCAGACTCTTGTGGTCTGTATATATTTCACACTTCTCCCCATAGAGATAGTGTCTCCAAATTTTTAAAGCAAATACCATTGCAGCTAACTCCAAGTCATGGGTCGGATACCCTTTCTCATAGTCTTTCAATTGTCGTGACGCATACGCAATGACCCTGCCATTTTACATAAGCACACAGCCAAGTCCTTTATGCGATGCATCACTATAAACCATAAAATTTCCTGTGTCATCCGGAAGGGATAACACAGGTGCTGAACTCAACCTCCTCTTAAGCTCTTGGAAACTTTCCTCACACTTCTCCGTCCAAACGAATTTCACCGATTTTCTAGTCAAATTCGTCAGCGGAGTTGCGATCTTGGAAAAGTCCTGAATGAATCTTCTATAATAACCCGCCAATCCAAGAAAACTCCTCACTTCCGATGGTGTTTTCGGCTGATCCCAGTTCATCACAGCTTCGACTTTAGAGGGATCTACCGAAATTCCGTCCTTGTCGATCACATGTCCAAGAAATTGCACTCTTTCAATCCATAATTCACATTTCGAAAATTTAACGTACAACTTCTCTCTTCTCAACGCCTCTAATGTTAACTTCAGATGTTCTACATGTTCTTCCTTGGTCTTCGAGTATACCAAAATATCGTCGATAAAGACCACCACGAATTTGTCCAAAAACGGCTTGAACACTCCATTCATTAAGCCCATGAATGCTGCAGGAGCATTCGTTAGACCAAATGACATCACCAGAAATTCGTAGTGACCATATCGAGTCCTAAATGCTGTCTTTGGGACATCCTCTGGCCTCACCTTCAGCTGATGATAGCCACTCCTCAAGTCTATCTTTGAAAAGTACCTTGCACCCTTCAATTGGTCAAACAGATCGTCGATCCTTGGTAATGGATATCTATTCTTAATTGTGACCTTATTCAGTTCTCTGTAGTCGATGCAAAGCCGCATCGTCCCGTCCTTCTTCTTCACAAACAACACCGGCGCTCCCCACGGCGATACGCTCGGTTGGATGTACTTCTTGTCCAGTAACTCTTGTAGTTGTACCATCAACTCTTTCATCTCTACCGGAGCCATCCGGTATGGTGCCTTCGATATTGGGGCCGTCCCTAGCTCCAAATCGATCACAAACTCAACCTCTTTGTCTGGCGGAAGTCCTGGTAGATCATCCGGAAATACGTCAATGAAGTCCCTCACGACTGGTATATCTTCCACTTTCGGGTTTTTTTTTAAGACTATCGACTATGTAGGCTAAATATCCTACACAGCCTTGTCTTAACAACTTCCTGGCCTGCATCATCGTTAGATAACTCGCTTGTCTAGGCGATTTGCTGCCATAAAACACAACCTTTGACGGGGTCATAAGGTTAATACACTTTCTCTGGCAATCAATTACAGCCCCATAATTGACTAGCCAATCCATTCCCAGAATAACATCGAATTCCCCAAGTCTAATCGGGATAAGATCTACGTTCATAATGTTACCCTTAATATCTACTCTACAGTTCTTGTGTACATACTTAACAGGGATCATTTCTCTATTCGCAATCTCTATGTTCATGGGGTATTCTAACTCGTCCATAGGAAGTTCTAAGTTCTTAGCAAAGTCATCGGATATAAATGAACAAGTAGCACCCGAATCAAATAGTACATAAGCATTAACTTTATTGATCGGAATGATACCTGACACCATATCGTGAGACTGTACAGCATCCTGCACGGTCATGTTGAAGGTCCTGGCGGTTGGTCGATTGGTTGCGGTTGGTCCCGTGATAGTTAGAGCACTTCCACCGCTGTTTCCCCTGTTCCCTCCTGATCCTGCTCCTCCAGATCCCTTCTTGGGACAGTCCCTTGCCAGATGGTCCTTTGAGCCGCAAGTGAAACAAGCGCCCTTCTTTGGGTTCGGACAGTTCGGTGCTATGTGGCCTTCCTGACCACAATTGTAGCATACTCGTTTCCCTTTCATACAGACCCCTAGGTGAGCTTTCCCGCAGGTCGGACAAGCTTCGATCCTCTTCTTCTGACCTCCTTGCTGATTCCCAGTTGATGAGTTATCATTCCACCTCCTCTTCTGATTATTACTCCCTCCTATGTTGCTACCACTAGCCTTGTTAACTCCTTCACCCTCACTCTTTTTCTTCTTTTGGTCTTGATTGTACTTTGTAACAGCGTCACTCCCGCCTTCAGCGAGAATGGCCTTCTCCAACACCCCAGCTAATGTGTTCAATTGGAACATTGACACTTTGCTATACAACCAGGGCTTCAGGCCCTGCTCAAACCTCCTTGCCTTCCTCTGATCGGTGTGCACTTGATACGTGGCAAACCTAGCCAACTCATTGAATTTTGCCGCATATTCCGGTACGGACATATTCCCCTGTTTCAGCTCTAGAAACTGAATTTCCATTTGATTCTGCGAACTGGTCGGAAAGTACATCTCGAAGAACATCTCCTTAAACCTCTCTCAGGTAATCACACCTTCACCTCCCCGGACCTTATTCGCTTGCCACCAATAGCTGGCCTCGGATTTCAGCATGAACGTTGCATAGGCGGTTTTCTGGTCTTCTCTGACTCTGGCGACGTCGAAAACTTTTTCCATCTCCATGACCCAGGTTTGAGCTTTTATCGGGTTCATGGTGCCTTTAAACTCTGGCGGTCCCACCGCCTTGAAGTCCTTGAACGTTGTGTTAGGTGGAGCTTGAGGTTGGTTGTTAAGCGCTCCAGCAAGTAAGTTTGCCAACTGCTGAACGGGATTAGCATTGGCGTCGTTGTTGTTGTTAGTTAACCCTTCCTGGGCCGGTCGACAGTTTGGTCTTCTCTTTGGCGGCATATTTCTGTTAAGATATACGCTTATTAGAACTTTATTCAATCTTTTAAATATTTAATGCTTAACTTAAACATTTAGACACAATCAGTCAACACATTATCTCAATTAAACTCTGATATATTACTAAGTCAAAAGTTTTAACATAATACGATAGCATCACTGCTATTTACATCAACTATCCCGAGATAAAGAATCTACAGGCTTTAAAACATAAAATATTCCTCTGTTTATAAACACATTGGAATTTACATTATTAACTACCAGATAGGTTTTACAAAATCAAATGTTCCTATCACTGCCCATTAAGGCAACGAACAGCTTTGCCACGCTCTTCTTCCATAATTCGGGACATCGTCCTGCGATCTAGCATGTACGACGGTAGTCCTTCGAACTGAATTGGGTACCTCATAACCCGATCCTGGGCCTCGTCAATTGCATACTGAAGTGTAGAGTACGTCTCTTTAAGCTTGGCCTTCTTTGCCCGACAATTATCTTCTGCGAGATCTGCTCATCGTGATTCCCTTACCCAAGCCTCCTCTGCTATGGCCAGCCTTGCTGATTTCTCTTTCAGTTCATTCTTCAATTCCTCTATTTCCTCTGACTTCTGCTCAGTTTGGCCTTTTTCGTGAACCAAATTCCACTCTATATTTCCCAAACGTGTGTGAAGAGCCTCAACCTCTCCATCCCTCAGCTCGATGGTAGACTGTTGAGTAACCGACCGCTCCCTCAGCTCCTGAACAGTATCACGTAACTCTATGTTACGGTCATACAGCTCATCATACATCTCAGCACTGATGGAGCTCGGTGGGAACTCTTCAGGGTCTTCCTCCTCCTCTTCGGCTGCCTCAGCCTGAACCTCAATCTCCTCAGGGTCTTCCTCAGAGTCCTCATCTGAATCAGACACCGGCACATACTCCTGACCAATGACTGTGATCAAGGGTGATGGCTCTCGTTGGACTAACTGGTCCCAGACTACGTGAATATCTCGGGGCTCCTCCTCTCTAGCCTCTAGGGGTATAAGGTCCCTGGACTGACTAGGTTCTCCAGCATCTGTCATTCTGGTAAATAAAATTTTAAGTTTTAGTAATTACGTGATGCTAATCGATACTCGAATGTATAAGTATAAGCACATAACATATAAGGTAAGTTATTATCTTTCTTAGAACTCGATAAGAGTTATCATTACTATGTTCTCGAACTCTAAAAAGGCTACTATCCTAAGGTTTTCCCCCCAACCTAAGGTTCATAACCTACAGCTTTGATACCAACCTGTGACACCCCCAAATCCGGGTACTTTAATTCCACGGGACTTGGTGTTCACTGTACGAATATCATCTATCTATCTACCCATAGTAAATGCAAACCATGCAATAAATAGAATTAAATCCTCCCCTTATGGGGTTACAACATCTGAGTAATAAATAAAATAAATCCCAGGTCATACTAACCTTAAACATCTATGTGGAACATAAACAAATAAATAAGTCTTACACAACTCTAATATAAGTCTGAAACATAACAATTAAAATAAACAACAAGTCTTCATCACTTGTTGACTTTGCCTTTGCCTTTGCTAGTAGAAGGCTCGTCGGACCTTTCGTTCTTAACTGCAATGTTATTATTACGCAAGAGTGAGCACGATTGCCCACAAGTATAATAATATGACAACAATATAAGAACATGCGAGTAAATCAAAGACATCTGAATAAAGAAACACAACTTCTGACTCGAGGATAAATAATAGGAATCAAAAGAACATCTAAGGGTCATAAGACCTTGAACTATGTCCTAGGTTGTAAAGTGTTTATACTTTAAACCTTTAACAGTCATAAGACTATGGACTCTACTTCTCGTACTTAGGGGAATCAGCCCTTAGTACCATACTGTGCACAATATCTCAACGCTAAAGCGTAAATAATCCCCTATTAAAGGGTTGTTCATCTCAGTTTTGACATCAGAGTCCGCACCAAAGGAAGTTTGGTTTGGATAAGCTCAATAAGTATTCTAGAATTTAGAACGTACATCAACTATGGACTATTCGAATAAATAAGGGTTCACTAGTCCTATAAGTTCAACAATATCATCGATATTCAACTTGAATAGTAAATCTCAAGAGTATACAATCGAATAAGTATTATATAGCTGAATCATGCTTAAAAAATAGTAATATCTCATATGAAAATCTCAACTTGAATAAACAAGGATAAGAACTTGCTCAATGTAAAAGTAAGATTTGAGTTTAGGAAACTTGCAAAATATTAAACAAGTTTAAGGATAGGAAACTTGCCTCTTGCACAAGCTACAATTTATAATTCACGTTCTTTATTAAATCCTACATATCAATACGTTCACAATACACATTAATCAATAACTCGATATACATATCGAATCACACACATCGGTCTTGAGCACGTTATTGGACAATACAATTAACGATTCAAGTCATGTAATTAACTTATTAATTACTCACGAAATATAAGTTATTAACCTCTTATTATATGTTTAATCATGTCTTCATGTTTATTACATTAGGTTCCAATTATATTTTCTGAACTTGAATAATTAAAATCTCATTTTTGGGAAAAATTACCAAGTGGCGCTGCAGCTCCACCATTTGAACTAAAAATGGCGCTGCAGCTCCACTGGCGCTGCAGCTCGAACTTTAAGCTTAAGTCTGGCGCTGCAGCTCCACTGGCGCTGCAGCCCCACTCGTAGGCTTAAATCTGGCGCTGCAGCTCCACTGGCGCTGCAGCCCCACTCTTAGTCTTAAAGTTGGCGCTGCATCTCCACACGCCAGTTTTAAAATCTGTAGTTCACGAATAACATAGAACAGAGCACCCAAAACTTTGCTCAAACAATAAATTAATTATACTCATCAATTCTAGACTTTACAGAAGTATTACCCAACACTTATAGCATGATTTTGACAACTTAAACAACTAAATTTAAACCCATAAATTCCATATTTTTGCTATTTTTCAAAGTTTCGTCAATTTTCATGAAATCACACAATACAGATTCGTTATAACACCAAATCAGTCCGTTTAAGTTTCGTTCTTTTTGCTTTTACATGTACAAACATATTAAATTGTCAATTTATATTTTTACATGCAACTAAGGCATCAAATTTCATACATACAAGCCATTTTCGAATATTTTCACTGTAACTCAAAACTTTCTTTTTAAACACAATCTAATGGATTAATTCAACCAAAATAGTTTATAAACATCATATAATGATTTATACATACTACCTAACATATATCAATCACTTTCTCATGTATTAGTCACAAAATTCATTTACAGAGAACTGAAACTAATTTTTCTATGAAAACTCAAGAACATGAGAAATAGAGATTATAACTTGGATTCTTACCCTTTGATTCTTGTTTAGATGATAGGAAACTCTTCTTTGATTCTCCAAACCTTCTTCAATCTCACTCTCTCTCAAATTTTTCTCTTTTTCTCTCTGTGTTCTCTAACTTTCTTAACTGATGAATGTAATATATGATATATGATATACTACTAATATGATATACGTGTAATTTAGAAGTCGTGGGTTATGGGTCGTCAGTTAATCCCATAATGGGTTAACTGGCTCCAACCCCCACTAAGGCTTTGTTTGCTTGCCCCTTTTATTCCTCATTTCCCATTAATTTAATTAACTTACTATAATATAGTTTAATAATGTCACACTTTTAATTAATCAATAATCCTATTTAAATCAATTAAATAAAATTACATAATTCCAAAATAATTCACATAGTCACATAATTAAAATTCTTATTTATTAATTATGTCAAATCATTAAATCTCTAATTAATTATTAAATTAATTAGAATAACATTATGCTTATTAATTAATATATTAATCAAATAAGCTCAATTAAATACGTACTTTGAATATAAAATTTACCACATTAATTTAACTAACGTGACACATATAATTAATTTAATCTACCATAATTTCATCAATTAATTATATAACTCAATAATTAAATCATTGATATTTATTTAATTCAATAAATATTCACATTAAATTACAAAAATCTTGTTCGTCACAGCTGACGTTTGGCTTTCTTCCTCTCCACAGTTCGTAGGGAGTCTTGTTCAGTGTAGAGTGGACAAGAGACCTGTTCTGACTGCAGCATGCAGTGTTGATAGCTTCTGCCCAAAAATATTTAGGCAGATGAGCTGCTGCTTGTAGAGTCCTTCCTACTTCTATCAGGGCTATATTATTCCTTTCAGCTACTTCGTTTTGCTGTGGAGTTCGTGGAGCTGAGAAGTTGTGACTGATGTCGTTGTCTACACAGAACTTCTCTATCTCAGAGAAGTCGAACTCTCTTTCATGATCACTCTTTATAGTCTTGATCTTTTCTCCTTTTTCGTTCAACACCAGCATGAACATCTTGATCAATTGGGAACTAGTTTCATCTTTAGAATTTAGAAAGAATACCCATGTGAATCTGGTGTAGTCATCCACTATGACCAGTGAGTATCTTTTTCCTCCAAGGCTTATAGTTAAAATTGGCCCAAAGAGATCCATATGAAGTAACTGTAAGGGCTTGTCAATTGAGTTGACTGCTTTGCATTTGAATGAGCTCCTTGTTTATTTTCCATGCTGACAAGCATTGCTTGACCTTTCTTTTACTAAGCTGAGTTTGGGTAGGCCTGCCACTAGATCTTTGGAGGCCAGTTTTGACATACTCTTGAAGTTGAGATGAGATAACCATCTATGCCATAGCCAACTCATTTCTTCAGAGGCTTTAGCAAGAAAGCATATTGTCTCATCAGAACTTAGTTGAGCTAGATTAACAGTGTAGACGTTCCCTTCGCTGATTTCAGTTAGCTTTATAGAAGAGGTCTTCAGATCTCTGACTTGACATTGATTGTTGAGGAAGGTGACTTGGTGACCCTTGTCGCACAGTTGGTTGATGCTTAGAAGATTATGCTTTAGTCCTTCCACATAGGCTACTTTGCTGAAGGACACTGCAGCATTCCCAGCTGAGCCATATCCCCTTGTTTTGATAAAAAAAATCAAGTCCAAATTTTTTAGGCCAATCCTGAACTACGAAAGACCTGATCTCCCCTAATTCATGGGAGTACGTAGGCAGCCAGTTATGGTGCGGTCTAACCCTAAAAAAAAAATCAAACCCTTTACCTCGTAATAATCCCAAACCTTGAACATATCCAAAAAAAACCAAACATGGCCAAATAAAACCAATAAAGTCGACGACCTATGCTGAAAAGATCTTCCGGCATCTCAACATCGCTCTGTCAGATTTTCCACAAGGATGATAAGAGCCACTCTATATCAAAATAATAAACCATGAAGTGGAAACAACAATAAACATACAGGTCTAGACGTGCTCAAATGAGGGAAGTGAGCTAAACATGTTACTTTTTATATATACAACTATTTTAAATACAATTTTTTTTCCAATATACGACAAAAGATAATAATATAGTTTGAGCAGGAAAATAAAACAGGACTACAAATTTGCGGTCAGGCGAAACAACATCTTATAGTACCCAGTTGTATTTGCAGTCACAGGACCAGCCCTGATCTCTTGCTCTAGTATATTAACCCATATCAGCAACTCTGCCGCTGACCTAAAGATACCCTCCAGATTCTGGATAACCTCTCGAGCATGACCAGTGAGGGCCAAGATCGGATTCGCAAAAGATCGGATTGCATCCTTATCGGCTATAGCCTTATCTCGAGCACTAAGGGCCACATCTCTCTCAGCAATGGCTGCATCCCTATCTGACACGGCAGTCAACATCAAGGCCCGATCCTGATCCCTCTCAAAAGTCAAGAGATGCACCTGACGATCCAGCACATCCCTGGAAACCAGAATAAAACTTGGAGCTGTGCTGACTAGAGCCCCTGTCAAACCTGCAAATAAATCCTCCTCAATGGGAGATACGGGGTCCTCCATCGGCTCCTCATCATCCGACCAATCCCCCATCCCAGCCTGATCTACTACGGCTGGAGCCAAATCCGACTCTAGCCAAGCTGAATACTCTGTCAAGCGGCCGAGATGGCTGTCTTTAAACTCTGGAGTCCGCTGATGGGACCAAAGCCCGTAGACTCAAATCAACTCTACCTGGGTAGCTGGGCAAATAAGAAAGCGATAAGCATCAGCACCCTCGAATGCATAAACCTCCGGATGCTGATCAAACTGACCCATCACTGCCAGAATAGATATGTGGTCACACCCCTCAAGCCGACTAAAGGAAAGAAGTCTAGATCACCCGTATGAGTGATAAAGCTCAGGAAGGAGCAATAGCCAGAGTACATAATGATATCAAATGGCTCCTCCATGATCTCCAAAAAGGAAATCTAAGACTTCACATCAACACATGAAGATGGACGAAAAGAGTAGGTCAAGGACATACCATGGCCGAAATAGAATCCATGACGACGAAGCCTACCAATAGATCTCAAGTGATTCATGAACCAGATGTATATAAGGACAGAGCTGCCATAAAATATATGATCCCCAACAGTCTAGTAGAAGAATGCGGATATGATAGTCTCCACTAGAATAAGGGGAAGGATGGTAAAGTCATCTCTGAGAGCCCAGACAACCATCGACATCCCTACGTCTAGGTGATCATCATAGAAGGGCATGTACAGATAAGAGATGATGCACATAATCTGTACATCCACCTGGGTTGTGTTCCATCGCTCCTCAGAAATAGCAAAATCCGCCCGATGAACGACAAAGCTCTCAGCGGAAGCAAAATGATCTATCAAGAAATCCATGGAGATGATATGGCTGCCACCTACCTCAGCCAAGACGACCGACCTCCTCAAACTAGTAACACTCATAAACAGACAGCGTATATGTCCCAAGGACACTCTATAACAGGGCCCCTCCATCAATAAACTAGAAATACGACCATACTCCTCCAAAGTGGGAGTCAACTTATCATAGCCAAACTTGAAGACATGGCGCTCTGGGATCCAATGAGTGAGCATCCCGTTGATAAATCCCTCTGGAACCTGGAAGGATAGCAAAGATAGGGAATGACCCAACTTGCGGCCAGCTACAATGAGATCAGAATCAGACAGACTATCGTGCCAAGACCTCAAAATAGTGGCTATCCAGCTAGGCGGAAGGTGATTTAAGCAAACAATGGACGAGGAGGCCATCTGTAAAAAATTATGTCAAAAAGACTATACAGGGATCAATCTCTATCCAAGCATTTCTATATATAAAGCATACATCATACTCAGCAATAATACATCATATGAAACGAACAAGCAAAAAAGACAGCATCATATATATCAAAATAAAATACATCAGTTATATATATATATATATATATATATATATCGATGTCATACCTATGATACATGTGAAAACTAAAAATAAAAAGTACAAGATAATGGGGCACATACGCCCAATGTCTAACAAAGGCCTATAGAAGAATATCCATATCATCCAGGAAGGTGCAGGAATCATCAAACTGATCAACCTGAGCCAGATCATCCTGAGTGGGCATACTTTGCATATCTAGGTGGTAATGCACATCTTATGTATCCTAAAGATGAGGCATGTCCTGCGCATTCGGGCGATAGTCAAAAAGGGTCCTCTCCATCAGCAAAGCCTCCAGTACCTGACAGTCCAGCCTCATGTCCCTTGGAATCAAAAGTACCAGCTAATGATAGATTCCCGCCCAAATGGCGACAATACATCGATAGCCTCTCCACCGAATAAGTCAAATCTGTGATCTGGGACTGATGAGAAGGCTCCTGAAAGCAAGAAATCCACTCGGTCATCATAATGGACTCTAGAACCATGTCTCCTAGGAACTGGGTAGCTCTGGTCTGGGCTCCAATAGAGCAAGGGCGCCACTAAGAAGAGAAGTCATCCGAGGTAATGGGGCCGTATGATAGGTGAAATCCCTCATACCCCACTATAAGAATCTCTGAAATAGGCATGATCGAGGGCCAAAATTACTGGGGTAGAGGTAGGAAAGGAAGACGAATCTCCCCGGTGATACATCTGAAGGCAAGCTCTCTAAGGTAGATCTCCCAGCCTCCATCGAACAGGAAAGGAATCCAACGAGTAGACAGATAATACTCTGGCCCTGTTATTAAAACATCCTCAAAACTGTAGGCTAAGTGCTCGGTAGTACATAGGGAACCCACACTACATCAGATGCCGACATCAGCTCTAGCTAGAGTCGAGCATAGGTAAAATCCACTGAACATGGAACCTCTAATAATGTGGACTGATGCCATCTACGACCCCAAGGGTAGGTATCCAAGCCCAAAATAGTGAGAGGTCAGAGGCAATGAAGCCTCTCGTAAGCCCATAACTGTCAATTCAAAGAACCCGACATTAGTCATGAAAAGGCAAATCAAGATTCAGAGAATCATAAATCGGTAAGATGACTCACCAAAAGAAATGGGCAGAAGCCGAGCCAAGCATCAGCCACTCCCTTCGAGCGCAGTAGTATCCCATTAAGGAAGATCGCGAATGTGAAACATCCGCAGTCGTAGTCTCCGATGCGATCTACGTTTCGAATAGCCCCCACTACGCTAAAAGTAACAGTGAATGAGTTGTTCGTAATGAAACAACACCTCATAATGGTCCAGAACAAACGCCATAGGATGCGATCTCTCTCCACCAAGTCCTCAAGTAAAGGCTCCTGCAAAGTACCCTGAGCCGCATCCACGCTCAGAGAGCTTGACAGGATACTACAAGCCTTGAAGGCCCACTCTTGAGGAGAAAAACCGAGAAGGGTGCGAACAGCTAGTGGCAGTAATATGAGCCTCTAAAGGTACTCGGTCCCCAACAAACTGCAAAACTAGTTATATACTGCCAATTCATAGGCGTCATCATAACCTCACAATCCAGTAAATGAAGAGCCTGACTCTAATGGAACCATCTCTCGGACAGAGCTCGGAGATAGCCCCAAGGGCAACAGCGTGGCGTAATGGTGAAGAAATCCTAAAAACCCCAAGAATCTACTCGAGCCTGATACTCAGGATTGAGCGACTGGTACAAAGAGAATATACTAAACTAATTACCCCTGGGCTGGGTAAACTCCAGAACCTGCACGACATTAATGTTAAAAATCGATTGTTGGCAATAATGGAGAATTAAAACAGATTCATATTAGAACTTTAGTACCTCGTTTGCATGCAAGTGAATGAACGGATGACAGCTTAAGTTAGTGCCTAGAAAATCATGAATAGATACCTGGATACCAGGAAGAAATTTGGGAACAACAGTAGGACGAACCTCAGGCTAAAGGACATCAGCCTCCTCATCTATATCTCCCCTATCCTTATTAAGAGGACGATGCACCGACTCTGTCATTCAACAAACCTGCCGGGTAATTTGTGGAGTGGGAATATCCGAAGCGGGCCTTCGAAGGCGAACCCTGGATGAAACCCTACGGGAAGTAGAGTTTCAAGGTCTGTCTGACTCCATACCTAAGCAACGAGTTCATGGGAATCTTAATAAGATGAGGTAAGTCTCTATCTTCATTTTATTTTAATATGCAATTACGATAACTTAGAGACATTAGACTCCTAGGAATTTATTTTGGTCATAGCATCATGCATGTCCTACACGTGTCTTAATAGATTCGTACATCATTTGGACATAAATATCCTAGCATAACTAAGAACGCATATAGGATCCTGTCATTTAACTCATAAGAAAATTTCTCTAGAGTTTCCTCTATAAAATGGACTATCCACGGGCACGTATGCACAAATTAAACCACCCTATGAGGGTATATCATCACACCCAAGCAATTAAATAATAATTTAAATAGTTTTTCTAATACATTATCAGAATACATGTCTAGACTAACTATTAAAGTGAAATATACTACATCCATACGGTCCATATGATGATACGTAAACATGCATTGCATTATAACATGTCTATCAAGCTATCTATGCATATATGTTTAATATATTGCGTTTAATGAAAGAAATACGATAAGATACCAGTTAAAACGCGAAAAAAATTGGATGTATACATTACCTGTAGTGCATAGAGAGAACGTACGGTGGCAGAATACCCAAAATCAAGCCCGATTTGAGTAGATCTAAGAAAAGGGTTGGATTTTTCAAAGAGTATGAAAGAAAACTCGAATCAAATAAGCGAAAATGAGCCTGCTCGGTATTAACCCATCCGGGACCAGCCTCAAGTACACATGCTCCATCCGTATGTGTACCTATGACTACCCAAGGTGGGCCCCGCGGCTCCCCATTTGGTAAAGTACAGTCTGAAACGCATTCTTGCAGGTCCAAAATGAAGTAGTCATTTAAAACGGTGCCCTTCCGGGTCATTTTTAAACCACAAAAATGCTGAAAACCACTCAAAAAGGGGAGAATATCAGGGAAAACCAAAAACCCACAGAAGAACGATGGGAAACTAGGAATGTTGTTCAAAATCACTTCATCGATAATCTATCTTTGAATGCTCTAGCATGGACCCCAGTGAAGGCATCGGCTTGACCCCGATGTAAAATTTGTTGGCAATAACCCAAGACAGACGTCAGCTTAACCATGATGTAGAATCTGTTGGCAGCAACTCAATAAAAATATAAGCGGTACTCGATGGTTGCGATGCAATTTAACACTGAGTCAGTATATGATTTACGATGCTATATGACAATGAGTAAGTATGCGATTTGCAAAGCGATTTGACGATGAGTCAGTATGCAATTTGTGATGCGATTTAATAATGAGTCAGTATGTGATTTGCGATGTGATTTGATAATGAGTCAGTATGTGATTTGTGGTGCGATTTGACAATGAGTCAGTATGCAATTTGCGATGTGATTGGACAATGAGTCAGTATGCGATGTGCGATGCGATTTGATAACAGTTCAAAATGCAATTTGCAAAGGTATCGGCCCAACTCCGATGTTGAATCCATTAGCATCTATCCAAGTGAAAGCGTCGGCTCAACCCCGATGTGGAATCCACTAGCATTTACCCCAGTGAAGGTATCGACTCAACCCCAATGTAGAATCAACTGGCATTTACGAGTGAAGGTGTCGGCTCAACCCCGATGTAGAATCCACTGACATTAACCCCAGTGAAGGCGTCGGCTTGACCTCGATGTGGAATCCACTAGCATGGACCCCAGTGAAGGTATCAGCTCAACCCCGATGATGAATCCGTTGGATACGACCCGAAGAAGTGTTAGGTTTGTAACAATCAAAGTAGCGGAAGCATGATAAAAAATGGATTTTAAAATTTTACAAACCTTATACCCGGATCATCCTTTATGCACAGTTATTAATTAAACGAAAGAAGAAATTATAGAATCATACCCTTGTATAACTAAGCTTCCACAGGTACGAGTTCAACTCCAAATCCTTCGTGATCTCCTTGAGTTCTCCGGGATTGATTCCTTCCTTTGATCAACGTTAGCCACCCAATTGTTTGGCATCTAGAGGTGATCCACCAAGGAAGAAGAGATATTTAAGAAGGAGGGTCTTTGGCTAAACCTTAATTCTATCTCTATAAAATGTGTACTCTCCCAACTATTGGAATAGTGTAAAGTGTGTAACCTTGTTCCATAATAAGACTTTCTTATTTATAGATGTAGGCAACCCTCCTAAACTATTTAGGCATAGGATTTCATATTAATTAATTAAACCTTTTAATTAGCTACGCTTCCCAATCCTATTGGGAATAATTAAACTCCTTTAATTAATTAACCTCATAATCTTATTAAGAATATATTAGAGGGAGAGAGAGTATCTTATTAATTAATTCTCAAACTCCTTTAGGAATTAAATAATAATAATAATAGTAATAATAATAATAAGTCTCCTCTTATTAATTTTTATTTAATATTTCCAAAATATTAAATAATAAATATTAAGCTATTTAATTTATTCCATCACCATAGATTAAATTAAATATACTTAACTTATTATTATGATTATGCCATTAACTTTTTTAATAAATATTCTTCCTTTTAAGGTGTGACACTTTAGGTTCTCCATATTAAATCGGTTGTGAATAAATCAATTAGAACAATTCTAATCTTATTTAAATAAATAAATTAAACTAATATTTCATTTAAATAAATAATATTTATTCTACAATAAAGATAAGTCCCCTTAGCGATCAACGACTTTTCAGATAATATAGATTTCAACATCAATCATAAAAGAACCTTGTCGACGTCGGGAAAATTTTGGGATCCCTTTTCCTAAGTGTTTTTACCCTTTATGTTTTCTATTTGGTTTTGTTTGATTTGAAGGGTGAATTTTCAGGAAATGGCCAACATATAATGTCGACGATTTGAAAAGATTGATTTTATTGGTCCGAATTAGACAGAGCTGTCAGTTAGTATGAGTGAAATGGTTGTACCAACTCAACCGAGTTTTGAAAGGTTTTACAATATGGCCCAATTACTGGACTATGTTTAATTGGTCTTGGAAACAGAGATTTCATGGAGTTTGGGGGATTGATTAAGCGGGGGGAAGGTGTTGGGAACCCCCCAGCTTTCGTGAAACACGGTTACCGCGCTTTTTATTCCCTAATCTTTTTGTATGTGTGTGTGTACTTTGTAATTAATTGGGCCTAAGTGCTTTATTTGAAAGTAGTGTTGTGGTTCGTTGGACCTATATACGAAGGGTTTGATTTATTGAAAAGCCCATTTTTAGACAAGAATATGAAAATGATGTTTTAAAAATCAGTTTTCAAACCCTTTCGCTCGCATAGGAATTGAAGCCCTTTGATACTTCCATTTTTATTCCATATTCGACTTTATTTGATTTTATTCTCGAGATGCAAAGCATCCTTATGGGCATGAAAGCCATCAAAGTATTCCCAGACACCACACATAAGGACTTTTATTATTACGAGGACCTTAAATCCGGATAACCGTTTTAAGGTCCTATATTTATAATTACAAAATTTGCAAGCTGGCTGTACAACTCAACCAGATCCATTATGGGAACCAGATCTAGATCCATGAGTTGAATCGTAGATCCTGTAGCTCCTAGGCTCACAGGAAATCAAATAAATAGCCTACATAATGAATATATTGTAATAAAATGTAAAACTATACTAGACGTCGCTAAATGAAAGATTCATCAGTCAAATCTTCGTACGCGCGTAGCTTATAGCTTCCAGTTTCCTCCAGATACAAATCTAGGGTCACGTGGTAGCTAAATATTTACAAAAACTATAAAGAAAACTAGATCTGTACAGATCTTAGCAATTATAGCTTCCAAGTTCAAGTTTTATAACTTTTAAACCGGTTAAAAGCTAGATCTGGCTAGATCCAGTAAAGATCTAGTCAATACAGCTCAAATATTGACTATCTACAAGAAATAAATGGTGAAAAACTCAGATCTGATGAATATTGACAGTTAAAAATGCATATATATCATTTATATACGTATTAAAGTAAGCGAAGAAGGCTGATATGAAGAAATCTTACAGTATATAGAAAAAATTACTATCGAACTGCTTTTGGCTCTCCGATACTCATTTTCCACTGGTTAAATATTGATATGTTATAGTATATATGTGTATGAACGTTTATAAAGAGATTTTACGAGAATCGGAGTACGTATGAGCCTCCGTTTGACCTTCCTAGCGTCTATTTCTTTCGCTGCGGCCCTTTCTTCTTCTCTCTCTTCTTCTATAAGCTAAGGGGGGAGGCTACATATATAGACCCAGTGACCACGAGTGTATCTGTGGCTGTTTATAGTGGGCCCGGGATGGTGGGCCCCGCTATCTCGAAGTATGTGCAATTTGATCAACTTACTGTCTACTTGAACCTTAATAACTTTCAATCCGAGAATCTGATGGAGGCGTGCTATACCTTTCTATAAAGCCCTTTCCGAGAGCTGCACAATGACATGAGTCTTGACCTTTTCCTAGTTCGAGAAGACGGGTCCATGACCAGATCTTTGAGTCTTCGCAGTCAGTCCGCTAAGCTGTCTTGCGCTGTTTTCACTCGGGATTGCTGTTATGGTTCTACATGACATTCTTCATGGTAATATAACTTGATTTGATGTTGAGTTGGAAAAATTACCCTTTTGCCCTTCTGGGTTGGTTCCGGGCTTAACGTGGCTGCAAATATCTTTCTCGGGGTTGTCTCCGAGGTTGGACTGCTGTTGACTTTTGTTTATCTTCAAGGCTATCACTGAAGTGGATTTAATGATTCCCAGGGCTGCCTCTGGGAAGATTTATTTGATGATTTCTCGGTGTTGTCTTTGGGGGTTGATGATTTCTCGGTGTTGTCTCTGGGGGTCTAGTTTGATGATTTCCCGGTGTTGTCTCTGAGGGTTTGGTTTGATGATTTTTTGGTGTTGTCTCTGGGGGTTTGGTTTGATGCTTTCCCGGTGTTGTCTCCGGGGGTCTGGTTTGATGATTTAATCCTCCAGGGTTGTCTCTGTAGTGTGAAAAGACGCACTTACCATCCTGCAGGGTTAGTAACAGGAATGCAAAATTTTGAGTGTCCACAAACTTATGAGTAAATAGTTACCGTACAATTTATTCATTCCACCATACAATGTCCCAAATAAATATAAGACTTGGATTTACTATCAAGTCTTATTTTATTTAATTATATATATTTCGATTCTAAAATGTACAACTCCAAATAATACAAATTAAAAAATTATTTCTAGTTTCATTCTAACTTTGATAGTCTCGTCTTTGAGGTCGTGGTATGATGGTCTGCCTCATTTAGACTGTGTAGTAGTTGATAGTATGTTGGGGCATTTTATGGCCCTTCTGTCATTCCAGGTCACAGTTGGTTTTGCAGAGGGCATGATATCAAGATGGATCCCTGAGAGACAGGTTTTCAGATTTGGGATCAATGAGCTAACTCCGACACTAGAGGAGTACAAGCGTATCAGTAATTTACCCCTGGATAGATCTTGTGTTAGAGCAGTTGTGGGTCAGTCGCGGTGGCAGTTTATGACCATGATAGGTCTGCGGCGCACAGTCGTTTTGGATAAGATCACATCTGGGCATGTAGTGTCATTGGACTTCTTGATTGACCGCTTTTGGTCTATAGACAACTATTTGGTGCATTAAGAGGATTTTACCATTGCCTAGGACGCTTGGCGGGTTGCTCGGGTGGACGCTTTCTTGATGTGCATCATAGCATATTTGTATATACCGCTGTATATGGACCATCTTGATATTGGCTTGGTCACCATAGTTAGTGCCCTTAGGGAGGGTCAGAATATCCTACCGATGATATTAGTAGAGACATTGATGTTTACCACTTTCTGTTGTACTCATCCTATTGAGTTCTTTAGAGGCAGCGTTGTATTGTTATACATCTGGTTCGCCCCTACTGAGTTCTGTTGTACTCATCCTATTGTTAGAGGCAGAAAACGACTTGGTGCTGAAGAAAGTTTTGGCCAATTAAGACGAAGCTAAATGAAAGTTCGCCCCTAATTGGGAAGGCCCTTTCATTGTCAAGGTGGTGTTGACGGGAGGAGCTATCAGATTGTAAGAAGTGGACGGAACCGAATTTCCCCAACTCATCAACTCAGACATCATAAAAAGGTACTATATCTGAAACACATGCCAGCCATCATCCTGGTTCTGCGAATCGATTAAATCAGTTTCAGTTTTCACTAGAAACTGAACTACGAATGACCTGATCTCCCTCAACCCGGGAGTACGTAGGCAGCCATTCCTGGTGGTGCGGTCAAACCAAATAAGATTACAAAAAACTCAAAAACTCATCAAACTAAACTCAAAAGAGACACTTCTCAAGCCTCTCTCATACAAAACTGAACTACGAAAGACCTGATCTCCCTACACCCGGGAGTATGTAGGCTTCATGGTGTGGTTTGACCTTCAAGAAAAAACAAAAACAAATAAAAACTAGTTCCAGAGCACCAAAACCATATGAAACCTAAAAACTATCAGGCCTCCTTGGTTCGCAAGCCTATCTGAGATACTCTCTGACATCTCACTGTCAGTCCATCAAGGAGAAGCTCAAGGTACATCAACAACAGCAAGTCAGGAAAGAAGTAGTAATCACTTAGCAATGATAATACATATCCAAACAGGGAAGTGAATCAAAATATATTTCTCTGATATATAATACTGTTTGATATATACATAGTGTCCTGTACATGACAAAAATGGCTGATCTAGTATGTGCAGGAAAAATAAAGCTAGTCTATAGACCTATGGATAAACAGGACAGCAGTGCCAACATGGCATCTCGCTCTGAAGATGGAGGAGCCGCTGCAAGCACAATACCCTCAGCCTCCACACAGGCCAAAACATCCATTGCCATCTGCATAGTGGAACTGTGATCATCAATGTAAACACTCATCTCGGTAACCAGACCATGAGTATAAGCTCGGAGAGCAGTACTGTCGGCAATGTGGAAATCCCGAGAAGTTATGGCGTCATCCCTCTCCACAAAAGCAGCATCCCTGGCAATCAAAACCTCCTCAATCTCGTCAAAAGCTGCGTCTCTGGCAGATCGAATCTCATCGCTCTCCCCAAAATATGCATCCCTAGCAATCAAAGTCTCCTCAATATCAACAAAAGCAGCGTCTCGAGAAGATCGAGCCTCGTCTCTCTCAACCAATGTCATATCTCGAGTGGCTCGACCTCATCTCTCTCCGCAAAAGCTATATCTCTGCCAGACAGGGCAGTCAACATTAGCGCTTTAGCCTGATTCTCTTAAAGGTCATCCTAACAAGGGAGTCTGCCAAAGCTGGATCTGTCCCGGCAAGAGTGATCGACGGATCACTAACTAGTGTTGCTGTCAGACCCATGAACAACTCATCCTCAGTATGAGAATCAGGATCCTCCATAGGCTCCTCCTCGTCTAAATCCACTATCGAAGCTGACTGGATGAATGCAGCTGATGCTATATCTGCCTCCAACCACACTGAGTACTTTGGAGATCAATCCGGATGGCTACTGGAGAAATCAGCCTTCTCCCTATGAGTCCAACACTCGTACACTCTAATCAAATCGGTGGACGACATAGACGAAGCTGACATCCTTTGATCAATAGCCCACTCAAAATGATGCAGGCTCTGAAACTGATCGAACTGACCTAGAACAGCTAGAGGATGGTAAGTAGTCACTCTCCTTAATCATGCTAGGGGCAAATAGTCCATGCCAGATACGTGGGTGATGAAGCTATAGGGGGAGACTAGCCCTGAGCATGGCAGAATCAAGAATGGATGTGCATTATTAGATAAAAATGCTAACCATGTATCTGCATCGGTACACTTTGCCGGATGAAAGGAGTAAGACATGGCTATCTCACGGGTGAAACAGTACCCCTGGTGTCTGAAAAATCCAACCGGTCATAAATGGGACATGAGCCATACGTATAGTAAGACCGAACTACCTCTAAAAAACCCCTCTAGGTGGGTACTGCAGTGAGTGGCTGCTCTCAGCATCTCGGCCAATATCATCTGAAGAATAGTGCTACCCTGTCTAAGGGCTCGAACCACGACTATCAATCCGACATCCAAGTGGTCCAAGTGAAGTGGCATATAGACGTAGGCTACTCACATCAACAAAACATCTATCCTGGCCAAATGCCATGCCTCTACCGAGATAATAAAATCTCTAGCATGACAATCGTAGCTGTCCAGCCGGCCGAAATGATCAATCAAGAAGTCCATAGAGATCACATATCCATAAACGATCTCATCTGAAACTACACTATGACGTAGACCAAACATCCGAAGAAGTGGTCTCCTCATGTCGCTGATCGCAGTACGAGCGCAGGGCAAGTCTAAAGCCAAACCAGTGAACCGCTCACACTCTTCTAAAGTCAGAGTCAACTCGTGCCGCCCGAAGCAGAAAACTTGTCTCTCGGGTATCCAAAAGGGTAAAAGGCCATCTACGAACTCGTACGGAACCTGAAAGTCTACGAGGGCCAATGAATGCCCTAGCATCTGATCCACTGCCCCTCTGGCTGGGAAGGGCAGGCTCTCATACCACAATCTCAAGGATAATGCCACCACAGATGGTGGTAAGTGCTCAATACAACTGACGGTGGACGATGACATCTGTATCACCGTATCACAAGACCATCCAGAGGCCAAATCTGAACTCATCTGTCTAAATGCATACACATGACATAATACAGGCATAATGACAATGATAAACATGATGCGATAGATAGGAAATATCATGCATATCTACAATAAACTATCTACTACAAGCATCATCCCTGCCTGATAATACAAAACAAAATAAAAAGCACAGGAATATGGGGCACCACCACCCAACTACTAACAGTGGTCTATCAAAATGGGGCACAGCCGTCCAAAAGCCAAAACAGTGGCCGACCAAAAGATATAACTATAATAGGTATCCAAAAAGATCCAAAATATCTACACTCAGGTGGTTAACCTGCTCCATCTCCTCCGTGGACACAAAGTCGCGGTCATCAGGCATGTGTGATGCCCCCAAATCCGAGTCCCAAGAACTTCGGATTTGGTACGTTATGGTACATCATCTTCATACATATTCTATAAACTAATGCGGAATAATAAACATATATTATTTATTTCACATGATTCTATAACATTTCTCCCAAGTTTATTAACCTTAACTAAATACATTCCTTCAAAATTACAAAAGGTTTTCAGAAGATAACTAAATAGTTGTTCGCATAACAGTCTATTATTATACTTTGCTCTTGTTCGTGTCCTTTTTCAAGCCTTCATCTTAATCTGTAAGTTGTTATCATGATATAGCAAGAGTGAGCAACAATTTTTCCCAGCAAGTTTAAATTTAATAAAGATATATCATGATTGAAAGAAAGAATAAGCTTTCAAGTTTTCGACAATATAATGATTGTGAGAGAGCATGAATTAACATGTCAATAATTGAATGACTGAATTAATAATATTTAATGTCAACTAGGACTATGAACCTTAGGATAATGAAGGTGATCAGCCTTTTATATCTGATGAACATATACAACATGCACTACGTGCGAATCAATAATCAGTTTAGACGTGAATAATCATCAATAATCATTCACTAACATGCTTTGAAATATAACTCGAATTTGAGTTAGAAAACTTGCCTTGTGCGTTGATTACTGCTACGCAATCTATTATACTCTCTTTATTGAAAAAAACCTATCATTGTTAAGATTGGTCTTTTAATCAGCATATCATACTTTATAACATAATATTACTATTTTATCAGTAACTTATCTAATACTTAATCACATAAGCAAATATTAGATAACACCTTACAACATCAGTATTATTATCGTTCCTTGAAAATTTTTCAATTACTTTATCATATACATTATAACTTAAAACTTTAATCTTTCATATTATAAGTGCTTTTCTATAATCCCGTAAGCCAAATACTAATATTATAATCTGAATTATTTAAACATATCAATCTAGCAACCTGGATTGAAATTATTCTTCAATTTGGTAAACTATTTTGCAATCCAGCAAACTGGATTCAACTAATCTCCAATCCAGTAACATAGATTCAAGCTGACCTATTATCCAGCAACCTGAATTTAAATGGACTTACAATCCAGCAAACTGTTTTATAATCCAGCAAGTTGTTTTCTAATTCATTATACTATTCATTCAATATGGCCCAATGAATGTTCAATTAATAACTTAACTCCTCTTTTAAACTCCATTTAATATTATTAATTATTTAATAACATTAAATTTATTTATTAATATTATTAATCATTAAATAATATTTTAAATCAATGATTTAATAACACTTTAATCTAAATGTTACCAATCACTTAATAATGTCTTCATCTAATATTAATAATCTTTTAATAATATTTTAATCATTTTTTAAATTTATAAATAATTTATTTTAATTGTTTACACATAACTAATTAATGCATTTAATCATTCTAAATGCCATACTCATAAGATTTAATCACCAATGACCAAATTCCTCATCAAAAATCTACATATACCCTATATAGGGTTTTCAAGCCATAACATCCTATTTTTCAAATTTCCAACATCACATAACTAATTTAACTCATTTGTTCATAACTGAACTATTTCCATGAAAAATACCAAATCAGTTCCAAAAATATTTTTTTATTGGGATTTGGCAGAATATAGTTCCATATTGAACATATAGTTTTTCCAAAATTTTTAAAATTAATTTACTAATATTTAAATGGCCAAAACTGCCGAATCTTGAGACATTTATCATAAACTGTACTTTTGTCCCAAAATTCCAAAACTTACAGGGTATACGTCTGTTATATACATGTACTCCTAATAAAAATTTCACTAATTTTGGAGTTAACCACAAGGAGTTATAAGGGTTTACTTTTAAAGTAGTCTTTTCCCGTAAAATCCATAACTCTCAATCTGTACATCCAAACATTGCCATTTTTGGGCACAATCTAGAAAACTCAAAATATTACCATCCCCAATTTTTCCAGAATTTTTAGGGCAAAAACAAGGACGAAAACGCCCTTTTCCCAAACTGGCCAGTAGTAGATTTTTGCTCCCGATTTTATCTTTTGTCGGCTGGATAGTTTGTACAAAAATAGTTGTCATTTGATGTGTAGTTAACATATTTGAGTGCTACTACTTGGGTTTAGTAGCTAACTTACATATCTAGCACCCCCCTTTGACGGATCACAAAACGGAGGTGTAGATCTTAAATGGTATTCAAACAAAGTGGACAAAAGCTTGGGTTTGTAAACAAAAAACATTTATTTTTCTTTTCTTTTGATTTCCAACCAAATCAACACCCAATATGGGTAAAGCTAAACATAAAATACTCATCAACATGTAGATTCATGATTTTTGAGTTTATAAACATAAATCCAAACTTTGATTTAGAATATCTAAAATCAATTACATAAACTAATTACCTTTGTTCAAAATCTTCTTTCTTCTTCTTCTTCTTCCATGGAGAATTTTTCTCTCTCCTCTTTTCTCCCTCAAGGGGGCTGCCGCCCCTCTCCTTCTCTCATGGCTGCCGTCACTTCTTCCCTTTCTCTATCTTGGTTTTTCGGTTCTTTCATTCTTTTTCTTTTCCTCTTTCTCTTTCCTTATCCTTATTTTCTTATCCTTCTTTTCTTTATTCCTATCCTTTCTTTTTCCTTCTTCCTCTTATCCGTTCCTCTCTTTTCTTTTCTTTTTTTTAATGCTTTACTTAATGTCCAAAACGCCCTTCTCCAATTTGAGCTTAAAATTGGGCTTAACACTTATTTAATCTTTTGGGCTTTTAATTAATTTCTTGGGCTATGAAAAATTATCATAGTCCAATCCTTTCCATATTATCCCACCTTAAATATTTAATTAGGGTTTACATTCCATACTTTTAGAATTTAAATCATTACTCTTATACATTAAATTTTATAACCAAATTAATCGGGCTTTAATTAAGTTATAAAATTAATAAATTGAGATAGTAAAGATATATCTCTTGACTTAATATAATTTTTAATATTATTATTCTCCCACATGTTCCTTAACAATTGGGCTCACTTGGGCTTAACACTTAATTCCTTTGTCTTTCCAAATAAAATATTTGGACTTCCTAACTAAAATGTTTGGGCCATAGAAATTAATATGGTCCATTACATTAAATTCTACCTTACCCTAATCATTTAATTAGGGTTTCCATGTACTCAATTTAAATATAAATTTTTACTCAAGTATATTTAATTTCTTAACCCAATTAGACTTACCTTAATTAGGTTATAAAATTAATTAATTGAGATATATAAAATAAATCTCTTAGAATTAGTATATATTATAAATACTATTATTCTCCCATCTCATAACCCTTAGTTTATTCAATCTTCATTCATAATATATAATTAGGATTATATTAGTTCCTTTTATTTGTTTATATAATAAACAAATATAAACAATTCACATAATATTCATATTCACTTACTCATATATTCATACAAAATAATTTAATAGATTGAGACATGATCCACACATCTCTTAGATTAGGTCACTAGTATATAATTAAAATACTAGGACCACTAAATAAAAATAACCATTTAGGTTATTTAATTCTCATACCTAATTTAAATTACTTATTTAAATTATACAATTTATATTGTATAATTAAATTTAATTTCCTCATTCTTTCCATAAACTGTTTTCAAATAATTTATTTATATATTAAATATATAATTTAATATATTCAATCATTTATTCAAATATGAATTTAATTTACTAACTAGTTGATACCAATATACATATTTTATATATTGGGTCTCATCTCATATATATATATATATACATTACATCATTTGGTATAATGTTAAATATTATACCATTATCCATGTAACATAATATCATATATTCAATTATTTTCTTTCCTTTCTATAAATTATTTTCACAATTTATTTAACTGTAGTAAATATATTAATATATTCACCACATTAAATACATGCATACATTACACTTAATAATGTAATATATGATTCCCCCCCCCCCATAAAATAGTGGTTATACATGAAGTATATTTAATGCCACCAATTTACCACATTAAAATAATTTAATATTATAAATTATTTTAATTTTACCCATCTAATTCTCTTTAATAATTTACTCCTACACTTTACTTACATATACTAAATATATATTTCCAATATATTTATTATACACAACATCACATATTGCATGGCACATATTCCTTTGTGCACTACAATATCACATAACATATCATCTAATAAGAATTTTCTTTGTTTAATTCTTATTTTAATATTTTCTAAAAATTTGGGTTATCACAGCATGTCTGGGCGGTACAAGAGAGGATCAGCCCCTACAAAATTGCTGAAAAATAGACCTGATGAGGGGCTCGCTCCTAAGCTGGAAGAGTCAAAAGAAGATGCCTCTGACGGATCTCGGCCAAGATGCCTGATGAACAATGAGCTCTCTCCAACTCCTGGGTCAGTCCTGTAATCTGGTCCATGTGATTATGGTCCCTGAGGCAAGCTATCCAGTCTATCATCATCACAGACCCAGGCACCATGTCTGCTATAAACTTGGTAGCACGAGTCTGAGCTCCAATCGTGCGAGGACTTCACCAGCTGCTAAATGCCTCCTGGCTTTATGGACCCTCTGACAGGGTAAAGCCGTCTACGCCCTCCATGGGGATATCTGTCAAGGGCTGGACCAATGGACAATAATGCCAAGCCAAAGGAAAAAAAGGGAATATGGATCTGCCCAGTGATGCTCCTGATAGCACGCTCTTCTAGATAAAGCTCCCAGCCTCCCTCTGTCAAAAATAGGACTCTACAGGTTGATAATGCAAACTCTCGACTAGTAGGAAAGCCTACCTTAAATCCAACAGTCAAAAACTCGGAGGTATATGGGATCCACGAGATCGCTTTGGTTGTCAAAAGCTCCAACTGTAGGCGGGAATGAGTAAAGCCCTTAGCAATAGGGACCTCCGTTAGAGTGGAGTGATGCCAACGCCGTCCCCGGGGATAGGTCTCCAGACCTAAAAAAATGGCGGGCCATAGGCAAGGAAGACTCTCATACTCCGAGAACTGGCCATATAAATATCAAAAGTCCTCAGTGACCAAGACTGACAAATATAAATGCAAAAATCAAAAAGGTACAAGAAAGATGTACTCACCAGCAGAAATGGGTAGAATCCTAACCAAGCCTCTGTCAAACCCTCTGAGAGCATGTGCATGCCTCAAAGAAAATAGGAAAAGGTATAGGAACCCCAATCAATGTCACTAAGGCGCTCTACATGTCGGGTAGCACTGACTAGGGCGAAGGACACAGTCGATGAGTTGTTAGCCAGAAAATAACCCTTGATGATCACCAGAAACAATTGCCTCAGAATGCGATCCCTAACCCTCTGATCATCAGGCAGAGGCTCAAGTAAAGCCCCACTCTGTGCATCTATGCTCAAGGGACCAAATCGGACCGTCCGACCCTTGAGCACCGACAAAGGAACTCCCAGCAGGGATCTAACGGCAGTGGGCGTAATGTCGGCCACAACAAGGATGGGCTCACACTCGAACTCTATGCCGGTGATAAACCTCCAATCCATAGGCGTCATCACCACCTTGCACTCCAACAAGTGAAGACACTGAGTCTGGTGGAACCAGTGCTCAAACAAAGCCCTCAAATAACCCCAGGGGCAATGACGGGGAAGAATAGAGAAGAAAGCCTGAAACCCCCAGCCGTCAATAATATCCCTGTAATCCTGGTGTAAAGTGTGGTAGAGGGAGTGCACGTTGACCCAGTTCCCTCGAGGCTGCGTAAAGCAGGGAACCTGCATCAAAAGCCAACCCATGTCAAAAACCCGTACCCCTAAAATGGCAAAAGAAGGAAAGAGAATCCAGAGAGAAGAAAACTTCAAGTCACCTCATTAGCATGAAGAAAGCGTGATGGATGACGACTCAAGTCTCCCAACAACTCTTGGGTTGGCACAACAATGCCCGAAAGCTCCGCACGTGGGGCCTGACCTGGGACAGGAGCAACAAAAGGAGCCTCCTCAACATCTATATCAATCGGAGGCTCATCCTGGGCTGGACGAATCACCAACTCTGCTAATCTGCGAGGCGGCCGAGTTGGACATGGCTGAGGAACATCAGAAGCTCGCCTCCGTCTAACTCCTGAAACTTCCCTGCTAGCACTGCCGGGTCTGTCTCGGTCCGTCACTTGGACAAAGTCTCCAAATCACCTCAGAAAAGGTGTGGTAAGCCTAAAACCTGTGGCTTATTAATTTAAATCACTATTTTATGCTTTTATAAGTCCTAAAACATGCATGGGTCAATCAAAAATCCTTAGTAGAGTCAAAACTGTATGTTTTTCAAAAAGCTAAATCCTAAAAACGTGCATGGGTCAGTCAAAAAATCCCCAGTAGAGTCAAAATTGTATGTTTATTAAATGCTTGGGCTTTTAAATTTTTTTTTTCCAGAGTCTCTTTTGTAAAATGGACTGTCCGCATGCTCATAGGCATGTATAGGTGGCCATTCAGTAGCACACCTTCCCAATGTTGGGTTTGTACGTAACGCAATCATGCAATCAAATCACATAAATAGGGTGGAAGCGCGAAACATAGGTTTTCAAAAATTTATACAAACCCATAACCATGATCATGCTTTGTGCTAGTTATCAATAACAGAAAAGAGAGAATGGAATTATACCTTTGAAGATCCAAGCTTCCTCAGGTACAAGTTCTACTCCTTTGATTCCTTTGATTCCTCTGTAGTGGCTCCTTCCCTTGGTCAATGTCAGCCACCCAAATGTTTGGCCTCTAACGGTGATCCACCAAGGAAGATGAAGAACTCAGGAAGATGGGTTATTGGCTTAACCCTTGTTTCTATCTCTATAGAATATGTGTACTCCCAACCTTTGGAAAAAATTCACGTCCCTTATTTCTGATATAAGACTCTCTTATATAGATATTAGGTTAACCCTCCTAATCCAATTAGAATAGGGTTTTATTTAATTAATTAATTAAACACTTTTAATTAATTTATATCCCAATCTTATTAGGGTTGAGAGAGAGTACTGATATTATATTAATTCCTAAACTCCTTTAGAATTAAAATAATAATAATAATAATAATAATAATAATAATAATAATAATAATAAGACTCCTCTTATTAATTTATATTTAATATTTCTAAAATATTAAATAATAAACATTAAGCTATTTAATTTATTCTATCACCATAGATTAAATTAATTATACTTAATGCATTATTACTATCATGCCATTTTCTTCTTAAATAATTCTTCTTCCTTTTATGGTAGGTTCTCAATATTAAACCGGTTGTGAATAAATCAATTAGACCAATTCTAATCTTATTTAAATAAATAAATTAAACTAATAATCTATTTAAATAAATAACATTTATTCTACAATAGGGATAAGCCTCCCTAGCGATCAACGACTTTCCAAATAATATAGATTTCAACATTAATCATAAAAGAACCTGTGAGTTAATAGTTAGCGTACAATTCAATCCTTCCACCATACAATGTCCCAATTAAATATAAGACATGGATTTACTGTCAAGTCTTAATTTATTTAATCATATGTATTTCGATTAGAAAACGCACAACTCCAAATAATGCAAATTAGAAACCTCTTTCTAATTTCATTCTACCTTGACCAAGGATTCCTGGGTTGTCATTTAACGAATCACATAGGACATAACTCCACTTTTGCTAGAGGTGATAGATTCTTTATTGATCATACATTATCTCCATATGCAACTCATTATACCCAAGCATACCCTATATATGCCTTAAAAGGCCTTAAGAAATAAGTTAAAGTATAATTTGTTACATACAAGATACTATGATGATCTCAAGTCCAAGGATTGTACTACTATCACATTAGGAATTCTTATTGACAGGCAAGTAAAACTCCATTAGGTATTCCATAGCGAGTCACGTTCAGTGAACTTATTCTCCAATAAGCACCTATATAGTTGCTTTAGTGTCTCCACACAAATGACCATGAGATCAGTCATCCTCATCCAATAAGCAAGCAACATATGTACCAATCTATCCGGATTTACTAATTCTCATTTTAGTAATCCCACAATTGGGAACTATTTTAATTTTTAAGCTTTCTAATAATTTAGATCTCATTAGCATGATCTCATCATGATTCTAAAATCATTGCTTAAAACTATGGGTTATTTACATATTATTAAAAACAGCACCATGTAGATAATTAAATGCCTTAAATAAATATTTTATTAATAAATAAATAAGATTTTTTACAAAGTATGTGCTTTATCATCATACATGATTGGCTTGTATGCACACTACTATCACCCAAAAATAGAAATAGTTTATATTTATGAAATAAAATCAAAATTACACTTCACATGGTAGCCAAATTATCATGGACATTTTTAGTTGAAAATCCAGGCTCATTAGGCCCCAAAAAGGATGAGTAAACTGATCAAAAAGAGCAAAAAATGACTGTATCAGAATTAGAATTTTCTTACGTCAAAACGTGCATTATAGTAAAACATGCATACTTATGAAGTCAGAAATTTTTTAACAGGTCATAACGACATACATTTTACATACATTGCATCTAAAAGCACCCTACGTAGTTTACATAATTTTAACAATCAAAACTTGCAAAAAAAAGGATGTAAAATGTTACCTGAGATGTGTAGAACACGCAACCACTAACGGAATCTGAAAAAAGCTGCCCGAACTCCGTAGATCTGAAAAAGAAAATCGAATTCCGTTTGAAACTCGAAATGAAAATGAGTTTATGCGGCTCCCCAGGGTGTGTCTCGTCCCCTCTGGCTCAGTTCGGTTCGAGTTGAAACGGAGTTTATATGAGCTGAAAAATTAAATCTTAGAAAAAATTGCTACGCGATTAAGCGGTTTGTCCTGAAATCCTGCGTTGAAGTAGTGGAATCCTAATAGAAAGGGAAACTTCCTGAAAGCCATCAGTATTCCTCCCGAAGCAATATCCGGGGACCAATGATGAAGAATGCTAAAAAACTGCAGAAAAACGGCACAAAAATGCAAAAAATTAACACTGTCGAAGCGTCGAGTACAAACCGAGGACAGTTCAGCCGTTAGCACAACCCCAGCAAAGCGTCGGGTACTGACTGATGACAGTTCAGCCGTTGGCACAACCCCAGCGAAGCGTCGGGTATTGATCGATGATAGTTCAGCCGTTGGCACAACCCCAACGAAGCCTCGGGTACTGACCGATGACAGTTCAACCATTGGCACAACCCCAGCGAACCGTCGGGTACTGACCGATGACAGTTCAGCATTGACACAACCCCAGCGAAGCGTCGGGTACTCACCGATGATAGTTCAGCCATTAAACCCCAGCGAAGCATCGGATACAGTCCGAGGATAGTTCAGTCATTGGCACAACCCCAGCGAAGCTTTGGGAACTGACCGATGATAGTTCAGTCGTTGGCTCAACCCCAGCGAAGCGTCGGGTACAGAATGATGACAGTTCAGCCGTTGGCACAACCCCAGTGAAGCATCGGGTACTGATCGATGACAGTTTAGTCGTTGGCACAACCCTAGCGAAGCGTCGGGTACTGACAGAGGACAGTTCAGCCGTTGGCACAACCTCAGCGAAGCGTCGGGTACTGATCGATGATAGTTCAGCTATTGGCACAACCCCAGCAAAGTGTCGGGTACAAATCGAGGACAGTTCAGCCGTTTGCACAACCCCAGCGAAGCGTCGGGTACAAACTGAGGACAGTTCAGCCATTAGCATAACCCCAGCTAAGCGTCGGGTACTGACTGATGACAGTTCAGCCGTTGGCACAACCCTAGCAAAGCGTTGGGTACAGACCAGGGACAGTTTAGCCATTGGCTCAACCTTAACAAAGTATCAGCCGTTAGCTTAACCCCAGCGACGTCTCAGCCGTTGGGGCAACCCTCGCGAAGCATCAGGAAGTGATCCAGTGGCAGAAATAATATAATAATCCATCCCCAATGATGGAATCTGTTATACACATCCTCAGAGGGAGTATCAAGAAGAATTGATTATTCAACCCCCTATTGCCAACTACCGGTGTAAATTATCATCAAGATAGACATCGGAAGCACACACTGAGATAACTCAGTAACTGAGATGTATCCCAGTGGAGAAACCGACAGAAAGGTACAACGGCATCAACCGAAAGGAAAATATGCCCCATGAAGAGTATCGACAGTTGTGGGAAACCATTGGTCTCAAACCAAGGCAGCATCAATAATATCATCCCCGTCAGAGTTAACAAAGATATCACAGAAGACGTCATCCCTAGCAGAAAGTAATAAAAATAGTCTGGGATAGCTTAACTCTGAAGTCCTACCAGCGACTGCATGATAATGTTGCAATAAGGGTTATCACGGGTAACGTTATCCCCAGCAGAAACTAACGTAATCCATCAGTGATAACCCTACCCCCTCGAAGGTATCTAAAATTCGTCGCGTATCCTGCCATGCATTACTTTGTCTTTGCATTTGCATTTCAAGTGACTAGCAATCTTTATCCTGTTCATTCCACTACATTGCATGAACATGATAAAGAGGGGCATCTGTAGACACTCTAAATTTTGTTTCCCTGTTACTAACACTTTAGGAGGACAAAACTATCTTTTTAAATCAACCCCGATCTTAATATCGGGCCGACAAATCAACCCTGGTCTCAATATCGGATCATCAAATCAACCCCGATCTCAATACCAGGCCGTTAAATCAATCCCGATCTCAATACCGGGCCGTCAAATCAACCCCGATCTCAATATCGGGTCATCAACTCACCCTGGTCTCAATAACGGGCCGACAAATCAACCCCGGTCTCAATACTGGGTCATCAAATCAACCCCAGTCTCAATCCCGGGCTGACAAATAAACCCCGGTATCAATATCGGGTGGTCAAATCAACCCCAATCTCAATATCGGGTCATCAACTCAACCCGGGTCTCAATACCAGGCCGTCAAATCAACCTCGGTCTCAACCCGGGAGATACAGGTCAGCCCCGATCTCAACCCGAGAGGTACAGGTTAGCCCCAGTCTCAACCCAAGAGATACAGGTCAGCCCCAGTCTCAACCCAAGAGGTACAGGTTAGCCCCGATCTCAACCTGGGAGGTACAGGTTAGCCCCGATCTCAACCCGGGAGATACAGGTCATCCCCCGTCTCAACCCGGGAGGTACAAGTCAGCCCCGGTCTTAACTAAGGAGGTACAGGTCAGCCCTGGTCTCAACCCAGGAGGTACAGGTCAGCCCCGGTCTCAACTCGAAAGGTACAGGTCAGCCCCGGTCTCAATCCGGGAGATACAGGTTAGCCCCGGTCTCAACCTGGGAGGTACAGGTCGGCCCCGATCTCAATCCGGGTAGGTATAGGTCAGCCTCGATCTCAACCCGGGAGATATAGGTCAGCCCCGGTCTCAACCCGGGAGATACAGGTCAGCCCCGGTCTCAACCCGGGAAGTACAGGTCAACCCTAGTCTCAACCCGGGAGGTACAGGTCAGCCCCGGTCTCAACCCAGGAGGTCAGGTCAACTTCAGAAATAATCCTAAAGTATCACAACATCTCCAGAGGAAAATCTGGAAGGACCAAGTCAGCCTCAGAGACAACACTGTGGACGAACAGACTTGAATGGGATCCAAACCTTAGAAACAACCCCAGGAAGTCAGCCGAAGGCCATGCCAACATTTAAGGCAACCCCGGGAGGGGCAAAATGGTCATTTTACCAACTTAAAGCTGATTCAGTCAAACTTGAGTTGAATTGATGCCACCAAGGTCAGAACAAACCATAATAATAATCCCAAGTGGAAACAGTGCAAGACATCTCAATGGATAAACTGCGAGGAATCAAAGACCTAGTTATGAACCCGTCTTTTTGGACTCGAAAAAGGTTTACTCCCATGTCATTACGACACTCTCAGTGAGGGCTTTCTGGAAAGGTATAGCACGCCTCAAATGGACACTCCGATCAAAAGTTAGAAAGTTTTGAATCTGACATCTCATTGCTCGGAGTGCATGTACTTCGATGCAACGGGATCCGCCACATGGGCCCTGTCACGTGGAGCCGCACCTCTACCTGCGGCAGCAGCAGGTAGAGCTGCTTCTCCTGGGTCTATATATATGAGCTCCCCCCAGCTCATTTAAGATTTTGAAAAATGCTCTGAACCCCTGCCTGTTTGGTTTTTCAGCAATTTTCTTGTCTTCCAAACCCAAATTTTTTCACTCTAACACGTAGATATACCCACATACTACCACGTATCAAAAGTTAACCAGTAGATTTGGACGTTTAAAGCCTACTATTTGGCAAAAAGCCCGTGTAGTAGTCCATTGTGAGTATTTTTACGATCAGAAAGTTTATATTACTTCATTACGTTGTTATACACTTGCATATCAAGTTTCATTTTCTAAATAAGCCCGAAATTTATTTTCGTGGCCGTTTTTTAACTTTTAGTACATTTTAGTACCTAAACGCATTTTCTGGCATTTTTACAACTCGGATTGACGATCCTTCGCTTCTAACAGCTTTTATATACTTGCATCTTCGTTATTAGCAACTTTGCCAGACTGGATTATCTTCTCAGTCCTGGTTTGGCTTTTATTGTATATATTTAACTGTATATATATACTAACTTTTCAATTCTGTCAAGCCCGAATGTCAAATCCATGGTAGTTTACTGCTTATATATATATATATGCACTCTTCTCCGGACTGGGTTGTCTTCCCAGTCCCGGTTTGACTATTTTATTATCTATATTTAATTATAAATATATATATTTACATTCCAGTTCGTCCTGGATCATTCTGTGGCCTTTTTACTGCTTTTATATAAATATTTATATTTTCGTCCGGGCCTCGGAGTGAAAACCCACTGCCCTTTATCGCTTTTGTATATATATATATATATATTTCCATTCTAGTCCGGGCATCGGAGTGAAAACCCACCGTTCTTTACCGCTTATATATATATATATATATATTTCCATTCTGTCAAGCCTGGATCACTTTGTGGCTTTTTATAGCTTTTATAAATATATATATATATATATATATATTTACATTCCAGTCCGGACATTGGAGTGAAAATCCATCGCCCTTTACAGCTTTCATATATATATAATTATATATATATATATATATATATATATATATTACTTTACTCATTTTATTAAATTATTGCTTTAAATATTCATTTGATATGAATCGGCACTGACATTTCTACGGGCGAACTAGATTTCTTTAAATCTCGCCGACTCTAGCTTTCAAACGGTTCAAAATAGGTCCAGACAAAATCGGGAACCTAGAATGGCTGAGATTTATTTAAATCTAGCATTTTTCTAGTTTCGGTTATAAAAGCTACCTCATGGCCCTTAGATCGCTATCTAGTGGGAACGAGACGCTTTGGCTATGTGCGAGCCAAGATTTACTGATGGATCCTTGGCTCTGGCGATATTTGGATATATTTCTGTACAAATTTGAGCTGTGCAGGTTTATTGGCCTCCTTATGTGAGCCTAGGAATCGTGGGATTCATGATCAAACTGATCAGAGTCTGATTACCACGATGGACAAACCCCACTTTACAAATGTACCCTGCCATTTTTTTTGTAAAAATGTATATACAAAAGACCTTAAAACGGTTATCCGGATTTAAGGTCTCAATATAGTGAAAACATGGTTTGTCATGTCAGAGTCACTCCGATGGCTGTCATGCCCATGAGAAGACCGACACTTGTATATATTTTGTGGTCGAGGATGCTTCGCAACCCGACAAACACCATTCAAACTGAGCCTTAAGGCTTAAAAGATAAAACTGAAGTATCAATATGCTTCAATTCCTATGTTAGCGTAAGAGTTTGAAAACCTTCTTTTAAAACATCATTTCAAAAAATCTTATTAGAAAAAAGAAGTTTTTGCAAATCAAATCAAAACACTTTTGTAAATTAAATTAAAGACTTTTTGCAAATCAAATCAAACCCTTCGTATATAGGTTCAACGATGCGTAAACATACTTCCAATCAAACATAGGCCCAATTTTCTTCCAGCATTCACACACACATAGCCGATTTAAAAGAAAAATATTGAAAAGATGTGGTACCGTGTTTACACTGGAGTTGTGGGGTGCCTAACACCTTCCCCACACTTAACCAAGCCCCCGAACTCAAAACTTCGATTTCAAAGATCAATTTTTGACAGTGTCCAGCAATTGGGCCTCTTTTCAAACAAAACTCGGTTGAGTTGGTACAACCATTTCAAATATACCAACTGGCGACTCTGTAAAACATTCAATCGTCGACATAATACATATTGGCCTTTTCCTAAAAAAACCCTTCAAAACCTTTTTCACAAATAAAAAGAGTAACGGTAGACATAACTTAGGAAGAGAGAAAGATCCGAGTTGTGACCCGACCCGCGGATTTTTTTCGACATTGACATCTAAAAACATGGTGTACTAGGTATGTTTACAATCATGAAGAAGGTAAACTACCTCTACAAGTACGTTAGGTGATCAGCCTATCGTACCCTTACGTCGTGCACAATGTATTAATCCTGTAGAGCGACTATTTGCGCTAATAGATTGGAATATATTGTCCAACCGGTATATCCCCCTTTTTCGGGGTTGTTCACTTCAGACTTAACATAAGATTTCGCACCAAAACAATTTAATTCGAAATAAATTCTCAAAGAAATACTTGAATTTTCATAAACCTTTGTCTAGCTGAATCAAATAGCTTAGACGTATACCAATAATTCGATCATCAATCAAAACATTTGTCTAGCCACTTTAATTGGCATTGACTTTTCTTTAACTGTTTCAAAATTTTGAAAAATCATTTTATGACGTCATGATATTGCATTGTATTTTCAGTCCATTTGAGGATTCTGTCATTTTGTGATTTTGTCATACTACAACATACCATAGTGGGCTGACAATCCTTAGATCACATCCAACACTAGGTAAAACTGCATTGATGACTACATCATCTGTTATTCTACACCGGGTTCAATGATACATTTACGACTATTTAAATAAATACATTTTGATAGTTTTCAATCATGTTTTTCTTAGCCGAATCAATTAGCATAGACATATAAATAATAGAACTTTTAAAACTCATTGGTTCAATAATTTGACCCAATATTTTTTTAAAAAAAAATACTTTTATCAGCACGATGTCAATAAATTTTGAAGTCTAGCATAGCTAGAACATTTGGAATATATATGCTTCCACTATTAACTCCAATTTTCTCCAATACTTCATTATTTAATAATTCTATCTATTTTTATTATCCTTAAAGCTTACTATACTGAAAATTCTCAGCTCACCATCCATAGTGTAACGCACGAGAAAATTCTCAGCTCACCATCCATACTTCATTATGCTTTAATTTAAGATTTGAAAGTTACAGAGTATGAAAAGTATGAATATGGCCCATATGTACAAAATATCATGCTTTAATTGTTTATCAAACTTTAAATTGATAGTTGTTTATGATTATGCATACTTAAACGAACAAAACGAAATTCAAACGAACAGATTCGGTGTTATAACGAATGTGCAGTGGTGAATTTCATAATTTGTCTCGAAAATTGGAAAAATATCAAAAACAATAAATTTAGATGTTCTAATTCGAGTAATTACGTGATCTAAAGTGTTAAAAACATGCTAGAAGCGTTGTATGACGTTTATGTTAAGTTTACAAACTATGGGTAACATTAAATGTGTTGTTTTAACTTAATTTTTTGCATTTTCATGGCTTATTTGGGCTGATGAACACTACAGTCGCGAACTGCAATTCATCATGCCGAGGACCCCTGCACCGGCGGGCTTTCTAGTGTAGGACCCCCCGCCCCGGTGGGCATGCAGCCCCGGCGGGCATCTTGCAGCACAAACCCCCGCCCCAACGAGGATCACAGAGTCAAAGTTATTTGGTTTTGTGTGTTTTTAATCTATAACATAATGAGTTAACTTAACCTAATGAACCTGATAATGTGTTGAGCATGTAACACAGTACTATAACATATTGTTGACATGTATAAGGTGATTTTAAGTTGCATATGAACAAGTTATGTGTGAACTTGGATTTTGTTGTTGTAAGATTTGATTTTGATTGTTTAAGAGTTTATACTTGTGTGGTAAGCATGTTGTGGGTTCAGATTCATGTTATGTGGTTAGTCAACAAGTTAAGATTATGAACCAAGTTGTTAAGTTGAACTTAAGTGAGAAGTTCAACAGTTAAACGTAGTGGTAATGGAACTAATCGATATTGTAAACGTAGTGAAATGTGTAGGACGTTAAGGAAGTGAATTATAATTATAACTGTAGCTTGTGCACGAGGCAAGTGTTCTAAACTTAAACCTTTTATTGAGCAAGTTTTCTAACTATACTCCTTTAATTGAGCAAGTTTCCTAAATTCAAAGTTATTCATTGAGCAAGTTCTAAACTTATGTTCTATATCAATCAAGTTCTTATTCTTTTGTATTCAAATTAAGATTTCGTATGAGATATTATAATCGTTGTAAAGCATTACTTCAGTATACAATACTTATTCAATTGTATACTCTCGAGATTCATTATTTCAATTTGATTATTAATTGTTGTTGAACCTTGTAAGGCTAGCGAACCCTTATTGATTAGACTAGTCCATAGTTGATGAACGTTCTAAATTCTAAAACTATTATTGAGCCTATCCAAACCAAACTTCCTTTGGTGCAGACTCTGATGTCAAACTGAGATGAACAACCCTTTTATAGGGGATTATTTACGTGTTAACGTTGAGATGATATGCACAATATGGTACTAAGGGCTGATCCCCCTAAGTACGAGTAGTAGAGTCCATATAGTCTTATGACTATTAAAGGTTTAAAGTAGAGATACTTGACAACCTAAGACATAGTTCATGGTCTTATGATCCTCAAATGTACTTTTGATTCTTGTTATTCATTCTTGATTCAAAAGCTGAGCTTTCTTTATTCAGAATTCTTTGATTCACTCGCATGTTATTATTACTTTTATATTGTTATACTTGTGGGCAATCGTGCTCACTCTTACATAATAACATTGGAGTTAAGAATGAAAGGTCCGACGAGCCTTCCACTAGCAAAGGCAAGGGAAAGGTTAACAAGTGTTGAAGGCTTGTTATTTAATTTGAGAATGTAATGTTTAAGACTATGATGTTGTTAAGACTTATGTATTTGTTTACGTTACCGCATTTGATGTTTAAGGTTAGTTTAACCTGGGATTTATTTATTATTCAGATGTTGTAACCCATAAGGGGAGGATGTTTTTATCTATTTCATGGTTTACATTTATTATGGGTAGATAGATATCTGATATTTGTACAGTGAACACCAAATTCTGTGGAAATTGAAGTACCCAGATTTGGGGGTGTCACATTATACATAGTATATACAAAGAGAATACAAGAATTATAAGATAAGAATACGATAAGTCTTAAAGGACTTTAACTATTGGACTTAGACTTTATCAAGTCCTAATTGGACAATGAGTGAGGCCCAATGATGAATTATATCAAGGCCCAATGATAAGTTAAATCATGCCCTAAGTTAGGCCCAATACGAATTAATTATAAGCCCGAACCAAGAACCAAAGATGTGGGTCGAACTGATAAATCAATGGATAGGTAAAATCCATGGGGTAACCCATGTGGGGCCCCACGGGGGGCACACAGCACCACATGGCCAGCCAAATGGCTTGGCTTGTGGAGGAAGATTGGAGGGAGGAGGTGGGCTTAATGACCATTTTGCCCTCACCTTGGTTTTTTTATATAAGAGAATCTATTTAGTTCATTTGTTATTTTACAAACATTGAACAATTATACTTGCGAGAGGAGAAAAGAGTTAACAAGTGATCAACAAGGAATCAAAGCAAACTAAGCAAGCTTTAAGCAAGAACAGAAAGAACACGGAAGGTAAAACCTGAGAACTTAAACTTTCGATTATTTTTTGATTAAGTTTTATAAAAGCATATGAATTGGTGGAGCATGTTTCTTCCGGTGAAATAAGGATGGCTATTAGTGAACAAAAACATTAATAAGTCATGTATAAGTGAGAATCGTAATTGGTTAATTAAGCATTAATCGAAAAAAACTGCATAAAACGTAGAGCTTGTTATTGATGGACAAATTAAAAACCATCGCGTATAAGTGATAAGTGGTTTTATGACCACTTATTCTGATAGTAACCAGCTTGTTCTGTTGCCAAAACTCAAGTACTTTTGTGCTTTTAACGTGTTTTTGCTTTTTTTTTTATAGTTTTAGTGTTTTAGAGATCTCTTGGTGGATTTGAGGCCAAAACGAGGCAAAGAATGCTGAAAGAGATGATGGCATGCTAACGCAAAGAAGTCAAGCGGCTAAATGGGGATGTGATGAAGCCTAAAGGCTAAAAAGAAGCTAGCTTGCCAGGCATGGGAGTGTCAAAGCCAATTACAGCAGAAAAAGAAGCAAACTAGCAAGTCACAGACCCGCGCGACCGAGTCAGGTTTACAAGGGCTTCACGCGCACCCGCGTCATTTAGCAGACCAGAATTCCTAAATCCAGCAGCCGCGCCAAGAAAAAGGCATAATGGCGCGCGGCCGCGCCCGAGCTTGACCAACTCTGACTTTCATTTTTGGTAGATTTCAGCTGGAAGGCATATAAGGGGGCTCGGTTTAGACAGAAGGAGAGAGATATTGGACTTAAGCCCTAGCCTAGATCCTCTCTTCCTTTTCCTTTACATTTCTTGTATAGATTAGGAGTAGATTAAGTCTAGATTATGGTTTAGTTTAGTTAGTTAGTTTCTAGGGCTAGATTAGGTTTGAAGATTGATGCAAGTGGATTCCATTGGAGATTTAACAAGGAGCTTGAGCACTCAGATTTGCTATTTTCTATCTTTTAAATTTCTTTGCTTCCTATTTGTAATCTTATGATGTATATTCAACTTGTGGATGATATGTTTGATTCATTAATAACTTAGACCTTATTTTGAGGTTCCATGGAACCTAATGAGTAGTTTAATTTGATTTTCTTCTATGTTGGTTCTTATTTGATTGCTATGTGATTGTCTACTGCGATTTATGCTTTCATTGCTTAATTGAGTCATGACCAATTACTGTGATAACCTATGTGGACTTGAAAGACAAAGTGTAGGTTTAGATCTAATCGTAGTGATGGGCGATTGTACGTTCACATGGCGTTGGACGTATGATTTGTGCTTAGGATAGACATATACCGAAGCGCCGCTCGTAGTCAATAGAGAACTTAACCTTGAACCCTATTTATTTATAAACACCATAGACATATAGGGGTTTAGATAATGTGGGTGTTCACGTGTGTTCTATCATCTGTGGATTGCAAGTGATATGGATTAGGTACATCGAAAGATGGCCTTCTCTCACTTTCGTGTTCTCGGCTTACAAATTGTAATGATTAATTTGACCTAATTGGAAGTGAATCGGCTTAGACGAATCATTAGGGGAAATTGGAGTCTCTTATCTTCATTATCTGATTCTACCCTAGGATTAATTAGTTTAAATTTAATTACTTGTCTAGTTTAATTAGTTTTAATTAAAACTCTTTACCGCCCGTTTAAATAAGACTGAAAGGCCTATGTGCTAGTGTTTTGGCGACCTTTTATCTGTTAATTTCTCGTGGGAACGATATCTGTACTTACACTTTATTACTTGTTGACCGCGTGCGCGTTATATTGATTGGTAAAATGACCAACAAGTTTTTGGCGTCGTTCCTTCAACCAATCCACCCATCACTCCCATCCTCTTGACCTGATCAATTGAGATAGTGAGTGGGGGTTCGAGGGCATTGTAAGATTTTTGAATTGGTTGGGTTCTTTGAGTACAGTATTGGATTGCATCCTCAAATGGCATCCAAGAGGAGTAGGAGGGAGTCTACATCCATGGGCAGCGATTCTGAGTGAGGGGGAAACTTCTGAGAGGATGCCACTTCATTTTATGTAGCATCAGAAGCCGAATAGGGGAGTTCTTCCTTTTTACCTTTACCTTCAATGAGGACATTGAACATTTTAAGTTTTGGGGTATTGGTTTTGTTTTTGCATGTATTTAATTCATTTCATGTTGTGTCAGTTCATTTAGTGCATGTAGAATGTATTGTGTTAAAATTTTTTAAAAAAATTCATTCTGTTTTGCATTATGTGTTAGAGCATACTGTGTGAATCCAGTTTCAGTTGGTTAGTTATGTATTTGGCCTGTGAAGAAACTTGAATCACTTGATTTTTGAACTGATTTGAGACTTAAGCTTGATAATACTGTCATATACGTAAATCCTTATCTGTCAGATACTGTGTAATTAGTTAGCACAATAGAGTAACCATCATGACATGCTTAGTTTAAATTCTTACATACTTGTCTTCTGGTGGGAAATTTGTGTTTTAACGAAAGAGTTTCAGTTCTCATATGATAATAACTAGACTGTGAAAATATTAAGTTTGGGGGAAACAGGGGTTTTGCATGCTATGTGGGGAGATGTAGCGTAAGGACGCACTCCCTTATGAAAAAGAAAAGAAAACAAAAGAAAAGAAAATGCTTTAAAAAAGAAAAAAAATATAATAAACACTTCGGCTACGTCGAGTTCTGTGGCCTTTGATATTCGAGCAAGTAAGCCCTCGGGGTGTCTCTACACCCAGCGCCCTAAGGCCGTCTGGTCTGGGAGTCGTTGGTCGAAAGCTCGCTACATGGATATCATTGAAAAGCTTAAAAAGTCTAGGCATTGCGCAGTCGATTGTGTACACGAGAAAGAGCGATAACGCCCTCGTGAGTTAATTAAAAGCATATTAAACCCCCTGTTGACTCTTAGCTTACATAATGCATGGTCTTAGTTAGAACTTATATGATTTACTGCTTTTCTTGAGTTGAACCTTGTTTTTCCACTAAGAAGCATAGTATGTGATTTATTTATATGAATGCATGTTTAATGGTTGCTAGGCACACAACGCACAATACATCAGCGCTGACGGTTTTGGATTTGCAAGAATATGCATATGGTCTTGTCTTGGGTAGCTTATCTGTTTGATTATCTTGTGGTTTTCCTGAGACATTACTTTGAAAGTTCAATATTGACTGAGACATGGATTCGCATTCATAGTAGTATAGGTTGCATACATTGTACATACTGCATTGCATCTTGTGTTTAATTTTATTTTGGTTGCTTGAGGGCAAGCAACATTTAAGTTTGGGGGTATTTGATAAGTGGTTTTTTGACCACTTATTCGGATAGTAACCAGCTTGTTCTGTTGCCTAAACTCAAGTACTTTTGTGCTTTTAACGTGTTTTGGCTTTGTTTTGCAATTTTAGTGTTTTAGAGCTCTCTTGGTGGATTTGAGGCCAAAGTGAGGCAAAGAATGCTGAAAGAGATGATGGCATGCTAATGCAAAGAAGTCTAGAGGCTAAATGGGGATGTGATGAAGCCTAAAGGCTAAAAAGAAGCTAGCTTGCCAGGCATGGGAGTGTCAAAGCCAATTACAGCAGAAAAAAAAAGAGCAAACCAGCAAGTCACAGACCCGCGCAACCGCGCCGGGTTTACAAGGGCTTCACGTGCGCCCGCGCCGTTTAGCAGACCAGAATTCCCAAATCCAGCAGCCACGCGGCTGCACCAAGAAGAAGGCATAATGGCGCGCAGCCGCGCCCGAGCTTGACCAACTCTGACTTTTCATTTTCGACAGATTTCAGCTGGAAGGCATATAAGGGAGGCTCGATTTACACAGAAGGAGAGAGATATTGGACTTAAGCCCTAGCCTAGCTCCTCTCTTCCTTTTTCTTTACATTTCTTGTATAGATTAGGAGTAGATTAAGTCTAGATTAGGGTTTAATTTAGTTAGTTAGTTTCTAGGGCTAGATTAGGTTTGAAGATTAAAGCAAGTGGATTCCATTGGAGATTCAACAAGGAGCTTGAGCACTCAGATTTGCTATTTTCTATCTTTTAAATCTCTTTGCTTCCTATTTGTAATCTTATGATGTATATTCAGCTTGTGGATGATATGTTTGAGTCATTTATGACTTAGACCTTATTTTGAGGTTCTAATGGAACCTAATGAGTAGTTTAATTTGATTTTCTTCCATGTTGGTTCTTATTTGATTGCTATGTGATTGTCTACTGTGATTTATGCTTTCATTGCTTAATTGAGTCATGGCCAATTACTGTGATAACCTATGTGGACTTGAAAGACGAAGTATAGGTTTAGATCTAATCGTAGTGGTGAGCGATTGTACGTTCACATGGCGTTGGACGTATGATTTGTGCTTAGGATAGACATATACCGAAGCGCCGTTCGTAGTCAATAGAGAACTTGACCTTGAACCCGATTTATTTGTAAACACCATAGACATATAGGGGTTTAAATAATGTGGGTGTTCACGTGCGTTCTATCATCTGTGGATTGCAAGGGATATGGATTAGGTACATCGAAAGATGGCCTTCTCTCACTTTCGTGTTCTCGGCTTACAAACTGTAATGATTAATTTGACCTAATTGGAAGTGAATTGGCTTAGACGAATCATTAGGAGAAATTGGAGTCTCTTATCTTCATTATCTAATTCTACCCTAGGATTAATTAGTTTAAGTTTAATTACTTATCTAGTTTAATTAGTTTTAATTAAAATTCTTTACCTCCTGTTTAAATAAGATTGAAATGATTATGTGCTAGTGCTTTGGCGACTTTTTATCTGTTAATTCCTCGTGGGAACGATATCTGTACTTACACTTTATTACTTGTTGACCGTGTATACTTGTGCGTTATATTGATCGGTAAAATGACCAACAATAAGTTAGGTGTAAATTATTGGTTAGGAACTTAGATGATTAACCAATGGATTGATTCCATTTGGTCTGGCGTAAAAATCTCGAGTAACGAAGTTATGGCGAATTTTACGGGAATAGACGTTAATCGTCGAAATCGTAGGATTTCCGAAACTATAGTCAAAAGTCGTCGTTTAACTTAGAAACCTAGGTTTTTGGTGGTGTATCGAAGAACTATGTATTTAAGAGTCTTGGACTGAAGAACGGTCGAATTCAGACTTAAAACGAAGAAACAAGCTATGAACGTTCACGAATGTTTAACGAACGCGTAATAGGAATTTAAACAGTGAATTTATCATTAACAGATTTAGAAACCTATTCTATCCTGATAGAATCGTAGTATATGAGATATGTGGGTTAATGGCTTTTGAACGAGCCAATTCTGAGTTATAACGATCGCGTTACGAGCTCGGGAATTTTATGTAATCAACAAACTTAAAAAAAATTCAAAGGCTTTGGGCAAGCGCCGCAGCGCCGCCTAGGCCTTGTAAACTAGCGCCGCACTGCCTACCCGGGAAGTTAGCCCCTGCCAAGGCGCTCCGCAGCGAGGCTATTTGTACTGAGTGTGGCACCGCAGCGCCCTTAACTTAAATTTTTTCGACACAGACATTTATTAACCCAACTTTTTGCGTGGTAATTATAGGGCAAGTATATACTTAATATACATGAAGAGAGAATTCTTAAACAACATGTTTAACGAGGATTTTAGGAATTAAACGTTGATTAAAAGTATTTAAACTTAAAACTTGAAATGCGAAAATGTAAACCGTGAGTCGTATTCGAGTTTAACACACGCTTTAAGGTTACATGGTATGTAATAGACATGCGTGATATGAGAGTGTTAAGAAACGAAGATAAAACTTATGTAATTCCTATACGGAGTCCGATGTCGGGAATCCAGGAGAAATATAACTGAACTAACAAATCGATTAGGGTTACAACTATCGTGATACGTAAACAATGATTGATGAGTGTACGTTTATGACGTATGCATGTTAATAAGCTGTGATGAACGATAACTACCTTAAATGAATGTTAGTAATGAAATAAATTTGATTAAGCTATAGAAGAGAAAGAAGTTGGTTTAAACAATGTGCGTAGATTGTTTGGTAGCTAATTACGATGTGCTATGTGAATATATCATGTAAAAACTGTAAAGACCGAGAACGGTTGAACTTTAATTTGAAGACACTTGAAGGCAAGTTCTTCTAACGCTTGTCTGTCCTTCGTGTTAGTCAAGTTTTTGTGATTCATATTATATTGTACATGAATTATTTTACGAAAGAGTCGATGTCAATCTTAACTCGGCTAGAAGAACTTTAATAGTTTGATTGATTGATTTACAAGTCTTTTAATATAGTATTGATAACGCTATTCTAAGCCAATTATTTGGTACGAATTTAAAGGTAAGTCTGAGTATGAATAAACAAAGGTATTTTACGTCGTTTATTCGACGGGCACGCGAGGTTGCCAAAACTTAAACGTAAATACGTTTAACGGATGAGTGTTGATCAACATAGAGTACTATAGGCTAATCACCTAGAAGTGCTCTTAAGTTATGTCGGATGTACGGTCTTAGTGTCGTTATATCCTTTTCATGAATAAAAACGAAACTAGAATGATCATGGTCTTTCGACCAACTCAGAAATTCTTAAGTATATATATATACTTTGGAATTTTTTTTAAAGAGAATGAAAGTGTTATTTCAATTGTTCATAGTACTTCATAGCTATTTGTTCAGTTATTGAAGATTCAATTATATGATTCTTGATTTTGTGGTTGCTTATATATTGTTAGACTTGATGAGCTAGTTATGCTCACTTCTTGCTTGAATTATATGATTACAGCTAAGATTGAGCAGACCGAAGGATCCGGTAAGGATAAAGGCATAGCTAAAATGGATAAGTAGATGTCATGTAATAGACTAGTATATGTAATGAACTTATACTATGATGATGAGCAATGTAATGGTTAACAGAGCCTGGGAAGGATTTATTATTATTATTTTAATAAGAATTTAGTAAATATATCCATTTTGATGTAGTTTCATTGGAATGAATGTATAGTTGTAGCAACGTGTAACACCATATATGTGGGTTGAAAGTACCCGGATTTGGGGCCGTCACACATAGCCTTTCTATACCCTAGTATAGTTCATTAAACATACCACACGTTATGAGTTCAGGAACTTGCCACAATAATATGAGTTTAGAAACTTGTCCTAGCAGTATGTAGTCTAAGAACCAATCAGAGACTGTCTATATGCTTAGGGGTTCAAAAATGTACCATATGATTATGAGTCACAAACTTACCATAAGCATGAGTTTAAAGAACTCGCATCTAACCTTATATTCTCTAACTATCAAATATAAATATGAGAAAAGAATCACCTTCTTGTCATATGTATATCGATAGTGCGACACCATCATTTCAATGATTATCAATGTGATAAACTAAGTGCAAGCACAAAACCCCTGTCCATACAAAGGCTTGTACAACTCAGCTATCACATGTGTCATCAATTGAAATCCCATATAATTCTAACCTTCTCTTTGCTTACTACGAATTTTCTTTAATCCTTATCTTAGCATTTACCACTCTTTCCTAAGTTTACATCGTACAATTTTATAGTACATTCTCTTTATAGCATCAGGCTATAACATTCCAATCGTTTAACATATCATATGTTATTCAACAATTTAATCTGATCACGTCGTGATCTTATTTTGCAATTATTTCTCCTTATCCTTACGATCGTTTTATTCAACGATCTTCTTATTCTTTTCTTTAATCATATTATATTATGATTTTATTCATACTTTTCATCTTATAGATATCGTCTATTTATTATCACTTTTCATCTTTATTACTGGAGTTAGGTAACTCCTTATTCTTATCTTCTTATAACTCTTCAAGATTCTTCTTTGAATCTTCTTTATTTTCTTCTAATCTTACACATATCTTTATCTTGTTCTATACTTAATAATGAATTTCTTACATTCATCTCTTATCACTTAAACTATATCCGAGTTTATTTCTTACCATCCTTATCATGATCTCTACGGTTATAGCCTAAGGTGCTATTACTTAAGGTTTATAACTCACAGCTCTGATACCAACTTGTAACGACCCAAAAATCGAGACTATTTCTCTTCTCGATCTTATGCGTTAAAACTATCTTCTTCTAAATTTAAAACATTGTTTAATGTTAAAATAGCTAAAAATGCGAAATAATTTTTTTTTCTTCTACCATTCATTCATTCCCTAAATCGCAACCTTTATGATTCTTCTTTATACTGAAATCATATTTATTGTATGATTTAGTTTATCAGAGTTATATTAATATATACAACTCAAAACAAATTTTTTATATATAGTAATATCACTTTATTTTTATAAACTAACCATTACGATACGTCAAGAACAAATATTCATTATTGAATATTTTAAACTATACTTATCTGCTATTTACATATAACAACACCATCAATCATAGCTTTATACAATTTCTAATTCAAGAAAATGTATTCATTTCGCACATTGTTCAACCTTCATCATCCGTATAACAAATAATATTGCATAACATCATTAACCTGCAAAAAGTTTGTCTATGTGAGATTGAGCTCGACAGCCCAACAAATTTAACAGTCTATCATGTTTCACATAGCACACCATTCTATATGCACCACATGCAATATACTTTCTTTACTATGCATATTCTACATTCATCAATAATTTCGTGCAATGCATATATTCATGCCTTATACATTTTTAATTATCGAGATTACATCATACAACATGTGTTATCACATATCACATATAAATTGAGTTCCATAACCCAATTAACTTAGTCATATTTTTACTTTAACAATTCATAAAGCATGGTATGTAACTCACCACATAATCACATTAAATCCACAAACATAACAGAACTGAAAAACTTGTCTTGATTGGAAATTACTGCTATAATTTAATTTAACTTCTCCTCACGAATCCTACACAATTGTGTACACATATACATACATATTAGGTAACCAATTATGTCACAAAATATGCATACATATTCATTATTAATAAATATTAGTTTATAAAAACAAATATTATTTATTCTCAATTCAAAACCAATCTAGGTTACTTTAAAAACTTTATCCAATTTAATCCTTTATATAAATAACAAAGGCCTCTCACACTTTTAATATGTAAATATTTTACATTTAAACCTTAAATAATCAATATCCTATTTCAAAAATATCTTTTACCTTTACTCTCAAAAACTCGGGATTTAAATAGTTAATATATAGCTTGTATAGTAAAACTCAATTTACTATATTATTTTTTAATATAAATAATTTTTATATCATTTAGTCTGTTCATGAGTGAACTTGAATCATTGCCTCATATATAAATATTTTATCCTGCTAGCACATTCACTTCATTTTTCGTTTAACAAATATTCACATACTTCGTTACATAAATCTCAACTTAAAAATCTCATTTCGAATTCCGAAAATCTCAAAATATCATTTTTATGATTAATACAATTTTTCAAAGGTTTCACATTCTTTGTTGCATTATAAAATCATTTTATATACAACGTTATGCTTACTTTCCCTTAAATATAAAAATTCATATTTATTTTATATTTTTATTGCATTATTTATGCCCGAAAGGAAGTTTCATGGCATAAAATACCACATACAGTCAAAACTCATCTCTTGAGACTTTATTAGTCTTAATATAGCTTAAAATATAGCCCATATGCGATTTGGAATGTCGAACGTCAAAATCGCTCGACGCGTTGACGCTCGGCGTCGCCCAACTTTTAGTTCTGACATGTCTGTTCGCCTATTTTTAATTTTCAAACCATAAGTTATATAATAGTGAATTTTTGGTATGTTATATACCTCATGGTGTAGTATTTTTAGAAATTTTCTAACCGTGGAAACAAGGTACGAAAGTCAAACAAAACAGCGCTCAAAAAGGTCGCCAAGCGACTGCACCAGTACCTCCTACAATTGCTCACATATAATAAATATATGATATTAATATATTTATTATACACAAAAATCACAAATTGCTTAGTTCATACACTTATGCAATACAATCTCACATAATATATCATCTAATAAGAATTTTATTTGTTTAATTCTTATTTTAATATTTTCTGAAAATTTGGGTTATCACACTTGGTCCGCTCATTCTTATCTGCAATCATATAATTTAAGCAAGGTATGAGCATTAACAAGCTCAACAAGTTTGACAATTATAAAGCAACAACAAAATCAAGAATCATATGATTTTATCTTCGATAACTGTACAATAGTTATGAAGTAGTATGAACAAAGAAATATCACTTTTATTTCTTTTTAAAACATTTAACGATGGTAGAACATCAGTTAAATTCTGAGTTAGGTCATTAGACCAAGAACATTCATTCTTTCATTTTCATTCTTGAAAAAGACAACCTGGCACTAAGACCGTAAGTTCGATATAACTTACGAGAACGTCTAGGTGATCAGCCTATAGTACTCTATATTGATCAACACTACTCCATTAAACGTATTTACGTTTAAGTTCGACAACTCATGTGCCAGTCATTTCATGACTTAAAAACCTTTGTTTATTCATACTCAGGCTTACCTTTGAATCCGTACTAAAGAAATTGGCATAGGATAGCAACATCAAAAATATTTTGAAGAGTTGTAAATAAATCGACAAAATACTTTAAAACCCATTCTAGGCAAATCAAATGGCATCAACTCTTCCTTAAACAATTCATGTCTAGAATATCATGCATATTGACAACTTGTCCAACATAAAGTATAGACAAGAGTTTAGAAAACTTGGAAAACGTAAGTTAATACAAGAGTTGGAAGAACTTTCCTAAAGCGTCTTCTAGCTTTCAATTTTACTCAATCTTTATATGTCTACATGATATAATCACATTAACACATAATAAAGCCACATAACAATCGATACATATCGTTATTAACATATCTTCTCTTTCTTTTCATCATAATCTATCCAAATCGTTAAACTAATAGAGGTCGTTAGGTTATTTACATTCATTATGGCTTAATAACGTTTAAAATCTTATTTCTTATCGTTATTACATAATGTTTACGTGATTACATCTTAAATAACCTTAAACATTTATTTCACTTGAATATAGTCTACCGTATTACCGAATACAGGATCCTATATTCAATTATGTGCTTTGTACTTAGTTTAAAATATCAAAAGTTAACATCTTTGTTTATCGCTTATTAGATTACAACCTGGGTAACCATAAACGATAGTCCAATACGGAAACAATCAACAGAAATCGTTTACTTTTTTAACATTAATTTTAATAAACTTTTAATTCATGTTTAATTACTAAACTCTAGGTTTTACTTATCATTCATGATGTTATATTACATGAATAATAGTCTTATAATTGCCCCCTAATTATCAACCTGAAAGTTGGGTAATAAAAAGCTCGTGTCAGAAAACTTTTAGCTGAGAGTGCTACGGCGCAAGTTCTTTTGTTAAATGGGTCATTGCGGCGCCCTTCGATAGTACTTGGGCCTCCGAACAGGCGCTGCGGCTCGTCCTAAAGAGATCTAAGCGGCGCTGCGACGCCTCCTTTAATCTTTTGAAAAAAAAATCTATTTTTTTTGAAACTTTCCAACCGCTTCCTTCCCGAACTTGATCATTATAACTTGAAACGAGTCCGTTCAAAAGCCATTTTCTAGCTTATCTTTCCTTCTTCGATTTCCCATGGACAAAATAAATTTTTGAATCCGTTAACGAGGCTTTCCATTAGTTCAAATTTCAATGTTTGTTCATTTTACGTTCTTCATTCATTCGTCCGTAATTCATTCAATAATTGTCTGAATTCGTCCGTTCTTGAGCCTATGGCTCATAAATTCTCTGTTCTTTGATATTCTAACGAAACCTAAGTTCTCTAGGTTAGTTATTAACATTCCATTTTCATCCAAAAATCCTAGTTAACTATGATTTCAACGATTAACGTCTTTTACTAAAAATTTCGCCATAACTTCGTTATTACAAATTTTTACTCCGTTCCAAATGGAACCATTCCAACACTTATTCATCTATGTCCTATCTAAGAAATAAGCACCTAACTTATACACAATGGTTTTAAACTTGTCCATCAACAACAAGCTCTAAGTTTTCATGCTTTTCTTCATTAAGTTCTTAATCATTCATTATGATTTCGCTTATTAGGCATTCATTAGTGATTTTTGTGACGCCCCCAAATTCAGATCGTCACTGATCCCGAATTCGGTTCACCACGTACTAATTCTAATAACAACTAAAATCTCAAACAATGGAATAACAGAATAATTTACATTGATATAACATAAATATTCTCGTCCCAAGTCTCGAAACTATTACTAATACACTTCATAACTTAAACCAAATATATCTTAATACATAACATTAAATAAGTCTTAATACAACATAAAGAAAACATTCTAATATAGAAAAGCATAGCTACTCCATAGCCTTGCCTTCGCACTTGTCTTGTACTGGGTTCCACCTTGCCCTGCCCTAACTGAAATGTTTATGGGAAGCAAGAGTGAGCAACAAATTTGCTCAGCAAGTAATATGCCAATAAATGTGAACAGGAATATATATGGTTCTAAATCTTCAAGGGTAAAATGGTAATTAATCGCTTAAGAATTCAAATAAGAATGTTGTGAACAAAATAAATAGCAATAACTTCTAAATCTATTATGTGAAGTTGAATAAGGACTACTAGGGGTCGAGAAGTTATTAAAGGATTCAAAAGTTTCAACAATTTCAAGTGAACGAATAGATATCACTGAGTGTCGTTGTGGACCAAAGATTAATAACGAATCCAATGAATTCAAAGTTTCAAGTTAATAAATACTGGATACTGAGTGGTCGCTAAGAACCACGAACTTCTACTAGAATCACCAAAAATATTTCTGGTAACCTAACAAAGTATAATTAGGGGATCAGCCTATCGTACCTGGAGTTATGCATAACCTGTCACACCACTGTCGGCACCCCGACTATATATTTCCCTTTTTTTACAAGGGTTGTTCAACTCAGTCAATTTATAAGAGACCGCACTAAGGCAATTGGTGTGGATTGCTTTCTAATTCATGATATTAGTCTAGTCGAATTAAATTGCGTAGAAAATTTCAACAATGTATATAAGAACATTTTATGAGTTCAATACTCGCAACAATAATTCGAAGAATATAATCGTGATTTAAATCAAACTATGAAACATAAGTTTGTAAGACAAGAATTATTCTAGCACCTATTTACTCGTACGACCAAAGTTAGTACAAGCTCGAATATGTGTTCAATAAAGAGTATGAATCAAATACTTGCTCAATAAAAGAGTAGTCAGATACTTGCAATTAATATACAAGAACGGTTTCAAGAAAACTTGCACAATGAAAGAGTATAAGTTAGGGAACTTGTTAATTGTTATTATATTTCTCATAATAACAATTAACAATTAATATAGATTAATTGTTCACTTAATAATTCATTTACTCTTTAACCAATTATTATTCATAATAACAGTTAATAACATTATTGTACGATTAACTATCACATGTATTGCACTCAACAAATAATCAATTAAATATAACTCTTATCATATTCATTAATTACTTACTCGTAAATGTTTTGTTATTTATAATAACATATTATTAATAATTACTCATTAGTAGGCTATTTAGTAATCACAATGATTAATTAATAATGTAATATTAATTAATCCTTCTCTTATCGATTTTCCTCTTGAATTAATTAAACCATCATCTTTTCCATTCTCATGCCACACAAGGCATTCTATGAGTCGCAATTCTCCATATTTTCTCAATTATTATAAATTTAATTTAATATAATCGAATTACCTTTCTCATAACTCGTACACATTTATGTTCCAATAAGTATTTATTTTGTTATTATATCAATAAAAAAAATTATTCATGAAATTCACGGTTCTTACATCCTCCCCCCTTATAAAAATTCCGTCCTCGGAATTGGTACAAGGTTACACAAATAGATGGGGATAGTCCCTCGTCGTCCTATTTTCTAATTCCAACGTGGCCTCCTTGGCATCGTGGTATCGCCAAAGTGCTATCACAGACGATATAATTTTATCTCCTAATATCTGTTCTTTCCTATCTAGTATTTGGACAGAAATTCTTCATATGTCAGATTCTTCCCTACTAGAATGTGTTCTTAGGGTATTACACGTTTATAATTAGGTTTATATGATTGTAAGACAGAAATATGAAACACACTGTAGATATGTTCCAATTCAAGAGATAAGGCTACCTCGTACGCCACTTTTCCGGCTCTCTACAGTATTTCAAAAGGTTTCACGAACCTCAGACTCAATTCTTCTTTCTTACCTAATCTTATCATCCCCTCACAGGGAAACATTTACAAAACTACCGTCTTCAAAATGTTGATTATGACGATGCCAATCTGTGTGTTTCTCATGTTGATCTTGAGTTGCTACTACTCTGGCTCTTTTTGTCTTCACAATGTCTGCCATTCGTCGTACTAAATCCGATCCCAATTGAAGTCGTCGTTCTCTGACCTCATTCCAACATAGCGGTGTTCTGCACTTTCTTCCGTGGAGAGCTTTGTACGATGGCTTACCGATATTCGTATAATAATTATTACTATAAGCGAATTCTACTAAGGGTAAGTGATATTCCAAGTTACCTTTGAAATCCATTACGCAAGCTCTTCCAAAACTTTAAAGTGGAGCGCGGGTTTCGATCAGAAATTATTAACACCGTCATTTCGTATTGCAAAACTATTTTCTTAACGTATAATTTTGCTAACTGATTTAAATTGAATCGAATATCTATCTGTAAGGAGTGCGTTGCCCTTTCCAATCGGTCGACATATTCTACAACTTCTCGTCTCATATTGACCACCAATAGTGTCTTCGAAGATCCCGGTACGTTTTCGTGCTTCCAGGGTAAACGAAATATGTCCAACTATATGCCTCATGAAAACTCTTATCTCGCAATTTTAGTTACGGTTGACTCTCACGCTCGATCTACAATTCTCAAGATACCATTATTATTTCTTCTGAACTTTTCCCCTTTATCTTCTCGCACTTTTTGTCTTTATCTTGTTATCCCTTCACTCTATCCAACAACGTTGGACAAACTCCGTTATAAACTTCCCTTTTGACTCTCTGGGTCCCTTCACTTCTATTTCCAATCTTTTCATCTTCCTGATTAGTTCCTCTCGAGTTATCAATTTGAATAATTTCCCCATTCCCTTTTTCCTACTTAGCATATCGGCTACTACGTTCGCCTTTTCTAGGTGACAGAGAATTTTTGCAATGGTAGTCTTCGTCTGCTCCCAATTACCTACCGCCTTTACCTCTGCCGGATCTGACGTGCCCTAAAACTAACCTTCTCCTTGACACACAACACTGGTGCTCCACAAGAGAAAACACACTCGGCTGAATATATCCTTTATCTAACATTTCTTGCAATTGTATTAATAATTCTTCATTTCTACCGGCGCCATAAGATAGGTGCTTTAGAAATCAATGCAGTCTCCGGTACTAAATCTATTACGACTTGTTTTCTCTGTCTGGCGGAAGGTCGGGCAGATCGTCTGAGAATACGTTTTGAAATTCTGGTTCTATTAATACATTATTTATTTCTACTCTCGCTCTCTTAGTATCTACAATATGGTGAAACAATCTACACAAACTTTTCTTAACAATCCCTTGGCCTGCATCATCGTAAGACAACATGGTTGCCTAAGCGACAAGCTACCATAACACTACCTTAGACCGATTTAGAGTCTGAAGGCTCACACTTTTTCTTCTAACAGTCAATTATCGTATTATGGTTATGTAATAAGTCCATTTCTAGTATCTCATCAAACTCCCCAAATTTGATCGAAATAAAGTCTACGCTTAGTTTACATCCCCTAATTTATGCGCAACAATTACGGTAAACAAATTTCTACAGGAATTACTTCCTTATTCGCAACTTATATGGTTAATGAATCTTCTAATCGTTCTTGGGGTAACTTAGTCGTTTCACAGTTCTTCAGATGCAAAAAGGAAAGATAGCACTTGGATTAGATAATATATACGCATTTACATTATAGATTAAGATAACACCTGACATCACAACTTGGAACGCCACTGCATAATGTATCATAACGTTAGTCGTACTTGGCATTGGTTCACTCGATTGAGCTAGTTCGATTATCGCCGGCGTCCCGCTATGGCTTCCTTTGTTGCTGTATTCTTTCTTCCTTCCTTTCTTTGGGCAGTTCTTAACCTGATGATCTGTTGACCTACAAGCAAAGCATCCTTCAATCTTCTTCGGGTTTAGGCAATTCGGAGAAATATGCCCTTCCTGGCCGCAGCTATAGCAAACGCCTCGTCCCTTCCAGCACTCTCCTTGATGACTCTTTCCACATTTCGGGCAAACCTTGTTCTTTTTCTTGAGTCCTTCTTGGTGACTTCCCCTCGGATTGTTGTTGATGTTGTTGTTGTCCCGTCTTCCTTTGTTTTCGTTTCCCTTCTCGTTCGTTTCTTTCTGCCAATATCGTATTAGACGTTTTTCAGATCCATACGCAAAACAATCTTTGGCTTTCTCCTTCCTAGGACAGTTAGGAGAAATATGACCCTTCTCACCGCACTCATAACACACATGTTTTCCTTTCAAACACGCTCCCATGTGGTTCTTTCTACATTTCTTACAGGCTTCTACCTTCTTTTTTCGTGATTATCCTTCTTCTCTTACATACTTATTCTCATTCCATTTCCTCTTGAAATTCTTGCTGCTACCAGTACTACTCTCTCCCATCCTACCTTCATTCGCTTTCTTTGAATTATTAACCACTCCTTCTTTAGTCAAATTAATATCTTTTCCTAGCTCTGAAGTTTTCGTCTGTCTCTTCTTATAATCATTAATTCCTTCTTCAAAAGCATTTACTATAAGATCTACCAATTGTCGTAAAGGTTCTTGATTCAATTCCCTATCTTCATTCTCCGTCGCTTGACGAGTCTCTCCTCCTTGAGGTATTGACATTTCTCTGCGTAGAAATAAAATGGTATTATCATCTCGTTGTTAAACATCTAATACTTCTTAAGACGTATAAGTTTTATGTCTATTCTCCCTTGTTATTATTATTTAACAAAATCTGGTTACTACACGCATGTTTAATAAAAACATGCCATATAAAAACATATCACATTGTATAGCAATCTGCTAGTCTCATTACATACCCCTCTCGGGCACCACTAAAGTTGGGGTAGAAAGATACTTCCCACATTATCCCTAAAATTGGGATCTACAACACTGTTTCGCATCTATAATATTTATTATATCATTCGCGACACTTATTCCACTAACTACTTACTACCTTTCCTCCCACTATGTCTGTAACTATTAATTACTAATCTGAAGGTCTAGAACCTCGCCTCCCACTATTGTATCTTATTTTTCATTTTAAAGAAACTCAAACATGTCTCAATCTTAAAAGAAAACTTCCACCGTGGATTTTCGTTTATATCCCGATTCCATCTCTTCCTAGGTTAAGGTTACTGTTGAAAAAGGCTTAACTTCAAGGGGTGTTGCGGACACCACATGTATATCACATGGCTCCTCCTCCATGACTCTACCAGGTTTACCTATCTCTGACATCCATAATCACAAAACCAATAACTTTATTATCATCTCTGAATAAAACATAATTTCATTGTATGGAATGAAAATATATTTCATAACACTACTATCTTTCTAAGAAAACTCCACATGAGATTTATCTCCTTCTACTCTCTAAATTCTTCTAAGGTTATAATCTAAGGACTCGCTCCTAAGGTTTATAACCTACAGCTTTGATACCAAACTGTGACGCCCCCAAATTCAGACCGTTAATGATCCCGAATTCGGTTCATCACGTACTAATTCTAATAACAACGAAAATCTCAAACAATGGAATAACAGAATAATTTACATTGATATAACATAAATATTCTCGTCCCAAGTCTAGAAACTATTACTAATACACTTCATAACTTAAACCAAACATATCTTAATACATAACATTAAATAAGTCTTAATACAACATAACGGAAACATCCTAATATAGAAAAGCACAGCTACTCCATAGCCTTTCCTTCACACTTGTCCTGTGCTGGGGTTCCACCTTGCCCTGCCCTAACTAAAATGTTTATGGGAAGCAAGAGTGAGCAACAAATTTGCTCAACAAGTAATATGCCAATAAATGTGAACAGGAATATATATGCTTCTAAATCTTCAAGGGTAAAATGGTAATTAATCGCTCAGGAATTCAAATAAGAATGTTGTGAACAAAATAAATAGCAATAACTTCCAAATCTATAATGTGAAGTTGAATAAGGACTACTAGGGGTCGAGAAGTTATTAAAGGATTCAAAAGTTTCAACAATTTCAAGTGAACGAATAGATATCACTGAGTGTCGTTGTGGACCAAAGATTAATAACGAATCCAATGAATTCAAAGTTTCAAGTTAATAAATACTGGATACTGAGTGGTCGCTAAGAACCACGAACTTTTACTAGAATCACCAAAAATATTTCTGGTAACCTAACAAAGTATAATTAGGGGATCAGCCTATCGTACCTGGAGTTATGCATAACCTGTCACACCACTGTCGGCACCCCGACTATATATTTCCCTTTTTTACAAGGGTTGTTCAACTCAGTCAATTTATAAGAGACCGCACTAAGGCAATTGGTGTGGCTTGCTTTCTAATTCATGATATTAGTCTAGTCGAATTAAATTGCGTAGAAAATTTCAACAATGTATATAAGAACATTTTATGAGTTCAATACTCGCAACAATAATTCGAAGAATATAATCGTGATTTAAATCAAACTATGAAACATAAGTTTGTAAGACAAGAATTATTCTAGCACCTATTTACTCGTACGACCAAAGTTAGTACAAGCTCGAATATGTGTTCAATAAAGAGTATGAATCAAATACTTGCTCAATAAAAGAGTAGTCAGATACTTGCAATTAATATACAAGAGCGGTTTCAAGGAAACTTGCACAATGAAAGAGTATAAGTTAGGGAACTTGTTTTCGACAATCCCTGAATAAGTAACCACAAGGATAGGATACTTGCAACACAATAAAAGTAGGGTTCAGAAACTTGCACTATAAATGAGTGTAAGTCAGGAAACTTGCCTTATGTGTAGTTTATCCTCGTTAAATAAATCGAAACTTTCGAATCCCTATCGTAATATAGTTACGTATATATATATATATAATATCCATTAGTCATATCATATCATAACTCGGATAACGATCAACACATAAGTTAGGTCTTAACCTTACTACACAGTTATAACACATATAACATTGTATTAAATCATAACGCTTAACCGATTAGGTCATTATTATCTAGGGAATTCCTTCTCTCAAGTTAAACATCTTCATAGTATGTTATTATTTACTTACACACATGTCGTACGAAATCAGATTATCATGAAATCAAGTAACATAGTTATATCATGTATGGCATTGTAGTAAATCATAACACTAAATTGGTTATGTCTTTATTATCTCTAGAGTTCCTTTTATAAGTAAAACATCTTCATATATTATTACTATCACATAAGACCACAACTAGTACCAAACATACTTTATTTAGCAAGTTATGGCATTTCTATAAGTTAACCATCAAGATCGGATTCAAGTATCAACATATGATATCACATAGTATATATGCATATTAAAGGATGCCTTCATGCTTCCCAAGTCCATCTAAGTTCTCTCTTTCATGATATGGTTCTAAGTTAACACTTTTGACAACTTACGGTCATTCAAGGTCATGAAAATCACAATGTCTAACATACTTGCTTTTTAAACAAATAAGGTATTCATATAACTTGTATTAGGCATACTCATGAATATTCATATCGTATACATGCAACTAGCATCATTTTGGTTTGAAAATATACTTCATTTATACTTAACTTGAATCACGTCACCTAATCATGGTGTATATACATGTATGATACATGAGTGAGTCTAAGAGTGCTATCACATATGTCCATAAATTTCAGAATTCAAATCTCAAAGTAGCATGTTAACGTTCACATTCAAAGTTCATATTTTGTTTAGTAATGTTCACTAATTAGTCCAACATGTACATGTTCTCTATATACATATGTCAACATGTCTGATATGCATTTCTAGGCCATATAACATGCTAAAAATATCAGAATCTAGAATCCTAATATAACATGTTAAAGTCCATGTTCAAGGCTTGTGTTTTCATTAGTAACGTTTTCTATTGAGGTCCACATGATCATGGTACATTATGAAATCCATATACATAAATTAAAATGTCTTTCATGCATCTTTACGTCATACTAACGTGTCTCCAAAGTCAGAATACTAACATGGCGTGCATACATATTAAAGTTTACTTTAAGAACTTATAAGTTCAATCCAAAACTACAAGTCTTTTCGTCAATCATCCATGCAACATAATGAAACATGCTTATTTTAGTTCTAAGTATCTATATATGTAGGTTACTCCCACTAGCATGCTTTATCTAAGTCACCTTTAACACCCTAACATTCACAGTTTATAGCAGAAATTACAATCTGTTTGTAGAGGCTGGCGCAGCTGTGCTGCGCCTGGGTATAAAGCCGGCGCAACTGTGCCGTGTTCAGTCCATGACAGTGAACTCCCTGCTTCGGCAGGACTTAGGCCAAACCTCAAAATTCCTTCAGAACAATAGTTTTAAGCAGCCATATTGTAATCCCAACATGCATATAAGTTCATTTAACAACTATATACGTGTTCTACAACTCAATTACAATCCAATTTAGCATAATCAAGAAATTGAAATTCAAGAATAGGAAGTTATGACAAACAATGAAAATGAAGAATCAAGGAAGCTATATTGAAAATCCAACATGCATATAAGTCCATACTACACTACACTAGCTTTCTATAATCCAATTATACTTTAATTCCTCATGATCAAGAATTTCAAGAAACTCAGAGAACATCAATGGAGTTTTTGACAGAAACGAAAATGAAGAACAAAGAACTTAAGATTTATACCTCTGTAAATGCAATTGAACTTGCTGCTATCTCTAGAATGTTCAACACTGATTTATATATATATCTCCCAACTCAATACTCAAGAATTTCTCAGCAAATGAATTAGAGAGGAGGAGAGCCATTATTTATAGAAGAATTGAAATCCAGACAATGCTATTAACTTCCAATCTAAACTAACAGATGAATGAATTGCATTCTAGATAAGAGGAGTTGGTAATTGGTTGGTGAAACCAATCATGATTCCCACTCCCTTGTTTATCATGAGCTATGAAATGCTGAGTTTGAGGAAGAAATAGAGAAGTAGACTAGCTTGAGCTTGCACACGTGAAGTGAGAAAGAGACTCTCAATTTGGGACAAGGCTTAATAACTCAGCATTTGCAACACACATCACTTAATTTATTATACACACATATCATATACTTAGTTTATAATTTTAGTCATAATGTACTTTAATTTAGACAATAAGGTATGTAGTAAAATAATTTACACATAAAATCCATGTACACTTGGGTCCTCATAAAATAATATTGCAAGGTAATAAGTTGGAATACATATAATCCATGTACATTTTGTTAATACCGGATATAATTTAATCGGATACTCTCACATTACATTATCTCATGTATTATTCAATTAAATTCTATTAATCAACAATTATTTACAATATATCCATGATGTATTATTTTAATGTATACTCACATTGTCACATAAGCATCATGATATATTCATACAACTTAATTAATTAGTCATAACATTTATATATGTATAGTCACATTGTAATGTAGTTTATATACAATTGTATAGTCACATTGCATTACACTTCATATAACATATAGGTAGCTATTACATATTATACATTTACTTTGCATGCTTTCACATAGTAATTAATATAATCTCATTATATTAATAACTTGCTTATTTTTATTATTCATAATGGCAATTAAAATATTAATCAATTCATTCCTCATAAATTAATGAAGTTATTAATTTTCATAGTAATTAACTAACATTTATATGATTAATTATCACGTTAAATAAATATAAATCTTATTATATTTATAAACAAGTTGCTTATTATCATTATATTATTAGCAATAATAATAATCAACACATTATCAATTAATCATCATTAATATTCTATTTTCTCATAATAAAAAGTAAATAACAATTAATATCGATTAATTGTTCACGTAGTAATTCCTTCATTACTTACCCTTATCGATTATTATTATACGATAAATAGTCACATTCCTCAGCAATATAAATCCTATTATATTTATAAACCATTTTCTTAGTATCAAATCATTACTTGCAAAAATACTAAATCAACAGATTATTATTATATTTCTCATAATAACAATTAACAATTAATATAGATTAATTGTTCACTTAATAATTCATTTACTCTTTAACCGATTATAATTCATAATAACAGTTAATAACATTATTGTACGATTAACTATCACATATATTGCACTCAACAAATAATCAATTAAATATAACTCTTATCATATTCATCAATTACTTACTCGTAAATATTTTGTTATTTATAATAACATATTATTAATAATTACTCATTAGTAGGCTATTTACTAATCACAATAATTAATTAACAATGTAATATTAATTAATCCTTCACTTATCGATTTCCCTCTTGAATTAATTAAACCATCATCTTTTCCATTCTCATGCCACACAAGGCATTCTACGAGTCGCAATTCTCCATACTTCCTCAATTATTATAAATTTAATTTAATATAATCGAATTACCTTTCTCATAACTCGTACACATTTATGTTCCAATAAGTATTTATTTTCTTATTATATCAATAAAAAAAATTATTCATGAAATTTACGGTTCTTACAATTTTATTCCACTAATATACATCCTTATTCCTTCGGACAATACATACATCTTCAAAATCACTTCTATAATAAAATTACTAAAGAAGAATGATGAATATTAATGGTTTAAAGGTTTATACCTCTTGAAGTTCTTCTTGATTTTGACTTAAAAGGTTGATTGGCTATCTTCTTCTTCAATTTCTCTTGAAATCTCCCTCTCAATATAAGATGATGAATTTGGTAAACAAATAAAAAAGGCTAAGGATTTTTATATATAGAATTTCAAGAGTGAGGGTAGTTTGGTCATTTGGATAACTTTCCATCAATTTACAAGTTGGTCAATTAGGTTACGGTCCCTTATGGTCAAAACCCCCAAGTTTCCATTCTTACATACCACCCCCTCATCATCCACCATCCATTTTCATATAACCATTCAAAGGTTACTATTCCCACCTCCTTTCTCCACCTCCTCTTCAAATATCCCACCAAGCTTCTCTTGCAAGCTTGGTGGCCGGGTGCCACCCTCTTGGGTGACCCATATGGGTTTCCCCATCTCTTTTTACCCACCCACTTGATTAATGGTTCGACCCATGGGTTTAGTTTTTGGTTTGGGCTTAGCTTTAATTCAATTGGGGCCTAACTTTGGGCTTGAATTTAATTCTAATTGGTTCTTGATATAAATCTTCATTGGGATTTCTTCATAATTCATTTGGGCTTGGAAAAGTCCAAGTCTATTAATCAAATAGCCAATCTTGACTTTGTTTGACCAAGACTTTGACTTTACGTACTTTTACCTTATAATTCTCTTATTCTTTTCGTTTTTACTTCGTATAATATTCGTATTATACATCATATTATTCTTCATATTATAATTGTATAATACGTTGTACTATACTCGTATTCTTCACGTATAATAATAATTCTTATTATACTTAAATCATTTCTTTTCTTTAAATCTTCACTTTCCCTAATCATTCGAATTCTTAAGTACACATGCTAAAATATTGTTTGCCATAATTGAATTATTATTAGATAATCCATCTTTAACTCAGAATTCTAACATTACGCGTTTATCGAAAATTCAAAAATAATTCTCGAGTAGTTTCGGATGAATAGTGATTTTTTAGAAATTTCTCGAAAAACTTTTATTTTCGTCTTGGAAATTCGAATCATTTATTTCTAGCATATAGCCAAAATCCTACTATCATACATTCATCATAGGTCATAAAACAACCTTCAAATAGCTTACTCGTTATATTAAACATATAATCTCATTTTATTAGATATAATCAAACAAGAATTTATTTAAATAAAAATCTAATTTTTTTCGGTCATTACATTCTTCCCCCTTTATAAGGATTCTGTCCCCAGAATTATCATACATATTACCCACAAAATGAGTTTAATTATTCTTCATCATTGCTTTTGAGTTTTCACGTTGCTCTAAAAGCATTATGTTTCCTCCATACTACCTTTTTCAAATACATGTCTTACTTATTAATCCTTACACTTCTTTATCAAATAATTAAATTTGAACTTATTTATTTACTTTTGTTTATACAACCTAAATAGGTTTACAATTTATTACATAATCGTAATCTTACTTACATGGTTTTAATACAGACACATATAACACTTTATACAGGTTCTTCAACTATCATGTGATGCTCATGGTGCTTGCAACCATAGCACCTCACAAACTCTTATCTTTAATTTTCATTACCATTACTATTCATAACGCAGGTCCTGAGTATTACTTCTAAGATCTAAATCATTCTTCCTTTTAATCATAGGTTCAAGGATGATATATGTGACATCCCCAAATTTGGGTACTTCATTTCTACAGGATTTGGTGTTCACTATCTAAATAAAACATAACTAACTGCCCATAATTAAGGAATGCAAAATAAATTACAACCTTAATAATAAAATCTTCCTAATAAAAGGATTACATTGTAATAAAACCTTCCCAAGTTTCTAACCTTAAACAATCATCAAATGCGAAAAATAAAACATCATATAATAAATTAAGTCTTATTACAAAATCACACAATAACTTTGAATAAGTCATCGCTACTTGTTCATCTTGCCCTTGCCCTTATTGGTTGATGGCTCGTCAACCTTCTCAACTTTGGCTGCAATGGTTATATATGCAAGAGTGAGCCAAACAAAAGCTCACTTAAAATAACAATCAATAATGATGACATGTCACTGAATAAGTTCAATTGAATTGAATAACATTCTCTATCATCGATAATCAAGAATTGAATACAAGATTTAGAATTCATCTGAGGGTCACAAGACCTTGAACTATGTCCCAGGTTATAAATATTTCTACTTAAACCTTTAACAGTCGTTAGACTATAAGGACCTACTAACTCGTACTTAGGGGGATTAGCCCTTCGTACCATGTATTGTGCACAACCATCTTAACTCTTTCGCATGGTAATCCCCTATAATAGGGTTGTTCATCTCAGTTTTAATTAACGAGTCTACACAAAAGAAAGTTTGGTTTGGATTAGCTCAATGGATAATTTAGAGTTCAACTATCATCAACTAAGGAGTAGTTGAATCAAACTTACAATAACTTAATAGTTCGATAACAAAAGAGTTATGGAATAATTATGAGTCACAAACAATAGACATCATACTTAAAAGTCATGCTTTAGAAGTAAACTTAACGCATTTGAAAGATACAATAAAACCTTGCTTGAACAATTAAGCCAAGTTTACATTATTTTCAATAAGGAAATTAAATAAGATACTTGTCCAATATGGAATTAAAGAACTTGCATAATCGATAACAAGTCAGGGATAGAAACTTGTGTAATGTAAAAGTAAGGATTAGGAAACTTGCATAATTAAAAAGTAGAGTTAAGAAACTTGTCGCGTGCGTAAGCTAGTAAATAATAACTCATTCCACAATTATCCTACGTACACGTTATTAACAATAGCAACACGAATTAGTTACCACATAGCTAAGTCACATCATTAGTTAACCAATCTAGGTTAACTCACAACTCTTAGTCATTAGGTTTAATCATTGGTTAGTTTATAATATGATCAAACCATACTTCCATGTTAAACTTAAACTTTTAATAATCAATCAAGTTATAATCATCAATCTTATATTACACATATGATTACATACTATTTAGTTAACATATAATTTCATTAACATGCTTTTATTATCATCAAATTAACATTCTCAAATAATTGTATACTTAAATAGAAATCTCTAGCTACACTGCACAAGTGGCGCTGCAGCGCCACATAATGAACTACAGCTGGCGCTGCAGCGTTGTGCCACGTCATCAGGGCTCTGTAGTTCGGTCTCGGTGCTGCAGCGCTCCAGTTACACTCAGAACTGGCGCTGCAGCGCCGTGCCACATCACATGATTCTGCTATGGCACTATAGCGCTCTGTTTACTCACAGAACAGGCGTTGCAGCGCCACGACACAGTGGGACGCAGACAGCCTCGCAAAAAATACAAGAAAAGCCAATTTAGCTTATTAACTTTGCTCAAACAAAAATTTTAACTCACATAATTCATACAAAATTTTATAAAAACATAAACTAATGGTTCTAACATGATTTTACACATATAAACATCATAACAACCAATTTAAAACATTTTAATTCCATGTTTTTGAAAAAACTCCATTGTTAAGCGTTCTTGAAAAAAACAAATACTGTGACTTTGTTTTTAAACCAAATCACTTTGTTTAAATCATATTATTTTCGTTTCTTAACATATTATCACAATCTATAATCAATTTACATTAAATAGCATGAATTAGACAATAATTTTTATATCAAATAAGCCATTTTTCAAAATACTTCATTGTAAATTGCTATGAACATGATTTCTTCATGTTCATCATATTTACATAAATTAAATGTGACAACCCGGATTTTCAAGAATTAATAAATGAGAATTTAATAAATAAAATTCTTGTTATGAGATGTTTCGTGTACGAGGATATGCATATGAAATGTGTGATTTGATATGAAGAGAATTATATTCATGTATTGGGGAAAAGAGGTTTAATATTTAATTAAACTATTAAAGAAAATAAATGAAGTTGTTACGAAAAGAAAGAAACTGAGAATTATTAATTAATTTGATTGAGTTGAAAATTATATTATGAGACAATATAATTGGGTTATTATGTCGTGTTGGCAATGGAATTGTTATGAATTAAGATTCATAAACAAGGTGTGTAATTCACTTAATTAAAATAGTGAATTAATGTGAATAGATTTTTTTTAATAAAATAAGAGATTAAAATATATTACACATAAAAGTAACGTGTTAATGTAGTAAGATTATGAATTTCATAAATAGTTAAAAATATTTATGGAATTGAATAAAGGTTTTATTTGGAATATTTATGGAATTGAATAAATATTTGATGAAAATTATTATGGATATATTCTAATTTAATAATTAAATTAGAAAGGTAATGGTTTGTTAAATAAAATTGGAGTTATATTTGTTAAATAATTTGATTAAACATGATTTAATTAAATTAGATGTGACATTTGTAAACTATATAATAAGTAAATGATTAAAATAAATTAAAAGGGTTATATAGTGTACTAGCCAAACAAGGTCTTATGGCCCTTGGTGGGTTGTAACTGCTGATACCCATGTTTATATCAGTTACTTTTTACGTATATTTTTCCTAAGCTTAAGAAAGAAGAACAAAACACAGAGAAGAGAGGAAGATAGAAAATTAAGAGAGAATGAGAAGAAATTCTCTATAATTGAGAAGGTTTTGAGAATCAAGGAAGGAAGAGAAGAAGATTCATATCATCTATCCTAGATTTAAAGAAGAAATCAAAGGTAATAATTTGGTTATAAAATCTATTTTGTGTTCTTATATATACTTCTTTGCAAAAGAATTTTGGTAGAGGATTTCTTAAGAATTGATGATATACTTGTTAATAGATGTGTATAATCTGGTATATAACCTCTATAATGGGTTTTGTAGTAATCAGATTGGTGTAATTATGTTAAAAGATAGAGAATTTGAGTTTTGGCATAATATGTACAAGATGGCTTATTTTTAGAGCCAAAATTGATGATTAAATCATGTGATAAACTACAAATTTATGATAGTTTGTATTAATACATTGAGAAACGAAAAGAATACAAGTGGAATGAATCAATTTGGTCAAGAAACGAATTCGTGGTGCTCGTTCTAGCTAAATTTGTCAATATATGAAATATGGAGTATGAACTTGGAATTTGAGAGTTTAACTTTGTTGTTTATGTGTTTAATGTGGTAAGAATCAATATATATATGTTGGGTTATGGTTCTATATGGTTTGTAGTGTCTAGGTGTGTTTAATGTGTTGTTAAAGTGAAGGAATTGGATTTTTTGGCTTTGTTATGTCCAATTTGCAAAGAACAAAAAACTGCAGAAATTGCTATTAGTGCAAGGCGCCGCAGCGCCGGGCCATAGGCCATTTCGGACGCCGTAGCGCCGGTCTTAGTCAACTGAGATCCGGACCTGGCGCCGCAGCGCCGGTAGGCAGTCAGGCGCAGAGAATAGTTTTTAATTGCATATTTTAAGGAAAACTTAATATGAATTATTCTAATGAATATTATACACTTAATAAGGTATAATGAAGGATTAAAATACTTAACTTGATGTTAAGCATCAATTGAAAGATGAAATTAAATATTTATTTGGAAGTTAATTAGATTAATTTAATTAATCTAATTGACATCTAAGTTAATGTAAATGCAAGACATAATAACTTAATTAATATTAGGTGACTATTTAAGTGAGGTGTTTTGAAGGAATAAAATGAAAGTTATGAAAGTAATACATTTAATATAATGTAACGACAAGCTATAATGACTTAACTAAATGTTAAGTAGTGATTAAAAGAAAAACAAGAGATGGAAGTTGACTTAATTAATGTTAACGTGTATTGTACATCTAATGTGAAGTAAAGACAAAGTTTAAAACTTAACTAAATGGTAAGTGCCGGTTAATATGGAATGTAATGCGAAGGAAAAAGGAAGTTTAACGAAATTAAACTGAATGCACAAAGTGATGTCTTAGCAAGACCTAAACACTTAAATGAACTTTGAGTGTCATCTAAGAAGAAATGTAACGAAACATTAATGGAAAGTTAACACAATCAAGTTGAACATTGTGTATCGAATAAAAGGAAGTATTATTAAAATAGAATAAAGTTTACTTGAACGATTGTTAAGTATTACTATATGACTAATAGTTTGTTGCGTATGGTAATATGTTGTGTAGGATTCATGAAGTGTATATTGTTAGTTCTCGGAGGCACAAAAGTTATCTAGAAGCGGGGTTCAATAGATAATTTAAAAACTTTTTGCTTTTCAAAATTCCTATCAGATTTGTTAATTAAATAAATTAATTAAACACAGCGGAATATATGATTTGTTTGTTCCCCTTAAGATAAAGCAAGTTTATAATGTGATAAGCAGTTATAGCAGTTGTGACAGATATAGCAGTTATGGCAGATATAGAAGACACAGTGATTTTAAGTGGTTCAGAGCACTCAAGACTCCTAATCCACTCTTATACTCCACGAGTAGGAAATCCACTAAGGATATCTTTACAATCTTTGAATTACTGAGATTCTTTCAAGACCAGCAGTCTTGGAACTTCTTAGTTCACTAAGAACTCTTCAAGTCCAGCAGACTTGGGATGCACTTGTAATGAGAGTTGAGTTCTTGGTTGTGCTACTCAGTTACCGTTAAGCATAAGTTCGAAAGAACTGAGTAGCAAAGCAAGCTTTCTTTTAAGATCGTAGTGTTTGGCTTTGAGTGTTCTTCAGCTTTGTTCGTTCTTGCTTGCTTAGTCTGAATCTTCAATCTGATTTACTTATGAAGGAGCTGTGACACCCCCAAATTCGGGTACTCCAATTCCACGGGACTTAGTGTTCACTGTACAAATATCATCTATCTATCTACCTATAATAAATGCAAACTATGAAATAAATAGAAATAATCCTCCCCGTATGGGTCCTAGGTCATACTAACCTTAAACATCTGTGCGGAACATAAACAAATAAATAAGTCTTACACAACTTTAACATTAGTCTGAAACATAAACATATAACATAAACAACAAGTCTTCATCACTTGTTGACCTTGCTCTTGCCTTTGCTAGTAGAAGGCTCGTCGGACCTTTCGTTCTTAATTGCAATGTTATTATTACGCAAGAGTGAGCACGATTGCCCACAAGTATAATCGATATAACAATAATATAATAACATTCAAGTGAATCAAGACATCTGAATAATGAAACTCAACTTTTTGACTCAAGAATGAATAACAAGAACCAAAAGAACATCTGAGGGTCATAAGATCTCGAACTATGTCCTAGGTTGTAAAGTGTTTAGACTTTAAACCTTTAACAGTCATAAGACTATGGACTCTACTTCTCGTACTTAGGGGGATCAGCCCTTAGTACCATACTATGCACAATATCTCAACACTAAAGCGTAAATAATCCCCTATAAAGGGTTGTTCATCTCAGTTTGACATCAGAGTCCGCACCAAAGGAAGTTTGGTTTGGATAGGCTCAATAATAGTTCTAGAATTTAGAACGCTCATCAACTATTGACTAGTCGAATCAGTAAGGGTTCGCTAGTCTTACAAGGTTCAGCAATAAACGATATTCAAATTGAATAATAACTTCTCAAAAGTATACAATCGAATAAGTATTGTATAACTGGAATCATGCTTTTAAAGGTAATATAATATCTCATATGGAATCTCAACTTGATTAACAAGTATAAGAACTTGCATCATTATAGTATTTCAAGAATAGAAAACTTGCTCAATAAAAGTAAACTTTGAATTTAGTAACTTGCTCGACATAAGAATAAGGAATAGAATGCTTATTCAATTTAAAGAGTTTAGATAAGGAACTTGCTTAACGATAGTAAGTTAGAGATAGAATACTTGCTTAATGTAAAAGTAAGATTTGAGTTTAGGAAACTTGCCTCTTGCACAAGCTACAATTAATTTCACGTTCCTTATTGAATCCTACATATAGATACATTCATAACATTCATTAATCATAAATTCGATATACTTATCGAATCACACATCGGTCTTTGAACACGTTATTAGACTTTACAAATAACGATCTAAGTTATGAAATTAACTCATTAATTACTCACATAGTACAAGTTATTAACATCTTACTATGTGCCTAACAACATATCTTCATATTCATTACATAGGTTTTAAATCACATCTTTGAATACATGAACACTTTGAACAATTTTCAAAATTCTGCAAGGGGCGCGGCCGCGCGCCATTTACTCTTTGGACCGGCACGGGCGCGCGGCACGGCGCGAGCACGCGTTAAGTATGCCTTGAAGCGGCACGGCCGCGCGGCGACGCAGGCTTAGTTTTCCTAGTTCGCGAAGAACACACAGAGCAGCCCAAATAAATCTAAAATTAAACTAACGTAATGAATTTTTAAGGCTACCCATGAGATATAAAATTTACAAAAACATCATACAATGTTCTAAGCATGCTTTTAACACTTTACTTCACGTAATTACACAAATCACAACAATTAATTTCCCTGTTTTCAATATTTTGTAAAGTTTTGAAGGAAAAACAAGAAATTCAACGTTACGGATTCGTTATAACACTGAATCCGTTCGTTTAACTTCCGTTTTGTTCATTTAAACTTACACAATTATATACAAGTGTTAATTTAAGTTAAATAAACGCATAAGGCGTGTAGATTTTGTACGTAAGGGCCATATGTACAATTTTTACACTCTGTAACTTTTGAAAACCCAATTATCAACAAAATTCTATGGTATGACCACTGAAAATCATTTATACGTGATACATAACATGTTATTAACATATCCTAATACATATAAGATCACATCCAAAGTTAATTATTAAAATAGTTCTCAACAGAGATTTAAGAACACGTAAAAATGAAGAACACTATAGATTTTCAAAAATCCAATTGAGGCATATATGAACATCCTTACATGGTAGAAACACATTATGATCATATGTTTAACATGTAATTACACATGGAACTCAATTTCATGCTTAAGTCACAACTTTCACTTTAACAGATAACTTTGAATTATACAGTGATGGAGAATATAATACGTGAATTAAAGTTGGGATGTAGGGGTTACCCTTGCAGTCTTTGATTGAAGGTGATACAAACTTAACTCTTCAAAATTTTCTCCCTCAATCATTTCTCTTAATTTCTCTCTACTTTTCTCTCTGGAACTTAGTGTCTTATAAAAATATATGAACTGATATGTATATGTAGTATAAGTATAGGTATATCACGTACAAGGTTAGTGGTCAGTTAACCCGTAATGGGTTAACTGCTAAAACCTCCCTTAGGGCTCTGTTTGTTTGTCCTTCATTCCTCCTTTTCAATTAATTTAATAAAACTCTTATTATATAGCTAATTAATGTCACGTCCAATTTAATCAAATAATCCTATTTAAGTCCATTACATAAAATTGCATAATTCCAAAATAAATCACACAGTCACATAATTAAATTTCTTATTTATTAATTATGTCAAATCATTAAATCTCTAATTAATTATTAAATTAATTAGAATAACATTATGCTTATTAATTAATTCATTTAATCAAATAAGCTCAATTAAATACATACTTTGAATAATAAAATTCACCACATTAATTTAATCAATGTAACACATATAATTAAATTAATCTATCACAAATTCATCAATTAATTATTTAACTCAATAATTAAATCATCGAAAATATTTATATAATTCAATAAATATTCACATTAAATTATAAAAATCTCGTTCGTCACATCTTTCCCCACTTAAAAGGATTCTGTCCCCAGAATCACGGTTCAATTAAATTCATCCCGTTACATTCTCCCCCCTTTACAAAGATTATGTCCCAGAATCGCATACACATAAATTAAGTAAATAAATGTGGGTAATTCTTCATCATATGCTCTTCGAGTTCCCACGTAGCTTCTTTAGCGTTGTGGTTCCTCCAAATTACCTTAGCAGAAGGTATAATTTTATTTCTGAGAACTTGCTCTTTCCTGTTAACAATCTGAGCAGGAATTTTGTAACAGATGAGAATTTTTATGAGGTGAGAATTTTTATGAGATTTTTTTATGTTGTGATTCTGGGGACAGAATCCTTTTAAGGAGGGAAGACTGTAATGATTGAGAATTTTATATGTTAATTGTAAATATTTATTGAAGTAAATAAATATTTTATGGAATTTATTTGTAAAGATAATTAAATAAAGTGTGCGAGTGTTGTGGACAATTTAATTAAGTGCTATATGATTAATTAAATTGATATGTTAGCAATGGTGTAGCATCATTTTAATTTAATTGGGAATAATTTAATTATAATTAATGTTATGTGCTAAGTGATAATAATTTGTTAGACGAATTATGTTTAATAAAGGAAATTCAATTGTGTGACAATTTGGTATTATGTGTTGTAATTTAATTAAATAAGTGTAATATTTAATCTATGGATTTAAAGAGTTATTAAAAGACTAGAAAAGGATTTTAAAGTGTTTTGCCAAACAAGGCCATTGTACTTGTTTAATCTTATTTTACCCAAACAAGGCCTTAGCACTAAAAACCTATTTTTCTAAGAGGTTGCCAAACGTGGCCTTACTCTTTTGAAATTCTATAACCTATGTAATTAATAATACTTATTATGGTTATAAATATTATACTTATTATTTATAAGTTACATATATGTATATGATTATATGTATAATATTATATATGTCAGTTAAAAACAAAGTTACGTTAGTTTTATAAAACAAGGAAAGAAAAGAAGAAGAGGGTTTGAGAGAATTGTCAGAGAATTCTCAGAGAAGAAGAAGAAGAAGAAGAAGAAGGCAAAGCAAGTCCAAGTTCATCTCTCTCTTAACCCAAAACTAGTAAGGTTATAATCTTAACCCTAGAACTAATTCTTATGTGTTGTGTTTTCTTCTTTGCCAAATTAGGTCTTTACAATCATGAAATTATATGTGTTATATGATGTTATATGAAATTGTATGCCATGAAAGGGTTTTCAAAATACAATTGTTGTAAAACAAGTTTTCAAAGCATATTCTTTTATGTTTTCTTGGTTTTAGAACTCTATGTGAAAGTCTCTTAGTGAAAGCTATTTATTTTGATATGTGAATGGGATATGTATGTATATATATGTATATATATATATATATATATGTTTTCATGAGAGTTTCATAGTTGTTTAAGAATTTCAATTCACAAGTATATGATGAACACTATGAAATTCATGTTCATAGTGTTAGATTATGAAGTTATGTTGAAAATTTCCTTAAATCCTTGAGGTAAGCATGAATTATGTGTAATAGGTGATATAAAATGATTATATATGAGTTATATGATGATTCTAGCAATTCAATCCATGAATTTTTGATAAACAATAAGAAGCATGTTCATAGTGATTTTCGGTGAAACTATTTCTGATAAACGGCTTTTGAAACTATCAAATTGATGTTTGATTTTGCGTTATTGTTAAAATTGATCATGTATTATGTTAATGTGTTAAGAATATGAGTTAACACAATTGGAATAACTTGAATTGGATGAAAAACGAATTCGTAGTAGCAAATTCCGTCAAGAACGCTTAAAATTGTATTTTTCTTTGAAAATCATGAAATCTTGTTTTGGATTATGTGTTTTATGGATTATATATGTTATGAGCATGATAATAAGTTTAAAATATTGTTACTATCAAGTTTTATGTTTATCATGTTGGAAAAAATCGAATTCGGTGTGAAGAAATAAGCCAAATTGGCTTAATTCTCCACCAGTTCGCGAGCCGGGCGCTGTGGCAGGGGGAACACCCACCCCAGCGGGTGTTTTGCACTAGGAGGACCCGCCCCAGCGGGTGGGGCTGCTTCCAAGAAAATTTAGAATTTTGTTTTTGAGTTTTTATGCCCCGTTTGTTAAGCTAACTTGTTTCTAAGACTTGGAAAGTGAAATGTGTAATAAGATAACATGTTTTTCATGTGTTTAAGTTAGATTGAAATATATTATGAATTTGTTACATGTGTGTGTATGTGTGTTGCTTTCATGAGTCACACAACACGATTCCTTGAGTATAGGCTTATTAATGCATGCCGTGAGTATAGACTCACGTACTTGACTAATTAGTAACCAATGTGGTAAATTATACTATGAGTTGGACTTGGATATGAAGTTCAATGGTTTAAATGTTATAATTGGATACTAATAGATAGTTTGAATGTAATATAAATGTGTAGGGTGTTTGTGAAGTGCGTATAGTTGTTAAAGTGTAGCGTGCGCTTAAGGCAAGTTCTCTTACCCTTATTCTCTTATGTTAAACAAGTTTCTAAACTTGTTATTTATATTGTGCAAGTTCTTTAATATACTCTTGAATGCTATACAAGCCTATTCATTGTATATTTTCATTGGGCAAGTTTCCTAACCCTTGCTCAAGAAATCACGAAAGTTCATTTGCGTTCTTTAAATTGTTATGTGTGGTACAAGTTATACCATACTCATAAAGCGTAAGTATTAAAGCGTTATTTTAGTAATATGATCTTGACTTAGTTGTTCAAGCAAAATCTACTTAGTCTATCGAATGCTTTAAGTTGTTTCTAAAAGCATGCCTATCTATTATGAAGTTTATTGTCATATTTTGCAATTTGTTCATGATTGAACTGTAAAGGACTGTAAGTCGATTCAACTACTCCTAGTTGATGATAGTTGAACTCTAAAGTTCCCTTATCTATCCAAACCAAACTTTCTTTGGTGCGGACTTGTATTCAATTTCTGAGAAGGAACAACCCTATTAATTAGGGGAAAATTTATGCGAAAGCGTTAAATGGTTGTGCACAATTCATGGTACAAAGGGTTGATCCCCCTGAGTACGAGTTAAGGGTCCATAGTCTTATTGACTGTTAAAGGTTTAAATAGAAATATTTATAACCTAGGACAATGGTTCAAGGTCTTATGACCCTCAGATGATTTAATATTCGAATCCTATATATTGATGAAAGAATTATATTTCAATTCTTTATATTGATGAAAGTAAAGTTATTCAAACTCTTTTGAAACGATTCACTTATGTCATATCACTGTTGTATTTTCAAGTGAGCTTTTGTTTGCTCACACTTGCCTGCTTTACCACCATTTGTAGTTGAGACCAAGAATGTTGACATACCATCAACAAGTAAAGGAAAAGGAAAGATGAATAAGTGAAGGCTTGTGACGTCAAGTTGCTTTTGTAATAAGACTTAGTTGGTTATGTTTATATTTCTGTATTTACGTTATTTGAATGATGTTAAGGTTTAGATAACCCTGGGATTTTTGTTGAACAAGTTGCCATTCTTTCTAGAGGAAGATTTTATTAAGGTTTTATGAAGGTTGTAATTAGTTTGAAATTTTATTTGGGTAGATGTATGTTTTAATTAGAAAGTGAACACCAAATCATGTGGAAACGAAGTACCCGGATTTGGGGGTGTCACAGGTTGGTATCAAAGCCATAGGTTATGAAACCTTAGGTAGGGAAAAACCTTAGGTAGTAGCCTTATGGTAAGATCAAAAAGATAGATGTGATAGGTAAAGATAATAAACTACCTTATGTGTTATGTGTTACGTTTAGGTATTCGAAGAGTGACGACTCGATATCACGTAATAACAAACTTTAAAATTCTTTTGTCAGGATGACGAACATTGGAGAATCTAGTCAGGCTAGAGAGGTTGTATCTCAGGTGCCTGGAGGGGAGGAACCCCGTGACATACATGTTGTCTAGGAGCAGCTGGTTAGGAGAGAGCCATCTCCAGTGATCACCATAGCTGGTCAGGAGCGTGAGCTGACACCTATTCCAGAGGACAAGGACGAGGACGAGTCTGAAGAGGAGGAAGAGGAGGAAGAGGATCCCGAAGAGGAATTCCCACCTCACTCTACTAGTGTTGAGATGTACGAGGCAGTCTACGATAGCAACGTGGAGCTTCATGGACGAGTAGGAGATCTCGAGGAAACTATCCAGCAACGAGACAATACGATCGAGGAAATTGCAAGTGACCTGGGAGATGCACAGTGGAACTTGATACATATGGAAGTTGAAAGAGATACTGCTCGATTTGAACTGGCAAAGCTAAAGCAAGACATCTAGGAGGAGTCGAGGAAGCGTGCCAGGGCTGAAGAGTCAAGCTTGAGGGCTAATCAACGAGCTGATCGAGCTGAAGATGAAGCTGAAGCCAAGAGGGCCAAGCTGAGGGAAACGGAATATGCTTTTCATACAGCGATAGAAAGAGCTCAGGACCGTATTTTCTACTACCCAGCTCAGTTCCAAGGTTTACCGTGGTATGTGGTGGACCGAAGAACGGTATTACGAGTAATGGAAGAGGAACGCAGAGAGGCTGTCGGACGTATTAATATGCCTAGGCAGTAACGACAATAGCAGTAATAGTAGTAGTAGCAGTAGTAGTAGAGCTTTTGTTTATGTGTTGCTTTTAAAATAGATCAACTAAATCCCATAATTGAGATAAGAATGGGATAAGTTAATAATGTAATCCTGCAACTTTTTTAGTTCAGGAAGGATGATGTAAATGGCAGAAATGCTATCTGGTTGATGTTTTTTTTACTACGACTAAGGAATAAAAAAAGTCGGTAAACCTTACGACTCCGTCGAAAGTAGTGTTCTATGGCAGTAAATCGCCTAGACAAGTAAATTGTCTGACGGTGATGCAAGCCAATAAACTTTTGATGCAAGGCTGTGTAGGATATTTAGCCTACATAGTAGATACGCGTAAGGAGAGCCCGAAGGTAGAAGAGATATCGGTAGTTAAGGAGTTTGTGGACGTTTTTTCGAGCGATTTGCCAGGGCTTCCGCCAGATAGGGAGACAGAGTTCGTGATCGATTTAGCACCGGGAACTGCTCCAATTTCAAAGGCTCCATATCGAATGGCTCCAGTCGAGATGAAGGAACTGATGGTTCAACTGCAGGAACTGTTAGACAAGAAGTATATCCAACCGAGCGTTTCGCCATGGGGAGCACCTGTTTTATTCGTGAAGAAGAAGGACGGATCGATGCGTCTCTACATTGATTATAGGGAATTGAATAAAGTTACGATCAAGAATAGGTATCCTTTACCTAGGATCGATGACTGATTTGATCAACTGAAGGGTGCGAGGTATTTCTCAAAAATTGATTTGAGAAGCGGGTATCATCAGTTGAAGGTGAGGAAGGAAGATATACCGAAAACTGTTTTTAGGACTCGGTATGGTCATTACGAGTTTTTGGTGATGTCATTTGGTCTCACGAATGCCCCAGCTGCATTTATGGACCTAATGAACAGGGTGTTCAAACCATTTCTGGATAAGTTCGTGGTAGTATTTATAGATGACATCCTGGTTTATTCCAAGACCGAGGAGGAGCATGCTGAACACTTAAGACTAACCTTAGAAGCACTGAGACGAGAAAAGCTTTACGCTAAATTCTCGAAATGCAAATTTTGGTTGGAACGTGTGCAATTTCTTGGCCACGTGATCGACAAGGAGGGTATTTCAGTAGATCCGTCGAAGGTTGAAGCGGTAATGAATTGGGATCAGCCGAAGACGCCGTCTGAAGTGAGGAGTTTCTTGGGATTGGCTGGTTATTACCAAAGATTTATCCAAGACTTTTCTAAAATCGCAACTCCGTTGACGAATTTGACTCGTAAAACAGTTAAGTTTGTTTGGACGGAGAAGTGTGAGGAGAGTTTTCAAGAGTTGAAGAAGAGGTTGAGTACTGCACCTGTATTATCTTTGCCAGATAGTTCGGGGAATTTCGTGGTATATAGTGATGCCTCACATAAAGGATTAGGCTGTGTGTTGATGCAGAGCGGCAAAGTCATTGCCTATGCATCACGTCAGCTGAAGGACTACGAGAAGGGGTATCCGACCCATGACTTGGAATTGGCGGCAGTAGTGTTTGCTCTAAAGATTTGGAGACACTACTTATATGGAGAGAAGTGTGAAATATACACAGATCACAAGAGTCTGAAGTATATCTTTACCCAGAAGGATTTGAACATGCGCCAAAGGAGATGGTTGGAACCGATCAAGGACTACGACTGTGAAATACTTTACCATCCGGGTAAAGCTAATGTTGTCGCCGACGCTTTGAGCAGGAAAGGTCGGGAGAAGCTGAATATGTCAACTGATCAGAATCGGTTAATAGAGCAGATGGCTAGATTAGAGCTGAAAGTAAAGTTTCCAAAGGAATTGGATGAGAAGTTGTTTCAAGTAACCACTGGTTCTACTATTGTGGACAAGGTAAAAGAAGCTCAACTTCACGATGAAGAATGCGAGAAGATTCGGAAGAGAATAGCTGATGGCGAAGAGTTTAAATTCAAGATCGACAGTGAGAAACTGCTACGATTTGAAAGTAGAATCTGGGTACCGCCAGTACCGGAAGTTAAGGAGGAAATCTTGAGCGAAGCTCACAGCTCGAAATATTCAATTCACCCTGGGAGTACGAAGATGTACCAGGATCTCAGGCATCATTTCTGGTGGCCGAATATGAAGAGGGACGTTGCTGAATGCGTTTTAAAATGCTTAACGTGCCAAAAAGTCAAGGTAGAACACCAGAGACCTAGCGGATTGCTGCAACCATTAGAAATTCCAGAGTGGAAATGGAAGCATATCACGATGGATTTCGTGGTGGGTCTTCCAACGACTCAGAAAGGTTTCGATGCGATATGGGTTATTATGGATCGACTGACGAAGTCAGCCCACTTTTTACCAATCAGGATTAAATATGACTTGGAACAATTAGCTAAATTATACGTTAAGGAGATCATTTCTCGACATGGTGTCCCAGTGTCGATTGTGTCAGACAGAGATCCGCGTTTTACGTTAAATTTCTGGAAGCGTTTACAAGAATGTTTGGGAACGCAGTTGCGAATGAGTACAGCGTACCATCCTCAAACCGATGGTCAGAGCGAGAGAACAATTCAAACGCTTGAGGATATGCTGAGAGCATGTGTGATGGACTTCAAAGGGAGCGGGGATGATCATCTACCATTGGTAGAGTTCGCCTACAATAATAATCGTCATGCGAGTATTGGCATGCCGCCTTACGAAGCGTTATACGGCAGTAAGTGCAGGGCTCCTCTATACTGGGATGAAGTTGGTGAACGTCAGCTGTTGGGACCGAAATTGGTACAATAAACTGCGGAAATTGTGAAGCTGATCAGAACAAGATTGGTTGCTGCTCAGGACAGACAGAAGAAATATGCCGATCAACATCGACAGAACCGAGAATTCTTACCAGGAAGCTTCGTTTTTCTGAAGGTATCTCCTTGGAAGGGGAAGATTAGATTTGGCAAGAAGGGGAAACTGAGTCCCCGATTTATTGGACCTTTTGAGGTATTACGAAAAGTTGGCGAGGTAGCTTACGAAGTGGCATTACCTCCGGAACTCGAGAATATACATAACGTTTTTCATATTTCCGTGTTACGGCCTTACAAACACGACTATAAACATGTAATAGAATACGAGCCTTTACAATTTGATAAAGACTTAACGTATGAAGAAGTGCCTGTTCAAATTATTGATAGAAAAGAACAAGTACTTAGGAATAAAGTGATACCTTCTGTTAAGGTAATTTGGAGGAACCACAGTGTTGAAGAAGCTATGTGGGAACTCGAAAATGTTATGATAAAGTCTTATCCTCAATTATTTGCTTAATTGAAGTGTGTAACCCCTTAGATATCGATTCTGGAGACACAATCCTTTTAAGGGGGGAAGAATGTAACAGATGAGAATTTTTATGAGGTGAGAATTTTTATGAGATTTTTTTATGTTGTGATTCTGGGGACAGAATCCTTTTAAGGAGGGAAGACTGTAACGATTGAGAATTTTATATGTTAATTGTAAATATTTATTGAAGTAAATAAATATTTTATGGAATTTATTTGTGAAGATAATTAAATAAAGTGTACGAGTGTTGTGGACAATTTAATTAAGTGCTATATGATTAATTAAATTGATATGTTAGCAATGGTGTAGCATCATTTTAATTTAATTGGGAATAATTTAATTAGAATTACTGTTATGTGCTAAGTGATAATAATTTGTTAGACGAATTATGTTTAATAAAGGAAATTCAATTGTGTGACAATTTGGTATTATGTGAATGTTAGTTTATTTAATTGAATTAGAGTGTTGTAATTTAATTAAATAAGTGTAATATTTAATCTATGGATTTAAAGAGTTAGGATTTTAAAGTGTTTTGCCAAACAAGGCCCTTGTACTTGTTTAATCTTATTTTACCCAAACAAGGCCTTAGCACTAAAAACCTATTTTTCTAAGAGATTGCCAAACGTGGCCTTACTCTTTTGAAATTCTATAACCTATGTAATTAATAATACTTATTATGGTTATAAATATTATACTTATTATTTATAAGTTACATATATGTATATGATTATATGTATAATATTATATATGTCAGTTAAAAACAAAGTTACGTTAGTTTTATAAAACAAGGAAAGAAAAGAAGAAAAGGGTTAGAGAGAATTGTCAGAGAATTCTCAAAGAAGAAGAAGAAGAAGACGAAGGCAAAGCAAGCCCAAGTTCATCTCTCTCTTAACCCAAAACTAGTAAGGTTATAATCTTAACCCTAGAACTAATTCTTATGTGTTGTGTTTTCTTCTTTGCCAAATTAGGTCTTTACAATCATGAAATTATATGTGTTATATGATGTTATATGAAATTGTATGCCATGAAAGGGTTTTCAAAATACAGTTGTTGTAAAACAAGTTTTCAAAGCATATTCTTTTATGTTTTCTTGGTTTTAGAACTCTATGTGAAAGTCTCTTAGTGAAAGCTATTTATTTTGATATGTGAATGGGATATGTATGTATATATATGTGTATATATATATATATATATATATATATATATGTTTACATGAGAGTTTCATAGTTGTTTAAGAATTTCAATTTACAAGTATATGATGAACATTATGAAATTCATGTTATTAGTGTTAGATTATGAAGTTATGTTGAAAATTTCCTTAAATCCTTGAGGTAAGCATGAATTATGTGTAATAGGTGATATAACATGATTATATATGAGTTATATGATGATTCTAGCAATTTAATCCATGAATTTTTGATAAACAATAAGAAGCATGTTCATAGTGATTTTCGGTGAAACTATTTCTGAAAAATGGCTTTTGAAACTATCAAATTGATGTTTGATTTTGAGTTATTGTTAAAATTGATCATGTATTATGTTAATGTGTTAAGAATATGAGTTAACACAATTGGAATCACTTGAATTGGATGAAAAACGAATTCGTAGTAACAAATTCCGTCAAGAACGCTTAAAATTGTATTTTTCTTTGAAAATCATGAAATCTTGTTTTGGATTATGTGTTTTATGGATTATATATGTTATGAGCATGATAATAAGTTTAAAATATTGTTACTATCAAGTTTTATGTTTATCATGTTGGAAAAAATCGAATTCGGTGTGAAGAAATAAGCCAAATTGGCTTAATTCTCCACCAGTTCGCGAGCCGGGCGCTGTGGCAGGGGGAACACCTGCCCCAGGGGTGTTTTGCACTGGGAGGACCCGCCCTAGTGGGTGGGGCTGCTGCCAAGAAAATCTGGAATTTTGTTTTTGAGTTTTTATGCCCCGTTTGTTAAGCTAACTTGTTTCTAAGACTTGGAAAGTGAAATGTGTAATAAGATAACATGTTTTTGATGTGTTTAAGTTAGATTGAAATATATTATGAATGTGTTACATGTGTGTGTATGTGTGTTGCTTTCACGAGGCACACAACACGATTCCTTGAGTATAGGCTTATTAATGCATGCCGTGAGTATAGACTCACGTACTTGACTAATTAGTAACCAATGTGGTAAATTATACTATGAGTTGGACTTAGATATGAAGTTCAATAGTTTAAATGTTGTAATTGGATACTAATAGATGGTTTGAATGTAATATAAATGTGTAGGGTGTTTGTGAAGTGCGTATAGTTGTTAAAGTGTAGCTTGCGCTTAAGGCAAGTTCTCTTACCCTTATTCTCTTATGTTAAACAAGTTTCTAAACTTGTTATTTATATTGTGCAAGTTCTTTAATCTACTCTTGAATGCTATACAAGCCTATTCATTGTATATTTTCATTGGGCAAGTTTCCCTTGCTCAAGAAATCACGAAAGTTCATTTACGTTCTTTAAATTGTTATGTGTGGTACAAGTTATACCATACTCATAAAGCGTAAGTATTAAAGCGTTATTTTAGTAATATGATCTTGACTTAGTTGTTCAAGCAAGATCTACTTAGTCTATCGAATGCTTTAAGTTGTTTCTAAAAGCATACCTATTTTATATGAAGTTTATTGTTATATTTTGCAATTTGTTCATGATTGAACTGTAAAGGACTGTAAGTCGATTCAACTACTCCTAGTTGATGATAGTTGAACTCTAAAGTTCCCTTATCTATCCAAACTAAACTTTCTTTGGTGCGGACTTGTATTCAATTTCTGAGAAGGAACAACCCTATTAATTAGGGGAAAATTTATGCGAAAGCGTTAAATGGTTGTGCACAATTCATGGTACAAAGGGTTGATCCCCCTGAGTACGAGTTAAGGGTCCATAGTCTTATTGACTGTTAAAGGTTTAAATAGAAATATTTATAACCTAGGACAATGGTTCAAGGTCTTATGACCCTCAGATGATTTAATATTCGAATCCTATATATTGATGAAAGAATTATATTTTAATTCTTTATATTGATGAAAGTAAAGTTATTCAAACTCTTTTGAAACGATTCACGTATGTCATATCACTGTTGTATTTTCAAGTGAGCTTTTGTTTGCTCACTCTTGCCTGCTTTACCACCATTTGCAGTTGAGACCAAGAATGTTGACATACCATCAACAAGTAAAGGAAAAGGAAAGATGAATAAGTGAAGGCTTGTGACGTCAAGTTGCTTTTGTAATAAGACTTAGTTGGTTATGTTTATATTTCCGTAGTTACGTTATTTGAATGATGTTAAGGTTTAGATAACCATGGGATTTTTGTTGAACAAGTTGCCATTCTTTCTAGAGGAAGATTTTATTAAGGTTTTATGAAGGTTGTAATTAGTTTGAAATTTTATTTGGGTAGATGTATGTTTTAATTAGAAAGTGAACACCAAATCATGTGGAAACGAAGTACCCGGATTTGGGGGTGTCACAAATTTCTTCATAGGATAAGTCTTTCTCAAAATGTAGGGGTTCATATTCAATCACATGCTTATAATCGGGTTTATAGGGTCGTAAAACTGAAACATGGAAGACGTTGTGGACATTCTCAAGAGCCGGAGGTAAGGCTACCTCATATGTAACTTCTCCAATCCTTCGCAGTACCTCAAAGAGTCCAATGAACCTTGGGCTTAATTTTTCCTTCTTTCCAAATCTGATCTTTTCCTTCCAGGGAGAGACTTTCAAAAACACATAGTTACCCGATTCAAACTCAACGTTCTTACGGTGTAGATCGGCGTACTTCTTCTGCCTATCTTGAGCTGCTACCAGTCTTGTTCTGATCACTTTGACTATCTCTGCTGTCTGCTGTACCAGTTCTGGACCTAGTAATTGTCTCTCACCAACTTCATCCCAGTATAGCAGAGTTTTACATTTTCTTTCGTACAACGCTTCATAAGGCGGTATGCCAATACTAGCGTGGTAACTGTTGTTGTAACCGAATTCCACGAGCTGTAGGTGGTCATCCCAGTTGCCTTTGAAATCCATGATGCATGCTCTCAGCATCTCTTCCAAAGTTTGGATTGTTCTTTCACTCTGCCCGTCGGTCCGAGGGTGTTAAGCTGTACTCATTCTCAACTGTGTCCCCATGCATTCCTGTAGTCGCTTTCAGAAGTTCGATGTAAAGCGCAGATCTCGGTCAGAAACAATTAACACTGAAACTCCGTGCCTCGAAACAATCTCTTTCACATATAACCTTGCCAACTGGTCTAAGTTGAATATGATTTTGATCAGAAGTAAGTGTGCGGATTTTGTCAATCGGTCAACGATAACCTATACTGCGTCGTAGCCTTTTTGAGTTGTCGGAAGGCCAACCACGAAATCCATTATAATGTGTTCCCATTTATATTCTGGGATTTCCAGGGGTTGTAGCAAACCACTGGGTCTCTGATGTTCTGCTTTCACTTTCTGACAGGTCAGACACTTTGCAACACACTCAGCAACATCTCGTTTCAAATTCGGCCACTAAAAGTGCTGTCGAAGATCCTGATACATCTTGGTACTGCCGGGGTGAATCAAATACCGTGAGCTATGAGCCTCGCTCAAAATGTCCTCCTTAATCTCTGGCACTGACGGTACCCACACTCTGTTCTCAAATCTCAGTAGTCCCTCACTGTCTATCTTGAATCTCGGTTCGGTTCCTCTAGATATCTTTTTCTTTACCTTCTTACATTCTTCGTCCTAAAGTTTGGCTTTCTTAACTTTGTCCAATAGGGTTGTACCAGCTTGCATCTGAAACAACTTCTCGTCAATCTCCATCGGATACTTCACTTCCAATTCTAGCTTTTCCATTACTTCCTGAGCAGTCAACATCATCAATTTCTCCCGACCCTTCCTACTTAAGGCGTCGGCAACCACATTAGCCTTACCTGGATCGTATAAAATTTCACAGTCATAGTCTTTAATTAGCTTTAGGCACCTTCTCTGGCGCATATTCAAGTCCTTTTGTGTAAAAATATATTTCAGACTTTTGTGGTCTGTATATATTTCACACTTCTCCCCATAGAGATAGTGTCTCCAAATTTTTAAAGCAAATATCACTACAGCTAACTCCAAGTCATGGGTCGGATACCCCTTCTCATAGTCTTTTAATTGTCGTGATGCATACGCAATGACCTTGCCAGTTTGCATAAGCACACAGCCAAGTCCTTTATGCGACGCATCACTATAAACCATAAAATTTCCTGTGTCGTCCGGAAGAGATAACACAGGTGCTGAACTCAACCTCTTCTTAACCTCTTGGAAGCTTTCCTCACACTTCTCCGTCCAAAAGAATTTCATCGATTTCCTAGTCAAATTCGTCAGCGGAGTTGCTGATAGTAGTGTGCATACAAGCCAATCATGTATGATGATAAAGCACATACTTTGTAAACAATCTTATTTATTTATTAATAAAATATTCATTTAAGGCATTTAATTATCTACATGGTGCAGTTTTTAATAATATGTAAATAACCCATAGTTTTAAGCAATGATTTTAGAATCATGATGAGATCATGTTAATGAGATCTAAATTCTTAGAAAGCTTAAAAACTAAAATAATTCCCAATTGTGGGATTACTAAAATGGGGATTAGTAAATCCGGATAGATTGGTACATATGTTGCTTGCTCATTGGATGAGGATGACTGATCTCATGGTCATTTTGTGGAGACACTAAAGCAAGTATGTAGGTGCTTATTGGAGAATAAGTTCACTGAACGTGACTCGCTATGGAATACCTAATGGAGTTTTACTTGTCTGTCAATAGGAATTCCTAATGTGATAGTAGTACAAGTGATCCTTGGACTTGAGATCATCATAGTATCTTGTATGTAACAAATTATATTTTAACTTATTCCTTAAGGCCTTTTAAGGCATATATAGGGTATGCTTGGGTATAATGAGTTGCATATGGAGATAATGTATGATCAATAAAGAATCTACCACCTCTAGTAAAAGAGGAGATATGTCCTATGTGATTCGTTAAATGACAATCCAGGAATCCTTGGCCAAGGTAGAATGAAATTAGAAAGAGGTTTCTAATTTGCATTATTTGGAGTTGTGCGTTTTCTAATCGAAATACATATGATTAAATAAATTAAGACTTGACAGTAAATTCATGTCTTATATTTAATTGGGACATTGTATGGTGGAAGGATTGAATTGTACAGTAACTATTAACTCACAGGTTCTTTTATGATTAATGTTGAAATCTATATTATCTGAAAAGTCATTGATCGCTAGGGAGGCTTATCCCTATTGTAGAATAAATGTTATTTATTTAAATAGATTATTAGTTTAATTTATTTATTTAAATAAGATTAGAATTGGTCTAATTAATTTATTCACAACCGGTTTAATATTGAGAACCTAAAAGGTCACACCATAAAAGCAAGAAGAATTATTTAAGAAGAAAATGACATGATAGTAATAATGCATTAAGTATAATTAATTTAATCTATGGTGATAGAATAAATTAAATAGCTTAATGTTTATTACTTAATATTTTAGAAATATTAAACATAAATTAATAAGAGGAGTCTTATTATTAATATTATTATTATTATTATTATTATTATTATTATTATTATTATTATTATTTTAATTCTAAAGGAGTTTAGGAATTAATATAATATCAGTACTCTCTCTCAATCCTAATAAGATTAGGATATAAATTAATTAAAAGTGTTTAATTAATTAATTAAATAAAACCCTATTCTAATTGGATTAGGAGGGTTAACCTAATATCTATATAAGAGAGTCTTATATCAGAAATAAGGGACGTGAATTTTTTCAAAGGTTGGGAGTATACATATTCTATAGAGATAGAAACAAGGGTTAAGCCAATAACCCATCTTCTTGAGTTCTTCATCTTCCTTGGTGGATCACCGTTAGAGGCCAAACATTTGGGTAGCTGACATTGATCAAGGGAAGGAGCCACTACAGAGGAATCAAAGAAATCAAAGGAGTAGAACTTGTACCTGAGGAAGCTTGGATCTTCAAAGGTATAATTCCGTTCTCTCTTTTCTGTTATTGATAACTAGCACAAAGCATGATCATAGTTATGGGTTTGTATAAATTTTTGAAAACCTATGTTTCGCGCTTCCGCCCTATTTATGTGATTTGATTGCATGATTGCGTTACGTACAAACCCAACAGTTGCGATCTTGAAAAAGTCCTGAATGAATCTTCTATAATAACCTACCAACCCAAGAAAACTTCTCACTTCTGACGGTGTTTTCGGCTGATCCCAGTTCATCACCGCTTTGACTTTAGAGGGATCTACCGAAATTCCGTCCTTGTCGATCACATGTCCAAGAAATTGCACTCTTTCAATCCAGAATTCACATTTCAAAAATTTGGCATACAACGGCTTGAACACTCCATTCATTAAGCCCATGAATGCTGCAAGAGCATTCGTTAGACTAAATGACATCACCAAAAATTCGTAGTGACCATATTGAGTCCTAAATGCTGTCTTCAGAACATCCTCTGGTCTCACCTTTAGTTGATGATAGCCACTCCTCAAGTCTATCTTCGAAAAGTACCTTGCTCCCTTCAATTGGTCAAATAGGTCATCAATCCTTGGTAATGGATATCTATTCTTAATTGTGACCTTATTCAGTTCTCTATAGTCGATGCAAAGCCGCATCGTCCCGTCCTTCTTCTTCACAAATAACACCGACGCTCCCCACGACGATACGCTTGGTTGGATGCATTTCTTATCCAGTAACTCTTGCAGTTATACCATCAACTCTTTCATCTCTACCGGAGCCATCCGGTACGGTGCCTTCAATATTGGGGTCGTCCCTGGCGCCAAATCGATCACAAACTCAACCTCTCTGTCTGGAGGAAGTCCTGGCAGATCATTCAAAAATACGTCTATGAAGTCCCTCAAGACTGGTATATCTTCCATTTTTGGGTTTTCTTTACGACTATCAACTATGTAGGCTAAATATCCTACACAGCCTTGTCTTAACAACTTCCTGGCCTGCATCATCGTCAGACAACTCGCTTGTCTAGGCGACTTACTGCCATAAAACACAACCTTTGACAGGGTCATAAGGTTGATACATTTCCTCTAGCAATCAATTACAGCCCCATAATTGAATAGCCAATCCATTCCTAGAATAACATCGAATTCCCCAAGTCTAATCGGGATCAGATCTACGTTTATAGTGTTACCCTTAATATCCACCCTACAGTTCTTGTGTACGTACTTAACAGGGATCACTTCTCTATTCGCAATTTTGATGTTCATAGGGTATTCTAACTCGTCCATATGCAATTTTAAGTTCTTAGCAAAGTCATCGGATATAAATAAACAAGTAGCACCCGAATCAAATAGTACATAAGCATTAACTTTATTGACTGGAATGATACCTGACACCACATCGCGAGACTGTACAACATCCTGCACGGTCATGTTAAAGGTTCTGGCGGTTAGTCGGTTGGTTGCGGTTGGTCCCGTGATAGTTAGAGCACTTCCACCGCTGTTCCCCCTGTTCCCTATAGATCCTGCCCCTCCAGATCCCTTCTTGGGACAGTCCCTTGCCAGATGGTTCTTTGAGCCTCAAGTGAAGCAAGCGCCCTTCTTTGGGTTAGGGCAGTTAGGTGCTATGTGGCCTTCCTAACCACAATTGTAGCACACTCGTTTTCCCTTCATACAGACCCCCAGGTAAGCTTTCCCGCAAGTCAGACAAGCTTCGATCCTCTTCTTCTAACCTCCTTGCTGATTTCCAATTGATGAGTTGTCAGTCCACCTCCTCTTCTGATTGTTACTTCCCCCCGTGTTGCTACCACTAGCCTTATTAACTCCTTCACTTTCACTCTTCTTCTTTTTTTGATCTTGGTTATACTTTGTAACAGCGTCACTCTTGCCTTTAGCGAGAATGGCCTTCTCTAGCACCCCAACAAAAGTGTTCAATTGGAACATTGACACTTTGCTATACAACCAGGGCTTCAGGCCCTGTTCAAACCTCTTTTCCTTCCTCTGATCGGTGTGCACTTGATACGTGGCAAACCTAGCCAACACATTGAATTTTGTCGCATACTCTGGTACGTATATATTCCCCTATTTCAGCTCCAGAAACTGAACCTCCATTTGATTCTGCGAGCTGGTCAGAAAATACATCTCGAAGAACATCTCTTTGAATCTCTCCCAAGTAATCACACCTTCTCCTCCCCGGACCTTATTTACTTGCCACCAATAACTAGCTTCGGAATTCATCATGAACGTTACGTAGGCAGTTTTCTGGTCTTCTCTGACTCTGGCGACGTCGAAAACTTTCTCCATCTCCATAACCCAGGTTTGGGCTTCTATCGGGTTCATGGTGCCTTTAAACTCTGGCGGTCTTACCGCCTTGAAGTCCTTGAATGTTATGTTCGGTGGATCCAGCAAGTAAGTTCGCCAACTGCTGAACGAGGTTAGCATTGGCGTTGTTGTTGTTGTTTGGTGACCCCTCCTGGGCCTGTTGACGGTTAGGTCGTGTTCTTGGCGGTATTTTTCTATTAAGAAATACGCTTATTAGGTCTTTATTCAATTCTCTAAATATCTAAAGCTTAACTTAAACATTTAGACACAGTCAGTCAACACATTATCTCAAATAAACTCTGTTATATTACTAAATCAAAAGTTTTAACATAATACGATAGCATCACTACTATTTACATTAACTATCCCGAGATAAAGAATCTATAGGATTTAAAACATAAAATATTCCTCTGTTTATAAACACATTAGAATTTACATTATTAACTACCAGATAGGTTTCACAAAATCAAATGTTCCTATCACTGCCCATTAAGGTGGCGAACAGCTTTGCCACGCTCTTCTTCCATAATCCGGGACATTGTCCTACGATCTAGCATGTACGATGGTAGTCCTTTGAACTGAATTGGGTACCTCATAACCCGATCCTGGGCCTCGTCAATTGCATACTGAAGCATAGAGTACGTCTCCTCAAGCTTAGCCTTCTTCGCCCAACAGTTGTCTTCTGCGAGATCTGCTCGTCGTGATTCCCTTACCCAGGCCTCCTCTGCTATGGCCAGCCTTGCTAATTTCTCTTTTAGTTCATTCTTCAATTCCTCCATTTCCTCTGACTTCTGATCGGTTTGGCCCTTCTCGTGAGCAAAATCGCACTCTACATTTTCCCAAACGTGTGTGAAGAGCCTCGACCTCTCCATCCCTCAGCTCGATGGTAGACTGTTGAGTAACCGATCGCTCCCTCAGCTCCTGAACAGTCTCCCTCAGCCCCTGAACAGTATCACGTAACTCTATGTTACGGTTATACAGCTCGTCATACATCTCGACACTGATAGAGCTCGGTGGGGCCTCTTCAGGGTCTTCCTCCTCCTCTTCGACTGTCTCAGCCTGAACCTTAATCTCCTCAGGGTCTTCCTTAGAGCCCTCCTCTGAATCAGACACCTGCACATACTCCTGACCAATAACTGTGATCAAGGGTGATGGCTCTCGTCGGACTAACTGCTCCCAGACTATGTGGATGTCTCGGGGCTCCTTCTCTCTAGCCTCTAGGGGTACAAGGTCCCTAGGCTGACTAGGTTCTCCAGCATCCGTAATCTTGACAAATAAGATTTTAAGTTTTAGTTATTACGTGATGCTAATCGATACACGAGTATATAAGTATAAGCACATAACACATAAGGTAAGTTATTATATTTCTTAGAACTCGACAAGAGTTATCATTACTATGTTTTCGATCTCTAAAAAGGCTACTATCCTAAGGTTTTTCCCCAACCTAAGGTTCATAACCTACGGCATTGATACCAACTTGTGACACCCCCAAATCCGGGTTCTCCAATTCCACGGGACTTGGTATTCACTGTACAAATATCATCTATCTATCTACCCATAATAAATGCAAACCATGAAATAAATAGAAATAATCCTCCCCTTATGGGGTTACAACATCTCAAAATAATAAATACAATCCTAGGTCATACTAACCTTAAACATCTGTGCGGAACATAAACAAATAAATAAGTCTTACACAACTTTAACATAAGTCTGAAACATAAACATATAACATAAACAACAAGTCTTCATCACTTGTTGACCTTGCCCTTGCCTTTGCTAGTAGAAGGCTCGTCGGACCTTTCGTTCTTAACTGCAATGTTATTATTACGCAAGAGTGAGCACGATTGCCCACAAGTATAATCGATATAACAATAATATAATAACATGCGAGTGAATCAAGACATCTGAATAAAGAAACTCAACTTTTGACTCAAAAATGAATAACAAGAACCAAAAGAACATCTGCGGGTCATAAGACCTCGAACTATGTCCTAGGTTGTAAAGTGTTTAGACTTTAAACCTTTAACAGTCATAAGACTATGGACTCTACTTCTCGTACTTAGGGGGATCAACCCTTAGTACCATACTGTACACAATATCTTAACGTTAAAGCGTAAATAACCCCCTATACAGGGTTGTACATCTCAGTTTGACATCAGAGTCCGCACCAAAGGAAGTTTGGTTTGGATAGGCTCAATAATAGTTCTAGAATTTAGAACGCTCATCAACTATGGACTAGTCAAATCAATAAGGGTTCGTTAGTCTTACAAGGTTCAGCAACAAACGATATTCAAATTGAATAATAACTTCTCAAGAGTATACAATCGAATAAGTATTGTATAACTGGATTCATGCTTTTAAAGGTAATATAATATCTCATATGGAATCTCAACTTGATTAACAAGTATAAGAACTTGCATCATGATAGTATTTCAAGAATAAAAAACTTGCTCAATAAAAGTAAACTTTGAATTTAGTAACTAGCTCAACATAAGAATAAGGAATAGAATGCTTATTCAATTTAAAGAGTTTAGATAAGGAACTTGCTTAACGATAGTAAGTTAGGGATAGAATACTTGCTCAATGTAAAAGTAAGATTTGAGTTTAGGAAACTGGCCTCTTGCATAAGCTACAATTAATTTCACGTTCCTTATTAAATCCTACATATAGATACATTCATAACATTCATTAATCATAAATTCGATATACTTATCGAATCACACATCGGTCTTTGAACACATTAGTAGACTTTACAAATAATGATCTAAGTTATGAAATTAACTCATTAATTACTCACATAGTACAAGTTATTAACATCTTACTATGTGCCTAACAACATGTCTTCATATTCATTACATAGGTTTTAAATCACATCTTTGAATACATGAACACTTTGAACAATTTTTAAAATTCTACAGGGGGCGCGACAGCGCGCCATTTACTCTTTGGATTGGCACGGGTGCGCTGCACAGCGCGGGCGCGCGTCAAGTATGCCTTGAAGCAGCGCGGCTACGCGACGACGCAGGCTCAGTTTTCCCAGTTCGCGAAGAACACACAGGGCAGCCCAAATAAATCCAAATTAAAATAACGTAATGAATTTTTAAGGCTACCCATGAGATATAGAATTTACAAAAACATCATACAATGTTCTAAGCATGCTTTTAACACTTTACTTCACGTAATTACACAAATCACAACATTTAATTTCACTGTTTTCAGTATTTTGTAAAGTTTTGAAGGAAAAATAAGAAATTCAACGTTACGGATTCGTTATAACACCGAATTCGTTCGTTTAACTTCCGTTTTGTTCATTTAAACGTATATAATTATATATAAGTGTTAATTTAAGTTAAATAAACGCATAAAGCGTGTAGATTTTGTACGTAAGGGCCATATGTATAATTTCTACACTCTATAACTTTTGAAAACCCAATTATCAATAAAATTCCATGGTATGACCACTGAAAATCATGTATACGTGATACATAACATGTTATTAACATATCCTAACACATATAAGATCACATCCTAAGTTAATTATTAAAATAGTTTTCAACGGAGATTTAAGAACACGTAAAAATGAGGAACTCTGTAGATTTTCAAAAATCCAATTGAGGCATATATGAACATCCTTACATGGTAGAAACACATTATGATCATATGTTTAACATGTAATTACACATAGAACTCAATTTCATGCTTAAATCATAACTTTTACTTTAACAGATAACTTTGAATTATACAGTGATGGAGAATATAATACGTGAATTGAAGTTGGGATGTAGGGGTTACCCTTGCAGTCTCTGATTGAAGGTGATACAAACTTAACTCTTCAAATGACATGGTATGTCGTATAGGATATTGAAGGCAGGTATTAAGTTAAGGTTACAGGCCTTGGGGATTATGTTGTAATAAGTTATTGTATAAACAGTTTATGTTTATATCTTTCGCAATAGTTATAGAAATGATGTATCGTAACGTACCAGGTCCGAGGTTCTGGGGACCCGAATTTGGGGGCGTCACAGTTGGTATCAGAGCTGTAGGTTATAAACCTTCGGTAGGGCTACCTTAGGCTATAACCGCAGGGATGAGGATAAGGAATAAACTCAAATAGAGTTTGAAATTTAAGTGATGAAGTTGGGCAAGGTAATGATAAGTCAATAAGATTCAAAGAAGAATCTTGACAAGTAATAAAGATCCAGAGTTACCTAACTCTGATGATAAAGATGAACAGTAGTAATGCATAGATAGAGTCTAAAAGATTAAAAGTATAAAGGAAAAGAAGATCGTAAAACAAAACGATCATAAAATAAAAAAGAATCGTAATATAATACGATTATAATATGAGATCACAACGTGATCTGATGAGGTCATAGGAGGATAGAAGATCAATCATTTGATTGAAAACTCTATAGCAGAATTGCTATACGAATATGGTACTATAAAATAGTACGAGTTAAACTCAGGAAAGAGTTGTGAATTGTAGATACGGATTAAATGAAATTCGTATCGAGTATTGAGGGAACTAAGAATATGTGGGATTTTAATTGAGGACTCATGTGATAGCTGAGTTGTACAAACCTTTGTATGGGCGGGGGTTTTGTGCTTGGTCTAACGACTACTTAGTTTATCATATTGATAATCATCGAAATGTCGGTGTCGCGCTATTCGCTATATGTATGATGAGAAGGTGATTCTTTTCTCAAGTGTATAACGGATAGGTAGAGAATATAAGATTAGGTACGAGTTCTTTAAACTCATACGTATGGTAAGTTCATGACTCATAATCGTATGGTGGAACCCCTCAGCGAATGGACGACTTTGGTCTGACTAGGATAAGTTCAAAAACCCATATGATTGTGGTAAGTTCTTGAACTCATAACGTATGGTATGTTTGATGAACTATACGGGGGTATAGGAAAATTATGAATGAAGGATTAAGGATAATAGAAATAGATAGAATTATTAAGCAATTGATCATTAGAAAAATTGATGTTAATGGTGGAAGCATAGGTATTCCAAATCTTCTAGTTGTGCTAGACTTTGAATTTTTGACATCAAGCTAAATTCGCACTGATGTGTCTTTTACGAAATGAAATGAATTTTTGGTTGTGACGCCCCCAAATTCGGGTCCCAAGAACCTCGGATCTGGTACGTTACGGTACATCATCTTCATATATATTCTATAAACTAATGCGGAATAATAAACATATATTGTTTATTTCACATGATTCTATAACATTTTCCCCAAGTTTATTAACCTTAACTAAATACATACCTTCAAAATTACAAAAGGTTTTCAGAAGATAACTAAATAGTTGTTCGCATAACAGTCTATTATTGTACTTTGCTCTTGTCCGTGTCCTTCTTCAAGCCTTCGTCTTAATCTGTAAGTTGTTATCATGATATAGCAAGAGTGAGCAACAATTTTGTCCAGCAAGTTTAAATTCAATAAAGATATATCATGATTGAAAGAAAGAATAAGCTTTCAAGTTTTTGACAATATAATGATTGTGAGAGAGCATGAATTAACATGTCAATAATTGAATGACTGAATCAATAACATTTAATGTCAACTAGGACTATGAACCTTAGGGTAATGAAGGTGATCAGCCTTTCATAACTGATGAACATATACAACATGCACTACATGCGAATCAATAATCAGTTTAGACGTGAATAATCATCAATAATCATTCACTAACATGCTTTGAAATATAACTCGAGTTTGAGTTAGAGAACTTGCCTTGTGCGTCGATTACTACTACGCAATCTATTATACTCTCTTTATTGAAAAAAACCTATCATTGTTAATATCGGTCTTTTAATCAGCATATCATACTTTGTAACATAATATTACTATTTTATCAGTAACTCATCTAATACTTAATCACATAGCAAATATTAGATAACACCTTACAACATCAGTATTATTATCGTTCCTTGAAAATTTTTCAATTACTTTATCATATACATTATGACTTAAAACTTTAATCTTTCATATTATAAGTGCGTTTCTATAATCCCGTAAGCCAAATACTAATATTATAATCTAGATTATTTAAACATATCAATCCAGTAACCTGAATTGAAATTATTCTTCAATTTGGTAAACTATTTTTCAATCCAGCAAACTGGATTCAACTAATCTCCAATCCAGTAACCTGGATTCAAGCTGACCTACTATCCAGCAACCTGAATTCAAATGGACTTACAATCCAGCAAACTGTTTTATAATCCACCAAGTTGTTTTCCAATTAATCATACTGTTCATTCAATATGGCCCAATAAATGTTCAATTAATAACTTAACTCCTCTTTTAAACTCCATTTAATAATATTATTATTTAATAACATTAAATCTATTTATTAATATTATTAATCATTAAATAATATTTTAAATCAATGAATTAATAACACTTTAATCTAAATGTTACCATTCACTTAATAATATCTTCATCCAATATTAATAATCTTTTAATAATATTTTAATTATTTCTTAAACTTATAAACAATTTATTTTAAATGTTTACACATTACTAATTAATGCATTTAATCATTCTAAATGCCATACTCATAAGATTTCATCACCAATGACCAAATTTCTCATCAAAAATCTACATATATCCTATATAGGGCTTTCAAGCCATAACATCCTATTTTTCAAATTTCTAACATCACATAACTAATTTAACTCATTTGTTCATAACTGAACTATTTTCATGAAAAATACAAAATCAATTCCAAAAATATTTATTTACTGGGATTTGGCAGAATATAGTTCCATATTGAACATATATTTTTCCCAAAATTTTAAAATTCATTTACTAATTTTTAAATGGCCAAAACTGTCGAATCATGAGACATTTATCATAAACTGTGCTTTTGTCCAAAAATTCCGAAACTTACAGGGTATACTCCTGTTATATACATGTACTCCCAATCAAACTTTCACCAATTTTGGAGTTAACCACAAGAAGTTATAAGGGTTTACTTTTAAAGTAGTCTTTTCCCGTAAAATTCATAACTCTCAATCTATACATCCAAAAATTTCCATTTTTGGGCACAATCTAGAAACCTCATAATATTATCATCCCAAATTTTTCCAGAAAGTTTAGGGCAAGAAAAGTGGACGAAAATGCAGTGTTTCCAAACTGGCCAGTAGCTGATTTTTGCTCCCGATTTTGTCTTTTGCCGACTGGACAGTTTGTACAAAAACAGTTGTCAGTTGATGTGTAGTTAACATATTTGAGTGCTACCATATGGGTTTAGTAGCTAACTTACATATCTAGCACTCCTCTTTGATGGATCGCAAAACAGAGGTGTAGATCTTAAATGGTATTCAATCAAAGTGGACAAAAGCTTGGGTTTATAAACAAAAAAAATTTATTTTTCTTTTCTTTTGATTTCCTACCAAATCAACACCCAATATGGGTAAAGCTAAACATAAAATACTCATCAAAATGTATATTCATGGTTTTTGAGTTTATAAACATAAATCCAAGCTTTGATTTAGAATATCTAAAATCAATTACATAAACTAATTACCTTTGTTCAAAATCTTTTTTCTTCTTCTTCCATGAAGAATCTTTCTCTCTCCTCTTTTCTCCCTCAAGGGGGTTGCCGCCCCTCTCCTCCTTCTCTCATGGTTGCCGCCACTTCTTCCGTTTCTCTATCTTTGTTTCCCGTTTCTTTCTTTCTTTTTCTTTTCCTCTTTCTCTTACTTCTTTTTTCTTTTCTCTTTCCTTATCCTTCTTTTCTTTATTTCTATCCTTTCTTTTTCCTTCTTCCTCTTATCCGTTCCTCTCTTTTCTTTTCTTTTATTTTAATGCTTTACTTAATGTCCAAAATGCCCTTCTCCAATTTGAGCTTAAAATTGGGCTTAACACTTATTTAATATTTTGGGCTTTTAATTAATTTATTGGGCTATAAAAAATTATCATAGTCCAATCCTTTCCATATTATCTCACCCTAAATATTTAATTAGGGTTTACATTCCATACCTTTAGAATTTGAATCATTACTCTTGTACATTAAATTTTATAACCAAATTAATCACGTCGCTTTAATTAAGTTATAAAATTAATAAATTAAGATAGTAAAGATATATCTCTTGACTTAATATAATTTTTAATATTATTATTCTCCCACATGTTCCTTAACAATTGGGTTCACTTGGGCTTAACACTTAATTCATTTGTCTTTCTAAATAAAATATTTGGACTTCCTAACTAAAATGTTTGGGCCATAGAAATTAATATGGTCCATTACATTAAATTCTACTTTACCCTAATCATTTAATTAGGATTTTCATGTACTCAATTTAAATACAAATTCTCACTCAAGTATATTTAATTTCTTAACCCAATTAGACTTACCTTAATTAGGTTATAAAATTAATTAATTGAGATATATAAAATAAATCTCTTAGAATTAGTATATATTATAAATACTATTATTTTCCCATCTCATAACCCTTAATTTATTCAATTCTACATTCTTAATATATAATTAGGATTATATTAGTTCCTTTTATTTGTTTATATAATAAACAAATAAAAACAATTCACATAATATTCATATTCACTTACTCACATATTCATACAAAATAATTTAATAGATTGAGACATGATCCACACATCTCTTAGATTAGGTTACTAGTATATAATTAAAATACTAGGACCACTAAATAAAAATAACCATTTAGGTTATTTAATTCTCATACCTAATTTAAATTATACAATTTATATTGTATAATTAAATTTAATTTCCTCATTCTCTCTATAAACTGTTTTCAAACAATTTATTTATATATTAAATATATAATTTAATATATTCAATCATTTATTCAAATATGAATTTAATTTACTAACTAGTTGATACCAATATACATATTTTATATATTGGGTCTCATTTCATATATATATTACATCATTTGGTATAATATTAAATATTATACCATTATCCATGTAACATAATATCATATATTCAATTATTTTCTTTTCTTGTCTTCACAATTTATTTAACTGTAGTAAATATATTAATATATTCACCACATTAAATACATGCATACATTACACTTAATAATGTAATATATAGTTTTTTTTCCATAAAATAGTGGTTATACATGAAGTATATTTAATGCCACCAATTTACCACATTAAAATAATTTAATATTATAAATTATTTTAATTCTACCCATCTAATTCTCTGTAATAATTTACTCCTACACTTTACTTACATATACTAAATATATAATTCTAATATATTTATTATACACAATATCACATATTGCATGGCACATATTCCTTTGTGCACTACAATATCACATAACATATCATCTAATAAGAATTTTCTTTGTTTAATTCTTATTTTAATATTTTTCAAAATTTGGGTTATCACATTCACCCCTTCTTCTAAGAATTTCGTTCTCGAAATTATAGTCTACTAATCACTACTTCTTTTATTCATCAAAACTAGGTTTTCAAGTTAACCTTTATCTAATTTCATGCTCAATTTAATGAGTACATATTGCATCCTACTATGAGAAGTTCTTCTATCATCACATTCTTCCATCACTTCTCTCTAAGGAGTTAAAACTTTTCAAATCATGCTAAGGGGTCATATAGACCATGAACACATAGTTTTAACGGTATTTACAAAGCAAAACGGTAAATTACTAGGTATGTTTACAATCACAAAGAAGGTAAACTACCGATGATAGTACTTTAGGTAATCAACCTATCATACGCTTACGTCATGCATAATGTATTAATCTTGTTTAGTGACTAATTGCGCTACTAGATTGGATTATTTTATCCAATAAGCATATCCCCCATATTCGGGGTTGTTCACCTCAGACTTAGCATAAGATTCAGCACGAAAATAATTTAGTTCGGGATAAATTCTCAAAGAGATACTTGAATTTTTATAAACATTTGTCTAGCTGAATCAATTAGCTTAGACATACCAATAATTTGAATATTAATCGAAACATGTATCTGGCCAAATCAAATTGGCACTTAACTTTTCTTTAAAATTTTGAAATTCATTTTATGACGTCATGATACCGCACAATATTTATAGTTCGTTTGAGAATTTCGTCATTTTATGACTTTGTCATACTACATCGTACCATAGTGGGCTGACGATCCTTAGATCACATCCAACACTAGGGAATTCTGCATTGATAACTCCATCATTTTTTTTATCATTTCTGCATCAGGTTCAATGATGCATCGATGATATATAAAATATATTTTGATATCTCAAATCATTTTTGGTCTAGCCAAAACAATTAGCGTAATCTCTTCTTAAAACATCTCAAAATAATTGAAAATCACTTTTGGTGTTATCATGCCTCAACAGGTAATGATGTGTTAGTGGTACGAAGCCCACTTCTACACAATTGTAACCATGTGCTGCTGATAACAAAAATTCATTTTATTTCGAAAGGCACATCAGTGCGAATTTAGCTTGATGTCAAAAATTTAAAGTCTAGCATAGCTAGAAGATTTGGAATACCTATGCTTCCACCATTAACTTCACTTACTCTAATGATCATTTGCTTAATAATTCTATCTATTAAAAATTCTCAATTCTTTATCCATAACTTTTCTATACCCCAGTATAGTTCATCAAACATACCACACGTTAGGAGTTCAGGAACTTTCCACAATCATATGGGTTTAGGAACTTATCCTAGTCAGACCAAAATCGTCCATTCGCTGAGGGGTTCCATCATACGATTATGAGTCACGAACTTACCATACGTATAAGTTTAAAGAACTCGCACCTAATCTTATATTCTCTACCTATCTGTCATACACATGAGAAAAGAATCACATTCTCAACATACATATAGAGAATAGTGCGACACAACATTTCAATGATTATCAATGTGATAAACTAAGTAGTCGTTAGACCAAGCACAAAACCCCCGCCCATACAAAGGTTTGTACAACTCAGCCATCACACGAGTCCTCAGTTGAAATCTCACATAATCTTAACTTTCTCTTTACTCAATACGAATTTTATTTAATTTTTACATCATCATTTTCAACTCTTTTTGAGTTTAACTCATACTATTTCATAGTACCATATTCGTATAGCAATTCTGCTATAAAGTCTACAATCAATAGATTGATTATCTGTCCTCTTAGGACCTCATCAGATCACGTTGTGATCTTTTCTTATAATCGTGTTATATTACGATTCTTTACTATCTTAGGATCGTTTTATTTTACGATCTTCTTTCCCTTTAATCATATTATATTATGCTTTTACACTTTTCATCTTATAGACTTTGTCTATTTATTATCACTTTTCATCTTTATTATTTGAGTCAGGTAACTCCGAATTCTTATCTTATAATTCTTCAAGATTCTTCTTTGAATCTTATTTATCTTGTTCTTATCTTTAATGATAAATTTCCTGAATTCATCTCTTATCACTTAAACTCTATTTGAGTTTATTCATCATCCTAATCTCTGCAGTTATATCCTAAGATTTATAACTTACAACTCTGATACCAACCTGTGACGCCCCTAAATCCAGGTTCCAAGAACCTCGGATCTGGTACATTACGGTACATCATCTTCATACATATTCTATAAACTAATGCGGAATAATAAACATATATTGTTTATTTCACATGATTCTATAATATTTCTCCCAAGTTTATTAACCTTAACTAAATACATACATTCAAAATTACAAAAGATTTTCAGAAGATAACTAAATAGTTGTTCGCATAACAGTCTATTGTTGTACTTTGCTCTTGTCCGTGTCTTTCTTCAAGCCTTCGTCTTAATCTGTAAGTTGTTATCATGATATAGTAAGAGTGAGCAACAATTTTGCCCAACAAGTTTAAATTCAATAAAGATATATCATGATTGAAAGAAAAAATAAGCTTTCAAGTTTTCGACAATATAATGATTGTGAGAGAGCATGAATTAACATGTCAATAATTGAATGACTGAATCAATAACATTTAATGTCAACTAGGACCATGAACCTTAGGGTAATAAAGGTGATCAGCCTTTCATATCTGATGAATATATACAACATGCACTACGTGCGAATCAATAATCAGTTTAGACGTGAATAATCATCAGTAATCATTCACTAACATGCTTTGAAATATAACTCGAGTTTGAGTTAGAGAACTTGCCTTGTGCGTCGATTACTGCTACGCAATCTATTATACTCTCTTTATTGAAAAAAACCTATCATTTTTAAGATTGGTCTTTTAATCACATATCATACTTTGTAACATAATATTACTATTTTATCAACAACTCATCTAATACTTAATCACATAAGCAAATATTAGATAACACTTTACAACATCAGTATTATTATCGTTCCTTGAAAATTTTTCAATTACTTTATCATATACATTATGACTTAAAACTTTAATCTTTCATATTATAAGTGCGTTTCTATAATCCCGTAAGCCAAATACTAATATTATAATCTAGATTATTTAAACATATCAATCCAGCAACCTGGATTGAAATTATTCTTCAATTTGGTAAACTGTTTTTCAATCCAGTAAATTGGATTCAACTAATCTCCAATCCAGCAACCTGGATTCAAGCTGACCTACTATCCAGCAACCTGAATTCAAATGGACTTACAATCCATCAAACTGTTTTATAATCCAGCAAGTTGTTTTTCAATTCATCATACTATTCATTCAATATGGCCCAATGAATGTTTAATTAATAACTTAACTCCTCTTTTAAACTCCATTTAATATTATTAATTATTTAATAATATTAAATTCATTTATTAATATTATTAATCATTAAATAATATTTTAAATTAATAATTTAATAACACTTTAATCTAAATATTACCAATCACTTAATAATATCTTCATCTAATATTAATAATCTTTTAATAATATTTTAATCATTTCTTAAACTTATAAATAATTTATTTTAATTGTTTACACATTACTAATTAATACATTAAATCATTCTCAATGCCATACTCATATGATTTCATCAACAATGACCAAATTCCTCATCAAAAATCTACATATACCCTATATAGGACTTTCAAGCCATAACATCCTATTTTTCAAATTTCTAACATCACATAACTAATTTAACTCATTTGTTCATAACTGAACTATTTCCATGAAAAATATCAAATCAGTTCTAAAAATATTTATTTTTTGAGATTTGGCAGAATATAGATCCATATTGAACATATATTTTTTGCAAAAGTTTTTAAATTCATTTACTAATTTTTAAATGGCCAAAACTGCCGAATCTTGAGACATTTATCATAAACTGTGCTTTTGTCCAAAAATTCCGAAACTTACAGGGTATACTCCTATTATATACATGTACTCCCAATAAACATTTCACTAATTTTGGAGGTAACCACAAGGAGTTATAAGGGTTTACTTTTAAAGTAGTCTTTTCCCGTAAAATCCATAACTCTCAATCTATACATCCCAAAATTGCCATGTTTGGGCATAATCTAGAAAACCCATAATATTATCATCCAAAATTTTTCTAGAATTTTTAGATCAAGAAACGTGGACAAAAACGCCCTTTTTCCAAACTGGCCAGTAGCAGATTTTTGCTCACGATTTTGGCTTTTGTCGGCTGGACGGTTTGTACAAAAACAGTTGTCATTTGATGTGTAGTTAACATATTTGAGTGCTACCACTTGAGTTTAGTAGCTAACTTACATATCTAGCACTCTCCTTTGACGAATCGCAAAACGGAAGTGTAGATCTTAAATGGTATTCAATCAAAGTGGACAAAAGCTTGGGTTTATAAACAAAATTTTTTTATATTTCTTTTCTTTTGATTTCCTACCAAATCAACACCCAATATGGGTAAAGCTAAACATAAAATACTCATCAACATGTATATTCATGGTTTTTGAGTTTATAAACATAAATCCAAGCTTTGATTTAGAATATCTAAAATCAATTACATAAACTAATTACCTTTGTTCAAAATCTTTTTTCTTCTTCTTCCATGGAGAATCTTTCTCTCTCCTCTTTTCCCCCTCAAGGGGGCTGCCGCCCCTCTCCTCCTTCTCTCATGGCTGCCACCACTTCTTCCCTTTCTCTATCTTTATTTCCCGTTTCTTTCTTTCTTTTTCTTTTCCTCTTTCTCTTTCTTCTTTTACCTTTTCTCTTTCCTTATCCTTCTTTTCTTCTTATCTTTTCTTTATTCCTATCCTTTATTTTTCCTTCTTTCTCTTATCCGTTCCTCTCTTTTCTTTTCTTTTATTTTAATGATTTACTTAATGTCCAAAACGCCCTTCTCCAATTTGAGCTTAAAATTGGGCTTAACACTTATTTAATCTTTTGGGCTTTTAATTAATTTTTTGGGCTATGAAAAATTATCAGAGTTTAATCCTTTCCATATTATCCCACCCTAAATATTTAATTAGGGTTTACATTCCATACCTTTAGAATTTAAATCATTACTCTTGTACATTAAATTTTATAACCAAATTAATCACACTTTAATTAAAGTTATAAAATTAATATATTGAGATAGTAAAGATATATCTCTTGACTTAATATAATTTTTAATATTATTATTCTCCCACATGTTCCTTAACAATTGGGCTCACTTGGGCTTAACACTTAATTCCTTTGTCTTTCCAAATAAAATATTTGGACTTTCTAACTAAAATATTTGGGCCATAGAAATTAATATGGTCCATTACATTAAATTCTACCTTACCCTAATCATTTAATTAGGGTTTCTATGTACTCAATTTAAATACAAATTCTTACTCAAGTATATTTAATTTCTTAACCCAATTAGACTTACTTTAATTAGGTTATAAAATTAATTAATTGAGATATATAAAATAAATCTCTTAGAATTAGTATATATTATAAATACTATTATTTTCCCATGTCATAACTCTTAATTTATTCAATTCTTCATTCCTAATATATAATTAGGATTATATTAGTTTCTTTTATTTGTTTATATAATAAACAAATATAAACAATTCACATAATATTCATATTCACCTACTCAGATATTCATACAAAATAATTTAATAGATTGAGACATGATCCACACATCTCTTAGATTAGGCCACTAGTATATAATTAAAATACTAGGATCACTAAATAAAAATAACCATTTAGGTTATTTAATTCTCATACCTAATTTAAATTACTTATTTAAATTATACAATTTTTATTGTATAATTAAATTTAATTTCCTCATTCTCTCCATAAACTGTTTCAAATAATTTATTTATATATTAAATATATAATTTAATATATTCAATCATTTTTTCAAATATGAATTTAATTTACTAACTAGTTGATACCAATATACATATTTTATATATTAGGTCTCATCTCATATATATATATATATATATATATATATATATATTTGTTACATCATTTGGTATAATATTAAATATTATACCATTATCCATGTAACATAATATCATATATTCAATTATTTTCTTTTCTTTCTATAAATTGTCTTCACAATTTATTTAACTGTAGTAAATATATTAATATATTCACCACATTAAATACATGTATACATTACACTTAATAATGTAATATATGATTTTTTTTTCTATAAAATAGTGGTTATACATGAAGTATATTTAATGCCACCAATTTACCACATTAAAATAATTTAATATGATAAATTATTTTAATTTTACCCATCTAATTCTCTTTAATAATTTACTATTACACTTTACTTACATATACTAAATATATAATTCCAATATATTTATTATACACAACATCACATATTGCATGTCACATATTCCTTTGTGCATTACAATATCACATAACATATCATCTAATAAGAATTTTCTTTGTTTAATTCTTATTTTAATATTTTCCAAAAATTTGGGTTATCACATTGGTTATCTTCAAAACATGGTGACAAGGGTGTGGAGATGGACTTCGAGTCATTATCATATCGTTACCTGTTGCGACATGATAATTCCAAAAATAATTTTCAATAGTTTTGAACGGTTTAAAAGAAAAGTCTACGCTAATTGTTTCAGCTAGACAAAGATTTTTTAAAATATCAAAACGTATTTTTTTTTCATCAATGTATCATGGAATCTGGTGCAAGGATGATAAAAACGATGGAGTTATTAATACAGTCTTACCTAGTGTTGGATGTGATCTAAAGATCGTCAGCCCACTATGGTATATTATTGTATGACAAAGTCGCAAAAATGACAGAATCTTCAACGGATTGTAAATACAGTGCGGTATAATGACGTCATAAAATAATTTTCAGAATTTTAAAGAATATTTAAGTGTCAATTAAATTTGACCAGACACATGTTTTGATTGATATTTGAATTATGGGTATATGTTTAAAGCTATTTGATTCAGCTAGACAATGTTTATGAAAATTCAAGTATCTCTTTGAGAACTTATCCCGAACTATATTGTTTTGATTCGGACTCCAAGCTGAGTATGAACATCCCTAAATTGGGAAATATTTTTGCCCCAATGGCGGTGATGATGAACGCGAATGTCGTTCAAATTGTTCCGAATGGCAGTGATGTAGCATCTGATCAATGCAGGGCATACAGGCTGATCACCCACTGTATCCGTAAGTCTAGAGCGGTTTGCAGATGAATTTCTGTTTAAACCTTTTCGAAATTAAAAAATGAAAGGTCATGGCCACTCAGCATTATTTGAATTTTTTTTAACTCCTTGGGGAGAAATATGGGTAGAATGTGATGATAGAATAGTTCCTCAAAGAAGGAAACTGGATGTACTCATTAAATGAGAATGAAATAAGATAAAGGTTAAGTTGAATACCTAGTTTTGCTGAATGAAAGGAGTAGGGATTAGTAGGCTGTAATTTTGAGGATAAAATTCTTAGAAAAAGGGGTGAATGTGACAACTCGAAATTTTACAAGATCTTAAATGATTTAAATAAAAGTTAAATGATAAAACCTAGATGTGAATTTGAGTAATAATTTAAAATTTTAAAGAATAACCTATAAGGTTTAGTATTTGAATAAGAATAAAGAAATATAATCTAATATATATATATATATATATATATATATATATATATATATATATATATTAGGTAGGGTAATTAAATACTCTAAGGGATTTACTTTGTATATTTTAAATAATTAATTTTATAATTTAATTATAGCAAGTCTAATTGGGTTATGGAATTAAAGATATATGAGTAAATGATTTATTTATAAAAGTGTGTGGTGGAACCCTAATTATATGATGGGGAATAGATAAAAATTAAGCGTATAGAATTAAGTTAATTTTATGGCCCAAGAATTATTTGTGTAGCCCAATTATTTTATTAAGCATTGGACTTGTAGAGAAATTGGTTTAATAGCAATTGAATTACTAAACTAGCCCAATATAATATTTATAAGACAAGTATTATAATGACCTAATTTATTTATGGGTGGAAGCCCAAGCTCATTTATTTAGTAAGCAATAATAAGAAAATAGTGCAAGCCCAAAATAAATTAATGCCCAAGCTTAGCCCAATGAGAGACAGAAAGTATTGGACCTAATATATGTTCATGGCCAATTATTTTATTAGCAAGACCAAAGAATTAATTTGGAGCCTAAGTTAATTTAATTAGTAAGTATACTAAGCAAAGTGCAAGCCCAATAGGAATTTTTATTAAAGCCCAAAGCTTGGCCCATGTGTGGTGGGCATTATAGTCATTAAGTGAAGCAAATAATAAAACAAATGGGATAGATAAAGAATTGCCAAGTGGCCGGCTATGCAAGGATAGGAGAAGGGGAGATATACTTAATGATTCAAGCCACTTTAGTTGGTAAGTTGCTTTTGAGTTGTCAAATAATTAATGGGCCAACACATTTATTATACTTGCAAGTTACCCTTACATAATGAAGAGAGAGAGAAAGGATAAAGATTGGAAAAGATATGAAGATATATATATATATATATGGGCTATATGTAGCTACACAGCTGTGTAGTTACACAGTAGGCTATAGCGACGATTTTCTAGGGCTATAGCGACGGTTTGTCTGTCGCCATAGATATTCTGTCTATAGCGACAGACAAACCATCGCTATAGCCCTGAAAAACCGTCGCTATAGTCTACTGTGCACTACACAGCTGTGTTCTTACATTTTTCCCTATATATATATATATATATAATATATCTATTTATTTAGTAGACAAAATATATCATTTAGTCTTACTAGAAAGAGAAATAGAAAGAATAAAAGAAAACCAAGAAAGAGATAGGGAAAGAAACGGGTAAGGAGGGAGAGAGAAGGAGGAGGGGTGGCCATGAAGGTAGAGAGGTAGGAGAAATATTCTCCATGGAAGAAGAAGAAGAAAATAAAAGCTAAGGTATAAGAAATCTATACTTATGTAGTTTAATTTCTCTTTGATTTGATTTAAGTTTTTATTTTTTTGAAGTTATGATTTTGAGGTTCAAAAATCTTGGATATTTGTGTTTAATAGTATTTCAAGTTTAGATCTAACACTTTTATGGATCAAAAGTTGGATCTAAACTAAGATATGGGAATTAGGTTTTTCAAAATTTAGAAAATTTAATTTTTCTTAGCTTTATTTGTGTTTTGTTGTGATTTTGTGAAAGATGGGTGAAATAGATCATGGATCATGTTAGATCCATGAGTATATAAGGTCTTAATAAGTTTTATGATGATTGATGATGGGTTATGTTAATTATTATGTGAGATATGGAAGATTTCATAAAAATCACTAAGTATTGAAAATCAAATTTTTGTAAAAACGAAGTATGAAATAGAAACGACCATATCTCTCATTCTATTTTGAATTTTTGAGTGTGGTCAATTTTTGGAGATAGATATATAAATCTTCTAACGTTTTCAAGTGGAATCTCTTAAAAAGGAGTTATAGATTTTCGTGTGGACTGATTTGAGTAAATGAAGCAAAATCTAAAAAAGGCTAAAGAGTAGGCTGTCCAAACATTTAAGGGGCTATTTCGGCCACTTAAGTTATGAAATAAAATCAGGCCTTTTGGGACATTAAAATATATGTTATAAATTAGCTTGTGTCCAAAAATGAGCCCATTTCGACTTAAATTGAGTAAGTTATGACTATTTCAATATTTGTGTTTTTCCGACAAAAATCGCTATAACCGGAGTTGTACAACTCCGATGGCCACGAAATTTAAACTGTAAGTCCACGTTAACATGTGTAAGATCCCGCCAAGAGATGGAAATTTTTGGAGTTAAGCGTGAGGTACCTAATTTGTTAAAAAATTAACTAGAAATGAATTTTTGAAAAATACTTAAGGGAGTTGAAAAATTCTAGAAAAATACTTTTTGTGTATGGAATATATGTATATATGATTTGCCAAAGGATAGGAAAATAATAAGTTGTTTTGGTATTTTCGTAAAAAGAGAATTTTAGCTTCCTGAAATGAACAATTCAGGATGCTGAAATGGGAACTGAAATGTCAGGAAGAGGAAACAGTTTGGTTTCAGCTTGCTGAAATAAAAACTAATAAGGTTAGGAAGAGAAAATAGATTGATTTCAGTTTGAGAAAGTTGATTTGTTGAGATAATAACAGTTTACCAAGTTATAATAATAACTTATTAAGTGATCAAGTAAGTGTTAAGTCTAAGTAGTGCAGTCGTACCCTTTAATGGTTGATGTATAGTAGCTGGGCTAAACAACTCCTTCATATGGGGAAGGTATATACGAATTAGTAACTGATCTAACTCACTATAAAAATAGTGTAGACTAGACGGAAATTAATTTGTTAGTTATTTGTAAAAAATCACTCAGTATACTATATTGAATACTATTAAAGACTCGATGTGTGCTAGGTTTAGACTTGTAAATATATATGATATTGAGGATATCTAATATTTGACTATGTGGTTAAGTGTTAGATGGTTTATTTACTTTAAACATCAAATTTTAATATGCAATTCCCAACAATCTCCCCCTATTTGATGTTGACATAACCAACGAGATTTTCATCATTTCATCAAATTCTAATGCATGATGCTAGAAAGTAAATATGACTTGGTGTTTTAGTGAGCAACTAAAATCTTTAGAGAATAAGCATGAATTTATTGATGGTGTGAAATAGATATTACAATTTAGCACAGTTACATCAATAAGAAACAAATTTAAACTTATCTCTATCTCCTTTACCTCTTGCTCCTCGGAGGATTAGCATACTCTTCAGCTCTTTTTCTTCTGCTAGCTTCATCTCGCCTTTCAATCTCTTCTAGCTCACTTGGACTGAGAACTTCTCCCTAATCATGTCTGTTCATAAAGGCAGGATCTCCAATGGGCATGCTCAAGTCTGTGTTAGATACTTCTTATAAGCTAAAGGATGGGCCTTGACTCCTTAGAGGGGTCGCCATGATGATTGGTTCGCGCTGCTATTCTGATCGTTGAGGCTGATAGCGAGGCTGTCTTGAAGGAGGCTAATTTCTAGGATAGCTTCTTGAGGACTGTATAATTTATTTCCCTTTCCCTTTCCCTTTGCCTTTCTCCCCTTCCTCTTTATTCTCCCTCTTTATGTCAGCATCCAGGGTTCGAATGTCTTTGGACAGACGATTTACTCCTTGCACCAGCTCGTGCATTTGAAAGCGCGTTTGGGCAATGTCATTATCATTCTCCTCAACCATGGCTTTAGTATTTGCTCTCTGTTGATGCAGCATGGCTATGGCAGTGTCTGTCTGTCTCACTTGAGTTAGGGAATACTCTTGGAACTCTCTCAGGTCGGCACTCAATTTGTGGATCTAATCAGCAAGAGCATTATTCTAAGATTCTTGAGTTTTCTTGAGGAGGAGAACTACTTTCTTGTGCTTGTTGGAAGCCTGAAAGTGAATTGCATCCCTTTTTCTTAGACTATCTCTCATCCCCCTTATGATCTCCTTCAGTCTTTTTGAAAGCTGGGTCGCCAAGTTTTCAGGCAAAGTGTTGATAGACTCAATCATATGATTGAAACGTTGATGAATTTCCAGGGAGTGAGCTTTAAGATTCTCTTCTGTCTCTAGGACCACCCTACTTGTGAAGTCGACGAGATCCTCTTTGGTAGGGAGGAGGAGAGAGATGATCAAAGATTTTCTGAAAATCAACAGGGGAGGTCGTAGTGTGCACCCTTGGCATGCTTGTGAGAGCAAGTGCCATATCGAAATATTCATTGTGGGATGATGAAGGAATATATAATTGTGTGAGTGTTGCTTGAGTTAGGTGTATTAGTGAGGAGGTTGGTTCATGGTTTAGGATATACGGCTCAACGATTTAGTTTGGTGGCTCGATGGCCGTGGTGTCCGGTTGTTGTTCCACGACCGTAATTTTTTTTTGACGAGCGTGATTCGTTGCTCTATGATCATGGAGTCACTGACAGAACATGGTATAATAAATGAAAGTTGGTCATTTGGTTCATCAGTTATAGTGTTTTGGGACTCTATAACTGGAAACTGGTTCAGTGGGTTAGAACTACTTCCATCCATTTTGGCAGTTCATTAAACTGATAGAAGTCTGGTAGTGGACAGTGATTAACCTTGAAAGAGATAGGAATAAAGTGTACCTCATGCTCAATCTTTAAAGACGAATGATTCGTGATCAGCTTTCGAGCAAACTTAAGGTTACTTGGGAATCCCTGGGCTAGCACAGAAATTGCTGGATAAGCTTTGTATGCCCAGAACATGTGATCCCAAGAGTTGAGAATCAGATCTCTATGATAGGGCATCATGGGCAGGTAAGAGAACAATTGATTGTAGTTGGCCCTCCTTTCTACATTCCTGTACTCTGCAATAATCTTAACTTCTTCCTTTTCTTCTCTTTCTTCATCACTTTCTTCAGCACCTTCATCAAGGATCTCCACCATATCAATCATACCAGCATCTTCCCTTTGTTCATCAGCACTCTCCATCTTTACAGCTTTAATACCTTCCATTTCTACAGCTTTAGGGACTATAATTTCTTGAGGGGCAGAGGGGGCTTCAAGAGCAGCTTGTGATTGCTCCCCCTCAGCTGTAGCACTCTCTAGCTCAAGGACTTCGAGAAACTCCCCCTCAACATGAGATGCAGTCTCCTCAATAGCTTCTGGTAGCTCCTCCTCAGCATGAACAATAGCTTGATCAGATATAGTAGGGGTTACTGCACTGTTGATGTTAGCCATCACTTCAGCAATGATCCTGGTCTCATCGAAGGACTCATTATGAGAACCAGAAGCTTGAGACTTGGTTCTCTATTCAGCCTGCTCAGCTGCAATTCTTCTTTCTTCTTCCTTTATCGTCATCATGGCTTCCTTATTGACAAGGACAAACTTCTTGACCAGCTTCCTCTTTGCTCTTCTGGGCTCAGCCACAGCCTCAGCAGTTTCTTCAGCTTCAGCTATGACAGTTTGTTTAGGTTGAGAAGCTGTTGCAGCATCTTCTTCTGGAATGATGGTAAGTCTAGACTCCATGATTGGTGAGATTAAGGACTCCACGATCGTGGTGAGTTTAGTCTTGTTTGTTTGATGATTGCGTTTCTTTTTTTGAGGCTCAGAACTTCCTTCAGCCTTATCTTCACTATGCTTCTTCTTCTTCTTCTTCTTCTCCTTCAGGACTTCTTCTGGAGATACGGTCACTTCCAGGGTGAGTTGCCTTTGTGTGGAGTAACCTAGAACATCAGTGCCAGAGCCTTGGGGCACATCTGTCATTGAGCCTTGAGGTTCTTCTTCAGTCTGAACAATCTCCTTTTAATTTCCTCTTTCCCTTACTCTTTATGACCAGAGCAGAGGGTTCTTCTTGATTTACTTCTTCTTCCCCAGCTTCCTTCACTGATGACATATTTCTCTGCTGAACAGATTTCTTCACTTCTCAATTCCTTCCATTGGACTCAGACATCATCATCTTCACGTTCTCAGTAGGGTTCCTCTTCCAGTTCTCAAAGAGTTGCTAGGTCATTCTTCTGTTGGCGTTGATGGCTGCACCTTTCTTATCTCCAATTTTATCTCCCAGAGCAGATTGAAGAATGATGCTGATAAATCTCCCATAGAGCATCTTGCTTGTGCTCTTTGCCTTCTTTGAGCCGAGAATCCACTTCCCAGTCCATCCTATGAGCAAAGCCCTATAGTTGAGTTGGGCTTTGTAGCAGATTGCTGTCATCAGTTGGTTCTCATTCACAGAGTCGTGGCCAGAGCTCTTGCAGCATATGCATATCAGCCAGAAACTCATACTTCTGGTGAAATTCTTTCTTCTTGTAGCCCTTGATGTCTTGAACCTTCTTCTGGTGCATCTTCTTTAGTCCTTTATGGAAGTCGATGAAGCTCAAAGATGCAAGACCCTTTGATTTAAACCCTAAGGCCAGGTTTATATCTTCATCTTCGAGCCAAATATGCACACCCTTGACCTTTGTAGTGATGACATCATTCTCAAAGACTCCATTATAGTAGAACTCTTTCACCAGCTTTGGGTAAATCTTTGTGACGGTGCTCAGAGCTTCTTCAAGACCTGCTTTCTTCAGAAGAGATAGAATCTTGTGGAACTGTGGATCGGCGGTCTTAAACTCATCTAAGCACAGTTGATAGCCGGATACAATATTGGAAGCAGCCATTGATTACTTTGATTTTCCTGAGACGAATAAAATTGGCTGAGCATACTGAAAATTAGGGTTTCTTTGAGAGAGAGAGAGATAAACTTTTGAAGTTCAAAGGTGAACTAACTAAAGAACATTTCAAATGTATTTGTAACTTCCCTCTTCACGTTCTGCAGAGTGGGGCACGTTTCGTGTTCTAAAAGGCTCCACGATTTTAAATAGTATAAAAAAGACTAAGTTGCCCTTAGCTCCCTCTGAGCTAGTGTATCCTTCTGGAGGACTACGTTCGTCGGGACTGCTCCTCGATCGTTGTCACTATCCAAGCTTCTGCACTGGTCCTTGTGATGCATTCTGAACCAGCACTTCTTCTGGGTTAAGGTTGCTCAGAAAGGGTTGACCTCTTAGTCTAAACTAAGGGCAAGGTTTGTCCCTGAGGCGCTTATCAGAAGAACTGCTTAGACTTGGTAGAAATGTTGTCATCACAGTGGGCTTCTCTGCCATGTCGAGACTACTCCACGATCGTGGTTTCTCTTAGTCATCTCCACGATTTTGACAAAGCCTTTTTATCTGCATGGTTAGTAACAACTAGAGCATAGAATTTATGGTTGTAAGTTTAACATACCTAACTCATTTATCAGTTTATTAAATCTAGATTCATCTAATGGTTTTGTAAAGACAACAACAAGTTAATTTTCAGTAGGGATATATTGTAAAGATATAGTTCCATTTTGAACATGATCCCTAATAAAATGATATCTTATTTCTATATGCTTAGTCCTAGAATGCATGATAGGATTATGTGTAATTGCTATGGCACTTGTGTTATCACAGTGAACAGTTATAGACTTGAAATTAAACCTATAATCTGTTAGTTGGTTCTTCATCCATAGAATTTGAGCACAATAGCTGCCTACAGCAATGTATTTAGCTTCTGCTATTGAAGTTGATACAAAGTTTTGCTTTTTGCTAAACTAGGACACAAGTCTATTTCCTAGCAGGTTACAAGTGCCACTACTACTTTTTCTATCAATTTTGCAGCCTGTAAAATCAACATCTGAATATCCTGTCAGTTCAAAGGAGGACTCCTTTGGATACCAAAGTCCCAAGTGAGGTGTGCCTTTGAGATACCTACAAATTCTTTTTACAGCAGTTAAGCGTGATTCCTTAGGATTAGTTTGAAATCTAGCACATATACATGTAGCAAACATAATATATGGTCTACTGGCAGTTAAGTGTAGAAGAAAGCCTATCATACCTCTTTATTGAGTAATGTCAATACATTTACCTTTCTCATCTTTGTCAAGCTTAGTTTCTGGAGTAATTGGTGTTCTCATGGGAGAGGCTGATTCCATGCCATACTTCTTAAGTAAGTCTTTGATGTACTTGGCTTGGTTAATGAAGATACCTTCATTAGACTGCTTCACTTGCAGTCCAAGAAAGAAATTCAGCTCACCCATTATGCTCATTTCGAACTTGCTCTGCATATGCTTGGCAAATCTCTTGCACAGATTTTCATCAGTAGAACCAAAGATAATATCATCTATATACATTTGAACTAGTAAAACTTTATCTTTGTGCTTCTTAAGGAATAATGTGGTATCTACTCTACTCTAGTGAATCCTTTTTCAGTAAAAAAGTTTGTTAGTGTTTCATACCATGCTCTAGATGCTTGTTTAAGTCCATATAAGGCTTTGTCTAATCTATAGACATAATTAGAAAGAGTTAGATTGATAAAACCTGGAGGTTGCTCCACATATACTTTTTCTTGAAGTTCTCCATTCAGAAATGCACTCTTGACATCCATTTGGAAGACTTTGAACTTCATGTTGGCAGCAAAGGCAAGGAATATCCTGATAGCTTATAGTCTGGCAACAGGTACGAAGGTCTCGTCGTAGTCGATGTCTTCTTCTTGGGAATAACTTTTGGCCACCAGTGTTGCCTTGTTCCTTGTGATCACCCCATCTTCATCCATTTTGTTTCTGAAGACCCATTTGGTGCCAAAAACTGGGTGACTCCTTGGTCTAGGAACTAATCTCCAAACTTTACTTCTTTCAAACTAATTCAACTCCTCTTGCATGGCTTCTATCTAACTAGAATCTTCCATGGCATCTTCTATTTTCTTGGGTTCCATTTGGGACAGAAAGCTCAGATAGAAACACTCATTCTGGATAGCAGACTTTGTCTTGATTCTTGCATTTGGATCTCCAATAATCAAGTCTTGAGTGTGATCTCTTGCCCATCAGTTCCCTGTTGGAACATCTGTCCTAATGCCTTCTTGTCTGAATTCTTCAAGATCAACTTCTGCTTCTTGTTACAGTGGTTCGTCGTCTGGTGTAGCTCTCTCCACGATCTCTTTTTCTGGCTCTACGATTCCATCTTCTGGGACTACGATCGTGGTGTTAGGATCGACCACCTCATTCGTAGTGTATGGATCGCCGATCGCAGTGTTGAGTGGTACAGACTTATCTGAGTCTGTTTCATCAAAGATGATGTGAATCAAAATTTTAACACTTAGCGTCTTCTTGTTGAACACTCTGTAGGCTTTGCTGTCTGTGGCATATCCAAGAAAGATCCCTCATCTGACTTCGGTTAGAACTTAGTCAGATATTTTTTCCATTGTTGAGAATATAGCATGCATAGCCGAACATATAAAAATAGCTGACGTTGGGCTTTCTTCCTTTCCACAGCTCGTAGGGAGTCTTCTTCAGTGTAGAGTGAACAAGAGACTTGTTCTAAGTATAGCAAGCAGTGTTGATGGCTTCTGCCCAAAAGTATTCAGGCAGATGAGCTGCTGCTAGTAGAGTCCTTCTTGCTTCGATCAGGGTTCTGTTCTTTCTTTCAGCTACTTCATTTTGCTATGGAGTTCGTGGAGCTGAGAAGTTATGACTGATGTCGTTGTCGTTGTCTTCTATGATTACTCCTTATTGCCTTGATCTTTTCTCCTTTCTCATTTATCACCAATTTGAACATCTTGATAAGTTGGGAGCCTATCTCATCCTTAAAATTTGGAAAGAATACCCATGTAAATCTTGTGTAGTCATCCACTACGACCAGTGAGTATCTCTTCCCTCCAAGGCTTAAAGTTGGAATTGGCCCGAAAAGATCCATGTGAAGTAACTGAAAGGTCTTATCAATTGAGTTGACTGATTTAACTTTGAATGAGCTCCTTGTTTGCTTTCTGATAAGTAAAGATCGTTGCCACGGAGAAAAGCAATTATACTTAAACTATCATACAACAACTTTATAGCTATTTTTGGCTGCTCAAACGAGTAAACAAGATGTGAATTAATAACAAGAATGGCTATAAACTAAAATTAACTAATTAACAAATAATTTACTCAAATTGGGAAGATATGGGATCCTAATGTCACTTATTGCATCATCCAGATTACACACCTCTTATTTAGCTTAGTTAATTACATAGGGTTACTAGTCGAGAGCACGAAGGTGGGAAATGGCTATCTTTCAATAAACCAAGTCCATATCACATAAAATCCATGAAAGAGATAGAATTCATATGAACATCAATATTACCTAAATCACTATATGTCTATGTGACTTATAAGCAATATCAATTTAAGTGCAAGCTCTTAATTGACTACATATGATAAGCCGGTATATGTCTATCAGGATTACGAATAACAAAATCTATCACATGCAAATTTCATGAATATATGCTAGCAAGGCCAAGTCTGAGTTGATACTTCCTCTTTCAATTCCATACAAACTATTAAGGTAGATGGTGATTAAGTATCTAAACACTAAACACAACCATGCTAGGCAATCCATACATAATCAATCACACATCACAAAGAGGCATATAGATCTGAATTAAACAATAAGCTTCATTAGAATCCCATAATGGTGGTTAGTTCATCTCTGAACCAATAACCACTATGGGATTTGATCTAAACATTGAAATCAAATAATGAAAGAGAAGAGAATAGAGAGATAAGGATAGTGCAAATCTGATATTCCTCCTTCCAGAATAAGCCTTCAAGCTCAATTCAGAATCACAATAAAATCCAAAAATGAAACCCGAATAATGGAAATCTACTACGAACTAAAAGAGAGAAACCACAAGAGTGAAGTGTAGCAATGAACTCTCTCTAGCCCTCTAAACCATAGAATAGAAATTAAAACTATAGAATGAATAGTGAATGTCCTTCGTAACTTGCAAATACACCCATATGGAAAAAACGCTACAACCAATACTTAAATGAAAAGTCAAATAATTTTCAGCAGTTGACTAGCGTGGCCGTACGGCCCCGTATTTCATTTGGGGCGCGGGCGCGCCAACTTGGAGGTCGGCTGCTTCCTAGCGCGGGCGCGCTATGTTCAAAGCCATTACTGGTGCGACCGCGCTACTGGTCTTCTTTGCATGCTGCTGCTGGTGTTTTGCTATTGTAATGTTGCTGCTGTAACGATTGAGAATTTTAAATATTAATTGAAAATATTTATTGAATTAAATAAATATTTTATTGAGTTTAATTGTGAAGATAAATAAATAAAGTGTGCGAGTGTTGTGGACAATTTAATTAAGTGCTATATGATTAATTAAATTGATATGTTAGCAATGGTGTAGCATAATTTTAATTTAATTAAGAATGATTTAATTAGATTTAATGTTATGTGCTAAGTGATAATAATTTGTACACGAATTATGTTTCATAAAGGAAATTCAATTGTGTGACAATTTGGTATTATGTGAATGTTAGTTTATTTAATTGAATTAGAGTGTTGTAATTTAATTAAATAAGTGTAATATTTAATCTATGGATTTAAAGAATTATTAAAATACTAGACAAGGATTTTAAAGTGTTTTACTAAACAAGGCCCTTGTACTTGTTTAATCTTATTTCTTCCAAACAATGCCTTAAGCTCAATAAGTTAGTTTTAAAAGAATAATGTAGTTTTGCCAAACGTGGCCTTACTCTTTTCAAATTCTATAACCTATGTAATTAATAATACTTATTATGGTTATAAATATTATACTTATTATTTATATGTTACATATATGTATATGATTATATGTATAATATTACATATGTCAGTTAAAAACAAAGCTACGTTAGTTTTATAAAACAAAGAAAGAAAAGAAGAAGAGGGTTAGAGAGAATTGTCAGAGAATTCTCAAAGAAGAAGAAGAAGAAGAAGAAGAAGGCAAAGCAAGCCCAGGTTCATCTCTCTCTTAACCCAAAACTATTAAGGTTATAATCTTAACCCTATAACTAATTCTTATGTGTTGTGTTTTCTTCTTTGCCAAATTAGGTCTTTACAATCATGAAATTATATGTGTTATATGATGTTATATGTTTTCATATGAAATTGTATGCCATGAAAGGGTTTTCAAAATACAATTGTTGTAAAACAAGTTTTCAAAGCATATTCTTTTATGTTTTCATGGTTTTAGAACTCTATGTGAAAGTCTCTTTGTGAAAGCTATTTATTTTGATATGTGAATGGGATATGTATATATATATATATATATATATATATATGTTTACATGAGAGTTTCATAGTTGTTTAAGAATTTCAATTCACAAGTATATGATGAACACTATGAAATTCATGTTCATAGTGTTAGATTATGAAGTTATGTTGAAAATTTCCTTAAATCCTTGAGGTGAGCATGAATTATGTGTAATATGTGATATAACATGATTATATATGAGTTATATGGTGATTCTAGCAATTCAATCCATGAATTTTTGATAAACAATAAGAAGCATGTTCATAGTGATTTTTAGTGAAACTATTTCCAAAAACGGCTTTTGAAACTATCAAATTGATGTTTGATTTTGATTTATTGTTAAAATTGATCATGTATTATGTTAATGTGTTAAGAATATGAGTTAACACAATTGGAATCACTTGAATTGGATGAAAAACGAATTCGTAGTAGCAATTTTCGTCAAGAACGCTTAAAATTGTATTTTTCTTTGAAAATCATGAAATCTTGTTTTGGATTATGTGTTTTATGGATTATATATGTTATGAGCATGATAATAAGTTTAAAATATTGTTAGTATCAAGTTTTATGTTTATCATGTTGGGAAAAATCGAATTCGGTGTGAAGGAATAAGCCAAATTGGCTTAATTCTCCACCAGTTCGCGAGCCTGGGCGCTGTGGCAGGGGGAACACCCGCCCCAGCGGGTGTTTTGAACTGGGAGGACCCGCCCCAGCGGGTGGGGCTGCTGCCAAGAAAATCTGGAATTTTGTTTTTGAGTTTTTATGCCCCGTTTGTTAAGCTAACTTGTTTCTAAGACTTGGAAAGTGAAATGTGTAATAAGATAACATGTTTTTGATGTGTTTAAGTTAGATTGAAATATATTATGAATGTGTTACATGTGTGTGTATGTGTGTTGCTTTCACGAGGCACACAACACGATTCCTTGAGTTATAGACTTATAAATGCATGCCGTGAGTATAGACTCACGTACTTGACTAATTAGTAACCAATATGGTAAATTATACTATGAGTTGGACTTGGATATGAAGTTCAATAGTTTAAATGTTGTAATTGGATACTAATAGATGGTTTGAATGTAATATAAATGTGTAGGGTGTTTGTGAAGTGCGTATAGTTGTTAAAGTGTAGCTTGCGCTTAAGGCAAGTTCTCTTACCCTTATCCTCTTATGTTAAACAAGTTTCTAAACTTGTTATTTATATTGTGCAAGTTCTTTAATCTACTCTTGAATGCTATAAAAGCTTATTCATTGTGCAAGTTTCCTAACCCTTGCTCAATAAATCATGAAAGTTCATTCACTTGTTATATGTGGTACAAGTTATACCATACTCATAAAGCGTAAGTATTAAAGCGTTATTTTAGTAATATGATCTTGACTTAATTGTTCAAGCAAGATCTACTTAGTTTATAGAAAGCTTCTAAAAGCATGCATATCTATTATGAGTTTATTGTTATATTTTGAAATTGGTTCATGATTCTTATATTATTGAACTGTAAAGGACTGTAAGTCGATTCAACTACTCCTAGTTGATGACAGTTGAACTCTAAAGTTCCCTTATCTATCCAAACCGAACTTTCTTTGGTGCGGACTTGTATTCAATTTCTGAGAAGGAACAACCCTATTAATTAGGGGAAAATTTATGCGAAAGCGTTAAATGGTTGTGCGGGTTGATCCCCCTGAGTACGAGTTAAGGGTCCATAATCTTATTGACTGTTAAAGGTTTAAATAGAAATATTTATAACCTAGGACAATGGTTCAAGGTCTTATGATCCTCAAATGATTTTATATTCGAATCCTATATATTGATGAAAGAATTATATTTCAATTCCTTATATTGATGAAAGTAAAGTTATTCAAACTCTTTTGAAACGATTCACTTATGTCATATCACTGTTGTATATCCAAGTGAGCTTTTGTTTGCTCACTCTTGCCTGCTTTACCACCATTTGCAGTTGAGACCAAGAATGTTGGCATACCATCAACAAGTAAAGGAAAAGGAAAGATGAATAAGTGAAGGCTTGTGACGTCAAGTTGCTTTTGTAATAAGACTTAGTTGGTTATGTTTATATTTTCGTATTTACGTTATTTGAATGATGTTAAGGTTTAGATAACCCTGGGATTTTTGTTGAACAAGTTGCCATTCTTTCTAGAGGAAGATTTTATTAAGGTTTTATGAAGGTTGTAATTAGTTTGAAATTTTATTTGGGTAGATGTATGTTTTAATTAGAAAGTGAACACCAAATCATGTGGAAACGAAGTACCCGGATTTGGGGGTGTCATAGCTGCCTTAGTTATTGCTTTTCTTTTCTTTCTTCTTTCCTTATCCACTCATCAGATGCCATTTCCATGCCCCCATGTTGTGCTTCATCTTCATCTCACCACATGCTTACCATCTTTAGTCCACCTCTAGCACACCATCTTGCCATCATGCCATACCCATACCATTTCCATGCCAATTGTTTCTATTAGCTCACCTTATAGCTTCCTTCATGCAATCTTACAAAACAAAGATAAAGAGCATAAAAAGACACTAAAACACTTGAGTTTAAGCCATAATTCTAGCAAGTAGATAGCCAATAAGTAGGTATACAACCTACTTATCTCTTTTCAAGCTGATAGGCGTTGCATGACCTTTCTTTGACAAAGCTGAGTTTGGGCAAGCCTGTTACTAGATCTTGGAGGCCAGTTTTGACATACTGTTGAAATTTAGATGAGATAACCTTCTATGCCATAGCCAGCTTATTTCTTCAGAGGCTTTAGCAAGAAAGCATATTGTTTCATCAGAACTCAGTTGAGAAATATTGACAATGTAGACGTTCCCTTCTCTGGTTCCAGTAAGCTTTATAGAAGAGGTCTTCAAATCTCTGACTTGACATTGATTGTTGAGGAAGGTGACTTGATAACCCTTGTCACATAGTTAGCTGATGCTCAGGAGATTGTGCTTCAATCCTTCCATATAGGCAACTTTGCTGAAGGACACTGCACCATTTCCAGCTGAGCCATATCCTCTTGTCTTGCCAGAGCCGTTGTTTCCAAAGGTGACTGTTAGATCCTCCTTCTCTGTGAAGTTAGACAGGAGGGCTTTATTTTCAGTCATATGCCGTGAGCATCCACTATCTAGATACCAAGTTGTGATCGTGGAGCTCTGTTCCTGCAGTATGGTTTAGCTTTCATTTTGGTACCCAGACTTGCATGGGTCCTACTTTGTTAGTTCCCTTGGGGACCCAAATCTGTTTGACTTTGGGTCTATTATGCAGAGGGTTATGATAGCATACTGCAACCTTATGACCATACCTATTACATACAAAGCATCTAGCATGATGCATGCTGGTGTGTGTGTGTATGTGTGGATTCTTTCTCCATTTGGACATGTGTGGATACTTGGTAGCCTTTCCCTTATACTGACTCTTCTTTTTTCATGCAGCTTTGTGATTCAGGGTTTGTGTAGAGTGAACCTCAACTTTACGATTCTTGAAAGTAGTATGCATACAAGCCAATCATGTATGATGATAAAGCATATACTTTGGAGACGATCTTATTTATTTATTAATAAAAGTATTCATTTATTAAAGGCATTTAATTATCTGCATGATGTTTTTTTTATAATATGTAAATAACCCATAGTTTTAAGTAATTCATTTAGAATCATGATGTTGATCATGCTAATGAGATCTAAATTCTTAGAAAGCTTAAAACTAAAATAGTTCCCAATCGTTGGATTACTAAAAAGGGGATTAATAAATCCGGATAGATTGGTACATATGTTGCTTACTCATTGGATGAGGATGATTGATCTCATGATCATTTGTGTGGAGACACTAAAGCAAGTATGTAGGTGCTTATTGAAGAATAAGTTCACTGAACGTGACTCACTATGGAATACCTAATGGAGTTTTACTTGCTTGACAATAGGAATTCCTAATGTGATAGTAGTACAAGTGATCCTTGGACTTGAGATCATCATAGTATCTTGTATGTAACAAATTATACTTTGACTTATTCCTTAAGACCTTTTAAGGCATATATAGGGTATGCTTGGGTATAATGAGTTACATATGGAGATAATGAATGATCAACAAAGAATCTACCACTTCTAGTAAAAGAAGAGATATGTCCTTGGCCAAGGCAGAATGAAATTAGAAAAGAGTTTCTAATTTGCATTATTTAGAGTTGTGCATTTTGCAATCGAAATACATATGATTAAATAAAATAAGACTTGACAGTAATCCCATGTCTTATATTTAAGTGGGACATTATATGGTGGAAGGATTGAATTGTACGGTAACTATTTACTCATATATTCTTTTATGATTAATGTTGAAATCTATATTATCTGGAAACTCGTTGATTGTTAGGGAGGCTTATCCCTATTGTAGAATAAATATTATTTATTTAAATAGATTATTAGTTTAATTTATTTATTTAAAAAAAATAGAATTGTTCTAATTGATCTATTCACAACCGGTTTAATATGGAGAACCTAAAGGGTCACACTATAAAAAGAATAATAATTAATTAAGAAGGTAATGACATAATCGTAATAATGCATTATGTGTAATTAATTTAATCTATGGTGATAGAATAAATTAAATAGCTTAATGTTTATTATTTAATATTTTAGAAATATTAAATATAAATTAATAAGAGGAGTCATATTAATATAATAATTATTATTATTATTTTAATTTCTAAAGGAGTTTAGGAATTAATTTAATATTAGTACTATCATTTATTCCTAATAAGATTAGGAGGCAAATTAATTAAAAGAGTTTAATTAATTAATCTCAATATATTGGGAAGCCTAATTAATTAAAGGAGTTTAATTAATTAAATGAAACCTATGTCTAATAGGATTAGAAGGGTTGACCAATATCTATATAAGAAGAGTCTTATGTAAGATATCAGTTGATGTAATTCCAATTGTTGGAGAGTACTCCATTTCTAATAGAGGATATAAAACTAGGGTTTAGCCAATCACACTTCTTCTTGAATAATTCCTCTTCCTTGGTGGATCACATCTAGAGGCCAAACATTTGGGTGGCTAACGTTGATCAAAGGAAGGAATCTAACCCGGATATTCAAGGAGTCCGTGAAGAACAAGGAGTTGAACTTGTACCTGAGGAAGCTTCGTTCTACAAGGGTATGAATTTCATAACTTTTTATTTATCGTTTTAAATTAATAATTTGCATAAAAAATGATCCGGGTAATGGTTTTGTAGAAATTTTTAAACTATGAAATACCATGCTTCCGTTAATTTTTGTAATTTAATTGCGTCACGATTTCGTACAAACCCAACAATGGCATTAGAGCCAAACTTTTATGCAATATTAATTGCTTTGATTTCATATACATATGGGTATGTATTTAGAATAATTTTTTGAGCATAATTTTATTGTATAAAATTAATTTTTATGGAAAAAAAGAGCCAAAATATTTTTGGGCCTATCACGTTAACACGTTGCTGATTCAAAAAAGGCGATCTCGGTGAAGCTAATTGATTTCAAAAGTTACTAATATTATTGTGTGTGTATATATTATATAGTAACCACAAAAGTGACTACATGAAGTTGTTTTAAAAGGGACTCACGAATTTTAAAGTTAAAGTGACTATATGAAGTTTTTTTTTGAAAGGAAGGTTATATATATATATATATATATATATATATATATATATTATATTCTTAATAATTTTATAATTAAAATAAAGAGTTTATTTTAATCTTGAAATTGGATTTCATGTAATTTAAAATTGCCCATTAAATGATACTCATATATATATGGAATGATTTTAATTCATGAGATGAATATTTATTTATTGATGCATATGGTGATATGTTGTTGGTCGTTTTCCCGATCAATATATGCGTGCAAGTATACACGGTCAACAAGTAATAAAGAGTAAGTAGAGTATCTTTCCCACGAAGAATTACTTAATAAAATTAACCAAGCACTAACCCATAACCATTTCAATCTTATTTAAACGAATGATTTAATATATTGACTAATACTGTGTAATTAAACTAATACTAACTATCCCTAGAATGAAACTAGATAATGAAGACATTAGACTATAATTTCACCTATTGTTTCATCTAAATCAATACACTTCCTGTTAAGCCAAATTAATTATCTCAGATTGTTAGTCAAGAACACGAAAGCAAGACAAGGCCATCTCTCGATGTACCAAGTCCATATCACATATAATCCACAAATGATAGAATGCACATGAACACCCAAATTACATAATTCACTGTATATCTATGTGACTTAACATAAATAAGGGTTTAAGCATAGGTTCTCAAATGACTACAAGCGGTGCTTCAGTATATGTCTATCCGAAGCACAAATCATACATTCCAACACCATGTAGAACATATAAACACAAGCTATTATGATCAGATCTAAACCCACAATCCATTTCTCAATTTCATATGGATTATCACGGTAATTGATAGCTAGGAAATTAAACAATGGAATACAAATCACAATACACAATCTAATAATGATTAACAAGACTAACAAGGAAGCATATCAAGATAAACTACATAATAAGATCCATTGTAATCCCAAAATAGAGTCTAACTCATAGTTGAATCAAATCCACCATCCACAAATTGAATAAACATTAGAAGAGTACAAATAGAAGTCAAAGAGAAAATATGAATAGGAATAGCAAATCTGATCACTCTTGCTCCAAGTTTGAATCTTTAATGCTCTTCAATTGCTTCAATCTTCAGATCTAATCTAATCTATAATCTAGCTACTCTAATCTAATCTAATCTAAAGATAAAACTAAAGAAAAGAGAAGAACATATGTAAGCTAGTGATCCCAAAGGGTGGAATCCCTTTTCATAATGAAAATATGCCCTAGATATAGGCCCAAAGTTCGAGTGCCTCCTTTTTCCAAGCAATAATCCAATTGGCCAAATTAAGTGAAGTCAACTGCAGGAATAGAGAGTGGCGCTACTGCGCTGCCTGATAGCTTAAATTGGGCCCAACTGCGTAGTAGGGTTTCTGGGCAAGGCACTGGCGCAGCTGCGCTGCACCCAAGGCTAATTTGGGAGCAGCTGCGCCGTGCACCAGAATGAGCTTTTTGCATTCTGTTGCTGCAACTTTCTGCTATCTTCCCACTTGTTCCTTTTAGCATCCCTTCATCCTTTTTAGCTCCATTGCCACCAAGAGAGTTCCCAGTCATGAAATCTACAAAAGCAAGAAAAATGCATGAAAAGCTACTCTATCATATGAGTTTAAGCAACAATTGAAGTTAGCTGACTATTAGATAAGTAGTTATAAAACCACTTATCAAATACCCCCAAACTTAAACCGTTGCTTGTCCTCAAGGAACAAAACAGAACAAAACAACATGCAATGCACTCACTACACTATTTGCAACCTACACTATCATGCTAACGAATCCAAATATCAGTCCGATATAAAACTCACATAAATTACCTCAGAGAAACTACAAAATCTATAAACAGAGAAACCAACCAAGAACAAAACCATAATGCATATTATCTTGCAAATCAAAACCTGTAATCGCTTGTGTAGTGTGTGTGTGTGTGCTTAGCAACCATTAAACCTGCTACAGGACAAATACTTCATATACTATGCTTCTTAGAGGGAAAAACACAGTTTTAACTCAAGAAAGGCAAGTAAACAAGATAAGCTCCAACCAAAACTATGCATCAACTAAGTTAAGAGTTAACAAGGGGTTTATTATGCTTTTATTTACTCATGAGGGCGATTTTGGCACTTTCCCGTATTTACACTTGACCGTGCAATGTCTAGCCCTCTTAGGCTTTTTAATGATACCTGTGTAACGAGCTTTCGACCAACGACTACCAAACCAAAAGGCTTTAGGGCGTTGGGTGTAAAAACACCCCTAGGGCGTACTTGCTCGAATATCAAAGGCCATAGGACTCGACTAGCCAAAGTGTTTATTCACATTCTATTTATTTTATTTTATTTTTATATATAGCATACATACCCTTTATTTTCCCCCAAACTTAAGCTTTTGCGCAATCCTAGTTATTACTAATTGTTTATTGACTCTCTTTTATTAAAACAAAAATTTCCCACCAGAAGACAAGTATGTGACCATTTAAACTAAGCAAATCATAATAGTGACTCAAAAGTTCTATCTGGTTACATCAGCATCAAACAGATAAGGATTTACATCATGCTATGACATTACAACCAAGCCTAAGTCATCAAAACTGTTCACAAATCATGTAATTTCAATCTCTTCATAGGCCAAATGAATTTCAAACAAACCAAACATTTGGATTCATGCAATATGTCCTAATGTAATTAACTAGAACAAAAATTAAAATTTATAAAAAAAAATATGCCTTAAATACTATGCAATTATACTAAAGTGCAATATATATGAACTAAACTAAATGCAATACGATATGAACTAAACTAGATGCAATATGAACCTAATACCCCCAAACTTAAAATGACAATGTCCTCATTGAAGATATAGGTTAGGAAACTCCCTTAGTTGGCCTCGTCGTCTTCCTCCTCCTCGGCCTGCGCTGGTGGTGTGTCTGGCGGGGGATAAGAGCTGCCTGTACCGAATTTTGGGAACTCTGCATGCATGCCAGTCATCTCGAAGGCACGAGACAAGGCCTAAGAAAATTCGGATGTGTAAGTCTTCAAATCTAGGTACATTGTATCCATCCGTTTCCTCAAATGGCGTATTTCTTGCTCTTGACTAGCATAGTCTCTGGGAGTTGGCCCTATTGCCTGTGGAGACGGTACTGGAGCATTTTCTTCTTCTTCTTCCTTATCTGAATCGAGCAAAATAAAGCCAAGACCATGAGGACAAGATACAACACCCTCCCAAATGCTATATTTCTGAATGGTTGCATGATCAATGTACCGCATCGGTAGTTGCAAAGCTTCATTATCCCAGTCCACTCCTGCAGCTAAGCATAAACGAGTGATAATTGAGGCATGCGGGATTCCCCCTGAAGTAATCCCCCTCATGTATCTAAGCATGGATTGGTTGATGATATGCCCTATATCAATCAATTTCCCTTCGATGATTCCATATAGTAGTATGGCTCTTTCAGTAGTGACATCTGCATGATGGCTGGAGGGGAGTACACTAGCACATATAAAACTGTGCCACGCTTTTGCATAACGACTTAGAGCAATTTGTGGGAAGTTAACTTTTCTGGCTGTTCTTACTTTAGTTGTCCACTTAGTGCCTGGTTTGCATATTTCTTTGATCAGCCTGTCTAAGTCTATTTTGAGATGCTGGGATTTTGCCCAATTTAAGGCACCAGATGCGAAGGTTTCCAAGTGAAATAATGCGTTGATCGCTTGCTTGGTGTAGGGCACTTGCTTCCCTCTCACATAAGATATGCCATTCTGCGTCTCCTGAGCATTGGCGTAGAATTCTTTGACAAGGGGCATGGAAGCTGATAATGACTTGTCTACAACTAGTGCCCAACCATGCTCTATAATCTGCTTCTTCATCATCCCATCATCCTTTCCAAGCTTTAGACCCCTTTCTTGCATGAACGATTGTCCTTCCAAAATATCCAAATAATAGTGCTGGGCTAAGAGGTTTATGAATTTGGAGGTGTCTAATACATCCCTGCTACTGCCCTCGCCATCATGATCACAGCTAGACGTTGGAGATAGGGTGCGAATCCTTATAGGCATAATGGTTAGACTTGCAGATGAAAGTACTGAGTTCTGACTTTGATGTCTTTGAAAGAGGTCTCTAAAATCTCAATGAACGAATGTACCCCCAAACTTTGTCAAAGCTTGTATCAAACAGATGTTGTGCACCCTTAATCTGCCTCTTCCTTTCAGTTATAAACAAGGATTGGGAATGTTTTGTGATTTTTGTGTACAATCTCCTCCAAACTTGCTAAGATAACGCCTCAAACCTTCTTCCAAAACTCTGATCGAGCAAGCAGTGCATAATTCCCACTCTCTGCGTCTTCTGAACTCCTTGTTTAAGTTGTGAATGAGATGTGGAGGGATTAGGGTTTATATAGGAGGGGAGTATGTGAAGATGTAGAGTTTGATTGGGAGATAGAGTTTGATTGGGAGATATAAAGTTTGATTAGGAAAGGAGTATGTGACGAGGATGAGAGATATATTTGAACTCTGTGGTTTTTGGTTTGAGAATGAAGGCTGCCGAATATGAGTTGAGTTTGGGAATGATTTAAGCCACGGGTCGGGTTATTTTTAAAACAGATTTCAGAGTAGGGCGCAGCTGCACTGTGGTTAACTTTGAATTGGGAGCAGCTGCGCTGTTTGAAATTTAAGCCTGATCTTGCTGAATGGAGCAACTGCGCTTGATAGCAGTTCACTGTAGGCGTAGCTGTGCTTCCCTCTCCCCAGACAGTCTTGAATTATGCTTGTTCTGACTTTGCACACTGCTGCCAACTTGATTATTCCTGATAGAGTTCAAAATGAACTATCAGGACCTTACTTAATTCTAATAAAAATGTGCTATTAAAATCTATTTAACTTAATCAAAAATGAACTTCGTAATCAAAGCAACAAGAATTAAACATAGGGGAAGAAAAATTGGATTAGATATGTAATTAAGAATTAAACAAGGGGGAGAAAGTTGGGATGGGGTGCCTCCCATCGAGCACTTGGTTTAACGTCCTTCAGCCGGACTTCTTCTTGTCAATTCTATCCGATTCCTCTACGATAAGTGAGGAACCCTCCATCCGTTAGGCCCAATGTATGCTTAGAAAGGTTCCCATTAGTGATATCCTTTGAATTTAAGTAACCTAGATCGCTTCTTGTATATAAGTTTATCCCCATTTTAAATTTTGGATAACTAAGCGCTTCCTCCGTTGTGTTTATGAACAGATTGGGCCTTGGGGCATAAAAAACACAACGGGCTCTTCTTCAATTTTCTCTTCCTCGGCCCACCATGGCTTTAATATTGTAATGTCTCTTATATCATAAAGATCATTGCTGTCGGCGTGACTACCAAGGGGGCATGGGTGAGCAAAACTGACTGAATTCTTGAACTTTTTTAGAGAAGGCACTTGCGGTACTAGCAAGGTCGACTCATATTCATTGTGACTTAGATAATTGATGGCCTTGTCTTCCTTATCCCCATTTGTCTCCTCAGTTTCAAATTCTCGCGGCTCATTCAGTTGCATATACAGCTCGGGCTCTCCATCCATTTCAGAATCCATGTCATAGCACCAATTATTTTGAGGACAGTTGTTCAAGGCTTCGAAAATTTGATATAACTGATTCTAAAGATTTTGAATTGACATCCCTTACTTAATTAATTTCTCCTTAATTGACACCATGAACATTTGATCCAGTTGACGCTAGGAACTTGACCCACATATCCTCCGCTCTTGAATTTTTTGCTTCAGCCTCGGACCTTTCTTCTTATGGAGATAGAGATTGATATGTATTCTGGTGCATATGTTGGACTTGGATTGCAGTATTGGTCTTGATAATGATAGCTCCATGAAGAGTCTGGGTGATACCCCCAATCTTGATGATAATTAGGATGAGCATCGTTGTTGAGGTAATCACCCCTATACTGTTCTTGTCCAAAACTGACGGTGCATTGATGACTCGGATGTTGGCCAGCACAATAGTCACATGTAACTACTATCTTTCGACTACGCTAGGTTGCAACAATGTCCAACTTCCTCGAAAGTATCTCAAGCTGTGCTGATAGTGCAAAAATTGCGTTGAGTCCATCAATCCATGTTTCCCTTGGCTGAGTCATCCTCGTGTATGGTCATTGATAAGCAAAGTCATCCATGGTACCTGAAAAGAGAGAAATATATGAAGAGAATTAAAAATTAAAATAAAATAAAATGTCTAAATTTAGACTAATTTGATTGAAGCTAATGTTGGCAAAATTTTATTAAACTAATTCCCCGGCAACGACGCCCAAAACTTGTTGGTCGTTTTCCCGATCAATATATGCGTGCAAGTATACAAGGTCAACAAGTAATAAAGAGTAAGTAGAGTATCGTTCCCATGAAGAATTACTTAATAAAATTCACCAAGCACTAACCCATAACCATTTCAATCTTATTTAAATGAATGATTTAATATACTAACTAATACTATGCAATTAAACTAATAATAACTATCCCTAGAATGAAACTAGATAATGAAGACATGAGACTACTATTTCACTTATTGTTTCATCTAAATCAATACACTTCCTGTTAAGCCAAATTAATTATCTCAGATTGTTAGTCAAGAACAAGAAAGCAAGACAAGGCCATGTCTCGATGTATCAAGTCTATATCACATATAATCCACAAATGATAGAATACAAATGAACACCTAAAATACATAAATCACTATATGTCTATGTGACTTAACATAAATAAGGGTTTAAGCACAGGTTCTCAAATGACTACAAGCGGTGCTTCGGTATATGTCTATCCGAAGCACAAATTATACATTCCAACTTCATGTAGAACATACAAACACAAGCTATTATGATCAGATCTAAACCCACAATCCATTTCTCAATTTCATATAGATTATCACGGTAATTGATAGCTAGGCAATTAAACAATGGAATACAAATCACAATACACAATCTAATAATGATTAACAAGACTAACAAGAAAGCATATCAAGATAAACTACACAATAAGATCCATTGTAATCCCAAAATAGAGTCTAACTCATAGTTGAATCAAATCCACCATCCACAAATTGAATAAACATTAGAAGAGTACAAATAGAAGTCAAAGAGAAAATATGAATAGGAATAGCAAATCTGATCACTCTTGCTCCAAGTTTGAATCTTTAATGCTCTTCAATTGCTTCAATCTTCAAATATAATCTAATCTATAATCTAGCTACTATAATCTAATCTAATCTAAAGATAAAACTAAAGAAAAGATAAGAACATATGTAAGCTAGTGATCCCAAAGTGTGGAATTGATAGTAGTGTGCATACAAGCCAATCATGTATGATGATAAAGCACGTACTTTGTAAACAATCTTATTTATTTATTAATAAAATATTCATTTATTAAAGGCATTTAATTATCTACATGTTTCTGTTTTTATAATATGTAAATAACCCATAGTTTTAAGCAATGCTTTTAGAATCATGATGATGATCATGCTAATGAGATCTAAATTCTTAGAAAGTTTTAAAACTAAAATAGTTCCCAATAGTGGGATTACTAAAAAGGGGATTAGTAAATCCGGATAGATTGGTACATATGTTGCTTGCTCATTGGATGAGGATGATTGATCTCATGATCATTTGTGTGGAGACACTAAAGCAAGTATGTAGGTGCTTATTGGAGAATAAGTTCACTAAACGTGATTCGCTATGGAATACCTAATGGAGTTTTACTCGCATGTCAATAGGAATTCCTAATGTGATAGTAGTACAAGTGATCCTTGGACTTGAGATCATCATAGTATCTTGTATGTAACAAATTATACTTTGACTTATTCCTTAAGACCTTTTAAGGCATATATAGGGTATGCTTGGGTATAATGAGTTACATATGGAGATAATGAATGATCAATAAAGAATCTACCACCTCTAGTAAAAGAGGAGATATGTCCTATGTGATTCGTTAAATGACAACCCAGGAATCCTTGGCCAAGGTGAAATGAAATTAGAAAGGAGTTTTTAATTTGCATTATTTGGAGTTGTGCATTTTCTAATCGAAATACATATAATTAAATAAAATAAGACTTGACAGTAAATCCATGTCTTATATTTAATTGGGACATTGTATGGTGAAAGGATTGAATTGTATGGTAACTATTAACTCACAGGTTCTTTTATGATTAATGTTGAAATCTATATTATCTGGAAAGTCGTTGATCGCTAGGGAGGCTTATCCCTATTGTAGAATAAATATTATTTATTTAAATAGATTATTAGTTTAATTTATTTATTTAAATAAGATTAAAATTGTTTTAATTGATTTATTCACAACCGGTTTAATATGGAGAACCTAAAGGGTCACACCATAAAAGGAAGAATAATTATTTAAGAAGGTAATGGCATAATCGTAATAATGCATTAAGTATAATTAATTTAATCTATGGTGATAGAATAAATTAAATAGCTTAATGTTTATTATTTAATATTTTGGAAATATTAAATATAAATTAATAAGAGGAGTCTTATTAATATTATTACAATTATTATTATTTTAATTTCTAAAGGAGTTTAGTAATTAATTTAATATTTAGTACTCTCATTTATTCCTAATAAGATTAGGAGACAAATTAATTAAATGAATTTAATTAATTTTTCCCATGTGGTGGGAAGCCTAAATTAATTAAAGGAGTTTAATTAATTAAAAGAAATCTCATGTCTAATAGGATTAGAAGGGTTGACTAATATCTATATAAGAGGAGTCTTATAATAGATATTAGATGATGCAAGTCCAATTGTTAGAGAGTACTCCTTTTCTATAGAGGATAGAAAACTAAGCCAACCACCCTCCTTCTTGATAATTCATCTTCTTTGGTGGATCACCTCTAGATGCCAAACACTTGGGTGGCTAACGTTGATCAAAGGAAGGAATCTAACCCGGAAATTCAAGGAGATCTCGAAGAACAAGGAGTTGAACTCGTACCTGTGGAAGCTTCGTTCTACAAAGGTATGATTTTATAACTTCTTATTTATCGTTTTAAATTAATAATTTGCATAAAGGATGATCCGGGTAATGGTTTTGTAGAAATTTTTTAAACTCTGATATACCATGCTTCCGCTAATTTTTGCAATTTGATTGCGTCACGATTTCGTACAAACCCAACAGGAATCCCTTTTCATAATGAAAATATGCCCTAGATATAGGCCCAAAGTTCGAGTGCCTTCGTTTTCAAGCAATAATCCAATTGGCCAGATTAAGTGAAGTCAAGTGCAGGAATAGAGACTGGCGCAGCTGCGCTGCCTAATAGATTAAATTGGGCGCAGCTGCACTGCACGATTTCTGCGCAAGGCACTGGCGCAGCTGTGCTGCACCCAAGGCTAATTTGGGCACAGCTGCGCCGTGCACCAGAATGAGCTTTCTGCATTCTGCGGCTGCAACTTTCTACTATCTTCCCATTACTTTGATACTTGTTCCTTTTAGCATCCCTTCATCCCTTTTAGCTCCATTGCGACTAAGAGAGTTCCTAGTCATGAAATCTACAAAAGTAAGCAAAAATGCATGAAAAGCTACTCTATCATATGAGTTTAAGCAACAATTGAAGTTAGCTGACTATTAGATAAGAGGTTATAAAACCACTTATCATATGTATGAAAATAAATGAGGTTGATTATGGACTATTGATCAATGTGATTGGATTTTATTTTAGTTGAATGCTTGAATGAATGGGTTTTATTAAATAGGGTCTACGTACCTCGTCTTCTCTAGTTTTTTTCTTGATGTAAAATTTTATCTCCCTCCTATGTACTTCCCCTTGACTGCTGATTAAAGTTTCTATTTAATTTAAATTATTTATGTAATAGAGATAGTTAGAATTGTCTTGAAGAAATTGGAGACCAAGGAGCAAGGAGCGCGTGAAGACCCGTTTGTATGGAGCCCAGGTTTAAATGTAATAGTTACGTTTAAATTTAAATTCTTGCACTCCTAGGTTTGACCTTTTGGTTCACTTGGTGGCTTTAGTGAACCAAACTAGAATAAAAGTCCATAATCAATTCGGGTAGAATATAGTATTCTATATGTGCATGCTAAGTATTATATATATTATATTTTATGCAAACATGTTTCGCATGTTTAATAAAATGAAGCGTATTTTATATATATGTGTGCATGCGCGCTAAATAAGATGAGACAAATAATAACAAACCCCTCAAAGAAATTATATTAAGTCCAAAGCGTTCAAAGATATTTGGAATATTGAACGTCACCTTCTAGCATGATAAATTAATAGAATATTAAATATTTAATACAAGTTTGTTGTGCTATCCACAAGGCAAGTATTGCATATTAAAGATATTAATTTAATCACATTTGATGCTTATCAAGAAAATTGAACAATATTGTTTTGTTGTGCTATCCATAAGGACAATATTTTTCTTTTTTGAATTTATGGAAGTGCTAGGTTGGACTTAACTTAAATCATTTTAGTTCGGATGTGCACACACTTGACCATTATGATTTAAAAGGAAAAAAAAAGAGTTACATGTTGATGTAATTGACAAAGAGTTGTCTACTTATTTATTTATATATCGTTTGTTGTGCTATCCACAAGGCTATATGAATTTGAAATGGATCCTTATTCTCACTAACAAATCTTTAATTAGATGTTGTCGAACTATATAAGTGAGGGTAATATAGTTTGAAAAAAATAGTGGGAGATACCAATCTAAAATAAGACCTAATTTATTTTGGTATATAAAATTAATTAAATGAATGTTTGCTAAAATGTTATTTTTTCACATACAGAAATTTAAAAATGTCAAAATAACTAATTTCACTGCGTAGCATACTTGGTGCTAACAAACTAACCGGACTGAATTACATAGACTGGTTAAGGAATCTGAGAATAGTTCTCACTGCTGAAAAGATTTTTTATGTCCTAAATTCACATGTCCCTGGAATTGTTTTAGAATCAGCCTCTGAGGAAGAGATTGCCACCATAACAAAGTAGCAAGATGATGCATCTGTGGCTCAATGCATCATGCTCACGTCTATGAATAACGAGCTTCAGCGTCAGCATAAAAACATGGATGCTCCTACTATGTTACTTCACCTCAAGGAGTTGTATGGTTATCAAAGTAGGATTGCTAGATATGAGATATCTAAGGAGCTCTTCCGATCTCGGATGACCGAGGGCACTGCCGTAGAGACTCATGTCCTAAGGGTGATCAATCTGATTGAACGCCTATGACAGCTTGGGTTCGTCATGGATGGGGAGTTGAGTTAAGACTTGGTCTTGCAGTCACTCCCTGAGACCTTCTCGCAGTTCGTTGTAAATTTCCACATGAATAAGTTAGATGTCAGCTTTTCTGAATTACTTAACATGTTGAAAACTGCAGAAGGTCACTTTCCATCCAAGAAGAACCATGTCTTAATGGTAGATTCTTCCAAGAAAAGGAAGAGGCCCAAGGTATCTTCTAAAAAGAAGAAATCTAAGAAGGCTAAGGGCAAAGTGAATACGGAGGATCAAAAGAAACCTGATCCAGCTAGCAAAGGAATGTGCCTCTATTGCAACGAGTCAGGTTATTAGAAGAGGAACTGCAAGAAGTTTCTAGCAGAGAAGAAGCTTGGAGAAGCTTCGACTTCCAATCAAGGTTTGTCCATGATTGAAATTAATTTTTCTAAAAGTTAAAATTCTACTTGGGTATTGGATACCTGCTGTGGTTCTCACATATGTAATACTGTGCAGGGCTGGTTAGAAGTAGAAAGCTGAACAAGGATGAGGTTGTCCTACGAGTGGGAAATGGAGCAAATGTTGCTGTATTAGCTGTAGGCACTTATTGTTTGTGGCCTACGGGCAAGTCCATTTATTTAAATAACTGTTATTTTGTTCCGAATATCATTAGAAACACTATTTTTATTTTCGTATTAGATATGGATGGATTTGACATTATAATAAAGAATAACAGTTGTTCTATTTATAAAGACAATGTTTTATATGGTGTTGGTAATCAGCGAAATAGACTTTATATACTTGACTTGCATGAAAATATATTTCAAATAGAACAAACTAAGAAAAGGAAAAGAGATTATGTTAATTATACCTATATGTGGCACTGTATACTCGGTCATATCAATGAAACAAGATTATCCAAGTTGCATAAAGATGGGCTCTTAGAGCTATCGGATTATAAATCATATCCAACTTGTGAATCTTGTCACATGGGTAAAATGACTAAATCTTCTTTTAGTAGAAAAGGAGAAAAAGTTACAGAGTTGTAAGCGTTGGTTCACAAACGTTTGTGGACCTATGACAACGAATGCACGAGGAGGGTATTCTTATTTTATTACTTTCACTAATGATCACTCAAGATGTGGATTTGTGTATTTAATGAAATACAAATCTGAATCATTTGAAAAGTTCAAAAAATTCAGAAGTGAAGTAGAGAAACAAACGGACAAGAGTATTAAGATTCTTTTTATCAGATCGAGATGGAGAATACTTAAGCAGTGAGTTTCTCAATTGTCTCAAAGATAATGGTATAATCTCACAATGGACTTCATTAGGTACTGTGACGCCCCCAAATTCTCTACATTGCCTGTAGTAGATTTGGTGCTCACGTAAATATTCTATAAGATAATAAATTCTATAAATCCAAAATTCACAGTATCCCAATCAGTTAAGAGTTATCGTCAGAACAATTATCATAATTGGATACCCTCACTTGGATGTATAGATTTACGATCTTACAGATATTTCTTGCATATCAATAATTCCTATCTATCTGACATTCACAGTACAAATGATAAGATTGTTCTTGGAACTGAGGATCTACCTCAGTGCTTATAGAACTTTCAAGATCATTCAATACCCTCATTCAGATGTATAGTTCATATAGATACTGTACTTGATTCTAACCACCATTAACAATGTAAAACCATTAAACTAATAATTTAATTACATAATAGTATCTGCTTACCTACGGTTCAAATATTACATCACAAAATAACAAATTACATTCTTAGTATTCATACAATAAACACCTGTTCCCCTAATTACTTCTACTCATATGTATGCATTCCTGAGTCTGCTGGGGCGTTTGGTGCGACTGCAAAGAAAAAGAATATTTGCAAGAATGAGCTTTGAAATACTCAACAAGTTTTAAATAATTATAGTTTATACTCACACCGTATCGAAATTTAAGGAAGTATTTAATTCAGAGTATTTTTCTCACATTCCTAAGAGTCACAAAGACTTATAAGAGTTCTATCATTCCTAGAAGTCATAAAAGACTTATAGGAGTTCTATCATTCCTATGAGTCACGAAGACATATAGGAGTTCTGTTTGGATATCTCATAGGAATTCAGCCTAATCATATCCTAGGAGTATGTATATCATCCTATCAATACAACATGGTCAAGGTATATATGTACCAAGCAATATTGGTTTTTCCACAGTTTGTGCTTTGATATCAAATCAAACACATTTTACGCAAACAACAGCTCATATAATTTGTTATGCTTGAACAATAAGCAATAACCATTTTTAAATCACAGATATCACGAATAATATTTATAACAAGTTCGTATACCATTATATATGACTTTCATTTAATATAGAAATTAAATAAAGTTAAAAAAAACTTGCCTTTTATCACGATCGGCTACTTAGGTTATTTGAAAGTATATTCACCACCTATATATATATTATAATAGTCATTAGAAATAATAGTAATTAATTTCTAATTAAAATACTAGTGTCTGGGTTGATCTTGGAGTCCGTTCGGTACTTTACAGCTTTATTGAATAGTTATCGAATTAGTTTTTCAATAATTTTATTGAAAAGTTTTAATATCTTATTCATATGCTTCAGATATTATTTATCAAAATTTCCAAATGCTCAAAATAATTTTTAAATGATTTAATATCATTTAAAATAATTTTTAAGTTATTAATATTATTTTTAAGTATTTAATTAACCATTTAAAATGATTTTTAAATCATCAATATTATGTTTAAATAATTTATTTTATTTAATAATTATTTTTAAATCATTATTATCATTTTTAAATAAATTATTATTATTTAAAATGATTTTTAAATCATTAATATTATTTTTAAGTAATTTATTATTAATTACTCTTATTATTATTATTAATATTTAAATATATTAAATATTAATAAAATTTTATGTTAAAATATTGAAAATTATTTATTATAATGAAAAATGATTTTTCAAAAAAAATTTATATTTATTAAATATTTATTTCTATTTATTTTAATTAATAAAATTAATTTTTAAATATTGCTTGTCGCTAAAGACCTTTAGCGACAGAAGTGTTGCTATAGGTGTTCTTGGCCCAGCCAAGAACACGTTGGTCAACGTGCTGGTCCTTGGTTTGACTCAATTTCTCTGGCAATCAAATTGGTTTTTGGGCAATCTAATCCAATGGAAGTGTAGTACTGATGTAGTAGTACACATCTATAGTCACTTTACTACCTAAAAACATCTCTACAAGTTCACACAGCCGGTCAAAGCAACCACCCCAAGGCTATTCTTCCTTTTTGGGCTGCCCAGAAAGGCCCAGTCAATGCCGGTCAACGACCTTTATGGTCTTATATCTTTCCGGCCGATTAATATTTTGGTGTTCTAGTCGTCGGGCTCTATAGACTAACTACCAGGGTACCTTGATCGAGCAGTCACAGAGTATACATATCAATCTATAGCCAGATCTTAGCCTTCAAAAAGGCTGTCAGAGATCGGTTTTTGGGTTTCTGGGTTACCCAGAAACAAAACCTTAACGGTCAATGCGTTTTGACCTTTTATATCATTCGATCGGTTAATGTTTAGAGCTCTAGAGTGCTCTGGTACTATAGTACCCACGCCAAAGCATAATCTGATTAACAATTTACATCTAAAACAACTAACAGGAGAGAGATTTATCCGGTCAAACTAGGCTGTCAGGCTTGTTCTTAAGCTTTCTGGGTTGCCTAGAAAACTAGCGGTCATGGTCGGTTAATGACCTATGACTGCTAATAACTTCCGATTCTGTGTTTCGATTGCTATCCCATCACTTCCAGTCTATTAACAACATTACATACTATAACTACCAACCTTAAACACACCTAAACAACAAACAGTTAGCGAAATAAGAGGGCTGACATTTTTTGTCAGACCCTGTTTTGCATCTTTGACAGTTTTGTTTAAATCTCCATTTTGATGCTTTTAAATGTTATGGATTTGAGTTTTAGCAACCCAGGTCACTTAATAACTTACTAATGAACATATCTAATCAATAACAACAACAATTTAACTTTTAGAATTTAAAATTTTAACTAGGGTTAGGTTTTTAACCTTTTTGAGTACTTTTTGCTTTCTTCCTCTTTCTGATTCTGGTTCTAGCTTGCTGGGAGTTGTTTATGAGTCAGTTGGGTGTATACATTAAGTGTATCAAACATGGCCTTATGTTCTTAGGTGCTATCCTTATATGAAAAGTTCAAGTAAGTGTAGAAACCTAATTCCTATCTCATTTTGACAAGTAAGGCTATAGCATTAAATGAAGAGGTTGTGTTGTCAAGCCTTGAGGTAAAATTAGATAAGGCAAATCTTTTACTTGCCAAGTAAAAGATTTGTGCTTATCTCCTTTAAAACAAAATAAACTAAGGGCATTTTAGTCTTTTTCGCATTCATTAAGGGTATTTTGGTAATTTTCCACTTAAATTAAGGGTAATTTAGTCATTTCCTATTACCCTTAGAAAATTTAAAAACAATTATGATCAATTAATTTTTGTTAGTCTAGAATTAGGGTTTATACATTAAATTAGGTTTTATAATTAGGGTTAGGGTTTCCTAATCCTTAATTAGAGTTTCGTTACAATCTTTTCCAGTTAAATTTTTAATATTTCATATTAAATATATGTATAGAATAATATATAACATTATTAATGTATCATGTTATAATTTCCATTTATTATAACCCTTAGGGTTAGTATTCCTTATTATCAATTAGGGTTTTACTTATAAAACCTTATATCCTATTTACACAGTTATATCTTATGCGTTGTTTTATAATTATATATATATTTCAATAATAATGTTAAGTACATATCACACAAGATATTAATCATAGTTATATTGACTGTTTATATTAATATTCCTATTTAAAGTTTGGAATATTACAGGTACACCACAGTTAAATGGAGTATCTGAAAGGAGAAATCGAACATTGTTGGACATGGTTCGTTCCATGATGAGTTTTATCGATCTTCCAATTTCATTCTAGGGTCATGCCCTAGAAACGACTACATATCTACTAAATATGGTCCCCTCGAAATCCGTCCCCAAGACTCTATATGAGATATGGACAGGGAGGAAACATGGTCTTAAGCATGTTAAGATTTGGGGATGTCCAACTTATGTGAAAAAGTTTCAAAATGATAAGCTTGGGACAAAATCTGATAAGTGCACTTTTGTGGGATATCCTAAAGAAAGTTTGGGATACTATTTCTACAATCCTACTGAGCAAAAGGTGTTTGTTGAGAAACATGCTGCTGTGGCACCCCTAAATCCGGGTACTTCAATTTCACGAGATTTGGTGTTCACTGTACAAATATCATCTATCTATCTACCCATAATAAATGCAAACCATGCAATAGATATAAATAAATCCTCCCCTTATCTTACAACATCTGAATATAAATACATCAATCCCAGGTCATACTAACCTTAAATCTCAAATGCAAAAACTTAAACAAATAATAAGTCTTACACAACTTTCACATAAGTCTTAAACATAAACATATCAAATAAACAACAAGTCTTCATTACTTGTTGACATTGCCCTTGTCTTTGCTAGTAGAAGGCTTTTCGGACCTTTCGTTCTTAACTGCAATGTTATTATTATCCAAGAGTGAGCACGATTGCCCACAAGTATAACAATATAACAACAATATAATAACATGAGAGTGAATCAAAGACTTCTGAAATAAGAAAAACTCGACTTTTGACTCAAGAATGAATAACAAGAATCAAAAGAACTTCTGAGGGTCATAAGACTTTGAACCATGTCCTAGGTTGTCAAGTGTTTATACTTGAAACCTTTAACAATCATAAGACTATGGACCTTACTTCTCGTACTTAGAGGGATCAGCCCTTATTACCAAACTGTGCACAATATCTTAACGCTAAAGCATCATCAATCCCCTATAATAGGGTTGTTCATCTCAGTTTGACATCAGAGTCCGCACCAAAGGAAGTTTGGTCTGGATAAGCTCAGTAAAAGTTCTAGAATTTAGAACGTTCATCAACTATGGACTAGTCGAATCAATAAGGGTTCGCTAGTCTTACAAGGTTCAACAATAAATGATATTCAATTTGAATAATAAATCTCAAGAGTATACAATTGAATAAATATTGTATAACTGAATTAATACTTCAAAAGAGTTACAATATCTCGTATGAAATCTTAAACTTGAAAAATTAAGAACAAAAACTTGATTGATATAGAATCATAAGTATAGAACTTGCTCAACGGATAACTTTGGAGTTAGAAAGCTTGCTCAATTTAAAGAGTATGAATAAGAAAACTTGCATAATCGTAAATGATTTAGGGTAAGGAAACTTGCCTCGTGCGCAAGCTACAAATATTGTTACAATTCAATTCCTCAACGTCCTACACATTACATTATGCATACAATGTTGATTAGTTTCATAACTTTTATGTTCAACTGTTGAACTTTTCATTTAAGTTTAACTTACAACTTGGTTTCTAGTGTTAACTTATTAACAAACTACATAACATGAGTATAAGTTCACAATATGCGTATCATATATGTATAATCCTTCAAACAATCATAATCAAGTTTTACAATTATAATATTCAAGTTCGCACTTAGTTTGTTAACTTGAACTTCAAATCATATAATATATGTTAATAACATGTTATAGCATAGCATTACATGGTCATCAAGTCCTCAAGTATGTTATAGCATAGTGTTACACTTGGCACGACGTTTTGATGTTCATTCGTCGCACACCCGATTCGTTTCCCTTGCGTACGCTTAACATGCTCATACAACTTGTCTAAAACATCATTGATTAATGTTAAACATCATTATATTTCATAATATTCATATTTTATAACTTAGAACAATATCTTTTATCATCGAGAGCACTACACTTGCGTACGTGCATGTCCGACGCCCTCCGATTGCCTCCAAATACGCATCAGTCACAAATATGGCCATTTTGACCCCTGCTAATGACTTCAAATCGAAAAACTTTAAGAATAAACATTATAGGTCTACTCATTATATTTTTGAATCATCCTGAATTTGCCTTAATCGGAGTTCGTATGTAGAAGTTATGCTTATTTTACTACAGGAGGTCAAAACAGTCTCACCTACATTTTTCTCGAAAACCAAGCAAGGTCTCTGGACAACACCCACCCTCGCTGAGGCGGGGCTTTAAACCTACACAGCCCCGCTAGGGCGGGGCCCCATGCTGGTGGAACTCTGGTTCGCGATTTTGACAGTTTGTCGGCCCAATTAATTCTAATTAAATACAATTTAAACTAGTACCGTGATTTCTATGAAGTGTAAACTTCATAGAAACATCATACCATGTTACTAACATGTTTTTAACATCTTAAATTATGCAATTAGTCAAATCAAATCACGTAATTTCATTGTTCTTGGTGTTCTTGAAAGTTTTAAAGAAAAACATAAAATTTGACGTCACGGATTCGTTATAACTCTGAATCCGTCCGTTTAAAGTTTGTTTTCTTTGTTTTAACATGTATTATCATAATCTACTGTCAAATTTAAGTTAAACAAACAATTCATGGCATACAATTGTTCGTAAGGGCCATATATATAATTTTTATACTCTGTAACTTCAAAAATCCAATTACGACATATTTATATGAAATTGATTGTTTGAAAACATACATAGATGGTAGAAAACGTGTTATGATTATATATTAACATGTATATACACATAAATTACCAATTCATGCATTGATCACAAAATAGTTATTTTACAAAGAACTCAAAATAGTCGTTAATGGAAAACTCTGATTATAGCATGTTTATATAAAATTGGTTACTCTAACATAAGAATACATGATATAAACCATATTGTAGACATATACTAACATACATATCATCATATACTTATAAATTACAAATTTCTTCAATCATAGAGAACTTTTGAAATAGTTTTTCATAGAAATTATAAGAACGTAAAGTAAAGTTTGGGTTGAGAGATTACCCTTGCTAGTTTTGTGAAGATGATACAAGGATAATTATAAAGACTCTTCTTCTCTCAATCTTTTCTCTCAAACTTTCTCTCTAAATTTCTCTCTGAATGAAAACTACGCAATACAACTGATATGACATATAAGGCTAATATAAGTTATAATATACATATACACTATATGTATAACAACTGACGTAGTAATTGTCAGTTAACCCCATAATGGGTTAACTGCCCCAACCTCTCTTAGGGCCATGTTTGGCTAGCTCTTTTTATACTCCTTTCCCTTTATTTTAATAAACTCTTATTATATAGTTTAATAATGTCATACCCAATTAATCATATAATCTTATTTAAATCAATTAAATAAATTAGAATAATTCCACAATAAATTACATAGTCACATAATTAAAATTCTCGTTTATTAATTATGTGAAATCATTAAATCTCTAATTAATTAGAATAATATTATACTTATTAAATAATTCATTTAATCGAATAAGCTCAATTAAATATAAACTTTGAATAATAAAAATTTTCGCATTAATTTAATCCATGTAACACATATAATTAAATTAATCTACCACAATTTCATCAATTCATTATTTAATTCAATAATTAAATCATCGAAGAATATTTATTTAATTCAATAAATATTTAAATCATATTACAAAATCTCGTTCGTCACACCTTTCCCCCCTTAAAAGGATTTTGTCCCCAGAATCACGGTTCAATTAAATTCTGTCCCGTTACATTCTCCCACCCTTACAAAGATTCTGTCCCCAGAATCTATTACACATAATTTAAGTAAATAAATGTGGGTAATTCTTCATCATATGCTCTTCGAGTTCCCACGTAGCTTCTTCACCGTTGTGGTTCCTCCAAATTACCTTAACATAAGGTATTACTTTATTTTTGAGAACTTGTTCTTTCTTATCAACAATCTGAATAGGAATTTCTTCATAGGATAAGTCTTTCTCAAATTGTAGGGGTTCATATTCAATCACATGTTTGTAATCGGGTTTATAGGGTCGTAAAACTAAAACATGGAAGACGTTGTGGACATTCTTTAGCGCCGGAGGTAAGGCTACCTCATACGCAACTTCTCCAATCCTTCGTAGCACTTCAAAGGGTCCAATGAACCTAGGGCTCAATTTCCCCTTCTTACCGAATCTGATCTTTCCTTTCTAGGGAGAGACTTTCAAGAATACAAAGCTACCCAATTTGAACTCAACATTCTTATGATGTGGATCGGCGTATTTCTTCTGCCTATCCTGAGCTGCTACCAGTTCTGGTCCTAGTAACTGTCTCTCACCAACTTCATCCCAGTATAGTGGAGTTCTACACTTTCTAACCGTACAACGCTTCGTAAGGCGGCATGCCAATACTTGTGTGGTAAATGTTGTTGTAATCGAATTCCACGAGCGGTAAGTGATCATCCCAATTTTCTTTAAAATCCATGATGCACGCTCTCAACATATCCTTCAATATCTGAATCGTTCTTTCGCTTTGCCCGTCTGTCTGAGGGTGATATGCCGTACTCATTCTCAATTGCATCCCCATGCACTCCTGTAGTCGCTTTCAGAAGTTTGATGTAAAGCGCGGATCCCTATCGGAAATAATTAACACTGGAACTCCGTGCCTCGAAACAATCTCTTTCACATATAACATTGCCAATTGGTCTAAGTTGAATCTGATTCTGATCGAAACGAAGTGTGTGGATTTCGTCAATCGGTTAACGATAACCCATACTGTGTCGTAGCCTTTCTGAGTTGTCTGAAGGCCAACCACGAAATCCATTGTAATATGTTCCCATTTCCATTCTGGGATCTCTAAAGGTTGTAGCAACCCACTTGGCCTCTGATGTTCTGCTTTCACTTTTTGACATGTCAGACACTTTGCAACACACTCTGCAACATCTCGTTTCAAATTCGGCCACCAAAAATGTTGTCGAAGATCTTGGTACATCTTGGTACTACCAGGGTGAATCGAATACCGTGAGCTATGAGCCTCGCTCAAAATGTTTTCCTTAATCTCTGGCACTGGCGGTTCCCAAACTCTACTCTCAAATCTCAGCAGTCCCTCACTGTCTATCTTGAATCTCGGTTCTGTTCCTTCAGATATCTTCTTCCTTACCTTCTCACATTCTTTGTCCTAAAGTTGAGCTTCCTTAACCTTATCCAATAGAGTTGTACCAGCCTGTATCTGGAACAGCTTTTCGTTAATCTCCATCGGATACTTCACTTCCAATTCCAGCTTCTCCAACGCTGAAATTAGCTCCTCCTGAGCGGTCAACAACATTAATTTCTCCTGACCCTTTCTACTTAAGGAGTCGACAACCACATTTGCTTTACCCGGATGGTATAAAATCTCGCAATCATAGTCCTTAATTAACTCCAACCACCTTCTCTAGCGCATATTCAAGTCCTTCTGTGTAAAAATATATTTCAGACTCTTGTGGTCTGTATATATTTCACACTTCTCCCCATAGAGATAGTGTCTCCAGATCTTCAAAGCAAATACCACAGCAGCTAACTCCAAGTCATGGGTCGGATACCCCTTCTCATAGTCCTTCAATTGTCGTGACGCATACGCAATGATCCTGTCATTTTGCATAAGCACACAGCCAAGTCCTTTATGCAACGCATCACTATAAACCATAAAATTTCTTGTATCATCCGGAAGAGATAACACAGGTGCTGTAATCAACCTCTTCTTAAGCTCTTGCAAGCTTTCCTCACACTTCTCTGTCCAAACGAATTTCACAACTTTAACTTTTGAGGGATCTATCGAGATTCCGTCCTTATCAATTACATGCCCAAGAACTCTACCTCTCTATCTGTCAAAAGTTCTGGCTGATCATCTGGAACTGCATCCACAAAATCTCTCACGACTGGTATTTCTTCTAACTTTGGGTTCTCTTTACGACTATTGACTATGTAGGCTAAATATCCTATTCAGCCTCGTCTCAATAACTTCCTGGCCTGCACCATCGTCAGACAACTCGCTTGTCTAGGCGACTTGCTGCCCTAAGACACAACTTTTGACTGAGTCATAAGGTTAATACACTTTCTCTGGCAATCAATTATAGTCCCACAATTGAATAGCTAATCTATTCCGAAGATAACATCGATTTCCCCAAGTCTAATCGGAGTAATATCTACGTTCATCACATTACCCTTAATATTCACCCTACAGTTCTAGTGTACGTACTTAACATGGATCACTTCTCTATTCGCAATTTCTATATTCATGGGGTATTCTAACTCGTCCTTAGTCAATCCTAAATTCTTAGCAAAGTCATCGGATATAAATGAACAAGTAGCACCCGAATTAAAGAATACATATGCATTAACTTTATTGATCAGAACGATAACTAATGCCACATCGCAAGATTGCACAGCAACCTGCACTGTCATGTTGAATGTCCTGGCGGTAGGTCGATTGGTTGTAGTTGGTCCCGTTACCTTCAGAGCATTGTCACTGTTGCTTCCCTTGTTCCCTCATGCTCCTGCCCCTCCTGATACCTTTCTAGGACAATTCTTTGCTAGATGATCCTTTGATCCACATGTGAAATAAGCGCCTTTCCTAGGGTTAAGGCAGTTAGGTGTTATGTGGCCTTCCCGACACAATTGTAGCAAACTCTTTTTCCTTTCATACAGACTCCCAGGTGATTCTTCCTGCAGGTCGAACATGCTTCTATTCTTTTCTTATGACTTCCTTGCTGATTTTCAGTCGATGTGCTATCTCTCCCCTTCTCTTTTGATTGTTACCTCCACCAGTGTTAGTACCATTGGCCTTGTTGTTACCCACATCTTCACTTTTCTTCTTCTTTAGCTCTTGATTGTACTTGGTCATAGCATCGCTCCCTCCTTCAGTGATTATAGCCTTTTCCAATACTTCAGCAAATATGTTCAACTGAAACATTGACACCTTGCTATACAACCAAGGCTTCAGTCCCTGTTCGAATCTCCTAGCCTTTCTCTCATCAGTATGCACTTGGTACGCGGCGAACCTAGCAAACTCATTAAATCTCGCAGCATAGTTTGGCACAGACATGTCACCTTGCATTAGCTCCAGAAACTGTACCTCCATCTGGTTCTGTGAGCTCATCGGAAAGTACATCTCGAAAAATATTTCTTTAAACCTTTCCCAAGTTATCACACCTTGTCCTCCCCGTACCTTGTTTGCCTGCCACCAATAACTGGCTTCTGACTTTAACATAAATGTTGTGTAAGCCGTCTTCTGATCTTCACTCACTCTAGCAACGTCGAAAACCTTTTCCATTTCCATAACCCAAGTTTGTGCCTCAATTGGGTTTATGGTTCCCTTAAATTCTGGCGGTCCCACCGCCTTGAAGTCCTTGAATGTTGTATTTGGTGGAGCTTGAGGTTGATTGTTAATCGCTCCAGCCAGTAAGTTCACAAACTACTGCACGGGGTTAGCGTTAGCATTTCTTGGGTCGGTTGACGGTTTGGTCGTCTTCTTGGTGGCATATTTCTGTTAAGATATACGCTTATTAGATCATTATTCGATTCTTTAAATATTTAAGACTTAACTTAAATACTTTAACATAATCACTTAATACATCATCTCAAATAAACTCTAAAATTTTATTAATCAAAAGTTTTAACATAATACGATAACATCACTGCTATTTACATCAACTATCCCGAGATAAAGAATCTACAGGATTTAAATCATCAAAATATTCCTCTGTTTATAAGCACATCGGAATTTACATTATTAACATCAAGTAAGTTATCACATAATCAAACTATTCCTATCACTGCCTACTAAGGCGTCGAACAACTTTACAACATTCTTCCTCCATGAGGCGGAACATCGTCCTGTGATCTAGCATATACCAGGGCAAACCTCCGAACTGGACTGGATAATACATAACTCGATCTTGGGCCTCATCAATTGCCTTCTGAAACGTATAGCCCGTCTCCTCAATCTTTGCCTTCTTTGCACGATTACTATCCTTTGCAAGATCTGCACGTCGTGAATCTTTCACCCTAGCTTCCTCTGCTATAGCAAGCCTTGCTGACTTCACTTTCAATTCATTCTTCAGCTTCTCTATCTCTTTTGACTTTTCTTCACCTTGGCCCTTCTCGTGGATCAACTCCCACTCTACATCTCTAAGACGTGTGTAAAGAGTCTTAACTTCAACATCTTTCTGCTCGATGGTGGATTGTTGCATAATCGTCTACTCCTTTAGCTCCTGAATAGTATCTCGTAACTCTATGTTACGGTCAAACAGTTCATCATACATCTCAGCACTGACAGAGTTTGGTGGGAACTCTTCAGGGTCTTCCTCCTCCTCTTCAGTTGCCTCAGCCTGAATCTCAACCTCCTCTAAGTCGAAACTGGCTCATGCTCCTAACCAACGATGGTGATCAAAGGAGATGGCTCTCGTCGAATCAACTGCTCCCAAACTGTGTGAATGTCTCGGGGCTCCTCCTCTCTAGCCTCTTGTGGTACAACGTCCCTAGGCTGACTGGGTTCTCCAGCATTCGACATCCTGACAAATTAGATTTTAAGTCTTAGTAATTACGTGATGCTAATCGATATCGCGCGAGTACATAAATATAAGCGCATAGCATATAAGTAAATTTATTGTCTTTCTTAGAACTCGATAGGATTTATCATTACTATGTTCTCTAAGGCTACTACCCTAAGGTTTTCCCCCACCTAAGGTTCATAACCTACAGCTCTGATACCAACCTGTGACACCCCCAAATCCGAGTACTTCAATTCCACGGGATTTGGTGTTCACTGTACAAATATCATCTATCTGTCTACCCATAATAAATGCAAACCATGCAATAGATATAAATAAATCCTCCCCTAATGGGGTTACAACATCTGAATATAAATACATCAATCCCAGGTTATACTAACCTTAAATCTCAAATGCAAAAATTTAAACAAATAATAAGTCTTACACAACTTTAACATAAGTCTTAAACATAAATATATCGAATAAACAACAAGTCTTCATTACTTGTTAAACCTGCCCTTGCCTTTGCTAGTAGAATGTTCTTCGGACCTTTCATTCTTAACTGCAATGTTATTATTACGCAAGAGTAACACGATTGCCCACAAGTATAACAATATAACAACAATATAATAACATGCGAGTGAATCAAAGACTTCTGAAATAAGAAAAACTCGACTTTTGACTCAAGAATGAATAACAAGAATCAAAAGAACTTCTGAAGGTCATAAGAATTTGAACCATGTCTTAGGTTGTCAAGTGTTTATACTTGAAACCTTTAACAGTCATAAGACTATAGACCTTACTTCTCGTACTTAGGGGGATCAGTCCTTAGTACCATACTGTGCCCAATATCTTAACGCTAAAGCATCATCAATCCCCTATAATAGGGTTGTTCGTCTCAGTTTGACACCAGAGTCCGCACCAAAGGAAGTTTGGTCTGGATAAGCTCAGTAAAAGTTCTAGAATTTTGAACGTTCATCAACTATGGACTAGTCGAATCAATAAGGGTTCGCTAGTCTTACAAGGTTCAACAATAAATGATATTCAATTTGAATAATAAATCTCAAGAGTATACAATTGAATAAATATTGTATAACTGAATTAATACTTCAAAAGAGTTATAATATTTCGTATGAAATCTTAAACTTGAATAATTAAGAACAAGAACTTAATTGATATAGAATCATAAGTATAGAACTTGCTCAACGAATAACTTTGGAGTTAGAAAGCTTGCTCAATTTAAAGAGTATGAATAAGAAAACTTGCATAATCGTAAACGAGTTAGGGTAAGGAAACTTGCCTCGTGTGTAAGCTACAAATATAGTTATAATTCAATTTCTCAACGTCCTACACATTACATTATGCATACGATGTCGATTAGTTTCATAACTTCTATGTTCAACTGTTGAACTTTTCATTTAAGTTCAACTTATAACTTGGTTTCTAGTGTTAACTTATTAACTAACCACATTACATGAGTATGAGTTCACAATATGCGTATCATATAGGTACAATCCTTCAAATATTCATAATCAAGTTTTACAATCACAATATTCAAGTTCGCACTTAGTTTGTTAACTTGAACTTCAAATCATATAATATATGTTAATAACATGTTATAGCATAGAATTATATGTTCATCAAGTCATCAAGTATGTTATAGCATAGTATTACACTTAGCACGATGTTTCGACGTTTATTCGTCGCACGCCTGATTCGCCTCTCTTGCGTACGCTTAACATGCTCATACAACTTGTCTAAAACATCATTGATTTATGTTAAACATCATTATATTTCATAATATTCATATTTTATAACTTAGAACAACATCTTTTATCATCGAGAGCACTACACTTGCGTACGTGCATGTCCGACGCCCTCCGATTGCCTCCGAATACGCATCAGTCACAAAGATGGCCATTTTGACCCCTTCTAATGACTTCAAATTGAAAAACCTAAAGAATAAAAAATTTAGTTCTACTCGTTATCTTTCCGAATCATCTTGAATCGCCTTAATCGGAGTTTGTATATAGAAGTTATGTTTATTTTACTACAGGAGGTCAAAACAGTCTCACCTAAATTTTTCTCAAAAACCAAGCAAGGTCTCTGGACAACACCCACCCTCGCTGAGGCGGGGCTTTAAACCTACACAGCCCCGTTGGGGCGGGGCCCCATGCTGGTGGAACTCTGGTTCGCGATTTTGACAGTTCGTTGGCCCAATTAATTCCAATTAAATACAATTTAAACTAGTACTGTGATTTCTATGAAGTGTAAACTTCATAGAAACATCATACCATGTTACTAACATATTTTAAATATCTTAAATCATGCAATTAGTCAAATCAAATCACGTAATTTCATTGTTCTTGGTGTTCTTAAAAGTTTTGAAGAAAAACATGAAAGTTGACGTCACAGATTCGTTATAACTCCGAATCCGTCCGTTCAAAGTTTGTTTTCTTTGTTTTAATATGTATTATCATAATTTACTGTCAAATTTAAGTTAAACAAATAATTCATGGCATACAATTGTTTGTAAGAGCCATATATACAACTTTTATACTCTGTAACTTCAAAAATCCAATTATGACATATTTATATGAAATTGATGGTTTGAAAACATACATAGATGGTAGAAAATATGTTATGATTATATATTAACATATATATACATATAAATCATTAATTCATGCATTGATCACAAAATAGTTGTTTTATAGAGAACTCAAAATAGTCGTTAATGGAAAACTCTGATTATAGCATGTTTATATAAAATTGGTTACTCTAACACATGAATACATGATATAAACCATATTGTAGACATATACTAACATACATATCATCATATACTCATAAATTACCAATTTCTTAAATCATAGAGAACTTTTGAAATAGTTTTTCATAGAAATTATAAGAACGTAAAGTAAAGTTTGGGTTGAGAGATTACCCTAGCTAGTTTTGTGAAGATGATACAAGGATAATTATAAGGACTCTTCTTCTCTTAATCTTTTCTCTCAAACTTTCTCTATGAATTTCTCTCTGAATGAAAACTACACAATACAACTGATATGACATATAAGGTTAATATAAGTTATAATATACATATACAATATATGTATAACAACTGACGTAGTAATGATTAGTTAACCCCATAATGGGTTAACTGCCCCAACCTCTCTTAGGGCCATGTTTGGCTAGCTCTTTTTATACTCCTTTCCCTTTATTTTAATAAACTCTTATTATATAGTTTAATAATGTCACACCCAATTAATCATATAATCTTATTTAAATCAATTAAATAAATTAGAATAATTCCACAATAAATCACATAGTCACATAATTAAAATTCTCGTTTATTAATTATGTCAAATCATTAAATCTCTAATTAATTATTAAATTAATTAGAATAAAATTATGCTTATTAAATAATTCATTTAATTGAATAAGCTCAATTAAATATATACTTTGAATAATAAAATTCTCCACATTAATTTAATCCGTGTAACACATATAATTAAATTAATCTACCATAATTTCATCAATTCATTATTTAATTCAATAATTAAATCATCGAAGAATATTTATTTAATTCAATAAATATTTAAATCATATTACAAAATCTCATTCGTCACAGCTGCCTTCTTGAAAAATGAGTTTATTCTTTAAGGGGCTAGTGGGAGGAAAATAGATCTTGAAGAAATTCAAGAACCACAAACCACTACAGATCAAGTGGATGAACCTGTCCAAGTAGAGACACCTTCTGTATAACACCCTGTGACGCCCCCAAATTCCAGGACCGCCACTTGGTCTCTCGAATTCGGTTCATCACGTGCTCATGGTAATACATCACAATAATAATAATTAAATATCATACGATCACAGCGGAAAATCTATTCTAGAATAATTTACAATGATTTATTATAATTATTCCCCCAAGTCTCGCAATCTACAGTACTTAATAGATTACATAATAATATCAGTTAACGACTTATTACATAATCTAACTTAAGCTTAAACATAATCAAATCCAGTCTTACTACATCATCTTCATACAATATTAATATATTTAAAACATAACAGACATAAGCTAGTTGGTAGCTTTGCCCTTGCCCTTATCAATGCCCGAAGGTTCACCATGCTCTGCCTTAACTGAAATGTTTTAGGGAAAGCAAGAATGAGCACAAATTGCCCAGCAAGTAATATACAATAAGGGTGAGTAATAAGATTCTCAATTCTCAAAAGGGTATAACAAGATTTGATAGTTCAAGAATAACAAGAATATCAACAGTTCTCAATATCAGTCGCTAAGGACAGGATAATATCAATATGATTCAATAATAAGTCAATTCAAGATTTCAAATAATTGAATACTGAGTAGTCACTACGGACTATGAACTTCTACTAGAATTGACAGTAATAAACTGAAAATCCAACAAAAACAGGTACAACAGGTGATCAGCCTAAAGTACCCTTGTTATGCATAACAATCAACCATACTCAAGTGTGCACGTCGGTTCTCCGACAATTATATATTCCCTTCAAAGAAGGTTGTTCTTCTCAGTCAAATATAGGATCTCGCACCAATCAATTAGTTTGGGTTGCTTTTCAATAACATAAGTCCAGCCGAATCAAATGGCATAGACACTTTCACAATATTCAAGAACAATACTATGTTCAACATGAATAATAGCTTTAATGAAATAAGAGTTCAAGTATGCTAATTCGATTTAACCGATTAAATAGGAAACTAGTTCGCAATACACAAGATAGGATACTTGCATAGGAAAAGAGTATAAGTTAGGAAACTTTCACAATCATAGATTTTCTTGCATAAAGTAAATGCGTCGGTTAGGATACTTGCACTTTAAAAGAGTGTAAGTAAGAGAACTTGCCTTTAGCGTAGTTTATCCACGAAAAGCAATCAACACTTTCGAATTCCTATCGTAATACAGTTACGTATATATATGATATTCATTAGTCATATACTTTAACTTCACATTTTCTCTTTGAAAATACGATCAACACATAAGCTAAGTTTTACCTAGCTACACAGTTATATAGAATATAATTTCTATCCTTAACATTCCTTCTTTAGAGTTTAAACGCATTCTCATATTATATAAGATCTCAACAATTAGCAAACATGCTTGCATATTATTAATATCACATAAGACCACAATCAATACTAAATATATTTCATTTTAGCAAGTTACGGCATCTCCTTAAGTTAACCGTCAAAATCGGGTTCAAGTAACATCATATAATATCGCGTAGCATGTATTCATATTTAAAGGATACTTTCATGCTTGTATAACTTTTCCAAATCCAATCGTACATGGTATAGGTTCTTAAGTTAATACTTAAAGCCATTCAAGGACACGAACTCATATGGTCTAACATGATTGCTTTTAAACACATAAGATATTCATATAACTTGTATTAGTCATGCTCATGAGTACTCGTATTGCATATATGTAGCTAGCATTGTTATTATCTTGAAAACATGCTTTGTTCATGCTAAACTTTAATCACGGCAACTAATCATGGTATATATACATGCATGACACATGAATGAGTCTAAGAGTACTATCACATGTGTCCATAAATGTCAAATTCTAATTCTCGTCATAACTTACCAACGTTCACGTTCAAAGCTTATACTTTGTTAGTATAGTTCATTAATAAGGTCTATCATGTTCATGCTTCCTTATGAAACCTACATATGTAAGTTAACATGCTTTTCATGTATTTCAAGGCCCTATAAACATGCTCGAAAAGTCAGAATGTATACATGCTTCATATATGTTAACGTCGTTTATGAAACTTTAAATTCGTTTCCAAACTATGTGTCGTTTGGTTAACCATGCATGCTAATATACTAAAACATGCTTACATTGCCTCATTAGGTTTATATATATGTATTAATCATGCTCCCATGCTTGTTTAAACAAAAATCAAACAATTGGTACATAACAGTTTTGCTGCAGAATGCAGAAAACTGAACACAGAGGCTGGCGCTGCGGCGCGGCAATACTGGCGCTGCGGCGCGAGTGGAGCTGCGTGCGGCGCTGCGGCGCGGGCTGCGGCACGTGTGGCGCTGCGGCGCGGGCTGTGGCGCTGCAGGCGTCGAGGCAGTTTTCTGGTTCAGACTGCAGCGAAAACCGACCCAAAACCTCCCATTTCATCGATTTACCCAGATATTATCCTTGTTTAACTTACTAACACATACATATATGCTTATATAACAGTCAATAGCAATTATCAATTCCTAATTTCATGAACTCTAACTAATTTACGAATTTCATGTATTTACAGAAATTGAAGAGGAACAATGGAAATGAAAGACTATTCAGTGGTTCCATCATGTGGGTATGTTTATATAACAACAATATAAGGTTTCTACGAACCAATCATGAACCAATTTGGCATAATCAAGAATTTCAACAAAACTCAGAAAACAACAATGGAGTTCTTTTGACAGAAAAATGAAAATGAAGACACGAAGAGGATTTATACCTCTGTTATGGAGTAAGCTTGCTGATGCTACTATAAAAATTCCTTCTGAACTAAATAGACAATCACAGTATACTCTCTTCTCTTAGAAATATTTCAGCAATGAAATGAAGGTGCAGGGAGTTCTTTATATAGAAGAATGAATACACAGTCCAAGTTTCTAACTCCCAAATCAAACTAATGGATTGTCAAATTGCATGAAGGTTATAGAATGGTAGGTATTTAGTTGTTAGAATCCATCATTAACACCACTCCCTTGCTCATCATTGCTACAAGGCTATGGAAATTTACTGAGTTTAAGGAGAAGCAATAGGCTTAGGCCATAATGGCTGTGCACGTGAATGAGGGAAAGGAGAGTGACTATTATATTGGGACAAGCCAAGCAAATCTCAGCATTCTCACAAATGGACTATATGCTACACTTATGTTATATATTATATGTACTCTTAGGTTATAATTACAATGTTCTCCCCATAATGTAATAAATGCAATTTGAATACATATAATCTATATACATTTTATCTTACCGATATAATACAATCGGATACTACCACATTACATTATATCATATATTATTAAATTGTATTACTCAACAATTATTTATAATAGATCCATGATACATTATTTTAATGTATATCCACACATCATTTGTCACTTACACATATCATAACATATAGTTACTATACATTTAATTCGCATGCTTGTACATATAATTTCTCATCTTATAAATTGAATATTAATTAATAATATACACATATCCTACATCAATCAATATAATTGTTAACCTCCATAACAATTTAATTAACCTTTATATGATTAACTATCACTTTGATATAAATCTTATTATATTTATAAACACGTTGCTCATTATTATTATGTTCCTTGCAATAATAATAATCACATATTATTAATCAATCCTCATTAGTATTTTATAACAGTTAATTAATATTATTCGATTAACAATTAATATAGATTAATTATTTGCTTAAATTAATATAATCATTCTTATATTACGTCACTGTGCCACACAATGATCAACGAGTTTATCACAAACTCCACCAATTTCTCAATTATCATAGATATTCAATTTAATATAATTGAATTAATCATTCTCATAACACAAAATCATTTATATTCAAATAAATTCTCATTTCTATTAATATATTTATTTAATAATATATGGAAATTCTCGGGTATTACACACCCTGTTTTTCAAATCTGGAAGAGTAACGAAGATACTTGATTGGTATGGATTCATCATAGAGAATAACGATGAGGTACACATCATGGAAGATGATGATCCATTGAATTATGAACAGGCTATGAGTAATAAAGACTCAGAGAAATGGTAGATGACCATAAAATCTAAAATAGATCTTTGAAGCAATGCTCAAGTCCATTTGGATTTTACTTGCGATTGCAGCTTATAATTACTAGATCTGGCAAAATGGACGTGGAGACGCCTTCCTCAAATATACTTATTAGAGGAGAATGTATGTATGACACTGCCAAATGGATTTGTTTCAATGGTTGAAGCAAATCATGTATATGAGCTATAACAATCCATTTATGGATTGAAGCAAGCTTCTTGTAGATGGAACACCCGTTTTGATGAGACAATCAAAAATTTTAATTTTATCAAAAATGAGGACGAACCAAGTGTGTACAAGAAGGTTAGTGGGACCGCTGTTTTATTCCTTTTATTATATGTTGATAATATATTACTAATAGGGAATGACGTTCTTATGCTTCAATCGATCAAAATAAAGTTGTCTAAATATTCCTCCATGAATGATTTGGGTAGAACATCCTACATTGGGGATATAAATCTGTATAGATAGATTTAAAAGGATGTTCGGCTTAATCCAAGGAATGTATATTCATTAGATGTTAAAGGCATTTAGCATGGCAAAGTCCAAAAAGGTGTCTCATGATGATGAGCCATGGAGTGTATCTTTCTAAAATTATCCTCAATAAAAGAGAGATCGCATGAGTTACTATCATATATGCAATGAAATATACGGGACTTGATGTTGATTCAGTCAGATTCTGGAGAAGGTCAATGTAGGACAGTGATAAACATCCTAAAGTACTTAACTAACACTAAGGATGTCATCATGACAAATGATGGGTCTGCATTAAACTAGAGGACTAAACAGACTCAAGTTTTCAGACTAACCAAGACGATAGCAAATCCACTATAGGGTAAATTGTTAACTTGAAAAGTGGTGAAATGAATTGGAAAGGTTCCAAACAGTAAAAGGTTGCTGGTCTAGTGATAAAGACAAAGTATTTAACTGTAAGTGAAGCTGCAAGTTTATGTTTCGAATGAAAAGTTCATTACAGAACTAGGAATAGTTCATATGTCTCATCTTGAATCTAAACATGTGTTGCGGCACTTTGATTAAAATTGAAAGAGGAGACGTCACCTTAGAGCGTGTAGACTCTCATGACAACATTGCAAATCTATTTACTAAAGTTTTAACACAACAGTAGTTTGATCGTCACTTAGAGAAAAAGGGTATGAGATACCATGGCGATTGACTTTAGTGCAAGTGGGAGATTGAAAGTAGTATGCATACAAGCCAATCATGTATGATGATAAAGCATATACTTTGGAGATGATCTTATTTATTTATTGATAAAAGTATTCATTTATTAAAGGCATTTAATTATCTACATGATGCTGTTTTTATAATATGTAAATAATCCATAGTTTTAAGCAATGCTTTTAGAATCATGATGTTGATCATGCTAATGAGATCTAAATTCTTAGAAAGCTTAAAACTAAAATAGTTTCCAATCGTTGGATTACTAAAAAGGGAATTAGTAAATCCGAATAGATTGGTACATATGTTGCTTGCTCATTGGATGAGGATAATTGATCTCATGATCATTTGTATGGAGACACTAAAGCAAGTATGTAGGTGCTTATTGGAGAATAAGTTCACTAAATGTGACTCGCTATGGAATACCTAATGGAGTTTTACTTGCCTGTCAATAGGAATTTCTAATGTGATAGTAGTACAAGTGATCTTTGGACTTGAGATCATCATAGTATCTTGTATGTAATGAATTATACTTTGACTTATTCCTTAAAAACCCTTAGGATATATCAAAGAGTATGCTTGGGTATAATGAGTTACATATGGAGATAATGAATGATCAATAAAGAATATACCATTTCTACTAAAAGAAGAGATATGTCCTATGTGATTCGTTAAATGACAACGCAGTAGTCCTTGGCCAAGGCAGAATGAAATTAGAAAGGAGTTTCTAATTTGCATTATTTGGAGTTGTGCATTTTCCAATCAAAATACATATGATTAAATAAAATAAGACTAGATAGTAATTCCATGTCTTATATTTAATTGGGATATTGTATGGTGGCATGATTGAATTGTACAGTAATTATTTACTCACATGTTCTTTTATGATTAAAGTTGAAATCTATATTATCTAGAAAGTCGTTGATCGCTAGGGAAGCTTATCCCTATTGTAGAATAAATATTATTTATTTAAATAGATTATTAGTTTAATTTGTTTATTTAAATAAGATTAGAATTGTTTTAATTGATTTATTCACAACTGGTTTAATATGGAGAACCTAAAGGATCACACCATAAAAGGAAGAATAATTAATTAAGAAGGTAATGGCATAATCGTAATAATACATTATGTGTAATTAATTTAATCTATGATGATAGAATAAATTAAATAGCTTAATGTTTATTATTTAATATTTTGAAAATATTAAATATAAATTAATAAGAGGATTTATATTAATATTATTACAATTATTATTATTTTAATTTCTAAAGGAGTTTAGGAATTAATTTAATATTAGTACTCTCATTTATTCCTAATAAGATTAGAAGGCAAATTAATTAATGAAGTTTAATTAATTAATCCCAATATATTGGGAAACCTAATTAATTAAAGGAGTTTAATTAATTAAATGAAATCCTATGTCTAATAGGATTAGAAGGGTTGACCAATATCTATATAAGAGGAGTCTAATATTAGATATCAGTTGATGCAATTCCAGTTGTTGGAAAGTACTCTTTTTCTATAGAGGATAGAAAACTAGGGTTTAGCTAATCACCCTCCTTATTGAATAATTCCTCTTCCTTGGTGGATCACCTCTAGAGGCTAAACACTTGGGTGACTAACGTTGATCAAAGGAAGGAATCTAACCCGGTTATTCAAGGAGACCGCGAAGAACAAGGAGTTGAACTTATACCTATGGAAGCTTCGTTCTACAAGGGTATGAATTTCATAACTTTTTATTTATCGTTTTAAATTAATAATTTGCATAAAGGATGATCCGAATAATGGTTTTGTAGAAATTTTTAAACTCTGATATACCATGCTTCCGCTAATTTTTGCAATTTGATTGCGCAACGATTTCGTACAAACCCAACAATTCCTTCCTGGTTGGTTCGTGGAGCCGGTTTTACTTGACTCCACGATCCTTCGAGGTTGGAGAATAGTGACTAAGTTACTCTTCTCTTTTCTGAATCCCAGGCTAGCATAAGATCCGTTATGTCTTGGGACATGACTTGGATCAGAAGAGCAAGGATACATTGGCTCTTCAGTTTGTGTGGATTTCACAAATGTAATGCTTCTATTGAAATTTGAAGCACTAATAATGTTAGTTTCCTTGGGCTTTTCCACACATGAATTTGAGTAAGGGTGGGCAAAAAATTTGATTTTTCCAGTTTTTTAGTTTTTCGGACCGGTCCGAATCGATCAGTTCGATATAAAAAGAACCGGTTCGGTTTCGGTACCAAAAAATCGATATATACCGATTTTTCGGTATCGATTTCGATACCGAGTTTTTATGGTTCGGTTTAACCGAATCGAACCGGTATATACCGGTTTTCCATTTTTTTTATTTTTTTATGAATAAATAATTAATAATAATAATAATAAAATAATGATTATAATAATAAAAATATAATATTAATAATAATAATAATAATAATAATAATAATAATAATAATAATAATTATATTAATTTTTGGTTTATTTAGTAAAAATCGATACCGAACCGGTTCCGTACCGATAAACGATTCGGTATACCGATCCAACCGGTACCGATATCGGTACCGGAATTTGGCTACATTCGGGTTCGGTTCGGTTCGGTACCGGTCCGATTCGGGTCGATTTTTATTTGTTGCCCACCCCTAGTTTTGAGGTAGATTCCCCAAAACCTAAACCTGTTCTGTCAGACTGGAGATAAGGGAGTCCATAGATGAAGAAGACATGTTCCATATTAGAATAGTCTTCTCTAGCTCCTCAATCTTAGAGGTTAGATTTAACACTCTTTGTGTACTGAGTTCATTGGTCTATCTTAAGATTATATTCTCAGTCTCAAGTTTAGAGAGAGACGAAGTGCTGAGTAGAGCTGTCTCTAGTTCTACTTGTACTTTCTCTTTCTCTTTTTGAAGAAGAGAATAATCTTTAGACAGAACTTTGATCCACTTCATGTATTGATGCAGATCAGATGTTATGCCACGTAGTGCAGTTCTTAGATCATCAATGTCTACATCAGGAGAGTTAAAGTCGAATACCTCATCGATACTTACTTCGTGATGGTCAGTATTCTTCTTGTCTTTTACATCCTTGGCCATTAGACATAGATTAGCCACTTGAGGTTCTTCATCAAATCCTGACTCAGAGTTTGTGTCATTGTCTAAGTCACTCCACGATCCTCCAGCTACAAGACCTTTGTCTTTCTTCTAGAATTTCTTGTAGCCTTTGAACTCCTTCTTTGGATTTGTTCTCCTCTTCAGTTCCCCTCTAACAGGCTTGTTGTAGTTTGCAGTGAAGTGGCCAAGCTTCTTGTAGTTATAGCATAAGTCGTTAATCTGCTCTTGACTGTTGCTATTGTTGAATCTCTTGGGTCTGTTGCTTCTGCCTTTTCGCATGAATCTCTTGAGTCTTTTGACCAGCATTGCAATGTCCTCATCACTCTCTTCCTTAGAGTCAAATTCATTTTCAGCATGAGCTTTGGAGGTGGCTTATGTTGCCTTGAGGGAAAATGCTTTGTCCTTCTTTCTTCCTTCTGATAAAGTTTCTGCTCGTTGAGTTAGCTCCAGCTCGTAGGTAAGAAGGTTGCCATAAAGCTGTTGTACTGTCATTTTATGGAGATTCTTTGATTCTCTGATAGCAGTTGTTTTAGCATCCCACTTTCTTGGTAAGGACCTCATGAACTTGATGATAAGATCTTTGTTTGGATAGATCTTTCCAAAATCTCAAAGAGAGTTGAGCAGTACATTGAATCTCTCATAAGTGGAAGTGACGTTCTCCCCTAGTACATGGGCGAACATCTCATACTGTTGAGTCAGAAGAGATTGCTTATTTTCTCTGACTTCTTCTATTTCTTCGTGCATAATGAGCAATGCTTCCCAGACTTCCTTGGCAGTTTTGTCGTTGACCACATTTTCGAACAGATCATCCTCTAAAGACTGGAACAAAATGTTCTTGGCCTTTTTGTCTAGATAGACAGCTTTTTTATCATTATCAGTCCATTCTGATTTGATCTTGATCTGAACTTTATTTGGATCTTCTAGAGTTGGTGCAAGCTTTGTTGGAATGTAGGGCCCAGTCATAACTATTTTAAATAGATTGTCATCTATTGAATCCATATAGGCTTGCATACGAACTTTCCAGTTGGCAAATTTATCTTTATTGCACATTGGTGGCTTGCTGCCTCCACCGATCTTGGACTCGCTTATCATGTGTGCCATCAGATCTACTTAAGCTTTGTAGGCTAGTTGAGAGAACCTGCTCTGATACCAATTATTAGTTCTCGGAGGCACAAAAGTTATCTAGAAGGGGGGTTGAATAGATAATTTAAAAACTTTTTGCTTTTTAAAATTCTTATCAGATTTGCTAATTAAAAAAATTAATTAAACACAACAGAATATATGATTTGTTTGTTCTCCTTAAGATAAAGTAAGTTTATAGTGTGATAAGCAGTTATAGCAGTTTTGACAGATATAGCAGTTATGGCAGATATAGAAGACACAGTGATTTTAAGTGGTTCAGAGCACTCAAGACTCCTAATTCAGTACTCTTCTTCTCCACGAGAAGGAAATCCACTAAGGATATCTTTACAATCTTTGAATCACTGAGATTCCTTCAAGACCAGCAGTCTTGGAACTTCTTAGTTCACTGAGAACTCTTCAAGTCCAGTAGACTTGGGATGCACTTGTAATGATATTTAAGTTCTTGGTTGTGCTACTCAGTTGCAGTTAAGCATAAGTTCAAAAGAACTGAGTAGCGAAGCAAGCTTTCTTTCAGGATCGTAGTGTTTGGCTTTGAGTGTTCTTTAGCTTTGTTCGTTCTTTCTTGCTTAGTCTGAATCTTCAATCTGATTTGCTTATGAAGGAGCCTTTGAAATATTTCTGTTGAAGTCTTCCATCGAAGCATTTAATGTTTCAGACAATTTTGAGCACTGATGTTGACTTCCTGGGAATGTGGTGTTCTGCTGTCTGACTCGCATAACACATCAGACTGCTTTCTCACCTAACACCTGAAAAGGTGCTTTTAGCAGACAGAAAGTACTCTCCTTAGATTTTTCCATACGTTTATTCGATTCAAACTAAGGATAAGTGTTGAATCATTGGGACTCTCGAAATGTCAACGTCTATTAGTCATTCTTCATTTGTTAGACAACTTCTTTCATCAGATAGGCAAATCTTGATACTTTGATGCTAACTTAAGAAGCACCACGATCGTTGTCTTCGTACCACGATTGTTGTGTTGGTGTGCTCATACTTGATTCAGTCTTGATCGTAGAGAACACTACAATTCTGCTTGTGCTTGATTGACTACAATCTCTACTTGCTTAGATTGCAGACTCCACATTTCCGAGAGCTGACTGCAATTCTTAACTTAGCTCGGCATGCGCTCGGATTGTCTCCACAATTTTGAATGTGGCTTCTATGACAGACTACGATTCTAGAGCGACTTCCTCGATGCTCCATGATTATGCCTTGGCTTCTGCAAATTCTTGGCTAGCTCGACAGACTACGATTCTGTTGAGGCCTAACTATTACATTTCATGAGATCAACCTAACAGGCTTGATCTTTCTTCTATACATTCAATTACAGAATGATAAACATTTAGCTCAGATTAACCTAACAATTTTGATCTACCATCTAAGTCCTTGTTCATATGTTCTATTTAAGGACTTTAAATATAAGCACATTTATTTACTTTAAACATCAAATTTTAATATGCAACTCCCAACAATCTCCCCCTATTTGATGTTGACATAACCAAGGAGATTTGCATCATTTCATCAAATTCTAATGCATGATGCTAGAAAGTAAATATGACTTAGTGTTTCAGTGAGCAACTGAAATCTTTATAGAATAAGCATAAATTTATTGATGTTGTGAAATAGATATTATAATTTAGCACAGTTACATCAATATGAAACAAATTTAAACTTATCTCTATCTCCTTTGCCTCTTGCTCCTCGGAGGATTAACATACTCTTCAGCTCTCGTTCTTCTGCTAGCTTCATCTTGCCTTTCAATCTCTTCTAGCTCACTTGGACTGAGAACTTTTCCCTAATCATGTCTGTTCATAAAGGCAAGATTTCCAATGGGCATGCTCAAGCCAGTATTAGATACTCCTTGTGAGCTAAAGGATGGGCCTTGACTCCTCAGAGGGGTCGCCATGATGATTGGTTGGCGCTGTTGTTTTGATCATTGAGGCTGATAGCGAGGCTGTCTTGAAGGAGGCTGATTTCTAGGATAGCTTCTTGAAGACTGTACAATTTGTTTCCCTTTGACTTTGCCTTGCCTTCTCTCCTTCCTCTTTATTCTCCCCCTTTATGTCAGCATCCAGGGTTCGAATGTCTTCGGACAGACGATTTACTCCTTGCACCAGCTCGTGCATTTGAGAGCGCGTTTGGGTAATGTCATTACGATTCTCCTCAACCATGGCTTCAGTATTTACTCTTTATTGATGCAGCATGGCCATGGCAGTGTCTGTCTGTCTCACTTGAGTTAGGGAATACTCTTGGAACTCTCTCAGGTCAGCACTCAGTTTGTGGATCTGATCAGCAAGAGCATTATTCTGAGATTCCTGAGTTTTCTGGAGGAGGAGAATAAATATTTAGCAATATGAATGAAATTAGGAATTCTTAAAAGGAAGAATTGATAAATAAACTAGAAGATTCAAAGAAGAATCTTGAAGAGATATGAAGATAAGAATCAGGAGTTACCTAACTCCAATAATCAAGATGACGAATAATGATGAATAGACAAAGTCTATAAGATTAAAAGCATAAATGAAATCATAATATTACATGATGAAATGGAAAGATAAGAAGATTGTAGAACAAAATGATCATGAGATAAGAAAAGAATCATAAGGGAGATGACTATAGAATAAGATCACAACGCGATCTTTTAAAGTTGTAAAAGACAGATGGTCTGTAATGATTGAATAGTTATAGTTTGATGCTATAAAAAGAATATACTATGATATAATACGAGATAAACTCACGAGGAGTTATAGATGAAGAGATACATAAATTCGTCTCGAGCAAATAGCGAGAGAAGAGTAAGATGGAACTAAGTGGGATTGCAACTGAGGACTCATGTGATGGCTGAGTTGTACAAACCTTTGTATGAGCAGGGGTTTTGTGCTTACACTTGGTTTATCATATTGATAATCGTTGGTATGTTGGTGTCGCGCTATCGATATATATATGGCGAGAATGTGATTCTTTCTCATATTTATATTTGATAGTTAGAAACAATAGAGATTTAGTAAGATGATATTAAGATTAGGTATTCTTAAAACTTATGCTTATGGTAAGTTCGTGACTCATAATCGTATGTATGTTTTTGAACCCCTAAGCGTATGGACAGTCCCTGATAGGTTCTTGGACTACGTATTACTAGGACAAGTTCTTAAACTCATATTATTGGGGCAAGTTCCTGAACTTCCAAAGTGTGATAAGTTTGATGAACTATACTGGGTATAGAAAGGTTATGGTATAGAAAGCATTGATGGTATTGAAGATTGATAGAATGATTAAGTAATTAAACGGTGGAGTAAAGATTTATATTGATGGAGGAAAATTGGATATTCTAAATCTTCTAGCTATGCTAGATTTTTGAAATTTATTGACTTCGTACTGATGTTTTCACTTCTGAGTCTTTTGAAAAATATTGGATCAAATGATTGAACCAATGGAATTTAAAATAGTGCTATTATTCACATGTCTATGCTAATTTATTCAGCTAGACAAAAATAATTTGAAATTTTCAAAATATATTTTATATATTCTATGCATCATTTGATATGGTGTAGAAATAATAATCGAGGAAGTCATCAATGTAGTTGAACCTAGTGTTGGATGTGATCGTAGGATCGTTAGCCCACTGTGGTATGATGTAGTATGACGATGTCATATAATGACAAAATCCTCAACGTACCATTACTACGGTACGGTATCAGGATATTATAAAAAAATTTATTTATTTTTAATTTCCTTAAACTATAAAATATATATATATATATATATATATATATATTTCGATTGATGTCTGAATTGTTGCTAAAAGTCTATACTACTTGACTCAGCTAGACAAATATTAAAAGATGTTTATGAAATTCGAGCGTTCTTGACAAAGTATGCCAAACCAAATTGTTTTGGGCCGGATTCAGATGTTGAAAACTGAGGTGAACAACCCTATAAAGGGGACATGTTATCGGAGACAATGGTTTCGAAAGTAACGCATATATTCGTTACGATGTTATAATGTAATACGTTGTGCATGACGTAAGGGTACGATAGGCTGATCACCTAGAGTACTTGCAGAGAGTGTTTTCAGGCTGTGTGATTGTTAAACATTCTGTTAAAGATGGTTTACAGTGGTGATACACTATTAAACCTGGAGAAGAGTTCAAGGTCTTATGACCCCTCAGCATAATTTGGAATATTTTAAATTCCTGAGTTATTTATATCGTTTTCCAATTATTGAGCAATTGTGGAATATTCTTATTATTCTGAAGGTGAATGTGGCAAGAAGAATATTTTTTAGAAATAAGTATTGTAGAACGCAACATGTGATGATGAAAGATCTTTAGAGAAAGAATTTGGTTATACAATTCAGTGAATAAAGATTACTGTAAAGTCTATTTTGGTAGATCAAATGAACGAAGATTATTAAATCAAAATTTCGAGGACGGAATTCTTAGAAGAAGGGGTGAATGTGATATCCCGAATATTTGTACGATGCTAAATCAGGATATTAAATTATTACAACGAGTATGATATACAATGATTGTAAGACCCCGAATTTTATGAAATAAAAGTATTCAATTTTTCTTATAATTATTATTCTATTCAGTAAATGGTTAAATCGATAAAAGGTTAAAGTTAAGGGTGATATATGCAAATTTTACAAAGTAAGCAAGTTGTCATAAAATATTCGTTGTGTCGGCGAATATTCGTTTGGTCGGGGAATATTCGTTTTTGTCGGGGAATATTCGTACGACGGCGCAATCATTGCTGACCCCATAACGAAATAACGGTCGGATATAGAAAGCAATAGAAGTAACCTTTTTATAAAAATAACAGCAAAACTTTTACCGTTAAACTGTTGAAATACCCAGCGATAAAAATACAGTAATACTCGTTGTTGCACAGTAGCACACGTTATTGCACAATATTTCTAATTATTGATTCTTACGTAAGAAGTCACTTATTTAATAATTGTTATAGTAATTGTTGTTCAATATTTTATATTATTGATTCAATAATTGCTACATTGATAATTGCATATTATTTGATATTATTGATTCAATAATTGTCAGAGTAACTACTGCACAGTATTTCACATCATTAAATCAATAATTGTCACACATATTATTGAAATGATATTATTAGATAACATTATTGACAATGTCTAAAAAGTTTTATCGAGGAAAGGGGTTAGGTTATATAATTGCGTGCCAATGAAGAGAAATTCTTATCAGAAAGTCCCCTCTTTCCGAAGAACGACCTAGTTGTCAATATTGTGATTATATAATATTAATAGTGAATAATAATTGACGAATAAAATAAAAATTATTGATAAATATGATAAGTAAATATTTGTTCAATTTTGTTATAAATGGAGAAATTTTTAGCATGAAATATTTGTTGAAAGTTGGCATTTTATCGTCTCCGATAAAATATTTATTCAAATATATTATTACAATATTACATTATAATAGTATAAAGTGATAATATAATAGTATAATTTTATAATTTAAATGGTAACATTATTATAATAAATTCATAGTATAAAAATAAAATGAGGTGGAAGAGAGAAAATTGAATTTAATTCTTTTTAATAATTATAAATATTTTAATATATATATATATATAAACATGTGGTTGGTGGAGGTTGATAGGTGGTTTTATGACCACTTATTCAGATAATAACCAGCTCATTCTGTTGCTTAAACTCAAGTAATCCTGTGCGTCTAATATGTTTTTCCTTTGTTTGCACTGTTTATGTTTAGGAACTCTCCGAGAGCAAATTGAGCGTTAAAGGCATGATAGCATGATAGATGAAGATGTTGCGAGGCTAAAAGTGCAGAAGTGCAAGGCAGCGGAGCGGAAGCCAAGTGCAGCAACAAAGAAATGCACCAGCAGAATTTCATGGCACGCACGGTCGCGCCGTGTTAAGGCAGCCAGCCCGTGCTAACCCCCAGACCAGAGTCCTAGTTTTTGTGCTCGCGAGGCCGCGCCAAGACCAAAGCCGAATGCCGCGCGACCACGCCGACTCCCAGCTTGACCAAGTTTGACTTTTGACTTAGCAGATCGAGAGAAGGCTTATATTAGGGCTTTTGCCCTCATTTGCTCGGCATCTCCAATAGGGAGCTCTCCCTTAGCTTATCCCTAGTTTTCCTTTTCCTTTTCCTTTCCATTTTGTATAGATTAGGAGTAGATTAAGGTAAGCTTAGGGTTAATTAGTTAGTGTAGTTTCTAGGGTTAGATTAGTTAAAGGATATTGAAGCAAGTGTGTACACCAAGATCCAAGCTCGGAGAAACGAACGAAGATTTGCATTTCTCTATCTCTTACTCTCCTTGCTATCATTTGTATTTGGATAATGTATACTAAACTTGTGGATAATATATTTGGGTTGTCTATGCCTTAAATCTATTTTGAGGTTCCAATGGAACCTTTTGAGTAGTCAATGTTGATTTCCCTTCCATAATGGTCTTATTTGATTGCTATGTGCTTGTCTATTGCGATGTATGCTTTAATTGCTTAATTGATTAGCTACCAATTACTGTGATAACCCACATGGGATTGAAAGACGAAGTGTGGGTTTAGATCTAATCGTAGTAGCGGGCGATTGTACGTTCACATGGCGTTGGACGTATAATTTGTGCTTAGGATAGACATATACCGAAGCGCCGCTCGTAGTCAATAGAGGACTTGACCTTAAACCCTATTTATTTGTAAACACCATAGACATATAGGGGTTTAGATAATGTGGGTGTTCATGTGCGTTCTATCATCTGTGGATTGCACGTGATATGGATTAGGTGCATCGAAAGATGGCCTTCTCTTACCTTCGTGTTCTCGGCTAACAACTGTAATGATTAATTTGACCTAATTGGAAGTGTGTCGACTTAGACGAATCATTAGGGGAAATTGGAATCTCTTATCTTCATTATCTGATTTTAACTCTTGAATTAATTAGTTTAAGTTTAATTTCTTGCCTAGTTAACTTAGTTTAAATTCATTCTCTTTACCGCTTGTTTAAATAAGACTGAGATGATTATAGGCTAGTGGTTTGGCGACCTTTTATCTGTTAATTCCTCGTGGGAACGATATCTGTACTTATACTTTATTACTTGTTGACCGTGTATACTTGCACGAATATATTGATCGGTAAAACGGCCAACAAGTTTTTGGCGCCGTTGCCGGGGAATTAATTGGATAACTGTTTGCTAACATTAGTTTAAATCAAATTAGTCTTAATTTAAACATTTTTTTTATTTTGTTTAATTCTCTTCATTTATTCTCTTCTTAGGTACAATGGACTTCAATTTTTATCCATGGAATGGTACAAGGCAAGAGCAGCCAAGGGAAGCATACAATGATGGCGTCAACCCAATCGCAACACTTTCAGCACATCTAGAGGAGCTCTCGAGGAAGATGGATACTGTTACAGCCCATCAGAGTCGAGAGCCAGTTATTTCTCATGAGTATGGTGCTGGGAGCTATATGAGCCATCAGGAGCCTATCAGTTATGGACAGGAGCAGTATGGGGGTGAGTACTCCTACAGTGAGCCTTACACCAATTATCAGCAAGATTGGGGGTATCACCCAAACCCTTCAGCACACCCTTCATCAGACTACTATCAAGACCAATATTGGGATCCAAATCCCGCGTACACCCCAGAATGCACCTTCCAGACTCCAATTTTCAAGCCTCAACATAATTTTGAGGGTGACACAGAAAATGCAAGCTTGGAAGATGGAGGTGACATATCACTAAAGGACATCTTGATTGAGCAACAGAAGTCAGTCAAGAATATCCAGAACTGGGTAGAGCAAATTAGTAAGGCCTTGATGATAGAGGATGAGCAAGGGCAGACCCATACTGTGAGCTATCAAGAACAATATGAGCCAAGTCCAAATTGTGCAACCGAACCCCCATATCAATCCCCATGTTTACAAGGAGAACAGTCTACAATGGACTTCAGGTATAGGAGCTTAGAAATTCAAGAGGAGATGCTTAGGAGCCAAGAAGAATCGAGCCAAAATTTTCAGAATCAGATGGCCCTAATCCACAATGCTTCTACCAGTGAGCCTCAATACAGGGAGCCCGTGGCTGAAATAGAAAAGGAAGGATTGGAAATTATGTGGGGGAATTCCATAGCATCGACAGAGGAGACCTTGATTGAGCGAGAGCAATCGATTGAGGATCTTCAGATTTGGGTGGAGCAGATTAGCACGGCATTAAGGAAGGAGGAGGTATGTGAACAAGAGATAACAGTGCAAGATTGTATACCTCCAATGACTGAAGCCGTGAGTTATGACCCTCAGAAAGATTGGTGTTATGAGATGGATGCAGAGACTGATGAAGAGCCTGAGGTGCACTTGGAACTGGATGAGCGAAAGGCAATGGATATCGAGGTGCCAATTGGGGCTGTGGAGTATGAATGTGAACCAATAGTGACAATCCCCCAAGAGCCTCCTCCGCCTAAGTGGAACAAGCCAGTCAAGTTTGCACACCCTTTCCCCCTTGGTAGCCACATCATAGAGACGGATCTCGATGACACGAGAGATTCCGTAGTCTCGACAGCATGGTGGTCAGCAGAAGAGAGAATAGAAGAAGAGTCCGTTGTGTGTTCTATGCCTCCATGCCCCTATCTTGTCACAAGCACAACGAAACCATTGCCTAGCTCCCCAACTTTTTGTCCGGGGAATTCATATACATATCCGACGCTAGGTAGTTTAATTTCGAGTCCTCCTTTATTGGGAAGCCTCCAAAAGCATATAGCAATTCTAATGGATGGTCCGGGAGTCGGATAGTAATGGTCAGACACAGTCTAGCTAGAGGACTATAAATCAAGCACTAGATGGGAGGCACCCCATCATTTCTCTCTCTTTGTTTAATTCTCCATTACCTACTTCCCATCATCCCTCTCTCTATCTCTATGTTTAATTCTCCATTTACATGCTTTCTATCACATTTCACTCCCCCTCGTTTAATTCTTATTAGTTAATATTTAGTTTAAAGTTTTGCATACTTTAGCAATTAGGAATTCATTGCCTACATTTTTGAACTTAGGCATGAATGCGTATATTTTTGGGATTACAAAGCTCATAGCATATTTTTGATGCACTTGCATTGCTTATACACACTTAGAGAATTTGTGGGAATTTAAATGAATAGATCTTTCCATGTTCATTATCTTGATGTAAATAGATAATATACTTTTGATAGTGTATGAGGGCTTAATAAAGGTTATATGTCTTTCTCAGGATCAATGCATGCTGCAAGAAGCCAAACTAAAGGGCCAACCAAGTGCATAGGAAAAATTCTGCAGAAACAAAAATTTGGCAGCCAGCGGGCCGCGCCAGGATAAGCCTGAGCTGGCGCGCGGCCGCGCCATACATGCAGACTGAGCCTGACTTTGGAAAAAATTTGGCAGCTTTTGGGGGCACCACTTCATGTCAATTATCTGCAGCACCCAGCCTCATTCCCTCTCATCCCAAACCCTCAAGTTCCTACCTCCTACCTCCTCAATCCAAAGTACTAATTCTCATCCACCTCATCCTCTCAACCTGATTAATTGAGATATTGAGTGTGGGATCTCTAGCAGAGCAAGATTGAAATGGAGTTGGGTTGGTTCATGGAGTACAGCGTTGAGCGGGGTTTATTTTACCCAGAGCAGAGAGAGACAGGGGAAAATTCTGAGAGGGCGTCACTTCATTTCATGCAGCATAAGAAGCCAAATAGGGGAGTTTCTTTCTTTTTACCTTTACCTTCAATGAGGACATTGAACAGTTTAAGTTTGGGGGTATTGGTGTTTATTTTGCATATAGGTAATTCATTTCATGTTTTGCATGTAAATAGTTCATTGCATGTAAGTTAGTTCATATAGTGCATGTAGGTTGTAAATAGTTAAAATTTGTGAAAATTTTAAAATTTTTGCATTCTGTTTTGCATTCTGTGTTAGGACATTTTGCATGAATCCAGTTTCAGTTGCGGAGTTATGTATGTGGCCTATGAAGAAATTGAAATCACTTGATTGTTGAACTGATTGGAGACTTAAGCTTGATTTCATTGTTATATATGTAAATCCTTACCTGTCAGATATTGTGTAGCCAGTGAACACGATAGAGTAACCACCATGACATGCTAAGTCTAAATTTTCACATACTTGTCTTCTGGTGGAAAAACTATGTTTTAATAAAAGAGTTTCAGTTCGCATATAATAATAACTAGACTGTTAAAAGATTAAGTTTGGGGGAAACAGGGGTTTTGCATGATATATGCGGGGAGATGGAGCGTAAGACGCACTCCCTTGCAGAAAAAGAAAAAGAAAAGAAAAGAAAAGAAAAGATTAAGAAAAAGAAAAAAATATAGAATAAACACATCGGCTACGTCGAGTTTTGTGGCCTTTGATATTCGAGCAAGTAAGCCCGAGGGGTGTTTCTACACCCAGCGCCCTAAGGCCGTCTAGTCTGGGAGTCGTTGGTCGAAAGCTCGTTACATGGATATCATTGAAAAGCCTAAGAGAACTAGGCATTGCACAGTCGAATGTGTACACGGGAAAGTGCGAATACGCCCTTGTGAGTAATAAAAGCTTAATGAAAATCACCTGTTGACTCTTAACTCTAGTAATGCACGGTCTTAGTTAGAACTTATATGATTTACTGTTTTTCTTAAGTTAAAGCTTGTTTTTCCCCTAAGAAGCATAGTAGGTGAGTTATTTATATGAATGCATATCTAATGGTTGCTAAGCACACAACGCACAATACATTAGTGCTGACAGTTTTGGATTTGCAGAATATGTCTTATGGTCTTGTTTTGGGTAGCTTATCTGTTCGACTATCTCGTGGTTTTCTGAGGCATTACTTTGAAAGTTCAATACTGGCTGGAAACTTAGATTCGCATTCATGATAGCGTAGGTTGCATACATTGTAGATACAGCATTGCATATGTGTTTAGTTTTATTTTGCTTACTTGAGGGCAAGCAACGTTAAAGTTTGGGGGTATTTGATAAGTGGTTTTATGACCACTTATTCAGATAATAACCAGCTCATTCTGTTGCTTAAACTCAAGTAATCCTGTGCGTTTAATATATTTTTCCTTTGTTTGCACCGTTTATGTTTAGGAACTCTCCGAGAGCAAATTGAGCGTTAAAGGCATGATAGCATGATAGATGAAGATGTTGAGAGGCTAAAAGTGCAGAAGTGCAAGGCAGCGGAGCGGAAGCCAAGTGCAGCAACAAAGAAATGCACCAGCAGAATTTTATGGCACGCACGGCCGCGCCGTGTTAAGGCAGCCAGCTCGCGCCAACCCCCAGACCAGAGTCCCAGTTTTTGTGCTCGCACGGCCGTGCCAAGACCAAAGCCGAATGCCGCGCGGCCGCGCCGACTCTCAGCTTGGCCAAGTTTGACTTTTGACTTAGCAGATCGAGAGAAGGCTTATATTAGGGCTTTTGCCCTCATTTGCTCGGCATCTCCAATAGGGAGCTCTCCCTTAGCTTAGCCCTAGTTTTCCTTTTCCTTTTCCTTTCCATTTTGTATAGATTAGGAGTAGATTAAGGTAAGCTTAGGGTTAATTAGTTAGTGTAGTTTCTAGGGTTAGATTAGTTAAAGGAGATTGAAGCAAGTGTGTACACCAAGATCCAAGCTCGGAGAAACGAACGAAGATTTGCATTTCTCTATCTTTTACTCTCCTTGCTATCATTTGTATTTGGATATTGTATACTAAACTTGTGGATAATATATTTGGGTTGTCTATGCCTTAAATCTATTTTGAGGTTCCAATGGAACCTTTTGAGTAGTCAATGTTGATTTCCCTTCCATAATGGTCTTATTTGATTGCTATGTGCTTGTCTATTGCGATGTATGCTTTAATTGCTTAATTGATTAGCTACCAATTACTGTGATAACCCACATGGATTGAAAGACGAAGTGTGGGTTTAGATCTAATCGTAGTAGCGGGCGATTGTACGTTCACATGGCGTTGGACGTATAATTTGTGCTTGGGATAGACATATACCGAAGCGCCGCTCGTAGTCAATAAAGGACTTGAACTTAAACCCTATTTATTTGTAAACACCATAAACATATAGGGGTTTAGATAATGTGGGTGGTCATGTGCGTTCTATCATCTGTGGATTGCACGTGATATGGATTAGGTGCATCGAAAGATGGCCTTCTCTTACCTTCGTGTTCTCGGCTAACAACTGTAATGATTAATTTGACCTAATTGGAAGTGTGTCGACTTAGACGAATCATTAGGGAAAATTGGAATCTCTTATCTTCATTATCTGATTTTAACTCTAGAATTAATTAGTTTAAGTTTAATTTCTTGCCTAGTTAACTTAGTTTAAATTCATTCTCTTTACCGCTCGTTTAAATAAGACTGAGATGATTATAGGCTAGTGGTTTGGCGACCTTTTATCTGTTAATTCCTTGTGGGAACGATATCTGTACTTACACTTTATTACTTGTTGACCGTGTATACTTGTGATCGGTAAAACGACCAACAGAGGTTGTTCTTTTTTGGTGTGCTGATGTCCTTTTTTCAAAGTAAGCACGCTGCATTCATTTTTCATCCGTTGGTATGAGTTGGTTAGAGATGGTGTGCTACACCTTTCCTATAAATAGGATGCTTAGTTAAGAAATAAAAATCACATCAGAATTAAAAAAAATCTTTCTCGATATTATTGAGCATATTTCTTGTGAGTATACGGTTATTTTGAGTGTGAATAATAGTGTAAGATTTCTTCAAAATAATATCCGATATTCCAGTCACATCTAGTATTCTACTAAGGTAAAGAATATTATTTTTCTCGTAAAGAAGGTTGTTTTCGTTCAATATTCGTAAGGAATATTATTTTCTTCCATACTCTATAGTATGTAAGTAATATTATTTCATTTCATATTCCTAAATTTAAACTTACTATGGTAAGTATTGCTTCTATAATTCCTGAAATGATTAGAAATTTCTTGAGTTTTGTGCTTCATCTAATATCATTTCACTAGAATATTGATCTAAACTTTTTTATGAAAATTTTAATCTTTTCACATAGGGTACTATTTATGTCAGAGTACTATTCATCCGAGGTACTATTCATGCCAGAGTACTATTCATCCAGGGAACTATTCATGCCAGAATACTATTCACGACAAAATTTAGTTTCTTTTATTTGTCCAAATTATCTTTTATGAAACTTATTCTTGAAGTTGAATCCATGTTTTTATCTTCATGTGGACAATTTGGACATTATTGAACTTTTGATAAATTAAATTATTAATCTCTAATATTTGTCCTTGATCTCACTTGATTCATTTCTTATATCATTGTCATAATCCTCAAACTTAAATTGTGGTGAAAGTTATCTTTGGCTTGTAGTGCAAAGGTGAACTGTTGATTAATGAATATCTTTGGCCTGTAGTGCAAAGATGAACAGTTGATTGATGAATATCTTTGGCCTGTAGTGCAAAGATGGACATGTGTATGGTATGATCATGATCATGGATGTTACTGTTGAATATCTTTTGCCCGTAGTGCAAAGATGGACATGTGTTTGACATGATCATGACCATTGATGTTACTGTTGAATATCTTTGGCCCTTAGTGCAAAGATGAATTGACTGACATGATTATGATTAAAGGCGGTGGACTAGTATGGTCATGACCATTGATGTTACAAATAAATATCTTTGGCCCGAGTACAAAGATGAATTTATTAGCATGATTATGAACAGGAACTGTGATTTGGTATAACCATGATCTTTGGTGTTTCAGGTAAAGACAGGTGATGAAAGTTATCTTTATCTTGGTGATGAGTAGGTGTCATACCTACGAATTAGATATTGTTTGAGTTTACTTATTGTTATCTTTAAGTGTTTTTAGGATCTATTTATTTGTTTTTGTACTTATTTCTTGTAGGTGGAGTTGGAAGAGCAAATATGTCATTTTGGAAGAGAAAAGAATTAAAAAGAAGTCAAAAATAGGCGTAATGGCATTTTTGTAATTATTTGGTCCTGGTCAAGAGCCTAGGCGCTTGGATTTGCCCTTGGACAAGCGCCTAGGCGCTCATGCACGATTTTGGATGCTAATTTATGCGGCTGAGTACAATGGAGGCCAATCAGACTGGATATTAGGGTTTTTAAAAAGTAAGGGACAGAGAGAGATACGAAAAAAAGAAGGATTTTGAAGGAGAACACGAAGGAGATTTACAAAAGGTTGAAGATCAAGCTAGAGATTTGGAGCGGCTTAATAGTTTCTTCTATCCCTTTCTTCTATCTTTAATTTTGTAATCTTTGGGATGTTTGGATTCTTAATTTGGATGATGTTTTTCTCTATCATTATGAACTAACTTTTTATTAAGATCGCAACGGAACTTAGTATGTAATTTGAATTTGATGCTCCTTATTTGATTTAAGTTAATTACTCGTGAATCGTTTATCATATCTTGTGTTCATTGATTAATTGTCTGATCAACAATTACCGGGATAATTTATACGAAATTGGAAAATAGAGTATGAGTTAGATCTAGATATGATATCATCTGTTCATATAAACTGAAAAAGGTTAATATGTTTAGCATATAGGATAGGAATATATCTATATGTCTTTTGCAACCATTAAAGAATCTGTACTTGCAAACCCCAATTATCTTAATTCACATAGGAATATAGTGGATTAATTATTTAGGGTGTTCCTTGTAAATCTGTTGCGTAACTGCTGGATGTATAAGGATTCGTTTACGTGTCTTCGGAAGAAGTACTTGAATATTATAAAGAATTCTTGGTTGGCGATTCATAGTGATTGAATAATTAAATGAGTGTATTGGTTTAAATGAAATACTAAGGGAAGTTGTGATCTTAACCTATTCCATCTGCATTCATTCTTGTGACGATATACTTTAGTTGTTAATTAGAATTCTCAAAATCATAATCATTATTCGTAGTTTAATTTAAGATTAATTGAATTGAAATTTATATTTGGTAATATTAATCTATTTCCTCGTGGGAACGATATCCTTGCTTGCTAGATGTTATAAACGAACACGTATACTTGCGTGTTTAATTGCTGTTAATAAAATAGGCAACACTTGGGTACAACGAAGAAATATTGATTGGTGTTACATGGATAAAATATCGATGATGGACTTTTAATTTGGGGAAGATAGTAGACATTATGTTCTACTTGACTCTTCTAATGGATTGTTTGTTCCGTTGCAACTATGGTTGAAAGCTTTTATCATCTACCATATGTTCTAAATATTTGATTTATTACTGATGAAGGCTATTGATAATTTAATTATCTTTAGTCATGATATTCTATACTGGGCTATTTGTGCTCATCCTTTTACTTCATAATTCCTTTCAGGCAATAAGAGTGTCGCTGGGTTGAGCGGGGATAACAAGGGAATAGAACGATGGTCTATAACTGTTGAAGTTTCTCATAAAACAGTATGAAAATAATTGTTTTGAGAACTTTAAATGTGTGTGTCGTATTTTATATGTCATTTAACAGTTGATTTTGGTGAACCAAATAGGGTGAGGTGAACCCGACTTTGGAAGGGTGTGTTGCCACTATCATACAAGATGTCTAATCATATACGACTTCGTGTTATCATAAGACATGGTTGTGCGCATCCACTTGCTGATTATATCTATGAGTAGTACCTATATAATCTTGGTTTATGGTTATAATATAATTATCAGTTTGAGACAGTTGAGATAATTATATGGCAAGAGAATACCCACCATTGGAATGAACAGGATAGTAATCTTCTCGTTCTTCTTTGGGGTCTATTGGGTCAACCAAGGTTAATTCTCAAGTCCTATGATATCTATTATAACTTAGAAGCATGGCCTCCCATGTACGAAGGTTTCCTTGAGAATTTTCCAAAGATTTTAATTCCTAAAACAGTTATTGATTGTACCTTTATGTAACATATCATTGCTAAGGAGTGTGAGTACTGTATTTGTATTAAAACTGACATTTTATGTGTGGTCGTATTGTGCACGATAATTTGATATAAAAGATTTGTATTTGAATTCTGTACCATGTATTTTTTGGTAACTTAGAATGGGTTGTGTGGACCTATTTTGAGGGCGTCACAATGATCCTTAGAAAAAGGAAATGAATATGTTAAAGTGTTAAAGAATATATAATACTCAAAGTGTTCCAGGTTTAAGTGAAATTGATGAAATAAAACCTACACTAAGGTAATGTGTTAACTTATTCAACGATAATTGTGAAAGAGATTTAGTGAAAACCGAATTAGGGAGATTTTGTTGATTCCGAGGACGGAATCCTTATAAGGAGGGAAAAATGTGACAACCCGAATTTTCAAGAATAAATAAATGAGAATTTAATAAATAAAATTCTGGTTATGAGATGTTTCGTGTACGAGCATATGCATGTGTTATATTCTTAAATGTGTGATTTGGTATGAAGATAATTATATTCATATATTGGGGAAAAGAGGTTTAATATTTAATTAAACTATTAAATAAAATAAATAAAGTTGTTACGAAAAGAAAGAAACTAAGAATTATTAATTAATTTAATTGAGTTGAAAATTATATTATGAGACAATATAATTGGGTTAATATGTCGTGTTGGCCATGGAATTGTTATGAATTAAGTTTCATAAACAAGGTGTGCAATTCACTTAATTAAAATAGTGAATTAATGTGAATAGATTTGTTTTAATAAAATGAGAGATTAAAATATATTACACATAAAAGTAACGTGTTAATGTAGTAATATTGTGAATTTCATAAATAGTTAAAAATATTTATGGAATTGAATAAAGGTTTTATTTGGAATATTTATGGAATTGAATAAATGTTTGATAAAAATTATTATGGATATATTCTAATTTAATAATTAAATTAGAAAGGTAATGGTTTGTTAAATAAAATTTGAGTTATATTTGTTAAATAATTTGATTAAACATGATTTAATTAAATTAGATGTGACATTTGTAAACTATATAATAAGTAAATGATTAAAATAAATTAAAAGGGTTATATAGTATACTAGCCAAACAAGGTCTTATGGCCCTTGGTAGGTTGTAACTGCTGATACCCATGTTTATATCAATTACTTTCTTACGTATATTTTTCCTAAGCCTAAGAAAGAAGAACAAAACACAGAGAAGAGAGGAAGATAGAAAATTGAGAGAGAATGAGAAGAAATTCTCTGTAATTGAGAAGGTTTTGAGAATCAAGGAAGGAAGAGAAGAAGATTCATATCATCTATCCTAGATTTAAAGAAGAAATCAAAGGTAATAATTTGGTTATAAAATCTATTTTGTGTTTTTATATATACTTCTTTGCAAAAGAATTTTGGTAGAGGATTTGTTAAGAATTGATGATATACTTGTTAATAGATGTGTATAATATGGTATATAACCTCTATAATGGGTTTTGTAGTAATCGGATTGGTGTAATTATGTTAAAAGATAGAGAATTTAAGTTTTGGCATAATATGTACAAGATGGCTTATTTTTAGAGCCAAAATTGATGATTAAATCATGTGATAAACTGTAAATTTATGATAGTTTGTATTAATACATTGAGAAACGAAAAAAAATGCAAGTGGAATGAATCAATTTGGTCAAGAAACGAATTTGAGGTGCTCATTCTTGCTAAATTTGTCAACATATAAAATATGGAGTATGAACTTGGAATTTGAGAGTTTAACTTGGTTGTTTATGTGTTTAATGTGGTTATAATCAATATATATATATATTGGGTTATGGCTCTATACGGTTTGTAGTGTCTGGGAGTGTTTAATTTTTTGTTAAAGTGAAGGAATTGGATTTTTTGACTTTGTTATGTAAAATTAGCGAAGAACAAAAAACTGCAGAAACTGCTACTGGTGCATGGCGTCGCAGCGCCGGGACATAGGCCATTTCGGGTGCCGCAGCGCCGGCTTTGGTCAACTGAGATCCGGACCTAGCGCCGCAGTGCCGTTAATACAAAGGGAACCGGCGTCGCAACGCCGGTTGGCAGTCAAGCGCAAAGAAGAGTTTTTAATTGCATGTTTTAAGGAAAACTTAATATGAATTATTCTAATGAATATTATACACTTAATAAGGTATAATGAGAGATTAAAATACTTAACTTGATGTTAAGCATCAATTGAAAGATTAAATTAAATATTTATTTGGAAGTTAATTAGATTCATTTAATTGACATTTAAGTTAATGTAAATGCAAGACATAGTAACTTAATTAATATTAAGTGACTATTTAAGTGAGGTGTTTTGAAGGCATAAAATGAAAGTTATGAAAGTAATACATTGAATATAATGTAACGACAAGCTATAAGGACTTAACTAAACGTTAAGTAGTGATTAAAAGAATAACAAGAGATGGAAGTTGACTTAATTAATGTTAACGTGTGTTGTACATCTAATGTGAAGTAAAGACAAGGTTTAAGACTTAACTAAATGGTAAGTGTCGGCTAATATGGAATCTAATGAGAAGGAAAAAAAGAAGTTTAACGAAATTAAACCGAATAAACAAAGAGATGTCTTAGCAAGACCTAAACACTTAAATGAACTTTGAGTGTCATCTAAGAAGAAATGTAACGAGATATTAATGGAAAGTTAACACAATCAAGTTGAACATTGTGTATCGAATAAAAGGAATGATTACGGAAATAGAATAAAGTTTACTTAAACGATTGGTAAGCATTACTATGCGACTAATAGTTGATACGTATGGTAATATGTTGTGTAGGATTCATGAAGTGCAGATAATTATAAGCTGTTTTCGGTAATTGGTAATCTACAAGTCAGGCAAGTTTTTCAGTTCCTATTTGATTTATGAATTTGGTAACTGATTGTTGTAATTCAGAATGTTAAATGTATGTGCAATTATAAATGATGCTTTACACTGTGAAAGTCAATTTATGACTAAACTGATTAGGTTATGGAACTCAATCTTTAATTGAGATGTGAAATACAACATGTATGATATGTTTAGTTAAACGATCATGATGTATGAACTGAGAATGATATTGTGTGCTATATGATGCATGAAAACTGTTAGATTTACTGAGCTGTCGAGCTCATTCTTGCAAAATAACTATTTTGCAAGTCAATGATTCAAGGTAATGATACGTGCTAATTGAATGATAGAGATCAATATCAATTCAAGAAGATTATTTGCTTTTAGATGAGAAATATATCTGATGGTTTGGATATATTACAATTATTGAGTTGTAAGTTGAGTTATCCGATGTATAACAGATATTGATTTGTAATGTAAGATATTGTTTATACCTCTGATGAAGTAGGTTATAAAATAGATTTAATTCAAAGATATGTTAATGATAAAGGTTGTGATTCAGGAAAATGAAGAAAGAAAATAGAAAAATTCTAATTATTCTGCATTTTATTAAGTTTAATATCGATTAATGATATAAAGTTAGAAGTTCGATGTATTGTTAACGACCGATGTCGAGAGTTGTATTGTAATTGTTTTGGGGTTGTTACATTAAACAACCTAAACTCTCATACAAATCATATATAAACAGTTTATATATACAATTAACATGTATAAATCATATTTACACAAAACATCATGAAAACCAAGTTATAGAGAAGTGAAAATATCTTTTTATGAAGAACAATGAAGATTAGAATTCTTAAAGTTAGATTACTACCTTTGATTTCTTGTTAGCTTTAGAAAAAGATGATGAATTCCTCTTGTTAGCTTTAGAAAAAGATGATGAATTCCTCTTCTTGTTTCCACAGAGAATTCTTTCCTTCTTCTTTCCTTCCTTCTCTTTTTTCTCTCTAGCTTTCTCTGTTCTTTTTTCTAACTCTATCTTACGTAATATAAAACTGATATATATAATATAATACGTATAATTACATAATATAAAAACTGACAAACTTAATCTCCTTATTAAATATATCAGTTACTTTATTTTTTGAAAATCAAAAGCCACTATGGCTTGTTTGGCAAAATTGAATTAAAAATAGAATTTTAAAAGCCTTAAGCCTTATTTGGTAAAACTAAATTAAACTCCTTTTAATTTATTTTAATAACTCATTTAATACATAGTTTAAATGTCACACTTATTCAATTAAATTCCAATATTCCAATTAAATTAAATTAAAGCTAACATCAACTTATTAAATCAAATTGCCATATAAATCAAATTGCTACACAATTATAATTTATTTATTAATCACAATTTTATGTAACAAATTAGTAAATCTCTAATTTAATTATCAAATTAAATTAGACACCACTATAATTATTCATCAATTCATTAAATCATTACACAAAATTATCATATAATAATTCATCTAATTTAATTTTCTCAATTAAATTAAAACTTCAACCACAAAATTATTTAAACATCAATTTAATTAATATACTACACTTAATTAAATTACTCCACCACATAATCACTTCAATTATTTATTCAACTCAATAAATAAATCAACTAAAATATTTATTTAATTCAATAAATATTTTAAATTAAAATACAAAAATCTCGTTTGTTACAATATATCAATTCACCTTAATCCTATTACACATCGATCAGAACTTATTAATTTAGTTCCTCTTCCACTTAAGGTACTTATGATACCTCAATTCTTCACTCTTTAATTCCCTTGTTATGTGGAAATTTATTCCTTAATCTTCAACAATTCTAAACTTAGAATCGTGACTCTAATATTCTGTCCATTATAACTGAACAAATCTTCCTCATAATCTCCTTTATCTTTACTTTATTATAAGCTTTACTTCTAGCACTGTTTTATTCATCTGTGTTATTAACTCATTTCGAGTATTAACATTAACAACTCCTTTTTAGACCTGATATCCTTAAGATATCAGCTACAATCTTTATCTTTCCTTAGTGATATAAAATTCACAATTTTGAACTCTTTTTTAAATTTTAACCTGCTTCTTCATTTCATACTTATCCTCTTTTACGTGCAAATATATTTTAAATCATAACGGTACACATATATTTCACACCTAACTACTCAAAGTAATCACAATTGTTATTAATTTCCTTCTTATCATGATAAATCATCATTTATAATAACACTTACAATATCACTACACAAGAATAATACTAGAATCTCACTTCATCTTCTTACCATTTTACTAATCTTTTCTTTGCATTTCTTTGACCATATTATCATATAGCTCTTCCTCAAAATCTTTCATTAATAGGATAACTATCTTGGATCAATCTTAAACAAATCCTCGATTGTAACCTGCTAATCATAAAATTATTATTCTTTCCTTCATCAAATCTTTACTGATATACCATTTTCTTCAAATTATATGACTCAAAATAGAGCTTTCTTCCCATGAACATTTACTCTTAGCATACTTATCTACAACTTCTTCCTTTTTAAGTGTCTCCAACACTATTCTTAAACATTCAATATGATTTTTCCATGTCTGAAAATAGACTAGAATACCATTCAATAACTTTATTACAACTCCAACTATTGCTTAAATACTCAATTGATTCAACCAATATCGTCACATCTGATACTAATCTAAAATAAATCCTGAATATTAACTCCAACATTTCTTCATTACTTCATAACAACCGGCAATACCCAGTTCTCTATTCTATCATTAAAGATAATTCTCATCTCGTACTTCTATCATTAATTCCTCCATTTTTTTTTCCACAGCTTTCTTGGAATACATCCATTTATTTACTTACCACCGGTATCTCAATCGTTGCTTAATCTTATACATTGATTATCTATAACATCATTTAAATAATCAATACTTCTTTTCCTTAATAGCCCTCATGCCTTTATCATCATCATATCACCAAAATATTCTGGTGTCCTACAACTTCAAAACATTAATTTAGATGACCTTATAATTCAAGGTTTACACTCATCTTCCGACAATAATTCACTGCCCTCTGGTTAAACAACCAATTCTTCACCTATTTACCTTAACTCCTTACACTTTAATAGAATTTAAATCTAACAATATCTTACATATTAACATATCAACTCTTACGATCCATGCATAGAAATTTTTTCTTTACTTTTCCTCTTCTTAACATATAAGTTTATCTCTTCAATTGGACAAAATAACCTTTCTCCATTCTTTTTGAAAATATTAAAATTTTATTATAGAGCCAAGGATTCTACCCCCGCTCAAGTTTTCTCATTTATTTTCTCTTTCTTAACTACTTTAAGTGGAACAAATTTAACCAATTCATTGAACTTGTCAATACACTGGAGTTTTAACATATCCCTCTACTTCCCTTTTGAAACATGCATTCCCATGCAATTACTTTCACTTTTTTAATTCCTTATCTAACTGACATCTCAAAATGCCTCCATGTTCGTTCAATTTCTAATTGAACCTATAACATCTAAGTGGTCTCTTTTAATTTATAAGATTACACACTGCTAACATCCCTTAAACTGGCTACTTGCTCAGATAGAGGATTCACCATTACTTTAATAAAATTTTATTATTTAACCCCATTGAGAGGTCTCTAATTTACTACTCATTTAGTTATAAGTTTCTTCCTCTTATGTTCTTTTATCATAAAGCTTCTTCACAACATCTCCTTTTTTTCTCCACAAAATCATTTATTAATATTTCATTTCTTTACTTTAAATCATACTTATTTAATGCTAACACATACTCATTGCCAAGCATATAAAATAAAAACTTTTATATTGATATGCTTCTTACAATACATACTTCCAAAATCTTTATAGCATCTGCTATTTACAATTTTCATTTTCCACTATTGCTTACAAATGATAGAAAATTTACATAGTTATTTTTCAACTTATATTAAAGTCGAGACTTACAAAAGATATCCCGCTAAATTTACAAAATCTAGGATAGCCTCCAGTTAGTATGGTTTTAAATGGATGTACCAACTCATCTGAATTTTGAAATTTTTGCAATATGGTCCAATATGTGACTCCGTAAGATTGGTCTTGATACCCGAGATTCATAGCGTTTAGGGGCTTGCTTAAGCGAGCTAAAGGTGTTAGGCACCCCCCAACTTTCGTGAAAAACATGGTTAATGCATCTTATTGATTTCCTATACATAAAGTGTGTGTGTGTGTGTGTGAATGTGTGTGTGTGTTCTTTATTTTAAGTTTACTCATTTTATTCTAAGTCTTTATTTTGGGTTATTTGAAAGTAGTGCTGTACCTCTTTTGCACCTAGGTACGAAAGATTTGATTTAGCAAAAAGTACATTTTAAACAAGATATAAGAATTAAAATGATGTTTTGGAAAACAAGGTTTTCAAATCCTTTGCCCGACTAGGAATTGAGGACTTTGATACTTCCTTTTCATTATCTTTACGTTCTTAAGGTGATCTACCCCGAATCGCCTTTTTCTTTATGAAAGCTCATTGTGGTTTTTATTGGAAAGTCATTTTGGTGATTATGCATGTGAAAAGCATTAAAAAGGAGTCAGATCATCATCGGGCATGAAAGCCATCTCAATAAACGAGCATCCACAATCACAGATTTTCATTATTATGAGATCTTAAACCTCAAGACGGCTTTAAGATCTAATATTTACAAGTACAACGATTCGATATTATTTAAACATTACAACACAAGAAAAATGTCGATCGTGGGAATCTAGTCAAAATCTAACATGTAGATATTGACCCCGGGATTCCTAGGCTCACATTTATGGAAATAAACATATGTACAACATATCCTAAACTCAAGATCTAGTGGTTTCATCAGTTGAAACCCCCATCACAAGGTATTAGGACCCCACCACCTCTGGATGTAGATCTAGGGCACAACGGAGTGATCGGGATGGACCAAAAGCGGTAAAACATCTAGATCTACCATGGATATAAACTGATCTAACACGTAGGTTAGAGCTTCATGCTCTATAACCCCCCGAATGGCTAGATCCGGCTTAGAACTAGGTAGATCTAGTCTCCGGACTTGATTTAAAACTAAATATGCAATAAATAACCTCTGGGATCTATGGATCTACCACCTACACAACAATATATGTACAAAACAACAAGTTTAATGATGTCTACACAATATATCACATAAATCTAGTATTTAAACCAACATTTACAAAGAAAGTGGCCCGAAAATGGCATTTTTCACATTGGGGGATGCGTGAACAAGCTTTTTATCGCTCGAGATCAACTAAGAACACTTTTGAGACTCAAAGTATGTATGAACAAAGATTAAACAACTCAAAATGTGTATATATTGCTCAAATCCGAGGGTTTCTCTCTTTAAAATTAGTTTCTCTCTCTAAAACTTTATCTTCTTTTTTTTCAAATGAGCTGATGCTGCTGAGTTAAAGCCCCGGGACCAGCCACAGGTACACCTGTAGCTGGGCCCAGTGGGCCCGATGTCTCAAAATTCGTTCCTTTGGTCCTAGTCCGGAGAAAGTTGAGCTTCAGTTCCCAAAAATCCCGGAAAGTCTTTACGGAAGGCTGTGGAATAAGGTAGAGTCTGACTTGCACAGGTCGAATATAGCCATTCTCATGCTAATACCGGGTGGTCTGTTCTTGCATTTGTTGTTTTATTCTGAATAATTGTTATAGCTTGAGCGTTTAGAGTTGACATTGTCCGTTTTGCAATTGTCTATGTTTATGAAGTATAATTAGCTAGTATAGGTGGCAGTCACACACACACATATTTGGATCGGTAGTAGACTAAGCTAGAAGTTTGATCGTAGCCTTATTTATGATTTTACTTCTACTTTGAAATCATTATTCCTATCCTTGAGGCCACAATATGGGTATATAGTAGTTCAGCGCATGATGAGCAGTTACATTTGCTTGTTATTATTTTTGTTCAGATATTTTTGCTTAAGGACAAGCAAAAGCTTAAGTTTGGGGGTATTTGATGAGTGAGATTTATACTCGCGAATCGAGCACTCTAAACCTTAAGAAGCTGCCTGTTTATATCATATTATACTGCTTTTATATATTGTGTGTTATTATTTGGCTTAAAAGTGATTTGCAGGGATTATTAGATCATTTCCAGCTTTTAAGGGTAAAATTGTCATTTTTAGAAAGCCAGCGCTGCAGAGCCTTGTTTCCTTTGTAAACTGGTGCCCCAGTGCCTGCATATGCCAGCAAGACCAGTGCCAGCACCGCAGTGCCGAGAAAAAAGAACAAAAGTGGTGACGCAGCACCACATGCCTGCTAGCTCACCACCTCACCACCTCAGTGCGCCACGTAGCTCCTGTTCCTGCACAAAGATGGCGCCGCAGCGCGACTTAAGGCCAGAAAACTTTAACTGGCGCTATAGTGCCTGTACAAGGCATAATGGTGGCGCCACAACGCCACCTCCGGGTTTTAGGCAGGCAGCAGAGTATATGACCTAGCTGCTTATCAAACTTTCATATCTTATCATACCAGCAGCCACTTATCAGTTTATATAGAGAATAGAGATTAGAGACATAGCTAGTTTTAGCAAGAGAGAAAGTTGGACCCGCGGCTGCCGCAGGTGGACCCGCGGCTCCCTGGTCTATAAATAATACCCCCCACTAGCAATAAAATGAGAGAAAAAAAGAGAAAAAGAGAGGAAATTTTGCCTATTTCAGCTCTTAACCCTACATATAGTGCTTCAAACTTTGATATTTCTCTTCCTAAACACTTATATACATATATATACTAACATATCAAGTTTTAACTGATGAAAACAGAGTTTTTAAGCTTCAAAAGTGATTTAAAGCCTCTATCACTGTACACTGTGAGATTTCTCATTATCTAAAGCTTTATATTGCCTTAACATATATATATATATAAGCATATATATATATATATATATATATATTTATAGCTTCTAGTTTCGCCTGTATTTCAAATTTGTGAACTTTCTGGCTTCAATCTATGTATATATATAAGTATATATATACATTTATAAGTGCTATTTCGGTCTGGATTACAAATCTGTGGCTTTTATCACTTTAATATATATATCAGTATATATATATATAAGTGTTATTTAGCCTAGATTGTTTATCTGTGCCATTGTTAGCTTTAATATTTATATAACTATACATATATATATATATATATATATATATATATATTTACATTAACTCATTTATGCCTAGATTATAAATCTGTGGCTTTTTACTGCTTTAAATATATATATAATTATATATATTTTACTAATTCGTCTAGCCTGGATTGCTAATCCGTTTTAGACACTCGAAATTTCGTTTCCCTGTTACTAAAATTATAGGAGGGTAAAATTATATTTTTAAATCAACCCCGGTCTCAATACCGGGCCGTCAAATCAACCCCGGTCTCAATATCGGGCCGTCAAATCAACCCCGGTCTTAAAACTGGGCCGTTAAATCAACCCCGGTCTCAATATCGGGCCGTCAAATCAATCCCGATTTCAATACCGGGCCGTCAAATCCACTCCGGTCAAATTAACCCCGGTTTCAATACCGGGTCATCAAATCAACCCCGGTCTCAACATCAGGCCGTCAAATCAACCCCGGTCTCAATATCAAGTAGTCAAATCAACCCCGGTTTCAATATCTAGCAGTTAAATCAACCCCGGTCTCAATATCGGGCCGTCAAATTAACCCCGATCTCAATATCGGGCGGTCAAATCAATCCCGGTCTTAATACCGGGACGTCAAATCAATCCCGATCTCAACCAGGGAAGTACAGGTCAGCTCCGGTCTCAACTCGGGAGGTACAGGTCAGCCCCGGTCTCAACCCGGGAGGTAAAGGTTAACCCCGGTCTTAACCCATGAGGTACAGGTCAACCCCGATCTCAACCCGGGAGGTACAGGTCAGCCCCGGTCTTAACCCGGGAAGTACAGGTCAGCCCCGGTCTCAACCCGGAAGGTAAAGATCAGCCCCGATCTCAACCCGGGAAGTACAGGTCAGCCTCGGTCTCAACCTGGGAGGTACAGGTCAACCCCAGTCTCAACCAAGGAGGTACAGGTCAGCCCCGATCTCAACCCGGGAGGTACAGGTTAGCCCCGGTCTCAACCCAGGAAGTATAGGTTAGCCCCAATCTCAACTCGGGAAGTACAGGTCAACCCCGATCTCAACCCAGGAGGTACAGGTCAGCCCCGGTCTTAACCCCAGAAATACATATCAACTTTAGAAACAATCCTGAAGCATCACAACATCTCTAGAGGAAAACCAGAAAGGACCAAGTCAGCCTCGGTGACGACACTGAGGACGAACAGACTCGAATGGGATCCAAACCTTGGAAACAAACCCAGGAAGTCAGCCGAAGGTCATGCCGACATTGAAGGCAACCCCAGGAGAGGCAAAATAGTTATTTTACTAAATTAAAGACGATTCAATCAAACTCAAGCCGAAATGATGCCACTAAGGTCAGAACGAACCATAGCAATGATCCCGAGTAGAAACAGCACAAGACAGCTCAACGGATAAATTATGAGGAATCAAAGACCTGGTTATGAACCCGTCTTTTCGGACTCGGAAAATGTTTTCTCCCATGTCATTGCGACGCGCTCGGAAAGGGCTTTTCGAAAAGGTATAGCACGCCTCAAACAGACGTTCTGATCAAAAGTTAGAAAGTTTCGAATCTGACATCGCATTGCTCGAAGTGCACGTACTTCGATGCAACAGGACCCGCCATGTGGGTCCTGCCACGTGGAGTGTGACGCCCCCAGAATAGGTCCAATCCACCCAACCCATTCTAGGTCGCCAAATACATGGTACAGAATCCAAATACAAACTTTTATAACAAACGGTCGTGAGAAATACGACCATACAAGCTGTGAGTTTCAAGACATATCATATACAATACGAAATATGAACGCTCAAATTCAGTCCTCTTTTATTACAATTAATATCACACTATTTTATAAAAATAGTGAGGACTACTACTGCTCTAAATCTTCCCATCACTCTGTTCCCCGATTAGTTTCTGCAACATTCTCATTTCCTGAAGAGAACAATAGAAGAACAGGGTGAGCTCAACTAGTCCAGCAAAGAATATTATGACTAAGATAATAAAGAATAATTTATCGTTAGTCTTCAACAAATCAGATAAAATATTATGGACAACAGGTTTTAGATTAACAATTGCATCGAAAATAACAATTCATCAAAAGAGATAAGTAGAAAATGATGTCTACTATCTTTTATGATTTAAAAGTCCATCATCAATATTTTATCCATGTAACATCAATCAATATATATCTCAAATCAAATATTCATCTTTGCACTACGGGCCAAAGATATTCATTTGTATCACCAGTGGTCATGTTCATCTCAACACCTGTTCATCTTTGCACTACGGGCCAAAGATATTCATCAGGTAATCATTCCACTTTGCACTACAGGACAAAGATATTCATCAAGTAATCATTCATCTTTACACTACAGGCCAAAGATATTCAGTTATATCATTATTTAGGACTGAGGATGATGAAAAATAATATAAATAACGAATCCAGTGAGATAAAGAACAAAGATTAGGGATTCGTAAATCAGTTTATCCAAGTTCAGAAATACTCCATAATAATCAATTGTGGAGTAAAATTCAAGAATGAAGTTCAAAACTTGGATCCAATCAAAGATAGGAACCATAATAGGTAACTTGGACAAATAAAAGAAAATTTAATTTTTCTGTGAATAGTAACGTATTCATGAATAGTGCCGTATACGTGAATAGTAACTTCGACATGAAAAAGGTAAAAATTTTATAAGAAAAATTATACTTCGTGAGTAGTACTCGTGAATAGTGCTGTATTCGTGAATAGTGCTGTATACGTGAATAGTAACTTCGACATGAAAACGTAAAAATTTCATAATAAAATTCATACCAATATTTTGGTGTAATGATATTGAAAGAAATAACATCATTTACGAAAAAAATAACATCCCTTACCTCAAAAGAATAGGACTTCTGACTAGAATAACGGATATAATACTGAAGAAAACTTGCACTGTTTATCAACACTCAAAGTATCTAAATACTCACAAAAATACGCTCGATATTATAGAGAAAGAAACTTCTGATTCTGGTGTGATTTTCAATTATAACCTAAGCACTCTATTTATAAGAAAATGCTTAACACACAAAATGTTGATTAACTTAACCAACGGATGCTCTCTTTGAAAAATCCTCAGCATAATTGCCCACCAAATTTGGAAAATCCATTCTCAGCAAAAACACACCAAGAAAAGGACAGTGGGGCCCACAACATATTTTATTCAAAAATTAATTCAAAACTTCAATAATTCGTAATAAATAGCCCATTTATCAGAAAAATACGAATCTTATGTCCCTTTCATATGAAATTTAATTCTCTACAACTTTGTAGAAGAAAGTTTTTCCAAATTCCGAACAAAAAATGACCCAAATTTACATACGGATGAAATTTTAATTTCCTTCTTTTTCCCCCACCATTTCCCACTAATTCTCCCTCTTCCTTTCTCTCTCTCCCCATCATTTCCTCCACACACACACACACACACACACACACACACACACATATTGAAAAACTTCCTACGTAGCATTCACTTCTTGAAAAAAACAAACAAAGGACAATCAACATTCTTTTTTCTTCTTTCCCACCACTTTACACGTTTTAATTTTAATAAACCTTTATGCCACCAAAAACAATTCAGATCCAATTTGCTCTCTTCCTTCTCATTTTATTCATATATCGTGAATTTGTTGTAAAAATATCACCATTATTATATTATCACATTATACACTTATAATGTAATATTATAATAACATATTTAAATAAATTATTTTATCAGAAAAGATAAAATATCAATTTTCAACAATTGTCTTTTTTAAAAATTCCTCCATTTATATCCACATTAAATAAATATTTCCTTATCATTTTTTTCAATAATTAATTATTCTCAAATAATATTACAGAACCACAATATGGACAACCAAGTCGTTTCCAAGAAAGAGGGGGCTTTCCGATAAGGATTTCTCCTTATTGGCGCGCAATTAGGTGACCAAACCCCTTTTCTAGACAGAACTTTCTTAGACATTGCCAATAATGCTGTCTAATAATATTATTCAAATAATATAAAATATTAATTTGATAATGTAAAATACTATGCAGTGATAATTATTGAAACAACAATAATATAAAATACTGTGTAATATCGTGTGCTACTGTGCAATAACGCGTATTACTTTATTTTAACCACCGGGTATTTCAATAGTGTTAACGGTAATCGTTGCGCCGTTATTTATAGAAATTTATTCTTGTCATTTTTTTCATCTGACAGTTTTTCGTTATGGGGCCCACAAATGGTTGCGCCGTCGTACGAATATTCCCCAACAATAAGAATATTTCACGACCAAACGAATATTCCCTGACAACAATGAATATTTTATAACCACTTGCTTATTTTAAAATATTTGCACGTATCACCCATACTTATCAAAGTTATCAAATCAACCCCTTACTGTTTCAAAATAATATATAGAGAAAATTTAATTTTTATTCATAGAAGTTAGGGTCTTACAACCTCCCCTCCTTATGAAATTTTGTCCTCAAAATTGACGTACGTACCTGGTATGCCGAAAATGTGAGCATACCTCATTTTTATTTTTGATTTTAACTCCCAGGTCATTTCTTTGATTCAAACTGTGACTCTCATAGTGCTTCAACCATAGTACCTCATAATGGTACCTATCAGTTTGCCACTGCACAAAAATGACGTCCCCTACGGAGAGTCTGGCTTCGGTGCATCCCACACAAGAAGTCACTAGCGAGAGGCTCGGGGCTCTTCACACCTTATAGCTTTTGATTCTTTGCCTTGACACGTTAAACATCTCGAGATAAACTTCGTGATTTCTCTCTTCATATTGCTCCACCAAAATGTATGTCAAAGATCACGATACATTTTGTTACTATTGCAAACTGTGTGTTGTGTGCTTCTATCATGATTTTATACTTCAAATCAGCATCGTTAGGAACACAAAGTCTGGAGTTGACTGGAAGTATTCCTTCTTCATCAATTCTCGCCTCTGGAATAGCACCTTCTTCTTCATCTTCATCAGCTCCGGATCTGTAGCTTGAGAAGCTTTAACTTTATCAATTAAAGCTGGTTCTACGCGTATACTTGACATCATCACGTTGGTCCCTAGAGTCTTTAACTCTATCTCCATCCTTTGTACGTCATATAAAATAGGCCTTTGTGTTGATAGCATCGCACTCATTCCCACATACGATCTTCTACTCAACGCGTCAGCTACCACGTTTGCTTTTCCAGGATGGTATTGAATGGTATTTTCGTAATCTTTCAACAGCTCGGGCCAACGTCGTTGTCGCATGTTGAGTTCGTTCTAAGTAAATAAATATTTGAGGCTGTAGAGTATATTAGGATGTCATCAATAATGACCACTACGAAATGATCCAAATATTTCTTAAATATTCGGTTCATCATGTCCATGAACGTAGCATAGACATTGGTCAATCCGAAAGATATAACTAGAAATTTATAATGCGCGTATCGAGTTCTAAAGGCAGTCTTTGGAATGTCATCAGTTCTAATCTATAACTGATGATATCCAGAACGAAGATCGATTTTTGAGAAGAATTGCACACCTTGCAGTTGGTCGAACAGGTCATCAATGCGAGATAACGGATACCTATTCTTGATGGTGACATGGTTCAACTCCTTATGGTCAATACAAAGTCGCATACTCCCGTCTTTCTTCTTTATGAATAAAATAGGAGCACCCCAAGGAGACATACTAGGACGTATAAAACCGATGTCTAACAACTCCTGTAGTTGGACCTTTAACTCCTGAAGTTCAATAGGAGTCATTTGATATGGGGTTTTAAAAATGGGCTTTGTACCGGGTTCAAGGTCAATAAAGAATTCAACTCCACGTTCTAGGGGTAGACTATGAAGTTCTTCGGGAAATACATCAGAAAACTCATTAACAACAGAAATATCATTCGAACCTGACGTATTCTGATTTAAATCAGTGACATGGGCTAACAAAGCTTGACATCCGTTTTTTAATAAACGAATAGCTTTATGACTTGAAATAACATTAATTAATTTTAGTGGTTTGGTTGTTTGAATTCGCACAACAGGTTTGTAAGGAATATAAAAACTAACAACCTTTCGAAAACAATCAATTTTGGCATGATGAGTGGTTAACTAGTCGATTCAAAAAAATCACATCAAACGCAAGTATTTTCAAAGATATAAGATCCACAGGTAGGGTGAGGGTACCAATTTGAATCAAGCAAGATTTATAAACTGTAGATGTAACGAAGGTTTCTCCTAACGGAGTTTCTCCTAACGGAGTTTCAACAGATAAGTCAAAGTCTAATTTCTCAGAAGTCAAGTTCAAACATTGAGCACAAGTAGGTGAAATAACAGAATGGGTAGAACCGGTATCTAATAAGGTATAGACTTCGCAAGAATTTACTATTAACTAACCCGTGATAACCTCGTTCGGGTTCCTCGCATTTTGGGCAGTCACGACAAACGCTCTTCTTGGAACCGCCTATTTTGAAGTGTTTGGGACAGCCTTTGGAGTCACCATCCCCGCTTGAGTTGACTTTGCTATAAAGCACATTCCACCCTCAAATGCTTCGTCGCACTCCTGATCCATGATCTGAATTATTACTCTTCGATCTATATCAAATTGGGGTTGACCGCTATGCACAGGGTAATTCCAAACTCGATGTTGGATTCTCCCAATTGCTGTCCAAAAAGTGAAATCCATATCGTCTATTTTGGCATTCTTGGATCGGATGTCTCTTTATAAAATATCAACGTGTCGTGCGGCTTTTATCCATGCATCTTGAATTCTCACTCGTTCAGTTTTTTCTTCTTTTAGCTGATCGTTGACATTTGCATTTTCAGATTCCAGCTCTAATATCATATGCTCTGCCAGAGAGAGCTTCTATTCAAGCCTCACATATCGAGTATCAAAATCTTGAATTGTTGTATCCCTTTGTTCCACAGCCGCCTGTCATTCTTCACCCTGCTCTTCTAACTCACGAACGATTATGCAGTTCTATATTTCGATCATAAAATTCTCCTAATAAATCCTCCTCAGGTTCCTCTTCTTCCTCACTCTCAGCTGCTACCTCTGCGATTAGCTCGGGTGCAACTATTAATTCTTCACTTGCCACATGGATATCTCTAATTTCTTCTTCGCTTGACATCCTACAATCAAGTTCAATAACTTCATTAGCACTCTCCAATAAACACCTTTGTTATAACAAGATATTATAATCCAATATTTATTCTTTAAATAAATGTCCTCGATTCATCACTTAAAACTCTAAATGAGTTCATTTCTTGATTTTCAAATGTCATTCTTAAATACTGACATAAAACAATGGTTAATTAAATAAATTAACATATCACATATAAACCCTATGTTCCGACCGACCAATTAAATACCACATAAGCTTAGGTATGACACACTAGCAAAGGATTTACTCGTCTCGCCTCTCCTAGTTCTATTCCCAAATCTCCGCCAGAGATCATATCCCTAAGCTCTGATACCAACTGTGACGCCCCCAGAATATGTCCAATCCATACAACCCATTCTGGGTCGCCAAATACATGGTACAGAATCCAAATACAAACTTTTATAACAAACGGTCGTGAGAAATACGACCATAAAAGTTGTGAGTTTCAATACATATCGTATAAAATACGAAATATGAACGCACAAATTCAGTCCTCATTTATTACAATTAATATCACACTATTTTATAAAAATAGTGAGGACTACTACTGCTCTAACTCTTCCCATCACTCTGTTCCCCGACTAGTTCCGGCAACATTCTCATTTCCTGAAGAGAACAATAGAAAAAAAGGGTGAGCTCAACTAGCCCAGTAAAGAATATTATAACTAAGATAATAAAGAATAATTTATCGTTAGTCTTCAACAAATCAGATAAAATATTATGGACAACAAGTTTTAGATCAACAACTACAGCGAAAATAATAATTTATCAGAAGAGATAAGTAGAAAATAATGTCTACTATCTTCTATGATTTAAAAGTTCATCATCAATATTTTATCCCTGTAACATCAATCAATATATATCTCAAATCAAATATTCATCTTTGCATTACGGGCCAAAGATATTTATTTGTATCAGCAGTGGTCATGTTCATCTCAACACCTGTCCATATTTGCACTACGGGCCAAAGATATTCATCAGGTAATCATTCATCTTTGCACTACAGGACAAAGATATTCATCAAGTAATCATTCATCTTTGCACTACAGGCCAAAGATATTCAGTTATATCATCATTTAGGACTGAGGATGATGAAAAACAATATAAATAACGAATCCAATGAGATAAAGGACAAAGATTAGGGATTCGTAAATCAGTTTATCCAAGTTCAGAAATACTCCATAATAATCAATTATGGAGTAAAATTCAAGAATGAAGTTCAAAACTTGGATCCAATCAAAGATAGGAATCATAATAGCCAACTTGGACAAAGAAAAGAAAATTTAATTTTTTTGTGAATAGTAACGTATTCGTGAATAGTGCCGTATACGTGAATAGTAACCCCGACATGAAAAAGGTAGAAATTTCATAAGAAAAATCATACTTCGTGAATAGTACTCATGAATAGTACCGTATTCGTAAATAGTGTTGTATACGTGAATAGTGTCGTATACGTGAATAGTAACCTCGACATGAAAACGTAAAAATTTCATAATAAAATTTATACCAATATTTCGGTGTAATGATATTGAAAGAAATAACATTATTTACGAAAAAAAAATAACATTCCTTACCTCAAAAAATAGTACTTTTGACTGGAATAACGGATATAATGCTGAAGAAAACTTGCACTGTTTATCAACACTCAAAGTATCTAAATATTCACAAAAATACGCTCGATATTATAGAGAAAGAAACTTCTGATTCTGGTGTGATTTTCAATTCTAACCTAAGCACCTTATTTATAGAAAAATGCTCAGCACACAAAAGCTGACTAACTTAACCAACGGATGCTCTCTTTGAAAAATCCTCAGCATAATTGCCCACCAAATTTGGAAAATCCATTCTTAGCAAAAACACACCAAGGAAAGGATAGTGGGGCCCACAACATATTTTAATCAAAAATTAATTCAGAATTTCAATAATTTATAATAAATAACCCATTTATCAGACAAATACGAATCTTATGTCCATTCCATATGAAATTTAATTCTTTACAACTTTGTAGAAGAAAGTTTTTCCAAATTTCGAACAAAAAATGACCCAAATTTACATACGGATGAAATTTCAATTTCCTTCTTTTTCCCCCACCATTTTCTACTAACTCTCCTTCTTCCTTTCTCTCTCTCCCCATCATTTCCTCCACACACACACATATATATTGAAAAACTTCCTACGTAGCATTCACTTCTTGAAAAAAACAAACAAAGGACAATCAGCATTATTTTTTCTTCTTTCCCACCACTTTACACGTTTTAATTTTAATAAACCTTAATGCCACCAAAAATAATTCAGATCCAATTTGCTCTTTTCCTCCTTATTTTATTCATATATCGTGAATTCATTATAAAAATATCACCATTATTATATTATTATATTATCACATTATACACTTATAATGTAATATTATAATAACATATTCTTTATTCTTCTTTCCCACCACTTTACACGTTTTAATTTTAATAAATCTTAATGCCACCAAAAACAATTCAGATCCAATTTACTCTCTTCCTCCTTATTTTATTCATATATCGTGAATTCATTATAAAAATATCACCATTATTATATTATTATATTATCACATTATACACTTATAATGTAATATTATAATAACATATTTGAATAAATTATTTTATCAAAAAAGATAAAATATCAATTTTCAACAATTGTCTCTTTTAAAAATTCCTCCATTTATATTCTTATTGAATAAATATTTCCTTATCATTTTTATCAATAATTAATTATTCACAAATAATATTACAGAACCATAAAATTAACAACCAGGTCGTTCCAAGGAAAGAGGGGGCTTTCTGATAAGGATTTCTCCTTACTGACGCGTAATTAGGTGACCAAACCCCTTTTCTAGACATAACTTTCTTAGATATTGTCAATAATGCTGTCTAATAATATTATTCAAATAATATAAATTATTAATTTGATACTGTAAAATACTATGTAGTGACAATTATTGAAACAACAATAATATAAAATACTGTGTAATACCATGTGCTACTGTGCAACAACCCATATTACTTTATTTTAACCACCGGATATTTCAACAATGTTAACGGTAATCGTTATGCCATTATTTACAGAAACTTATTCTTGCATTTTTTTCATCCGATAATTTTTTGTTATGGGGCCCACAAATGGCTGCGCCGTCATACGAATATTCCCCGACAATAAGAATATTCTACGGTCAAACGAATATTCCCCGACAACAATGAATATTTTATAACCACTTGCCTATTTTGAAATATTTGCACGTATCACTCATAACTTATCAAAGTTATCAAATCAACCCCTTACTATTTCAAAATAATATATAGAGGGAATTTAATTTTTATTCATAAAAGTTGGGGTCTTACATGGAGCCGCACCTCTACCTGCGGCTGCAGCAGGTAGAGCTACTTCTCCTGGGTCTATATATATGAGCTCACCCCCAGCTCATTTAAAGAATTCAAAAACACTCTGAACCCATGCCCGTTTGAATTTTCAGCCATTTTCTTGTCTTCCAAACGTAAATTTTTTCACTCTTACACGTAGATATACCCACATACTACCACATATCAAAAATTAACAGGTAGATTTGGACGTTTAAAGCCTACAATTTGGCAAAGAGCCCGTGTAGCAGTCTATTGTGAGTATTTTTACGATCAGCAAGTTTATATTACTTCATTACACTGTTATACACTTTCATAACAAGTTTTGTTTTCTAAATATGCCCGTAACTCATTTTCATGGCTGTTTTTGTTAATATTTTGTACATTTTAGTACCTAAACGCATTTTCTGGCATTTCTATAACTCGAATTGACGATCCGTCGTCGCTAACAGCTTTTATATACTTGCATCTTTGTTATTAGCAACTTCGCCGAACTGGATTATCTTCCCAGTACAGGTTTGGCTTTTTTTGTATATATTTAACTGTATATATACTAACTTTTCAATTCTGTCAAGCCCGGATGTCAAATCCGCGGTAGTTTACCGCTTTTATATATCTATATATATATATATATATATATATATGCACCTTTCACCGGACTGGGTTATCTTCCCAATTCCGATTTGACTATTTTTTGTCTATATTTAACTATAAATATATATATATTACATTCCAGTTCGGTCTAGATCATTCTGTGGCCTTTTTACTGCTTTTATATATATATATATATTTATATTTATATTTTCGTCCGGACCTCGGAGTGAAAACCCACCGCCCTTTACCGCTTTTATACATATATATATTTCGATTATGTCTAGCCTGGATCATTCCGTGGCTTTTATACAGCTTTTATAAATATACAGCTTTTATAAATATATATATATATATATATATATAAATATATATATATATATATATTTCCATTCCCGTCCGGGCATCAGGGTGAAAACCCACCGCCCTTTATTAATTTTCTATATATATTTACATTATGTCCAGCCTGGATCATTCCGTGGCTTTTATACAGCTTTTATAAATATATATTTACATTTTAGTACTAGCATCGGAGTTGTGACAACCCAAAAATTTATAAGATCTTAAATAATTAGAATAAAGGTTAAAGAATAAAACCTAGATAGAAATTTGAGGATTTATTAAAAAATTTAAGTAAAACCTATATAGTTTACTATTCGAATGAGAATAGAGAATATATGGGTTACAAAATTTTAAAATCCTAAAAATGAATCTATATGTACTTGAAGGAATATGAAGGATAAGGTACTACGATACCTATAAAGTTTGGTGACCTAATATATAAATTAGGTATTTGAATTAAATAACCTTAAGTGTTATCTTTATTTAATTATCCTAGTATTTTAACTATATACTAGCGACCTAATCTAATAGATTTATGAAATATATATCAACTTATTAGAATATCTTGTATGATTATGTGGGTGTTATAACTTATTAAGTTAATTAGGACTATTAAGTTAATACACTTAGTGAAGTATGTTATGATTTATGTGAATTATGTGTATAATTAAATAAATAGACATTATATAATGTGTATACATTTATTTTGTATATAAAGATAATTAAGAATATGTAAATATCAAAAATATTGAGCATTAGTTCTAGTGATAATAGATTTATTGGAATAAGGAGAGTAAGTAATTTAAATAAGTCCAATTATTTATTTAAGCATTGGACTTGTAGTTAATTTGATTTAAGGGAAATAAAATTATTAAACTAGCCCAATATATCATGTATCTGACAAGTATTATAATGGCACAATTTAATTATGGGCGGAAGCCCAAGTCCATTTTAATTAGTAATCAAAATAAAAACAAATGCAAGCCCAAAATGATTAATTAAAAGCCCAAAGTAAGCGCACTTAAGGAGGGGTAGATTAGTCATTGTATAAAGTATTAATAAAACAAACAAATTTGGGTGGATAAGGCCATGTGGCCGAAAATGGTAGGAGAGAAACAAAGGAGATGTTGTAATGATTAATGTCGCTTTAGTATGTAAGTAACTTTTGAGTTGTCAATTAATTATGGATCCAACCCACTTAATTATTTCTTGCAAGCAACATCAAAAGATAAGTGGAGAATAGAAGACCAAGTGGCCAAGTGGCAAGGGTATAATTTCTAAGCTTTGCTTTAAAATTTTTTTAGTGATTTAATGAAAAGGAGTTTATGATATGGAAATATAAACTCTTTAATCTAAGTGTTTTCTATAGATTCAAGTATGAGTCTAACTTATTTAAGTGTTAGAAAGTGAATAAAAAAGAAAGAAATGAAATTAGGTTTTTCAAAAGTTAGAAAACTTAATTTTTCTTAGCTTTAATTGTGTTAATCTTATGATTGATGAGTTTTGGTGAAATAAATCATGGATCATGATAGATCCATGAATATATGATGTATTGGTATGTATTATGGTGATTAATGATAGGTTATGTTGGTTATTATGTGAGAATATGGAAGATTTCTTAGAAATCACAAAAGATGAAAAATCAGATTTTTAGAAAACCAACATAAAATTTAAACGACCATATCTCTCATTCTATTTTGAATTTTTGAGTGTGGTCAATTTCTGGAGTTAGATATACAAGTCTTCTAACTTTTCCAAGTAGAATCAATGAAAAATTCTTTATATATTTTCGTGTGGACTGATTTTAGCAAAGGACGTCAAAACTGAAAAAAGGGATAAAAAGCTGCTGCCACTTTTTGCCAAGGGCAGTTTTGTCCACTTAATTTATGAAATAAATTCTAATTTTTTGGGACATGAAAATATATGAGATAAAGTAGTTTGTGTCCAAAAATGAGCTCATTCCGACTTAAATTGAGCAAGTTATGACCATTTCAATATTTGTGTTTTTTCGACAAAAATAGCTATAACCGGAGTTGTATAACTCCGATAGCCACAAAATTTAAACTGGATGTCCACGTTAACATGTGTAAGATCCCGCCAAGAGTTGGAAATTTCTGGAATTAAGCGTGAGGTAGCTAATTTCTTAAGGAATTAACTAGAAATAGATTTTTGAAATATACTTAAAGGAGTTGAAAAATTTCAGAAAAATTATTTTTGTGTATGGAATATATGTATATATGTTTGGACAAAGAATAGAAAAATAATAAACTGTTTTGGTATTTTCATAAAAAGGGTATTTCAGCTTCCTGAAATGAACAATTCAGGATGCTGAAATGGAAACTAAAATGTTAAGAAGGGAAGACAGTTTGGTTTCAGTTTGCTGAAATGAAATATTAAGTCTTCTGAATTCATAAATAGTTTACCGAGTTATAATAAGAACTTATAAATAAACGAGTAAGTGTTAAGTCTAAGGTAGTGCAATCTTATCCTTTACTGGTTGATGTATAGTAGCTAGGCTAAACGATTCCTTCATATGGGGAAGGTATATATGAATTAGTAACCGATCTAACTCACTGTGAATACAGTGTAGACGAGACAGAAACTAATTTGTTGGTTGTTTGTGGGAAACCACTCATTATGCTATATTGAATACTGTTAAAGACTCGATGTGTGCTAGGTTTAGACTTGTAAATGAATATGGTGTTAAGGTTATCTAATATTTGACTATGTGGTTAAGTGTTAGATGGTTTACTTTTAAAGTAATAGTATTATGAGATAAGTATGTTATACTAATTGAAGGATCAATCTTATAACTGATAGGTCTTTTCAATAAAGCGATTAAATTATATTGCGTAGCAGTAATCGACGATACAGGCAAGTTCCTATACTCTTTTATTGAGCAAGTTTTCTCCAACTCAAACTTGAGTTATATTTTCAAAGCATAATAGTGAATAATTATTGTTGATTATTCACATCTATATTGATTATTGATTCGCACTTGGTGCATGTTGCATATGTTCATCAGGTATGAAAGGTTGATCACCTTCATTACCCTAAGGTTTAGTTAAAGTTGTTCATGGTCCTTGTTGACATTAAATATTATTGGTTCAGTCATTCATTTATTGAAACTCTAATTTATATTCTTTCACAATTATTATATTGTTGAAAATTTGAAAGCTTATTCTTTCTTTCAATCATGATATATCCTTGTTGTATTTAAACTTGTTGAGCAAAGTCGTTGCTCACCCTTGTTATATCATGATAACAAATTTCAGATTAAGGCAAAGGCTCGAAGACAGACAGTGGTAAAGGCAAACTCCAAGAGTAGATTATATACATTTATAACTATTAGTTATCTGATGCAAGTAATGTTGTAAACCTTTTTAATTATTTAAGGTATGTATTCAGTTAAGGTTAACAAACCTTGGGATATGTTATAGAATCTTATGAAATAAACAATATATGTATTTATATTCCGCATTAGTTTATAGAATATGTATGAAGATGATGTATCGTGACGCACCAGGTCCGAGGTTCTGGGGACTCGGATTTGGCTGCGCTACAGGAGTGCAAACCCATTGCCCTTTACAGCTTTCGTATATATAATTATATATATATATATATATATATATATATTGCTTTACTCAATACGATTAAATTGTTGCTTTAATATTCATTTAATATGAATCGGCCTTGACATTTTTGCAGGCGAACTAGATTTCTTTAAGTCTCACCAACACTAGCTTTCAAATGATTCAAAATAGGTCCAGACAGAACCGGGAAGCTAGAATGGCTGAGATTTATTTAAATCTAGTATTTTTCTAGTTTCAGTTATGAAAGCAACCTCGCGGTCCTTAGATCGCTATCTAGTGGGAACGAGACGCTTCGGTCATGTGCGAGCCAGGATTTACTGATGAATCCTTGATTCTGGCAATATTTGGATATATTTCTATACAAATTTGAGTTGTGCAGGTTTATTGGCTTCCCTATGTGAGCTTAGGAATCGTGGGATTCATGATCAAGCTGATCAGAATTTGATTCCCACGATGGACAAAATCAACTTTAAAAATGTACCCTGCCAATGTTCCTGTAAAAATGTACATACAAAAGATCTTAAAACGGTTATCCGAATTTAAGATCTCAACATAGTGAAAATATAGTTTGTAGTGTCAAAGTCACTCCAATGGCTGTCATGCCTATGAGAAGACCGACACTTGTATTCATTTTTGTGATCAAGGATGCTTCGCAGCCCTATAATCACCATTCAAATTGAGCCTTAAGGCTGAAAAGATAAAACTGAAGTATCGATATGCTTCAATTCCTATGTTAGCATAAGGGTTTGAAAACTTTCTTTCAAAACATCATTTCAATAATCTTATCGAAAAGAGAAGCTTTTGCAAATCAAATCAAAGAACTGTTTTGTAAATCAAATCAAACCCTTCGTATATAGGTTCAACGATGCATAAACATACTTCCAATCAAGCATAGGCCCATTTTTTTACAGTATTCACACACACATTGTAAATTTAAAAGGGAACTATTGAAAAGATGCGGTACTGTGTTTACACGGGAGTTGTGGGGTGCCTAACACCTTTCCCACACTTAACCACGCCCTCGAACTCAAAACTTTATTTTCGAAGATCAAGTTTCGACAGTGTCCTGCAATTGGGCCTCTTTTCAAACAAAACTCGGTTGAGTTGGTACAACCATTTCAAATTTACCAATTGGCGACTCTGTAAAATATTCAATCGTCGACATAATACATGTTGGCCTTTTCCTAAATAACCCTTCAAAACCTTTTTCACAAATAAAAAGAGTAAGGGTAGACATAACTTAGGAAGAGAGAAAGATCAGGATTGTGACCCGACCCGCGGATTTTTCTCCAACGTCGACAGGTGGCGACTCTGCTGGGGACAGTAGAGGGCTTAGGCCGTGTTCAAATCTTTTCAAAAAATTCATTTTCACATCTGCGTATGTGTGAAAGCTGCATCCTTACATTGAATGAATGCGTGAATGCTGCGTCTTTACATTGAATGAATGTGAATGAATGTTTTCCTGCTTTTTTAGTGCTTCTCACCCGTATTAGTGCTTCGCACCCATGTCATCATATGCATAACGGTGAGGAACAATGTATGTGAATGTATGTTGTGTGATTCCTCCACCAGGAGGCAAACTTGTCAGTGATAAGTAATGTCTTCGAGAGCGAATAAGTCTTCGGGGCTCATAAAAAAGCACCACTCAGATTCGCTCAAGTTGAAAGATCGGATTAATTTCCCCTTTAGTAGATTGCGATGATCTGAGGACCTTCATGCCAAAAAGTCGCGAGAGTAGCCTAAGATAGGTCAGCCTCTGATTAACCAAATCCGATGGGAAGCTTCTTCATGCCTTCCTCTTTCAATTCAATGTCAAGTTTTCAATTCCAATGTAAAGGAGCACAATGTAAATATCATAATAAAAATTTTACATTCCTTGTTATATACATCTTCTCATCGTATCATAAACACAACTAACCTCTGTTTTGCAGGATAAGATTAAAAAACCACAAAAACACATCATGACATGCATCCTATCCCTACCTACTTTAGGAAATTGACACACTTACGTTTTGTTGTAGGTGAAAAATTGGTCCTATTACTAGATCTAAGTTTAAGAAAGCACTAAGTCCATCCACGAACATGACTTCAAGTGCTCAACTAGAATCTCCCCCTGTCTCTAGGGAAGAGTTTGAAGGACTGAAGAATCAGATAGTCGAATTGGCCAGTTTCCTGAGAGAACAAAGTAAGGCTCTTAAAGGGAAGCAAGCCCAAGCTCACACAGAACCAGGAACACCTGGAGATAGTGGTGGCAGTCAAGAGACCGAAAAGACAAATAGTCAGATTCCTGGACCACAAAACCAGGACACAAGCAACAAAATTCCTGAAATCACCACCTTTAACAAAGAACAGGATGGTGACATTTTGAAGAAAGTCCAGCAGATGGAAGAAACCATCTGGTCTATTAAAGGGATTGTGTGACAACCCAAAAATTTATAAGATCTTGAATGATTAAAATAAAGGTTAAAGGATAAAACCTAGATGAGAATTTGAGGAATAATTTTAAATTTTTAAAGAAGAACCTACATAGTTTACTATTCGAATGAGAAAAGAGAATATATGGGTTACAAAATTTCTAAACCTTAGAAATGAATCTATATGTACTTGAAGGAATATTAAGGATAAGGTACTACAATACCTATAAAATTTGGTGACCTAATGTATATATATTAGGTATGGTAATTAAATAACCTAAGGTATTATAATATGAGAGAATGTTGGTATTTAAAAATATATACTAATCTTAAGAGATTTATTTTATACATCTCAAATAATTAATTTTATAACCTAAGTAAAGCAAGTCTAATTGGGTTATAAAATTAAAGATATATGAGTAAGGAATTTATTTATAGGTGTGTATAACTAAATGATTAGAATATGATAAAAATTAGAGAGTATGGAACTAAGTTGATTTTATGGCCCAAGGAATTATTTAAGTAGCCCAATTTGTAGCCCAATAGTTTATTTAAGCATTAGACTTGTAGCTAATTGATTTAATAGCAATTAAGTTATTAAACTAGCCTAATATATCATGTATGGGACAAGTATAATAATGGTCCAATTTATTATCGGTGGGAGCCCAAGTTAATTTTAATTGGTAAGCATTCTAAGCAAAATTGGCAAGCCCAAAAGAATTAATTACAAGCACAAGACTTTAGCCCAAGTAGGGAGGGGTAGTATAGTCATTAAGTGAGGCATTAATAAAAACAAGCAAATTGAGTGGAGAATAGGCCAAGTGGCCGGACAAGGAAGAGAGGAGAAAGGGGAGAAGAATTTAATGATTGTTAGCTACTTTAGTTGTTAACTTACTTTTGAGATGTCACTTAATTTATGGAGACAACACACTTGTTCTTTCTTGCAAGCATTAACTTACTTTATGAGGGAGGGAGACAGAGGTGAAAGCATGTGGTGATTTTTATAGAGATATATCATATATCTATACTTTTTATATTAAGTAAAACAAAATATATCTTCCATCTCTTTCATTTCTCTTTCATCTCACTTATTTCTTTATCTAGCCAAAACAAAAGTTAGAGAGAGAAAAGATAAGAGGAATTTCAGCCAAGAGAGAGGGAGAGAGAGTTCTTGCAAACTTTATAATTCCCTAATCAATTTTAGGAAGAAGGAGAGGAACGAAAAGCTAAGGTATAACAAAAATCCCTACTTGTATAGTCTAATTTTTTTTTTGTTTGATTTGAGTTTTGATTTTTATAAAATTTTGATCTTAAGGTTAAAACCTTAGGTATATGTGATTAATATTGTTTCATGTTTAGATCTAAATATTTTGATGATCAAAAGTTAGATCTAAAGTATGGAATAAGGAATAAGTTTTTCAAAAGTTAGAAAACTTAATTTTTCTTAGCCTTAATTGTGTTTATCTTGTGTTTGGTGATTATTTGAGGTATTAGATTATGGATCATGATAGATCCATGGGTATATGAGATATTAGTATGTATTATGATATTTTAATGATGGGTTATGTTGGTTATTATGTGAGTTGTGGAAGTTTTCTTAGAAATCATCAAAGATGGAAAAAAATCAGATTTTTAAAAAATGCAATATGAAATTCAAGCGATCATATCTCTTAGTGTATTTTGAATTTTTGAGTGTGGTCAAATTCTGGAGTTATATCTATAAGTCTTCTAACTTTTCCAAATGAAATCACTAAAAAAGGAGTTATAGATTTTTGTGTGGACTGATTTTAGCAAAGGACGCCAAATCTAAAAATAAACAAAAAGCTGTTGCCACTATTTTGCAGGGGTAGTTTCGTCCACTTAATTTATGAAATAAATTCTAATCTTTTGGGACATGAAAATATATGAGATAAAGTAGCTTGTGTCCAAAAACTGAGCTCATTCTGACTTAAATTAACCAAGTTATGACCATTTCAATATTTGTATTTTTTTGACAAAAGTTGCTATACCCGGAGTTGTATAACTCCGATGGCCACAAAATTTAAACTGGATGTCCAAGTTAACATGTGTAAGATCCCGCCAAGAGTTGGGAATTTTTGGATGAATTTTTGAAAAATACTTAAGGGAGTTGAAAAATTCCAGAAAAATTATTTTTGTGTATAGATTATATGTATATATGTGTGGCCAAAGGATAGAGAAATAATAAGCTGATTTGGTATTTTCATGAAAAGGATATTTCAGCTTCCTGAAATGAACAATTCAGGGTGCTAAAATGGAAACTGAAATGTCAGGAAGAGATGTCAGTTTTGTTTTAGCTTGCTGAAATAGAAACTGAAAAGGGTAGGAAGGAAAGACAGTTTGGTTTCAGTTTGCTGAAATGATATATTAAGTCTTATGAATTCATAAATAGTTTATCGAGTTATAATAAGAACTTATAAATAAACGAGTAAGTGTTAAGTCTAAGGTAGTACAATCGTACCCTTTAATGGTTGATGTATAATAGCTGGGCTAAACGATTCCTTCAGGGAGCGAAGGTATGTACGAATTAGTAACCTATCTAACTCACTGTGAAAACAGTGCAGACGAGACGGAAACTAATTTGTTGGTTGTTTGTGGGAAACCACTCAGTATACTATATTGAATACTATTAAAGACTTGATCTGTGCTAGGTTTAGACTTATAAACAAGTATGGTGTTAAGGATATATAATATTTGACTATGTGGTTAAGTGTTAGATAGATTACTTTTAAAGTAATAGTATTATGAGATAAGTATGTTATACTAATTTAAAGATCAATCTTATAACTGATAGGTCTTTTCAATAAAGCGATTAAATTATATTGCGTAGCAATAATCGACGATACATGCAAGTTCCTATACTCTTTTATTGAGCAAGTTCTCTAACTCAAATTCGAGTTGTTATTGTAAAGCATGTTCGTGATTAATCATTGTTGATTATATCACATCTATGATTTCTTGATTCGCACGTTGTGTATGTAGTATATGTTCATCAGGTATGAAAGGCTGATCACCTTCATTACCATATTGTTCAGTTAAATTTATTCATATTCATTGTTGTCTATTCAGTATTATTGGTTCAGTCATTCAGTTATGGAAATTGATTCATGTTCTTTCATAATTCTTATATTGTTGAAAGTTTGTCAGCTTATTATTCCTTTTCAATCATGATATATCTTCTTTTGAACTTAAACTTGTTGGGAAAAATTGTTGCTCACCCTTGCTATATCATGATAACCAGTTCAGATTAAGACGAAACTTCGGACACAGGTAAAGGCAAAGACAAGTTCTAAGATTGGATTATTGTACGGTTAAAGTTGTAATAGTATTGGGCGCAAATGGCATTGTATGTCATATAGGATACTGAATGCAGGTAATCAGTTAAAGTTAACAGACCTTGGGAATTATGTGTAAAAGTTTATTGTATAAACAATTTATGTTTATATCTTTCGCAGTAGTTATAGAAATGATGTATCATAACGTACCATGTCTGAGGTTCTAGGGTCCCGAATTTGGGGGCGCTATAGACTAGGGCATTTGGCAGTGTCAATTATTTGGATTTATTCATTTTCCCTGGGGCTTGTTATCCCGAAAAATTTAGAACTCCTGATTTTGAGAAATATGATGGGTTGGGATACCCCTACACTCACTTGAAAGTATTCATTAGAGAACTCGGATCCTATGCAGAGGACTAGAAACTCTGATTGCAGTTATTTCAGAAGAGTCTGACCGGAGATGCTAGAGTCTGGAACGCCCGTCTAGACAACTCCAAAATTCACAGCTGGGAAGAGCTGGCATATGTTTTCCTCAATTAGTACTGTTTCCAATCTCAGCTGGCTCCAGACAGATACCAGATAACCAAAATCAAGAAATAAAGTATTGAGTCATTCAGAGAGTATGCTCAACGGTGGAGGCGGGTTGCAGCACAAGTCACCCCATCTATATCTGAGTCTAAGATAGTCATGACCTTCATCAATATTCAAGACGCTTCATATTACGAGAGGGTCCTAGTAGGCATAGGAAAACCATTCTCTGAGATGATCAAGCACGAAGAGATGGCCGAAATTGGGCTAAAGTCTGGGAAGATAAAGGACCTGACTACCTTGGAAGCCGTTGCCGAACATATACAATCCAAAAATTATGGGAGTAATCCTCGGAGGGCACATAAGAAGAAAGATGAAGACGTGTCCGTAGTATTGCAAGGACTGAATCCAAGGGGTGATTCAAGCAATATGCCCATTCAAAGGAGGAATTATACCCCTTTTCAAGCACCTACACAGCCTTCAAACCTTCCATTTCAGAAGACTATGGAGGCCAAGCGTCGAAGAACGTTCACCCCTTAGGGGATTCACTCAAAAATGTGCTAAAATTCTTAACCGCACAGAAAAAGATTGTGCAACTCCTTCCACCAACCAACACCGGGGGACTGAATTTTGACCCAAGCAAGAAGTGTGCCTACTATTCTGGATCTCAGGGCCATGACACACAAGACTGTTGGTCTCTCAAGCATAATTTAAGACTTGATTGACAGCGGAGAGATTGTGGTGACAAAGCCCGAGCAACCGCACGTGCAGGATAATCCCCTCCCTCAACACAAAGAGGAAAATGTCAACATGATCAACACAGGAAATGGAGAAGGATCCAAATACCTCCGTTATATAGGAGAGTCGAACTCTGTCTAGCAACAACAGCCCAGATAGTTGGGAAGTCTCGGAAAGGCGATTCCTGATAGAGCAGGAGATTAGCTCTATCAAGGAACAAATTGAACAGTTAGCAGAACTGGTCGTATACCAACATCAAATCACCAGACAGATGGTGAACCAGACCAACCTAATCTGATGCAAATCCTCCCACACCGGAGATCAGGCCCATCCCCATGAGGGATCACTACCGGTCTCATTAACAAGAACCCTAGGCCGACAAAATGGCCAAGGAAGAAATGTTTCAAGCGGGTCGGGAATTTGCCTTTCAAAGGAATTTCACCAATCTGAACCAGCCAATGAAGGAAATCCTCCAAATGTTAATCAACGAGGGAATGGTTGTAGATTTGTTACCCTTGGTGAACCCTCGATTCAGAAAATTCAAACCTGACAGAATCTGCCAGTACCACTCCAATGCACCCGGCCATGATACTGAGGATTGCTGGGCACTTCGTAACCTGATTCAGAATATAATTGAAAGCGGTAAATTAATAAGAGGGAATCGTGATTATGGCCTCCCAGATGAGGAAACTTTCTTTATTCCCACTACGTGGAATCAAGATACCGTGGCTATTCTTTCCTGTGATAAGGAATCATCTATCACACCCTTAGTACTGCTAGGGAAAGGGGTCCAAGAAACACCAAATCCTGTGAAGGTAGCCACACCCGAGCCTTTAATCTTGCCTTTCAGACCTCAGTATCCAATTATCAGTCTGAAGAGGGTCCCATAGAACTACGGGAATGATGACGATTCCACCTCAAACAACATTACCATTGTGCCAAAGGAGAATCCCTTGTACCTGCCTCAGCGGGTGATCAAACCAGTCCTCAAGGCCAAAGAAAAGGTGGCTGAAGAGAAAATCGAAGAGATCCTCAATAAAATGGGACACAATGAAATCAAGGTAGTGCAAAGCTTAAAAAACGCACCCAAGCAAATGTCTATCCTAGACTTGGTCTTATTATTGGTGGATCATCGCAACATTCTGGTGAAAGTACTGGAAGAAGCCCATCTGCCACATACTGTGGATGCCGAGAAATTTCGTCAAGTGGTAGAACACATTTTCAACAGCAATGTGATATATTTCACTGACGATGATATATATGCAGAGGGGACGGGTCATTGTAAGTCATTACGCATATCAGTGATATCTTTCGATTATGTGATCGGAGGTGTGCTCATAGATGGAGGATCATCCCTCAACATCTGTCCCTACGATACCTTGGAAAGAATGAAGATTAACCCGAACAGGATCAAAACCAGTCATGTGGTCATCCGAGCTTTCAATGGATCTCGCCGACAAGCTATTGGGGAAATAAAGCTTCCTCTGGAGATTGGTCCGCATACTTTCTATATATCTTTTTAGGTGCTCAACATCGCCACTGGATACAACTTGTTACTGGGCAGGCCATGGATCCACATGGCGGGGGCAGTGCCATCCACCCTCCATCAACAACTCAAATACATTATCAACGACAACCTAATCACAATGAATGCCGAACTGGAATACCCTGTCTATATACAGGGAGACATTCCAGTGATTAGCCTGGATACAGGGATTGAACCTGCTAGTTTTCAAGCCTTGGAGGTGAGTAATACTCAATATTTACCTGTTGAGGCACCAGCCTTGAAGCCCAAAGTCTCCCTTGAAGTGATGACAGTAGGCCAAGAGATGGTATCTTTAGGTTTCCAATCTAGAGAAGGGTTAGGAAAGAACCAACAAGGTATGGCAAATCCAGTCCAAATCCCGAGCCAGAGAGGGAAAGCCGGATTGGGTTATTCATCCGGGTTAAGCCGTCGAAATCCACATAAGCACCCTAAGGCTCATGCTCCCACCATACTGCTGCCAAACCTCACTGATGCTGGCTTTGTAAAACCAATGAGGTATTCACCATGCTATTTCCTCCAGTCATACCGGCCGATGAAAGGAAATCCCCAAAGCCTGAGGATGATAGCAAAAAGAGAAAAGAAAAGAACCTGTACGAAGGAAGAGATCCATTTGCTAACATGCGGGTTATCATAAACTACGTTGGTATAAATGATGAGATCACAGACAGTGACGACGAGGATCAGATACAAATTTCTCGCATCAAGAAGAGAAAATGGGGCAGTTCAAAGAAAAGTCCCAGCCCTATTGTAAAGGATGTCTCAATCATTATCCGAGACGAGGCAGATGAGCACAATTCCTTGATCCTCCCTGTTCATGAGGATCTAACCCTGGATAACTGGAGCAGCGTACCTTGCCTCAGTCAAAAAGGGTAAAGGGGCAGAGAGTCAGTCTGCCCTGTAACATGCTTTCATTTACTGCTTACTTTTGATTGCACAGCTATAGCAGTAACTTTTGTCATGCTTTGCCAAATGCTTTGTATATTTAAGCAGTTGCATATATTAAAGTGAAAGCATGTTTGTTTTCAGGACTCCAGAGTTGGATTTGTTTGTTACTGCTGGTGAGATGCCAACCTGTCACAGTAACTATAACTTTGATGAAGAACTGAACTTCGACTTGATGGATATTGATCAAGAGGAGGAAGATGACTATGAGGTGCCCGAGGAGATCAAAGAATGGGTCAAAGATAAACCCAAACCGAACCTCGGCCAAACCACCACTATCAACATAAGAACCTCCGAAAACATCAAAGAAATCCAGATAGGCCTACACCTCACACAAGATCAAAAAAACTGACCTGATCGAACTCCTAACACAGTTCCAGGATGTGTTTTCATGGTCACACGAAGACATGATTGGCCTATCTACTGATATTGTCATCCATCGAATGTCCATCAAAGATGGATTCAAGCCAGCCAAGTAGAAGCTCAGGAGTTTGAAACCTGAGTAAAGTCTGAAAGTCAAAGAAGAAGTCGTTAAACAATTTAAAGCCGGTATCATCATGGTATCAACATACCCAGAGTGGTTGTCAAACATAGTTCCCGTACCTAAACCCGGAGGGAAGGTACTAGTATGCTTGGATTACCAGGATTTGAACAAAGCCTGCCTCAAGGATAATTTTCCAATATCTTTTATCCACATCCTGATAGACAACACGGCGCAGTACGACATGTATTCTTTTATGGACTGCTTTGCTGGTTACCACCAGATCATGGTTGATAAAGAGGACATGGAAAAAAAATTCATCACTCCGTGGGGAACCTTCTGCTATAGACGACTATCCTTCGGCCTCATTAATGTCGATGCCATGTATCAGCGAGCCATGATGGCCCTGTTTCATGACATGATGCATAAAGAGATAGAGGTTTATGTGGACGACATCATCATCAAATCCCGAAGGGAGGATGATCACCTTAACCATCTCAGGAAGCCGTTTAACAAGTTGCGTAAGTACAACCTCAAGCTAAATCCCGCTAAATGTGCTTTTGGAGTCAAATCAGGCAAGTTGTTGTGATTCCTGGTGAGTAATCGAGGCATCGAGCTAGACCCTGCCAAGATCAAAGCCATCACTGAGATGCCAATACCTCGAACAGAGAAGGAGATACACGGGTTCCTGGGAAGGATCAATTTTATAAGAAGGTTTATTTCCCATCTCACAGCAACCTGTGAACCCATCTTCAAGCTATTAAGGAAGAATTCCTCCACCAAATGGAATGAGGATTGTCAGAAAGCCTTCATTGCTATCAAGAAGTAGCTAATCGAAGCACCAGTATTGGTACCACAAAGGGATGGAGTTCCCCTGTTCATGTACCTATCAGTCAATGCCAATGCAACGGGCTGTATGCTGGGATAGAAAGATGATAGTAGCAAGGAGAGAGCCATCTACTACATCAGCAAAAGATTCAGCAGTGGTGAACAAAATTACACCTTGATCAAAAAGACGTGTTGTGCGTTAGCATGGGCCTCAATGAGGTTACAACATTACCTCCATGGGCACACGACCTACCTCATATCCCGCATGGATCCACTGAAGTACGTATTCAACAAGCCAATGTTGAATTATCGACTGTCCAAATGGCAGTTGATCCTACAACGGTTTGACATGGTCTACGTGACTCAGAAGTCCATCAAAGGTTAAGGCATTGCAGATCAACTAGCCGAAGCACTATTAGGAGGGTTCGAGCCCCTTGAGACTTATTTCCCGAATGATGGGATCATGACAATTCAACAACTCCAACAAGAGAATACAGTTCCAACTATGGAAAATGTATTTCGATGGAGTGGTAAACATGGAGGGTACCAGAGCTGGGGCAGTCCTTATCTCTGGTACAGGAGAATAATATCATGTGGCTACCAAACTATAATTTGGCAACACCAACAACACAGCCGAGTATGAAGGCTGCATAATGGGGTTGAAGTTATCCCAATACATGGGTATCAAACATTTACTAGTCTTCGGAGATTCTGAGTTGGTCATTAGACAAACCACTGGGGCATATCATACCAAAGAACTGCATTTGCTGCCCTATCATCTACAGGTAGCCAAAATATCCATGAAATTTGAACACATAACCTTCATCCATATTCCTCGGGGTAGGAATGACTTCGTTGATGCATTGGCGACATTGGCTTCCTTGATCCACATATCCGATAGGAGTGGAATTCTCTACATCAAATTCACAAGTCAGAAGGCCCCGACATACGGGAATTACATTGGAGACATATCAGATGAAATACCTCCTATCAAACAGCCTTGGTATCAAGACATCAAGGAATATCTCCGAGATGGATCTACACCCACTGGGGAAACCCAATCCGAACAAAAGCAGATTCACAAAATGGCTATAAAGTTCTATCTAAGCGGAGATGCACTATACAAAAGGGATATTGGAATAGGATTGTTAAGATGCCTTGATAAAAAACAAGCCCAGAGATTGATGGATGAAGTCCACGGTGGAGTCCGTGGTCCACACATGAGCGGTCATCTGCTGGCTAAAAAGATATTAAGAACATGACATTATTGGATATCTCTCAAAGTTGACTGTGATGATCATGTCAGGAGATGCTTTCAATGCCAAGTATATGGAAATACCATACACGCTCCCCCAAATGAGCTACACAATATGAGTTCACCATGGCCTTTCTCCATGTGGGGAATGGATGTGATTGGTCCAGTTGAACCAAAAGCCAGCAATGGTCATCGATTCATCTTCACCATGATCACTTACTTTACCAAGTGGGTTGAAGCTGCCTCCTTTCCCAAAGTCACCAAAGAGGTTATCATTGGTTTCATCAAAAATAATATCTTATGTCGATATGGACAACCGAAGGTGATCGTATCAGACAACGCCAAGAACCTGAACAATCAAATGATGAAAGAGCTATGTAGCAAGTTCCACATTTAGCATCTCAATTTCATCCTCTATCGGCCCAAGATGAATGGTGTTGTCGAAGCGGCCAACAAAAACATCAAGAAGATTATGCAGAAAATGTCCACCAATCACAAAGAATGGCCTGACCTGCTACCTCTAACTCTGTTAGCATACAGGACATCAATGCATACCTCTACTGGGGCTACCCCCTATTCATTGATCTATGGCATGGAAGCAATCCTTCGGTAGAAGTAGAGATGGAGTCCTGTGCGAGTGTTAATCGATGCTCAGATGCACGAAGATAAGTGGTTGCAAGACCGGTACCACCAACTGTCCCTGATAGATGAAAAGAGGGCTACAGCCATTTTTCACGGGCAGTTATATCAACAAAGGATCGCTCGATCCTACAACAAGAAAGTTCGAATACGGCAATTCAAAGAAAATGACTTGGTGCTGAAGAATGTTTTGTCCAATCAAGACGAAGCCAAAGGAAAGTTCGCCCCTGATTGGGAAGGCCCTTTCATTGTCAAGGAGGTGTTGACGGGAGGAGCTATCAGATTTCAAGAAATGGACGGGATCAAATTTCCCCAACTCATCAACTCAGATACCATAAAAAGGTACTATGTCTGAAATACATGCATTCTCGCATCCTGGTCCTACCAATCAAATCAGACTCGATTTTCACTAAAACTAAAACTATGAATAACCTGATCTCCCTTAGCTCGGGAGTACGTAGGCAGCCATTCCTGGTGCGGTCAAACCAAAAAAAATTTAAAAAACTCACCAAACCAAACTCAAAAGAGACACTTCTCAAACCTCACACAAAAAAATTAAACTATGAATGACCTGATCTCCTTACACCGGGGAGTACGTAGGCAGCCATTCATGGTGCGGTTTGACCTTCAAGAAAAAAAAAACAAACAAAAACTAATAAAAACCAATCCCAAGACACCGAAACCATATGAAACCTAAAAACTATCAAGCCTCCTTGGTCAGCAGGCCCATCTGAGATACCCTCTAACATCTTACTGTCAGTCTATCAAGGAGAAGCTCAAGATACATCAACAACAGCAAGTCATGAAAGAAGTGATAATCACTCAGCAATGACAAAACATATCCAAACAGGGAAGTGAATCAAAATATATTTCTTTGATATATAATACTATTTGATATATACATAGTGTCCTGTATATGACAAAACTGGCTGATCTAGTATGTGCTGGAAAAATAAAGCTAGTCTATGAACCCAAAGACAAGCGGGACAACAATGCCAACATGGCATCTCGCTCTGAAGATGGAGGAGCCGCTGAAAGTGCTATACCCTCAGCCTCCATACGGGCCAAAACATCTACAGCCATTTGTGGGATAGCAATGCCAACATAGCATCTCGCTCTGAAGATGGAGGAGCAGCTGCAAGCGCTATACCCTCAGCCTCTATACGGGCCAAAACATCCACAGCCATATGCATAGTGGAACTGTGATCATCAATATAAACACTCATATTGGCAACCAGACCATGAGTATATGATCGAAGAGCAGTACTGTCTGCAATGTGGAAATCTCGGGAAGCTATGGCCTCATCCTTCTCTACAAAAGCAGCATCCCTGGCCATCAAAACCTCCTCCATCTCCTTGTAAGCTGCATCTCTAGCAGATCGAATCTCATCCCTCTCCGTAAAATCTACGTCCCTAGTAATCAAAGTCTCCTCAATATCGACAAAAGTAGCGTCTCGAGAAGATTGAGCCTCGTCTCTCTCAACTAATGTCATATCTCGAGTGGCTCGAGCCTCATCTCTCTCTGAAAAACCTATATCTCTGCCAAACAGGGCAGTCAACATCAGCGCTTTAGCCTGATCTCTCTTGAAGGTTATCCTAGCTAGTGAGTCTGCCAAAGCTGGATCTGTCCCTGCAAGAATAATCGGCGGATCACTAACTAATGCGGCTGTCAGACCCATAAACAACTCATCCTCAATGGGAGAATCAGGATCCTCCATAGGCTCCTCCTTGTCTGAATCCACTCTCGGAGCTGACTGGATGAATATAGCTAATGAGATATCGGCCTCCAACCACGCTGAGTACTTTGGAGAACGATCCGGATGGATACTGTAGAAATCAACCTTCTCCCTATGAGTCCAACACTCATACACTCTGATCAAATTGGCAGATGACATAGACGAAGCTGACATCCTCTAGTCAATAGCCCCCTCAAACTGATATATGCTTTGAAACTGATCGAACTGGCCCATAACAGCCAGAGGATGGTAAGTAATCACTCCCCTCAATCCCGCTAGGGGCAAGTAGTCCATGCCAGATGCGTGGATGATGAAGCTATAGGGAGAAACTAGCCCTGAGCATGGCAGAATCGAGAATGGATGCGCAATATCAGACAGAAATGTTATCCATGTCTCTGCGTCGGTACACTCCACTGGCTGAAAGTAGTAAGACATGGCTATCTCACGGGTGAAACAGTACCCCTGGTGTCTAAAAAATCCAATCGGTCATAAATGGGACATGAGCCATACGTATAATAAGACCGAGCTACCTCTAAAAAATCCCTCTAGATGGGTACTGCAATGGGTAGCTGCTCTCAGCGTCTTGGCCAATATCATCAGAAGAATGGTGCTACCTTATCTAAGGACCCGAACCACGACTATCAATCCGACATCCAGGTGGTCCAAGTGAAGTGGCATATAGACGTAGGCTACTATGCATATCAACAAAACATATATCCTAGCCAAATGCCATGCCTCTGCCAAAATAATAAAATCTCCAGCATGACGATCGTAGCTGTCCATCCTGCCGAATCGATTGATCAAGAAGTCTATAGAGATCACATGTCCATAAATGATCTCATCCGAGACTACACTCTGTCGTAGACCCGACATACAAAGAAACGGTCTCCTCATGTCGCTAATCGCAGTATGAGCGCAGGGCAAGTCTAAAGCCAAACCAGTAAATCGCTCAAACTCCTCTAAAGTCGGAGTCAGCTCGTGCCGCCCAAAGCGAAAAACCTGTCTCTCAGGTATCCAACAGGATAAGACGCCATCCACGAACCCATACAAGACCTGAAAGTCTATAAGGGCCAATGAATGCCCTAACATTTGATCCATTGTCCCTCTGGCTGGGAAGGGCAGGCTCTCATACCACGATCTCAAGGATGATGCCACCACAGATGGTGGTAAGTACTCAATACGACTGACGGTGGACGACTACATCTATATCACTGTATCACAAGACCATCCAGGGGTCAAATCTGAACTCATCTGTCTAAATGCATACACATAACATAATACATGCATAATGACAATGATAAACATGATGCGATAGATAGGAAATATCATACATATCTATAATAATTATCTACTGCAAGCATCATCTCTGTCTGCTAATAAAGTACAAAATAAAAAGTACAGGGATATGGGGCACAACCCCCCAACTACTAACAGTGGTCTATCAAAATGGGGCACAGCTGCCCAAACAGCTGAAATAGTGGCCGACCAAAAGATATAGCTACAATAGCTATCCAAAAAGATCCAAAATGTCTACACTCAGGTGGTTAACCTGCTCCATCTCCTCAATGGACACAAAGTTGCTAGCATCAGGCATGTCTGGAAGATATAAGGGAGGATCAGCCCCTGTATAACTGCTAGAAAATGGACCTGAAGAGGGGCCCGCTCTCAAGCCGGACGGATCAAAAGAAAAAGCCTCTGATGGATCTCGACCATGATGCCTGATGAACAAATGAGCTCTCTCCAACTGCTGGGTCAGTCCTGTAATCTGGTCCAAGTGAGTAGGCTCCCTAAGGCAAGCTATCTAGTCTGTCATCATCACAGACCCCGGCACCATCTCTGCCATAAACTTGGTAGCACTAGTCTGTGCCCCAATACTGCGAGGACTCCACCAGCTACTGAATGCCTCCTGGCTGTAAGGCCCCTCTAATAAGGTAAAGCCGTCCACGCCCTCTATAGGGATATCTGTCAGAGGCTGGACCAATGGCCAATGATACTAAGCCGGAGGAACAAAGGGAATGCGGATCTGACCCATAATACTTCGGATGGCATGCTCTCCTAGATAGAGCTCCCAACCTCCCTCTGTCAAAAACAGGACTCTGTGGGTCGACAATGTAAACTTCCAACTAGTGGGGAAGCCTCCCTCAAATCCAACAGTCAAAAACTCAGAGGTATATAAGATCCACGAGATCGCTCTGGATGTCAAAAGCTCCAACTATAGGTGGGAAAGAGTAAAGCCCTCGGCAACAGGGACCATCTGTCAGAGTAGAGTGATGCCAACGCCGTCCTAGGGGATAGGTCTCCAAACCTAAAGTAGTGGCGGGTCATAGGCAAGGAAGCCTCTCATAAGCCCAGAACTGGCCATGTATATATCAAAAGTCCTCAGTGACCAAGACTGACAAATGTAAATGCAGAAATCAAAAAGGTACAAGAAAGATGTACTCACCAACAGAAATGGGTAGAACCCTAACCAAGCCTCCATCAAACCCTCCGATAGCATGCGCATGCCATGGAGAAAATAGGCAAAGGTGTAGGAACCCCAATCAAAGTCACTGAGGCGCTCTACATGTCGGGTGGCACTGACCAGGGCAAAGGACACAGTGGATGAGTTATCCTCCAGAAAACAACCTGTTGGTCGTTTTACCGATCAATATAAACGTGCAAGCATACACAGTCAACAAGTAATAAAGAGTAAGTAAGATATCGTTCCCACGGAGAATTAACAAATAAAAGGTCGCCAAACCACTAGTCCATAATCATTTCAATCTTATTTAAACGGGCGGTAAGGAATTTTAATTAAAAACTAAATTAACTAGACAAGGAATTAAACTTAATACTAATTAATCCTAGATTAAAATCAGATAATGAAGACATGAGATCCCCATTTCCCCTAATGATTCGTCTAAGTCAAGAAACTTCCAATTAGGTCAAATCAATCGCAATAGTTTATTAGCCGAGAACACGAAAGTGAGAGACGGCCATCTTTCGATGCACCGAATCCATATCATATACAATCCACAGAAGATAGACCGCATATGAACACCCACATTACCTAAACCACTATATGTCTATGCGGTCTACAAATAAAGAGGGTTTAAGTATAGGTTCTCAATTGACTACGAGCGACGCTTCGATATATGTCTATCCTAAGCATAAATCATACGTCCAACTTCATGTGAACATACAATCTCCCGCTACTACGATTAGCTCTAAACCCACACTTCGTCTGTCAAGTCTATATGGGTTATCACAATAATTGGTAGCTAGTCAATTAAGCAATGAAAGCATGAATCGTAATAGACAATCATATAATAATCAATAGACCAACATGTAAGGCATATCAAAGTAAACTACTCATTAGGTTCCATTAATACCTCAAAATAGAGTTTAAGTCATAAATGACTCAAATATATCATCTATAATATGAATATAAATCATCCGAATACAAAATGATAACAAGGAGAGTAAAGAGATAGAGAATGCAAATCTGTGTTCTTTCTCCAAGCTTGGATCTTTGATGATATCCAAATGCTTCAATCTTTAATACTAATCAAACCCTAGAAAACTAATTAACTAAACTAATCTAGCCTTAATCTACTCCTAATATATACAAGAAATATAAAGGAAAGGAAGAGAGAGCTAGGGCTAAACTAGGGCTAATGTATCATATGTTCTGTCTAAACCGAGCCCCCTTATATGCCTTGGCAAATCCACAAATGCTGAAATGAAAAGTCCAAGAATCAGTCAAGTCGAGCCGGTGCGGCCGCGCGACTTTATGATGCGGTCCTTGCGCGGCCGTGCGTGTCCCCAATTTTGCCTGTCTACTCTGCTAGTTGGCGCGGACGTGCGGCTTTGCTTCCTTAACCTGGCGCGGCCGCGTGAGCTGTGAAATTCTGCTGATATGCTTCTTAGGCTACTACACTTGGCTACTCTTATCATCTTCACTTGGCAACTTCTCATGCCTGGCAAGCCAACCTCTTTTTGATCCTCGTGGCATCATCAGATAGCCATCAGCTACTTGACCTCCTCCCATGGTCATGCCATCCTTCCATTCTTGCTCTTTTTGGCTCTGCTTTATCATTTTAAGCTCAAAATGCGCCAAGAGAGTCCCAAAACATGCAATCTACAAAACAAAGCAAAAACATATTAAAAACACAAGAATACTTGAGTTTCGGCAACAGAACAAGCTAATTACTATCCGATTAAGTGGTCATAAAAACCACTAATCAAATACCCCCAAACTTAAACGTTGCTTGCCCTCAAGGAACCAAAACAAAACTAAACACAAGATGCAATGCACTATCTACAATGAATGCAACGTATACTAATATGAATGCAAATCCAAGTCCCCGTTAGAATTGAACTTTCAAAGCAATGCCTTCGAAAACCACAAGATAATCAAACAGAGAGATATCCAAAAACAAGATTATAAGGCATATTCTTGCAAATCCAAAACTGTCAGCACTGATGTGTTGTACGTTGTGTGCCTAGCAACCATTAAATATGCTTTTGAACAAATATCTCACGTACTGTGCTTCTTAGGGGAAAAATAAGTTTCAGCTCACGAATCGCAGTAAATTAGATATTTCTAACTAAGACCATGCATTACTTAAGTCAAGAGTCAACAGGGGTTTTATTATACTTTTATTTACTCACGAGGGCGTTTTTGCACTTTCCTGTGTACACACTCGACTGTGCAATGCCTAGTCCTCTTAGGCTTTTCAATGATGCCCGTGTAGCGAGCTTTCAACCAACGACTCCCAGACCAGACGGCCTTAGGGCGCTGGGTGTAGAGACACCTCTAGGGCTTACTTGCTCTAATATCAAAGGCCACAGAACTCAACGTAGCCGAAGTGTTTATTCTATTTCACTTTTCTTTTTCCTTTCTTTTTCTTATCTTTTTCTCTTTTTCTTTTCTTTTGCTTGGAGAGTGCGTCTTACACTCCATCTCCCCAAATAGCATGCATACCTCCTAATTCCCCCAAACTTAAGCTTTTAACAGTCTAGTTATTATCATATGATCACTGAAACTCTTTTGTTAAAACATAAATTTCCCACCAAAAGACAAGTATGTGAAAATTTAAACTAAGCATGTCATGATGGTTACTCTATCGTGCTAGCCGGTTACACAGTATCAGACAGATAAGGATTTACATATATGACATTATAAGCAAGCTTAAGTCTCAAATCAGTTCAAAAATCAAGTAATTTCAATTTCCTCATAGGCCAAAACAAAGCAAACCAACCGAAAACTGGATTCATGCAAAATGCTCTAACACAATTGACTAAAACAAAAACAAAAAATTTTAAAATTTTGACAAATTTTAACAAAACACGACCTACAAGCACTATATGAACAAATACAATATGTAAAATGAAATGAACTACTCTATATGCAAAATAACCCTAATACCCCCAAACTTAAAATGTTCAATGTCCTCATTGAAGGTAAAAGGAAAAAGAAGAACTCCCTTAGATGGCCTTCTCTGCTAAAGGAAATGATGTGGCGCTCAGTTTCTGCTAAATTTTTCTTTAAGTCTGAGACACACTGCATGATACGCCCTTCCCCAAATTTCTGATATGCATCTTTTGACTTGCATTGAGGATGGGGCTTTTGATTTTGATTCATTCCAAGCAGCCTTGACCTGAGAAAAGCATACACATTTATTAAGCCATGTAAACCCACCAAAACTTAATATTAACTACTGAAAATTAGGAGAAATAAACATAAGAGGATATGTATATGACTGTGCATTCCCAAAACCTCCTACATGTGCGTATATGCAACATGCTCGTGATAAAAATATGTTCAATAAGCTTCATAGTCCCAAAAATATATGCTCAAATGCCTAAGTCCAAAAATATAGGCAATGAACTCCTAATTCTACGAGCATTCAAAACTTTTAGCTAAATTAAACAGGGGGGAGGAAATAGAGATAAGTAATTAGAATTAAATAAGGAGGCAGAGAGAGAAATAATGGGGTGCCTCCCATCGAGCGCTTGGTTTATAGTCCACTAGCTGGACTTTGTCTGTGACATCGCTATCCGATCCCCTGACGATATTTGAGAAACCCTCCATCCATTAGAACTGCCATGTGCTTTTGGAGGCTTCCCAACATGAGAGGCTTCGGATTTAAACTACCTAGCATAGGATATGTATAAGAATTCCCTATTTTGAAGGTCGGGGAGCGAGGCACTGCTTCCATTATGTTTGTGAAGTTATTGGGGCATTGAGGTACACTGAACACAATGGGCCCTTCTTCCATTCTCTCTTCTTCGTACCACCATGGTTTCAGAAGTGCGGACTCTCTCATATCCTCGAGATCTGTGTCTATGATGTGACTACCAAGGGGGCAAGGGTGTGTAAACTTCACTGGCTTTTCCAACTTGGGCGGAGGAGGCTCTTGGGGTATTATCACTGCTGGCTCACATTCATAGATTTCCACATCCCCAAACGTCTCCTCTATATACATTTTCTTCTATTCGTCCAGTTGCAAGTGCACTTCCGGCTCTTCATCAGTTTCAGCATCCATATCATAGCACCACGTATTCCTAGGGTCATTACTTACGGCTTCAGTCATTGGAGGTACTTGATTCTGAAGATTTTGCATTTCCGTCTCCTGCTCAAACACTTCCTCCTTCGTTAAAGCCATGCTAATTTGCTCCACCCAAACCTGAAGATTCTCAATCGAATTTCCTTGCTCAATCAGGCTCTCATTTGTTGATGCTATGGAATTGACCCACAAACTTTCTAATCTTGCCTTTTCTGTTTCAGCCTCGGGATCCATATACTGAGTCTCACTGGTAAGAGTATTGTTGATTAGGGCCATCTGGTTCCGAAAATTTTGGTTCGATAATTCTTGGCTCCTAAGCATCTCCTCTTGGTTTGCTAAGGCCCTATACATGAATTCCTTTGTTGATTGTTCTTCTTGTAAACAAGGAGATTGATATGTGGGGTCTGGTGCATATATTGGACTTTTCTCACAGTATTGGTCTTGATAATAGCTCGCTGAAGAGTTTGGGTGATACTCCAAATCTTGGTGATAATTGGGATACTCGTTGTGGTTGAAGTAAATACCCCATACTGCTCTTGTCCATAACTAATGGGGCACGGATGGCTCATATAGTTTCCAACACCATAATCATAAGTAACTGCCGACTCTCGACTCTGTTCGGTTGTAACAATGTCCAACTTCCTCGAGAAATCCTCTAGCTGTGCTGAAAATATTGCAATTGGGTTGAGTCCATCAATGTATGTTTCCCTTGGTTGATCATTCAACGTGTAAAACCATGGATAAGCCTTGAGATCCATTGTACCTGCAAAGAAAATATAGGAAGAGAATTAAACAAAATAAAAATGTTTAAATTAAGACTAATTTGATTAAAACTAATGTTGGCAAACAGTTATCAAATTAATTCCTCGGCAATGGCGCCAAAAACTTGTTGGTCGTTTTACCGATGAATATAAACGTGCAAGCATACACGATCAATAAGTAATAAGGAGTAAGTAAGATATCGTTCCCCAGGATAATTAACAGATAAAAGGTCACCAAACCACTAGTCCATAATCATTTCAATCTTATTTAAACGGGCGGTAAGGAATTTTAATTAAAAACAAAATTAACTAGACAAGGAATTAAACTTAATACTAATTAATCCTAGAGTAAAATCAGATAATGAAAACATGAGATCCCCATTTCCCCTAATGATTCGTCTAAGTCAAGAAACTTCCAATTAGGTCAAATCAATCGCAATAGTTTATTAGCCGAGAACACGAAAGTGAGAGACGACCATCTTTCGATGCACCGAATCCATATCATATACAATCCACAGAAGATAGACCGCACATGAACACCCACATTACCTAAACCACTATATGTCTATGCGGTCTACAAATAAAGAGGGTTTAAGTACAGGTTCTCAATTGACTACGAGCGACGCTTCGATATATGTCTATCCTAAGCATAAATCATACGTCCAACTTCATGTGAACATACAATCGCCCGCTACTACGATTAGCTCTAAACCCACACTTCGTCTGTCAAGTCTATATGGGTTATCACAATAATTGGTAGCTAGTCAATTAAGCAATGAAAGCATGAATCGTAATAGACAATCATATAATAATCAATAGACCAACATGTAAGGCATATCAAAGTAAACTACTCATTAGGTTCCATTAATACCTCAAAATAGAGTTTAAGTCATAAATGACTCAAATATATCATCTATAATATGAATATAAATCATCCTAATATAAAATGATAACAAGGAGAGTAAAGAGATAGAGAATGCAAATCTGTGTTCTTTCTCCAAGCTTGGATCTTTGATGATATCCAAATGCTTCAATCTTCAATACTAATCAAACCCTAGAAAACTAACTAACTAAACTAATCTAGCCTTAATCTACTCCTAATATATACAACAAATGTAAAGGAAAGGAAGAGAGAGCTAGGGCTAATGTATCATATGTTCTGTCTAAACCGAGCCCCCTTATATGCCTTGGCAAATCCACGAACTGCTGAAATGAAAAGTCCAAGAATCAGTCAAGCCGAGCCGGTGCGGCCGTGTGACTTTATGCTGCGGTCCTTGCGCGGCCGTGCGTGTCCCCAGTTTTGCCTGTCTACTCTGCTAGTTGGCGCGGACGCGCGGCTTTGCTTCCTTAACCTGGCGCGACCGCGCGAGCTGTGAAATTTTGCTGATATGCTTCTTAGGCTGCTACACTTGGCTACTCTTGTCATCTTCACTTGGTAACTTCTCATGCCTGGCAAGCCAATCTCTTTTTGATCCTCGTGGCATCATCACATAGCCATCAGATGCTTGACCTCCTCCCATGGTCATGCCATCCTTACATTCTTGTTCCTTTTGGCTCCGCTTTATCATTTTAAGCTCAAAATACGCCAAGAGAGTCCCAAAACATGCAATCTACAAAACAAAGCAAAAACATATTAAAAACACAAGAATACTTGAGTCTCGGCAACTGAACAAGTTGGTTACTATCCGATTAAGTGGTCATAAAAACCACTAATTTCAACCCCTGATGATCACCAAAAACAATCATCTCAGGATGCGATCCCTGACCCTCTGATCATCAGGCGGAGGCTCAAGTAAAGCCACACTCTGGGCATCTATGCTCAAGGGGCCAGATCGGATCGTCCGACCCTTGAGCTCAGACAAAGGAACTCTCAACAAGTATCTAACAACAGTGGGTGTAATGTCAACCACAATAGGCACGGGCTCACCCTCGAACTCTATGCCAGTGATAAACCTCCAGTCCATAGACGTCAGCATCACCTCGCAGTCCAACAAGTGAAGAGACTGAGTCTGGTGGAACCAGCGCTCAAACAAAGCCCTCATATAACCCCAAGGGCAACGGAGGGGAAGAATAAAGAAGAAGGCCTGAAACCCCCAGCCGTCAATGATATCCCTGTACTCCTGGTGCAAAGTGTGGTAGAGGGAGTGCACGTCGAACCAGTTCCCCGAGGTTGCGTAAAGCCCGGAACCTGCATCAAAAGTCAACCCATGTCAAAAACTTGTGCCCCGAGATTGGCAAAAGAAAGAAAGAGAATCCAGAGAGAAAACTTTAAGTCACCTCATTGGCATGAAGAAATCGTGATGGATGACGACTCAAGTCTCCCAATAGCTCCTGGGTCATCACAACAATGCCCGAAAACTCAGCACATAGGGCCTGACCTGGGATAGAAGCAGCAAAAGGAGCCTCCTCATCATCTATATCAATCGGTGGCTCGTCTTGGGCTAGACGAATCACCGACTCTGCTAATCTACGAGGTGGCTGAGCTGGACGTGGCTAAGAAACATCAGAAGCTCGCCTTCGTCTAACTTCTGAAACTACCCTGCTAGCACTATCGGGTCTGTCTCGGTCCATCACTTAGACAAAGTCTCCAAATTACCTCAGAAAGGATGTGGTAAGCCTAAAACTTATTGCTTATTAATTTAAATCAGTATTTTATGCATTTCTAAGTCCTAAAACATGCATGGGTCAGTCAAAAATCCCCAGTAAAGTCAAAATTGCATGTTTATTAAATGCTCGAGTTTTTTGAAAAATTTCGCCAGAGTTTCCTTTGTAAAATGCACTGTCCGCATGCATATAGTCTAGGTGGCCATTCATAGCACACCTTCCTAAAAATAGAAATAGTTCATATTTATAAAATAAAATCAAAAGTAAACTTCACATGGTAGCCAAATTACTATGGACATTTTTAGTTAAAAATCCAGGCTCACTAGGCCCCAAAAAGGACAAGTAAACAGATTAAAAAGAGTAAAATATGACTGTCTCATAATCTGATTTTTCTTACATCAAAATGTGCATTATAATAAAATATACATACTTATAAAGTCAGAAAATTTTTAGCAGGTCATATAAGCATATATTTTTCATACATTGCGTCTAAAAGCACCCAACGTGGTGTACATGTTTTTAACGGTCAAAACTTGAGGAAAAAGGATGTAAAACATCACCTGCGATGTGCAGAACGCGTAGCCGCTGATGGAATATTAAAAAAGCTGCCCGAACTCCATAGATCTGAAAAAGAAAATCGGATTCCATTTGAAACTCGAAATGAAAATGAGTTTATAAGCCCACTGCTGCCCATTTTAAAAACGAAGGTAAAAGCGAGCCCACCTGCGGCTACAGCACCTCTACCTGTGGCTCGTCAGGGTGGGCCCTGCTTCCTCTAGCTCGGTTCGGGTCAAGTTAAAACGGAGTTTATATGAGCTAAAAAGTCAAATCTGAGAAAAAATCTCTACGCGATTGAGCGGTTTGTCCTGAAATCCTGCGTTTAAGAAGTGGAATCCTGACAGAAGGAAAATCTTTGTGAAAGTCATTGGTTATCATCCCGATGCAATATCCAGGGATCAATGATGAAAACTGCTAAAAAATTGCTAAAAGACGGCACAAAACTGCCAAAAATCAACACTATCGAAGCGTCGGGTACTGACCGATGACAGTTCAGCCGTTGGCGCAATCCCAGCGAAGCGTCGGGTACTGACCGATAATAGTTCAGCCTTTGGCACAACCCCAGTGAAGCGTCGGGTGCTGACCGATGACAGTTCAGCCGTTGGCACAACCCCAGCGATGCGTCGGGTACTGACCGATGACAGTTCAGGCATTGGCACAACCTCAGCGAAGCGTCGGGTATTAATCGATAACAGTTCAGTCGTTGGCACAACCCCAGCAAAGCATCGGGTACTGACTGATGATAGTTCAGCAGTTGGCACAACCCCAGCAAAGCGTCGGGTACTGACCGATGATAGTTCAGCCTTTGGCACAAGCCCAGTGAAGCGTCAGGTACTGACCGATAAAAGTTTAGTCGTTGGCATAACCCCAGCGAAGCGTCGGGTACTGACCGATGACAGTTTAACCGTTGGCACAACCCCAGCGAAGCATCGGGTACTGACCGATGACAGTTCAGTCGTTGGCACAACCCCAGCGAAGCATCGGGTAAAGACCAATGATAGTTCCGTAGTTGGCTCAACCTCAATGAAGTATCAGTCGTTGGCTCAACCCCAACAAAGTATCAGCTTTTGGCTCAACCCCAGTGACGTCTCAGCCGTTGGCGCAACCCCCGCGAAGCATCGAAAGTGATCCGGTGACGGAAGCAATATAATAATCCATCCCCGATGATGGAATGTGTTATACACATCCTTAGAGGGAGTACCAAGAAGGATTGGTTATTCAACTCCCTGTTACCAACTATCGGTGTAAATTATCATCAAGATACGCATCGGAAGCACACACTGAGATAACTTAGTAACCGAGATGTATCCCCAGCGGAGAAATCGGTAGAAAGGTACAACGGCATCAATCGAAAGGAAAATATGCCCCATTAAGAGTATTAGCAGGTGTGGGAAACCATTGGTCTCAAACCAAGGTAGCATCAATAATGTCATCCCCGTCAGAGTCAACAAAGCTATCACGGAGGACGTCATCCCCAGCAGAAAGTGATGAAAGCAGTCTGGGATAGCTTAACTCTGATGTCCTACCAGCGACTGCATGATAATGCTGCAATAAGGGTTATCACGGGTAACATTATCCCCAGAAGAAACTAACGTAATCAATCAGTGATAACCCTACCCCCTCGAAGGTATCTAACATTCATCATGTATCCTGCCATGCATTGCTTTGTCGTTGCATCTGCAATTCTAGTGTCTAGCAATCTTTATCCTATTCATTCCACTACATTTCATAAACATGATAAAGAGGGGCATATGTAGACACTCAAAATTTTGATTCCCTATTACTAACATTGTAGGAGGGTAAAACTGTATTTTCAAATCAACCCCGGTCTCAATATCGGGCCGTCAAATCAACCCCGGTCTTAATACCGGGCCGTCAAATTAACCCCGGTCTCAATACCGAGCCATCAAATTAAACCCAGTCTCAATACCGGGTAGTCAAATTGACCCCGGTCTCAATACCGGGCCGTCAAATCAACCCTGGTCTCAATACCAGGCTGTCAAATCAACCCTGGTCTTAATACCAGGCCGTCAAATCAACCCCGGACTCAATATCGGGTCGTCAAATCGGCCCCGATCTCAATACTGGGCCGTCAAATCAACCCTAGTCTCAATATTGGGCCGTCAAATTGACCCCGGTCTCAATACCGAGCCGTCAAATCAACCTCGATCTCAATATCGGGCCTTCCCCAGTCTCAATATCAAGTAGTCAAATCAACCTCGGTCTCAATACCGGGTAGTCAAATTAGCCTCGGTCTCAATATCGGGCCGTCAAATCAATCCCGATCTCAATATCAGATCTTTAAATGAACCCTAGTCTTAATACCGGGCCGTCAAATCAACCCCGGTCTTAATACAGGGCCATCAAATCAACCACAGTCTCAATACCGGGTCGTCAAATCAACCCCGGTCTCAATATCGGGCTGTCAAATTAACCCCAGTCTCAATACCGTGCTGTCAAATCAACCTCGATTCAATACTGGGTCGTCAAATCAACCCCGTTCTCAACCTTGGAACTACAGGTCAGCCCCGGTCTCAACCCGGGAGGTACAGGTCAGCCCCAGTCTCAATCTGGGAGGTACAGATCAACCCCGGTCTCAACCCAGGAGGTACCGGTCAACCCCGGTCTCAACCCGGGAGGTACAGGTTAGATTCGGTCTCAACCCAAGAAGTACAGGTCAGCCCCGATCTCAACCAGGGAAGTACAGGTCAGCCCCGGTCTCAACCTGGGAGGCACAGGTCAGCCCCGGTCTTAACTCAAAAAGTACAGGTCAGCCCCAGTCTCAACCCAGGTTGTACAGGTCAGCCCCAGTCTCAACCCGGGAGGTACAGGTTAGTCCCAGTCTCAACCCGGGAGGTACAGGTTAGTCCCAGTCTCAACCCGGGAGGTACAAATCAGCCCTGGTCTCAACTCAGGAAGTATAGGTCAACCCCGGTCTCAACCCAGGAAGTACAAGTCAGCCCCGATCTCAACCCAGGAGGTACAGGTCAGACCTGATCTCAACCCGAAAGATACAGGTCAACTTCAGAAATAATCCTGAAGTATCACAACATCTCCAGAGGAAAACCTGGAAGGACCAAGTCAGCCTCGGAGACGGCACTAGGGACAAACAGACTCGAATGGGATCCAAACCTTGGAAACAACCCCAAGAAGTCAACCGAAGGCCATACCGACATTAAAGGCAACCCCGGGAGGGGCAAAATGGTAATTTTACCAACTTAAAGATAATTCAGTCAAACTCAAACCGAATTGTTGCCACTAAGGTCAGAACGAACCATAATAATGATCCCGAGTGGAAACAGTGCAAGACCCAATTATGAACCCATCTTTTTGGACTCAAAAAAGGTTTTCTCTCGTGTTATTGCGACGTGCTCGGCGAGGGCTTTCTGGAAAGGTATAGCAGGCCTCAAACGAATGCTCCTATCAAAAGTTAAAAAGTTTCAAATCTGACATCGCATTGCTCAAAGTGCACGTACTTCGATGCAACTGGACTCGCCACGTGGGCCCTACCACGTGGAGCCGCACCTCTACTTGCGGCTGCAGCAGGCAGAGCTACTTCTCCTCGGTCTATATATATGAGCTCACCCCCAGCTCATTTAAAGAATTCAAAAACGCTCTGAACCCCTGCCCGTTTGGTTTTCCAGCCATTTTCTTGTCTTCCAAACCCAAATTTTTTCACTCTAACACGTAGATATACTTACATACTACCACATATCAAAAATTAACAGGTAGATTTAGATGTTTAAAGCCTACGATTTGTCAAAGAGCCAGTGTAGCAGTCCATTGTGAGTATTTTTACAATCAACAAGTTTATATTACTTCATTACGTTGTTATACACTTGCATATCAAGTTTAGTTTTCTAAATATGCCCGAAACTCAGTTCCGTGGCTGTTTTTATTAACTTTTGGTACATTTTAGTACCTAAACGCATTTTCTGGCATTTTTATAACTCAAATTGACGATCCGTCGCCGCTAACAGCTTTTATATACTTGCATCTTCGTTATTAGCAACTTTACAGGACTGGATTATCTTCCCAGTCCGGGTTTGGTTTATTTTTGTATATATTTAACTGTATATATACTAAATTTTCAATTCTGTCAAGCTCGGATGTCAAATCCGCGGTAGTTTATCGCTTTTATATATATATATATATATATATATATATATATATATATATATATATATATATATGCACCTTTCAATGGACTGGGTTATCTTCCCAGTCCCGGTTTGACTATTTTTTGTCTATATTTAACTATAAATATATATATTTACATTCCAATTCGGCCTGGATCATTCTGTGGCCTTTTTACTGCTTTTATATATATATATATATATATATATATATATATATATATATATATTTCCATCAGGGCCTTGGAGTGAAAACCCACCGCCCTTTATCGTTTTTATATATATATATATATATATTTCCATTCTGTCCAGCCAGAATCATTCCGTGGCTTTTATACAGCTTTTATAAATATATATATATATATATATATATATATATATATATTTCCATTCCAGTCCGGGAATCGGAGTGAAAACCCACCGCCCTTTATTGCTTTTCTATATATATTTACATTCTGTCCAGCCTGGATCATTCCGTGGCTTTTATACAACTTTTATAAATATATATTTACATTTTAGTACGGGCATCGGAGTGCAAACCCATCGCCCTTTACAGCTTTCGTATATATAATTTTATATATATATATAATGCTTTACTCACTACGATTAAATTGCTGCTTTAATATTCATTTAATATGAATCGGCATTGACATTTCTGCGGGCGAACTAGATTTCTTTAAATCTCGCCAACTCTAGCTTTCAAACGGTTCAAAATAGGTCCAGACAGAACCGAAAAGCTAGAATGGCTGAGATTTATTTAAATCTAGCATTTTTTCTAGTTTCAGTTATGGAAGCAACCTCGCGGCCCTTAGATCGCTATCTAGTGGGAACGAGACGCTTCGGCTATGTGCGAGCCAAGATTTACTGATAAATCCTTGGTTCTGGTTATATTTGGATATATTTATGTACAAATTTGAGCTGTGTAGGTTTATTGGCTTCCCCATGTGGGCTTAGGAATCGTGGGATTCATGATAAAACTGATCAGAATCTGATTCGCACGATGGACAAACACAACTTTACAAATGAACCCTGCCAGTTTTCCCACGATGTACATACAAAAGATCTTAAAACGGTTATCCGAATTTAAGGTCTCAACATAGTGAAAATATAGTTTGTAGTGTCAAAGTCACTCCAATGGCTGTCATGCCTATGAGAAGACAGACACTTGTATTCATTTTTGTGATCAAGGATGCTTCGCAGCCCTATAATCACCATTCAAATTGAGCCTTAAGGCTGAAAAGATAAAACTGAAGTATCGATATGCTTCAATTCCTATGTTAGCGTAAGGGTTTGAAAACTTTCTTTCAAAACATCATTTCAATAATCTTATCGAAAAGAGAAGCTTTTGCAAATCAAATCAAACACTTTTGCAAATCAAATCAAAGAACTGTTTTGCAAATCAAATCAAACCCTTCGTATATAGGTTCAACGATGCATAAACATACTTCCAATCAAGCATAGGCCCATTTTCTTAATGCATTCACACACACATTGCAGATTTAAAAGGGAAATATTGAAAAGATGCGGTAACGTGTTTACACAGGGAGTTGTGGGGTGCCTAACACCTTCCCCACACTTAACCAAGCCCCCGAACTTAAAACTTTATTTTCAAAGATCAAGTTTCGACAGTGTCCAGCAATTGGGCCTCTTTTCAAACAAAACTCGGTTAAGTTTGTACAACCATTTCAAATCTATCAACTGGCGACTCTGTAAAATATTCAATCGTCGCCATAATACATGTTGGCCTTTTCCTAAAAAACCCTTCAAAACCTTTTTCAGAAATAAAAAGAGTAAAGGTAAACATAACTTAGGAATAGAGAAAGATCCGGGTTGTGACCCGACCCGCAGATTTTTTCCCAACGTCAACATCCGTGGCCTTTTCATCTTCAATATATATATAAATATATATATATATATATATATATATATATACATTGATCAGTCACGCCTGGATTAGAAATCCGTGGATCTTTCCAGTTTTAATATATATATATATATATATATATATAAGTAATATATATTATTTATTTAATGTGATTAAATATCTGTTTTAACTATTCATTTAATGTAAATCTGTTCTAATGTAAAGTTTATTGATTAGATATATCTAAATCTAGCCATATCTCACTTGTAACCGGTTCAAAAGTTGTCAAACTGGAACTGTTGAGCTAGAATGGCTAAGATTTATTTAAATCTAGTTTTCGTTCTAGTTTTGTAAATATTAAAGCAACTACGCGACCCTAGATCTGTATCTAGAGGGAACAGAAAGCTTTGGCTACGCGCATACAAGGATTTAACTGATGAATCCTTTGTCTTGTGACGTATAGATTTTAATTTGCATTTTATTTCAATATCTCTGTTGTGCAGGCTTTTTGATATTATTTTGTGAGTCTAGGAATCACGGGATCTACGATTAATCACATGGATCTAGATCTAATTCCCACGATGGACAAATTTGCACTGTAAATACAGCTTGCAGGACTTTTTTGTAAATGTAAATAAGAGGGACCTTAAACCGATTATCCGGATTTATGGTCTTAACATAATAAATTGTGGTTTGTGGTGCTCGGGTCACTTCGATGGCTTTCATGCCCATAAGGAGCCCAACACTTGTATATATATTATTTGGTCGAGGATGCTTCGAATCCCGACAAGAAAATCAAAATCATCCGAATATAGAATAAAAATGGAAGTATCAAAAGGTTTCAATTCTTATGTTAGCAAAAGGGTTTGAAAACCATCTTCCAAAACATCACTTTCATATCCTGTCTAAAAATGGACTTTTCAAATAAATCAAACCCTTCGCATATAGGTCCAACGAAGCACATCACTACTTTCAAATAAAGCACTTAGGCCCAATTACTGCAAGCACACACACACTGCAAATAAATTAAGGAAATTGAAAAGACGCAGTAACCGTGTTTCACGAAAGTCGAGGGGTGCCTAACACCTTCCCCCTGCTTAATCAAGCCCCCGAACTCTATGAATCTCGGTTTCCAAGGCTAAGTTAAATAGAGTCCAACAATTGGGCCTACTTGCAAAACTTTTCAAATCAAAATTCGATTGAGTTGGTACAACCATTTTAAACATACCAACTGGCGACTGTGTAAAATCAAACTTTTTAAATCGTCGACATTATATATCGGTCTTTTCCTGAAAATTCACCCTTCAGATCAAATAAATCAAATAGAGGGAATAAAGGGTAGAAACACATAGGAAAAGAGATGCCAAAGATTTTTTTCGATGTCCACAGGTGGCGACTCTGCTGGGGACGCAGAGGGCTTAAGCTGCATTTTAATCTTTTCAAAATTTCCCTTTTTATCTGCATGTGTGTGGATGTTGTGTTTACATTGAATGGATGTAAATAAATGTTTTACTACTTTAAATATTAGTACTTCGCACAATGTCATCATTTCATACGGTGAGACACGTTGTATGTGAATGTATGTTGTGTGATTCCTCCACCAGGAGGTGAACCCTTCGGCGTATGATTACTGAACTCAAAGGAGACTAATCCTGCAAGGCTCAGGAAAGGCGCCACTCAGATCCGCTCCAATTGAAAGATCGAATTAACTTCCCATCTAGTAAATTACGATGATATGGGGACCTTCATGCCAAAAAGCCGCGAGAGTAGCCCAAGATAGGTTAGCCTCTGCTAAACCAAATTCGAAGGGGAGTCTCTTCATGCCTTCTCCATTCAAATTTAATGTAAATTCAATGTAAATTTCAAATTCCTTGTAATTATCAAATAAATATAAATAGACATTCCATTTCCTGTCAATTTTATTAAATTAGGTCATACTATCCTGTCAGCAAAACAACTGACTTTGTTTTACAGAAAAAGATTAAAAAACTTCAAACAATGACGCATTGTATGCATCCTGTTAATATATATCAAAATTAACATACCTACTTTTATTTTAGGAAAAAATTGGTCACGTTACCAGATCAAAGTCTAAAAAAGCACTTAGCCCATCTTCAGGCATGGCTTCAAGTGCCCAACCTGAATCCACCCCTGTCTCTCGGAAAGAGTTCGAAGGACTAAAAAATCAAATAGCAGAATTGGCTATTTTCCTTAAAGAGCAAAGCAAAAGTATCCAGGGTAAACAAATACCCGTTCAAACAGAATCATCCACACAAAGTGGCAGTCAGGATACCAACAAAAAGAAAGATACTCAGATACCTGAGCCTCAAAATAAGGATATGACCAACAAAACCCCTGAAATCACCAATCTTAGAAATGATCAGGAAACTAATGATATTAGGAAAAAAAAGTCCATCAAATGGAAGAAATAATCCGGTCCATCAAAGGAACTGGGGCATTTGGAAGTATAAACTACTCAGATCTTTGTATATTTCCAGGGGCTCGATATCCAGAAAAATTTCAAGTATGATGGGTTAGGGGATCCCTATACTCATTTGAAAGTATACATTGGAGAGTTAGGATCCTATGCAGAGGATGAAAAACTCAGAATGCAGTTATTCCAAAAGAGTCTGACTGGGGAAGCCCGAGCTTAGTATGCCCGACTTAATAATTCCAAGATCCACAGTTGGGAAGATCTAGCCTATGCCTTCCTAAACCAATACAGCTTCCAGTCTCAGATGGATCTGGATAGATATCAAGTGACCAAGGTCAAAAAGCAAAACAATGAGTGTTTTCGTGAGTATGCCCAAAGATGGAGACGGATGGCTGCACAAGTCACCCCACCTATGACAGAGACTAAGATAGTAATGACTTTTATAGACATCCAGGAAGCTCCATATTATGAGAAGGTCCTAGTAGGTATAGGAAAACCAATCTCGGAAATGATTAAACATGGAGAAATGGCCAAAATGGGACTGAAGTTTGGGAATATCAAAGACCTTACCGCTTTAGAGACAGTGATCGAGCATATTCAAGCTGGAAACTATGGGAATAATCCTCAGAGAGTCCACAAAAAGAAGGAGGAGGATGTGTCCTTGATACTTCAGGGACAGAATCAGAGAGGCAATCCAAACTTGCCCATTCAAAGGAGAAATTATTCCCCTCTCCAAACTCTTGCACAATCTTCGAGTCCTCCCTTTCAAAAGACCGTAGAAGTTAAACATCGAAGAACGTTCACGCCCTTAGAGGACTCACTGAAAAATATACTGAAACTTCTGACAACACAAAAGAAGATTGTCCAGCTCCTTCCGCAGGCCAATTCAAGCAGACAAAATTTTGGCCCAAGTAAGAAGTGTGCTTATCATTCTGGAGCACCGGGCCACGATACCCAAGATTGTTGGTCTCTCAAACACAAAATCTAAGACCTAATAGATAATGGGGAGATTGTGGTGACAACACAAGAACAACCACATGTTCAAGATAATCCGCTGCCTCAACACAATGAGGAGAGCGTCAATATAATCAGTATGGGAAATGGAGAAGGATCCAAATACCTCCAGTACGTCAAAGAGTCATCCTAAGTAAATAAGGATAAGCTGGATAATTGGGAATATTCCGAAAGGCAGTTTCTAATAGAACAAGAAATCAAATCTATCAAGGAACAGGTTGGTCAACTGGCAGAACTAGTACTTTATTAACATCAGATAACGCAAAAATTGATAAATCAGACCAATCAGCAAGAAACAAATCTTCTGACGCCTGAAATTAGTCCCATTGCCAGGATGGATCATTACCGGTTCCACGAGCATGAACCATGGACAGACAAGGTTGCTAAGGATGAGAAGTTCCGAGCTAACAGGAAGTTTTCCTTCAAAAGGAATTTCACTCATTTGAATCAGCCTATAAAAGAAATTCTCCAAATGTTGATTAACGAGGGGAAAGTCACAGAATTGTTACCCCCGATAGACCCTTGATCCAAGAAGTTCAATCCTGATAGGATCTGTCAATATCATTCAACCATGTCTGGTCATAACACAGAGGATTGTTGGGGACTTCGTCACTTGATTCAAAATCTAATTGAAAGCGGTGAGCTACTGAAGGCAAACAAAGATTATAGCTATCCTGGTGAGGAAGCAATCTTTCTTCCCATGGCATGGAATCTGAAAGATTAGTGGCTATCATTTCCTGTGAAAAGGATCTAGCCATGACGCCCCTGATACTTCAGGGAAAAGGGGCCCAAGAAGAAAAGAGTCCTATAAAATTGGTTGAGCCCGAACCTCTAATATTGCCATTCAGATCATAATATCCTATAGTCAGCTTGAAGAAAGTCCCATGGAACTATGGGAAAGATGAAGGATCAACATCAAACCACATTGCTATTATATCAAATGAAAACCCGCTATACCTGCTTCAGTGAGTAATCAACTCAGTCATTAAAGCCAAGGGAAGAGTGTCTGAGGAAAAAATCAAAGAATTCCTCAACAAGATGGGGCATAATGAAGTCAAAGTGGTGCGAAGATTAAAAGAGGCACCCCAACAGGTATCCATTTTGGATTTGGTCATATCTTCGGAAGATCATCGCAAGATTCTAGTGAAAGTATTGGAAGAAGCACATCTGCCGAAGACGGTAGCTACTGAGAAGTTTTATCACGTGATAGAGCACATTTTCAACAGTAATGTGATATCTTTCACTAACGATGATATACCAGTTGAAGGGACTGGTTATCGCAAATCCTTGCACATAGCAGTAATGTCATCAGGATATGTGATCGGAGATGTGCTGATAGATAGAGGATCATCCCTGAACATCTATCCCTACGACACATTGGAAAGAATAAAGATTAATCCGAACCGAATTCGGACTAGTCATGTAGTCATAAGGGCTTTTGATGAATCTCGCCGAGAGGCTGTAGGAGAAATCAAACTTCCATTGGAGATTGGACCCCATACTTTCTACGTATCCTTCCAAGTACTAAACATTACCGCATGATATAATTTACTGTTGTGAAGACCGTGGATACATATGGCAGGAGCAGCTCCGTCCACCCTTCATTAACAACTCAAATACATCATTAATGGCAATCTAATAACTGTAAATGTCGAGCCAGAGTATCCTGTCTATATACAAAGTGATATGCCTATGATCAGTCTCGATGAGGGGGTTGAGCCTGTCAGTTTTCAAGCCCTTGATGTGAGCAACACTCAATACCTACCTATTGGGGCGCCAGCCTTAAAGCCAAAAGTTTCCACCGAAGTGTTGACGGTCGGTCAGGAAATGATATCCTTAGGTTTCTGTCCTGGAAGAGGGTTAGGAAAGATTCAGCAAGGAATCAGAATCCCAGTTCAAATCCCTAGTCAGACAGGGAAGGCTGGGTTAGGCTATTCCTCCTAATCAAACCACAAGAATCCACACAAGCATCCACCGGTTCCTGCCTCTATCATGCTGCTACCAAACCTCACTAATACAGGATTTGTGAAGCCTATGAGGAAAATTCTTGTTGCAGTCGCAAGTATGCTGATTCCTAAGACTAAACCTATCATTAAAAAAGAAGTCCCGAAGCCTGATAAGGAAAGCAAAAAAAGGAAGGAAAAGTTCCTGCGGGGAGGATGAGACCAGTTTGCAAATATGTATTTTCTGGTGCACACTGAGGGAATGAACAATGATATCCCAAATGATGATCATGCAGAAGATCAACTCCTAATCCCTTGTATGGACCGAGCTAAAGGGAGTACCCCAAAGAGGAATGCCGACTTTGATGGAAATGATGTCTTAGTCATCATCAAAGAGGAGACAGATGACAGAAACCCCTTTATCCTCCTTGTTCATGAGGACTTGACTCTAGACAATTGGAGCAGCACTCCGTGCATCAGTCAAAAAGGGTAAAAGGGCAGAAAGTCCATGTGACGCCCCCAGAATAGGTCCATTCAACCCAACCCATTCTGAGCCGCCAAATACATGGTACAGAATTCAAATACAACTTTATATCATACGGTCATGCAAAATACGACCACACAACTGTGAGTGTCAATACACATATGTAGAAAATATTAAGTTTCAAACTAAGTCCTCATTACAATTATTATCACACTATTTATCAGAAATAGTGAGGACTACTACTGCTCTAACTCGGACCATCACTCTGTCCCCCGACTAGTTCCCGCAACATTCTCATTTCCTGAAGAGGACAACAGATGAAAAGGGTGAGCTCAACTAGCTCAGTAAAGAATATTATGACTAAGATAATGGAAAATAAATTATCGTTAGCCTTCAATAAATCAGATAAAATATAATGGACAACCAATCTTAGATCAATATTCGCAGCGAAAATAACAAATCATTAGAAGAGTTAAGCAGAGAATCAAGTCTACTATCTTCTATGATTTAAAAGTCCATCATCAATATTTTATCCCTGTAACATCAATCAATATACATCTCGAATCAAATATTCATCTTTGCACTACAGGCCAAAGATATTCATTTGTATCATCAGTGGTCATATTCATCTCAACACCTGTCATCTTTGCACTACAGGCCAAAGATATTCATCAGGTAATCATTCATCTTTGCTCTACAGGCCAAAGATATTCATCAAGTAATCATTCATCTTTGCTCTACAGGCCAAAGATATTCATCAAGTAATCATTCATCTTTGCTCTACATGCCAAAGATATTCAGTTACATCACCTTTTAGGACTGAGAATGATGAAAAATATTTTAAAAAAAACGAATCCAGTGAGATAAAAGACAAAGACTAAGGATTCGTATTTTAGTATATCCAATTCAAAAATACCTCGTAATAATCAATTATGAAGCAAAATTCAAGAATAGAGCTCAAAACTTGGATACAATCAAAGATAGTAACCTTAACAAGCAATTTGGACAAATAGAAGAAAATTTAATTTTTCCGTGAATAGTGCCATATACGTGAATAGTAACCCCGACGGAAAAAGTAAGAATTTCAACATAAAATCCATGACAATATTTCTGTATAATGATATTGAAAAGAATAACATCATTTACGAAAGAAAATAACATCCTTTACCTCAAAAAGATAGTACCTCTGACTGGAATATCGGATATAATACCGAAGGAAACTTGCGCTGAATACTAATACTCAAAGTATTGAAATACTCACAAAAATACGCTCGATATTATAGAGAGAGAAAACTTATGATTCTGGTGTGATTTTCAATTCTAACCTAAGCACCCTATTTATAGGAAAAACTTAGGATGCCAAAGGAGACTAAATGAATAAAATAATATATTTTTTTTCAAAATTTCCGCCGCCTGGCGGCTAAAAAAATTTCCAACAAAAGTGGGGCCTGCCCATAAAAAATATATATATTTTCCGAAACTTCAATAATTCATAACAAATAGCCCATTTGTCAGAAAAATACAAATTCTATGTCCTTCCATAGGAAATTTAATTATCTACAACTTTGCAGAAGGAAGTTTTTCCAAATTCCAAACATAAATTATCCGAAATCCATAAACAGATGATTTCTCACACCAAAATATTGATAAAAACTCACCAGCGCCAATTCCTTCTTTAATATCCACAAAATAAATATTTCCTTATCATATAAATCAATAATTAATTATTCACAAATAATATTATAGAACTACAATATTAACAACCAAGTCGTTCCCAGGACAGAGGGGGCCTTCCGATAAGGACTTCTCCTTACTGGCGCGTAATTAAATAACCCCTCCTAGACAGAACTTCCTTAGACATTGTCAATAATGCTATCTAATAATATTATTCAAATAATATGAATTATTGAGTTGATAACGTGAAATACTGTGCAACGACAATTATTGAATCAATACTACAAAATATCAACTGTAGCCATTATTGAATCAATCATAAAAAATAGCAACGTAGCAATTATTGAGTCAATAAAATATCAATGCAACAATTATTGAGTCAATACAATTATTGAGTCAATAATATAAAATATTGAACAGTAATTACTGTAACAATAATTGAGTAATGGCTTCTCACGTAAGACTCAATAATTCAAAATACTGTGCAATATCGTGTGCTACTATGCAACACCGTGTATCACTGTATTTTAACCACCGGGTATTTCAACAGTACTAACGGTAACAACCACGCCGTTATTTTGTAAAAAAGTTATTTATGTCGCTTTCTATATCCGACAGTTATTCCGTTGTGGGGGCCCACAAATAGCTGCGCCGTCGTACGAATATTCCCCGACAACAAGAATATTCCACGACCAAACGAATATTCCCCGACAACAAGAATATTTTATAATCACTTGCTCATTTTAAAAATGTTTGCACATTTCACCCATAACTTTCATATTTATCAAAACAACACCTTACTATTCAAAATAATATATAAAGAAAACTAAATCTTTATTCATAAAAGTTGGGGTCTTACAGTCCATCTACCCTGAAGCGTGTTTTATTTCCTGCTTATTTTTTTGTTACACAGCGATAGCAGTTACTTTTGTCATGCTTTTTGCTAAATGCTTTGTTTGATCAAATAGTTTCATATATTAAAGTGAAAGCATTTTGTTTTCAGGACTCAAGAGTTGGATTTGTTTGGCCTTGCTGATGAGATGCCAAATTTTCACAATTACTACAACTTTGATGTAGAACTGGACTTCGACTTGATGGGGATTGATCAAGAGGAGATTGGTGACTATGAGGTGCCCGAGGAGATCAAAGAATGGGTCAAAGACAAATCCAAACCAAACCTCGATCAAACCATCACTATCAATATCAGAATCTCAGAAAACCCTAAAGAAATCCAGATAGGCATGGACCTTACCCAAAACCAAAGAAAAGACATGATTGAACTCTTAACTCAGTTCCAGGATGTCTTTGCATGGTCACATGAAGACATGATTGGTTTGTCTACTGACATTGTCATTCATCGACTGCCCATTAAAGATGGATTCAAGCCAGTCAAGCAGAAGCTCAGGCGATTGAAACCTAAGTGGAGTCTAAAAGTCAAAGAAGAAATTGTCAAGCAAATCAAAGCCGACATCATCATGGTGTCAACTTACCCTGAGTGGTTTTCCAATATAGTTCCCATGCCTAAGACCCGAGGGAAAGTACGAGTACGCGTGGATTACCGGGATTTGAACAAAGCTTGTCTCAACGATAACTTCTCAGTACCTTTTATCCACATACTGATAGACAACACGGCGCAGTATAGCATGTATTCTTTTGTTGACTGTTTTATCGGGTATCATCAAATCATGGTTGCTGAAGAGGACAGGGAGAAAACAGCCTTTATCACTCCCTGGGGAACCTTTTGTTATAGATGTTTGTCTTTCGGCCTTATCAATGCCGATGCCACCTATCAATGAGCAATAATGGCCCTTTTTCATGACATAATGCACAAAGAAATAGAGGTCTATGTGGATGATATCATCATCAAATCCTGGAAGGTGGATGACCACATCAGCCATCTCAAAAAGCTTTTCAACAAATTGCACAACTACAACCTAAAGCTGAATCCAACCAAATGTGCTTTTGGTGTCAAATCAGGCAAATTGTTGGGATTTCTAGTGAGCAACAGAGGCATTGAGCTGGATCCCGCTAAGATTAAAGCCATCACCGAGATGCCCGTGCCCCGAACAGAAAAGGAAATACGGGGATTTCTGGGGAGAATTAATTTCATAAGCATATTCATCTCTCAACTCACGACAACGTGTGAACCCATCTTTAAGCTGCTAAGGAAAAATTTCTCCATGAAATGGAATGAAGATTGTCAAAAAACCTTCCTTTCCATCAAGAAGCAGTTGATCGAAGCCCTTATCTTGGTACCCCCAAGAGATAAGGTTCCACTATTTATCTACCTGTCAGTCAATGCCAATGCAATGGGTTGTATGCTGGGGCAGAAGGATGATAGAAACAAAGAAAGAGCTATCTATTATCTCAGCAAAAGATTTAATAGCGACGAACATAAGTACACTTTGATTGAAAAAACCTATTGTGCGTTAGCATGGGCCTCCATGAGGTTATAACATTATCTTCATGGGCACACGACCTATCTCATATCCAGCATGGATCCTCTAAAGTACGTATTCAGCAAACCCATATTGAATTGTTGATTGTCTAAATGGTAGTTGATCCTCCAATAGTTTGATATAATTTATGTGACTCAAAAGTTTGTTAAAGGTCAAGGAATTGCGGATCAATTGGTCGGCGCACCATCAGGGGATTTCGAACCCTTGGAAACTTATTTCCCGGATGATGGGATAATGATAATTTAACAAATCCCTCAAGAAGATACAGTCTAATGTTGGAAATTGTATTTTGATGGAGCCATGAATGTCGACGTCTGGAAAAAATCCGGTTCGAGTTGGACCCGAATCTTTCTCTCTTCCTAAGTTTTGTCTACCCTTATTTTATCTTTTTAATGTGAAAAAGGTTTTGAAGGATTTTTTAGGAAGGCCAACATGTTTCATGTCGACGATTTGAACGTTTTACAGAGTCGCCAGTTGGTAGATTTAAAATGGTTATACCAACTCAACCGAGCTTTGTTTGAAAGTAGGCCCAATTATTGGACACTATCGAAACTGAAATCTTTGAAACCAAAGTTCTAAGTTCGGGGGCTTGGTTAAGTGTGGAGAAGGTGTTAGGCACCCCACAACTCCCGTGTAAACACGGTACCGCATCTTTTCAATATTTTCCTTTAAATCTATAATGTGTGCGTGAATGCTGGAAGAAATTGGGCCTATGCTTTGATTGATTTTTGAAAGTATGGACGTGCTTCGTTGAACCTACATACGAAGTGTTTGATTTGATTTGTAAAAGTCTCTTTTTTAGACAAGATTATTAAAATGATGTTTTGAAAGCAGGTTTTCAAACCCTTACGCTCACATAGGAATTGAAGCATATGGATACTTCCATTTTTTATCTTTTCAGCCTTTTGGCTCAATTTGAATGGTGATTGTCGGGCTGCGAAGCATCCTCGACCACAGAATATATACAAGTGTCGGTCTTCTCATGGGCATGACAGCCATCAAAAAGACTCTGACATGACAAACTATTATTTCATTATGTTAAGACCTTAAACCCGGATAACCGTTTTAAGGCCTTTCGGATGTACATTTTACAGAAAAATTGGAAAGGTACTTTTGTAAAGTGGAGTTTGTCCATCGTGGGAATCAGATTCTGATCAGTTTGATCATAAATCCCACGATTCCTAGGCTCACAGAGGGAAGCCAATAAAACCTGTACAGCTCAAATATGTACAGAAATGTATATTTACATCCACATGTCGCCAGAACTAAGGATTCATCAGTAAATCCCGACTCGCGCATAACCGAAGCGTCTCTTTCCCACTAGATAGCAATCTAAGGGCCGCGAGGTTGCTTTCAGAAATGAAACTAGAAAAATTGCTAGATTTAAGTAAATCTCAGCCATTCTAGCTTCCCGGTTCCGTTTGGACCTATTTTGAACCGTTTGAAAGATAGAATTGGCGGGATTTAAAGAAATCTAGTTCGCCCAAAGAGATGTTAGTGCCAATTCATATCAAATGAATATTTAAAGCAACAATTTAATTAAAATGAATAAAGGATATATATATATATAGTTATATATATATAAACTATAAAAGGCGATGGGTTTTCACTCCGATGCCCGGACTGGAATGTAAATATATATATATATATATATATATATGTATATATAAAAGCTGTAAAAAGCCACGGAGTAATTCAGGCTGGACAGAATAAATATATATATATATATATATATATATATAAAAACGGTAAAGGGCGGTGGGTTTTCACTTCGATGCCTGAACTAGAATGTAAATATATATATTTATAAAAGCTGTAAAAAGCCATGGAATAATCCAGGCTGGACAGAATGTAAATATATATATATAGAAAAACTATAAAGGGCGACGGACATTTTATCCTTTGCCCGGACAGAAATGTAAGTATATATATATATTTAAAAAACAGTAAAAAGGCCACAGAATGATCCAGGCCAAACTGAAATTTAAATGCTAATATATATAGTTAACATTAAAGCAATAAAAAGGCCACAAAGTATAAATCCAGGCCAAACGAAGTCAAAAAAATTTATATATATATAGTTATATATATAAAAGTAGTAGCTACCACGGATTTGACATCCGGGCTTGACAAAATTGAAAAGTTAGTATATATACAATTAAATATATACATTAAAAGCCAAACCCAGACTGGAAAGATAACCTAGTCTGGTGAAGTTGATATAAACGTAGATATATATATATATAGAAGCTGTTAAAAGCGACGGATCGACGATCCGAGCTATGAAAATGCCTTTATGTACTAAAATTAAGAAAACGTAAGTAAAAACGGCCACGGAACTGAGTTCCAGGCATAATCAGAAAACGAAACTTAACGTGCAAGTGTATAAAAGCGCAATGAAGTAGTAGGAACTTTCTGATCGTAAAAATACTCATAATGGACTGCTACACCGACTTTTTACCAAATCGTAGGCTCTAAACGTCCGTTTGTACAGCTCAATTTTTGATATGTGGTAGTATATGAGTATACCTACGTGTTAGAGTGATAAAATTTGGGTTTGGAGTACAAAAGTGGGGCTGAGAAATGAAGCGGGTAGAGGTTCAAAGAGTTTTTGAATTATAAAATGAGCTGGGGGTGCACCTTTATTTATAGACCCGATGGAAGCGGGTCTACCCGCTGTAGCTGCGGGTCTACCCGCTGTAGCCGCGGGTCTACCTGCGGCTCCATGTGGCAGGGCCTACGTGGCGGGTCCCGTTGCATCAAAGTATGTGCACTCCGAGCAATGCAAGGTCAGATTAGAAACTTTCTAACTTTTGATCGGAGCTTCCTTTGGAGGCGTGATATACCTTTCCTGAAAGCCCTCGTCGAGAGTGTCGGAATGACATGGGATTAAACATTTTTTGAGTTCAAGAAAACGGGTTCATAACCAGGTCTTCGTTTTCCGGTAGTTTATCCGTTGAGCTGTCTTGCATTGTTTCCACTTGAGATCAATGTTATGGTTTGTTCTGACCTTAGTGGCATCAATTCAGCTTGAGTTGGGCTGAATCAGATTTAATTTGGTAAAATAACCATTTTGCCCCTCCCGGGGTTGCCTTCAGTGCTGGCATGGCCTTCGGCTGATTTCCCGGGGTTGTTTCCGAGGTTTGGATCCTAGCCGATTCTGTTTGTCCTCAGGGTTGTCTTTGAGGATGACTTGGTTCTTCTAGGTTTGTCTCTAGAGATGATGTGAGGCTTCGGGGTACCCGACGCCTCGCTGGAGTTGAGCCAATGGCTGAACTGTCACCGATCTGTACCCGTCGCTTTGCTGGGGTTGAGCCAATGGCTGAATTGTCTTCGGTCTGCACCCGATGCTTTGCTGGGGTTGTGCCAATGGCTAAACTATCACTGGTCTATACCCGATGCTTTGCTAGGGTTGAGCCAATGGCTAAACTGTCACCGGTCTGTACCCGACGATTCGCTGGGGTTGTGCCAGCGACTGAACTGTCATCGGTATATACCCGACACTTTGTTGGGGTTGTGCAAACGGCTGAACTGTCATCGGTCTATACCCGACACTTCGTTGGGGTTGTGCCAATGGCTAAACTATCACTGGACTGTACCTGAAGATTCGTTGGGGTTGTGCCAACGGCTGAACTATCACCGATCTGTACCCGATGCTTCGCTGGGGTTGTACCAACGGCTGAACTATCACCGGTCTGTACCTAATGCTTCGCTAGGTTGAGCCAATGGCTGAACTGTCATCGATCTGTACCTGACGCCTCACTGGGGTTGAGCCAACGGCTGAATTATCACCGATCTGTACCCGACACTTCACTGGGGTTGAGTTAACGGTTGAACTGTCACCGGTCTGTACCCGACGCTTTGAAAGTGGCAGTTTTGTGCAGTTTTTTTGCAGTTTTTTAGCAGTTTTCATCATTGGTCCCCGGATATTGCTTCAGGATGACTACCAATGGCTTTTATGAAGTTCCACCCTCTGTCAGGAATCCGCTGCTTAAACGCTGGATTTCAAGATAAACCGCTCAATCGCGTAGTAGTTTTTTCTCAGATTTAACTTTTCAGCTCATGTAAACTCCGTTTCAACTCGAACCGGACCGAGCCAGAAGGGACGGGGCCCACCCTAAGAGCCGCAGGTAGGGGTGCGGCTGCTGCAGGTTAGCTCGCTCCTTCCTGCGGATTTATATTGCGCAGCAGGGCCTCTCAGAAGTCATTTTTAGTTTTGAGTTTCTAACAAAATTCGATTATCTTTTTCAGATCTACGGAGTTCGGGAAGCTTTTTTAAGATTCCGTCAGCGGCCATGTGTTCTGCACATCTCAGGTGACATTTTCATCCCTTCTTTTCCAGTTTTAACCGGTAGAATTGTGTAAACCACGTAGGGTGCTTTTGAACGCAATGTATCAAAAATGTATGCTTATATGACTTGATAAAAAAATTTGACTTCATAAGTATGCATATTTTACTGCTATGCACGTTTTGATGTAAGAAAATTTAATTCTGAGATAATTAATTTTTGCTGTTTTTGATCAGTTTACTCATCCTTTTTGAGGCCTAGTGAGCCTGGATATTCAACTAAAAAATGTCCATAGTAATTTGGCTACCATGTGAAGTTTATTTTTAATTCTTATTTATAAATATGAACTATTTTTATTTTTGAAAAGGTGTGCTACTGAATGGCCACCTAGGCATGCCTGTGTGCATGCGGACAGTCCATTTTACAAAGGAGACTCTGGCAAAAAAAATTTAAAAGCCTGAGCATTTAATAAACATGTAGGTTTGACTCTACTGGGGATTTTGACTGACCCATGCATGTTTTAGGATTTAAAAATGCATAAAATACTTATTTAAAGTAATAAACCACAGGTTTTAGGCTTACCTCACCCTTTCTGAGGTGATTTGGACAATTTGTCTAAGTTATGGACCGAGATAGACCCTAGAGTGCTAGCAGGGTCATTTCAGGAGTTAGACGGAGGAGAGCCTCTGATGTCCCTTAGCCACGGCCAGCCCGACCGCCTCGTAGATTGGCTAAGTCAGTGATTCGTCCGATCCAGGCTGTGCCGTCAGTGGACATAGATGATGAGGAGGCTCCATTTGTCGCTCCTACCCCAGCTCAAGCTCCACGTACGGAGCTTGCAGGCATTGTTGTGCCACTCCAAGATCTGCTTGGAGATTTGAGTCACCATCCATTGAGATTCCTTCACGCCAACGAGGTGACTAAAGTTTCCTTCTTTATGGATTTTCTTTCTTTCTTTTCGCCATTCTCGGGGCACAGGTTTGATATGGGTTGGTATTTGATTCAGGTTCTTGGCTTTACGCAGCCCAAAGGGAACTGGTTTAATATGCATTCTCTTTACCACACTCTGCACCAGGATTATAGGGACATTGTTGACACCTAGGGGTTTCAGGCATTCTTTTCTATCCTTCCCCGCCGTTGCCCCTGGGGTTATATGAGAGCTTTGTCTGAGCGCTGGTTCCACCAGACTCAGTCTCTCCACTTACTGGATTGCAAGGTGATAATGATGCTTATGGATTGGAGGTTCATCACCGGGATAGAGTTTGAGGGTGAGCCAGTGCCTGTTGTGGCTGATATTACACCCACTGTGGTTCGGTCCCTTTTGGGAGTTCCTGCGACGGCCATCAAGGGTCTGATAGTCCGTTCTGGTCCTTTGAGCGTAGATGCTCAGAGTGGGGCTTTACTTGAGCCTCTGCCTGATGATCAGAGGGTTAGAGATTGCATCCTGAGGCGACTGTTCTTAGTGATCATCAGGGGTTATTTCCTGGTAGACAACTCCTCGACGGTGTCCTTTACCCTAGTCAGTGCCACTCGACATGTGGAGCGCCTCAGTGACTTTGATTGGAGTACCTACACCTTTGCCTATTTTCTCCAAGGTATACGCATGCGCTCGGAGGGTGTGACGGAGGCTTGGTTAGGGTTCTACCCATTCTTACTGGAGAGTACATCTTCCTTATACCTTTTTTGATTTCTGCATTTACATTTGCCAGTCTTGGTCACTGAGGACTTTTGATATTTGTATGGCCAGTTCTGGGCATATGAGAGGCTTCCTTGCCTACGTCCTGCCACCACTTTAGGCTTAGAGACTTATCCTCGAGTACGGCGTTGGCACCCTTCCATAGGTCCATTTTCTAGCAGTTTTACAGCGGTTGATCCTCCCTTGTACCGCCCTGACATTCCTGATGGCCGAGACTTTGTGTCTACGGAGGAGATGGAGCAGGTTAACAGCCTGAGTGTAGTTATTCTTGATCTTTTTGGATAGCTTTTCTAGCTATATCCTTTGATAGGCCACTATTTTGGCTATTGGGCGGCTGTGCCCCATTTTGATAGGCCACTGTTAGTAGTTGGGTAGTTACGCCCCATATCCCTATACTTTTTATTTTGTATTTTATTAGCAGACAGAGATGATGCTTGCAGTAGATAGTTTATTCTAGATGTGCATGATATTTCCTATCTATTGCATCATGTTTTATCAATATCATTATGCATATATTATGTCATGGATATACACTTAGGCAGATGAGTTCAGATTTGCCCCTTGGATGGTCTTGTGATACGGTGATACAGATGTCGTCGTCGATAGTTAGCTGCATCGAGCATTTACCACCATCCGTGGTAGCATCGTCGTTGAGGTCGTGGTATGATAGTCTGCCCTTCCCAGCCAAAAGGGCAGTGGATCAGATGTTGGGGCATTCATTGGCCCTTGTGGACTTCCAGGTTCCATATGGATTCATAGACGACATTCTATCATGTTGGATACCTGAGCGGTAGGTTTTCTGCTTCTGGCGGCATGAGCTGACTTCGACTTTGGATGAGTACGAGCGGCTTACAGGTTTGGCTTTGGACTTGCCTTGCGCCCGCACCGCTATTAGTGATATGAGGAGACCATTCCTGCGGATGTCGGGTCTACGTCAGAGTGTAGTCGAATGAGATCATTTCCAGACGTGTGATCTCTAGTGACTTTTTGATCTATCATTTCGGTAGACTGGATAGCTACGATTAACACGTTGGTGACTTTATTATCTCGATAGAGGAGTGGCATTCAGCCTAGATAGATGTCTTACTGATGTGCATCACGGCTTACTTATACATGCCACTATACTTGGACAACTTAGATGTTGGGTTGATGGTCGCGGTTCGTGCCCTTAGACAGGGTACTTCTTCACCCACGAGATAGCTATGTCCTACTTCTTTCAGCCAGCGGAGTGTTCGGATGCAGAGACATGGTTAGCTTTTCTGTCAGATATTGAGCATCTTTTTTTGATTCTGCCATGCTCAGGGCTAGTCTCCCCTTATAGCTTCATTACCCATGCATCCGGTATGGACTAATTGCCCCTAACGGGATTGAGAGGGGTGACCACATACCATCTGTTGGCAGTTATGGGTCAGTTTGATCAATTCCAGAGCCTGCACCAGTTTGAGGGGGCCATGGATCAGCAGATGTCAGCTTCTTCTATGTCTTTAGCCGACCTGATCAGGATTTATGAGTGTTGGACACACAAGGAGAGAGCTGATTTCTCTACTAGCCATCTAGATTGTTCTCCAGATTATTCAGCGTCGTTGGAGGCTGATATTGTAGCGGCCGCAAGTCGTCCAGTCAGCTCCAGTTGTGGATTCAAATAAGGAGGAGCCTATGGAAGATCCTGACTCTCCTACGGAGGACGATTTGTTCATGGGTCTGACAGCAACGTTAGTTAGCAACCCGTCGATTATTCCTATCGGGACAGATCCCGCTATGGCAGATTAATTAGCTAGGATGACTTTCGAGAGAGATCAGGCTAGGACGCTGATGTTGACTTGCCCTATTCGACAGAGATATAGCTTTTGCTGATAGAGATGAGGCTCAAGCCACTCGAGATACGGCATTAGTCGAGAGAGATGAGGCTCGATCTTCTAGAGATGCTGCTTTTGTTGAGATTGAGGAGACTTTGATTTCTTGGGATGCTGGTTTTGTAGAGAAGGATGAGGACATAGCTTCCCGGGATCTCCATATTGCTGACAGTACTACTCTTCGATCATACACTCATGGCCTGGTTACCGGTCTGAGTGCTTATATTAATGATCACAGTGCCACTATAAAGATGGTTGTGGATGTTCTGGCTCGTATGGAGGCTGACTGTATTGCACTTGTAGCAGCTCCTCCATCTTTAAAGAGAGACGCCATGTTGGCACTGTTGTCCTGCTTGTCCATAGGTCCATAGACTAGGTTGGTTTTTCCTGCACATACTAGATCAACCATTTTTGTCATGTACAGGACATAGTGTATATATCAAACACTATTATATATCAGAGAAATATATTTTGATTCACTTTCCTATTTGGCTATGTATTGTCATTGTTGAGTGATTACCACTTCTTTCATGACTTGTTATTGTTGATGTATCATGAGCTTCTCCTTGATGGATTGATAGTGAGATGTCGGAGAATCCTTTAGAAGGGCCTGTTAACTAGGAAGGCTTGATAGGATTTATGTTTCGGTGTCATGGGATTGGGTTTTTTTTGGTTTTTATATTTTCTTGAAGGTCAAATCGCACCATAAATGGTTGCCTACAGTACTCCTGGGATGAGGGAGATCAGATCATTTGTAGTTCATTTTTCTAGTGGGAAAGGTTTGAGAAGTGTCTCTTTTGAGTTTAGTTTGATAAGTTTTTGAGTTTTCTATTTGGTTTAACCGCACCAGGAATGGCTGCCTACGTACTCCCGGGTTGAGGGAGATCAGGTCATTCGTAGTTTCATCTTCTAGTGAAAATCGAACTGATTTGATTCGCAGGACCAGGATGCTGGTATGCATGTGTTTCAGACATAGTACCTTTTTATGGTGTCTGAGTTGATGAGTTGGGGAAATTCGCTCCCTTCCATCTCTTACAATCTGATAGCTCCTCCTGTCAACACTTCCTTAACAATGAAAGGGCCTTCCCAATTAGGGGAGAACTTTCCCTTGGCTTCATCTTGATTGACCAAGATTTTCTTTAGCACCAAGTCATTTTCTTTGAATTGTCGTATTCGGACTTTCTTGTTGTAGGATCGAGCAATCCTTTGCTGATATAACTGCCCATGGAAAATGGCTGTAGCCCTCTTTTCATCTATCAGGGATAGTTGGTGGTATCGATCTAACAACCACTGGTCTTCCTCTATCTGAGAGTCTATCAACACTCTCAAAGACTTCATTTCTACTTCTATGGGAAGGACTGCTTCCATTCCATAGACCAATGAATAGGGGGTAGCCCCAGTAGAGGTACGCATTGACGTCCTATATGCTAACAGAGTCAAAGGCAACAGGTAGGCCATTCTTTGTGATTGGCAGACATTTTCTGCATAATTTTCTTAATGTTCTTATTGGCTGCCTTGACTATATCGACAGACGACATTATTTCTGATGAATCCAATGATGACCTCTTTGGTGACTTTGGGAAAAGAGGCAGCTTCAACCCACTTGGTAAAGTAATCGATCATGGTGAAGATGAATCGATGTCCATTACTGGCTTTAGGTTCTACTGGACCTATCACATCCATTTCCCATATGGAGAAAGGTCATGGCGAACTCATGTTGTGAAGCTCATTTGGAGGAGCGTGGATGGCATTTCCATGTACTTGACATTGATAGCATCTCCTGACATGATCATCCTAATATGCTTTGAGAGAGATCCAATAATGCCATGTTCTCAATATCTTTTTGGCCAGCAGATGGCCGCTCATGTGTGGACCACAGATTCCACCGTGGACTTCATCCATCAATCTATGGGCTTGCTCTTTATCCAGGCATCTTAAGAGCCCTATTCCAACATCTCTCTTATAGAGTGTGTCTCTGCTTAGATAGAATTTCATGGCCATCTTGTGAATCCACTTTTGTTTAGCTTGGCTTGCCCCAGTGGGTGTAGATCTATCTCGGAGATATTCCTTGATGTCTTGATACCAAGGCTGATTGATAGGAGGTATTTCATCTGATACTTCTCTAATGTAATTCCCATATGTCGGGGTCTTCTAGCTTGTGAATTTGATGTCGTGAATTCCCCTACTACCCGATATGTTGATCAGGGAAGCTAACGTTGCTAATGTATCAGCAAAGTCATTCCTACCCCGAGGAATATGGATGAAGGTTATGTCTTCAAACTCCGTGGATATTTTGACGACCTACCGATGATAAGGCAGCAAATGCAGTTCTTTGGTATGATATGCCCCAGTGGTTTGTCTGATGACCAATTCAAAATCTCCAAAGACCAATAGATGCTTGACACCCATAGATTGGGCTAGTTTCAACCCCATTATGCAGCCTTCATACTCAGTCATGTTGTTGGTGTTGACAAACTGCAGCTTGGTAGCCACAGGATATTGTTCTCCTGTACCAGAGATAAGGACTGCCCCAGCTCTGGCACCTTCTATGTTTACTGCTCCATCGAAATACATTTTCTATGGTTGGATTGCATTTTTTTGAATATCTTACTGAATTGTCATGATCCCATCATCCTGGAAGTAAGTTTCCAAAGGTTCAAACCCTCTTGATGGTGCTTCAGCTAGTTGATCTATAATGCCTTGACCTTTGATAGACTTCTGAGTTATGTAGATAATGTCAAACTGTTGGAGGATCAACTGCCATTTATACAATTGATAATTCAACATTAGTTTATTGAATACGTATTTTAGCGTATCCATGCTGGATATGAGGTAGGTCGTGTGCCCATACAGATAGTGTTGTAATCTCATAGCGGCCCATGCTAACGCACAGCAGGTTTTCTCGATCAAGGTGTACTTCTGTTCACCGCTATTGAATCTTTTGCTGATGCAGTAGATAGCTCTCTCTTTGCTACTATCATCTTTTTGTCCTAACATGCTGCCCATTGCATTGGAATTGACAAACAGGTACATGAACAGGGGAACCCCATCCCTCAGGGGTTCCAAGATAGGAGCTTTGATTAGCTGCTTCTTGATGGCAAGGAAGGCTTTCTGACAATTCTCATTCCATTTCATGGAGGAATTCTTCCTTAGTAGTTTGAAGATGGGTTCATAAGTCGCAGTGAGCTGGGAAATGAATCAGCTTATGAAATTGATTCTCCCAAGGAACCCGCGTATCTCCTTCTTTGTTCGAGGTACGGACATTTCAGTGATGGCTTTAATCTTGGTAGGATCCAGCTCAATGCCTCTATTGCTCACTAGGAATCTTAACAGCTTGCCCGACTTGACGCCAAAAGCACATTTGGCTGGATTCAGCTTGAGGTTGTACTTGCGCAACCTGTTGAACAGCTTCCTGAGATGGTCGATGTGATCGTCCTCCCTCCGAAATTTGATGATGATGTCTTCCACATAGACCTCTATCTCCTTATGCATCATGTCATAAAACAGGGCCATCATGGCTCGCTGATATGTGGCACTGGCATTGATAAGGCCGAAGGACAATCGTCTATAACAAAAGGTTCCTCAGGGAGTGATGAAAGTTGTTTTCTCCCTGTCTTCTTCAGCAACCATAATTTGATGGTAACCAGCAAAGCAATCCACAAAAGAATACATGTCGTACTGCGCCGTGTTGTCTATCAAGATGTGGATGAAAGGTACCAGGAAATTGTCCTTAAGGCAGGCTTTGTTCAAATCCCTGTAATCCACGCATACTCATACCTTCCCTCTGGACTTAGGCACGGGAACTATGTTTGACAGCCACTCCGGGTATGTTGACACCATGATGATGTCGGCTTTGAATTGTTTAACAACTTCTTCTTTTACTTTTAGACTCCATTCAGGTTTCAAATGCCTGAGCTTCTGCTTGACTGGCTTGAATCCATCTTTGATGGGCATTCGATGGATGACAATATTAGTAGACAGGCCAATCATGTCTTTATGTGACCATGCAAACACATCCTGGAACTGTGTTAGGAGTTCAATCAGGTCGACTTTTTGATCTTGTGTGAGGTCTATGCCTATCTGGATTTGTTTGAGGTTTTCTGAGGTTCCGATATTGATAGTGGTGGTTTGGTCGAGGTTTGGTTTGGGTTTGTCTTCGACCCATTCTTTGATCTCCTCTGGCACCTCATAGTCATCTTGATCCTCTTGATCAATCTCCATCAAGTCAAAGTTCAGTTCTACATCAAAGTTGTAGTCACTGTGACAGGTTGGCATCTCATCAGCAGGGACAAACAAATCCAATTCTGAAGTCCTGAAAACAAAATGCTTTCACTTTAATATATGCAACTGTTTAAACATACAAAGCATTTGGCAAAGCATGACAAAAGTTACTGCTATAGCTGTGCAACCAAAATAAGCAGTAAATGAAACCATGTTACAGGGCAGACAGATTCTCTGCCTTTTTACCCTTTATGGATGAAGCAAGGGACGCTGCTTCAGTTGTTCAGGGTCAGATCCGTATAAATAGGAAGGATACAAGATTCGCGATTGTCTGCCTCATCTCTGATGATGACTACAACATCCTTCAGATTAGAGCCAGGATTTTTCTTTGAACTGCCTCCCTTCTCTTTCTTGATGTGAGGAATTTGGATTTGATCCTCCTCGTCACTATTTGGGATATCATCATTCATACCTTCGTAGTGTATGAGAACCCGCATGTTAGCAAATGGGTCTCGTCCTTCGTACAAAAGCTTTTCTTTTCCCGTTTTGTTGTCCCCCTCAGGCTTTGGGGGTCTCTCACATACCGGTATGATTGAAGAAAATAACATGGCTAATACAACAGTAGGAATCTTCCTTATTGGTTTCACAAACCCTGCATCAGTGAGGTTTGGCAATAGTATAGTGGGAGTGTGAGCCTTTGGATGCTTATATGGGTTCCGATGGTTTGACCCGGATGTGTACCCAATCCAGCTTTCCCTGACTGACTCGGGATTTGCACCGGGCTCTTAATACCTTGCTGATTCTTTCCTAACCCTTCTTCAGGGCGGAAACCCTAAGATACCATCTCCGGCCCACTGTCATTACTTCGGGGGAGACTTAAAGCTTCAAGGTTGGTGCCCCAACTGGTAGGTACTGAGTATCGCTCACCTCCAAGGCTTGAAAACTAGCAGGTTCGACCCCTGCATCCAGACTGATCACTGGCATATCTCCCTGTAGGCAGACAGGATATTCTGGTTCGGCATTCACTGTGATTAGATTGCCATTGATAATATATTTGAGTTGCTGATGGAGGGTGAATGGAACAACTCCTGCCATGTGGATCCATGGCCTGCCTTGTAATAAGTTGTATCCGGTGATGATGTTGAGCACCTGGAAAGACACATAGAAAGTGTGTGGACCAATCTCCAGAGGAAGCTCAATTTCTCCCATAGCTTCTCGGCGAGATCCATCGAAAGCCCAGATGACCACATGACTGGTTCTGATCCGGTTCGGGTTTATCTTTATTCTTTCCAAGGTGTCGTAGGGACAGATGTTTAAGGACGACCCTCCATCTATTAGCACACCGCTGATCACATACCCTAATGACATTACTGCTATGTGCAGTGACTTACGATGGCCCGTCCCTTCTGCGGGTATATCATCGTCAGTGAAATATATCACATTGCTATTGAAGATGTGTTCTATCACGTGACATAATTTCTCGGCATCCACCGTCTTTGACAGATGGGCTTCCTCCGGTACTTTCATCAGAATGTTGTGATGATCCACCGATGATAAGACCAGATCTAGGATGGACATATGCTAGGGTGCATCTTTTAGGCTTTGCACCACTTTGATTTTATTGTGTCCCATTTTGCTGAGGAACTCTTCGATTTTCTGCTCATCCACCTTTTCTTTGGCTTTGATGACTGATTTGATCACCCGCTGAGGCAGGTATAATGGATTCTCCTTTGGTACAATGGAAATGTTGTTTGAGGTGGAACCTTTATCATTCCCGTAGTTCCATGGGACTCTCTTCAGACTGATTACTGGATACTGGGCAATATCAAAGGTTCGGGTGCCGCCAACCTCACAGGATTTTATGTTTCTTGGACCCCTTTCCCTAATATCATTAGGGGTGTGAGGGTTGGTTCCTTATCGCAGGAAATAACAGCCATTGTATCCTGACTCCACGCAGTGGGAATAAAGAGAGTTTCTTCATCTGGTAGGCCATAATCCTGATTCCCTCTTATTAGTTACCGCTTTTAATTATTTTTAGAATTAAGTGACGAAGTCCCCAGCAATCTTCGGTGTCATGACCGGGTGCGTTGGAGTGATACTGACAGATTTGATCAGGCTTGAATTTTCTGGATCGAGGATTTACCGGGGGTAATAAATCTGTAACCATTCCCTCATTGATTAACATCTGGAGGATCCCTTTCGTGGGTTAATTCAAATTGGTGAAATTCCTTTGAAAGGCGAATTCCTGACCAGCCTGGAACTTCTCCTCTTTGGCCATCTTATCGTCCCAGGGTTCATGTTCATGAAATCGATAATGATCCCTCATAGCAATGGGCGTAATCTCAGGGGTAGGCGGACTTATCTCCTGTTGGTTGGATTAGTTTATCAGCTGTCTGGTTACCTGATGCTGATATACGACCAGCTCTGCTAACTGTCCAAGTTGTTCCTTGATAGACTTAATCTCCTGTTCTATTAGGAATCGCCTTTCTAATAACTCCCAACTGTCTGGGTTGGATTAAGTTGTTTCTCCGACGTATCAGAGGTATTTGGATCCTTCTCCATTTTACATGCTAATCATGTTGACACTCTCCTCTTTGTGCTGCGGGAAGGGATTATCTTGTACGTGCGGTTGCTCGGGTTTGGTCACCACAACCTCTCCATTGTCAATCAAGTCTTGGATTTTGTGCTTGAGAGACCAACAGTCTTGTGTATCATGGCCCAGAGCTCCGGAATCGTAGGCACATTTTTTACTTGGGTCAAAATTTTGTCCACTAGTATTGGTTGGTGGGAGGAGTTGCACAATCTTTTTCTGTGCCGTCAACGGTTTTAGCACATTCTCGAGTGAATCCCCTAAGGGGGGTGAACGTTCTCCGATGTCTGGCCTCCAAATTTTTCTAAAATGGAGAATTTGAAGGTTGTGTTGAAGTCTAAAAAGGGGAATAGTTTCTCCTTTGAATGGGCATGCTGCTTAAATCACCCCTCTAATTCTGTCCTTGCAATACTAAGGAAACTTCTTAGTCTTTATTCTTGTGTGCCCCTCGGGGATTATTCCTATAACTCCCAGATTGAATATGCTCGGCAACAGCTTCTAAGGCGGTTAGATCCTTTATCTTCCCAAATTTGAGCCCCATTTCGCCTTGTTTGATCATTTTTGAGAATGGCTTTCCTATGCCTGCTAGGACCCTTTCATAATACGGGGCTTCTTGAATGTCGATGAAGGTCATGACTATCTCAGACTCAGTCATAGGTGGAGTGACTTGTGCCGTCATTCGTCTCTAGTGTTGAGCATATTCTCTAAATAACTCAGTGTTTTGTTTCTTGATTTTAGTTATTTGATATCTATCTGGAGCCAGTTGAGACTGGAAACTGTATTGATTGAGGAAGGCATGTGCCATCTCTTCCCAGCTGTAAATTTTAGAGTTCTCCAACCGGGTATACTAGGATCTAGCCTCTCCAGTCAGACTTTTTTGGAATAACTTCATTCGGAGTTTCTCGTCCTCTACATAGGATCTGAGCTCTCCAATGAACACCTTTAAGTGAGTGTAAGAGTCTCCCAATCCATCGTATTTCTCAAAATCAGGGACTTAAAATTTTTTGGGATAACGAGCCCCAGGGAAAATGCATAAGTCTGAATAATTGACACTGCCAAATGCCCCAGTCCCTTTGACAGACCGAATGGTTTCGTCCATCTGTTGGAGTTTCTTCAGAATGTCACCAGCTTCCTGCTCTTTGTTGAGGAAGGTGATTTCAGGGGTTTTGTTAGTAGGACCCTAGTTCTGAGGATCAGAAATCTGAATGTCTGTCTTTCTGGTTTCTTAACTGCCACCGGGTGTTCCTAGTTCTGTGTGACCCTGTGTTTGTTTCCCTTTAAGAGCATTACTCTGCTCTCTTAAGAAGGTAGCCAATTCAGCTATCTGGTTCTTCAGTCCTTCAAACTCTTCCCTAGAGACAGGTGTGGATTCTGGCTGAGCACTGGAAGCCATGTCCTGAGATGGACTTAGTGCTTTTTTAGACTTAGATATAGTGACAGGACCAATTTTTCACCTACAACAAACGTAGGCGTGTCAATTTCCTGAGGTAGGTATGGATAGGATCTATACCATGATGTGTTTTTAAGGTTTTTTAATCTTATCCTGCAAAACAGAGGTCAGTTGTTTTGATGACAGGATAATATGACAGGCTTTACATAACACGGAAGGTACATTTACATTGAACTTTGACATTTACATTGGAAATGGAAAATTTACATTGAATTAAAATAGGAAGGCATGAAGAGGCTTCCCTTCAGATTTGGTTAATCAGAGGCTGGCCTATCTTAGGCTACTCTCGCGACTTTTTGGCATGAAGGTCCCCAGATCATTGTAATCTACTAGAGGGGAAATTAATCCTATCTTTCAACTGGAGTGGATCTGAGTGGTGCTTTTTCATGAGCCCCGAAGACTTAGCCGTCCTCGAAGACATTACTCTGTCACCGACGGATTTTCGTCCTGGTGGAGGAATCACACAACATACATTCACATACATCGCGTCTCACCGTATGCATATGATGACATTGGTGCGAAGCACTAATATAAAGCACGAAAGCATTCATTCACATTCATTCAATGTAAAGATGCAGCATTCACACATTCATTCAATGTAAAGACGCAGCATTCACACATACGCAGATATGAATGGGAAATTTTGAAAAGATTTGAGTGCAGCCTAAGCCCTCTATTATCCCCAGTAAAGTCGCCACCTGTCGACGTCGGGAAAAAATCTGGTTCGAGTTGGACCCGAATCATTCTCTCTTCCTAAGTTTTGTCTACCCTTATTTTATCTTTTTATTGTGAAAAGGTTTTGAAGGGTTTTTTAAGAAAAGGCCAACATGTATCATGTCGACGATTTGAACGTTTTACAGAGTCGCCAGTTGGTAGATTTGAAATGGTTGTACCAAATCAACCGAGTTTTGTTTGAAAGTAGGCCCAATTGCTGGACACTGTCCAAACTGAATCTTTGAAACCAAAGTTCTAAGTTCGGGGGCTTGGTTAAGTGTGGGGAAGGTGTTAGTCACCCCACAACTCCTGTGTAAACACGGGACCGCATCTTTTCAATATTTTTCTTTAAATTTGCAATGTGTGTGTGAATGCTGGAAGAAATTGGGCCTATGCTTTGATTGATTTTTGAAAGTATGCACGTGCTTCGTTGAACCTATATACGAAGGGTTTGATTTGAGTTGCAAAAGTCTCTTTTTTAGACAAGATTATTAAAATGATGTTTTGAAAGCAGGTTTTCAAACCCTTACGCTCACGTAGGAATTGAAGCATATGGATACTTCCATTTTTTATCTTTTCAGCCTTTTGGCTCAATTTGAATGGTGATTGTCGGGCTGCGAAGCATCCTCAACCACAGAATATATACAAGTGTCGGTCTTCTCATGGGCATAATAGCCATCGGAGTGACTCTGACACGACAAACCATTATTTTATTATGTTAAGACCTTAAACCCAGATAGCCGTTTTAAGGGCTTTCGGATGTACATTTTACAGAAAAACTAGCAGGGTACATTTGTAAAGTGGAGTTTGTCCATCATGGGAATCAGATTCTGATCAGTTTCATCATGAATCCCATGATTCCTAGGCTCACAGAGGAAAGACAATAAAACCTGCACAGCTCAAATATGTACAGAAATGTATATTTACATCCACATGTCGCCAGAACCAAAGATTCATCCGTAAATCTCGGCTCGCGCATAGCCGAAGCGTCTCGTTCCCACTAGATAGCGATCTAAGAGCCGCAAGGTTGCTTTTAGAAATGAAACTAGAAAAATTGCTAGATTTAAGTAAATCTCAGCCATTCTAGCTTCCCAGTTCCGTCTGGACCTATTTTGAACCGTTTGAAAGATAGAATTGGCGAGATTTAAAGAAATCTAGTTCGCCCAAAGAGATGTTAGTGCCGATTCATATCAAATGAATATTTAAAGCAACAATTTAATCACAATGAATAAAGGATATATATATATATATATATATATATATATTGTTATATATATACAAAAAACTGTAAAGGGCGATGGGTTTTCACTCCGATGCCCATACTAGAATGTAAATATATATATATATATATATATAAAAGCTGTAAAAAGCCACGGAGTAATCCAGGCTGCACAGAATGGAAATATATATATATATATATATATATATGTATAAAAGCGGTAAAGGGCGGTGGGTTTTCACTCCGATGCCCGAACTGGAATGTAAATATATATATATATATATATTTATAAAAGCTGTAAAAAGCCACGGAATAATCCAGGATGGATAGAATGTATATATATATATATATAGAAAAACTGTAAAGGGCGACGGACATTTTATCCTTTGTCCAGACAGAAATGTAAGTATATATATATATTTGTAAAAGTAGTAAAAAGGCCACAAAATGATCCAGGCCAAACTGTAATTTAAATGTTTATATATATAATTAATATATATATTAAAGCAATAAAAAGGCCATGAAGTATAAATCCAGGCCAAACGAAGTCAGAAAAATTTATATATATATATATATATATAGTTATATATATAAAAGTAGTACCTACCACGGATTTGACATCCAGGCTTGACAGAATTGAAAAGTTAGTATATATATACAGTTAAATATATACATTAGAAATCCAAACACGGACTAGGAAGATAACCTAGTCTAGTGAAGTTGCTATAAACATAGGTATATATATATATATATATATATATATATATATAAGCTGTTAAAAGCGACGGATCGACGATCCAAGCTGTGGAAATGCTAGAAAACGCGTTTATGTACTAAAATGTATGAAAACGTAAGCAAAAACGGCCACGGAACTGAGTTCCAGGCATAATCAGAAAACAAAACTTAACGTGCAAGTGGATAAAAGCGCAATGAAGTAGTAGGAACTTTCTGATCGTAAAAATACTCACAATAGACTGCTACACGAGATTTTTGCCAAATTGTAGGCTCTAAACGTCCGTTTATACCGCTCAATTTTTGATATGTGGTAGTATATGAGTATATCTACACGTTAGAGTGATAAAATTTGGGTTTGGAGTACAAGAGTGGGGCTGAGAAACGAAACGAGCAGAGGTTCAGAGCATTTCTGAATTATAAAATGAGCTGGGGGTGCACCTTTATTTATAAACCCGATGGAAGCGGGTCTACCCACAGCAGTCGCGGCAGTCGCAGATCTACCTACGGCTCCACGTGACAGGGCCCACGTGACTGGTCCCGTTACATCAAAGTACGTGCACTCCGAGCAATGTGAGGTCAGATTAAAAACTTTCTAACTTTTGACCGGAGCATCCGTTGGAGGCATGCTATACCTTTTCGGAAAGCCCTCGTCGAGAGTGTCGCAATGACATGGGATTAAACCTTTTCTGAGTTCAAGAAGATGGGTTTATAACCAAGTCTTTGTTTCCCCGTAATTTATCCCTTGAGCTGTCTTGCATTGTTTCCACTCGGGATCAATGTTATGGTTCATTCTGACCTTCAATTCGGCTTATGTTTGACCAAATCAACTTTAAGTTGGTAAAATAACCATTTTGCCCCTCCTGGGGTTGCCTTTAGTGCTGGCATGGCCTTCAGCTGACTTCCCGGGGTTGTCTCCGAGGTTTGGATTCCAGTCGATTCTGTTTGTCCTCAGGGTTGTCTCTGAGGCTGACTTTGTTCTTCCAAGTTTGTCTCTAGAGATGATGTGAGGCTTCAGGGTTGTCTTCAAAGTTGAATTGGCCTCCTGGGTTATGATCGGAGCTTGACCTGACCTCTCGGGTTGAGACCGGGGATGACCTGTACCTTCTGGGTTGAGACCGGGGCTAACCTGTACCTCCCGGGTTGAGACCAGGGATGACCTATACCTCCCGGGTTGAGACCGGGGCTAACCTGTATCTCCCAGGTTGAGACCGGGGATGACCTGTACCTCCCAGGTTGAGATCGGGGATGACCTGTACCTCCCGGGTTGAGACCGGGGATGACCTATACCTCCCGGGTTGAGACCAGGGATGACCTGTACCTCCCGGGTTAAGACCGCGGATGTCCCGAGTTGAGACTGGGGCTGACCGGTACCTCCCGGGTTGAGACCGGGGATGACCTGTACCTCCTGGGTTGAGACCGGGGATGACCTGTACCTCCCAGGTTGAGACTGGGGCTGACCTGTACCTCCTGGGTTGAGACCAGGGCTGACTTGTTCCTCCCAAGTTAAGACCGGGGATGACATATACCTCCCGGGGATGACATGTACCTCCCGGGTTGAGACTGGGGCTAATTGGACATCCCGATTTTGAGACCAGGGTTAAATTGACATCCCGATATTGAGACCGGGGTTGAGTTGAGTTGAAAAGATGGTTTTACCCTCCTGCAGGGTTTGTAATAGGAATGCAAAATTTTGAGTGTCTTCAACAGGACTGAAGAAAATTTTGAGTGTCTGCAATGAACATGGAAGGTGTCGGAACAGGGGCAGTTCTTATATCTCTTATAGGAGAACAGTATCATATGCCCAACAAGTTGCAGTTTGTCAACACAAACAATACAGCTGAGTATGAGGGCTGTATAATGGGGTTGAAACTGGCCCAATCTATGGATATCAAACGGTTACTGGTCTTTAAGGATTCTGAGTTGGTTATCAAACAAACCACTGGGGCATATCATACCAAAGAATTGCATTTGATGCCCTATTATCAGCAAGTTATCAAGATAGCTATGGAGTTTGAAGAAATAACCTTCATCCACATCTCTCGAGGTAAAAATGACTTTGCTGATGCATTGGCAACATTGGCCTCCTTGATCCACATATCTAATCGGATGGGAATTCCCAACATCAAATTTGCAAGCCAAAAGGGCCCATCATATGGGAATTACATTGGAGAAATATCAGATGAACTACCTCCTATCAAACAGCCTTGGTACCAAGATATAAAAGAATATCTTCGAGATGGATCTACGCCTACCAGAGCAAGTCAAGCTGAAAGAAAGCGAATTCATAAGATGGCTATGAAATTCTATCTGAGCGGAGAGGCGGTTTATAAAAGGGATGCTAGAATAGGCCTTTTAAAATGCTTGGATAAGGATCAGGCCCAAAGACTGATGGATGAAGTCCACGGTGGAGTCTATGGTCCACATATGAGCGGTCCTTTACTTGCCAGGAAAATATTGAGAACAGGGCATTACTGGATCTCTCTCAAAGCTGACTGTGATGATCACGTCAGAAGATGCTACCAATGCCAAGTCCATGGAAATGCCATCCACGCTCCTCCGAACGAACTGCACAATATGAGTTCGTCATGGCCCTTTTCCATGTGGGGAATGGACATGATTGGGCCAATAGAACCCAAAGCCAGCAATGGTCATCGATTCATCGTCTCCATGATTGATTACTTCACCAAATGGGTTGAAGTTGCCTCTATTCCTAAAGTCACCAAAGAGGTAATCATTGGCTTCATCAGAAATAATGTAATATGTTGATATGGACAACCAGAGGTGATCGTGTCTGACAATGCCAAAAATCTAAACAACCAGATGATGAAAGAATTATGCAGCAAGTTTCAGATCAAGCATCTCAATTATGTCATCTATCGTCCCAAGATGAATGGTGCTGTCGAAGCGGCCAACAAGAATATCAAGAAAATTATGCAAAAAATGTTCGCCAATCACATAGGATGGCTTAATCTATTGCCTCTGACTCTACTAGCCTATAGAACATCAATGCGTACTTCTACTGGGGCTACCCCCTACTCATTAGTCTATGGCATAGAAGCAGTACCCCCCATAGAAGTAGAAATGGAATCATTGAGGGTGTTAATAGATGCTCAGATGGAAGAAGACCAGTAGTTGCAAGAGTGATACCACCAGCTATCCCTGATGGATGAAAAAAGGGTTACAACCATATTTCACGGGCAATTATATCAGCAAAGAATTGCTCGGTCATACAACAAGAAAATTCGACTCTAGCAATTCAAAGAAAATGAATTGGTACTGAAGAAATTCCTTTCCAATCAAGATGAAGCCAAAGGAAAGTTTGCCCCGAATTGGGAAGGCCCTTTCATTGTCAAAGATGTGTTGACAGAAGGAGCCATCAGATTGCAAGAAATGGATGGGAAAGAATTTCCCCAGCTCATCAATTTAGACACCGTAAAGAGGTCCTATGTCTGAAGCACCTGCAAGCCATCATCCTGGTCCTGTGAAAAAAAAAGAAGAAAGAAAAAAGAACAAATTAATTCAGGTTTTCACTAGAAGTCTGAACTATGAATGACCTAATCTCCCCAATCCACGGGAGTACTTAGGAAGCCAGCTATGGTGCGGTCAAACTAAACAAAAAAAACCAAAAAACCATCAAACCAAGCTCAAACTCAAATAAGCACTTTTCAACAATTCAGGCCAAGCCTGAACTACGAATGACCTGATCTCCCCAATCCACGGGAGTACGTAGGCAGCCATTTATAGTGCAGTCTAACCTTCAAGAAAAAAACAAACACAAACAAAAGCCAATTGTAAACCAGTCCCAAGACACCAAAACCCATATAAAACCCAAATACTATCAAGCCTCCTTGATCAACAGGCCCTTCTGAGATACTCTCTGACATCTCAATGTCAATCCATCAAGGAAAAGTTCATAATACATCAAGACAGCAAGTCATGAAAAAAGTGGTAATCATTCAGCAATGACAATACATATCCAAAAGGGAAGTGAATCAAAATATATTTCTCTGTCATATAACACTATTTAATATATACAATGTGTCATGTACATGACAAAAATGGCTGACCTAGTGTATGCAAGAAAATGAAAGCTAGTTTATAAACCCGCTGATAAACGGGATAGCAAGACCAACATGGCATCCCTCTCAGAAGATGGCAGTGTATCTGTAAGCTCCTGCTATAAGGTCTCCATGCAAGCTAGAAGATCCATAGCCATCTGCATAGTGCTACCATGATCATCTATTAATGCACTCATATATGCAAGAATGTTATGCGTGTAGGATCTAAGTTCAGTACTATCAGCGATGTAAGCATCCCAGGTAGCTATAGCCTCATCCCGCTTAACAAAAGCAGCATGCCGGGCAACTAAAGCCTCATCTCTCTCAACAAAAGATGTGTCCTGAGTGGCTCGAGCATCGTCCCTATAGATAAAAGCATCATCCCTGCCAGAAACGGTTGTCAACATCAGTGCTCTCGCCTGATCCTTCTCAAAGGTCATCTGAGCTAACGAATCTATAAGAGATGGATCCGCAACAATAGGAGTGCTTGGGGTATCACTATCCAAAGCTGCTATCAAACCAGCAAATAACTCATCCTCGGTGGAAGAATCAGAGTCCTCCATAGGCTCCTCCTCATCAAAATCAATACTCGGAGCTGAGTGAACAACCGCAGCCGATGCAATATCTGCCTCTAGCCATGCAGAATACTCTAAAGACTGACCCGGATGACTAATCAAAAAATTAGCCCTCTCGCGACGAGTCCAGCAATCATAAATCCTGGTCAAGTCAGCTGATGACAAAGACGAAGCTGATAGTCGCTGATCCAAAGCCCCCTCAAAGTGGTGAATATCCTGAAACTGATCAAACTGTCCCATGACAGCCAGTGGATGATATGTGGTCACCCCTCTCAAACCCGCCAAGGGTAGATAATCCATGCCAACTGCATGAGTAAGGAAGCTATAAGGAGAGCTGAGTCCTGAGCATGACAAGATCGCAAATGGATGCTTGATCGCCGTCAGAAAGGCTAACCAAGATACCGCATCTGTACACTCAGCCGACTAAAAAGAATAGGACATGGCTATCTCATGAGTAAAACAGTACCCATGATGTCTAAAAGTGTCGATCGGTCTCAAGTGTGTCATGAACCACGCGTATAATAAAACGACACTACCCCTGAATGTGACGTCCCCCAAAATAGGTCCACACAACCCATTCTGAGTTGCCAATATATGTTAAATAATCCAAATACAAGTCTTTATTATATTATACGGTCGTGCAAAATACGACCACACAAACTGTGAGTTTTAATACAAATTGTATATAATACGAAAATATAAACACTCAAATAAGTCCTCATTACAATTATTATCACAATATTTCACAAAATAATGAGGACTACTACAGCTCTAACTTGGACCATCACTCCATTCCACGACTAGTCCCTGCGACATTCTCATTTCCTGAAGATAACAATGAAAGAAAAGCGTGAGCTCAACTAGCCCAGTAAAGAATATTATGACTAAGATAATGTAGACCAAATTATCCTTAGTCCTCAACAGGGAAAAATCTGATAGAGTACAATAGACAACAAGATTTAGATCAACAACTGCAGCAGAAATAACAATCAATTAAAAGAGTCAACTAGAGAATAATGTCTACTATCTTCTATGATTTAAAAGTCCATCATCAATATTTTATTCCTGTAACACCAATCAATAATATTTCCAATCAACGAATTATCCATGCACTACGGGCCAAAAAATTCGTTTGTATCACCAGTGGTTATGATCATGCCAAACACCTGTCCATTTTGTACTACGGGCCAAAGATATTCATCAATCAACTGTTCATCTTTGCATTACGGGCCAAAGATATTCATAAATCAACTGTTCATCTTTGCACTACAGGCCAAAGATATCTTTCACCACAATTTAAGAATGAGGATGATGAAAAATGATATAAAGAACGAATCAAGTGAGATCAAGGACAAATATTAGATATTTATAATTTAATTTGTCCAGAGTTCCAGAATATCCAAATTATCGACATTAAGATAAAAACATGGATCCAATCAAAGATAATTTGGACAAAAAAATATTTTTTTTGTCTATAGTTGTTGGGTCTCCAACTTTTAGGTTTATTTTGATGATAACAATAATTAGTAAATAAATATTTTAAAAGGGTAGAATCCTCTCCATAGAATTTATATTATAATTGTTTTAATTATCTTATTTACTTTGACCAAAAAAAATTTCTCAATCTTATTGAATTGATTTTCCTAATAATTTATAAGTGTTAAAAAATACATGTTGATCAAAATAGTGCTGAGACAATTATTTTGAGACAAAAGGTGAATTAATATGCTCATTGATTGCTAGCTTGACTTCATGTTGATATATGTGAAGATATGAAAAATGAATGTGGTGAGATATGGAAAGATTAAATTGAAATTTGGGAATTAATGCATATTAAATGTGTGTGTATATATATAGTGCATTAAATATGATATATATATATATATATACATATAAAACCGTGTGTGTGTGTATATATATGTATATAATGTGCATTAAGTAAAATAGATACGACACTTGATAGTTCAAAACGACACTGAGATATTCCTCCAAAAAGAGTGAATTATCCTAACCGAATTTGAAAATTGTAGTGATCTATTGAAAATATTTATATAAATATCAATTGTGAAAATTATAAATATTGTCATACTTAGACGTCGCAAGGCTACGGAGATATTCCTCTTAAATGAGGGAATCGAACCATACGATTCCTTATAGTACTAAGTGACTTTGTTTATAACCTGTCACATAATAGATAAAATATTATTATATATTATTTGAGTTAAATAAATATATTTGTTATATCAACTATTACTTAACTAATTTATTTATTATACTTGATATCTATCATCACAAGTAATTGATCATAAATTCAATTATTCATAAAATACTTGTTGCATAATATAAAAGTTATTTAAACTTTTATATCACAAACTTAAGTGAATACATCCGCTTAAATAGAAGCATATTTGATTCAAAGCTTAAACCAACTTATCTGCTTACTCAAAAGCATTTTCACACTAAATATAAAAGTTATTTAAACTTTTATATTTGAACTTAAAGTTACGTTTCTTTAATCCATAAAGAACAAATAATTCTTTATAAATTTGAATTAAACTGTATATCTGCTTATACAGAAGTATTTTTGAGCTAAAGCTAAAATTGACATATTTGCTTATTCAAAAAGTATTTTTCACACAAAATATAAAAGTTATTTAAACTTTTATAACAGTACATAAATTTACATATTTGCTTACATAGAAGCATTATTTGATCTAAGCATAAATTATTATCTGCTTACAAAGAAGCATATTTTCTCAAGTATAAAAGTCTTTTAACTCTTATAAAAATATTTGTTCTTTAATTGATATCTGCTTATTTGAGAAGCATCAATCTGTACTAAATTTTATCTGCTTATTTTAGAAGCAAATTGTTGCAAAATCTTTTATTCAAAAAGGAAAAAGGTAGAGTTAGTTTATTTTATGTACCTGTGAGAAAGACAAGTAATTCTTCGACCAAGACCAGAGTCTTAGAGAGGTCGGCTGGGAGTTGGGTCTCTAGTGAACTTGTGAGGTGAGGAAGAGGCTAGTGTTTCAAGACCAGATCATAGAATAGAACTGAACTCAAAAGAAAGTACAACTAAGCTTGAGGAGGGAGCGGGGAGCTTGCTGTCCAAGATAAGTAGTTGTGAATAGTTGGAAGTTTGTCTATAAAACTTTGTAAAGGCTTCTCCGCCTGTTAAAGGAGTATTTATAACTGATAATAATAGGATCTCAAGTCCTGGAGAGGAGCTTGAGACTGGACGTAGCAGCATACCCTATATGTATGTTGTGAACCAGACAAATCTATGTGCATTGTGTGATTGAATTTTTACTGTCTTGCATATTAATTTCTAACACTTGCAAATTAATTATCTAAAAATTCAAAAAGGCCTAAGATAAAAAAAAATTAATCTGTAATAATCTATTCAAACCCCCTTCTAGAATATTATTTTAATAGTAACCCGTGAATAGTAACTCGTAAATAGTAACTCGTGAATAGTAACTCATTAATAGTAACCAATGAATAGTACCCTAATGAATAGTACCCGACATGAAAAGATTAAAATTTCAATAAGAAGTTCTGACCAATATTCCATTGAAATAATATTAGATGAAGATAAAATCTTAAGCAATTTTTAATCATTTCAGGAATTATAGAAGCAATACTTGCCATAGTAAGTTTAGAGTTAGGAATCTGAAATGAAATAATATACGAAACTGCAAATGGATTTTCACCCATCATGCGGTAGTCCGCGTGGACAGATCATTTCCATAATTTAATAAAGAATGAATACAAAGGATAAATCACCAGGCATGCACCAATCAATAATATTTCCAATCAACAAATTATCCATGCACTACGGGCTAAAGATTTTCGTTTGTATCACCAGTGGCCATGATCATGCCAAACACCTGTCCATCTTTGCACTACGGGCCAAAGATATTCATCAATCAACTGTTCATCTTTACACTACGGGCCAAAGATATTCATAAATCAATTGTTCATCTTTGCACTACGGGCCAAAGATATCTTTCGCCATAATTTAAGAATGAGGATGATGAAAAATGATATAAAGAACGAATCAAGTGAGATCAAAGACAAATATTAGAGATTTATAATTTAATTTGTCCAGAGTTCAAGAATATCCAAATTATCGACATGAAGGTAAAAACATAGATTCAATCAAAGATAATTTTGACAAAAAAAAAATTTGTGAATAGTAACCCGTAAATAGTAACTCGTGAATAGTAACCCATAAATAGTAACCCGTGAATAGTACCCGAATGAATAGTACTAGACATGAAAAGATTAAAATTTCAATAAGAAGTTCAGACCAATATTCCATTGAAATAATATTAGATGAAGCAAAAATCTTAAGCAATTTCTAATCATTTCAGGAATTATAGAAATAATACTTACTATAGTAAGTTTAGAGTTAGGAATCAAAAATGAAATAATATACGAAACTGCAAATGGATTTTCACCCGTCATGCGGTAGTCCGTGTAGACAGACCATTGTCACAATTTAATAAAGAATGAATACAAAGGGTAAATCACCAGGCATGCGGTAGTCCGCGTAGACAGGTTATTCCCACAGATTAATAAAGAATGAATACGAAGGGTAAATTACCAGGAATGCGATAGTACGCGTAGACAGGTTATTCCCACAGATTAATAAGGAATAAAATAACAACCCTTATGAGTATTGAAAGAAGGTATCATCTGTTACTAAAAAAGTAATATCCTTTACCTTAGTATGAACTAGATTTGACTGGTATACCGGATATTATTCTAAAAAAATCTTGGACTATAAACTACACTCAAAGTATCCTTATACTCAAAAGAAATACTTGTAATATTGTAGAGGAAGAATTTCTGCTATTGGAATGGTGCACCTCATCAGCTGAGGAACCATTTCTATTTATAGGCAATTCGGAGGAAGCTATCATCAAGCTCGGCAACCAACTCAACCAATTTTTCCACCAATTCAACAATTAACATTAATTGAACCACTCACATTCATCATCCACCCATAAGTGGGTCTCACATGTTAACCACCCATTAATTGCTCATTTATCCGATTAATTCCCCGTTTGATCAATTTAACATTCGAAAATCAACTATTATCGAAATAAATATTGATTCCCACTAACATTAATATTCCCAACACAATGAGAATATTTTTATCAACCATTCATCAATTATTATTCAAATTAATATTACAGAATTATAATATTGACAACTAGGCCGTTCCCAGGAAAGAGGGGGCTTTTCGATAAGGATTTCTCCTTACTGGCGCGCAATTAGATGACTTAACCCCTTTCCTCGACCGAACTTTCTAGACATTGTTAATAATGCTATCTAATAATATCATTTAAATAATATGAGGGACAATTATTGATTTAATAATGTAAAATACTGTGATAATTATTGAATCAATAATATAAAATATTGAACAGTAATTACTGTAATAATTATCGGATGAGTGAATTCTTATGTAATAATCAATAATTTGAAATACTGTGCAATACCGTGTGCTAGTGTGCAATAACGCGTATTACTGTATTTTTATCACCGAGTATTTTTACAGTTTAACGGTAAAAATTTTGCCGTTATTTTTATAAAAATGTTATTTTTGTCGCTTTCTATATCCGACAGTTATTCTGTTGTGGGGTCCACCAAAGACTGCGCCGTCGTATGAATATTCTCCGACAAAAAGAATATTCCTTGACACAACGAATTTTTCCCGACACAACGAATATTTTATGACCATTTGCTTACTTTGTAAAATTTTCACAAATCACCATAAATATAACATTTTTATCAATTTAACCAATTACTGATTTATATAAAAATTGAATACTTTTATTTCATAAAATTTGTGGTCTTACAACCTCCCCTCCTTATGAAATTTTGTCCTCAAAATTGGTGTACGTACCTGGTATTTTGAAGAGGTGAGGATACCTTGCTTTCATTTCAGATTCTAACTCCCAGGTCATTTCCTCAATATCATGGTTTCTCCATAAAATTTTGACTTAAGGTATAACCTTTGAGCGTAGAACATGCTCCTTCTTATCCAAGATCTTGACAGGTACCTCCTCATATATTAAATCTTTGGCTATCTCGTCTGGTTCTAATTCAATAATATGGTTTGGGTCTTTCACATATTTATATAGCATGGATATGTGAAAAATATTATGAAAACGAGACATGCTTGGTGGTAAGGCGAGTCTATAGGCCACAGTTCCTACTCGATCGAGAATTTCAAATAGACCAATAAATCGTGGGTTGAGCTTTTCTCTCTTTCCAAATCTCGTAACTCCTTTCCATGGAGCAACACGTAATAATACATGATCTCCGACATTAAACTCCACGTCCCTTCGATGAAGATCGGCATAACTCTTTTGTCGATCTTGTGCTGTTTGTATACGTTACCGGATCATCTGAATCTTTTTCGTAGTCATACGTACTAACTCCGGTCCCAACAATGTTGCTTCACCCACCTCGTCCCAGCATACTGGAGAACGACACTTTCGTCCATACAATGCCTCGAATGGAGCCATGCCTATACTTGCTTGATAACTGTTGTTGTAGGAGAAGTCCACCAATGGTAAGTACTTGTCTCAACTTCCTTTGAAGTCTAGAACACAAAGTCTCAATAGATCTTTAAGAGTTTGAATAGTCCTTTCCGATTGCCCGTCCGTTTGAGGATGATATGCAGAACTGAATCGTAAATCGGTGCCCATATCTTTCTGCAAGCTGACCCAAAATCGTGAGGTGAATCTTGGGTCTCGATCCAAAACTATGGATACTGGCATACCATGCAGTCTTACAATCTCATTTATGTACATACGAGTAAGACGTTCAAGTGAATAAGTCTCTCGTATAGGCAAGAAATGAGCAGACTTGGTTAATCTATCGACAATGACCCAAATTGCATCTATGCTTTGAGAAACCTTGGGAAGACCCGTAACAAAATCCATGTTGATATGTTCCCACTTCCATTTTAGAATCTCAAGTGGTTGCAATGGACCTTTTGGCACTTAATGCTCCGCCTTGACACGTTGACAAATTAAACACCTTGAGATAAACTCTGCGATCTCTCTCTTCATATTGCTCCACCAAAATGTATGTCGAAGATCATCGCTGTATATGACAAATCCCTCTGAACCGGATAGTACCAGAACAGGTGCTGAAATGAGTCTCCTCTTGAGCTCTTGGAAGCTCTTCTCACATTCTTCGCTCTATTCGAATTTTGTATCTTTTCGAGTCAGCTGAGTTAATGGAGTAGCGATTCGAGAAAATCCTTCCACGAATCTCCGATAATAACCAGCTAAGCCCAGAAAGCTACGTATTTCGGTTACAGACTTAGGTTGCTCCCAACTTTGTATTGCTTCAATCTTCGTCGGGTCAACTAATATTCCATGTTTCGATACCACGTGCCCAAGTAATGTTACTTTCCTAAGCCAGAACTTGCATTTCTTCAACTTGACATACAGCTTGTTTTCATGAAGCTTTTGGAGTATCAGCTCCAAGTGTTGCTCATGATCTTCACGGCTTTTGGAGTAAATAAGGATGTCATCAATAAAGACAACCACAAAATGATCCAAATATTCCTTGAATATCCGGTTCATCATAGCCATAAAGGCCGCTGGAGCATTAGTCAATCCAAAAGACATGACTAAAAATTTATAATGCCCGTATCGAGTTCTGAAGGCAGTCTTTGGAATGTCCTCAGTTTTAATCTTTAACTAATGATATCCAGAACAAAGATCGATCTTTAAAAATAATTTAGCATCTTGCAACTGGTCAAACAAGTCATCAATGCGGGGTAATGGATACCTATTTTTAATGGTGACATGGTTTAACTCCCGATAGTCAATACAAAGTCGCATACTCCTGTCTTTCTTCTTTACGAATAAAACAGGAGCACCCCAAGGTGATGTACTAGGACGAATAAAATCGATGTCTAACAACTCCTGTAGTTGGACCTTTAACTCCTGAAGTTCGATAGGAGCCATTCGATATGGGGTTTTGGAAATGGGTTTTGTACCGGGTTCAAGGTCAATAAAGAATTCAACTTCACGTTCTGGGAGTAGGCCAGGAAGTTCTTCGGGAAATACATCAGGAAATTTATTAACAATATAAATATCATTCAAATCTGATGTATTCTTGTTTAAATAGGTGACATGGGCTAAGAAAGCTTGACATCCGTTTTTCAATAAACGAATAGCTTTATGACTTGAAATGACTGTTCTTGATTTTAGTGGTTTAGTTATTTGAATTCGCATAACAGGTTGGTTAGGAATATGAAAGCTAACAACCTTACGAAAATAATCAATTTTAGCATGATGAGTTGTTAACCAATTGATTCCTAAAATCACATCAAATACAAGTATTTTCAAAGAGATGAGATCAACAGGTAATGTGAGGGTACCAATTTAAATCAAACAAGATTTATAAATTGTGGATGTGACTAATGTTTCTCCCAACGGAGTTTCAACAAATAAGTCAAAGTCTAATTTGTCAGAGGTTAAGTTCAAACATTGAGCACAAGCAGGTGAAATAAAAGAATGGGTAGAACCAGTATCTAATAAGGTATAGACTTTGCAAGAGTTTATGACTAGCTTACCTGTGATAACTTCGTTCGGGTTCCTCGCTTTTTGGGTAGTCACGATAAAAGCTCTTCCCTGAACCACCGGCTTTGACTTGTCTAGGACAGCCTTTGGTGTCACCGTTCCAGCTGGACTTAACTACGCTATAGAGTACATTCCACCCTCAACTGCTTCGTCGCACTCCTGATCCATGATTTGAATCATTATTCTTCGATCCATATCAAATTGGGGTTGACCGCTCTACACAGGGTAATTCCAAACTCGATGTTGGATCCTTCCAATTGCTGTCCAAAAGGTGAAATTCATATCGTCTATTTTGGCCTTCTTAGATCGGACGTCTCTTTCTATAATATCAACGCGTCATGCGGCTTTTACCCATGCATCCTCCATTCTCATTCGTTCAAGTGTTTCTTCTTTCATCAGAACTTTGACAATAGCATTCTCAGATTCCAGCTCTAATATCATATACTCTGCCAGAGAGAGCTTCTGTTCAAGCTTCGCATATTGGGTAGCAAAATCTTGAATTGTTGCATCCCTTTGTTCCACGACCGCCTGCCGTTCTTCACCCTGCTCTTCTAACTCACGAATACGATCTTGCAGTTCTATATTTCGATCATAAAAATCTCCTACTAAATCCCCCTCAGGGTCCTCTTCTTCTTCACTCTTTGCTGCTACCTCTGCGACTAGCTCGGGTGCAACTATTAATTCTTCAATCACTACATAGATATTTCTAATTTCTTCTTCTCCCGACATCACACTATCCTGGTTGGTGATTAGCGATGCCTAAATGGTCTCAAATGCTTCATTGCTTAGATTTTCAGCTGCCATTTTCAAATACTGTCACAAAAAAGGGTTAATTAAAGAAATTAACACGTCACATATTAACCATATATTCCGTCCGACCAATTAAATAACACATAAGCTTAGGTAGGACACACTAGCAAAGGTTTTTACTCGTCTCTTCCCTCCTAGTTCTAATCCCAGAATTCAGCCAGAGATCATATCCCTAAGCTTTGATACCAACTGTGACTCATATCCCAACCTTGGATAGCACCTAACAATGGCACCTATCAGTTTGCCATCGTTATTTATGGCGTCCCCTACAGAGAGTCTGACTTCGGTGCATCCCACACAGGGAGTCACCAAATAGAGGCTCGGGGCTTTTTACTTATGGCTCTGATACTAACTGTGACGCACCCGAAAATAGGTCCACACAACCCATTCTGAGTCGCCAATACATGGTACAGAATCCAAATACAAATCTTTATTATATTATACGGTCGTGCAAAATACGACCACACAAACTATGAGTTTTAATACAAATTGTATATAATATGGAAATATAAACACTCAAATAAGTCCTCATTACAATTATTATCACAATATTTCACAAAATAATGAGGACTACTACAGCTCTAACTCGGACCATCACTTTATTTCCCGACTAGTCCCCGCAACATTCTCATTTCCTAAAGAGAACAATGAAAGAAAAGGGTGAGCTCAACTAGCCCAGTAAAGAATATTATGACTAAGATAATGTAGAACAAATTATCCTTAGTCCTCAACAGGAAAAAATCTGATAGAGTACAATTGACAACAAGTTTTAAATCAAGAACTGTAGCGGAAATAACAATCCATTAGAAGAGTCAAGTAAAGAATAATGTCTACTATCTTCTATGATTTAAAAGTCCATCATCAATATTTTATCCCTGTAACAACAATCAATAATATTTCCAATCAATAAATTATCCATGCACTACGGGCTAAAGATTTTTGTTTGTATCACCAGTAGCCATGATCATGCCAAACACCTGTCCATCTCTACACTACGGGCCAAAGATATTCATCAATCAACTGTTCATCTTTACACTACGGGCCAAAGATATTCATAAATCAATTGTTCATCTTTGCACTACGGGCCAAAGATATCTTTCGCCATAATTTAAGAATGAGGATGATGAAAAATGATATAAAGAACGAATCAAGTGAGATCAAAGACAAATATTAGAGATTTATAATTTAATTTGTCCAGAGTTCAAGAATATCCAAATTATCGACATGAAGATAAAAACATAGATTCAATCAAAGATAATTTTGACAAAAAAAAATTGTGAATAGTAACCCGTAAATAGTAACTCGTGAATAGTAACCCGTGAATAGTACCCGAATGAATAGTACTAGACATGAAAAGATTAAAATTTCAATAAGAAGTTCAGACCAATATTCCATTGAAATAATATTAGATGAAGCGAAAATCTTAAGCAATTTCTAATCATTTCAGGAATTATAGAAGCAATAATTACTATAGTAAGTTTAGAGTTAGGAATCAGAAATGAAATAATATACGAAACTGCAAATGGATTTTCACCCGTCATGCAGTAGTCCGTGTAGACAGACCATTTCCACAATTTAATAAAGAATGAATACAAAGGGTAAATCACCAGGCATGCGGTAGTCCGCGTAGACAGGTTATTCCCACAGATTAATAAAGAATGAATACGAAGGGTAAATTACCAGGCATGCGATAGTCCGCGTAGACAAGTTATTCCCACAGATTAATAAGGAATAAAAGAACAACCCTTATGAGTATTGAAAGAAAGTATCATCTATTACTAAAAAAGTAATATCCTTTACCTTAGTATGAACTAGCTTTGACTGGTATACCGGATATTATTCTGAGAAAATCTTGGACTATAAACGACACTCAAAGTATCCTTATACTCAAAAGAAATACTTGTAATATTGTAGAGGAAGAATTTCTGCTATTGGAATGGTGCACCTCATATGCTGAGGAACCATTCCTATTTATAGGCAATTCGGAGGAAGCTATCATCAAGCTCGGCAACCAACTCAACCAATTTTTCCACCAATTCAACAATTAACATTAATTGCAACCACTCACATTCATCATCCACCCATAAGTGGGTCTCACATGTTAACCACCCAGTAATTGCTCATTTATCCGATTAATTCTCCATTTGGTTAATTTAACATCCGAAAATCAACTATTATCGAAATAAATATCGATTTCCACTAACATTAATATTTTTAACACAATGAGAATATTTTTATCGACCATTCATCAATTATTATTCAAATTAATATTACAGAATTATAATATTGACAACTAGGCCGTTCCCAGAAAAGAGGGGGTTTTCCGATAAGAATTTCTCCTTACTGGTGTGCAATTAGATGACATAACCCCTTTCCTTGACAGAACTTTCTAGACATTGTCCATAATGCTATCTAATAATATCATTTAAATAATATGAGTGACAATTATTGATTTAATAATGTAAAATACTATGACAATTATTGAATCAATAATATAAAATATTGAACAGTAATTACTGTAATAATTATCGGATGAGTGACTTCTTACGTAATAATTAATAATTTGAAATACTGTGCAATACCGTGTGCTACTGTGCAACAACACGTATTACTGTATTTTTATCACTGAGTATTTTTACAGTTTAACGGTAAAAGTTTTGCCGTTATTTTTATAAAAATGTTATTTCTGTCGCTTACTATATTCGACAGTTATTCCGTTATGGGGTCCACCAAAGACTGCGCCGTCGTACGAATATTCTCCGACAAAAAGAATATTCCTTGACATAACGAATTTTCCCCGGCACAACGAATATTTTATGACCACTTGCTTACTTTATAAAATTTTCACAAATCACCATAACTATAACATTTTTATCAATTTAACCAAATACTGAATTATATAAAAATTGAATACTTTTATTTCATAAAATTCGAGGTCTTACACTGAAGAACCCCACAGGATGGGTGTAGCCGACCTCAAGGTCTCTGCTAGTATCATTGGCAAGATGGTACAACCCTGTCTAAGAGCGCGAACCGCTGTGATCAGACCGATATCCAGATGGTCCATATATAATGGCATGTATAGATAAGCCACAACGCACATCAATAAATCATCTACTCGGGCAGGCCTCCACACATCCTCAGTAATGGAAAAATCTCTTGAGTGTAGTAGATAGCTATCTAACGATCCAAATCGAATCAATCAGAAAGTCTAGGGACACTACATGCCCTGATGTGATCTCACCCACGGCGACTCTCCACCACAAGCCAGTCAAGGTCATGAACTGTCGTCCCATATCACTGACAGCACAAGGTCGATCTAATGGCAAACCAGTGATGCGCTCATACTCCTCCAACGTAGGAGTCAGCTCGTAGATACTGAATCTGAAAACATATTGCTCAGGTATCCAAAAGGATAGCATACTATCTACGAAGCCCAGTGGTACCTATAAAGACAAGATGTCCATGGAATGCCCCAACATCTGATCAATTGTCGACCTATCTGTGGGAGACAAACTGTCACACCATGCTCTCAAAGAAGATACTATCAATGTAGGTGGCGTGTGCTCAATCTGACTGACGGTAGATGAAGACATCTGTAGAATAGTATCATGAGACCATCCAGGGGTCAATGCTTAACTCACCTATCTGAATGCATCTCCATAACATAATGCATGCATCATGATAGATGATAATGATAAATGACAATAGGATGCAATAGATAAGAAATATTATACGTGGATTTCTAAATACACGGTCTACTGAAAGCATCATCTCTGTCTGCCACTAAAATGCAAAATATAAAAAGTACAGGGAAATGGGGCACAGCCGCCCAATGACTAACAGAGGCCTATCAAAAGAGATAAAAAGAAATGGGGCACAGCCGCCCAACAACTAACAAAGGCCTATCAAAAGATATAATGAGAAATCTATCAAAAGAAGTCTATGATATCTGCATCTAGACAATCAACCTGCTGTAACTCCTCCTGAGTCACTGAATCTCTGCCAGAAGGAGTGTCTGGTCGATAGAGGGGGGGATCTACACCAGTATAACTGCCAGAATATGAACCTCCTGAGGGGCCAACTTCGGAGCTAGAAGGATCAAAGGAATCTGCCTCTGAAGAATATCTGCCAAGGTGCCTGATGAAAAACTATGCCTGTTTCAACCGTTGGGTTAAACTAGAAATCTACTCCAAATGAGTAGGCTCTCGAAGGCAAGCTATCCTAGTCTGTCATCATAACAGACCCAGAGACCATGTCTGCCATGAACAGAGTGGCACGAGTTTGAGCCCCAATAGTGTGAGGACTCCACCAGCGATAAAATGCCTCCTGACTGTGAGGGCTTTCCGATAGGGTAAAGTCATCCAAGCTCATCAAGGGAATGTTTGTGACCGGACGAGATAGGGACCAATATCGCCTAGCAGGAGGAGGGAATGGAATACGAATCTCTCCTGTAACACTCCTGATAGCCCGCTCTCCCAAGTAGAGCTCCCAACCTCCATCAGTCAAAAGGGGAATCCGACGAGTGGACAATATAAACTCTACCCCGTTCGGGAATCCATCCTCAAAACCGACTGTCAGATAATCCGGGGTATAAGGAACCCACGTGATGGAATCGGCGGTCAATAGCTACAACTGCAAGCGGGAATGGGTGAACCACTCTGTCACATGGACCTCTGTAAAGGAAGAATAATGTCATCGTCGTCCTCGAGGATAGGTCTCTATATCTAGAGTAGTAGTCGGGCGCAGGCAAGGGAGCCTCTCATATGCCCAAAACTGGAAGTGCAAAATCAATTCTCCTCAATGATAAAGATTGATAAACACAAATGAGGGAGATTGAAAGGTGAAAGAGAAATTACTCACCAGTAGAAAAGGATAAAAACTCAGCCAAGCCTCTGTCATGCCCTCAGAGCGTAGGCGCATCCCACAAAGAAAATAGGCAAAGGTGAAGGTGCCCCAGTCAAAATCCCTGATGCGCTCCACATCTCGAGTAGCGCTAACAAGAGCAAAAGAGGCCGTTGAGGAGTTATCTGCTATGAAACAACCCCTGATGATGACCAAGAATAATCATCAAAGAATGCAATCTCTAACCCTCTGATCATCAGGAAAAGGCTCAGTCAAAGCCCCACTTTGGGCATCCATACTCAAGGACCCAGATCGAACTGTACGACCCTTGATGGCCGCCGCAAAAACTCCCAAAAGGGATTGAATGGCAGCAGGAGAAAAGTCAGCCCCAAAAGGCACTGGCTCACCTATAAACTCCAACCCTGTGATGAACTGCCAATCCATCAGTGTCATCATAATCTCACAGTCCAAAAAGTAAAGAGACTGGATCTGGTGGAACCAGCGCTCAGATAAAGCCCGCAGATAACCCCAAGGGTAACGACTGGGAGGAATAGAGAAGAAGGCCTCGAAACCCCAAGAGTTAACGATGGCCTGGTACTCCGGATGAAGAGTATGATTGTTGGTCCGATTAGATGACACAATTAACGCGCAAGTATACGCGGCCAACGAGTAATAAAGAGTAAGTAAAGATCGTTCCCACGGAGAATTAAATGGATAAAAGACACCAAACCACTAGCACATAATCATTTCAGTCTTATTTAAACGGGTGGTAAGGAGAGGGAATTAAAACTACTTTAAACTAGGCAAAAAATTGAATTTAAACTAATTAATCCTAGAGTAAAACTAGATAATGAAGGCTTGAGATTACAATTTCCCCCAACACTTTATTTGAATCTCTTAACTCTCTCAATAGAAATAATTAATCAATATAGAATTGACAACCGAAAAATCATGATTACATAAAAGCCTCTATCGATGGATAGCTATGAATCTTCCTAATGCGGCATGTAGGTATATGTCTATCCTACACACTAACAAGAGACCAATATAAAGAATAATTAACAAGACACATGTCACGGGAAAATCTCATTAACTACTCCTTCAATTACCAACTTCCACATAGGCACTCATTAAGATTAGATTCTCAATTTGGTTGCATACGGTAGTTAGGTATATTTCTATCCTAAATACTATCAAATTATCTATTCTCGTGGATAATGAATAAGACACATGTCACATAATCTTATAAACTACACACAAGAATCTCTAATTTTTGCATGATATCATGACTAGGTCTCAACCTATAATCCGTTTGTCAAGTTCATATAGGTTCCCAAGGTAATTACAAGCCAAGCAATTAATCTATAAGCATAAGTTATGATAACCAATCCATAAGTAATCAATTAATAGAAAAGAGAGAGAAATTAATATAAACTATGTGTCGGGTTCCATTGAAACCTCAAAATAGATTTAAGATATCATAATGAAGCACATCTATCATCCACAAGTAGAATACACATCATAAGATTACAACATAGAAAACAAAGAGAGAGTTTAAGTATAAGAAATGCAAATCTGAATCTCCAAGCATCCACTATTGAATCTTTAATACCACCCACTTATTTCAACCATCAAGTCTAATGAAACCCTAGAATATTAACTACTTTAAACTAGCCTAATCTACTCTCTACTCCTAACCTAGACAAGAAAATGAAAAGGAAAAATGAAAATAGAAGGAGAAAGTTAGGGCTTGAACTCCCAATGGGAGGATGCTCGACCAAATGGGGCAACAGCCCTTATATCTCTCTGCCTCTGCCGATCTTCTAAAACAAAAGTCAAATTTAGTCAAGTCGCTGTCTGGCGCGGCCGCACGCATCCAAGCCTTCTTCTTGGCGCGGCTGCGCGGCTGTTGCATGTGGAATTTCTGGCCTGCTAAACGGCAGCGGGTGCGCGTGACCCCCTTGTAAACCCAGCGCGACCGCGTGGGTCTGTGACATGCTGGATTTCTTCTTTTTCTACTGTACTTGGCTTTGACACTCTCATGCCCTGCAAGTTATCTTCTTTTTAGCCTCTATGCCTCATCACATCCCCATTTAGCCGCTTGACTCCTCACCATTATAATGTCCTCATGCCACTTCAATGCCTTTTGCTCCTTTTGGCCCTCTTTTACCCTTTTTAGCTCAATTTGCACTCGGAGAGTTCCTAAACATGAAACATGCAAAACAAAGGAAAAATACGTGAAAAGCACAAAAGTAGTTGAGTTTTAGCAACAGAACAAGCTAGCTACTATCCGAATAAATGGTCATAAAGACCACTTATCAAATACCCCCAAACTTAAACGTTGCTTGCCCTCAAGCAACCAAAACAAAACTAAACAAAAGATGTAATGCAGTATCTACAATGTATGCAACCTATACTACTATGAATGAGAATCCATGTCTCAGTCAGTATTGAACTTTCAAAGCAATGCCTCAGAAAACCACGAGATAGTCGAACAGATAAGCTACCCAAAACAAGACCATAAGGCATATTCTGCAAATCCAAAATTGTCAGCACTGATGTATTGTGCGTTGTGTGCCTAGCAACCATTAGATATGCATTCAGATAAATAACTCACATACTATGCTTCTTAGGGGAAAAAATAAGCTTTAACTTAAGAAAAATAGTAAATCATATAAGTTCTAACTAAGACCATGTATTACTAGAGTAAAGAGTCAACAGGGGGATTTCATTAAGCTTTTATTACTCACGAGGGCGTATTTGCACTTTCCTGCATACACATTCGACTGTGCAATGCCTAGTTCTCTTAGGCTTTTCAATGATATCCATGTAGCGAGCTTTCGACCAACGACTCCAAGACCAGACGGCCTTAGGGCGCTGGGTGTAGAGACACCCCTAGGGCTTACTTGCTCGAATATCAAAGGCAACAGAACTCGACATAGCAGAAGTGTTTATTCTACTTTTTTCTTTTTCTTAATCTTTTCTTTTGTTTTCTTTTTCTTTTTCTTTTTCTGCAAAGGAGTGCGTCTTACGCTCCATTTCCCCGTATAAATCATGCATGTCCCCTGTTTCCCCCAAACTTAAGCTTTTAACAGTCTAGTTATTATTATATGCGAATTGAAACTCTTTTATTAAAACATAGTTTTTCTACCAAAAGACAAGTATGTAAACATTTAAACTTAGCATATTATGGTGTTTATTCTATCGTGCTTACTGGTTACACAGTATCTTATAGGTAAGGATTTACATATATGACCATGAAATCAGGCTTAAATCTCAAATCAGTTCAACAATCAACTGATTTTAGTTTCTTCGCAGGCAACATACATAACTAACCAACTGAAAACTGGATTCATGCAGTATGCTCTCACACAGAATGCAAAAACAAAAGAAAATTTTTTAAATTTTCACAAATTTTAACTATTTACAACCTACATGCACTAAATAAACAAACACAATATGCAATATGAATGCAACTACCCTATATGCAAAATAAAGCCAATACCCCCAAACTTAAATTATTCAATGTCCTCATTGAAGGTAAAGGTAAAAAGAAACTCCCCTATTTGGCTTCTGATGCTGCATGAAATAAAGTGGCATCCTCTCAGAAGTTTCCCCGTCTCTCTCTGCTCTTGGTAAAATAAACCCCGCTCAACACTATACTCAATGAACCAAACTCCATATTAATCTTGCTCTGCTAGAGATCCCACACTCAATATCTCAATTGATCAGGTTGAGAGGATGAGGTGGATGAGAATTGGTACTATGGATTGAGGAGGTAGGAGGTTTTCAAAACTAAGGCTTGTAGTGGAGGGGAATTGCATGAAATGGAAGAGATGGGGGATTGCATTAAGGAACTGAGGGTTTGGGATTATAGGGACTGAGGCTTTGGGGGCTGCTAATAATTGACATGAAGTGGTACCCCCCAAAATCTGTAGGATTTTTCCCAAGACAGGCCCAGTTTATGTGTGGCGTGGCCGCGTGTGGTAATCATTCCGAGCAGCCTTTGACCTGAAATACGGAGACAATACTTATTAAGCCCTCCTAGACTAACAAAAGTATATAAAATCTATTTACATCAAGAGAATGAACATGGAAAGATATATGCATTTATATTCCCAAAAATTCTCTAAAGGTGTATATGCAATGCAAGTGCATCAAAAGTATGCTATAAGCTCTGTAATCCCAAAAATATACGCATTCATACCTAAGTTCAAAAATGTAGGCAATGAACTCCTAATTCCTAAGGCATGCAAAAATTTAAACTAAATATTAAACTAATAAGAATTAAACAAGGGGAGGGAAATATGATAGAAAATAGGTAATGGAGAATTAAACAGGTAAGGAGAGAGAGAAATGATGGGGTGCCTCCCATCGAGCGCTTGATTTATAGTCCTCTAGCTGGACTGTGTCTGACCACTGCTATCCGACTCCCCGACGATATTGGAGAACCCCTCCATCCATCAGAATTGCTATATACTTTTGGAGGCTTCCCAATAGAGGAGGACTCGGATTTAAACTACCTAGCGTCGGATATGTATATGAATTCCCCAGACCAAAGGTCGGGGAGCTAGGCAATGGTTCCGTTGTGTATGTGAAATGATCAGGGTATGGAGGCATAGACCACACAACGGACTCTTCTTCTATTCTCTTCTCTTCTAACCACCATGGTTTGAAGCTGGCGGACTCTCTCATATCATCGAGATCCGACTCTGTAATGTGGCTTCCAAGGGGGCAAGGGTGTGCAAACTTTATTGGCTTGTTCCACGAAGGCTGAGAAGGCTCTTGGGGGATTTTCACTATTGGTTCACATTCATACTCCACATCCCCAATTGGCTCTTCTATTTCCATAGCTTTTTGGCTCGTCCAGTTGCAATTGCACTTCGGATTCTCTATCAGTTTCTGCACCCATGTCATAGCACCGATCTTTCTGAGGGTTGTAACTCATGGCATCATTCATTGGAGGTACATGATCTTGCATTATTGTCTCTTGTTCATATACCTCGTCCTTATTTAATGTCGTGATAATCTGCTCCACCCAAATCTGAAGATCCTCATTTGAATACACTTACTCAATCAAGAACTCCTTTTCTGCTTCATCCTCAGAATCCATGTACTGAAACTCACTGGAGTTCTGAGGTCCTTTGCTCATGGCTTCTACTACTTGAAAGAGATTATTCTGAAGATTCTGAGTTTGTATCCCTTGCTCAATCAACTCCTCTTTCATCAAGGCCATATTATTCTGATTTGCCCAATTCTGGAGATTCTCGCTTGACTGCTCTTGCTCAACTGAGGTCTCCTGTGTTGATGCTATGGAATTTTCCCACAAATTGTCCAATCCTTCCTTTTCAGTTTCAGTCTCGGGATCCATGTACTGAGGCTCATTTATTAAAGGATTGTTGATTAGGGCCATCTGGTTCAGAAAGTTTTGGTTCGATTCTTCTTGGCTCCTAATTATCTCCTCTTGCTTCGCTAAGGCTCTATCCAGGATGTCCATGGTAGACTGTTCTCCTTGTAAATATGGGGATGGATAAGTGGGTTCGGGTGTAAAAATTGGACTCGACTCACAGTATTGGTCTTGATAGTTATTTTTGAAAAAGCTCGGGTGATACCCCCAATCTTGCGGATAATTGGTGTATGGTTCACTGTGGAAGTATTCACCCCCATACTGCTCCTGTCCATAACTAATAGGCTCCTGATGGCTCATATAAGCTCCAGCACCATAGTCATATGAAGTCACTAGGCTCTCGACTCTGTTGGGCTGAAACAGTATCCAACTTTCTCGAGAGCTCCTCTAACTGTGCTGAGAGTGTGGCAATTGGGTCGAGTCCATCAGTGCTTGCTTCCCTTGGTTGCTCTTATCTTATACAGTTCCATGGATAGAAATTTAAGTCCATTGTACCTGAGAAGAGAATATAAAAAGAATTAAAACAAAAATAAAAAGTTTAAATTAAGACTAATTTGATTGAAACTAATGTTGGCAAACAGTTATCCAAATAATTCCCCGGCAACGGCGCCAAAAACTTGTTGGTCCGATTAGATAACACAATTAACGCGCAAGTATACGCGACCAACGAGTAATAAAGAGTAAGTAAAGATCGTTCCCACGGAAAATTAAATGGATAAAAGACACCAAACCACTAGCACATAATTATTTCAGTCTTATTTAAACGAGTGGTAAAGAGAGGGAATTAAAACTACTTTAAACTAGGCAAAAAATTGAATTTAAACTAATTAATCCTAGAGTAAAACTAGATAATGAAGACTTGAGATTACAATTTCCCCCAACACTTCATTTGAATCTCTTAACTCTATCAATAGAAATAATTAATCAACATAGAATTGACAACCGAGAAATCATGATTGCATAAAAGCCTCTATCGATGGACAGCTATGAATCTTCCTAATGCGGCATGTAGGTATATGTCTATCCTACACACTAACAAGAGACCAATATAAAGAATAATTAACAAGACACATGTCACGGGAAAATCTCGTTAACTACTCCTTCAATTACCAACTTTCACATAGGCACTCATTAAGATTAGATTCTCAATTTGGTTGCATGCGATAAGTTAGGTAAATTTCTACCCTAAATACTATCAAATTATCTATTCTCGAGGATAATGAATAAGACACATGTCACATAATCTCATAAACTACCCATCAGAATATCTAATTTTTGCATGATATCATAACTAGGTCTCAACCTATAATCCGTTTGTCAAGTTCATATAGGTTCCCAAGGTAATTACAAGCCAAGCAATTAATCTATAAGCATAAGTTATGATAACCAATCCATAAGTAATCAATTAATAGCAAAGAGAGAGAAATTAATATAAACTATGTGTCAGGTTCCATTGAAACCTCAAAATAGATTTAAGATATCATAATGAAGCACATCTATCATCCACAAGTAGAATACACATCATAAGATTACAACATAGAAAACAAAGAGAGAGTTTAAGGATAAGAAATGCAAATCTGAATCTCCAAGCATCCACTATTGAATCTTTAATACCACCCACTTATGTCAACCATCAAGTCTAATGAAACCCTAGAATATTAACTACTTTAAACTAGCCTAATCTACTCTCTACTCCTAACCTAGACAAGAAAATGAAAAGGAAAAATGAAAATAGAAGGAGAAAGTTAGGGCTTGAACTCCCAATGGGAGGATGCTCGACCAAATGGGGCAACAGCCCTTATATCTCTCTGCCTCTACCGATCTTCTAAAACAAAAGTCAAATTTAGTCAAGTCGCTGTCTGGCGCGGCCGCACGCATCCAAGCCTTCTTCTTGGCGCGGTTGCGCGGCTGTTGCATGTGGAATTTCTGGCCTGCTAAACGGCGCGGGTGCGCGTGACCCCCTTGTAAACCCAGCGCGGCCGCGCGGGTCTGTGACATGCTGGATTTCTTCTTTTTCTACTGTACTTGGCTTTGACACTCTCATGCCCTGCAAGTTAACTTCTTTTTAGCCTCTATGCCTCATCACATCCCCATTTAGCCGCTTGACTCCTCACCATTATCATGCCCTCATGCCACTTCAATGCCTTTTGCTCTTTTTGGCCCTCTTTTACCCTTTTTAGCTCAATTTGAACTCGGAGAGTTCCTAAACATGAAACATGCAAAATAAAGGAAAAACGCGTGAAAAGCACCAAAGTACTTCAGTTTTGGCAACAGAACAAGCTGGTTACTATCCGAATAAATGGTCATAAAGACCACTTATCAATGATACAAGGAGTGGACGCTAAACCAATTCCCCATGGGCTGAGTAAAGCCGGGAATCTGTATCAAATTATAAATCTAGATTAAACCGTTGTCCTAAAATGGCAAAAGGAAGAAAAGTCCAGAATAAAAACTTCGGTCACCTCATTCGCATGAAGATAGATCGAAGGATGGCGCCTTAAATCATCCAAAAGCTCCGAAATTATCATAAAAGCTCCCGACGTGAAGTAGCCAGAGCTGGAGTATGATCCATAATAAGGACATCCTCCTCGTCGTCCACATCATTCAGTCTATCAACCCGACGTGAGGTAGCCAGAGCTGGAGTATGATCCATAATAAGGACATCCTCCTCGTCGTCCATATCATTCGGTCTATCAACCTGGATAGGACGAATCACTTACTCAGCCAACCGGCAAGGCTGCCGGTTTGGACGAGGCCAAGGGACATCAGAAGATCTCCTCCTCCTCACACCTGCAGAGACTCTATGAGAGCTTCCAGGTATATCTGAATCCATAACCTGAACAAAATCTCCAAATCACCTCAGAAAGGGTGAGGTAAGTCTCAAACTTACAGCTTATTAAAATTAAATCATTGTTTCATGCATATTCTAAGTCATAAAGAATGCATTAGTTAAACTGCATCCCCAGTAGAGTTGAAATTGCATGTTCATTAAATGCTCAAACTTGTGAAAAAATTTCGCCAGAGTCTCCTATGTAAAATGGACTATCCGCATGTGCATAGGCATGACTAGATGGTCATTTAGTAGCACACTAACCCAAAATTATGAGCATTTCATATATATAAAAAACATCAAAATCAAACTCCCCATGGCAGCTAAATTACCATGTGTATTTTTATTTGAAAATCTAGGCTCATTTGTCCTCAAATAGGATAAATAAACTAACCGAAAAGGGAGTCAAATGACTGTCTCAGAAATCAGCTTTTTCACATCAATACGTTCAGCATGGTAAAATATACACATTTACTAAGTATGAAAATTTTTATAAAGTCATATGAGCATGCATATTCACTATATTATGTTTAGAAGTATTCTATATGAAATCTAACATTCTAACGGTCAAAACTTGAAAAGAAAGGATGTAAACGTTACCAGAGTTATGCAAAACAATTGTACGGTGACGGATTTTGAAAAAACCAGCCCGACTTAGTAGATCTGAAGAGGAATTTTTGAATTTTCTATATGGTTCAACTTGAAAATGACTTGTGAAAGCCACGGGGTGACTAAAATAGACCCGCGGGGAGCTGCGACTCTACCTGCGGCAGTCGTAGGTAGACCTATGACACCCCAGGTTGGGTCGCACCCCCTCCGATTAGGTCTAAATGAGGTTAAAGCGGAGTTCCCAGAAGCTAAAAAGTCAAATCAGGGAAAAAAGTGCTACGAAATTGAGCAGAAAAGGCCTGAAACCCTGAATCCTAGTGTCAAACTCCTGATGAAAGAAAATCTTCATATAAGCCATTGGTATGAACCCTGATATGGTATTTGGAGTGCCAATGATGAAAATTGTAGAAAACTACCTTTGTCAAAGCATTGGGAAGGTCTGGCGTTGTGTACAGTGGATTTTGAATGCATCAAAGTATCCAGACTTGTTCGAGGGTATAACTTATCAGAAAGATACCCCCAACATCGAGATCAGGTATGTCTGAAATTGCGAACCATTGGCGACAACTCCAGCGTAGCATCGAGAAAGATTCGGTGATGAAAACCGTTAAGAACTGATTCAACGAAGGTTTGAATATCTGATATTGTAAACCAATGGCGACAACTCCTGCGTAGCATCGGGAGAGATCCGATGATGAAAATTATGGAAACCTATCCTTTTCGGGGAGAACAGATGATGGAATCTGTTATACAAATCCCCAGTCGAGGCTTCAAATCACTTAAACCGACCGTTGTAAACTACCGTTCGAGTAGGCATCGAGGAGGTTCGATGATGGTCAACTCTGCAAACTACCGTTCGAGTAGGAATCAAATCAGTTCAATCGACCGTTGTAAACTACCATTCGAGTAGGCACCGAGGAGGTTCGGTGATGGTCAAACTCTACAAACTACCATTCGAGTAGGAATCAAATCAGTTCAGTCGACCGTTGTAAACTACCGTTCGAGTAGGCATCGAGGAGTGAAGTCAGGAACTTGCATCAAGTTCAAGAATCAAGATTAAACCATTGTCCCAAAAGTTGAGAAAGAAGAAAGGCAAAAATGAAAACTTATATTACCTCATTCGCATGAAGATAGATCGATGGATGACATCTCAAATCATCCAGCAGATCTGGAATCATCACGCTAATAGCTGGAAGATCCCGATGGGGAGTAGAAGAAGAAGGAGCTGGGTCCTCAACCAGAACATCATCCTCCTCGTCTATAGCCTCCGTCTTATCAACCTGAATGGTATGAATCACTAACTCAGTCAACCGGCGAGGCTGTCGGGCCAGACGAGGCAAAGGGACATCAGAAACCCTCCTCCTCACACTTGAGGAAACCCGGAGAGAGCTGCTCGGTCTATCTGGGTCCATAACCTGAACAAAGTCTCCAAATCACCTCAGAAAGGGTGAGGTACGCTTCAAAATTAAAGCCATTAAATTTAAATCATTGCATCATCCATAGCCTATGTGAAAACATGCATTAGTTTAACATACTGCCCCAGTAGAGTTAAATTGCATGCATATTAAATGTCCAGACTCGTGAAAAAATTTCTCCAGAGTCTCCTTTGTAAAACAGACTATCCGTATGCACATAGGCATGACTGAAAGTAGTATGCACATAAGCCAATCATGTATGATGATAAAGCATATACTTTGTAACAATCTTATTCATTTATTAATATAAGAATTATTTATTTAAAGGCATTTATATTATCTACATAATGTTGTTATATTTAAATGTGATAAACCCATAGTTTTAAGCAATGCTTTTAGAATCATGATGATGATCATACTAATGAGATCTAAATTCTTAGAAAGCTTAAAACTAAAATAGTTCTCAATCGATGGATTACTAAATAGGGGATTAGTGAATCCAGATAGATTGGTACATACGTTGCTTGCTCTTTGGAAGAGGATGATCGATCTCATGATCATTTGTGTGGAGACACTAAAGCAAGTATGTAGGTACTTATTGGAGAATAAGTACACTGAACGTGGCTCGCTAAGGAATACCTAATGGAGTTTTACTCGCCTATCAATAGGAATTCCTTTAGTGATAGTAGTACAAGTAATCCTAAGACTTAAGATCATTATAGTATCTTATGTATGATGAGTTATACTTTGACATGTCCCTTAAGACTCTAAGGGTATATCAAAGGGTGTGCTTGGGTATAATTAAGTATTCTTGAAGATAATGAATTATCAATAAAGGATCTACCACTTCTAGTAAAAGAAGTGAATGTCCTATGTGATTGGATAAATGACAACTCAGTAGTCCTGGCCAAGGCAGAATGAAATTAGAAAGTAGTTTCAAATTTGCATTATCGGAGTTTGCGCATTTAGGATCAAAATACATATAATTAAATAAAATAAGACTTGATAGTAAATCCATATCTTATATTTAATTGGGACATTGTATAGTAGAAGGAATGAATTGTACGGTAACTATTTACTCAAAGGTTCTTTTGTGATTAATGTTGAAATATATATTATCTGAAAAGTCGTTGAGCGCTAAGGGGGCTTACCCTTATTGTAGAATAGATATTTATTTAAATGAATGAATAGTTAATTTATTTATTTAAATAAAATTAAAATTGTTCTAATTAATTTATTCACAATCGATTTAATATGGAGAACGTAAAGGGTCACACCATAAAAGAATGAATATTTATTTAAGAAGCAAATGGCATAATCGTAATAATAAGTTGACTATATTTAATTTAATCTATGGTGATAGAATAAATTAAATAGCTTAATATTTATTATTTAATATTTTATAAATATTAAATATAAATTAATAAGAGGAGTCGTATTATTATTATTGCTATTATTATTAGTTTAATTCCTAAAGGAGTTTGAAAATTAATTAATAAAAGTACTCTCCCATATTCCTAATAAGATTAGGAGGTAAATTAATTAAAGGAGTTTAATTAATTGCTCCTAATAAGATTAGGATGCCTAATTAATTAAAAAAGTTTAATTAAATAATATAAAATCCTAATCCTAAAATATTTAGGAGGGTTGCCTACATCTATAAATAAGAGGAGTCTTATTTTGATTAAGGATTCATGCAATTTCCAAGAGTTGGGAGAGCACATTTTTTCTAGAGAGATAAAAATTAGGATTTTGCCAATAACCCATCTTCTTAATACTTGTTCATCCTTGGTGGATCACCTCTAGAGGCCAAACACTTGGGTGGCTGACATTGATCAAAGGAAGGAATCACACCTAGTAGATTCAAGTCGAACAAGGAAAGGATTGGAGTTGAACTCGTACCTGAGGAAGCTCGTATCTTCAAGGGTATGATTCGTTCTTCATCTCTTTCGTTTAAATTAATAATTACGCATAAAGGATGATCCGGGTTCATGGTTTGTAAAATTTTAAAACTCTATTTTTACATTTTCGATGCTATGTATATAATTGTTGCATGCTACTTTGATCTTACAAACCTAACAATGACTAGGTGGCCATTCAGTAGCACACCAATCCAAAATTATGAGCATTTCATGTGTATGAAAAACATTAAAATTAAAATCACAATGGTAGCCAAATTACCATGTGTATTTTTATTTGAATATTCATGCTCATTTGTCCTCAAATAGGATGAATAAACCAGCCAAAAAAAGGGTGAAAATTGACTGTAATTAAAATAAAAAAAAATTATATCAAAATGTTCAGCATGGTAAAATACACGTATTTACTAGGACTGTTCATTTTTATTAAGTCATCTATGCATACATATTTGATACATTGCGTTTAAACTCATACTACATGAAAACTAACGTTCTAACGGTCAAAACTTGAAAAGAAATGATGTAAACGTTATCGGAGTTGTGCAGAACGTTTGTACGGTGACGGATTTCACGAAAAGCAGCTCGAACTGAGTAGATCTGAGAGAGAATTTTGAATTTTTCATAATAGTTCAAGTTAAAAATGACTTTCAAATGGCCAGGGGGTATAAATCCACCCTCGGTGTGCCGCGAGTCTATCTGCAGCAGCCGCAGGTAGACCTGTGACAACTCAGGGTGGGTCCCACCCCCTACGGCTTTATTAAATTTGAGTTACAGCAGGGTCCCCTAAAGCTAAAAAGTTAAATAAGCAAAAAAGGTTCTACGCGATTGAGTAGAAAGGGCCTGAAACCTTGAAACGGGACGCCAAACTTTGAAGTTTGAAAATCTTCTGTAAACCGTTGGTACCAGCTCCAGCGTAACATCAGAGAGGGATCCAATGATTCAAATTGTTGGCGACAGCTCTATCGTAGCATCGAAGAAGGATCCGATGATTCAAACCGTTGGCGATAGCTCCAGCGTAGCATCCGAGAGGGATCTGGTGATTCAAACCGTTGGTGACAGCTCTAGCGTGGCATCGGGAGTGATTCAATGATTAAAGTCATTGAATACTGCTTCGATGAAAATTTGAGTACCTGACAATTCAAACCGTTAGCGACAGCTCTAGCGTAGCATCGGAGAGGGAACTGATGATTCAAATCGTTAGTGACAGCTCCAGCGTAGCATCAGGGAAGGGTCCGGTGATGAAAGTTGTTAAGAACTGTTTCAACAAAGATCTGAGTATCGGACAGTTTGAACCGTTGGTGACAACCCAGCATAGCATCGGGAAAGGTTCGTTGATATAAACTATTGAAAGCTACTTCCTCCAAGATCAAAGGATCTGACATTCAAACCCCTGGTATCAACCCATCATAGCACTGGGAAAACTTGGTAAAGTCAACCATGGAAAACTATATTCATCGGGAAGGACCGATGATGGAATCTGTTATAAAAGAAATCTCCAGCTGAGGCATCAAAGCAGTTCATTAATGATCGACCATTGTAAACTACCGTTCGATTAGGCATCGAGGAAGTTCGATGATGGTCAAACATTGTAAACTACTGTTCGAGTAGGCATCAAAAAGGTTCAGTGATGATCGACCGTTGTAAACTACCGTTTAAGTAAGTATCGAGAAGTTTCAGTGATGGTCAAACCATTATAAACTATCGTTCGAGTAGGCATTGAGAAGGTTCGGTGACGATTGATCGTTGTAAACTACCGTTCGAGTAGGCATCGAGAAGGTTCGGTGATGGTCAACCGTTGTACACTACCGTTCGAGTAGGCATCAAAAAGATTCGGTGATGGTCAAACCTTGTAAACTACCTTTCGAGTAGGCATTGAAAAGGTTCGATGATAGTCAACCGTTGTAAACTACCATTCGAGTAGGCATCGAGAAAATACGGAGATGATCGACTGTTGTAAACTATCGTTCGAGTAGGCATCGAGGAAATTTGGTGATGGTCAACCTTTGGAAACTACCGTTCGAGTAGGCATCAAAAGGATGTTATGATAGTGATCATTGAAAGCTCTATCCCCGGCAAAAATATTGGCATCAACCGGATAAAAATCCAAACTGTTGGTGACAGAACTGATAGTAGTGTGCATACAAGCCAATCATGTATGATGACAAAGCACATACTTTATAAACAATCTTATTTATTTATTAATAAAATATTCATTTAAGGCATATAATTATCTACATTGTGCTGTTTTTATAATATGTAAATAACCCATAGTTTTAAGCAATGCTTTTAGAATCATGATGAGATCATGATAATGAGATCTAAATTCTTAGAAAGCTTAAAAACTAAAATAGTTCCCAATTGTGGGATTACTAAAATGGGGATTAGTAAATCCGGATAGATTGGTACATATGTTGCTTGCTCATTGGATGAGGATGACTGATCTCATGGTCATTTATGTGGAGACACTAAAGCAAGTATGTAGGTGCTTATTAGAGAATAAGTTCACTGAACGTGACTCGCTATGGAATACCTAATGGAGTTTTACTCACCTGTCAATAGGAATTCCTAATGTGATAGTAGTACATGTGATCCTTGGACTTGAGATCATCATAGTATCTTGTATGTAACAAATTATACTTTGACTAATTCCTTAAGGCCTTTTAAGGCATATATAGGGTATGCTTGGGTGTAATGAGTTACATATGGAGATAATGAATGATCAATAAAGAATCTACCACCTCTAGTAAAAGAGGAGATATGTCCTATGTGATTCGTTAAATGACAACCCAGGAATCCTTGGCCAAGGTACAATGAAATTAGAAAGAGGTTTCTAATTTGCATTATTTGGAGTTGTGCATTTTCTAATCGAAATACATATGATTAAATAAATTAAGACTTGACAGTAAATCCATGTCTTATATTTAATTGGGACATTGTATGGTGGAAGGATTGAATTGTACGGTAACTATTAACTCACAGGTTCTTTTATGATTAATGTTGAAATCTATATTATCTGGAAAGTCGTTGATCTCTAGGGAGGCTTATCCCTATTGTAGAACAAATGTTATTTATTTAAATAGATTATTAGTTTAATTTGTTTATTTAAATAAGATTAGAATTGTTCTAATTGATTTATTCACAACCGGTTTAATATGGAGAACCTAAAGGGTCACACCATAAAAGGAAGAAGAATTATTTAAGAAGAAAATGGCATGATAGTAATAATGCATTAAGTATAATTAATTTAATCTATGATGATAGAATAAATTAAATAGCTTAATGTTTATTATTTAATATTTTAGAAATATTAAATATAAATTAATAAGAGGAGTCTTATTAATATTATTATTATTATTATTATTATTTTAATTCTAAAGGAGTTTAGGAATTAATATAATATCAGTACTCTCTCTCAATCCTAATAAAGATTAGGATATAAATTAATTAAAAGTATTTAATTAATTAATTAAATAAAACCCTATTCTAATTGGATTAGGAGGGTTAACCTAATATCTATATAAGAGAGTCTTATATCAGAAATAAGGTACGTGAATTTTTCAAGAGTTGGGAGTACACATATTCTATAAAGATAGAAACAAGGGTTAAGCCAATAACCCGTCTTACTGAGTTCTTCATCTTCCTTGGTGGATCACCGTTAGAGGCCAAACATTTGGGTGGCTGACATTGATCAAGGGAAGGAGCCACTATAGAGGAATCAAAGAAATCAAAGGAGTAGAACTTGTACCTGAGGAAACTTGGATCTTCAAAGGTATAATTCTATTTTTCTCCTTCTTCATTCACTGATAATTGATGCACAAGAATGATCATGGTAATGGGTTTGTATAAATTTTTGAAAACCTAGTTTTTACGCTTCTGCCCTATTTATGTGATTTAATTGCATGATTGCGTTACGTACAAACCCAACAAGACCCAGCGTAGCATCGGGAAGGATCTAATGATGTAAACCGGTGCAAGCTATTATCAGGATAAGCATTGGGAATCCCCATTGAGGTCACTCGTAGAAAATGGAATATCCCCAGCGGAGGTAAAACCAGAATGCATATCGGGAAAAAAGAGCGTTGGTAACAACCCCAATGTGAACTTCGGGAAGGTCCGATGGTATCAGCCATGAAAGTCATCCCCAACAGAGAATAGGGAATTGGCGTTGATACAACCTGTGGCAGCTAACCCCACAGAGGCATATAGCATTCATAACATATCATACCATGCATTGCATTACATTTGAATTTATTATATTTCCAGTGTCTAGCGTCTTTATCCTGTTCATTCCATTGCATTACATAAACATGATAAAGAGAAGCATCTGTAGACATTCAAAAATTTTCATTCCTGTTACTAACCATTCAGGAGGGCAAGATCATCTTTTACCTTCTAGAGACAACCCTGGAAGTCTAAATAATCAAACCAGACACACGGAGACAGCCTTGGAAAGTCATCAAACCAGACCCTCAGAGACAGCCCCGGGAAATCATCAAACCAGATCCCCGGAGATAGCCCCTAGAAATCATCAAAACAGACCCCAGAGAGCCCCGGGAAATCATCGAATCAACTTCAGAGACAACCCTGAAGACAGAAAAAAGTCAATAGTAGTCGAACCCCAGATATAACCCTGAGGAAAGACAGCTGCAGCACATCAAGCCCGGAACCAACCCTAAAGGGCAAAAGAGTAATTTTGACAACTCAACATCAAGTTAGATCAAATTACTATGAAGGAGATCAAACAAAACCATCACAGCAATCTCGAGTGAAAACTGCGTTAGACAGCTCAACGGACTGACTGCGAAGACTCAAAGATCTGGTCATGGACCCATCTTCTCGGATTCAGAAAAGTTCAAGCCCTATGTCATGGCATAGTTCTCAGAAAGGGCTTTCCGAAAAGGTATAGCACGCCTCCATCGGATTCCCAGATTGCAAGTTATGAAGCTTCAAGCAGACTGCACATTGGTCGGAGTGCACGTACTTTGAGACAGCGGGGCCCACCAGGCACAGCCGCAGGTAGAGTCGTGGCTGATCGTGGCTATATATACCCCTTCCCCCCTTTGTCTTCCAAGAGAAGAAAAGAGAAGAAGAGGGTCGCGATAAGAGAAATAGAGGCTAGAATAGCTAAACGCAGCTTCTATTATACTCTAATTTCTGTAAAACTTCTTTGTAAACACTCATATACTTATATACTACAACATATCAAATTTTAACCTGTGGGAAATGAGTTTTGAGGCGCTAAAAGTTTTTCGAGAGCTGTTCTCACAAAATACTGTAAGATTTTGCCAGATCTATCTTTTTCAATTATTCTAATACGTATATAAGTGTTATATACATATATTTAGTAGCTTATATTCGTCAAATCTGAGTTTTTAACCGTTCATTTCTTGTAAATAGTCAGTATTTAAGCTTTATTGACTAGATCTGTACTAGATCTGGCCAGATCTAGCTTTTAACCAGTTCAAAAGTTGTAAAACTTGAACTTGGAAGCTAGAATGGCTAAGATTTGTACAAATCTAGTTTTCTTTCTGGTTTTGTAAGTATTTGGCAACCACGTGACCCTAAATCTATATCTAGAGAAAACTGGCAGCTATGAGCTACTCGTGTACGGGGATTTGACTGATGAATCCTTCGTTTAGCGATGTCTAGTATAGTTATATGTTTTATTTCAGTATATTCATTATGCAGGTTGTTTATGTGATATTCTGTGAGCCTAGGAGCTTAATGATCTACGATTCAATAAATGAATCTAGATCCGATTCCCGTGATAGACCTTTTTCAGTTGTACTGCTAGCTTGTAAATTTTGTACTTGTAAATCCAGGGCCTTATAGCGGTTATCTGGATTTAAGGCCCCGAAAATAGTGAAAAATCATATATGTGGTGCTCGGGCATACTTCGATGGATTTCATGCCCATAAGGAGCCTGACACTTATATATATATTATTTTATCGAAGATGCTTCACATCTCGAGAATAAAATTAAATAAAGTCGAATATGGAATAAAATGAAAGTATCAAAGGACTTCAATTCCTATGCTAGCGAAAGGGTTTGAAAACCTCTTTTCAAATCATCACTTTCATATGATTGTTTAAAAATAGACTTTTTAATAAATCAAACCTTCGTATATAGGTCCAATGAAGCACAACAATAATTTCAAATAAAGCACTTAGGCCCAATTAACTGTAATACACACACACACACAATGATTAGGGAATAAAAAGACGAGGTAATCGTATTTCGCAAAAGTCGGAGGGTGCCTAACACCTTCCATCCGCTTAAGCAAGCCCCCGAACTCTATGAATCTCGGTTTCCAAGACCAATTAAATGGAGTCCCATATTGGGCAATATTGCAAAATATTTCAAAACTCGGTTGAGTTGATACAACTATTTAACTCATACCAACTGGCGGCTCTGTCTAATTAGGACCAATTAATAAAATCAATCTTTTCAAATTATCGACATTTTATGTTGGTCTTTTCCTAAAATCTCACCCTTTAAGCAAGATTAAACCATATAGAAAACACAAAGGGTAAGAACCAAACACCTAGGAAGAGGGAATTTTTCCCGGCGTCGACAGAAGTGAAAGATGAAGGTTGGCGTAATTAAATCGAATGAACAAAGAGATGTCTTACCAAGACCTAAACACTTAAATGAACTTCGAGTGTCACCTAAGAAGAAATGTAATGAGACATAAAGTGAAAGTTAACACAAATAAATTGAGCATTGTGTATCGATTAAAAGGAAGGATTATGGAATGTAGAGTAAAGTTACTTAAACGATTATCAAGCGTTGTTATATGGCTAATAGTTGATGTGCATGATTATATGTTGTGTAGGATTCGTGAAGTGCAGATAACAATAAGTTGTTATTCTGTTGTTGGTAATCAACGATCAAGGCAAGTCTTTAAATTCCTATTTGCTTTATGAATTTGGTAACTGATTGTTTAGACTGTTATATGTTAGGTTTGCACGTAGCGCGAATACAAAATCAAATTGCGTAAATAAAGCGGAAGCGCAACAAAAGGGAATTTTAAAACTTTAATGCAAACCATCACCATGATCATCATATATGCTTAGTTATCAATACATACAAGAAAGAGAAGAAGATGAGATTCATACCCTTGTAGATCGAGCTTCCACAGGTATGAGTTATACTCCAACTTGAATCCACGAGATTGATTTCTTCCTTTGATCAATGCAAGCCACCCAAGCATTTGACCTTTAGAGGTGATCCACCAAGAAAGAAGAAGAACTAAGAAGGTGGGTGTTTGGCATTCTATCTCTATAGAATATCTGAACTCTTGCAACTCACAGAAAAGTGTGTAACCTTATTCTATAACAAGACTTTCTTATTTATAGATATATGCAACGCTCCTAAACTATTTAGGATTAGGGTTTCATATTAATTAATTAAACCCTTTTAATTAATTAGGTTTCCCAATCCTATTGGGAATAATTAAACTTCTTTAATTAATTAGCCTCCTAATCTTATCAGGAATATATATGAAAGAGAGAGTATCTTATTAATTAATTCCTAAACACCTTTAGGAATTAAATAATAATAATAATAATAATAATAATAATAATAAGACTCCTCTTATTAATTTATATTTAATATTTTTAAAATATTAAATAATAAATATTAAGTTATTTCATTTGTTCTATCCCCATAGATAAAATTAAATACACTTAATTCATTATTACGATTATGACATTTGCTTCTTAAATAAATATTTTTCCTTTTATAGTGTGACCCTTTAGGTTCCCCGTATTAAACCAATTGTGAATAAATCAATTAGAACAATTCTAATCTTATTTAAATAAATAAATTAAACTAATAATTTATTTAAATAAATAATATTTATTCTACAATACGGGCAAGCCTCCTTAGCGATCAACCACTTTTCAGATAATATAGATTTTAACATTAATCATAAAAGAACCTTTGAGTAAATAGTTACCGTACAATTCATTCCTTCTACCTAGTGGTGCACAACAGGCCGGCCTGGTCTGGTCCGGCCTGGGCCTGCCAGGCTTTGGCCGTTGGCCAGGCCAAGCCTTGACTTTTGGGCCTTCAGGCCAGGCCTTTACCCCAAAACAATGGTCTGATGAGGCCTGTAGGCCAGGCCCAGGCTGATCCGGTTCAACTAAAAAAAATTGCATGCTGAGCTGCTGGGGGGCGGGGGACCTAGGGGAAGCCAAAGTGGGCTGGGAAGTGGAGTGTCGCTAGGGCCTAGGGGGCTGGGGGCGGGGGCCTGAGCTGAGCGGCTGAGCCTGCTATGGCTAATTGGCTATGCACTTAAAAGTCTTAAATAAACTAACTTAATAACTAACTAACTAACTAACTATAATAATATGTTATAATATTAATAACTAACTAACTTAATAATATTAATAATATTCATATTATGAATAAACTAACTAACTAATAATAAATAAATAACTAACTTATATTAATAATATTAATAATAACTATTATTAATGTTATATTATTAATAACTATTAATAATATTAATATTATGTACCTGTTATATTAATAATATGCTATGCAATATTAACTAACTTATGAATATTAAATAAACTAAGTAGTTGTAATTAAAAGAAAATGTAATTTAGATGTAACTGAATATAAAATAAATTGATTTCCTAAATATATGTATAGTTATTTACTATGCACTTCGTAGAAAATACTGTAGATTACACTTTTATTTTTTGAATATAAAGTTAGTTTCATTGAAGTAACTAACAACTAAGTAACTAACTTATTATTAATATTAACTATCAACTATGTATAGTTGTTTACTATCAACTAAGTAAGTAAATTATTATTAATATTAAATATACTAACTAGTTATATTCATTGAAGATGTATATTAATTAAATATATCTACAAGAAATCAAGAATGGATAATTAAAATTTTAAACTTTATTGATGTATTAATTAAAACTAATGTATTATAACTTATAAACTACAATAATGAGTAAGTAAAAATTTATACTTTATTGATGAATAATTACAAATTTAAAGTTCAAAAATTATAAAATCATAAATTTAAATTACAAAATCATAAATTATACTCAAGTATTATTTCCAATTAGTTTTCTAATTGCTTTATAGAATTTTTATTTAAATTGGTACAACAGAATACCTGAAAAATAACCAAAATCATAAATTTTAAACTTTATTGATGTATTAATTAACTAACTTTTGAATATTAACTAACTTATGAATATTAAATAAACTAAGTGGTATATTAATATTAAAATTTAATCAATTAACTTATTAATATTAATAAACTAACTCATATATTAATATTAAAATTTAATCAACTAACTTATTAATATTAAATAAACTAGCTAATATATTAATTAAATGTACTTGTAAGAAATCAAGAATGAATAATTAAAATTTTAAACTTTATTGATGTATTAATTAACTAACTTATGAATATTAAATAAACTAAGTGGTATATTAATATTAAAATTTAATCAATTAACTTATTAATATTAATAAACTAACTCATATATTAATATTAAAATTTAATCAACTAACTTATTAATATTAAATAAACTAGCTAATATATTAATTAAATGTACTTGCAAGAAATCAAGAATGAATAATTTAAATTTTAAACTTTATTGATGTATTAATTAAAACTAATGTATTATAGTTTATAAATTACAATAATGAATAAGTTAAAATTTATTGTTTATTGATGAATAATTATAAACTTAAAGTGTAAAAAATACAAATAATTGGATAAAAAATCATGCAAGGCCTCAGGCTAGGCCAAGCCTCCTGAGGCCTGGCCTAGCCAGGCCAGGCCAGAATTTTTTTCAGGCCAGGCCAGACTTTTTTTCAGGCCAGGCCAGGCCAGATTTTTACCTAAAAAAAGTGGCCTTTTCAAGCCTTCTAGGCCAGGCTTGATCGAACCGGGCTTTGACCAGGCCGCAGACCTCGGGCCTTTTGTGTACCACTACTTCTACCATACAATGTCCCAATTAAATATAAGACATGGATTTACTATCAAGTCTTATTTTATTTAATTATATATATTTCGATCCTAAATGCACAAACTCTGATAATGCAAATTAGAAACTACTTTCTAATTTCATTCTGCCTTGGCCAAAGACTATTGAGTTGTCATTTATCGAATCATATAGGACATTCACTTCTATTACTAGAAGTGGTAGATCCTTTATTGATCATTTATTATCTTCATGTATAATTAATTATACCCAAGCATACCCTTTGATATACCCTCAGTGTCTTAAGGGACATGTCAAAGTATAACTCATCATATATAAGATACTATGATGATCTCAAGTCTAATGATTACTTGTACTACTATCACTAAAGTCCTATTGATAGGCGAGTAAAACTCCATTAGGTATTCCTTAGCGAGCCACGTTTAGTGTACTTATTCTCCAATAAGCAACTACATACTTGCTTTAGTGTCTCCATACAAATGATTATGAGATCGATCATTTTCTTCCAAAGAGCAAGCAACATATGTATCAATCTATCCAGATACACTAATCCCCTATTTAGTAATCCATCGATTGGGAACTATTCTAGTTTTAAGCTATCTAAGAATTTAGATCTCATTAGCATAATCATCATCATGATTCTAAAAGCATTGCTTAAAACTATGGGTTTATCACATTTAAATATAACAGCATTATGTAGATAATATAAACGCCTTTAAATAAACAATTATTTTATTAATAAATGAATAACATTTTTGCAAAGTAAATGCTTCATCATATCAAATATGATTGGCTTGTGTGTATACTACTTTCAATCTCCCACTTGCACTAAAGTCAATCGCCATGGTATCTAATACTCATCTTCTCTAAGTGACGATTAAACTGTTGTTTTGTTAAAGCTTTAGTAAATGGATCTTCAATGTTGTTTTAAGTGTTCACACGCTCTAGGATGACATATCCTCTTTTAATGATCTATCTAATCAAATGAAATCGCCGCAACACGTGTTTGGATTTCTGATAAGACCTGGGTTCCTTCGCATATGCAACAGCTCCGGTGTTGTCAAAGAATAAAGGTACTACTCCTCTAATTTTAGGAACCAAGCCAAGTTCAGTTATGAACTTTTTCATCCAAACAGCTTCCTTTGTAGCTTCACTTGCAGCTATATACTCAGCCTCTCACTAAATCAGCAACTGTTTGCTGCTTGGAACTCTTTTAACTCACTGCGCCACCGTTTAAGGTAAACATACCCCGAAACTGGATTTACTGTCATCTTGGTATGTTTGAAAACTTGAGTCTGTATAGCCCTCTAATTTCAAATCAGATCCATCGTAGACAAGAAATACATTCTTAGTTCTTCTTAAGTACTTTAGGATATTTTTCACTGCCTTCCAGTGTTTTTCTCCTGGATTTGACTGATATCTACTCATTACACTAAGTACATGAGCGACATCTGGTCTAGTACATATCATACCGTACATGATAGATCATATTGCTGAAGCATAATGTATCTTACTCATACGGTCTCTCTCCTCAGGTGTCTTTGGGGCCTATTTCTTGGAGAGATGTATTCCATGGCTCATCGGTATGAGACCTCTCTTAGAATCTTCCATGCTAAACCTCTTTAGCATCGTGTCAATATACGTTCCTTGGGACAAGCCAAGCATCCTTTTAGATCTATCTCTATAGATCTTTATCCCCAAAATATAGGATGCTTCTCCCAAGTCCTTCATGGAGAAGTGTTTAGATAACCAGATTTTAATTGACTGTAGCATCAGAATATCATTCCCTATCAGTAATATATCATTAACATATAGTACAAGGAATGATACAGCACTCCCACTAACCTTCTTGTACACACATGGTTCATCCTTATTTTTGATAAAATCAAACTCTTTGATTGTCTCATCAAAATGGATATTCCACCTTCGAGAAGCTTGCTTCAATCCATAAATGGATCGTTGTAGCTTACAAACTTGATTTGTTCCAACCATTAAAACAAAACCCTTTGGCTATGTCATATACACATCATCCTCAAGTTTTCCATTAAGGAAGGCCATTTCACGTCCATTTGTCAGATCTCGTAGTCGTTATAAGCTGCAATCGCAAGCAAAATTTGAATGGACTTGAGTATAGCTACTGGTGAGAAGGTTTCATCATAGTCAATTCCTTACCTTTGTTTGAAACCTTTTGTAACCAGCCTGGCCTTATAGGTCTCTACCTTGCCATCCGCTCCAGTCTTTATCTTAAAGACCCATTTGCACCTAATAGGCTTAATGCCCTCAGGTGCTGAAACCAAAGTTCATACTTGGTTTTCAAACATGGAGTCCATCTCGAATTTCATGGCTTCTTGCCATTTCTCTGAGTCTTTACTACTCATAGCATGTTCGTAATTCAATGGATCATCATCATTCATGATGTGTACCTCATCGTCATCTTCTATGACGAATCCATACCTTTCAAGTATCTTCAGTACTCTTCCAGATTTACGAATAGGGTGTTGTATAATAGGTTCTTCTACTTGGTCAGGTACCTAACTTTGATCTGTTGTAATTTATGGGTCTTGAACTTCTTCAAGATATATCTTACTCCCACTGACCCCTTCAAGGATAAACTCCTTTTTCCAAGAAGGAAACATATTTTGCAACAAACACCTTTTGATCAGTAGGATGATAGAAGTAATACCCTGAAGTTTCTTTAGGGTATCCCACAAATCTATATTTTTCAGATCTAGTTTGCAGCTTATCATTTTTAAACTTTTTGACATAAGCTGGGAAACCCCAAGTCTTAACATGCTTAAGATTTGGTTTCCTCCCTGTCCATAACTCATATGGAGTCTTTGGGATGGATTTGGTAGGTACCTTGTATAAAAGATCGGTAAAACTCATCATGGAACGAACTATGTCCAACAATGTTCGATTTCTCCTTTCAGATACACCGATCAACTGTGATATTCCTGGTGGAGTCCATTGTAAGATTATATCATTTTCTTTGAGATAATTGAGAAACTCACCGCTTAAGTATTCACCCCCTCGTTCCGATCGAAGAATCTTAATACTCTTGTCGGTTTGTTTCTCTACTTCACTTCTGAATTCTTTGAATTTTCAAACGATTCGTATTTGTATTTCATTAAATACACATATTCATATCTTGAATGATCGTCAGTGAAAGTAATGAAGTAAGAATACCCTCCTCGTGCATTCATTGTCATATGTCAACATACATCTGTGTGTACCAACGCTAACAACTTTGTAACTCTTTCTCCTTTTCCACTAAAAGGGGATTTAGTCATTTACCCATGAGACAAGATTCACAAGTTAGATATGATTCATAATCAGACAGCTCTAAGAGCCCATCCTTATGCAACTTGGATAATCTTGTTTCATTGATATGACAGAGTCTATAGTGCCACATAAAGGTATAATTAATATCGTCTCTTTTTCTTTTATTAGTTTGTTCAATTTGAAGTATATTTTCATTCAAGTCAATCACGTAAAGTCCATTCAATAAATTACCAACACAATATAAAACATTTTTATTATAAATGGAACAACTATTGTTCTTTATTATAATATTAAAACCTTCCATATCCAATACAGAAATCGAAATAATGTTTCTAATAAGTGTTGGAATATAATAACAATTATTTAAATAAATAGATTTGCCCGAAGGCAGTGTTAAACAATAATTTCCTATAGCTAATGCACCAACCTTTGCTCCATTTCCCACTCGTAGGATAACTTCATCCCTGTTCAGCATTCTACTTCTGACCAGTCCCTACATAGTATTACATATGTGAGAACTACATCCGGTATCCAATACCCAAGTATAATTTTGACTTTGAGAAAAATTAATTTCAATCATGAACAAACCTGAAGCTTCTCCAAGCTTCTTCTGCTTTTGTTCCACAAGGTACTTTTCACAGTTCCTCTTCCAGTGACCCGGCTTGTTGCAATGGAAACATATTCCTCTACTGTCTGAATCAGGTTTTTATTGTCCTTTTTATTCGCCTTACCCTTAGCCTTCTTGCTTTTCTTCTTTTCAGAAGATACCTTAGGCCTCTTCCTTTTCTTGGAAGAATCATCTACCATTAAGACACAGTCCCGCTTGGATGGGAAGTGACCTTCAGCAGTTTTCAACATGTTAAGTAGCTCAGGCAAGCTGATGTCTAACTTATTCATGTGGAAATTCACAATAAATTGTGAGAAGGTGTTCGGGAGTGATAGCAAGATCAAATCTTGACTTAACTCCCCATCCATATTGAACCCTAATTATTCCAGTTGTTCAATCAAATTAATCAACTTTAGACAATGAGTCTCAACAGTAATGCTCTGGGACATGCGAGATCAGAAGAGCTCCCTAGATATCTAATACCTAGCAGTCATGCTTTGTTCACCATATAATTCTTTTAGGTGCAGCAAAATAGAATAGGCATCCATTATCTCATGTTGACGATGTGGCTCGTTACTCATGGATGCGAGCATGATGCATTGTGTTATAGATGCATCATCTTGCCACTTTCTAAAAGTAGCAATCTCTTCCTCAGAGGCTGTTTCTGCAACCTTTGCAAGGACAGGTGAATCTTGGATATAAGAAAGTTTTTCAGCAGTGAGAACAATCCTCAAATTTCTTAACCAGCCCATGTAATTTGGTTCGGTCAACTTGTTGGCATCAAGTATGCTACGCAATGATAGTGAATGTGACATTTTTCAAAATCTGCATGTGAAATAAAACAACATTTTAGCATACATTCATTTAATTAATTACCAAAATAAATTAGGTCTTATTTTAAATTGGTATCTCCCACTATTTTCATCAAACTATATTACCTTCATATTATATAGTTCGGTAAAAATTATTTAAAGATTTGCTAGTGAGAATAAGGATCTCATTTCAAATATATATATAGCCTTGTGGTGACACAACAAACGATATATAAATAAATAGGTAGACAATTATTGTCAATTACATCATTATGTAACTCCTTTTATGCCTCTTAGATTATTTTGATCAAGTGGTGACACATCTGAATCAAAATTATCTAAGTTAAGTCCAACCTAGCACTTTCATATATTCAAATAGAAAAATATCATCCTTGTGGTGACACAACAAAATCGTATTGTTCAATTTCGTTACAAGCATCGAATGTGATAAATCAACATCTTAAATATTTAATACTTGCCTTGTGGTGACACAACAAACTTATATTAAATATTTAATACTCTATTAAATTTATCATGCTAGAAGGCGACGTTCGATATTCCAAATATCTTTGAACGCTTAGGACTTAATATAAATTCTTTAAGGGGTTTATTATTAATTGTCTCATCTTGTTTAACGCGCATGCACATATATATATAAAATACGCGTCATATTAATTGACATGTGAAGCATGTTGCATAATATAATATATATATATATATATATATTATAAGCATGCATATAGAATATTATATTCTACCCGGATTGATTATGAATTTTTATTCTAGTTTGGTTCACTCGAGCCACCAAGTGAACCAAAAAGTCAAACCTAGGGGTGCAAAAATTAAATTTAAATATAACTATTACAATTAAATCCTGGGCTCCATTACAAACGGGTCTTCATGCACTCCTTGGTCTCCAATTCTTCAAGTAATTCTAACTAATTCTATTACATAAACTATTTACAATAAATGAAAACCTTGATCAACAGTCAAAGGGAAGTACATAGGAAGGAGATAGAATTTACATCAAAAATAATAAAGAAGAAGAGGTACGCAGACCCTATTTAATAAAACTCATTCATTCAAGCATTTAACTAAAATAAAATTCAATCTCATTGGTCAATAGTCTATAATCAACCCCATTTATTTTCATACATATCAACATATATATCAATAAATAACGTTCATCTCATGAATCATAAATCCATTCCATATATGCATCGATATCAATTTAATGGGCAAAAGTTTTGCTAATATTTAGTTTTGAAACAAAATAAACTCTTTTATTTTAATCAAAAACCAAATTCGAATTAAACTCCTTTAATTTTATAGCAATCTGAAATCATATTTCAGATAAAATAAACTCCTTATTTTAAACTTTTATCAATTAAAAAAATATTTATTTCAATTGAAGAAAAATAAAATTTTCAAATTATGTCCAGGTACCGGCGCAGCTGCGCCCAGAAAAAACTGGGGTGCAGTGCAGCTGCGCTGTATCTGGAAAAACAAAGACTGCAGAATGGCGCAGCTGCGCCTAGAATGAACTAGGGCACGGCGCAGCTGCGCCAAGTTGCAGAACCAGAAAGTTTTTTTGTTGCCCAAAAAATTTATCCAATTGTTGGTCGTTTTCACAATCAATATATGCGTACACGTATACACGGTCAACAAGTAATAAAGTGTAAGTAGAGTATCGTTCCCACGAAGAATTATTTAATAAAAATTACCAATTACTAACTCATAACCAACTTAATCTTATTTAAACAACTGATTTCAGGTTTGTGAATTAAAATACTACTAAATACCACTAGTTTAAAATCTGATTACGGAGATTTAATATCACAACTTCACTTATTGCTTCACTTAGACTAATACACTTCTCATTAATTATGCTCACTATTCTGAATTGTTAATCAAGAACACATAAATAAATATGACCATCTCTCAATGTATCATATTGAAATCACTGAATTCACAAATGATAGAATTAAGAAGAACATCCTAATTAACTAATTCACTATATCTCTATGTGAATTACTGTGACGCCCCCAAATTCGGACTGCACGCGCCTCGAATTTGGTTCGTCACGTACTAGATAACTAATAACATAATAACATCTCACGCAATGAAATGATAGAATAAATTACATTTATTTAATATAATTATTCATGTCCCAAGGTTTCATAACTTAAATATAGCTTAAACATAGCTAATACATAGCTAATACATAAATATGAATTAAGTCTTATTACATCATCATAATAATCCTAACTAAGTACAAAGATACTCTGTAGCCTTGCCCTTGCCCTTATCTGTGCCCGAGGGTCCACTCTGCTCTACCTTAACTGAAATGGTTTAGGGAAAGCAAGAATGAGCAACAAGTTTGCTCAGCAAGTAATATAGCAATAAGGGTGAATAATATAGATTTCAATTCCCAAGGGTACAACAGTAAATGATAGTTCAAGAATAACAAGAAGTATCAATAGTTCTCAATAATAGTCGCTATGAACAGAAGATATCAACAAGATTCAGAGTGTTAACCTTTTCAAGGTTCAAGAATAATGAACACGAAGCAGTCACTAAGGACTATGAACTCTCACTAGAATTAACAGTAATATGCTGATAATCTAATAAAACAAGTACAACAGGTGATCAGCCTAAAGTATCCTACGTCATGCATAACATTTAATCGTACTCGTGTGCGCACGTCGGTCTCCCGACAAATATATATAGTTTTCCCTTCAATGAGGATTGTTCATCTCAGTCAATTATAAGATTTTCTCACCAAAAAATTGGTTTGGATCGCTTTCAAATTCATAATATAGGTCTAGCCGAATCAAATGGCATAGACCACTCTTTCAAGGTATATAAGAACAATTTATAAGTTCAATACTATCAACTATAGTTCGAAGAATATAGATATACTTTACCTCAAGCTATGAAGCATTAATTTATAAGACAAGAATCATACTTTTAATTGTTTACTTGTACAACCAATAATAGTACAAGCTCAAGTAATGCTCAATAAAGAGTAAGGTTCGAGTACTTGCCTTAAGCGTAGTTTATCAATGTCTAGCTTATCAACATTTTTGAATCATATTGTAACATAGTTACGTATATAGGGTATTCATTAGTTATGTATGTTGAATCCATAAACTTGATATGTAAGTTAAACACACACATACGATTCTAACTTAGCCGTACAATCCTATATGTACGTCATTACATACTTATATACACATAGCACGAAATTAGTTTATATGATACTATGAAATCAAATAACTTAGTTCATAATCATCTTTTGACTTAGCGTTTGAAAGTTTATAAACACTTATCAAATCTATGATTCTATCGTTAGTATGCTTATTAACATTTGGACATACCACTAAATATGTATGGCAGTTTAGGACATCAATACAAGCATGCATCAGTTTTCAAATTACAAACATAATAGTCAGACTACACTGCAGGGTGGCGCGGCCGCGCTTGGTTTGAACTAAGGAGTGGCGCGACTGCGCTGCTCCCAGTTCAAACCAGAACTAAAATTCAGTTTGCATGGCCTAGTTTTCTCACCCACATACATTGATGATGACACATGCAGAACATACATGTTATGAAGTTTATGATTAGGTTCGATCTTACATCTTGCCTTTAACATAGTTCGTTATCACTTTCACTTAAAAAGCTTAACGTGTTCAATTAACAAGGTTTCTCACGTTTGGCCTTTATACTTATGCAATGAGGTCAATAAGCCTTAATCATACATGTTCAAGGTATTCTAGTCATATAATTCAAGGTAGCATAGTTCCACTTCATTTAGACTCAATTGAAACTATGTTCGATTAGTTCACATCCTCATAGCTAGATAGGTGTATAGGTTCATCATGTCTAGAGGCATAACATGTCCTATCATTGTAGTCATAAATTTTAGAATGTACATAAGGTAGTTATCAACAACATTAGTTTTCCAAACTCTTAAGTTTTCTTTGAAAATCTCATGTTAAACCAACCAATCATGCAAAATAACTTCACATACTATATATCATGCTCATGTACACACATAACTAGACCACATAAGCATGCTCACAAGTTCATATCTTATAGTGTACTTATTTCATCAAGTTTGTGTTTGAAAGCTCCAAGTTTCCTTTAGAAAGTCATAAAAACCAAGCTATGGTAAGTGATTACATGCAAAGCCACCTACATTAGCATGTCATGGACTTATATAGGCTTAATTAAGTTAAACTAGCATGCTCCATTCATCAAAAACCACAAAAGGTCGTCATTTGGTTCTGCAGATGGGCGCGATCACGCCCTGTTTGTACTAAGGAGTGGTGCGGTCGCGCTACTTCGGTTCCAGACCAGAATACTTTCTGCAATAGCAGAGCTTCAGCCAAGTTCCATAATCACTCATGAATTATGCTTGATTACTATGATATTTCATATATAACATGTATATAGACTCTACTAACATGCTAACATCATCTCACATAACCAATTTCAACTAAATCATGCAAATTTCTATGAATCATTGAACTCAAGACTAAGAACACAATGTAAGATTTATACCTCTTGAGCTTGAATTTGACAAGACTTGCTCTCAATATCAGATTATACACTCACTTCACTCTCTATAACAACTTAGCAATGTTCTAACCAAATGAAATTGAGAAGAGAGGTGCTTAATTTATAAAGACTTGAATATCCATGCCAAAGCTTTGCACAAGGAATTAAACCAAGAGATGAAGGAAGAAGATGATGGACAACCAATGTTTGGTGGAATAGTTGCCACCCACCACATCAACTCACTCCCCTTTGCCATCATTTGATTGAAGTTATCATGAAATTAAGGGATAGGCTAGGCCATTTGCCATACACGTGAAAGAGAAAGAAGAGTGACACCCATTATAGGACAAGCCTTCTAATCTCAGCAATTGCAAATTGGACATGAAGTAATATTACAACTTAAGGTTTTATCACACATATATATATTATGTAAGACCCCGAATTTTATGAAATGAAAGTATTCAATTTTTAATTCAATAAATGGTTAAATTGATAAAAGGTTAAAGTTAAGGGTGATATGTGTAAATTTTACAAAGTAAGCAAGTGGTTATAAAATATTCATTGTTGTCGGGGAATATTCGTTTGGTCGTGGAATATTCTTTTTGTCAGAGAATATTCGTACGACGGCGCAGTCATTGGTGGACCCCACAACGGAATAACTGTCGGATATAGAAAGCGACAGAAATAATCTTTTTATAAAATAACGGTAAAACTTTTACCATTAAACTGTTAAAATACCTGGTGGTTAAAGTACAATAATACGCGTTGTTGCACAGTAGCACACGGTATTGCACAGTAATTTTTAATTATTGATTCTTACGTAAGAAGTCACGTATTCAATAATTGTTACGGTAATTACTGTTCATTATTTTATATTATTGATTCAATAATTGCTACATTGATAATTGCATATTATTTTATATTATTGATTCAATAATTATCACAGTAACCACTGCACAGTGTTTCACATTATTAAATCAATAATTATCACACCTATTATTGAAATGATATTATTAGATAGCATTATTGACAATGTCTAGAAAATTCTGTCGAGGAAAGTGGTTAGGTTATATAATTACGCGCTAATAAAGAGAAATTCTTATTAGAAAGCCCCCTCTTTCCTGGGAACGATCTGGTTGTCATTATTGTGATTCTGTAATATTATTTGTGAATAATAATTAATTATTGATAAAAATGATAAGAAAATATTTGTTCAACGTGGATATAAATGGAGGAATTTTAGCAAAAGAGACAATTATTAAAAATTAATATTTTATCTTTTTTGATAAAATAATTCATTCAAATATATTATTATAATATTACATTATAAGTGTATAATGTGGTAATATAATAATATAACTTTATAATTTAAATGATAATATTTTTACAATAAATTCACGATATATGAATAAAATAAGGAGAAAGAGAGCAAATTGGGTGCGAATTGATTTTGCTACAATAAAAGCTAAAAATATGTTTTGTGAGTTGGTGGGCCCCACTTGTTGTTGTAATTGTTGATTTTTTTGGATTGTCAATATGTTGGTGCGAGAGAAAAGAAAAAAGAAAAGAAAAGGAATCATCCAGTTGTGAATTGTCAATATTGGTAGCCTGCAAAATCATCCGTATGTAAATTCGGGTCATTTTTTGTTCGGAATTTGGAAAAACTTTCTTCTACAAAGTTGTAGAGAATAAAATTTTATATGGAATGGACATAAAGTTCATATTTTTCTGATAAAAGGGCTATTTATTATGAATTATTGAAGTTTCTAAATATTGTTAAAGTTAAAATATTTTTGGTGGAGATTTTCTAGAATGGTGGGCCCCACTCTTGTCCTTTTGTTTGTTGTAAAATGTTGAAAATTTTGCTGAGGAGAAATTTTAAAGGTGAAGGCTTGAAAATCATCCGTTGGTTTCTTTGGTCAATTTTGGCGTTCAGGCATTTTCCTATAAATAGGGTGCTTAGTTAGAATTGAAAATCACACCAGAATCAGAAAATTTTCTCTCTATAATGTTGTACGTATTTCTTGTGAGTATAAGAGTTGTTGCGCCGTTTACGTGTTAACAAAAACGGGTACAAAACACGTGCAAGTGTACACAGTCGACAAGTAATAATTCAATAAGTCGAGATCGTTCCCACGGAGAAAGGAGTCAGACAACAGTCCTATGGTTATCTTTGTCTGCTCAAACGGTTGACACAGTATTCTTTACTTAACTAGAATGGTTGTAAAATAAACTTAACTAATTAACAAACAAGGGGTTCAAATTAGAGAAATATGGATCCTAACTTCATCTATTGCGTCATCTAGGTTAACAACACCTCAAATCATGTATGAATAATCACATAGGAATGCTAGCCGGGAGCACGAATGTGAGACATGTCTATTTTTCAATACACCAAGTCCATATCATATAATATCCAAAATTAAGATAGAAATCACATGAACATCGATAAAGCCTAAACCACTATATTTCTATGCAATTTACAAGCTAAACCGATTTAAGTACAAGCCCCCAATTAGACTACATATGGCAATACGGTATATGTCTATCCGGACAGCAAATCACAAAACTCATCCAATGCAAGTTTCACAAACATATCCTAGCATAGCAAAATCTAAGTTTACACTTCGTTTTTCAAGTCTATATAAACTATTAGAGTAGATGTTGATCAGGCATCTAAACATACACAGCAACCATGCTGGGCAAACCATACATTTTCATTCATACATATCAAAGAGACATAAACCCTAGACTAAGCAAATAGAATCTATTAGAATCCCATAATGGAAGTTAGTTCATCACTGAACCACCCACCATTATGGGATTCAAACCAAGCATTTCAACAACTAAGTAAGAGAGAGAGAAAAGAGAATGGAAATGCAAATCTTGATGGTTCTCTTCCAATATAATGCTTCAAGCCTTAGTTTAGACCACAAATAAGCTCTTCAATGAACCCAAGAAAGGAAATCTACTTAGAACTATAAGGGAAGAAGAGTGAAGCGCTTCAACTCTCTAGCTCTCTACAAACCCTAGAAAAAAATATGAACTAGCTTCAAAAGTAAAAATATATCTGATAAGTCTAAGTGTGTCCTATTTTCCTTGCAAAACATCAGCCTTAATATTACATCCAGCCGAGCAAACAATACAAAAGTCAAACATTTTAGACTGGCGCGGTCGCGCGGCTTGGCCTTGCTTTCCTGGCGCGACCGCGCGCGCCTGCTAACTTAGCTGGTGACTTCACTTTCAATGCAGGCTATTTTGTGCTTCTTTCCTTCTTTCATTCTTGCTTCCTTTTCCTTCTCATTTGCTGCTTTGAGGCCCCCTTTGCTCATTCCAAGGCTTTCTTTCTCATACCCAATCCATCATCAAGCCATCTTCTTATGCCTTATAGCCAGCTCCATGCCATTTTATCCGTCCTCATGCCATTCCACCTGCCTTGTTGCCAAGCTCATGCCACTTTGCCTCTTTTCATGCCATTCCATGCCATTTTATGCCAAAAGAGTTTCCTGTCTATAAACTGCAAAACAAAGCTAAAATGCATTAAAAGACACTAAAGCGCTCGAGTTTAAGCGATAATCAAAGTAAGTTGGCGTCCAATAAGTAGGTATAAAACCTACTTATCAAATACCCCCAAACTTGAACTATTGCTTGCCCTCAAGCAAAAACACAAATGCAACTACATGAAAATGAATCCCACAGTCTCAGCCATAATATGAATTCCAATCAGATGCGCCTCAGAGAGATAACAAGAACACTGAACAATGAATTTGCTCAAGCAATAGCTATATAGATAAACAATCTGTAAACTACAACCTGTTACTAAGATGCTGTGTGTGTGTGCAATGCCATAAACAAGCTTGAAATAGGCAAAGATTCCACATGCTATACTTTTAAGGAAGGAAAATTTAGGCTTTAAGTCAAGAATTTTTCATTAAGACCAAACAATGACCAAACCAACACATAGATACAAGTTGAAGTGCAACCAGGGCTTATTATACTTTTATTCTCACACGGGGGCGATATTCGCACTTTTCCCGCGGCTACACCTTGACAGTGCAATGCTAGGCCCTCTTAGGCTTTTCAATGATACCCATTTAACGAGCTTTCGACCAACGACTCCCAGACCATAAAGGCCTTAGGGCGCTAGGTGTAGAGACAATCCCCTAGGGCGTACTTGCTCGAATATCAAAGGCCACAAGACTTCGCTAGCCCAGGTGTTTATTCTATTTTTATCTTTTTCAAAGCTTATTTTCTTTCTTTTTTCTTTTTCTTTTCTTTTAATAGGAGAGTGTGTCTTACTCTCCATCTCTCCCACAGCATGCATACCCAGAGTTTTTCCTCATATTTGTATTCCAGTGTTGCTAAGGTCATTATTGCTTTTATTATACAATTCAATGAATTAAAAACAAAAATTTCCTTCTTAGAAGACAAGCATGCACTAATCTAGCCAACAAGCAACTAAAGACATACTGTGCTATCCGGTGACTTCAAAGCAACAGGTATAGTTTACATCATGTATAAAAATATAACTGAGCTTAAGCAACTAACAGAGTTCAAAAATCTATCTTATCTCAATGTCATCATCGGACAGACTGGAATTCAACAGGCTAAACAAACGGGATTATGCAATGCAATGCAGTTAAACACAACTAAATAAATAAAATGAAATAAAACTAAAAAAAAATTATGCAAAATTTTAACTAATACATGCTAAAATGCAATGCAACTACTATATACAACCTAATCTGCAATAAAAAACTACATGACATAACTACATGCAAACACTATGTAATAATTAACTAAATGCAATTAAACTAAATGCAGAAATTTAAAACTATAAGCAATAAACTACTTAACTACACCCAATACCCCCAAACTAGAAATATTCAATGTCCTCATTGAAGGTAAAGGGTCAAGAAACTCCCCTACTGCTCGGCATGGCCACTCTCCTCGGGTGGTGTATCTGGCGGTGGATAAGGCAAGTTAGAAGCGAACACCGGCCACTCCAGCATTGTGCCCTGCTGTGCGAAGGCCTCGACAAGTGCACGTGTCAAACCATCAGAAAACACAGCAAAACTCTCGTGCAGGTAGTCTATCTTTTGTTCTACAAGACGGATCTGGCGACCCAGCTGTATGTCACCTGCTGGAGGAGGAGCTGCGCCCTCTGCTGGCTGCGGCTGTGGCGGTGGAACTGGCAGAGGAGCTATCACAATAAAACCTTTATCCCTCTGGTCTACTACTCCTCCAGCCCAATCCACAAAATGTTTGATAGTGTTATGATTGACATCCCCAACTGGCATTTGTATCTGCTCATCGGGCCATTCAAGCCCTGCATCAGCACAGAGATGGGTAATGACGGATGCATGCGGAATGGAGCCTGTGGTACTGTCTCTCATGAACCTCAGCATGTTCTGATGAATCAGATGGCTGACATCAATGTACTTTCCGGTAATAATCCCCCACAGGATGATGGCTCTCTCAACTGTGACCTCATGCTGGTGCTGGGACGGCATAAGGCTACTACAGAGGAACAAATTCCATGCCTTAGCGTATCTGTTCATCCCGGCGGTAAGGAACTTGGTGTACTCATTCACGGTATCTTTCTTTATCTTCCACACTGTGCTTGGCTCACACAAATCTCGAATCACTTGATCCAGGTTAGTTCTCAACCTCTCTGCCTCGACCTAATTCACCTCTCCTGCCGGCACTGATGGCACACCTAAAACCTCACGAATGGCAGCCAGGCGGTAATCAATGGTGTGGCCCCACATAAAAGACTTACCACTCTGTGTGATTTTAGCGTTAGCGTAGAATTCTCGGACTAAAGCCAACGGCACTGGCGGCGGCATTGCACAAACACCTTGCCATCTCATTGCTCGAATCATGGCTCGCATATCCCCATCCTCCTTTGTTGGCTTCAAGCCCCGCTCCTTGAAAACTGTTTTGGCCGCAATCCGATAGTACTCAATTTGGGCCTCAATGTTAATGAACTTGGTCAAATCGACGGGGATGTCGTCGCCATGGTCGGCGTGAACAGGTGATGCGGAAGAGGAAGCTGCAAATCGCGATCGCTTGGGACCTATTGTTGATTTTCAGAAAAACTTTCCTTTCACAAACCCTTGATTGATGAATTCGGAACCAAAACCCCCAAACTTGCTTCTCGGATATTTGATAGTGCAAACCCTTGATTCTAAAAATCTTTGCCCAATGCAAGCAAACCCTAATCTTGGAAAACCAAACTCGATAATGGAAAAGGGAGGCTAGGGCTGGGGATGGTTAATGGGTGAAATTCGTGTGGTGGAGGGGAGACTAGGTGATTGGGATGTGTATGGCTTAATTTGAGAGAGATGATGAGTGGGTAGAGAAGGAAAAGAAAGGAGTTGGGATGCTCTGAGAATGAAGGGCTCGTAGGTTATGAGATTGGAGGTCGGTTATAATAGATATAAGGGTTTGAAGGGATGGAACCGTGTTTTTTTTAAAAACATATCAGTATGCGCTTCAGGGGCGTGGCGCGGGCGCGCCGGCTTAGGCCTGGTGTGCCGCGCGGCCGCGCAACTGGAAAATATAGCTTCTCTAGACTGGCAGCGCCGCGGGCGCATGGCCAAGAACACTGTGATGGGCGCAGCCGCGCGAGCTAGAAATCTATCCAAAAAATTTGTTTCTTTTTGGCAGCAACTTTGACAAGTGTTAAGAAGCAACTTTCAACACTTTATTTCACCTGCACATAAAGCAACAAAAATAAACGTAGCTTGATTCCATTACCAAAAACATGCATATGTAAGATGTATAAACTGTAAATTCATAACAATGCTATGCAAGCGAATATTTTCTATTTGATTTCCCAAAAAATTTCCATATGCTTATATGCAAAATGTAATCACGTTAAATATATGTTCAAACAGCTTCCAAATCCAAAAATCTGCACAACTATGCCTAATGTCCAAAAATGTAGGCAATGATCGCTTAATTCCATGAATATATACAAAGAGCATCCAACTCTCGAAAAATGCATGCTACATGCCTAATGTTCAAAAATGTAGGCGATGAGCATTCTAACACTATAATGTTCAAAAATAGGCAACTTTTTCAAAATGATTAGAATTAAACGGGGGAAAGGAAGTTCAGAGATTAGTAACCAGAATTAAACATGAGATAGAAATATAGAGAAATGCGATGCAAGAATTAAACTTAAGGGAGAGATAGAGATGATGGGGTGCCTCCCATCGAGCGCTTGTTTATAGTCCACTAGCTCAACTTTCTCTGCTTTGATCAAGTTGTAGAAAGGATTGAGGCGACTTCTTGTCTGTCAACCTCACCACCATAGTAATGCTTCAGCCACTGTCCATTAACCTTGAAAGGGTTATCAGGGTCCTTATCGAAAATTTCTATTGCACCGTGTGGATATACAGTCTTTACAGTGAAAGGCCCTGACCACCTTGACTTGAGCTTTCCTAGGAAGAGTCTAAGTCTGGAATTGAATAACAGCACTACTTGCCCTGGCTCGAATGTCCTTTCTATAATCTTGCAATCATGCCACCTTTTCACTTTTTCTTTGTACAATTTGGAATTTTTATAGGCCTGCAATTGAAATTCGTCCAACTCATTGGGTTGGAGAAGGCATTTCTCCTCTACAGCCTTTAAGTCGAAGTTCAACTTGTGGAATGCCCAATAGGCTTTATGCTCAAGCTCCATGGGAAGGTGACAAGCCTTTCCATACACAAGCTGAAACGACAACATACCCAGCGGTGTTTTATAGGCAGTCCTGTAAGCCCATACTGCATCATCCAGCTTCAGTGACCAATCTTTCCGTGTGGGGTTCACAACCTTTTCAAGTATTCTCTTCACCTCACAATTTGACACTTCTGCTTGGCCATTGGTTTGGGGGTGATAAGCTGTAGCTATTCGATGATTTACCCCATATATAGCCAACAAAGCTATAAACTGGCGATTGCAAAAGTGGGTACCTTCATCGCTAATGATTGCCTTGGGAGTCCCAAACCTCGTAAAAATGCTCATTTGGAGAAATCTCAGAACCACCTTAGCAGCATTCGTCGGTAAAGTTGCCACTTCCACCCATTTAGACACGTAATCGACTGCCAGAAGGATGTACAAGTTCCCACATGATGAAACGAATGGCCCCATAAAGTCTATCCCCCATACATCGAAGATCTCCACCTCGAGGATTGTATTCAGGGGCATTTCATTTCTCTTTGATATATTTCCTACCCTCTGACATCTATCACATCTTTGAACAAAGCTGTAAGCATCCTTAAAGATAGTAGGCCAATAAAAACCTGCTTGTAAAACCTTAGCCGCTGTCCTTTCACCTCCGTAATGACCTCCATATACTGATGCGTGGCAATCCTGCAGTATACTCTCCGTCTCGCTATATGGAATGCACCTTCTAATCATTTGATCAGCACACTACTTAAACAAGTATGGTTCATCCCAAATAAACCATTTCACATCATGTAGAAACTTCTTCTTTTGCTGCCTAGTCAAGTTAGAAGGATGATATTGCTTACTAGGAAGTTTGCATAATCTGCGAACCATGGCACTTCTCCTTTCACCACAAATAATTGCTCATCTAGGAAGGATTCATTGATCATAACTTTGTCATTTGCATCCCTTCACGGATTCTCCAATCACGACAAGTGGTCAGCCACTTAGTTCTCAGTCCCTTTTCTGTCCTTGATCTCTAAGTCAAATTCTTACAACAGAAGTATCCACCTGATCAGACGGGGCTTGGCATCTTTCTTTGCTATCAAATATTGGATTGCTGCATGGTCAGTGTACACAATCACTCTAGATCCAATCAAATAAGCACAAAACTTGTCGAATGCGTACACCACTGCTAAGAGCTCTTTTTCTGTAGTAGTGTAGTTCAATTGGGCATCAGTAAGGGTCTTGCTAGCATAGTATATAACATAAAAGACCTTGTCCCTTCGCTGGCCCAATACAGCTCCCACAGCGAAATCACTGGCATCACACATCAGCTCAAAAGGAAGGTCCCAATTCGGCGCTGTGATCACCGGTGCCGTAGTCAACTTCTTCTTTAAGTGCTCAAATGCAGTCAGGCAATCCTCATCAAATTGGAACTGGACATCTTTTTCTAACAAACTGCAAATTGGATTTGTAATCTTCGAGAAGTCCTTTATAAACCGACGATAGAAGCCTGCATGTCCCAAAAAACTACGAACACTATAATACCCGAGATTTTCCTAATATTATTAAATGAATATATTAATGGGAATGAATATTTATTTAAATATAAATGAATTGTGACTTAACTCAATTATATTAAATTGAATGATTATAATAATTGAGAATATATAGAGTTGCGATAAACTCATTGAAAGCCTTGTGTGGCACAGTGATGAGATATATTAATTAACGAATAATTTATTAAGTGAACAATTAATTAATTGCAAACTGTTGTTAATTGTTATCGTAGAATATTAATTAATTGTTATAGAATATTAATGATAATTAATTGATGATGTGGGGATGATTATTATTGCAAATAATATAATAATAATAAGCAACGTGTTCATAAATATAATAAGATATATATTCATGTGATAATTAATCCTATGATTATTAATTAAATGTTATTAATAATTACGAGGAAGGGATTAAGTAATATTATTGTTAATTTATAAGATAATGAATTTATTAATTCATATATGCAAACATGCATTATTAAAAGTGTAAAGTATAATAACCAACTATATTATATAGTGTAATACAACATCTATGTGACTATATTATATATAGAAACAATATATAAGATTCATATTTATTGAAGCCATATGAATGCATCATGAAATGCTTATGTGACAATGTGTATATGAATATACATTAAAATAATGTACATGGGTTGTATGTGTACAATTTTTCCTTACTATATTAACATATTACTTATTCATTGGGAATACATTGTGGCATTTCATTATACCCTAACCATACATTATACAACCTAAGTGGATATATACATGTTGAGCCTTAGTGTTGTATATATGCATGAATGCTGAGTTTATTTTTGGTTGTCCCTTATTATTAATCTCATTTCCCTTTTCACATGCATAGCATCATGAAGCTAAAGCCTATTTCCTCAAACTCACAAACTCAGCTTGCTAGCTATCATCATGAAGGAGAATGGCTGATTGCTACAGCTTCACTATTTCACCAACTAATCTATTTACTACTCCTTAACCCCCATGCAATTCACAAATCCCGTTGGTTCAATTTGATGGACAATTGTATTGTCTGGGTATGAATTCCTCTATAAATTGAACTCTCTCCCTCACAAACTCACTTGCTGAGATTTTGGATAAGATAAATTGAGAGCATTTATATATCAGTGTTAGTAGTCTGAAGAGTCGAGAATTCCTTAGCAGCAAGTTCTTAATTCGTATTACAGAGGTATACTCCCTCTTCTTGTTCTTCATTTTCGTTTTCTGTAAAAATCTCATTTCTTGATTATACCAAATTAGATTGTGTTTGGGTTGTAGAACCCTTATATTGTTGTTATATGAATATACATACATGATGGAACCACTATATAGCTTTCTTGTCTTTCATTTCCATTTTCCTCTGTAATTTCTGTAAAAACATCAAATTCTTGAATTTAGTTGGAGTTCATGAATTTGGGAATTGAGAAATGGCGATTGACTATTATATAAGCATATATATATATCTGTGTTAGTAAGTTAAAGAGGTCTAATAGCATATGGGTATGTTGAAATCGATGAAATGGGAAGTTTTGGGTCGGTTTTGGCTGCAGCGTGAACTTCATGAACTGAGTCTGCATCGCGACGCCCAGCGTTATCTGCGCGCTGCAGCGCCACAGTGCCTCAGTCCCAGCGTCCCCACGTCGTAGCGCCACTTCCAGGTATTGTGTCCGCGCCATAGCGCCTCCAGCGCCGCAGCGCCGTAGCGCCAGCTTGCTGCTGTTGTTGCCGCGCTGCAGCGCCGCTGTGCAGATAGGCCCAGAAATGACTATCTATTTGTCCAGTCCGAGAGCAGTAAAATTATAATTCATACTAAGTAAATGTAACATGATTTATGGAGTCCCACTTGTGCAATACATGTTTCTATAGTTTACTTAACATAAAAAGAGAACTCATGATTTTAAAATAACCCTTGACGAAGCATGTGTTATTTAAGTCCGAACTTGCTAGCATATGCTCGTAACTTAACTAGGTGTGAGATATGATTTGAAATTGCCTATTTAAACTAGATTGCTTTGGATTGGTTTAAAATGACTGTTAAAGACTAACTCGGATATGTTTGCAAACTAAGTTTCATACACGTTGCATGGTTGTATTCTGAACTTATAGGGTTGCATGCTAGTATTCTTTATGTCACTACGCATGATCTATATGAACACTCACATAGTTGGACACAACGTAAACTATTCAAGTATGATTTTCTAAGACAATTACAAGTAAGGACTATAGTTGATTATTAAACTATGTGGTTTATTAATATATAGTTATACGATTTGATTGTGTAGCTAAGATAGAACTTGATGTATGTGCTCAATTTACATGTCAAGTATGTGAATCCGATGTGTATAACTAATGTGTGTATATATATATACGTTAATAGGATAGCATAATTATTTGAAGCAATATTAGGCTTTACGTGGATAAACTACGCTTAAGGCACGTATCCTAACCGACGCATTTACTTTATGCAAGGAAATCTATGATTGTGCAAGTTTCCTGACTTACACTCATTTATAGTGCAAGTATCTGAACCCTACTTTTATTGTGCAAGTTTTCTGACTTACACTCATTTATAGTGCAAGTATCCTAACCCTTGTATTACTTTATTCAACGAATATTGTAAGCGAGAATCTAAACTTTATCTCTTTGAATGCAAGTTGTCTTACTCGTTCATTTGAGCTAGTATGTTTAAACTCTTGTGAAAGCTATTGTTCATGTTGAACTTGGTATTGTTCTTGAGTATTGTGAAAGTGTCTATGCCACTTAATTCGGCTAGACTATATGCATGTTATAAAACTGTCCAAACCTTTTTATCGGTGCGAAAATCTTGAAAACTGAGTTGAACAACCCTTATGGTAAGGGGAGTGTTTATTGTTGGAAGCCCCAACACACGCGTGAATATTACTGTGGTTATGCATAACATAGAGTATTGTAGACTTATCATCTATTATACTTGTTTCTTTTGGGTTATCAGTTTAATATTGGTAATTCTAGTAGATGTTCAATAGTCCTTAGTGACTGCTTAGTATAAATTATTTTATCCAGTTGGATACGTTGATAGCCTTTGAATTCATATATATCTGTTGATCTACCTTGAATTATCATTTCATATTCCAAAGATGTGATTCGAGAATTGTTGATATTTGTTGTTCCTGATATTATTCTAAAACTCTGAACTATCTTAGAGATTATACTTCGATATTTTAAACTCGTGATATAATACTCATCACCCTTGTTGTATATTACTTGCTGGGCAATTTGTGCTCATTCTTGCTTATTTTAAAACCTTTCAGTTAAGGCGGAACAGGGAAGTGTCTCTGAAAAAGACAAGGCCAAGGGCAACGGCAAGGCTACCGACTAGCTTGTTCCTTTATGTTTCAAATTGTTATGTTGTATTAAGACTGTCTTCAGACTATATTTAAGCTTAAGTAGGATTATGTAATAAGTCTTTATTCGATATCATTATGTAATCTATTAAGTACTGTAGGTTACGAGACTTGGGGGAATAATTATAATAAATCATTGTATATTATTCTAAATTAGATCTTCCGCTGCGAATGTGTGATTTTAGTTATTATTGTATTACCATGAGCACGTGACGGACCGAATTCGAGTGACCAAGTGGCGATCCCGAATTTGGGGGCGTCACAGGTTGGTATCAAAGCTGTAGTTATAAACCTTAGGAACGAGTGTCCTTAGACTATAACTTAGGAGAACTTAGAAGTTAGAAAGGAGATAAAACTCATGTAGAGTTTTCCTTAAGAGACTTAGTTTGTTATGAAATGTAACTTCATTTTATACAATGAACTTATGTTTTATTTAACATTCTAATGGAGTTGCTGTTTCTTGTCTGTGTTAGTGATTGTAGATGGCAGATATGGGAGTACCCGCTAGAGTGGCTGAGGATGAGCCCAGGGATATTCATGTAGTGTACGAGGCACCCTTAGACGCTGTTCCAGTACAGGCTATGGCACCATCCGAGTCAGATGATGAGGATGAGATTGAGATTGAGATAGAGTCCGATCCAGAGAAGGAGCCCATGGAGGACGAGCCGATTGAGGATGAACCTTCAGAGGAGGAGCCCATGGAGGACTCCTATGAGCCTAACCTAGAGGAGCATATACTAGGCGAGTATGAGGAGCGGATCCTAGAGTTGGACTGCAGAGTCTAGGAGATAGAGGAAGAGGCAAAAGAGAAGGAGTCAGAGTTCCAGAAACTGCGGGACGAAGACCACCAGAGGAAGCTGGCTATGCAAGAGTTTGAAGTAGAAATTGCTTATCGCAAAGAGGCGGGAATTCATATGGGAACCCTATTTCACAAGGCAATGGCTAGGAACATAGATATAGCAGGGAAGCTAGAAGAGGTTGAACAGAGGGAACTAAGCGAGAAGACTGAGAAGGAAGCACTCCGCACTCAGTTGGAATTAGAAGTGATGGATAGGATACACTTCGAGGAGAAGTGGGAGGCTGCCCATGAGGGAGCTAACGACCTGGAGGATGAGGTCCAATGTAAGAAGAGGAAAATGAACAAGATGGGGTACGTGTTCCGTTCGGCATTCGAGAGGGTGCTTGATGGTGTATACCACTACCCGGCAGAACAGGGATAGACTCTACACACTATAAGTCGAGAGTTGGTAGCTTATATAGCACAGTTAGAGTACAAGAGCGCTGTGGAGCGCGGGATGATGTGACGAGATTTCCTTAGACGGATTAGTAGTAGTCTAGTAGTATTCTCTTTATGTATTGTATATACTATGTTGTAATCCCAATCTTTTGTGTAAGATGTGGAATAGTGATGTAAACCCCAAGTTAGCTTTTGTTAGAGGGGTAGTGTGGTAGTAGGTTGGTATATTCCCCGTCTTTTGTGATATTAGGGGATATATGTGATGACATTTATAGCAGTATGCTAGGATAATCATGTAATGAAATGAAATGGCATATGAATATAAATAAGTTTATTCAGAAACGTGTTATAAATTTATTGTTTTTGTTTTTAAAAGAAATACTTAAGTAATATAACTAAATAATAATAAAATAAAAATTTGTGATGCAGATCATGGCACTAAGACGTAGACTGACTGCACCCGAAGAATCAGTTAATAACGAGAGGGAGCAAGTAGATCCCATCCAGAGGCTAGTTGATCTGTTAGGAGAGGCTCTTAGGGGGAGGAACAATGAACCTGTTTGCCCGAACCCTCAGGCTGTGACAGTAACAACCTTTAAAGACTTTAAGAGTGTAGGACCTCCGGAGTTCGAGGGAACTACCGACCCAATCATCGCACAAACGTGGATTAAGGAGATCGAAAAAGCTTTCACTATAGCTCGCGTAGGCGAAGAGCAGAAGACGGTGTTTGCCACATACATGATGAGGGGAGAAGTAAATTATTGGTGGGAAGCAAATCAGCAGAGAGCCGGAGAGGAGACAATAGCATGGGAAAGATTCAAGACGCTGTTCTTCGAGAACTACTTCCCGAAGAGCATGAAAAATAGAATGGAGGTAAAATTCCTAGAGTTAAAACAAGGTGAAATGACGGTGGCACAATACGCAGCTAAGTTCAATGAATTAGCGCGATTTATGGAGCACCAAGTTGGTGATGAGGAAAGGAAGGCTAGACGATTCGAACAAGGACTGAAGCCTTAGCTATTTAATAAGGTGTCCGTTCTTCAGATCGATTCTTTTGCAACACTGCTGAGAAGGCTATTATCGCCGAGGGAGGAACTGAAGCTTTGAGCTTGTATAACAAAGAGAGGAAAGGAAAGAACACTAGTAGTGAAAATCGTAGAGGAAGCAGTGGCGGAGGGAGTAACTCCGGGAAGAGAAAGTGGGACAACAACAACAACAATAGCAGAAATAATAATCAAGGTGGGAGTCACCAGGGAAATTTTAAAAATAGGAGTGGAGCTTGTAATAAGTGGGGGAAAAGTCACCAAGGGGAGTGCTGGAAAGGAAAAAGCACGTGTTATAATTGCAGCCAAGAGGGGCACATATCGCCAAACTACCCAAAACCAAAGAAGATCAGGGGATGTTTTGCTTGTGGATCAACGGAGCACCAGATAAAGGACTGCCCAAAGAAAGGAAGTGGTGGAACTAGCGGAGGTTAGGGTGGAGGTAGCAAGTTGATGATTGGAGGACCCGCACAACCCAACCGATCGATCGCCCGAACATTTAACATGACCGTCCAAGATGCCGTAGCTACAAAGGATGTAGTGTCAGGTATAATCCCAATCAATAATATAAATACTTACGTATTATTTGATTCGGGTGCCACCTGTTCTTTTGTATCTGAGGAATTTGCTAGTAAACTTAATTCACCCCGAGAAAGATTAGAAAATCCCTTGAACATAGAAGTTGCGAATAAGGAAGTGATCCCAGTAGAATACGTTTATCAAAATTATCGCGCAAATATTAGAGAACATGAATTAAAAGTAGACTTGATTCCTATTAGATTGGGAGAGTTTGACATAATACTGGGAATGGATTGGTTGTATAACCATGCTACGATAATTGACTGTCAGAATAAATGTGTGAACCTTCAAACTCCGAGTAACTCTAAGGTAGTGTTTTATGGTAGCTAATCGCTTAAGCAATCGTGTTGCGTTACGATGATGCAGGCCAAGAAATTGTTAAGAAAATGATGTGTAGGTTATTTAGCTTACATCGTTGATACTCGGAAAAAAGGAGTAGAAATTAAGGATATATCCATAGTGAATGAATTTCAAGACGTGTTTTCGGACGATTTGCCTGGTCTTTCGCCAGACAGAGAAATTAAATTCGTAATAGATTTAGCACCGGGAACGGCACTGATTTTGAAAGCTCCATATCGTATGGCGCTAGTAGAAATGAAGGAATTAATGATACAACTGCAAGAGTTATTGGATAAGGGTTACATTCGACTGAATGTGTCTCCTTGGGGAGCACCAGTGTTATTCGTTAAGAAAAAGGACAGATCGATGAGGCTCTGTATCGATTATCGAGAATTGAACAGAGTAACGATCAAGAACCGATATCCGTTACCGAGGATAGATGACTTATTTGATCAACTGAAAGGAGCAAAATATTTCTCGAAGATCGACCTACGGATAGGATATCACCAACTGAAGGTACAGGATAAGGACATACTAAAGACTACGTTTCGAACCCGTTATGGACATTATAAGTTTTTGGTAATGTAATTTGGTTTGACTAATGCTCCGGCAGCATTTATGGACTTGATGAACCGAGTTTTCAAGCCATACTTGGATAAATTTATAGTGGTTTTTATCGATGACATTTTGATCTACTCGAAGACAGAGGAAGAACACACCAAACATCTGAAGATAGTTTTGGAAGCGCTAAGGAAGGAGAAGATGTATGCGAAATTTTCTAAGTGCAATTTTGGATGGAGAAGGTTCAATTCTTAGGCCACGTGGTGGATAAGGATGGAATCTCAGTAGACCCCGCAAAGGTCAAAGCAGTAAGTAATTGGGAACAACCGAGAACACCGACGGAGGTGAGAAGCTTTTTAGGGTTAGCTGGGTACTATCGAAGATTCATCCAAGATTTTTCCAAGATAGCAACCCCGTTGACTAATCTGACGAGGAAGACGGTGAAGTTTGTATGGACCGACAAATACGAAGAAAGTTTTCAAGAACTGAAGAAGAGATTGAGCGAAGCACCTATGTTATCATTACCAGATGATGCGGGAAATTTTGTGGTGTATAGTGATGCATCGCACAAGGGACTTGGCTGTGTGCTTATGCAGCACGGACAAAGTCATTGCGTATGCATCACGACAATTGAAGGATTATGAAAAATGATACCCTACTTACGACTTAGAGTTAGCGGTAGTAGTTTTTGCGTTAAAGATTTGGAGGCATTATTTGTATGGGGGGAAATGTGAGATATACACGGACCACAAGAGTCTGAAATATATCTTCACACAGAAGGAGTTGAACATGCGACAGAGAAGGTGGTTAGAATTAATCAAGAACTATGACTGCGATATTCTTTATCACCCGGGGAAGGCAAACGTGGTTGCCGACGCTCTAAGCAGGAAAGGAAGGGAAAATTGTTTCATTTGACGACTCAAGAAGAATTGATAAGAGAGATGGAGAAATTGGAGATAGAAGTGAAAGGACCAGGAAAGTCTGAAGAGAAGTTGTTTGTAATGGAAGCTCATCCGACATTGTTGGATAGGGTAAAGGAAGCACAGGAGAAAGATGAAGAATGTGAGAAGATCAGAAAAAGGATCACAGAAAATAAGGAAGAGAAATTCCAAATAGATAAAGATGGTATTTTGATATTTGAAGAAATAGTATGGGTACCAGCGGTAACCGAGCTAAGGGAAGAGATTTTGCACGAGGCACACAATATGACGTATTACGTTCACCCGGGAGGCACGAAGATGTACCGAGATTTGAGGTAACATTTTTGGTGGCCCAATTTTAAACGGGAGGTTGCAGAGTGCGTCAGTATATGTTTGACTTGCCAATGCGTTAAAGCAGAGCATCAACGGCCGAGTGGTTTACTACAACCGTTAGAAATACCAGAGTGGAAATAGGAGCATATTACGATGGACTTCGTGGTAGGACTTCCAGTTACGCAGAAAGGTTATGATGCCATTTGGGTTATTGTGGATCGACTTACGAAGACCGCACATTTTTTACTAATCAAGATCCGCTACAGTTTGAATCAGTTAGCAAGCCTATACGTAAAGGAGATTATTTCACGATATGGAGTGCCGGTGTGAATTGTCTCTGATCGAGATCCGCGCTTCATGTCAAATTTTTGGAAGAGTTTGCAAGAGAGAATGGGAACACAGTTGAGGTTGAGTACCACTTATCATCCTCAGACAGACGGACAAAGTGAGCGAACTATACAAATGCTAAAGGACATGCTTAGAACTTGCGTGATGGATTTCAAGGGAAATTGGGATGACCATCAACCCTTAGTTGAATTTGCGTATAATAATAGTTACCATGAGAGTATCGGCATGCCACCGTATGAAGCTCTTTACGGAAGAAAGTGCAGAACGCCACTATATTGGGATGAAGTCAGAGAGCGACAAATACTCGGACCAGAGTTAGTTCAACAAACCGCCGACGTGGTGACGATGATAAGAGCCAAACTAGTAGCAACTCAAGATCGTCAGAAAAAGTACGCAGATTATCATCGACAGGAACGAGACTTCAAAGTTGGCAGTTTCGTGTTTTTGAAGGTATCTCCATGGAAGGGGAAGATCCGTTTCGGCAAGAAAGGGAAATTGAGTCCAAGATTCATAGGACCAGTTCGAGATACTAAAGCGAGTGGGCGAAGTGGCATACAAAGTTGCGTTACCACCCGAGTTGGAGTACATCCACAACGTGTTCCACATTTCTGTGTTGCGACCATACAAGACCGACTACAAGCACAGTGATTTCTTACTAGCCCATTCAAGTGGAGAAGAACTTGGCATATGAAGAGATTCCTGTCCAGATATTAGATAGGAAAGAGCAGACATTGAGAAATAAAATTATATCTTCTGTAAAAGTACTTTGGCGTAACCACGATGTCGAGGAGGCAACGTGGGAGTTAGAAGATAGAATGATGAGGGACTATCCCCATCTATTTGTGTAAACTTGTAACAATTCCGGGACGAAATTTTTATAAGGGGGGGAGGATGTAATACCCGAGATTTTCCTAATATTATTAAATAAATATATTAATGGGAATGAATATTTATTTAACTATAAATGAATTGTGACTTAACTCAATTATATTAAATTGAATGATTATAATAATTGAGAATATATAGAGTTGCGATAAACTCGTTGAAAGCCTTGTGTGGCACAGTGATGAAATATATTAATTGACGAAGGATTTATTAAGTGAACAATTAATTAATTGCAAATTGTTGTTAATTGTTATCGTAGAATATTAATTAATTATTATAGAATATTAAGGATAATTAATTGATGATGTGGGGATGATTATTATTGCAAATAATATAATAATAATAAGCAACGTGTTCATAAATATAATAAACTCTATATTCATGTGATAATTAATCCTATAATTATTAATTAAGTGTTATTAATAATTACGAGGAATGGATTAAGTAATATTATTGTTAATTTATAAGATAATGAATTTATTAATTCATATGTTCAAGCATGCAATATTAAAAGTGTAACGTATAATAACCAACTATATTATATAGTGTAATACAACATCTATGTGACTATATTATATATAGAAACCATATAATAAGATTCATATTTATTGAAGCCATATGAATGCATCATGAAATGCTTATGTGATAATGTGTATATGAATATACATTAAAATAATGTACATGGGTTGTATGTGTACAATTTTTCTTTACTATATTAACATATTACTTATTCATTGGGAATACATTGTGGCATTTCATTATAGCCTAACCATACATTATACAACCTAAGTGGATATATACATGTTGAGCCTTAGTGTTGTATATATACATGAATGCTGAGTTTATTTTTGGTTGTCCCTTATTATTAGTCTCAATTCCCTTTTCACGTGCATAGCATCATGAAGCTAAAGCCTATTTCCTCAAACTCACAAACTCAGCTTGCTAGCTATCATCATGAAGGAGAATGGCTGATTGCTACAGCTTTACTATTTCACCAACTAATCTATCTACTACTCCTTAACCCCCATGCAATTCACAAATCCCGTTGGTTCAATTTGATGGGCAATTGTATTGTCTGGGTATGAATTCCTCTATAAATTGAGCTCTCTCCCTCACAAACTCACTTGCTGAGATTTTGGTTAAGATAAATTTAAAGCATTTATATATCAGTGTTAGTAGTCTGAAGAGTTGAGAATTCCTTAGCAGCAAGTTCTTAATTCGTATTATAGAGGTATAATCCCTCTTCTTGTTCTTCATTTTCGTTTTCTGTAAAAATCTCATTTCTTGATTATACCAAATTATATTGTGTTTGGGTTGTAGAACCCTTATATTGTTGTTATATGAACATACATACATGATGGAACCACTATATAGCTTTCTTGTCTTTCATTTCCATTTTCCTCTGCAATTTTTGTAAAAACATCAAATTCTTGAATTTAGTTGGAGTTCATGAATTTGGGAATTGATAAAAGGCGATTGACTATTATATAAGCATATATATATGTGTTAGTAAGTTAAAGAGGTCTAATAGCATATGGGTATGTTGAAATCGATGAAATGGGAAGTTTTGGGTCGGTTTTGGCTGCAGCGTGAACTGCAGGAACTGAGTCTGCATCGCGGTGCCCAGCGTTATCTGCGCGCTGCAGCGCCACAGTGCCTCAGTCCCAGCATCCCCACGTTATAGTGCCGCTTCCAGGTATTGTGTCCGCGCCACAACGCCTCCAGCGCCGCAGCGCCAGCTTGCTGCTATTGTTGCCGCGCCGCAGCGCCGCTGTGCAGACAGGCCCAGAAATGACTATCTATTTGTCCAGTCCGAGAGCAATGAAATTATAATTCATACTAAGTAAATGTAACATGATTTATGGAGTCCCTCTTGTGCAATACATGTTTCTATAGTTTACTTAACATAAAAAGAGAACTCATGATTTTGAAAATAACCCTTGACGAAGCATGTGTTATTTAAGTCTGAACTTGCTAGCATATGCTCGTAACTTAACTAGGCGTGTGATATGATTTGAAATTGCCTGTATGAACTAGATTGCTTTGGCTTGGTTTAAAATGACTGTTAAAGACTAACTCGGATATGTTTGCAAACTAAGTTTTATACACGTTGCATGGTTGTATTCTGAACTTATAGGGTTGCATGCTAGTATTCTTTATGTCGCTACGCATGATCTATATGAACACTCACATAGTTGGACACAATGTAAACTATTCAAGTATGAGTTTCTAAGACAATTACAAGTAAGGACTATAGTTGATTATTAAACTATGTGGTTTGTTAATATATAGTTATACGATTTGATTGTGTAGCTAAGATAGAACTTGATGTATGTGCTCAATTTACATGTCAAGTGTGTGAATCCGATGTGTATAACTAATGTGTGTATATATATATATACATTAATAGGATAGCATAATTATTTGAAGCAATATTAGGCTTTACGTGGATAAACTACGCTTAAGGCAAGTATCCTAACCGACACATTTATTTTATGCAAGGAAATCTATGATTGTACAAGTTTTCTGACTTACACTCATTTATAGTGCAAGTATCTGAACCCTACTTTTATTGTGCAAGTTTTCTGACTTACACTCATTTATAGTGCAAGTATCCTAACCCTTGTATTACTTTATTCAACGAATATTGTAAGCGAGAATCTAAACTTTATCTCTTTGAATGCAAGTTGTCTTACTTGTTCATTTGAGCTAGTATGTTTAAACTCTTGTGAAAGCTATTATTCATGTTGAAATTGGTAATGTTCTTGAATATTGTGAAAGTGTCTATGCCACTTAATTCGGCTAGACTATATGCATGTTTATAAAACTGTCCAAACCTTTTTATCGGTGCGAAAATCTTGAAAACTGAGTTGAACAACCCTTATGGTAAGGGGAGTGTTTATTGTTAGAAGCCCCAACGCATGCGTGAATATTACTGTGGTTATGCATAACATAGAGTATTGTAGACTGATCATCTATTATACTTGTTTCTTTTGGGTTATCAGTTTAATATTGGTAATTCTAGTAGATGTTCAATAGTCCTTAGTGACTGCTCAGTATAAATTGTTTTATCCAATTGGATACGTTGATAGCCTTTGAATTCATATATATCTGTTGATCTATCTTGAATTATCATTTCATATTCCAAATATGTGATTCGAGAATTGTTGATATTTGTTGTTCCTGATATTATTCTAAAACTCTGAACTATCTTAGAGATTATACTTCGATATTTCAAACTCGTGATATAATACTCATCACCCTTGTTGTATATTACTTGCTGGGCAATTTGTGCTCATTCTTGCTTATTTTAAAACCTTTCAGTTAAGGCGGAACAGGGAAGTGTCTCTAGAAAAGACAAGGGCAAGGGCAAGGCTACCGACTAGCTTGTTCCTTTATGTTTCAAATTGTTATGTTGTATTAAGACTGTCTTCAGACTATGTTTAAGCTTAAGTAGGATTATATAATAAGTCTTTATTCGATATCATTATGTAATCTATTAAGTACTGTAGGTTGCGAGACTTGAGGGAATAATTATAATAAATCATTGTATATTATTCTAAATTAGATCTTCCGCTGTGAATGTGTGATTTTAGTTATTATTGTATTACCATGAGCACGTGACGAACCGAATTCGAGTGACCAAGTGGCGGTCCCGAATTTTGGGGCGTCACATTTTACAGAAATAGGCGGCGCAAGTTCTCAATAGTTTCCAATTTAGCCCTGTCAACCTCTAATCCTTTTTTCGATACCTTATGTCCCAAGATGATACCTTCTTGTACCATGAAATGGCATTTCTCCCAATTTAGCACGAGATTCGTCTCGACGCACCTTTTTAACACCATCACCAAATTCTCCAAACACAGGTCAAATGAGTCTACAAAAATTGAGAAATCGTCCATGAAGACTTCAACATTATGCTCAACCATATCGGAGAAAATGGCAATCATACACCTCTGAAATGTAGCCGGGGCATTGCACAACCCAAAAGACATCCTTCGAAACGCAAAGGTAGTATTTTCTTGGTCTTCTGGGGCTATCACTATTTGATTGTATCCTGAGTACCCATCAAGAATGCAGTAATATTCACAACCGGCCAGCCTGTCTAGCATATGATCAATGAACGGGATGGGAAAATGATCTTTCCTTGTAGCCTTATTTAGTCTGTGGTAGTCCATGTAGACTCTCCACCCCGTCACTGTTTTGGTAGGTATTAACTCGTTGTTTTCATTGGATACCACCATCATACCCCCTTTCTTCGGCACGCATTGCACCGGGCTCACCCAAGAGCTGTCTGATATAGGATAGATAATCCCTGCATCTAACCACTTTAATAGCTCCTTCTTAACCACTTCCTTCATAATAGGATTCAGTCTTCGCTGTTGCTCCACTGATGGTTTACTATCATCTTCCAACAGGATTTTATGCATACAGAATGCTGGGTTTATCCCCTTTATGTCTGCTATGGTCCATCCAATTGTTGATTTAAACTCTCTTAGTACTCATAGCAGTTTTTCTTCCTGGCAAGATGTCAGTGCAGCAGAAATAATAACAGGCAACTTTGAAGATTCACTTAAAAACGCGTACCTTAAATGATCAGGAAGAGGTTTATGTTCAAGATCTGGAGGCATCTCAAGAGAAGGCTTGAGTCGTTCTGATGTCTCCCCAGAAAGTTGTAGTGGCTCGATAGGAATCTTAAACCTTCTCATCTGTGCTGTTGTGCCAAGAATTTGCACATATTCTAGAACCTCAGTATCTTCCATCTCTGAATCTCCCAATATAGCACTCTCCAATGGCTCAATATCAATTAGATTGCTAACTTCTTCATTCAACGCTCTGTCTATCAAATCAATCCGGAAGCACTCTTCCTCGCCGGTGGGAAACTTCATAACTTTAAAAATATTGAAAATGACTTCTTGATCATGAACTCTCATTGTCAACTCTCCTTTCTGGACGTCTATAAGAGTTCGCCCCGTGGCCAGAAAAGGTCTCCCAAGGATGATTGGTATATTTCTATCTTCTTCGTAATAGAGAATGACGAAGTCAGCTGGGACGATAAATTTATCAACTTTAACCAAAACATCTTCAACAATACCCCTTGGATAAGTGATGGATCTGTCAGCAAGCTATAGCGATACATTTATCGGCTTTGGAGCCGGCAATCCCAATTGATTGAACACTGACAGAGGCATCAAATTTATACTCGCCCCTAAGTCATAAAGGCATTTATTAAAAGATAACTTTCCAATGGAGCAAGGTATTGTGAAACTGCCCGGGTCCTTAAGCTTTGGAGGTAGCTTACGCTGTAATACTGCACTGCACTCTTCAGTCAAGGCCACTGTCTCAAAGTCCTCTAATCATTTCTTCCTTGATAGAATTGTTTGGTTTGTACGAAATCGTGACGCAATCAAATTGCAAAAATTAGCGGAAGCATGGTATATCAGAGTTTAAAAAATTTCTACAAAACCATTACCCGGATCATCCTTTATGCAAATTATTAATTTAAAACGATAAATAAGAAGTTATGGAATCGTACCCTTGTAGAACGAAGCTTCCACAGGTACTAGTTCAACTCCTTGTTCTTCGTGATCTCCTTGAATTTCCGGGTTAGATTCTTTCCTTTGATCAACGTTAGCCACCCAAGTGTTTGGCCTCTAGAGGTGATCCACCAAGGAAGATGAATTATCAAGAAGGAGGGTGTTTGGCTTAGTTTTCTATCCTCTATAGAAAAGGAGTACTCTCCAACAATTGGAATTGCATCAAGTAATATCTATTATAAGAATCCTCTTATATAGATATTGGTCAACCCTTATAATCCTATTAGAGATGGGATTTCTTTTAATTAATTAAACTCCTTTAATTAATTTAGGCTTCCCACCACATGGGAAATAATTAATTAAATTCATTTAATTAATTTGTCTCCTAATCTTATTAGGAATAAATGAGAGTACTAATATTAAATTAATTACTAAACTCCTTTAGAAATTAAAATAATAATAATTATAATAATATTAATAAGACTCCTCTTATTAATTTATATTTAATATTTCCAAAATATTAAATAATAAATATTAAGCTATTTAATTTATTCTATCACCATAGATTAAATTAATTTCACTTAATGCATTATTACGATTATGCCATTACCTTCTTAAATAATTATTCTTCCTTTTATGGTATGACCCTTTAGGTTCTCCATATTAAACCGGTTGTGAATAAATCAATTAGAACAATTCTAATCTTATTTAAATAAATAAATTAAACTAATAATCTATTTAAATAAATAATATTTATTCTACAATAGGGATAAGCCTCCCTAGCGTTCAACTACTTTCCAGATAATATAGATTTCAACATTAATCATAAAAGAACCTGTGAGTAAATAGTTACCATACAATTCAATCCTTCCACCATACAATGTCCCAATTAAATATAAGACATGGATTTACTGTCAAGTCTTATTTTATTTAATTATATGTATTTCGATTAGAAAATGCACAACTCCAAATAATGCAAATTAAAAACTCCTTTCTAATTTCATTTCACCTTGGCCAAGGATTCCTGGGTTGTCATTTAACGAATCACATAGGACATATCTCCTCTTTTACTAGAGGTGGTAAATTCTTTATTGATCATTCATTATCTTCATATGTAACTCATTATACCCAAGCATACCCTATATATGCCTTAAAAGGTCTTAAGGAATAAGTCAAAGTATAATTTGTTACATACAAGATACTATGATGATCTCAAGTCCAAGGATCACTTGTACTACTATCACATTAGGAATTCCTATTGACATGCGAGTAAAACTCCATTAGGTATTCCATAGCGAATCACGTTCAGTGAACTTATTCTCCAATAAGCACCTACATACTTGCTTTAGTGTCTCCACACAAATGATCATGAGATCAATCATCCTCATCCAATGAGCAAGCAACATATGTACCAATCTATCCGGATTTACTAATCCCCTTTTTAGTAATCCCACGATTGAGAACTATTTTAGTTTTAAAACTTTCTAAGAATTTAGATCTCATTAGCATGATCATCATCATGATTCTAAAAGCATTGCTTAAAACTATGGGTTATTTACATATTATAAAAACAGCAACATGTATATAATTAAATGCCTTTAATAAATGAATATTTTATTAATAAATAAATAAGATTGTTTACAAAGTACGTGCTTTATCATCATACATGATTGGCTTGTATGCACACTACTATCAATCTCCCACTTGCACTAAAGCCAATCGCCATGGTATCTCATACCCATCTTCTCTAAGTGACGATCAAACTGCTGTTGTGTTAAAGCTTTAGTAAATGGATCTGCAATGTTGTCTTGAGAGTCAACACGCTCCAAGGTGACGTCTCCTCTTTCAATGATCTCCCTGATCAAGTGAAATCGCCGCAACACGTGTTTAGATTTCTGATGAGACCTCGGTTCCTTAGCCTGTGCAACTGCTCCGGTGTTGTCACAGTAAACGGGAACTGCTTCTCCAATGCTAGGAACCACACCAAGTTCAGTTATGAACTTCTTCATCCAAACAGCTTCCTTTGCAGCTTCACTTGCAGCTATATACTCTGCCTCTGTCACTGAATCAGCAACTGTTTGCTGCTTGGAACTCTTCCAACTCACTGCGCCTCCGTTCAAGGTAAAAACATACCCCGAAACAGATTTACTGTCATCTTGGTCCGTTTGAAAACTTGAGTCTGTGAAACCCTCGAGTTTTAATTCAGACCCACCGTAGACAAGAAAAATATCCTTAGTCCTTCTCAAGTATTTTAGGATATTCTTCACTGCCTTCCAGTGCTCTTCTCCTGGATTCGACTGGTATCTGCTCGTTACACTAAGTGAATGAGCAACATCCGGTCTAGTACATATCATACCGTACATGATAGATCCTATTGCAGAAGCATAAGGGATCTTACTCATACGGTCTCTCTCCTCAGGTGTCTTTGGGGCCTGTTTCTTGGAGAGATGTATTCCATGGCTCATCGGCATGAGACCTCTTTTGGAATCTTCCATGCTAAATCTCTTTAGCATTGTTTCAATGTACGTCCCTTGGGATAAACCAAGCATCCTTTTAGATCTATCTCTATAGATCTTTATCCCCAAAATATAGGATGCTTCTCCCAAGTCCTTCATGGAGAAGTGTTTAGATAACCAGATTTTAATCGATTGTAGCATAGGAATGTCATTCCCTATCAGTAATATATCATCAACATATAATACAAGGAATGAAATTGCGCTCCCACTAACCTTCTTGTACACACATGGTTCATCGTCATTTTTGATAAAATCAAACTCTTTGATTGTCTCATCAAAACGAATGTTCCATCTACGAGAAGCTTGCTTCAATCCATAAATGGATCGTTGCAGCTTACAGACTTGATTTATTCCAACCTTTGAAACAAATCCCTCTGGCTGTGTCATATACACATCCTCCTCAAGTTTTCCATTGAGGAAGGCCGTTTTCACGTCCATCTGCCAGATCTCATAGTCGTTATAAGCTGCAATCGCAAGCAAAATCCGAATGGACTTGAGCATAGCTACTGGTGAAAAGGTTTCATCATAGTCAACTCCTTGTCTTTGTTTGAAACCTTTTGCAACCAGTCGGGCCTTATAGGTCTCTACCTTGCCGTCCGCTCCAGTCTTTCTTTTAAAGACCCATTTACACCCAATAGGCTTAATGCCTTCAGGTGGTGAAACCAAAGTCCATACTTTGTTTTCATACATGGAGTCCATTTCGGATTTCATGGCTTCAAGCCATTTCCTTGAGTCTTTATTACTCATGGCCTGTTCGTAATTCAATGGATCATCATCATTCATGATGTGTACCTCATCGTCATCTTCTATAACGAATCCATACCTCTCAGGTATCTTCGGTACTCTCCCAGATTTACGAACAGGGTGTGGTATAGTAGGTTCTTCTACTTGGTCAGGTACCTGACTTTGATCCGTGGTAATTTGTGGTTCTTGAACTTCTTCAAGATATATCTTACTCCCACTGACCCCTTCATGGATAAACTCCTTTTCCAAGAAGGCAGCATGTTTCGCAACAAACACCTTTTGATCAGTTGGATGATAGAAATAATACCCTACAGTTTCTTTAGGGTATCCCACAAATCTACACTTTTCGGATTTAGTCTGTAGCTTATCATGTTCAAACTTTTTGACATAAGCTGGACAACCCCAAGTCTTAACATGCTTAAGATTTGGTTTCCTCCCCTTCCACATCTCATATGGAGTCTTTGGGGCGGATTTGGTAGGTACCTTGTTAAGTAGGTATGCAGCCGTTTCTAGGGCATATCCCCAGAAGGAAATTGGAAGGTCGGTAAAACTCATCATGGATCGAACCATGTCTAACAGTGTTCGATTTCTCCTTTCAGATACTCCATTTAACTGTGGTGTACCTGGAGGAGTCCATTGTGAGATTATACCATTTTCTTTGAGACAATTGAGAAACTCACCGCTTAAGTATTCTCCACCTCGATCTGATCGAAGTATCTTTATACTCTTGCCCGTTTGTTTCTCTACTTCACTTCTGAACTCTTTGAATTTTTCAAATGATTCTGACTTGTATTTCATTAAATACACATATCCAAATCTTGAGTGATCATCAGTGAAAGTAATAAAATAAGAATACCCACCCCGTGCACTTGTTGTCATAGGCCCACATACGTCTGTGTGAATCAATGCCAACAACTCTGTAACTCTTTCTCCTTTTCCACTAAAAGGAGATTTAGTCATTTTACCCATGAGACAAGATTCACAAGTTGGATATGATTCATAATCGGATAGCTCGAGGAGCCCATCTTTATGCAACTTGGATAATCTTGTTTCATTGATATGACCGAGTCTACAGTGCCACATGTAGGTATAATTAATATCATCTCTTTTCCTTTTCCTAGTTTGTTCAATTTGAAATATATTTTCTTGTAAGTCAAGTGTATAAAGTCCATTTCGCAAATTTCCAATACCATATAAAACATCGTCTTTATAAATAGAACAACTATTGTTCTTTATAACAACGTTAAATCCTTCCATATCCAATACAGAAATTGAAATAATGTTTTTAATAATATTCGGAACATAATAACAATTATTAAGATAAATGGACTTGCCCGAAGGCATTGCTAAATAATAAGTTCCTACAGCTAATGCAGCAACCTTTGCTCCATTCCCCACTCGTAGGATCACCTCATCATTGTTCAGCTTTCTACTTCTGACCAGTCCCTGCACAGTATTACATATATGAGAACCACAGCCGGTATCCAATACCCAAGTAGAATTATGACTTTCAGAAAAATTAATTTCAATCATAAACAAACCTTGATTGGAAGTCGAAGCTTCTCCAAGCTTCTTCTCTGCTAGATACTTCTTGCAGTTCCTTTTCCAATGTCCCGGCTTGTTGCAATGAAAGCACATTCCTTTAGCTGGTTCAGGTTTCTTTTGTTCCTTTTCTTTCCCCTTTCCCTTAGCCTTCTTGGATTTCTTCTTTTCAGAAGATACCTTAGGTCTCTTCCTTTTATTGGAAGAATCCACCATCAAGATATGGTTCTTCTTGGATGGGAAGTGACCTTCTGCAGTTTTCAGCATGTTAAGCAGCTCAGGCAAGCTGACATCTAGCTTATTCATGTGAAAATTAACCACAAACTGCGAGAAGGTCTCAGGGAGTGACTGCAAGACCAAGTCTTGACTCAGCTCCCCATCCATGACGAACCCCAGCTGTCCAAGGCGTTCAATCAAATTGATCACCTTTAGGACATGAGTCTCGACGGCAGTACCCTCGGTCATCCGAGATCGGAAGAGCTCCTTAGATATCTCATATCTAGCAGTCCTACTCTGTTCACCATACAACTCCTTGAGGTGAAGCAGCATAGCAGGAGCATCCATTTTTTCGTGCTGACGCTGAAGCTCGTTATTCATGGATGCGAGCATGATGCATTGAGCCACAGATGCATCATCTTGCCACTTATTGAAAGTGGCAATCTCTTCCTCAGAGGCTGTTTCTGAAACAGATTCAGGGACAGTTGAATTTAGGACATAAGAAATCTTTTCAGCAGTGAGAACAATTCTCAGATTTCTTAGCCAGTCCTCATAATTCGGCCCGGTAAGCTTGTTTGCATCAAGTATGCTTCGTAGTGAGATTAGTGATTTAGACATTTTTTAAAATTCTGCATGTGAAAGAAAATAACATTTTAGCAAACATTCATTTTATTAACTTTGCATACCAAAATAAATTTAGGTCTTTATTTTAAATTGGTATCTCCCACTATTTTTATCAAACTATATTACCCTCACTTATATAGTTCGGCAACATCTAATTAAAGATTTGCTAGTGAGAATAAGGATCCCATTTCAAATGTATATAACCTTGTGGATAGCACAACAAGCGATATACAAATAAATAGGTAGACAACTCTTGTCAATTACATCACCATGTAATTCCTTTTATTTTGCCTCTTAAATCATAATGGTCAAGTGTGTGCACATCTGAACTAAAATGATTTAAGTTAAGTCCAGCCTAGCACTTCCATAAATTCAAAAAAGAAAAATGTTCGTCCTTGTGGATAGCACAGCAAGACTAGATCGTTCAATTTTCTTGATAAGCATCAAATGTGATTAATTAACATCTTAAATATGCAATACTCGCCTTGTGGATAGCACAACAAGCTCATATTAAATATTTAATACTCTATTAATTTATCATGCTAGAAGGCGACGTTCGATATTTCTAATATCATTTGAACGCTTCGGACTTAATATTATTTCTTTGAGGGGTTTGTTATTATTTGTCTCATCTTGTTTAGCGCGCATGCACATATATATATAAAATACGCGTCATTTTATTAAACATGCGAAGCATGTTTGCATAAAATATAATATATATAATATTTAGCATGCAATATAGAATACTATATTCTACCCGGATTGATTATGGACTTTTATTCTAGTTTGGTTCACTAGAGCCACCAAGTTTACCAAAAGGTCAAACCTAGGAGTGCAAGAATTTAAATTTAAACGTAACTATTACATTTAAACCCGGGCTCCATACAAATGGGTCTTCACGCGCTCCTTGCTCCTTGGTCTCCAATTTCTTCAAAATAATTCTAACTATTTCTATTACATTAAACTATTTAATTTAAATAGAAACCTTGATCAGCAGTCAAGGGGAAGTACATAGAAGGGAGATAGAATTTTACATTAAGAAAAATTAGAGAAGACGAGGTACGCAAACCCCATTTAATAAAATCAAGCATTCAACTAAAATAAAATCCAATCGCATTGGTCAATTAGTCCATAATCAATCCCTATTTATTATCATACATATCACCATATATATCAATAAATAAATATCCATCTCATGAATTAAAATATTCCATATATATATGAGTATCATTTAATGGGCAATTTTAATTTGCATGAAATCTAATTTCAAGATTAAAATAAACTCTTTATTTTAATTATAAAATTATTAAGAATATTATATATATATATATATATATAAAATATAATATTAACTTGCCTGGTTCCATTTTTAATAAGAAGTCTGCGCCTGGATCATCTATATATAATATATCACCATATATCTATATATTAGATTACTTTTAATAAGAAGTCTGGAGCCTCTTTTTAATCCTGCAGGAACCTTAAAATCATTTGTGGGTCACTTAATTTCGTGCATTACATTTTTTTTTTAAAAGCTGGGTGCTTTAGTATATATATAATATGATAACATATATACGGATGCTCCTTTTTAAAAACTTATAGGTTCCAGCGAGATAAAAAAAAACGTGACTCAACCCATAAAGAATGTTTTGCCAATTTTTTTTTTTAATAAAAAAAATAATTTTATACAATTAATTATGCCCAATAAATTATTCTAAATATATACCCATATATATGTGAAATCAAAATAATTAATAATTACATAAAGGTTTGGCTCTGATGCCACTGTTGGGTTTGTACGAAATCGTGACGCAATCAAATTGTAAAAATTAGCGGAAGCATGGTATATCAGAGTTTAAAAATTTCTACAAAACCATTACCCGGATCATCCTTTATGCAAATTATTAATTTAAAACGATAAATAAGAAGTTATGGAATCGTACCCTTGTAGAACGAAGCTTCCACAGGTACTAGTTCAACTCCTTGTTCTTCGTGATCTCCTTGAATTTCCGGGTTAGATTCTTTCCTTTGATCAACGTTAGCCACCCAAGTGTTTGGCCTCTAGAGGTGATCCACCAAGGAAGATGAATTATCAAGAAGGAGGGTGTTTGGCTTAGTTTTCTATCCTCTATAGAAAAGGAGTACTCTCCAACAATTAGAATTACATCAAGTAATATCTATTATAAGAATCCTCTTATATAGATATTGGTCAACCCTTATAATCCTATTAGAGATGGGATTTCTTTTAATTAATTAAAATCCTTTAATTAATTTAGGCTTCCCACCACATGGGAAATAATTAATTAAATTCATTTAATTAATTTGTCTCCTAATCTTATTAGGAATAAATGAGAGTACTAATATTAAATTAATTACTAAACTCCTTTAGAAATTAAAATAATAATAATTATAATAATATTAATAAGACTCCTCTTATTAATTTATATTTAATATTTCCAAAATATTAAATAATAAATATTAAGCTATTTAATTTATTCTATCACCATAGATTAAATTAATTTCACTTAATGCATTATTACGATTATGCCATTACCTTCTTAAATAATTATTCTTCCTTTTATGGTGTGACCCTTTAGGTTCTCCATATTAAACCGGTTGTGAATAAATCAATTAGAACAATTCTAATCTTATTTAAATAAATAAATTAAACTAATAATCTATTTAAATAAATAATATTTATTCTACAATAGGGATAAGCCTCCCTAGCGTTCAACGACTTTCCAGATAATATAGATTTCAACATTAATCATAAAAGAACCTGTGAGTAAATAGTTACCATACAATTCAATCCTTCCACCATACAATGTCCCAATTAAATATAAGACATGGATTTACTGTCAAGTCTTATTTTATTTAATTATATGTATTTCGATTAGAAAATGCACAACTCCAAATAATGCAAATTAAAAACTCCTTTCTAATTTCATTTCACCTTGGCCAAGGATTCCTGGGTTGTCATTTAACGAATCACATAGGACATATCTCCTCTTTTACTAGAGGTGGTAAATTCTTTATTGATCATTCATTATCTTCATATGTAACTCATTATACCCAAGCATACCCTATATATGCCTTAAAAGGTCTTAAGGAATAAGTCAAAGTATAATTTGTTACATACAAGATACTATGATGATCTCAAGTCCAAGGATCACTTGTACTACTATCACATTAGGAATTCCTATTGACATGCGAGTAAAACTCCATTAGGTATTCCATAGCGAATCACGTTCAGTGAACTTATTCTCCAATAAGCACCTACATACTTGCTTTAGTGTCTCCACACAAATGATCATGAGATCAATCATCCTCATCCAATGAGCAAGCAACATATGTACCAATCTATCCGGATTTACTAATCCCCTTTTTAGTAATCCCACGATTGAGAACTATTTTAGTTTTAAAACTTTCTAAGAATTTAGATCTCATTAGCATGATCATCATCATGATTCTAAAAGCATTGCTTAAAACTATGGGTTATTTACATATTATAAAAACAGCAACGTGTATATAATTAAATGCCTTTAATAAATGAATATTTTATTAATAAATAAATAAGATTGTTTACAAAGTACGTGCTTTATCATCATACATGATTGGCTTGTATGCACACTACTATCAAGAATACCTTTCATGAACTTTGCATAACTTGGCATTTGTTCTAATGCCTCTGCGAATGGTATATTGATCTGCAGTTTCTTAAAGACCTCCAAAAACTTAGCAAACTGTCTATCATCTCTTTGCTTTTGCAATCTCTGTGGGTAAGGAATAGGAGGGTAGACAATTTATGGTGGAACCTTAGGTTTCTCCGTGGTTACCTCTTTTTCTACTTCAACTTCATTACCTGCATCATTCCCATCAGTCAAAACTGTCTCAGACTTTTCTGCACCTTGGCGCGCCCGCGCCAGGTTTTGATCTTCCTGGGGCGCGGCCGCGCCAGCCTCCAAATCAGAAGTCTACTTCCCAGACCTTTAGGTGATAGCTTGGCATTGCTCTTTGCCATCCCTTTTTCCTAGATTCGCCTTCGTATTACTAGGAAGAGTCCCTTGTGGTCGATTGAGAACGGCATTGGCAATTTGACCAATTTGAGTCTCCAATGTCTTGAGAGATATAGCTTGGCTCTTCACCATCAACTTAAGTTCTTCTATTTCAGCTTTCTCCTCTGACTGTTGATGTTGATGAAATTCTGGAGGGTGTGATTGTCTTGGGGCATACTGATGTTAGGGCTGAGTCTTGGGTTGGTAGGGCTGATAATGGGAATGTTGTTGTTGTGGGGCATTTTGGTATTGTGGTTGTGGTTGAGCATATTGATATTGATTTTGTTATTGTGGTGCATGGTATTGAGTTTGAGATGTTTAAGGTTGGGATGATTGAGTATTTTGGTAAGGTTGGGGCTGTTGAGTATTCTGATTATTACTCCAACTGAAGTTGGGATGGTTCCTATTATTGGGATGGTAGGAGTTCGGGAATTGATTCTGTGGCTTTTGGTAGTTGCTAACAAACTGTACCGACTCAGTAGTGATGGCGCACTGCTCGGTCGGGTGTGCTCTGGCACACAACTCACATACAAATGCAACCTGTTGAACTCTATTCTCAGCCATAGAATCTATTTTCTTGTTCATTGCTGCCAATTGTGCTTACAATGATGTGATTGCATCAACATCCAATACTCCGACCACCTTCAGTTGAACCATTCTTGCTGTTGGGTTTTGATACTAATTAGCAGCCATTGTTTCAAAAATCTCATAAGCTATAGGGAAATCTTTAGTCCATAGAGCTCCTCCCGATGCTGCATCAATAATTGGCCTTGACTACCACCCCAATCCATTGTAAAAAGAATTTATCACCATCCAGTCTGGCATTCCATGGTGTGGGCACTTCTTGAGCATTTCTTTATAGCGTTCCCATGCTTCATACAACGTTTCCCTTGGTAGCTGTGCAAATTAACTCAGGTCTCTCCTCATGGCAGCAGTCTTAGCCATAGGGAAGAACTTGGTGAGAAATTTATGAGCACAGTCTTCCCATGTAGTAATTGATCTTGAGGGAAATAAGTGCAACCAGCTCTTTGCCTTATCCCTCAAGGAGAAAGGGAATAATCTAAGTTTCACTGCCTCATCTGTAACGTTATTGAACTTAAATGTGTCACATATCTCTAGGAAACTCATGATATGCTTATTTGGGTCTTCGGAAAGCGCACCCCAAAACTAGAGATTGCTCTGAATCATCTACAGCGTCCCTGGTTTTATCTCGAAAGTATTTGCAATGATAGCTGGCCGCACAATACTGGATTGCAGATCGATGATTTTCGACATGGAGTAGTCCTATAAGGCCCTATTATTGGCCCTCTGCTCTTCAGCCATTTGATGAGGTGGTTCAGGTTCTACTTGCTGATTAGTGTTTCGAATATTTGCTCTCCAAGCTCTCCTATTTATGTGCTCTTGTTGAGGCACTAACTCAGGATATGAGGCTTGCGTGTGCATAAACTATCCACAAGTACCTGAAACACAAATAAAAATAAAGTTAGAAATGAGATAAGAAGAGATTTGTTTAAGTCAACCAAATTTAACGAAGACTGATGTTAATAGTATTAAGCTAAAACCGTATCCCCGGTAAAGGCGCCAAAAACTTGTTGCGTCGTTTACATGTTAACAAAAACGGGCACAAAACACGTGCAAGTGTACACGGTCGACAAGTAATAATTCGATAAGTCGAGATCGTTCCCACGGAGAAAGGAGTCAGACTTACACTATCATGCAACAGTCCTATGGTTATCTTTGTCTGCTCAAACGGTTGACACAGTATTCTTTACTTAACTAGAATGGTTGTAAAATAAACTTAACTAATTAACAGACAAGGGGTTCAAATTAGAGAAATATGGGATCCTAACTTCATCTATTGCGTCATCTAGGTTAACAACACCTCAAATCATGTATGAATAATCACATAAGAATGCTAGCCGGGAGCACGAATGTGAGACATGGCTATTTTTCAATAGACCAAGTCCATATCATATTATATCCACAATTAAGATAGAAATCACATGAACATTGATAAAGCCTAAACCACTATATTTCTATGCAATTTACAAGCTAAACCGATTTAAGTACAAGCCCCCAATTAGACTACATATGGCAATACGGTATATGTCTATCCGGACAGCAAATCACAAAACTTATACAATGCAAGTTTCACAAAAATATGCTAGCATGACAAAATCTAAGTTTACACTTCATTTTTCAAGTCTATATAAACTATTAGAGTAGATGTTGATCAGACATCTAAACATACACAACAACCATGCTAGGAAAATCATACATTTTCATTCATACATATCAAAGAAACATAAACCCTAGGCTAAGCAAATAGAATCCATTAGAATCCCATAATGGAAGTTAGTTCATCACTGAACCACCCACCATTATGGGATTCAAACCAAGCATTTCAACAACTAAGTAAGAGAGAGAGAAAAGAGAATGGAAATGCAAATCTTGATGGTTCTCTTCCAATAGAATGCTTCAAGCCTGAGTTTAGACCACAAATAAACTCTTCAATGAACCCAAGAAAGGAAATCTACTTAGAACTATAAGGGAAGAAGAGTGAAGCTCTTCAACTCTCTAGCTCTATACAAACCCTAAAAAAAAATATGAACTAGCTTCAAGAGTAAAAATATATCTGATAAGTCTAAGTGTGTCCTATTTTCCTTGCAAAACATCAGCCTTAATATTACATCCAGCCGAGCAAACAAAACAAAATCAAACATTTTAGACTAGCACGGCCGCGCGGCTTGGCCTTGCTTTCCTGGCATGGCCGCGCGAGCCTGCTAACTCAGCTGGTGACTTCACTTTTAATGCAGGCTGTTTTGTGCTTCTTTCCTTCTTTCATTCTTGCTTCCATTTCCTTCTCATTTGCTGCTTTGAGGCCCCCTTTGCTGCCCAATCCATCATCAAGCCATCTTCTCATGCCTTATAGCCAACTCCATGCCATTTTGTCCGTCCACATGCCATTCCACCTGCCTTGTTGCCAAGCTCATGCCACTTTGCCTCTTTTCATGCCATTCCATGCCATTATAATGCCATTTTATGCCAAA